>CM038677.1:536277801-537562472 GCA_021605205.1 Aegilops longissima | reverse complement strand
TGAGTACTTTATTGTATGCTTGTTTGTGGCGATAGAGTACCCGAGTGTGCCACTTGATACTTTGAATCGCTAGGTTTCATGGATCATCGACAAGGCAAGTAACACTTTGATCATATTCCCTTTCATACCCAGTTTTTATGCATTAGATCAATCCTCAAACATTGCATGATTAGGATGTAATTAAATTGTGGGTTTTGGGAAGTAGATGAGGTAGAACCTATTACTGTTTTATTATCAAACCCTTGGGAGTTACTTCTACGTTTGCTTATTATGCCAAGCTATGCTAGTAGACGTGGATTGGGTGAGTGTATCCATGACAGATGTGAGATTGTTATTTAATGGTTTATTTAAGGTGGCAACTTAAACACACATCTGGGTGGATTGAGGTACTGGTATTCGAGATTGCTGTTTCTTTTTGGACCGCCACCTGTGCTCAAAGGGATCATGAGATTATTCATGCTAGAAACTTTCGTGTGCAGCCACAAGCTACTATGGGCTCTAGCATAGTTGATTAAGTCGTGCGAACTCTTACAGTGGTAGACTAGCAGATGTAGAGGGATGTAGGTGTAACTGTCTACCCGTTCGTAAGGTGCTAGCGCTTCTGAAAGACTATGTCTCGGTCATCCGTTTCTCAAACACCATGCAGTGCGAGAATCCCAACGGAGGAGATCGAGTCTTGTCGGGAAAAGTGCACAAACCTCTGTAGAGTGTAACAAACTAATCATGGTTAGCCGTATCCCCGGTTATGGACATCTTGAGTATCTAGTACTTGGATTATCATGTGAATCTCATCATGTTACTTTAATTAATACTGTTGGGTTTTAATGATGATGCTTAATTGGGATTGAGAATGCTGTCAACCATTCTCAATGTTTAACAACCACCATGATAGTTAAATAAAGTTTATTCCTTTGCAGTAAGGAAAAATTGGCTGCAAAATCGTAACCATAGAGCTTTCCACCAGCCATATATGCAGGTAGTATAGCATTACTCTTTCATATTACTCTCTATGTGTTATGTTACGTCCATTTTGCATCATGCTTTTATATCGATATTTATCGCATTATGGGCTGTTATTTCACGTTATGTCACAATACTTATGGCTATTCTCTTTTATTTTACAAGGTTTACATGAAGAGGGAGAATGCCGAAAGCTGGAATTCTGGGCTGGAAAAGGAGAAAATATTGGAGACTTATTCTGCGCAACTCCAAAAGTCCTGAAACTCCACGGAATATCTTAAAATAAATAAAGAAAAATCGTCGCCAAAGATGAAGGCCAGGGGCCCACACCTGCTCACGAGGGTGGGGCGCCCCCCAAAGGGCGCGCCCCTACCTCGTGGGCCCCTGGTGGCTCTCCGCGCCCATCTTCTCCTATATGAAGTCTTTCGATGAGAAAAATAGGAAGCAACCTTTGGGGACGAAACTCCGCCATGACGAAGCGTAACCTTGGCGGAACCAATCTAGGGCTCCGTGAGCTGTTCTGAGGGGACACTTCCCTCGGGAGGAAATCATCGTCATCATCGTCACCAACGCTCCTCTCATTGGGAGAGGGCAATCTCCATCAACATCTTCACCAGCACCATCTCATCTCCAAACCCTAGTTCATCTCTTGTATCCAATTCTTGTCTCCAAGTCCGGGATGGGTGCTAGTAGGTTGCTAGTAGTGTTGATTACTCCTTGTAGTTGATGCTAGTTGGTTTATTTGGTGGAAGATCATATGTTCAGATCCTATATGCATATTATTACTCCTCTGATTATGAACATGAATATGCTTTGTGATTAGTTACGTTTGTTCCTGAGGACAAGGGAGAAGTCTTGCTATTAGTAGTCATGTGAATTTGGTATTCGTTTGATATTTTGATGAGATGTATGTTGTCTAGCCTCTAGTGGTGTTATGTGAGCGTCGACTACATAACACTTCACCATTATTTGGGCCTAGAGGAAGGCGTTGGGAAGTAATAAGTAGATGATGGGTTGCTAGAGTGACGAAGCTTAAACCCTAGTTTATCGTTGCTTCGTGAGGGCTGATTTGGTTCCATATGTTTCATGTTATGGTTAGGTTTACCTTAATACTTTTGTTGTAGTTGCGGATGCTTGCAATAGAGGTTAATCATAAGTGGGATGTTTGTTCAAGTAAGAACAACACCCAAGCACCGTCCACCCACATATCAAATTATCAAAGTACCGAACGCGAATCATATGAGCGTGATGAAAACTAGTTTGACGATATTCCCATGTGTCCTCGGGGCGCTTTTCCTATTATAAGAGTTTGTTCCGGCTTGTCCTTTGCTACAAAAGGATTGGGCCACCTTGCTGCACTTTATTTACTCTTGTTACTTGTTGCTCGTTACAATTTATCCTATCACAAAACTATCTGTTACCACTTATTTCAAGTACTTGCAAAGAATACCTTGCTGAAAACCGCTTATCATTTCATACGCTCCTCGTTGGGTTCGACACTCTTACTTATCAAAAGGACTACGATAGATCCCCTATACTTGTGGGTCATCAAGACTCTTTTCTGGCGCCGTTGCTCGGGAGTGTAGCGCCTTTGGTAGGTGGAATTTGGTAAGGAAAAATTTATATAGTGTGCTGAAATTTCTTGTCACTTGTTACTATGGAAAGTAATTCTCTGAGGGCTTGTTCGGGTATCTTCACCCGTCCAAGAAACAAAGAGTTGCTCCTCAACCTACTGAACCTATTGAAAATGAAAATCCTTTTGAAATTCCTTCTGGTATGATGGAAAAACTGCTAGCTAATCCTTTTACAGGAGATGGAACCAAGCATCCTGATGAACA
This sequence comes from Aegilops longissima, assembly GCA_021605205.1. Classification (NCBI taxonomy): domain Eukaryota; kingdom Viridiplantae; phylum Streptophyta; class Magnoliopsida; order Poales; family Poaceae; genus Aegilops; species Aegilops longissima. The sequence goes on along the minus strand of CM038677.1, from coordinate 537,559,674 downwards.
CTTAATATATGTGGATGAGGTTTGTGGATTATTTAAGCTTGCAGGTATACCAGATGATGTTGTTAAGAAGAAGTTCTTCCCTTTATCTTTGAAGGGAGACACATTGACATGGTATAGGCTATGTGATGATATGAGATCATGGAACTATAAAAGATTGAAATTGGAATTTCATCAAAAGTATTACCCTATGCATCTTGTTCATCGTGATCGCAATTATATATATATAATTTTTGGCCTCGCGAAGGAGAAAGCATCGCTCAAGCTTGGGGGAGGCTTAAATCAATGTTATATTCATGCCCCAATCATGAGATCCCAAGAGAAATAATTATTCAAAGTTTTTATGCTCGGCTTTCTGATAACAATCGCACCATGCTTGATACTTCTTGTGCTGGCTCTTTTATGATGAAGACTATTGAATTCAAATGGAATTTATTGGATAGGATTAAACGCAACTCTGAAGATTGGGACCTCGACGAAGGTAAGGAGTCAGGTATGACACCTAAGTTTGATTGTGTTAAATCTTTTATGGATACCGATATTTTCCGTAAGTTTAGCACTAAATATGGACTTGACTCTGAGATAGTAGCTTCTTTCTGTGAATCTTTTGCTACTTATGTTGATCTCCCCAAGGAGAAGTGGTTTAAATATCATCCTCCCATAGAAGTAAAAGTAGTTGCACATATTAAAGTTGAAGAAAAGACTGTAACTTATAATGATCCTATTGTTCCTACCTCTTATGTTGAGAAACCACCTTTCCCTGTTAGAATAAAGGATCATGCTAAAGCTTCAACTGTGGTTCGTAAGAGCAATATTAGAACTTATATACCTCCTGAGCAAGTCAAAGTAGAACCTAATATTGCTATTGTTAAAGATCTCTTGTCTGATAATATTGATGGGCATGTTATTCAGTTCTGCGGTGAAACTGCTAGAATTGCTAAACTGTGTGCTAAAGATAAACATAGACATGTGGTAGGCGTGCCTGTCATTTCTGTTAAAATAGGAGATCATTGTTATCATGGCTTATGTGATATGGGTGCTAGTGCTAGTGTTATACCTTATGACTTATATAAAGAAATTAAGCATGAAATTGCACCTGCTGAGTTAGAAGATATTGATGTTACAATTAAACCTGCCAATAGAGATACTATATCTGCAATGGGAATTGTTAGAGATGTTGAATTCTTGTGTGGGAAAACTAAATATCCTGCTGATTTTCTTGTTCTCAGTTCTCCACAAGATAGCTTTTGTCCCATTATATTTGGTAGACCCTTCTTGAACATTGTTAATGCTAGAATAGATTGTGAAAAGAATGTTGTTACTATTGGCTTGGATGATATGGTTCATGAGTTTAATTTCTCTAAATTTATTAAACAACATCATGAGGAAGAATTGCCTAGTAAGGATGAAATTATTGGTATTGCTTCTATTGCCGTACCTCCTAGTGATCCTTTAGAACACTATTTGCTAGACCATGAAAATGAAATGTTCATGAATGAAAGAAGGGAAATAGATGAAGTATTCTTGAAACAGGAACCTATTCTGCAACACAATTTGCCTGTTGAAATCCTAGGGGATCCTCCTCCACCCAAGGGTGATCCCATGTTTGAGCTTAAACTGTTGCCTGATAATCTTAAATATGCTTATCTTGATGAAAAGAAAATATATCCTGTTATTATTAGTGCTAACCTTTCAGAGCATGAAGAAGAAAGATTATTGAAAACTCTGAAGAAGCACCGTGCCGCTATTGGATATACTCTTGATGATCTTAAGGGCATTAGTCCCACTCCATGTCAAAAAATAAATAAATTTGGAAGCGGATGCCAAACCAGTTTGTGATACTCAACGACGTTTGAATCCTAAAATGAAAGAAGTGGTAAGAAAAGAAATACTCAATCTTCTGGAGGCAGGTATAATTTATCCCGTTGCTGATAGTCAGTGGGTAAGTCATGTCCATTGTGTCCCTAAGAAGGGAGGTATTACTGTTGTCCCTAATGATAAAGATGAATTGATCCCGCAAAGAATTATCACAGGTTATAGGATGGTAATTGATTTCCGCAAATTAAATAAAGTTACTAAGAAAGATCATTACCCCTTACCTTTTATTGATCAAATGCTAGAAAGATTATGCAAACATACAAATTATTGCTTTCTAGATGGTTATTCTGGTTTCTCTCAAATACCTTTGTCGGCTAAAGATCAATCAAAGACTACTTTTACATGCCCTTTTGGTACTTTTGCTTATAGACATATGCCTTTTGGTTTATGTAATGCACCTGCTACCTTTCAAAGATGCATGATGGCTATATTCTCTGATTTTTGTGAAAAGATTTGTGAGGTTTTCATGGACGATTTTGATGATTGCTTGAGCAATCTTGATCGAGTTTTGCAGAGATGTGAAAAAACTAATCTTGTCTTGAATTGGGAAAAGTGCCACTTTATGGTTAATGAAGGCATTGTCTTGGGGCACAAAGTTTCTGAAAGAGGTATTGAAGTTGATAAAGCCAAGGTTGATGCTATTGAAAAGATGCCATGTCCCAAGGACATCAAAGGTATAAGAAGTTTCCTTGGTCAAGCGGATTTTATAGGAGGTTCATTAAGGACTTCTCAAAATTTCTCGACCTCGACTAATTTATTACAAAAGATGTACCATTTGTCTTTGATGATGATTGTGTAGAAGCATTTGAAATACTTAAGAAAGCATTAGTCTCTGCACCTGTTGTTCACCACCGATTGGAATTTACCTTTGAAATTATGTGTGATGCTAGTGATTATGTTGTAGGTGCTGTTCTAGGGCAAAGAGTTGATAAGAAATTAAATGTTATCCATTATGCTAGTAAGACTCTAGACAATGCTCAAAGAAATTATGCTACTACTGAAAAGGAACTTTTAGCAGTTGTATTTGCTTGTGATAAATTCAGACCCTATATTGTTGATTCTAAAGTAACTATTCACACTGATCATGCTGCTATTAAATATCTTATGGAAAAGAAAGATGCTAAACCTAGACTTATTAGATGGGTTCTCTTGCTGCAAGAATTTGATTTGCATATTTTTGATCGAAAAGGAGCTGAGAACCCCGTTGCAGATAACTTATCTAGGTTAGAGAATGTTCTTGATGACCCACTACCTATTGATGATAGCTTTCCTGATGAACAATTAAATGTCATAAGCACTTCTCATAGTACTCCGTGGTATGCTGATTATCCTAATTATATTGTTGCTAAATTTATACCACCTAGCTTCACATACCAACAAAAGAAAAAGTTTTTCTATGATTTGCGACATTACTTTTGGGATGACCCACATCTTTATAAAGAAGGAGTAGATGGTGTTATTAGGCGTTGTGTACCGAGCATGAACAGGAACAGATCCTACGCAAGTGCCACTCCGAAGCTTATGGAGGACACCACGCTGGAGATAGAACTGCACATAAGGTATTGCAATCCAGTTTTTATTGGCCTACTCTCTTCAAGGATGCCCGTAAGTTTGTCTTATCTTGTGATGAATGTCAAAGAATTGGTAATATTAGTAGACGTCAAGAAATGCCTATGAATTATTCACTTGTTATTGAACCATTTGATGTTTGGGGCTTTGATTATATGGGACCTTTTCCTGCCTCTAATGGATATACACATATTTTGGTTGCTGTTGATTACGTTACTAAGTGGGTAGAAGCTATTCCAGCTAGTAGTGCTGATCATAACACTTCTATTAAAATGCTTAAGGAAGTTATTTTTCCGAGGTTTGGAGTCCCTAGATATTTAATGACTGATGGTGGTTCACACTTTATTCATGGTGCCTTCCGTAAAATGCTTGCTAAATATGATGTTAATCATAGAATTGCATCTCCTTATCACCCACGGTCTAGTGGTCAAGTAGAATTGAGCAATAGAGAGCTCAACTTAATTTTTCAAAAGACTGTTAATAGGTCTAGAAAGAATTGGTCCAAGAAACTTGATGATGCATTATGGGCCTATAGAACTGCATATAAGAATCCTATGGGTATGTCTCTGTATAAAATGGTTTATGGAAAATCATGTCATCTACCTCTAAAACTAGAACATAAGGCATATTGGGCTATTAAAGAGCTCAACTATGATTTCAAACTTGCCGGTGAGAAGAGGTTATTTGATATTAGCTCACTTGATGAATGGAGAACCCAAGCTTATGAAAATGCCAAGTTATTTAAAGAAAAAGTTAAAAGATGGCATGACAAAAGGATACAAAAGCGTGAGTTTAATGTAGGTGATTATGTATTGCTATACAACTCTCGTTTAAGATTTTTTGCAGGAAAACTTCTCTCTAAATGGGAAGGTCCCTACGTTATCGATGAGGTCTATCGTTCCGGTGCCATAAAAATCAACAACTTCGAAGGCACAAATCCGAAGGTGGTAAACGGTCAAAGGATCAAACATTATTGAAACCGTAACCCCGGAGGAATACATAAGGGACACTTTTCAGACCGTTTCAGACTCCGAAAAGGAATAGGTATGTGGTACGGTAAGTAAACCGACTCCAAATCGATTTTTAAGGCAATATTTCTCTGTTTTGGAATATTTAGAAAAATAGAAAAATAAGTAGCAGTCCGGGAAGGACACGAGGGCCCCACGAGGGTGGTGGGCGCCCCCCTACCTCGTGAGCACCTCGTGTGCCCTCCGGACTACATTTTCTTGCACGATACGCATTTTGGTCGGTAAAAATTCATTATATATTCTCCCGAAGGTTTTGACTCCTGTATCACGCAAATCTCCTCTGTTTTTGTTTCGAGCTGTTGCTGCTGCGTATTAGATCAACATGTCGTCCCAGGATTCGGAAGGAGAAAGCTATGTGGATGATTATCTAGCAAATCCTAAAGTCTATGGAGATGTGGAGCACGATGGTTGGACTATGGAGGAAGAAGAGGACTATGAACCCAAGGGGAAGGAGGAGACGAGCTCAGATGAAGACGAAGCCCCATTACCTCAACCTGGGGACATGCACGTGGAGTTCAAAAGGTCATGTCTCCCTGATAGGGTAAAGAAACCAAAGTTCGAGTTTATCCCTTTTCGTCTCTTGCAGGAAAATAAGCAGGACCTATGCAAAAAGATATTAACCCTGGAGTGGGAGATTGATGATCTAAGGGATCAAAATGTTGTCCTCAAACGCAAATTAAGGGAGAAGTCTACGCCATCAACTAAGTCAACAACACCTCCACCTTCTTCGCCAACAACAAAGAAGGAGACATAATCACATGGGTATGGGCACTCCCCTTGGCAACTGCCAAGCTTGGGGGAGGTGCCCCGGTATCGTATCACCATCACAACTCCTATCTTTACCGTTTTTCTTAGTTCGATCCTATTAGTAGTATCTTGATCTAGTAGAATAAAGTTATGGCATGATCTAGTTTTGAGTTTTGCGTTATGATCTCTCTATGTAATCGAGTGTGAGCTATATATATAATAAAGTTTAGTGTTGAGTCAAGGGCTTGATTATCTTGCCATGATCTTGGGTGAACAAAAGAATAGAAAGAGGAAAAAGAATAAAAAGAAACAAAGGGTTCATATTGATCTTATTGAGAGTAATGACTTCACATAGAAAGAGTATGATGATTAAAAGTTGTTGGGAGTTGGCAAATATAGCTTTGGTCATCGTTGCAATTAATAGGAAGTAATAAGGAAAGAGAGGTTTCACATATAGATATATTATCATTGACATCTTTTATGATTGAGAGCACTCATTAAAATACAACATGCTAAAGAGTTGATGTTGGACAAGGAAGACAACGTGATGAGTTATGTTTTCTTATATCTGAGATAAAGTATGTTGTCATGGATCCTCTAACATGTTGAGCTTGCCTTTCCCCCTCATGCTAGCCAAATTCTCAGCACCAAGTAGAGATACTACTTGTGCTTCCAAATACCCTTAAACCAGTTTTGCCATGAGAGTCCACCATATCTACCTATGGATTGAGTAAGATCCTTCAAGTAAGTTGTCATCGGTGCAAAGCAATAAAAATTGCTCTAAATATGTATGATTGATTGGTGTGGGGAAATAAGCTTTATTCGATCTTGTGATATGGAAGAAATGAAAGCGACGGATTGCATAATAAAGGTTCATATCACAAGGGGCAATATAAAGTGACGTTCTTTCGCATTGAGATTTTGTGCATCCAACCATAAAAGCGCATGGCAACCTCTGCTTCCCTCTGCGAAGGGCCTATCTTTTATTATTATCCTCTACCTTATGCAAGAGTCACGGTGATTTTCACCTTTCCTTTTTCATTTTATCCTTTGGCAAGCCCAGCATGTTGGAAAGAACATGATATATATATATATATATATATATATATCTAATTGGATGTAGGGGAGCATGAATTATTATTGTTGACATTACCCTTGAGGTAAAAGGTTGTGGGGCAAAACTATAAGCCCCTATCTTTCTTTGTGTCCGATTAAAACTCCGTAACCACAAGTATTGCGTGAGTGTTAGCAATTATGAAGGACTAAATGATAGTTGAGTATGTGGACTTGCTTTTAAGCTCTGACATAGACTCTTTCCGATGTTATGATAAATTGCAATTGCTTCAATGACTGAGGTTATAATTTGTTGGTGCTCAATAAGGTTTCTGATTCATACTTTTGCATTGTGAAAAGATCATCACTTGAACATAAGTAATCATATGACAAAATCTATATATGTTGTTGTTATGAGAATAATCATGATGCCTTCATGTCCGTATTTTATTTTTATCAAGGCCTCTACCTCTAAACATGAGGACATATTTATGGTTATCGGCTTTTCGCTTGAGGACAAGCGAGGTCTAAGCTTGGGGGAGTTGATACGTCCATTTTGCATTATGCTTTTATATCGATATTTATCGCATTATGGGCTGTTATTTCACGTTATGTCACAATACTTATGGCTATTCTCTTTATTTTACAAGGTTTACATGAAGAGGAGAATGCCGGCAAATGGAATTCAGGTGGAAAAGGAGCAAATATTGAGACCTATTCTGCAAACTCCAAAAGTCCTGAAACTCCACGGAATATCTTAAAATAAATAAAGAAAAATCGTCGCCAAATATGAAGGCCAGGGGCCCACGCCTGCTCACAAGGGTGGGGCACCCCCTAGGCGCGCCCCACCTCGTGGGCCCCCGGTGGCTCTCCGCGCCCATCTTCTCCTATATGAAGTCTTTCGATGAGAAAAAATAGGAAGCAACCTTTGGGACGAAACTCCGCCCACGAGGCGGAACCTTGGCGGAACCAATCTAGGGCTCCGGCAGAGCTGTTCTGGGGACACTTCCCGGAGGAGGAAATCATCGTCATCATCATCACCAACGCCTCCTCTCATCGGAGAGGGCAATCTCCATCAACATCTTCACCATCACCATCTCATCTCCAAACCCTAGTTCATCTCTTGTATCCAATTCTTGTCTCCAAGTCCGGGATTGGGGCTAGTAGGTTGCTAGTAGTGTTGATTACTCCTTGTAGTTGATGCTAGTTGGTTTATTTGGTGGAAGACCATATGTTCAGATCCTATATGCATATTATTACCCCTCTGATTATGAACATGAATATGCTTTGTGAGTAGTTACGTTTGTTCCCGAGGACAAGGGAGAAGTCTTGCTATTAGTAGTCATGTGAATTTGGTATTTGTTCGATATTTTGATGAGATGTATGTTGTCTAGCCTCTAGTGGTGTTATGTGAGCGTCGACTACATAACACTTCACCATTATTTGGGCCTAGAGGAAGGCATTGGGAAGTAATAAGTAGATGATGGGTTGCTAGAGTGATAGAAGCTTAAACCCTAGTTTATGTGTTGCTTCGTAAGGGGCTGATTTGGATCCATATGTTTCATGCTATGGTTAGGTTTACCTTAATACTTTTGTTGTAGTTTCGGATGCTTGCAATAGAGGTTAATCATAAGTGGGATGTTTGTTCAAGTAAGAACAGCACCCAAGCACCGGTCCACCCACATATCAAATTATCAAAGTACCGAACGCGAATCATATGAACGTGATGAAAACTAGTTTGACGATATTCCCATGTGTCCTCGGGAGCGCTTTTCCTATTATAAGAGTTTGTTCCGGCTTTTCCTTTGCTACAAAAAGGATTGGGCCACCTTGCTGCACTTTATTTACTATTGTTACTTGTTGCTCATTACAATTTATCCTATCACAAAACTATCTGTTACCACTTATTTCAGTACTTGCAGAGAATACCTTGCTGAAAACCGCTTATTATTTCCTTCTGCTCCTCGTTGGGTTCGACACTCTTACTTATCGAAAGGACTATGATAGATCCCCTATACTTGTGGGTCATCATGTTACTTTGCCGGCATATTCCATGTGCTGACCCGTTTTCGGGTTGCAACGTTCATGTTGCAGACTTTTCAGATGACGAGTAAGGTGCCCTAGGTCGTGGTTCTATACTCAGTGATGCCGTTGGAGTTGATGGACTCGCTTATCTTCCAAGCCTTCCGCTGTTATCGTTATTAGATGGCCTTAAGCCATATTTATTGTAATAAGTGTGTGATTGCTACTCTGTTATAAATCCTTCGAGTATTGTGCGTGTCAGGATTACTGATCCAGGGATGACACTGATGCATAGAGGTCAGACTGTTTGAGGTCTAGTCGCTACAAGATGGTATCAGAGCACACGCTGACTGTAGGACACGACAATTTGCTGAGAGCTTGTGCACTAGATTATGGATCTAGTTGGGACGACAATTTGCCGTATGCAGAGTTCTCTTACAACAACAGTTATCAATCCAGTTTGAACATGGCACCTTTCGAAGCCTTGTACGGAAGGAGGTGCAGAACCCCGCTGTTGTGGGATGAGGTTGGAGACCGCCAGTTGTTTGGACAAGATTTGATTAAGGAGTCTGAACAGAAGGTGAAATTGATTCGCGATAGGATCAAGGTAGCCCAGTCTAGGCAGAAGAGCTACGCAGATTCTAAACGCAAGGAGACAGTTTACGAAGTAGGAGACAGAGTTTATCTTCGAGTATCTCCACTTCGAGGAGTTAAGCGTTTTGGAGTTAAAGGAAAATTAGTGCCACGTTTTGTGGGGCCATACAAAGTTTTGGAGCGCATGGGAGAAGTTGCTTACAAGTTGGAATTGCCCGAAGGATTGTCAGGAGTTCATGACGTGTTCCACGTTTCCCAGTTGAACAGGTGCCACGCAGAAATGGTTGATATACCACTGAGGGATACTGTGCCGCTGGAAGCGACTCAGTTGGATAATGATTTGACCTATGAGGAGAAACTAGTCAAAATTCTTGAGTATACCATCCGAGTCACCCGCAGCAAGGTTATTAAGTTTTGCAAAGTCCAGTGGAGCCACCACACCGAGGATGAAGCCACCTGGGAACGAGAGGAAGATCTGCTGAAGGACCACCCTCACCTATTTTCTAGCCAACCCGAATCTCGAGGGCGAGATTCATCTTAATGGGGGTAGGTTTGTAACATCCCAAATTTTTAATTTGAATGTTATACATAGATCATCATTTACATATCATATTTTATTGCATTTTGGCTTGATCCTAGAAATTTCACGCAACTCAAGGACCCACGGAGAGAGTTGGAGATTTCATATTTGAGTTTTCTCAAATTCTGAAAATTGGATCACTTGATTTTATTTATTTTATATTCAATTATTTCTATTATAAAAATATGAGAGAGGGAATAAAATGACTTTCCCAAAATAAAGAAATATTGAAGGTTTTATAAAAAATTCAAATAATATTTTATTTTGGAGTTTATCGCTATTTTATTTGAATTTAGGAAAAACCGCACGTTTTCAAACTTCATTTTAGGGCCAATTTAGACGGTGAAAATTTGTTTTGGCATTTTTAGAATTTTATTTTATTTTCTAGAATTTTTCTAAGTTTCACCGGAATTGTTTTAAAAAAACGCGTGGGAGCCCGACTGGGCCAAGGCCCAACCGAGCTGGGCCGGCCTTCGCCAGCGCCACCGCCATCACCGTCGTGTCGCCGCCGGACTCGGGAATCCGATCCTGAGCCGCCTCGCCGTCGCCCCTCCCCCAAGCCATGACCCCCCCCCCCTTAAATAGCAGCCGCCGCCGCCTCTCCTCACCCCGTCACCGCAGCCGCCCACCACTGCAGCCGCTGCCCCGCCGCCCTGCGCCAACCGCCGCCGCCCGGAGCCCCACCGGAATCCCGCCGGAGCCGAGCCGAGGTAGCCGCCCGTCGCCTCGGTTTTCTGAGAAAAACCATTCCGGTTTTTTAAGAAAACCCTAGATTTGTTTTTTTATTTTAGATCGATTTATTGAGTTTAGTTTTTTTCTCGGTTTATCTATCCAGCGAGCGTTCGCTCGTTCGTTCATTCTAACGAACGCGTTCACAGTTTAGTTACAGTTAACGAACGTCCGTTCGTTAAGCTGTTCATCATTTTTCCTTTTTCTCGGATTTTCCGCGATTATTTCTGATCGCGATTCTTGATCCGATTTTCGATCTAGTACAACTTTTCGCTCGTTTATCAGAATAAGGCGATTCAAGCGCCTAGAGTTTCGTCTCGGAACCCTCTTTCCGATTAATCAACTCAAACAAGTTTTTGTTTCTGTAAAATTTGACTTAGGTCCAGATTAGTAAATGAAGCTTGTTTCTTTCGCCGTTTGACTTTCGTTGCTTCGTTTGATTTGATTCTTTTTGCAAACCGGAGTTCTTAAGTTGAACTTTCTGGTTAGATCTTTTATTTGAGTTTTACTTGTGCACTAGATGAGTACTTATTGTATGCTTGTTTGTTGCGATAGAGTACCCGGAGTGCGCCGCTTGCTACTTCGAATCGCTAGGTTCCACGGATAATCAGCAAGGCAAGTAACACTTTGATCATATTCCCTTTCATACCCAGTTTTTATGCATTAGATCAATCCTCAAACATTGCATTATTAGAATCTAATTAAATTGTGGGTTTTGGGAAGTAGATGAGGTAGAACCTATTACCTGTTTTATTATCAAACCCTTGGGAGTTACTTCTACATTTGCTTATTATGCCAAGCTATGCTAGTAGACGTGGATTGGGTGAGTGTATCCATGACAGATGTGAGATTGTTATTTAATGGTTTATTTAAGGTGGCAACTTAAACACACATCTGGATGGATTGAGGTACTGGTATTCCAGATTGCTGTTTCTTTTTGGACCGCCACCCGTGCTCAAAGGGATCATGAGATTATTCATGTTAGAAACTTCCGTGTGCAGCCACAAGCTACTACGGGCTCTAGCATAGTTGATTAAGTCGTCGAACTCTTACAGTGGTAGACTAGCAGATGTAGAGGGATGTAGGTGTAACTGTCTACCCGTTCGTAAGGTGCTAGCGCTTCTGAAAGACTATGTCTCGGTCATCCGTTTCTCAAACACCATGCAGTGCGAGAATCCCAACGGAGGAGATCGAATCTTGTGGGGAAAAGTGAACAAACCTCTGCAGAGTGTAACAAACTAATCATTGTTAGCCGTGTCCCCGGTTATGGACATCTTGAGTATCTAGTACTTGGATTATAATGTGAATCTCATCATGTTACTTTAATTAATACTGTTGGGTTTTAATGATGATGCTTAATTGGGATTGAGAATGCTGTCAACCATTCTCAATGTTTAACAACCACCATGATAGTTAAATAAAGTTTATTCCTTTGCAGTAGGGAAAAATTGGCTTTACGCAAAACCGTAACCATAGAACTTTCCACCAGCCATATATGCATGTAGTATAGCATTACTCTTTCATATTACTCTCTATGTGTTACTTTGCCAGCATATTCCATGTGCTGACCCGTTTTCGGGCTGCAACGTTCATGTTGCAGACTTTTCAGACGACGAGTAAGGTGCCTTAGGTCGTGGTTCTATACTCAGTGATGCCGTTGGAGTTGATGGACTCGCTTATCTTCCAAGCCTTCCGCTGTTATCGTTATTAGATGGCCTTAAGCCATATTTATTGTAATAAGTGTGTGATTGCTACTCTGTTATAAATCCTTCGAGTACTGTGTGTGTCAGCATTACTGATCCAGGGATGACAATGATGCACAAAGGTCAGAATGTTTGAGGTCTGGTCGCTACAACAAGGTAGACACCATATGCAACATGCAACCACATATCACACTGCCAAGTAAGAGAAAGCACCTGCGATGGTGGTGTGGGGGAATTGCGGTGATCAACTAGAGAGCTACGTTGACTATCTTCATTTAGCCTTGCTGTTTCTTGAGAATCATGTGGGAGGATGACACTTGCACTCTTTAAGCGAGTAGGGTGTCTCACAGTAACCCACCCGGGTGACTGTCTCATCATAAGTGATTGACGAGGGATACAAAAGAGCATTAGTTGATGTACGAACATGGTTAATCGACATATGTAGTATGTATCAAAAACAGAAAGGCATGTCATTAGCAAAGGTATAATGTGTAAAGTTAGCAGATGCAATTTAACCAAATTGGAAGCAATACAAGCTAGACACCATATCCAACATGCAACCACATTTGACAGCGCGAAGTTAAAGCAAGCACCTGGGATGGTTGTGTGTGGCAATTGAGATCATCAACTGCAGAGCTACGTTTACTATCTCCAACTGCTGACAACCCATTAGAGCGCTGAAACGCTTAGTGCTTGTCTTCGAATTACACTGGAGCGACTTCTGTCTTTTCTTTTCTGCATTCATCAACACTGCGTCAGGGTCTGAAATACCCATGCATAAAAAAACAATAGTGTGAGTATGGGTGAAGTGTGTGCACAATTAGTACAAAGTAAAGGTAGCAGATAGCAAGTCGGTGAGAAATAAATGACGGAGACATATGATAGCTCTACAACATGCATGGCACACTAAATTACTACAGATTCTATGAAAATAATAGTCGATCGAAAGCAAATAGGTCACCCATTTTTTACAAACGTCCGATGTACAAAGAACGGGCAAATCACCTTCATCTACCTCCAGCCAGTCGGTGTTGACGATCTTCCTCGAAATGCCGGCGACCACCGCCCAAGATTCCTCCCTTCCTGCGCCCTCCCTCGACCTCACCGCACCGCCGTGCTTGCACCGCCCCGCCATCCATTCAAGCCCCGCCGACCTCCGGATCAGCGCAAGCAGCTCCTGCGCCCACACCCCTATGATAGCCAGCGATCGCCGCTTCCCGAAACAAAGGACTAGGTGCTCCGCGCCTAAGCGGGTGCTGGTTCTTTAATTGCGGTTCGACCGACCTGAATTGAAATCCAGGCGACTCTTGACCTCTAGCAAAGGTGAAATAGTAAAGGGAGGAAACCTTGTGCATTTAGTATCATGAAGAAGATGTAGTAAGAAGCGCTCAACTAGTTTCTTTCGTGGGATGAATACGGTGTGGCGCAGACGTAAGATTTGCATGAATAAGGGAAGAGGAGTACCTCTTTTCTGCTGGCGAGAAGATGTCCTCCTTCATTTTTCCGACGATCTTCTTGTTGTTCGCGGAAACCGGTTGTGTAGGACGATGCAGCCTTGGGCGAACCCATGGCCAAGTTGTTGAGTGTGGTGGGGTGGCCGTCTGTCGGCGGCGGGGAAGCAGATCCGAGTCGAGCGAACGTGGCGAAGGGAACAGCTCCGGTCACGGTGGGCGATTGCGGCAGTGGAGCCGCAGCAGTGAGGCACAGGGCGGCGTGGTCGGAGTAGTTCTGCACGGCGCATGTCGGCGTCGGCGTCGTGGAGGCAGCTCTGCCTCGGCTTCAGCTGCTAAGTCCTTGAGGGAGTTGCGGTTGCGGTTGCGTTTGCGTTGGACGACGACGTCAGGGTACCGGCTCCGGCGTGATGGAGGACGGCGGCGGTGGATTGGCCGCTATGGGGTGGAGGACGGACCGACGGAGGAGGCTGGGGTTTCGCGGCTGGTGGAGAGGGCGTTTGCGCCCACGGAGTATGAATGGGGAAGCGGAGGGAGGCGGGGAACTAAGGGGAACAATGTTCAGTTTGAGACGCTTGTTTGAAATTTGGGGAAAGTTACAAACTTTGCCCCCATCTAAAATTTCTCGACATATTGCAGGTTGGGGTAGGACAGTCATGTCGGTGTCCCAAATGTGGGCGGATAGATTTCATGGAGCGCATGGGTGTTTAGGCGCCCATGGCGTATGAATGCTTCTCGGGCGGTTGAGATCTGGCGTCTTGGTGAAGTTACAAAACCTACCCGGTTTAGACCTTTGGACATCGGGCTGATAGGCTACACGGGCCGAGTCGGGACAGTAATTTCCTACCACCAAAACATTAGTCTCACATGGTTTGAAGGCCCAGAGGCCTATTTGGCACTTCGTTCAATATTTGGGAGCAGAAGCATTAACGTTTTCGGTTCTCTTGAATTGAACTTTCAGGATTTGTCAAACTTCACAAATCTTTACTCTTGAAAATCCTAAAGCTATGATTATTTTGGAATGGAGGAGGTACATTTGAATATACATTGTACACGAGTATATATTAAAAAATATGCAACTTACCTCAGTTCATGCATGGTTCCAGATATAATCTCCTTGGTTGCAAAAAAAAGTTAGATATGCATATGAATATATATAGCATGTTCAAACTCACAACAAAGATTGATGCCCCTTTACATCTGATTTACAAATGCCATTATCTCGGTTCAAATAGATGAATGCACTTCCTATGAATTGAATCTTGAAACCCCCTTTATGTTGAATTCGACATGTATTCTATTTCGTAGCTAGCAATTTGGAATGTATCCATGCAAGTGACAAATGTATAAAGTGCTTCACACTAACAACATGGAGTGCACTAATTAATGTTTATATATGAATTGCAAAAGCATCCATTGCCTGTATTTCAAACCGCTCTCACTCTATGGATCGATAATATGAAATAAACACATGCACATGCTAGAATTCAATAGAGTATGGGTGTCTGATAGACTGATTTTCGTCCATACGCAATTTGCAAAATTCATGATCTCATCCAAAAATAATAATGCCATTTATATTTTAATTTAATCCGTAGAACCGCCTTTTACACGTAGATGCACTATGCCTCGCCCCGTTCTCATAGACACATTATATATCTCTCTATCTAACGCATAAGTGCACACACTTTATATGCATCGGCATTTCTCTTTCACACATGCTCACAATCTCTCCTGTGGTGTCGGGTGTCTCACGCACATGCTCTCTCTGTTTATCTCTCTCTCTTTCTGACTACTATGTACCACTCTTTTCACTAATCTCAGTTGGAAAACACTATTTCTCTCACATGCATATATACACATGCACGGTCTCTACTAGCCCTCTATACGCACATATATGTGCCGACGTGTCTCCCGCACACACATTATCTTTAGGCCTCTCTCGCACACATTGCCCCCGACGCACCTCTCTCTTAGTAGTTGGCAGAAATGATTTCATCATATCGTCATTTGGTAGGATATCCCTGGTTGTTAGGCTGGATGGTAATACGAGGCAACGTTTTACCCTAGTCCGGATCGGACTCTTGAAGTTGAAGAAAGAGCCAACTCCTGGTAGTGTATATTAGTGATAGGGGTGTGTACAAAGTACACGTGAATACCAGGCATTGTGCGTGTGTGTATACTATCGACGAACTAGCCCCCAAGCTTGTATAACATACTAAGGGCCTAGGGTTACAAATCATATATAGTCGGCTTATCACCAGTGGGGATAGAGTCCTCCGCGACTCTGGTAGCTTCGTGTTGTACGCCGAGTCCTTCACATGGGTCTTCGTATAACACGTCTCGGTCCAACCTATATGTGGCGCAGGATGGAACCGACCCATGAGTCTTGATGTTGACCCACCACAACTAGAAATGATGTGCCCACCACACCACACATGCAATGGGCCACTAAGAAAATAAGCATATACAATAGTACAACGGTACATAGCTCACGATACGTGTCCATATTTTGTTGATGACACTGATGGACTTTGCATTTGATGCGTGCTCCGTATTTTGTTGACAACACTTACGGTCATTGTATTTGAAGCGAAAGCATGATATGGTCACTGGACTTCAGAATAAGCTCATCACGGTCACCACATACATTTTTTCGTGCTAACCAACATGTGGTTGGATGGTTAGAGGACAGTGGTTTCTCGAGCCCACCAAGGTTAAAGTCCCGGTGCTCGCATTTATCTTGCGTTAATTTCAGTATTTTCCGGCGATGTATGTTCAGGGGAGGAGACGTTCCACTCGACTTACGAGGCACCTATGGTGACTTCGTAAAATCTCAAGATCATATATGCTGGCCCACTCTCTCGAAGGTGCTCATAGGGGTAGGGTTCGCGTGTGTGCGCTTATAGGGTGAGTGCTTGCGCGTATATATGAGCCCTTGCGTCTGTACCGTGTTAAACAAATACATGTCATGATTATACGGTCACTGGCTCACCCGTACAACTCTGTATTATGTTGATGACACAATCAATTGACCAGTCAAACGTTCCACCCGGCGCAACTAGTGTTGCACCATCGGGGCGCGTAACCGTGGGGCCCACCTATCAACCCGTATATGAAAGAAAGAAATGGTAGTTTGAGTTTGTACTGTGTTAATAAAATAGGAGTACATTTTAGGGTGATCATACGGTCACTGGCTCACCATACAGCTCCGTAATTTGTTGATAACACGATCAATTGACCAGTCAAACGGTCCACATTCAGCAGCGCACATTACCATAGGGCCCACCCGTCAGCGCGTATATGAAGGACAAAAATGGTAATAAATTAGTGGTCGGTGGGTATTCGAAGTCGTGAGACCTCTGGTTGGCAATCACCGGTGATTGGGGAGGCGTTCATTGGGCGGTGGGGTGGGGATCCCTGGAGAAAAAGCTCGGCGCGGGGGCTAGAGGGATGGTCGGTGCGGTGGCGGACCGGCGGTGGGAGTGGTTTCGGGAGGCGGGCGGCAGCGGCGGCGGGGCTGGCGGTTCGGCGGTGGTGGCTGGTGGCTCGGGGGTGGAGTTTGATGATAAACTGGAGGCCCTTGATTTCGTATCCAACGGCTGAAAAATCTAATGACCAGATGAAAAAGTCACCGACCGACGTAGCCTCACCTGCACGTACACATGCACGCACGCAAGACACGCACGCATGTAGGCGTGCAACGACACGCATACATAACGCATACACGCATGCATGCCGGCATGCAACATCGACACGCATACATGCACTCACAAACACACGCACGCACGCACCCATGCATGCAACATCAAACGCACTTTGCACGCACGCAACACTCACATGCCTGCATGCACACAAAGACACGACGAAGACACGCGCTCAACCTATCGTGCATGCACCCTTTGTTAAGGACATGGATTGTTACAGGTATTAATCAATCTTATCCGTGATAAGCGAAACATTGATGTTTGCAGCGGTCTTTATGAATCACAACGACGAACGGGCTATCAACATAGTAGGCTTATCTACATGAAAAAGATGATGTCGCACTCAATGAACAATCATCGGTTTATGAAATGCCCGCTTCTGACCACCCTGGCCCACCAAAGGTTCCTCTGATGTGCACTGCCTGTGTTGGGCCACTGACATGCAGGCCATGCACCCAAAGAGCCCACACGTCAGTGGAAGAACGGCGCGGTGTCCTAGGTCAGAGTCGAGGGCGCCACTCGCGGCATGCCCGGCTGAACACGCCTCCGTGCCACATTCAAACGCCTCCATGAAACCCGCCCGTGTGGAAGCCGAGAAACCCACTCTGGACACACGTCCGTTCATGACCGGGCCAGCGTTAAACACAACGCCGGCCGAGCTCCTCCCGTCCGCCGTCTATTTAATCTCCTATTTAAACGAGGCCAAACGCCGGCCAAGAATCGCACACCTCCGCCGCTCCCCTATCTCCTCCACCATTTTGTCCACTCTTACAATGGCTTACGAAGAGTAGTTATTCCGCATCCAAGCCGGCTGGGTAACCCGCCGGATACGAGCTATGCATCTCGTTGATCCACCTCCCTCCCCTCGCCCGACGGAGCCAGTTGCCGCCCCAAGCTGGCGCGCGGTTCAGCAACTTGCCGCTCCAGGCCAGCTCGACAAGGAGCAGCGCACAGGCGTCGTTGCTGCCGTCCACGCCGCCGCCTCGTACCGCGTCTCCCGTGTCTGTGGCCGAGACTCTCATGCTGACGGCCGCGCCATGCAAGCAGCGACAGAAGCCGGGTGCGCGGAGAGCGACGAGTCAGTGGCCAGCGCCTCCGCGTCCGCCGCCATCAACGAGGAGAAGTAGAACACGGGAGGCCGCCGCCGCTTGGGTCCCATGAAGGCCACCGCGGAGGCGACGCTGGTGTACACAGCAGGTGTCTTGCCGGATCCTTTTGCTGCGACGACCTTCGTCGACCCCGCATGGGCTCCACGGAAGAGGGGAATGTTAGGATGAACTCGAGCGGTGCCGCCATGGCGAAGTAGTGGCGGTGATGAACTCGAACCGTGCCGCCACCATCATCTTACGGCACCAGCCAATGATATCGGTTGGGCGGTGGGGAAGCGAGCCGTCCTTTGTCTTTGAAGCATATACCTCCGGGGCTCCGGCAGTCCGTGATCGTGTTGCGGACATGAGGAACACAAATCGATCGGCGGGCGACCATTTAGGCCAGGTATTATATACCTGTGCTGTCTAGAACTAGCACCGCGTAGTTCATTTGAATGTAATGAAATCCGTCATGTTTGTATGAAAATCCGGTATTTTATATGATTTTCGTCATTGTTTATATGAAATATTAGTTTGTCTACGTGTTTGCGTGAATTTCGTCCGGTTGGTTGAGTTGATGTCATAATGTGTGCGACTACGGTTGGATGGCGTAATTTGCAGGTCGCCAGTCAGTCCGCGGGCGGCTCGGGCGGTGTTGTGGGACAAAAAAACACAGCTCGTCCGAGCTCGTCTCCAACGTCTTGCTACTGGAGGATGCATGACAGCATGAGCACCGAGCCATTCTCGCTCATCGGTGGCAAAGGCACCGTGGACAAAAGAGTCGCCAATATTTTGGCTACCCCGGCAAGATCCAAACAGCCCCTCCCAACAGATTCAAATCCTCGTTAGCCGTGGAATTTTGCCATGTGTTGTTTTCATGGACTAGTAAGATGCCCGTGCATTGCACGGAACATCAAGATGCATTTTTTACAAACTCCCTTATGCATGCAAGGGATAATTAATGTCCTCCTTTGCTAGTACCATGAGGCAAACACCATTAATATTGCATCGATTAGTGTTAGTGGCCTTATATATCTGAAAATTGTAATTTTGATAGTGGCCCCTTGTATATAAAAATGGAGGGAGAAAGATGAGAGATAAGGTGAGGAGGAATGGGGCGTGGTGGTGACCGGTGGTCTGATCAAGGGAGGCATGGGGATGGACGGCGATTATGTCTAGGTTTGTATCTCTCTCACACACCCACGTAGGTGGGGGACGTGCACGAAGAGAAGAGGTGCACGCACGCGCACGCATTCTGCCTCTTTCCCAACCACATCCGCTGGGTACACGGTGGAGCTCATTTCAGTATGAAAAGGCAGCCCACGTGGTAATTTGGCACGTGTACTGGTTGTCCACTTGGTGGAGGGAGGATCGTCTACCACAGGTGAACAAACAAATTGCGACTTGACGCGTTATGTTAAATTAAAAAAAGAGGCAAACCATGTGGGGCCTACCTTAGAGGCAAGCCTCTATACGCTAGAGTACTTTTGATGTGTCCCGTCAACTCGCAGAACGAGGAGAAGCTTGCTTAGTGATACGTCTCCAACGTACCTATAATTTTTGATTGCTCCATGCTATATTATCTACTGTTTCAGGCAATATTGTGCTTTATTTTTCACTTTTATATTATTTTTAGGACTAACCTATTAACCGGAGGCCCAGCCCAGAATTGTTGTTTTTATCCTATTTCAGTGTTTCGAAGAAAGGGAATATCAAACGGAGTCCAAAAGACCTGAAACTCCACGGAACCTGTTTTTTGGACCAGAAGAAGCCCATGGAGTACCGGAAGCTCACCAGGGGAGTTCCGGGCTGCCCACGAGGGTGGGGGGCGCACCCACCCCCCTGCGGCGCGCCCCCCTACCTCATGGCCAGCCCGGAAGTCCACCGACATACCTCCTGCACCCATATATACTCCTGTACCCTAAAACTTCCAGAACGGAGATTAGATCAGAAGTTTCGCCGCCGCAAGCCTCTGTAGCCACGAGAAATCAATCTAGGCCCTCTCCGGCGCCCTACCGGAGGGGGCCATCATCACCGGTGGCCGTAGAGGAGTATCCCGGAGGGGTCTTCATCATCATGAAGGCCGAGGACCAGAGGGTGGAGGCCATGGAGGAGGAAGCACAAGGGGGAGAACCTCTCCTCCTCTCTTCCGGTGGCGCCGGAGTGCCATCGGGAGGGGAATCATCGCCACGGT
Source organism: Aegilops longissima (assembly GCA_021605205.1). Lineage (NCBI taxonomy): Eukaryota > Viridiplantae > Streptophyta > Magnoliopsida > Poales > Poaceae > Aegilops > Aegilops longissima. The sequence continues at coordinate 537,539,334 of CM038677.1, read as the reverse complement.
GATCGTCTTCATCAACATCACCATCATCATCACCATCCTCATCTCTTTTACGCGGTCCAATCTCCCGCAAACCGCTGTAATCCCCTACTTGAACATGGTGCTTTATGCCACATATTATGATCCAATGACGTGTTGCCATCCTATGATGTTTTGAGTAGATATCTTTTGTCTTTAGGTTGATTGACGATCTAGATTGGTATGAGTTGTATGTTTTACTTTGGTGCTGTCCTATGGTGCCCTCCGTGTCGCGCAAGCGTGAGGGATTCCCGCTGTAGGGTGTTGCAATACGTTCATGATTCGCTTATAGTGGGTTGGTGAGTGACTGAAACACAAACCCGAGTAAGAGGGATTGTTGCTTATGGGAATAAAGAGGACTTGATGCTTTAAGGCTATGGTTGGGTTTTACCTTAATGATCTTTAGTAGTTGCGGATGCTTGCTAGAGTTCCAATCATAAATGCATATGATCCAAGTAGAGAAATTATGTTAGCTTATGCCTCTCGCTCATATGAAACTGCAATAGTGATTACTGGTCTTGTTAACAATTGCCTAGGACAATTCCGCACACTGATCCACCATTATTCCACACTCGCTATTTATAATATTTAGTATTGTATTCTAACTTTATGATAACAGCACCTACTTTTATGTTTTAGCTCTCCGATATCATACAAAGTTATCCTCTTCATACCCACAACGAAGTTTTATTTCTTGTTGCTAGTTGGAAGCAAACGTCCGGTGCACGTAGAGTTGTATCAGTGGTAGATAGGGCTTGAGAGAATATTGATCTTACCTTTAGCTCCTTGTGGGTTCGACACTCCATACTTATCACTTCCACCTTTGGAAAGTGCTACGATGATTCCTTGCACTTGGGGATTATCAAGCTCTTTTCTGGCGCCGTTGTCGGGGAGCAATAGCGTGGGGTTGATATTCTCGTGTGTGCTTGTTTGCTTCCTTCACTAAGTAGAATTTGTTTTTCCTTTTTGTTTCTGTTTAGTTGTGGGTGAAACATACAAAAAAAATTAAAAATGAAAATACAAAAAAAAATTATTACTTGCCTCTCATGCCTAAAAAGTTTTTCAAAAAGAGAAGTGATTGGAAGGTTTTGCATTGAAGAAGTGAGGGTCGACCTTGAGCACTTGTGCTCATGCTCACGGAAACAATGTAGAATTTTTCATGGAATTTTCTCTGTAAATAATTATCCCCTTGTATATATTCATTGTATTATAAAAATAATGTGCCAAGCCTTAGTTTTAGGATGATTAGATTGCTTGTTTACTATGTGCAAAACAAAAACAGAAACTTTGGCTGTAGTGTGTGAATTTACAATTTTTACTGGAAAGTCAAATGGGCCTGAAACTTTTTGCACATTACTTCTGTACAAATTTTTCAAATTTTAAAATTTAGTTTATAATTTTAGGAGTTACAGAAGTATGGAAAACTTCCAGATTACTACAGACTGTTCTGTTTTTAACAGATTCTGTTTTGCGTGTGTTGTTTGCTTATTTTGATGAATCTATGAGTAGTATTGGAGGGTATGAACCATAGATAAGTTGGAATACAGTAGATTTAACATCAATACAAATAAAGAATGAGTTCATTACAGTACCTGAAGGTAGTGATTTGCTTTATTACACTAACGGATCTCACAAGTTTTTGTTAAAGTTTTGTGTGGATGAAGTGTCCAAAGGTCGAGGAGCTATCAATATGAGAAGAATAAAGAGATGCAAGAGTTCAAGCTTGGGGATTCCCAAGGCACCCCAAGTAAATATTTCAAAGTATACTCAAGCATCTAAGCTTGGGGATGCCCCGGTTGGCATCCCATCTTTCTTCTTCAACAAATACCGGTATACCTCGGTTTTTGTTTTGTTCACATGATTTGTGTCCTTTGTGTTTTTACTTTTCCTTTAGAACCATGCTAGCATGAGATAGCCCTTCATTAATTTATAGAATACTTCATGTGCTTCACTTAAATCTTTTAAGTATGATCTTATAGAATTGCTCTTTGTGCTTCACTTAAATCTTTTGAGTATGGTTTTATAGAATGCTTCATGTGCTTCACTTATACATTTTGAGTTTCGATATTGGTTAGTTGTAGAATGCTCCATGAACTTCACTTATATCTTTTGGATTATGAATAATACTATCGTTTAAAGTGGGTTTGGAAGAGTGTCAACTTTAGGAATTAGTGATCCCACTATTTTAGAAGTGTTGAATCTTAGTGTGATATTTATGAAAGTGGATTTGGAAGAGTGTCAACTTTAGCTAGTAATGATTCCACTATTTCGGAAGAGGTTCCAATTAAGTATGAGAACAAAGTTACTACCCATGATGCTACTGAAAATTATTATGAGGGAGGAATACATGCTTGTAGGAGTTGCAATAATATCAAGTTTCCTCTCTATGTGCTTAAAGTTTTGAAGTTATACTTGTTTCGCCTTCCTATGCTAGTTGATTCTTGTTCCCATAAGTTGTGTGCTCACAAAATCCCTAGGAATAGGAAGTGGGTTAGATTTAAATGTGCTAGTCATATTATTCAAGATGCTCTTCTTGTGCTTCAATTCCTATCTTTTATGAGAGCATCATTGAAATCATCATGCCTAGCTAAAAGGCATTAAAGAAAAGCGCTTGTTGGGAGACAACCCAATATTTACCCTTGCTGTTTTTTTGTGTTTACATGATTAAGCTTATGTATTAATCATGTTTTATAGCTTTTGTTTCAATAAAGTACCAAGTAAGACCTTTGGGAAGACTTGGGCGAAAGTTAATGTGATCTTGCTGTAAAAAACAGAAACTTTGCGCTCACGAGAATAGATGTCATTTTTTACAGAAGAGCGATATTGAGTTGATTATTTTTGGAGAAGATTAATAGACAAATTCCTCACGTCCACAAATTTATTTAATAATTTTTGGAGCATAATAAGTATGGTTATTGTTCAGATCATTACAGACTGTTCTGTTTCTGACAGATTCTGTTTTCATTGCATAGTTTGCTTGTTTTCTAGTTTCTGTGACTTATATTCCTCAATATAAATTGTAGAAATGATATGGTACAGTAGGCATTGTGTGAGAAAAATTATGAACCTTGTCTTTGACAGTACCAAAGTGAATGGTTTGCTCTTTATCATACTAACCTATCTCACGAAGTTTGGTTAAGTTTTGTGTGTTTGAAGTTTTCAAGTTATGGGTGAGATATCGATATGAGGAGAATAAGGAGTGGAAAGATCCTAAGATTGGGGATGCCCAAGGCACCCCAAGGTAATATTCAAGGAAGACTCAATCGCCTAAGCTTGGGGATGCCCCGGAAGGCATCCCCTCTTTCGTCTTCAAAACTATCGGTATACCTTACTCGGAGCTATATTTTTATTCACCACATGATATGTGTTTTGCTTGGAGCGTATTTTCAATTTTATTTGCTGTTTGAATAAAATCATTGGATCTGAAATATTGAATGAAACATAATCCTCCCATGGCTAGTTAATTATTTGACTACTCGGAGTTCTTCACTCATATCTTTTGGAGTAGTTTGTCATTTGCTCATGTGCTTCATGTATATCCTATGAGTAAATGGTTGAATAAATTGAATGTCATAAATCTGAATTTATATATGCTTCGTATGCTTATAACATGGGGAGTAACGACTTCACACATAGTAAGTATAGGTAGTAAACTTATTGAAAGTTAGCAAACGTAGAATTGGTCACTTGAACAATTCATGAAAGAATATTGAAGGAAGAGAGGTTTCACATATAAATATACTATCCTGGACATCTTTTATGATTGGGAGCACTCATTAAAATATGACATGCTAAAGAGTTGATGTTGGACAAGGAAGACAACGTAATGAGTTATGTTTTCTTATATCTGAGATAAAGTATGTTGTCATGGATCCTCTAACATGTTGAGATTGCCTTTCCCCCTCATGCTAGCCAAAATTCTCAGCACCAAGTAGAGATACTACTTGTGCTTCAAAAATACTTAAACCAGTTTTGCCATGAGAGTCCACCATATCTACCTATGGATTGAGTAAGATACTTCAAGTAAGTTGTCATCGGTGCAAAGCAATAAAAATTGCTCTAAATATGTATGATTTATTGGTGTGGGAGAAATAAGCTTTATACGATCTTGTGATATGGAAGTAATAAAAGTGACCGACTGCATAATAAAGGTTCATATCATAAGGGGCAATATAAAGTGACGTTCTTTCACATTGAGATTTTGTGCATCCAATCTTAAAAGCGCATGGGAACCTCTGCTTCCCTCTGCGAAGGGACTATCTTTTATTACTATCTTCCACCTTTTGCAAGAGTCACGGTGATCTTCACCTTTCCTTTTTCATTTTATCCTTTGGCAAGCCCAAAGATGATGGAAAGAACCTATATATATATATATATATATATATATATATATATATATATATATATATATATATATATATATATATATATATATATATATATATATATATATATATCTAATTGGATGTAGGGGAGCACGAGTTATTATTGTTGACATTACCCTTGAGGTAAAAGGTTGGGAGGCAAAACTATAAGCCCCTATCTTTCTCTGTGTCCGATTAAAACTCCATAACCACAAGTATTGCGTGAGTGTTAGCAATTATGAAAGACTACATGATAGTTGAGTATGTGAAGTTTGCTAAATCAAAGCTCTGACATAGACTCTTCCTGAAAATAGGATGAATTGAAATTGTTTGATGACTGATAATATTGTTTGTTAGTTTTCAAGAAAGTTTATGATCCATACTTTAAAATTGTGACTTGCTTGTTACTTGATCATGAAAAGTTTTATGAGATGAGCTATAGTTATGATATGTAATGATGCTAGAAAAAGTGATTGGAATTATCATTGATCAAACTTAAGCACTTACTAGCATTCCGCACCAAAAATTATCTTTTTATCATTTACCTACTCGAGGACGAGCAGGAATTAAGATTGGGGATGCCTGATACGTTTCCAACGTATCTATAATTTTTGATTGCTCCATGCTATATTATCTACTGTTTCGGGCAATATTGGGCTTTATTTTTCACTTTTATATTATTTTTAGGACTAACCTATTAACCAGAGGCCCAGCCCAGAATTGTTGTTTTTAGCCTATTTCAGTGTTTCGAAGAAAAGGAATATCAAATGGAGTCCAAAAGACCTGAAACTCCACGGAACCTATTTTTGGACCAGAAGAAGCCCTGAGTACCGGAAGCTCACCAAGGAGTCGGGCTGCCCACGAGGTGGGCGCCCACCCCCGGGCGTGCCCCTACCTCGTGGACAGCCCGGAAGTCCACCGACGTACCTCCTGCACCCATATATACTCTCGTACCCTAAAACTTCCAGAACGGAAATTAGATCAGAAGTTCCGCCACCGCAAGCCTCTGTAGCCACGAGAAATCAATCTAGGCCCTCTCCGGCGCCCTGTCGGAGGGGGCCATCATCACCGGTGGCCATAGAGGAGTATCCCGGAGGGGTCTTCATCATCATGATATTGCCAATTACATAAAGAAAAGAAAACAAATAGAAGATGAAGAGAATACTAACGAAAGGGAAGAGACTTCCCAATATCCTCGTATTATTTCTTATGATGAATCAGGTAACGAGGAGGAGCCTTCTATCCAACCAATCTCATTAATAAGGAGCTCCAAAAAGAGGATTGAACCCACACATGAGGTGAAGAAGAAGAAAAGAAAAAGGAAGAGAGGTAAAAAGATATCTCTCCCAAATAAAGTTGCTCCTATTATTGCTGTGCCTCATGAAAATGAAGATGATACACTTGGTGATGATTATGATTGGGAAGATAATGATACTCCTTATGATCTTGAAAATCTTTTTGGCACTTGCTTCGAAGAATATGATAATAATGTTTGCTATACTATTGGTGCTATCTATACTATTAATGATGAGAGTGATTATGCTTATGATATGAAAAGGCCCAAGCTTGGGGAAGCTATGCTTAATAAGGATGAAATATTTGAGAATATATTTGCTGAAATTAATGTTTGTCCCAAGCTTGGGGATGCTATGCTTAATAATAAAGATATTTTTAGCCTCTCAAGTTTTGATATGCAAAGTTGTTATGATGATAGCATGCCTTCTACTTATGATGATTATATTGATGAATGTGGGTTTGTAAGAGTGTCAACTTTAGGAAGTAGTGATCCCACTATTTTGGAGGATGTTGAATCTTATAATATTTATGAAAGTGGATTTGGAGAGGTCATGACTTTATTTAGTAATGATTCCACTATCTTGGAAGAGGTTTCAATTGATTATGATGAGAACAAAGTTGCTACCTATGATGATTATTGTGATAAAACTTATGCTATAAAGAGTAGTGATGATTATATTTATAAAACTTGCCATGATTATGAGTACCATTTCTCTGAACATTACTCCTTTAACGTGGAAACAATTTATAGTATTCAAGTCTCTTATGATACTCCCACTATTCCGAATGAGAAGAATTTTGCTTATGTGGAGAGTAGTAAATTTTCTATGCTTGTAGATCATGAAAAGAATTCTTTAGGTGCTGGTTATATTGTTGAATTCATTCATGATGCTACTGAAAATTATTATGAGGGAGGAACATATGCTTGTAGGAATTGCAATAATATCAAGTTTCCTCTCTATGTGCTTAAAGTTTTGAAGTTATGCTTGTTTTACCTTCCTATGCCAGTTGATTATTGTTCCCATAAGTTGTTTTCTCACAAAATACCTATGCATAGGAAGTGGGTTATACTTAAATGTGCTAGTCTTATTCTTCATGATGCTCTCTTTATGTTTCAATTCTTATCTTTTATGTGAGCATCATTGAAATCATCATGCCTAGCTAGGGGCGTTAAACGATAGCGCTTGTTGGGAGGCAACCCAATTTTATTTTAGTTTCTTGCTTTTTGGTTCTGTTTAGGAATAAATAATCCATATAGCTTCTGTTTAGATGTGGTTTTGTGTTTTAATTAGTGTTTGTGCCAAGTAGAACCTTTGGGAAGACTTGGGTGAAGTCTTTATGATCATGCTGTAAAAAAACAGAAACTTTAGCGCTCACGAGATTAGCTAGAACTTTTTACTGGAAAGTGCTATTTAGTTGATTATTTTTGCAGATAATTACTACACAAATCCCTCAGGTCCACCAATTTATTTTATAATTTTTGGAGTTCCAGAAGTACACGTTTGATACAGATTACTACAGACCGTTCTGTTTTTGACAGATTCTGTTTTCATTGTGTTGCTTGCTTATTTTGATGAATCTATGGCTAGTAAAATAGTTTATAAACCATAGAGAAGTTGGAATACAGTAGGTTTAACACCTATATAAATAAAGAATGAGTTCATTACAGTACCATGAAGTGGTATTTTGTTTTCTTTCGCTAACGGAGCTTACGAGTTTTCTGTTAAGTTTTGTGTTGTGAAGTTTTCAAGTTTTGGGTAAAGATTCGATGGGCTATGGAATAAGGAGTGGCAAGAGCCTAAGCTTGGGGATGCCCAAGGCACACCCAGGTAATATTCAAGGATAACCAAGAGCCTAAGCTTGGGGATGCCCCGGAAGGCATCCCCTCTTTCGTCTACTTCCATCGGTAACTTTACTTGGAGCTATATTTTTATTCACCACATGATATGCGTTTTACTTGGAGCGTCATTTTATTTTCTTTAGATTTGCTTGCTGTTTGAATAAAGTACCAAGATCTGAAATTATTAAATGGGTGAGTCTTCACATAGTTGCATAATTATCCGACTACTCATTGATCTTCACTTATATCTTTCGGAGTAGTTTTGTTATTGCTCTAGTACTTCACTTATATCTTTTAGAGCACGGTGGTGGATTTGTTTTATAGAAACTATTGATCTCTCATGCTTCACTTAGATTATTTGAGAGTCTTAAATAGCATGGTAATTTTCTTAAATAATCCTAATATGCTAAGCATACAAGATTTGTAAGAATTCTTATGAGTGCGTTGAATACTATGAGAAGTATGATGCTTGATAATTGTTTTGAGATATAAAGATGGTGATATGAGAGTCATGCTAGTTGAGTAGTTGTGAATTTGAGAAATACTTGTGTTAATGTTTGTGATTCCCGTAGCATGCACATATGGTGAACCGTTATGTGATGAAGTCGGAGCATGATTTATTTATTGATTGTCTTCCTTATGAGTGGCGGTCGGGGACGAGCGATGGTCTTTTCCTACCAATCTATCCCCCTAGGAGCATGCGCGTAATACTTCGCTTTGATAACTTGTAGATTTTTGCGATAAGTATATGGGTTCTTTATGACTAATGTTGAGTCCATGGATTATACGCATTTTTCCATCCTTCCACCATTGCTAGCCTCTCTAATACCGCACACTTTTCACCAGTATCATACACCCACCATATACCTTCCTCAAAATAGCCACCATACCTACCTATCATGGCATTTCCATAGCCATTCTGAGATATATTGCCATGCAACTTTCCACCGTTCCGTTTATTATGACATGCTTCATCATTGTCATATTGCTTTGCATGATCATGTAGTTGACATCGTATTTGTGGCAAAGCCACCGTTCATAATTCTTTCATACATGTCACTCATGAGTCATTGCACATCCCGGTACACCGCCGGAGGCATTCATATAGAGTCATATTTTGTTCTAAGTATAGAGTAGTAATTGTTGAGTTGTAAGTAAATAAAAGTGTGATGATCATCATTATTAGAGCATTGTCCCAGTGAGGAAAGGATGATGGAGACTATGATTCCCCCACAAGTCGGGATGAAACTCCGGACGAAAAAAAAAGGAAAAGAGGCCATAAAAAAGAGAGAAGTCCCAATGAAAAAAAAAGAAATGAGAGAAAAAGAGAAAAGGGACAATGTTACTATCCTTTTACCACACTTGTGCTTCAAAGTAGCACCATGATCTTCATAATAGAGAGTCTCTCGTTTCATCACTTTCATATACTAGTGGGAATTTTTCATTATAGAACTTGGCTTGTATATTCCAATGATGGGCTTCCTCAAATTGCCCTAGGTCTTCGTGAGCAAGCGAGTTGGATGCACACCCACTTAGTTTCTTTTATTGAGCTTTCATACACTTATAGCTCTAGTGCATCCGTTGCATGGCAATCCCTACTCACTCACATTGATATCTATTGATGGACATCTCCATAGCCCATTGATACGCCTAGTTGATGTGAGACTATCTTCCCTCTTTTTGTCTTCTCCACAACCACCATTCTGTTCCACATATAGTGTTATATCCATGGCTCACGCTCATGTATTGCGTGAAGATTGAAAAAGTTTGAGAATTTTAAAAGTATGAAACAATTGCTTGGCTTGTCATCGGGGTTGTGCATGATTTAAATACTTTGTGTGGTGAAGATAGAGCATAGCCCGACTATATGATTTTGTAGGGATAAATTTCTTTGGCCATGTTATTTTGAGAAGACATGATTGCTTTGTTAGTATGCTTGAAGTATTATTATTTTTATGTCAATATGAACTTTTGTCTTGAATCTTTCGGATCTGAATATTCATATCACAATTAAGAAGAATTACAATGAAATTATGCCAACTAGCATTCCACATCAAAAATTATCTTTTTATCATTTACCTACTCGAGGACAAGCAGGAATTAAGATTGGGGATGCTTGATACGTCTCCAACGTATCTATAATTTTTTATCGCTCCATGCTACGTTATCTACTGTTTTGGACAATATTGGGCTTTATTATCCACTTTTATATTATTTTTGGGACTAACCTATTAACCGGAGGCCCAGCCCAGATTTGTTGTTTTTGCCTATTTCAAGTTTCAAGAAAAGGAATATCAAACGGAGTCAAACGGAACGAAATCAATCGGAGAAGTTATTTTTGGAAGGAAAGCTACCGGATGGACTTGGACCCCACGTCAGGAGAGAAGGGAGGTGCTCACAAGGGTGGGGCGCCCCCTAGGCGCGCCCGCCTCGTGGGGCCCTCGAAGCTCCACCGACGTACATCCTGCACCCATATATACTCACGTACCCTAAAACTTCCAGAACAGAGATTAGATCGGGAGTTCCGCCGCTGCAAAACCTCCAGAGCCACCAAAAACCAATCGGGACCCTGTTCAAGCACCTGCCGGAGGGGAACCTCACCGTGGCCATCTTCATCATCCCGGCGCTGTCCATGACGAGGAGGGAGTAGTTCACCCTCGGGGCTGAGGGTATGTACCAGTAGCTATGTGTTTGATCTCTCTCTCTCTCTCTCTCTCTCTTGTGTTCTTTATTTGGCACGATCTTGATGTATCGCGAGCTTTGCTATTATAGTTGGATCTTATGTTTCTTCTCCCCCTGTACTCTCTTGTAATGGATTGAGTTTTCCCCTTGAAGTAATCTTATCGGATTGAGTCTTTAAAGATTTGAGAACACTTGATGTATGTCTTGCCGTGCGTATCTGTGGTGACAATGGGATATCACGTGATTCACTTGATGTATGTTTTGGTGATCAACTTGCGGGTTCCGCCCATGAACCTATGCATAGGGGTTGGCACACGTTTTCGTCGTGATTCTCCGGTAGAAACTTTGGGGCACTCTTTGAGGTTCTATGTGTTGGTTGAATAGATGAATTTGAGATTGTGTGATGCTTATCGTATAATCATGCCCACGGATACTTGTGGTGACATTGGAGTATCTAGGTGACATTAGGGTTTTGGTTGATTTGTGTCTTAAGGTGTTATTCTAGTACGAACTCCAGGGCTGTTTGTGGCACTTATAGGAATAGCCCAATGGATTGATTGGAAAGAATAACTTTGAGGTGGTTTCGTACCCTACCATAATCTCTTCGTTTGTTCTCCGCTATTAGTGACTTTGGAGTGACTCTTTGTTGCATGTTGAGGGATAGTTATGTGATCCAATTATGTTATTATTGTTGAGAGAACTTGCACTAGTGAAAGTATGTACCCTAGGCCTTGTTTCCTAGCATTGCAATACCGTTTATGCTCACTTTTATCGCTTGTTACCTTGCTGTTTTTATATTTTCAGATTACAAAAACCTATATCTACCATCCATATTGCACTTGTATCACCATCTCTTCACCGAACTAGTGCAGCTATACAATTTACCATTGTATTGGGTGTGTTGGGGACACAAGAGACTCTTTGTTATTTGGTTGCAGGGTTGTTTGAGAGAGACCATCTTCATCCTACGCCTCCTACGGATTGATAAACCTTAGGTCATCCACTTGAGAGAAATTTGCTACTGTCCTACAAACCTCTGCACTTGGAGGCCCAACAACGTCTACAAGGAGAAGGTTGAGTAGTAGACATCATTCATCCAGAGGCAAACGTGTAACATCCCAAATTTTCAATTTGGAATGTTATACATTAGGTCATCATGCATATCATATTTTCTCGCATTTTTCCGATCCTAGAAAATTTCACGCAACTCAAGGACCTTCGGAGAGAGTTGGAGATTTCATTATTTTCATATTTGGGATTTCTCAAATTTTGAAAATAGGATCACTGGATTTATTTAATTATCTTCGTAAAGTTTTTCCGATACAAAAATTTAAGAGAGGGAATAATATGACTTTCCCAACATTTAGAAAAAATGAAGGTTTTATAAATAAATCAAATTTTGGTTTTGAAGATTTATTTGCTTTAGGCAAAAAAATTAGCATTTTAAAAAAATATGCATTTTGCCCGTTTTAAAGTTCATTTTGTTCGACTCATTTTTAGGAGTCGGGGAAAATTAATTTTATTTAATTTGGAGTTCGTTTGGTTTGATTTTTATTTTTGTTTAAGTTTTGTTTTAAAATATATATATATATCCGCTCCGCTACCCCACTGGGCTAAGGGCCCAGCCGCACCTCCTGCCCATCTCCCCTTCCCCTCACGCCCTGGAGGAGTCCCGCCAGACGCCGCCGCCGACCGTGTCCGGCTCGGACTCGCCGCCCGCCGCCTGGCTTGCCCTCCCCCCAAGGAACCGACCCCCCCTTATAACCCCCTCCTCTCCCCTCACCCCGAGCCGCCCGCTGCCCTCCACCCGAGCCGCCGCCGCCCGCCAAGGCCGCCGCCGTCGCCGCCGCCGCCCCCTCGCCGCCCTCGCCACCCCGCCACCCGCCACCCTCACGACCCGCGGACCCGCCGCCATCCCGCGGAGCCGAGCCCCGCCCGCGACCTCGCCGAGGTAGCCGACCTCGCCGCCTCGTCCGATCCGGTTTGTTTTAAAACCGATCCGGTTTTCTCGCGTTATTCGGTTTTTAAAAAAAACCTAGATGGTTTTATTTTTTCGGTTTTATTATTTTATGAACGCTCACCGACCCGCTCGTTTTAATGAACGTGTTCGTTGGATTAGTTCTATTAACGAACGTCCGCTGTTTAACCGCTCGTCGTTTTTTTTTAAACGGATTTAATCCGTTATTTTCGAATTCGATTTCGATCAAATTTTCAAATTTGTTTATTTTCTCGCTCGTTTATCGGAATCAGGTGATTCAAGCGCTGGAGTTTCGTTTGAAACCGCCGTTCGACTAACCTACTTAAACGGAGTTTTGCTACTGTAAAATTTTGACCTAGTTTCAGATTGCTAAACCGAGTCGTTCTCTCTCGAGTTTCGACTTTCGATGCTTTATTTGATTCGATTCTTTTTGCAACCAGGGTTCTTAAGTTGAACTCTCCGGTTAGATCGCTTATTCGAGTTTTCCTGTGCATTATATGAGTACTTATTGTATGCTTGTTGTTTGTCTGCGTTAGATCACCCGGAGTGCGCCGCTTGTTACTTCAATCTCTAGGTCTCATGGATCATCGAAGGCAAGTAACACTTGATCATACCTTTTCTACTACCCAGTTTTATTGCATTAGATCAAACCCTCAAACACTTGCATGTTTAGGATCTAATTAAATTGTGGGATTGGGAAGTAGATTGAGGTAGTACCTATTACCTGCTACTTATGAAACCTTGGGAGTCACTTCTCGCTTGCTTATTATACCATGCTATGCTAGTAGACGTGGATTGGGTGAGTGAATATCCATGACAGATGTGAGATTGTTAATTAATGGTTTATCTAAGGTGGCAACCTAAACACACATCTGGGTGGATTGAGGCACTGGTTTCTATCAGACTTGCTCAGATTTCTTCGGACCGCCACCTGTGCTCTAAGGGATCATAAGATTATTCAAACTGAAACTTCCGTGTGCAGCCACAAGCCAATTATGGGCTCTGGCGTAGTTGACTAAGTTGTGCGAACTCTTACGGGTAGGCTAGCTGATGTAGGGGATGTAGGTTGGTACGGTCTACCCACATGTAAGGTGCTAGCGCTTCGAAAGACTATGTCTCGGCCATCCGCTTTCTCAAACACCATGTAGTCACGAGAACCAAGCGGAGGCGATCGAGTCTTGTGGGGAAAAGTCGCAAACCTCTGCAGAGTGTATAAACTAATCATGATTAGCCGTGTCCCCGGTTATGGACGTTTTGAGTATCGGTAATTGAATATCATGTGAATCTCAACATGTTACTTCTAATAAAAGTTATTGGGTTTTGATGAGTACTTTTAATTGGGATTGAGGATGTCATCAACCATTCTCAAAGTTTAACAACCACCATGATAGTTAAACAAAATTATTCCTTTGTTGTAGGGAAAAACTAGCTTTATGCAAAATGTAACAGAGAGCCTTACCACCAGCCATATATGCATGTAGTATAGGCTTATTCCTTCATTGCTCTTTATGTGTTACATTGCCAAGATATTCCATGTGTTGACCCGTTGGCTGCAACTTTCACGCTATGCACTTTTCGCATTTATTTAGTAAGGTGTTAGGTCGTGGTTCTATACTCGGTGATGCCGATGGAGTTGATGGACTCACTTATCTTCCAAGCCTTCCGCTGTTATTATTTAGATGGCCTTAAGCCATATTATTGTAATAAGTTCCCTTGTGGACAACGATGTAATAAGTGTGTGATTGCTACTCTGCTATGAATCCTTCAAGCTTGTGTGGTGTCAAGACATCGATCCAGGATGACACTGAGCACGAGACTTGATCCATTCGGTCTGGTCGCTCTGAGATGGTATCGAGCACACGCTGACTGTAGGACACGACCACTAAGTTAAAGCCATAGATCACTACTCTCTTCCCATTTTCTAACTCCTCATCTTTTCTACTCTTTAGGATGACGGACGCGAAGATCAAGTACACCCAACCAGATGAAGGCACACCTTTTGGATTTCACTTGAAGGAAGTTACCAAGTACCGAACATTGACTACCAGTTTCACCGGACTTTCAACGCCACTCTTGCTCAAGAGGAGCGCTGGAAGATTCAAGCTCATGTTCCAGGAAGGACATTCGCCCCAATCACCAAGCCTATAGATAGTGTTTTCAGTGCACCAACTTGGAGTCTGGGAAAGAGCATGGCAGCTCACATCACCATGGGACGCATTGGAGAAGTTTATCAAGAAGACCTCAAGGACACTATCTACCAGATTTGCGGACGCCGAGATGACAAATGGGACATAGTCAGCACCAAGAAGGATAGGTCCATTGCAGCTTTCATCCAGAGTTAAATCAGCACATTCGACGCCAGAGAACCAAATGTGCAATGATATGTTGGAGTTGCGAATGCAAAGGGAAGGATCATCGAATCGAAGGAGAACTAAAGACTACACGCAAGGACTACATGGACGAGATCGTAGCTCTAGCAAGACACAATAACGATCTTAAGTACGAGATCGAAGAACTCAAGAAGAAATTGGCGCTCAGGAATGAAGACCAGTATATCGGTTGCCCAAGCGACTACATCAACATCCACGACACCGATTCGGATCCAAGTGAACCCGACTTTGAAGACGAAGCTGGAGCAGACATCATGGAGTCTTCCACCGGTTCAAATTAGTAGAAGTCCCCCACATATTAGTAGTATTCCCTCCATGTAAACATTTAGTACACGCACTTTTGCGATAGTTAGATCGTTGTAAGCCCTTGTTTGATTGAATGAAGTGATTTTGTGTGCATTTGCTCATGTGCATTTGGGTAGTGATTCCCCTTAGACCTCAATCTATTCTAAATTCTCGTCTTTTCTAAACCCATCAGATGCCTCCGAGACGCGACCCCGGGTTCGTTTTCCGCCAGAGATCACCAAATTGATCCAGCAGCGTAATACCTGATTCAAACATTGGTGCGTAACCGTGGCAACAACAACAACAACAACAACCCACCGCCACCACCACCGCGGATCACCCGACTCGTTTCCTTAGACTAAATCCGCGGTGTATTCCAAAGAGCACCGAGCCGATTGTGGCGGATGATTGGCTCCGCAAGATAGGAAGGAGTTGACCACTGCAGGATGCACAGATGGTGAAAGAGTGAAGTTTGCAGCACATCAGCTTGAAGGACCCGCAGCAGATGGTGGGAGAATTTTACAGCCACTTACCCGTGAGACACCGCCACATGGGATCGGTTTGACAAGCTTTTCGACTGCCCATGTTTCAGCAGGAGCTATGGCCATGAAGAAGCGTGAGTTTCGCAACTTACGCCAAGGAGGAAGGATCATGGCGATGTGGATGATTTTAGTAAGTTAGCACGTTATGCTCCGGATGACGTTACTCTGACGCACGCTAAACAGAGAAGTTTCTAGAAGGACTGAATGATGAGTTCAAGATGCTTTGTTGATGCTAGCAAGTTTCAACAACTACCAGGAGTTAGTAGACCGAGCCCTCATGATTGAAGGAAAGCAAGCAGAAATTGAGAACTGCAAGCGGAAGTATGGACAGGGAAGTATAACTCGAGCCCAGCAGAAACCTCGTTATACCCCTAAATCAGAATTCAGTTTCAGATACCCATGGAGGAGGTAATTCGCATAACCATAATGGCACTAAAAATGGGAACGGAATGGAGGAAGCAATGGACAGAACCGCACCAACCCGTCAACACCAACCAAAGTAGACCTGAGTCATATCACTTGCTTTAAGTGCCGCAAGATCGGGCATTATGCCAATGACTGTCCGTAGGCGAATGGAAATGGCAATGGAAGCTCGAAAGAAGCCCAACCCTTTCAACAGGGGATGTGAACCACATTGATGTGGAGGAGGTTGAAGATCAGCCCGATGCAAGAATTGGTAAGTTTTGGTTAAGTCCTTTCTGCGGTTGTTCTTTTCGATCTTGGTGCATCGCATTCATACATATCAAGGGGATTTGTGGATAAGTACAAATTACCGACCCAAGCCCTTAGGTCACCCATGCTAGTAACCTCACCCGGAGCAGAGTGCATGGCTAGTAAATGGTGTGATTGACTACCATTAAGGATTGGACACTATGTTTTCCCCTCAGACCTAATAGTTCTGGAATCCCAAGGATTGGATGTGATATTAGGAATGGATTGGTTATCAAGGTATGGAGGAAACATAGATTGCTCCACTAAGTCAATTTTGCTCACCACACGAGAAGGAAGAAGGATCAAGTATGTATCACGGCACGAGCCGAGGAGAGCACAAGTAAATTGCTTATCAGGAGTGGTGCAGGAAGAAGTACCAGTGGTGAAGGATTTTCCTGATGTATTTCCTAAGAGTTGCGGAATGCCACGGATAGAGACATTGAGTTTTGATCGAGCTGTTGCCGAGAACAGGCCCGATATCGGCGACCGTCAGACAGATGCCCGCACGAGATTTAGCGGAAATCATGAAGCGATTAAGGAACTATTGGATAAAGGTTTTATACGCCCAAGTTCTTCACCTTGGGGATCACCCGTTTTGTTAGTGGAGAAGAAGGATGGATCTTTAAGAATGGTTGTTGATTATCGTGGATTGAATGAAGTAACAATCAAGAACAAGTACCCACTACCTATGATAAATGATCTGTTTGATCGCTACAAGGAGCTAAGGTGTTTTCAAGATCGATTTGCAATCGTGGTACCATCGATTGAAGATTCGGGAGCAGGACATACCTAAGACAACGTTTACCACGAGATATGGATCATGAGTATACCGTTATGTCATTTGGACTGACTAACGCACCAGCCTATTTCATGAACCTGATGAACAAAGTATTTATGGAGTTTTTGGATAAGTTCGTCGTGGTGTTCATTGATGACATTTTGATTTTCTCGAAGAATGAAGAGGAACATAAGGAACATTTGAGATTGGTTTTGGAGAAACTGAGGGAACACCAGTTGTATGCCAAGTTCAGCAAGTGTGAGTTTTGGGCTAAAGGAAGTTGGATTTCTCGGACATGTTATATCCGGAAAAGGAATAGCAGTTGACCCCACAAAGGTTGAGACCGTAACCAAATGGGAAGCACCAACGACAGTTGGAGAGATTCGGAGTTTCCTTGGACTCGCAGGATACTACCAAGATTCATTGAGAATTTCTCAAGGATTGCCAAGCCTATGACTGAATTGTTGAAGAAGGATAACAAATTCTTATGGACCGAGGACCGTGTGAGGCAAGTTTTCAGAGTTGAAGAAAAGATTGGTTACCTCACCAGTTTGATATTGCGGACTGACCAAGGATTATGAGGTGTATTATGGCGCTTCACGCCGAGGACTTGGAGCAGTGCTTATGCAGGAAGGAAGAGTTGTTTCGTATGCTTCACGACAACTTAAGCCCCATGAGTTGAATTATGCCACACATGATTTGGAGTTAGCAGCCGTTGTGCATGCCTTAAAGACATGGAGACATTTTCTCATTGGAAATCATTGTGAAGTATATACGGATCACAAGAGTTTGAAGTACATCTTCACACGTAAGAATTGAATCTCAGACAAAGGAGATGGTTAGAGCTTATCAAGGATTATGATATGAGATTGCATTATCACCCCGGAAAGGCTAATGTCGTAGCAGACGCATTGAGCCGTAAGAGCCACGTCAATACCCTAATGATGGGAGGGATACCCAATGAGTTAGCCGAGGACCTTCGAGAGCTATGTTTGGAAATAGTTCCAGAGGCTATGTAGCAACATTGGAGATTCACCAACATTGATGGACAAAATCGAGAAGCCCAAAAGGCGGATAAGGAAGTTGCCTCTATAAAGGAGAAAATGAGCAAAGGAAAAGCTAAAGGATTTCGTGAAGATGAGCACGATACCCTATGGTTTGAAGACCGTGTTTATGTGCCCAATAACCCGTAGATCGTGAAGTTGATTTTACAAGCAGCTCATGATTCACCCTATTCGATTCACCGAAATACCAAGATGTATTTGGATTTGAAGAATACTTTCGGTGGACCGGAATGAAGAAGGATATTGCGGAGTATGTAGCAGTTTGCGATGTATGTCGAAAGTAAAGGCGAGCATCGAAGCCAGCAGGATTGTTACAACCATTGCCGATACCGAATGGAAGTGGGATAAACTAGGCATGGATTTCATCACAGGTTTGCCAAAGACTCGTTCAGGTTATGACTCGATTTGGGTTGTAGTCGACCGTTTAACAAAGATAGCTCATTTTATTCCAGTCAAGACTACCTATAGCAGTGCTAAGTTGGCAAAGATATACATGACCAGAATTGTGTGTTTACACGGAGTTCCGAGGAGCATCGTATCAGATAGAGGAACCCAATTTACCCCAAAATTTTGGAACCAGTTGCACGAGACATTGGGAACTGGACTGGAGTTCAGTACAGCTTTCCACCCACAGACCGATGGACAGACTGAGAGAGTCAATCAGATTTTGGAGGATATGCTAAGAGCTTGTGCACTAGATTATGGATCTAGTTGGGATGATAATTTGCCGTATGCAGAATTTTCCTACAACAACAGTTACCAAACCAGTTTGAAGATGGCACCTTTCGAGGCTCAGATGGAAGAAGGTGCAGGACACCGTTGTCATGGGACTGGCCGAGATCGTCGCTTGTTTGGACCAGATTTGATTAAGGAGTCGAGCGAAGGTTAAACTGATTCGAGAGAGGCTCAAGGTAGCCTAGTCCGGACAAAAGAGCTATGCCGATTCAAAGCGCAGCGATTGAGTATGAAGTTGGAGACAGAGTATATCTTAGAGTAACCCGCTTGAGGAGTTAAGCGTTTTGGAGTTAAAGGAAAGTTAGCACCACGTTTCGTTGGACCATATAAGATTTTGCAACGCATGGGAGAAGTTGCTTATAAGTTGGAATTGCGGAAGGACTGTCAGAGTTCATGATGTATTCCATGTTTCTCGATTGAAGAAATGTCACCACGAGATAGCAGAGGTACCGTTAAGAGACACAAGTGCCCCGAAGCAATTCAGTTGAAGGATGACTTAACATATGAGGAAAAACGGTTAAGATTCTCGATTATGCTAGCAGAGTTACCCGCAGCAAGGTTATCAAGTTTTGCAAAGTTCATTGGAGCCACCACATCAAGATGAAGCCACACAGGAAAGAGAGGAAGTCTTGCTCAAGGACCACCTCACCTATTTTCTAGCCAACCCGAATCTCGAGGGCGAGATTCATCTTAAGGGGGTAGGTTTGTAACATCCCAAATTTTCAATTTGGAATGTTATACATTAGGTCATCATGCATATCATATTTTCTCGCATTTTTCCGATCCTAGAAAATTTCACGCAACTCAAGGACCTTCGGAGAGAGTTGGAGAGTTCATTATTTTCATATTTGGGATTTCTCAAATTTTGAAAATAGGATCACTGGATTTATTTAATTATCTTCATAAAGTTTTTCCGATACAAAAATTTAAGAGACGGAATAATATGACTTTCCCAACATTTAGGAAAAATGAAGGATTTATAAATAAATCAAATTTTGGTTTTGAAGATTTATTTGCTTTAGGCAAAAAAATGAGCATTTTAAAAAAATATGCATTTTGCCCGTTTTAAAGTTCATTTTGTTCGACTCATTTTTAGGAGTCGGGGAAAATTAATTTTATTTAATTTGGAGTTCGTTTGGTTTGATTTTTATTTTGTTTAAGTTTTGTTTTAAAATATATATATATATATATATATATATATATATATATATATATATATATATATATATATATATATATATATCCTTGCCTCCCCTGGGCAAGGCCCACCACGCCTTGCCCATCTCCCTTCCCCTCACACGCCCTGGAGGAGTCCGCCACCGCCGCCGCCCGATCAGTGTCCGGCTCGGACTCGCCGCCGCCCACAGCTTGCCCCCTCCCCAAGGAACCGACCCTCCTTATAACCCCCCCTCCTCTCCCCACCCCGAGCCGCCACCGCCCCCCCCACCCGAGCCGCCCGCCGCCCTTGCCGCACGCCCGTCGCCGCCGCCGCCCCTGCCGCCCTCGCCGACCCGCCACCCACCACCCGCCGACCCGCGGACCCGCCGCCATCCGCCGAGGCCGAGCCCTTGGCGACCTCGCGGAGGTAGCCGACCTCGCCGCCTCGTCCCGATCCGGTTTTGTTTTAAAACCAATCCGGTTTTCTCGCGTTGTTCGGTTTTTTTAAAAGAAAAACCTAGATGGTTTTATTTTTTCGGTTTTATTATTTTAAGAACATTCACCGACTCGTTCGTTTTAATGAACGTGTTCGTTGGATTAGTTCTATTAACGAATGTCCGTCGTTTTAACCGTTCGTCGTTTTTCTTTTAAACGGATTTAATCCGTTATTTTCTGAATTCGATTTCCGATCAAATTTTCAAATCTGTTTATTTTCTCGCTCGTTTATCGGAATCAGGTGATTCAAGCGCCTGGAGTTTCGTTTCGAAACCGCCGTTCCGACTAACCTACTTAAACGGAGTTTTGCTACTGTAAAATTTTGACCTAGTTTCAGATTGCTAAACCGAGTCGTTCTCTCTCGAGTTTCGACTTTCGATGCTTTAGTTGATTCGATTCTTTTTGCAACCAGGGTTCTTAAGTTGAACTCTCTGGTTAGATCGTTTATTCGAGTTTTCCCTGTGCATTAGATGAGTACTTATTGTATGCTTGTTGTTTGTCTGCGTTAGATCACTCGAGTGCGCCGCTTGTTACTTGAATCTCTAGGTCTCATGGATCATCGGCAAGGCAAGTAACACTTGATCATACCTTTTCTACTACCCAGTTTTATTGCATTAGATCAAACCCTCAAACACTTGCATGTTTAGGATCTAATTAAATTGTGGGATTGGTAAGTAGATTGAGGTAGTACCTATTACACATTACTTATGAAACCTTGGGAGTCACTTCTCGTTTGCTTATTATACCATGCTATGCTAGTAGGCGTGGATTGGGTGAGTGAATATCCATGACAGATGTGAGATTGTTAATTAATGGTTTATCTAAGGTGGCAACCTAAACACACATCTGGGTGGATTGAGGCACTGGTTTCTATCAGACTTGCTGTATTTCTTCGGACCGCCACCCGTGCTCTAAGGGATCATAAGATTATTCAAACTGGAAACTTCCGTGTGCAGCCACAAGCCAACTATGGGCTCTGGCGTAGTTGACTAAGTTGTGCGAACTCTTACGGGTAGGCTAGCTGATGTAGGGGATGTAGGTTGGTACGGTCTACCCACATGTAAGGTGCTAGCGCTTGAAAGACTATGTCTCGGTCATCCGTTTCTCAAACACCATGTAGTCACGAGAACCAAGCGGAGGCGATCGAGTCTTGTGGGGAAAAGTCAAAACCTCTGCAGAGTGTATAAACTAATCATGATTAGCCGTGTCCCCGGTTATGGACGTTTTGAGTATCTGGTAATTGAATATCATGTGAATCTCAACATGTTACTTCTAATAAAAGTTATTGGGTTTTGATGAGTACTTTTTAATTGGGATTGAGGATGCTGTCAACCATTCTCAAAGTTTAACAACCACCATGATAGTTAAACAAAATTATTCCTTTGTTGTAGGGAAAAACTAGCTTTATGCAAAAATGTAACCATAGAGCCTTACCACCAGCCATATATGCATGTAGTATAGGCTTATTCCTTCATTGCTCTTTATGTGTTACATTGCCAGCATATTCCATGTGCTGACCCGTTTTCGGGCTGCAACTTTCACGTTGCAGACTTTTCAGACGACGAGTAAGGTGTTAGGTCGTGGTTCTATACTCAGTGATGCCGATGGAGTTGATGGACTCACTTATCTTCCAAGCCTTCCGTTGTTATTATTTAGATGGCCTTAAGCCATATTATTGTAATAAGTTCCTTGTGGACAACGATGTAATAAGTGTGTGATTGCTACTCGCTATAAATCCTTGAAATCTTGTGTGGTGTCGGCATTATCGATCCGGGGATGACACCGAGCACGAGACTTGATCCATTCGGTCTGGTCGCTACAAAATGCCACCGCTCACTTTGTTCATCCAAACCCCCCATAGCGCTCACTGCTCATCCCAGAGGCAGCATCGATCGGCTTCGATTAGCGGCGATGGCGAAGAATCGCTCGATCGGGTTCGATTAACAGCCATCGATCGGTCGCTCGGGTTCATGAACGCGTAGCTCGCAGATCTGTCGCTTCCGGGTTCGATTAGAGCCCAACGCCTCGCTTCGGGTTCATTTAGAGCCAATGCCTCGCACACACAGCGTCGTGTAGGAGAGAGCGCGCATCGCTTCGCCCCGACCTCCCACCGTAACCGGAACTCCCGAAATTTATCTCCCCTCGCTTCTACCACGGTTTTTCCGTCATGGACGGCCCAAAGAATGTCATGCAGCTGCGTCTCCGGCCGCCCAGACGAAAAGCCCATTTTCATCATGATTTTTGTCATAGAAGTAGGAGCCCACCACATCTATGATGATACCGGGTTTTGTCACAATTATCATCATAGAAGTGTCATATGTATGACATAAAAAAATTTCGTTCGGCCCAAAATGTCATGGATGTGTCTTTTTTTTGTAGTGCTCACACCGCAGCGAACCAGTGAACCCTCGTACTCCTCTACGTGTGGGCATCCACTGCCGCGTCTTCCCCGGCTCCGCGTCGTCCCCTTCCTAGGCCTCGCCGTCATCCACCGCCCTGGTGCTCTCGGCGCGGCATGGTCAACGTGGTCAAGGAATGGCTTCCATCGGACGTGGACTATACGTGGAGAGGCTGACAGCTGCGTCCACGGCCGCAGCAAGGAAGTGCCTCCTTATTACGCGCAAAATAATTATTCCTCCACCTGACAGCGGAGACCCACCGGACGGGCCACCGTATTTCGCGAAAAAATTGTTTCCCCCTGACTGCTGGGACCTACCAGCTACATCTTCGCACGCAAGGAAGTGCGTCCGGGCAAAAAAACCAAAACGATTCACACCCCTGACTGCTGGGACCCACCAGCTACATCTTCGCAGGCAAGGAAGTGCCTGACAGTCGGGACCCACCTGGTCGAAGCATACGTAGCGTTGTCATTCTGGTCGCGAACGTGTACGTACATACTGGTCGTTGTAGAGGCGTGCACATGTCGTAGTAGAGGCGCGCACGTAGCATGTACACGTACGTACAGCAGCGAGGGTGCAAGAAAGAAACTACGGCCACGTCGTACATCTGGTAGGGTCTCGACGCCTACTCGCGCGCTCGTCTGACCAGGGCTCGTGTACATGGCTGGGTCGGAACGGAGAAACAGCGTCGTCGTCGTGTTCATGGGGAGGCAACGGAATGCGGCGTGTTCGCCGGGAGGCAACGGAATGCGTCGTGTTCATAGGGAGGCAATGGAATGCGTCGTGTTCATCGGGAGGCAACGGAATGCGTCGTGTTCATCGGGAGGCAGCAGGCGTGTAGGAGCCAACCGGCTTGGGCGGAACAGCGATGAAGCGAGGCTGGCGTCTTGACTGCGAAGAAGCGGACCTCCTACGTTGAGCACGGGTCCTGTTGATCGGGAGGGTGTGGCGTCATCCAAAACGGACGAAACGGACCTCCTACGGTCGAAACGGGGTCTGTTGATCGGGAGGGTGTGGCGTGCCGCAAAGCGGATTTAAACGGACCTCCCTACGGTCAAAACGGGGTCTGTTGATCGGGAGGGGTGTGGCGTACCGCAAAACGGACGAAACGGACTTGTGTTGGAGCGCTATGGTCGAAACGGGGGTCCTGTTCATCAGGAGGGGTGTGGCGTACCGCAAAACGGGACTCCGTGGGATATTGTTCATCTCCACCGTCGACCTCCTCCAGCCTCCACGGGCTACCGTCGACCTCCTCCAGCCTCCACTGCGCGCTACTCCACCGGCTACTGTTCAACCACCCCTCCACCGTCTACTATTCATCCAACCCTCCACACCACGGGGTCATGTTCAACCACCCCTCCACGGCCACCCCACCGTCTACTGTTCATCCAGCCCTCCACACCACGGGGTCCTATTCATCCACCCCTCCACGGCCACCCCACCATCTACTGCTCATCCAGCCCTCCACACCACGGGTCCTGTTCATCCAGAGGCAACGCCACCGCTCCTTGCTCATCCAACCCCCCCAGCGCTCACTGTTCATCAATCGATCGGCTTGATTAGCGGCGATGGCGAAGAATCACTCGATCGGGTTCGATTAACAGCCATCGATCGATCGCTCGGGTTCGATAACGCGTAGCTGCGCAGTGCAATCGCCAGTTTAGTTAGAGCCCAATGCCTCGCTTCGGGTTAAGTTAGAGCCAACGCCTACGCACACATGCGCGCAGTCGTGTACGAGAAAGCGATGCATCGCTTCGCCCCGACCTCCCACCGTAACAGGAACTCCCCGAAATTTTCCTCCCCCTCGCTTCTACCACGGTTTTTTCTCATGGACGGCCCAAAGAATGTCATGCAGCTGCGTCTCCGGCCCGCCCAGGACGAAAAGCCCATTTTCTGTCGATTTTTTGTTATAGAAGTAGGAGCCCACCACAATACCGGGTTTTGTCACAATTATCATCATAGAAGTGTCATATGTATGACAGAAAAAATTTCGTTCGGCCCAAAATGTCACGGATGTGTCCTTTTTTTGTAGTGTGAAGGATGCTGCTGTGAGCCATGCCACCCGGTCAGCAAGTGTTGAAGTGGACGCCCCTGAGATCAACCTAAGCAAGGAAGATTTCCGCTCATCCGATACGGATTCCTCGCGCATGGGTGGTGGCACTTTTGCGTCCACGAAAGAAGGGGCTGAGGCGACAGTTCAGACTGATATGCCATCCACATGTGAGAGTCTTGGCACAACAGCTCTAGCTTCTGGTGTTCCAGAGGTTCCTAAGGCGACCGTTTCGCGAGCTGGTCTTCCACCTAGGCGTCGTAGCCCCCGCAAGCAATCAGCAGACATACCCAACGCACCAGCTGTAGCTAGGAGCAGCAGAGATGACTCTGGTTACGTGCCTGCGTCCACACTGTTCCCACCACCTGCCAAAAGCAATGTTATGGAGAAAACGTAAGAGCGGAGTACAACTGACCCAGGTGGCAAGTCGGGCACGACTGATGGAGGTGAACGTCCGGAGCAGACTGCGTCTTTACCCGCCGTGGAGAACCCCAACTTAAATCTGCGCACTTCTAAGCTCCCAGTCAACATTGGTGTCCCCTACAGCCCAAACAAGAAGATTGGCAAGAAAGTTGCGACTGATACCGCTGACCACACACCCCGCCCTACTAATAATCCTGACGATTCTGCAGCAGATGAGGCAGAAATGTTTGTTGATCTTTCACCCCTGGATTCTGCCCCGCAAGTTGTTCGTAGTTCGGCTAGTAGGCAGGAGAGGCACCCAATGGCCTTCACCCCACCGAGCTTTAGCCTTGGCATCAGTCAAGATCAACCAGTCGCGCACGATCCTATGCCAGTTGCCTTTGCTTTCCCGGCAGGCATGGCCCCAATGATGGCACAGCCAATGGCTGAGGGCAGGAAGGCTGTGAAGTTTGCAGAGCCAATTGTGTAAGGTACATTTTTTCTGCGTTCATCATT
Organism: Aegilops longissima; assembly: GCA_021605205.1. NCBI lineage: Eukaryota > Viridiplantae > Streptophyta > Magnoliopsida > Poales > Poaceae > Aegilops > Aegilops longissima. The sequence goes on along the minus strand of CM038677.1, from coordinate 537,513,634 downwards.
TTGGTGTACACATTTTTTTAGTCTGAATGTTGTCCCAAGCCTTTTTTTGGCTACTCACTGGATGTGGCAAATGTTATCTGATGAACATGGCAACTGGATTTTGCTGCACAATGTCACCTACATTTTGTTGCCATGTTACATTTTTCACTCGGCAAGCACATGGCAACTGGAGTTGATACAACATGGCAACTGCAGTTCAACCCACACGGCAACTGCAGTTCAACCCACATGGCAACTATAGTTGTTGCCACATGGCAACTACACTTCATTACAACTAGCAACTGTAGTTGCCTCCACATGGCAACTCCCTAATTTTGCACCTACATTTTCACATTCTACACCCTTTCTTTGCACAATTAACTTGTCTTATTTCCAGATACCCTAACCCACTTTTCTGATCATTGCAGCCACTCCTGAGTATATTACGCCGTCACTTGATGAAGCTTACCGCAGGATTGAGGAGGCAGCACTGCAGAGGAGGTCCTCACGAGGTTAGGGGCAATCAAGTTCTAGCATGCATACTGAGTCCGTATCTGAGGATACCGTTAGAAGTTCCACTCCTGGTTCTGTGAGGCAGCATAGGGTGGTTCACTCACCACCCGCGGATGACTATGAGCCAGAAGTCAAGGCCACAAAGGATCAGAACCAACTGTACAAAATTGTCAAGCGCTTTGGAAATGCGGGACCCAACAGCAAGCACATGAAAAGTTGAAAGCGTAATGACCACACCGCATAACCCCTCATTTGCTTTCCTTTTTTTACTTTTCTTCCTTTTTGCTATTCTATAGATGATCTGTTTTACGAATTATTTCTTTTTTAGTTAGTAGACATGATTCTTTCATGTTATATCATTTTCATACAGCTCATGTTTGGACAGAACCAAGATCATACAATGTGATGCAACGTATGTTTACCTGGGTGATCTTGCCGAGTTTGTGAGGCCACTCGGCAAAATGTCGAAGAATGTAGTTGCATGTGGGATTGACTTCATCAACAGGCATATGGATATGTCTCCCGACAAAACAATCATGCGATGCAAACGTGACACGCAAAATATGGGATGGTGACTTCCACCACAAAATCCCGAGGAAGCATTTTGCTGCGCATGGTGATTTCAAGCTCACAATGAAGAAATATGTGAGTATTCCTACCCTTTTGTCACATTTTCCCCCCATTGGTATGTTTTTGCCAGTAGATATGCTTCACATGTGGGTTACACCCTGTTTTGTGACAGGTGTTTCATGTGGCAACAGCTGCCATGTAAAATGAGTTTTAATTTGTTTCTTAATGCAAGTTATGTGGCAACTCCAACTACAATACTGGGTAACTTAGTCCATACATGGATGTCAACTTCTTTAAATCACATAGTGCAACTACCCATTTTCTACGGTGGTGTACTTTTTTGGACACATGTTGCTTCTTTGTCATTCATGTGTCTTCTAGTGCAACCGGCGATGTCCTTAGACATCATTTTTCCAACTACATCATTTCTGTTCTTGATGTGAACTCTGCTTTTTTCCTTCATTTATTTTTTACTTGCAGGTCATGTTCCCCATGTTCCAGGAGCTTGCACCACAGGACCCACATGACAAGTGTGGTCACCACTATGCGATTTTCTTTGACCTCAAGAATCAACAATTTGAGGTGCTTGATTCAGTGCGTTCAGAAGCTGATGTAGACCTTACTACGCATGCTGAATACTTCATAAACAACCTCAAAGAGACATGGAACCGTCACTACGAAAACTCAAAGGTCCAGATCAGACATTTTCCAATCGAGTACGTTGCGACTACGAAGCAAGGAAACGGGTACTTACTATCTTTTTTTCATGTGTCCTCTACACCAATGCTAATCCTCTTTGTCACATCTTCATTGAAGTTTATGATTTTTCTCTGTTTTCTTGAGTTCACCTGATTCTTTTGTTTTATAGGCACGACTGTGGCTTTCACACGTTGGAATACCTTGCTAAGTGGGAAGGTCAACGGGTCCCTGTCGTCACAGCTGCAATGGTCATCAAGCTCCGCAAAATTTACACATGGAACTGGTTGATGAATGAAGATTTCAACACGCGGTCCAACGCACGAGAGTTTATAGAGGAAGCTGTCAAGAAAGCCACCAAGAAGTACAAGTGATCACGTGGTGCTCCACACCGAACGCCTACCTTACATTCTGTTGCCGATTAATGTAAGGTATTACCTTGTTCCTTTTCAAAACTATGTCCGTGTAATATGCTATAACTGCATCTCCCAGTAGCCTAGTATATAGTGGTGGCGTGTGAGCGACATTTGAATAGTTTGTAATATATGTGTGGATGTGAACCTACTTAGGTGTGACAGCAGATACATTTATGTGCTTTCAGTATTATTACGTGTTTGTGGGTTGGCAGTACCAGTTCGGTGTTTTGAATGCGTCGTTGATGTCTGAGAACATGGCAAATGTAGTTGATCAGTCATGGTTAGCGAAAGTTATCGTTCTTTCTCGTTTGTCTTTTTGGTTTTTTTGCACTGCTAACTGTATCGGCTAGCAGGGTAGTTTGTACGCAGTCGTACCCTTATGTTTTTTTTTTGCACGTGATCATTTCAACTTGTTTTCCATAATTTCCACACAATACAATATGTGTGGACTAAAATGTGTTGACTGCACACGGAAATCTACGCGATGGCAGACTCAGTATAAATGACATGGCACATTCAGTACAACTAACATGGCAGATTCATTAGAAAAGGTGTGGCAGATTCAGTAGAACAGGCATGGCAGACTCAGTTGAAATAACATGGCAGATTCAGTAGAAAATGCACGGCAGATTCCGAAGAAATAACATGGCAAATTCACACGTGGCAACTGCAGTCATTGATTCATGGCATTTCCTTTTTAGATTCTGATTCCCCTAAAGAGTCGTTCTACCATTTTTACAATTTTTAGAACATCTAGATTGCAAAAAATGTCACCAACAACCAAGTCACAGTGCTCCAATGTTGCTTACGGATTGCCCGTCCCTTTCTTTGTTTTCTTGTGCTTTGCTTGAATCTCCAATCCCGATTTGTATCTTATCTCTTTTGGATGCCCCTTTGTGATGGAACGGGGTGGGTTCCTGACCTGGGTTTGTGTGCTTCCTGTTCCAGATCCTACCTCCGAGTTTTCAGATGATGGCCCCGTGGACGAAGGCACACTTGTGGTACGGGGGAACCTGTGTAAGGCTTCCTCAGCTTTCCTCTTCTTGATCTCATCAAGCTCTCTTTTCAGGGCCTTCCTGTGTTTTTCTGCAACCCTTGCTGTCTCATCGCTCTTGCACGCTTCATCTATTAGCTCAGCATAGTTCTTTGTCAACACAATGTGCCTCACGGTATCCATGGTTGACTCTGGTCTCTCATCATGCACAGCCAAAACTGCATTTGATGTTTGCGGCCCCAATGCGTCGTCAGCGTCCCAAGTCCATCGCCGCCGTATGAAATGGCGGGGTATTCGTGTCACCGCGTTCATGTCCATTACTTTCAGTATGTGACAGCACACAATCCCGTCCCGTTCGAATTTGCAGCATTGGCAGTAGTATTCTCCTTCGCTTATCAAGGCCTTTACAAAGTAGTTCCTCCTTATGCAGGTCTTGTGTTACGAATCCGACATGCCCATGATGAACACACCTTGAGCGATGTTAAATCGCTCGGAAAGCCGTGCACATGCTGGCACGCTTTATTTCTTCCTGGAATCTGCAGGTTTTGTGTGGTTTTGTTAAACTCTTGTGTGATGTTTTTTGTAGCACCTTATGTTGTTGTAGGCTGTAACGTAGGAAAGGCATCTAAAATGAATGATGGCTATGGCATCTGCATGATATTTTTTTCACATAGCAAATGCATAACACTTTTAATTGGCATGTGCATTCCATACCATCATTGCCAATGGAAGTGCAGTTTGTTCAAACATGGCAACTACAGTTGAGTAAACATGGCAACTGTATTTCATTAAACATGGCAACTGGAGTTCATTAAACATGGCAACTGTAGTTGAGTAAACATGGCAATTGCATAACATCTTTAATTGGCATTTGCATTGCATACCATCATGGCCAATGGAATTACAGTTCATTAAACATGGCAACTGCAGTTCATCAAATATGGCAACTGCAGTTGAGTAAACATGGCAACTGCAGTTGAGTAAACATGGCAACTGTAGTTCATTAAACATGGCAAACTGTAGTTCATTAAACATGGCAAACTACATATCATGGTTACTCTGTACTCGATGACTACTTTCAATAAATCATCATTTTCAAATAAGCTTTTCAACTGCATTGCATTCCACATGGCACCTACTACCTTCATGCTTGTGCAAATAAGATTGTAACACAACTGACTTACTTGTTAAAAATCTTGTTGGTGTATATCTTGCTCATCTGCCTCTCCATCGGTAAATACATTAGCAATTTTGGCTGCTTGAGCGCGGTGTTTGCTTCTTGCTGTAGCTCAGATCCCAGTATTTTTTGTTGCAAAGTGGAGTATTGCTTGGCAAACTGTAGCAATGAGTTGCCAGGGCTCACGTACCGCTTCAAAACAGCATTGAACCCCTCATTGCTTGTGTGTAGTCTCTGAAATGGGAAGAAGCACTGCATGAAGTAGGCCGGCACCCAGTACATTCGCTTCTCCCACAGGGTAGCAAGCGTTGATAACCCACAAGTATAGGGGGTCAACTGTAGCCTCTTTCGATAAGTAAGAGTGTCGAACCCAACGAGGAGCTAAAGGTAGAACAAATATTCCCTCAAGTTCTATTGACCACCGATACAACTCTGTGCACGCTTGACGTTCGCTTTACCGGAAACAAGTGACACTATGTTTGTCTATGTATTCACACATGTATCAAGTTTCCGGTTAATACAATTCTAGCATGAATAAATAACATTTATCTTGAAATAAGGAAATAAATAATGACTTTATTATTGCCTCTAGGGCATATTTCCTTCAGTCTGCCACTTGCACTAGAGTCAATAATCTAGTTCACATCGCCATGTGATTTAACACCAATAGTTCACATCACCATGTGATTAACACCTATAGTTCACATCGTCATGTGACCAACACCCAAAGGGTTTACTAGAGTCAATAATCTAGTTCACATCGCTATGTGATTAACACCCAAAGAGTACTAAGGTGTGATCATGTTTTTCTTGTGAGAGAAGTTTAGTCAACGGGTCTGCCACATTCAGAGCCGTATGTATTTTGCAAATATTATATGTCTACAATACTCTGCACGGAGCTACTCTAGCTAATTGCTCCCACTTCCAATATGTATCCAGATTGAGACTTAGAGTCATCTGGATCAGTGTCAAAACTTGCATCGACGTACCCTTTCAGACGAACCTTTTGTCACCTCCATAATCGACAAACATATCCTTATTCCACTAAGGATAATTTTGACCGCTGTCCAGTGATCTACTCCTAGATCACTATTGTACTCCCTTGCAAAACATAGTGTAGGGTATACAATAGATCTGGTACACAGCATGGCATACTTTATAGAACCTATGGCTGAGGCATAGGGAATGACTTTCATTCTCTTTCTACCTTCTGCCGTGGTCGGGCTTTGAGTCTTACTCAATTTCACACCTTGTAACATAGGCAAGAACTCTTTCTTTGACTGTTCCATTTTGAACTACTTCAAAATCTTGTCAAGGTATGTACTCATTGGAAAAACTTATCAAGCGTTTTGATCTATCTCTATAGATCTTGATGCTCAATATGTAAGCAGCTTCACCGAGGTCTTTCTTTGAAAAAACTCCTTTCAAACACTCCTTTATGCTTTGCAGAATAATTCTACATTATTTCCGATCAACAATATGTCATTCACATATACTTATCAGAAATGTTGTAGTGCTCCCACTCACTTTCTTGTAAATACAGGCTTCACAATATGTCATTCACATATACTTATCAGAAATGTTGTAGTGCTCCCACTCACTTTCTTGTAAATACAGGCTTCACCGCAAGTCTGTATAAAACTATATGCTTTGATCAACTCATCAAAGCGTATATTCCAACTCCGAGATGCTTGCACCAATCCATAGATGGATCGTTGGAGCTTGCACATTTTGTTAACACCTTTAGGATCGACAAAACCTTCTGGTTGCATCATATACAACTCTTCTTTAATAAATCCATTAAGGAATGCAGTTTTGTTTATCCATTTGCCAGATTTCATAAAATGCGGCAATTGCTAACATGATTCAGACAGACTTAAGCATAGATACAAGTGAGAAACTCTCATCGTAGTCAACACCTTGAACTTGTCGAAAACCTTTTGTGACAATTTTGGCTTTGTAGATAGTAACACTACTATCAGCGTCCGTCTTCCTCTTGAAGATCCATTTAATCTCTATGGCTTGCCGATCATTTGGGCAAGTCAATCAAAGTCCATACTTTGTTCTCGTACATGGATCCCATATCAGATTTCATGGCCTCAAACCATTTCGCGGAATCTGGGCTCATCATCGCTTCCTCATAGTTCGTAGGTTCGTCATGGTCAAGTAACATGACCCCCAGAATAGGATTATCATACCACTCTGGTGTGGATCTCACTCTAGTTGACCTACGAGGTTCGGTAGTAACTTGATCTGAAGTTACATGATCATCATCATTAGCTTCCTCACTAATTGGTGTAGGAGTCATAGGAACCGGTTTCTTTGATGAACTACTTTCCAATAAGGGAGAAGGTACAGTTACCTCATCAAGTTCTACTTTCCTCCCACTCACTTCTTTCTAGAGTAACTCCTTCTCGAGAAAGGATGCAAAAAAATGTCTTGCCTTTGGATCTATGATAGAAGATGTACCCAACAGTTTCCTTTGGGTATCCTATGAAGACACATTTCTCCGATTTGGGTTTAATCTTATCAGGATGAAACTTTTTCACATAAGCATCGCAACCCCAAACTTTAAGAAACGACAACTTTGGTTTCTTGCCAAACCACAGTTCATATAGTGTCGTCTCAACGGATTTAGATGGTGCCCTATTTAACGTGAATGCAGCTATCTCTAATGCATAACCCCAAAACTATAGTGGTAAATCGGTAAGAAACATCATAGGTTGCACTATATCCAATAAAGTACGGTTATGACGTTCGGACACACCATTATGTTGTGGTGTTCCAGGTGGCATGAATTTGTGAAACTATTCCACATTGTTTTAATTTGAAGACCAAACTCGTAACTCAAATATTTGTCTCCGCGATCAGATCGTAGAAACCTTATTTTCTTGTCACGATGATTTTCCACTTCACTCTGAAATTCTTTGAACGTTTCAAATGTTTCAGACTTATGTTTCATCAAGTAGATATACCCATATCTGCTCAAATCATTTGTGAAGGTCAGAAAATAACGATACATGCCGCGAGCCTCAACACTCATCGGATCGCATACATCAGTATGTATTATTTCCAATAAGTCAGTTGCTCGCTCCATTGTTCCGGAGAACGGAGTCTTAGTCATCTTGCCCATAAGGCATGGTTCACAAGCATCAAGTGATTCCAAAAGCCATCAGCATGGAGTTTCTTCATGCGCTTTACACCAATATGACCAAAACAGCAGTGCCACAAATAAGTTGCACTATCATTATCAACTCTGCATCTTTGGGCATCAATATTATGTGTATTACTGTGATTGAGATTCAGTAAACCATTTTCATTGGGTGTATGACCATCGAAGGTTTTATTCATGTAAACAGAACAACAATTATTCTCTGACTTTAAATGAATAACCGTATTGCAATAAACATGATCAAATCATATTCATGCTCAACACAAACACCAAATAACATTTATTTAGGTTTCAACACTAATGCCGAAAGTATAGGGAGTGTGCGATGATGATCATATCAATGTTGGAACCACTTCCAACACACATCGTCACTTCATCCTTAACTAGTCTCTGTTCATTCGTAACTCCCGTTTCGAGTTACTACTCTTAGCAACTGAACTAGTATCAAATACTGAGGGGTTGCTATAAACACTAGTAAAGTACACATCAATAACATGTATATCAAATATACCTTTGTTTACTTTGCCATCCTTCTTATCCGCCAAATACTTGGGGTAGTTCCGCTTCCAGTGACCAGTCCCTTTGAAGTAGAAGCACTTATCTCAGGCTTAGGACCAGACTTGGGCTTCTTCACTTGAGCAGCAACTTGCTTGCTGTTCTTCTTGAAGTTCCCCTTCTTCCCTTTGCCCTTTCTCTTGAAACTAGTGGTCTTGTCAACCATCAACACTTGATGTTTTTCTTGATTTCTACCTTCGCCGATTTTAGCATCGTGAAAAGCTTGGGAATTGTTTTCGTCATCCCTTGCATATTATAGTTCATCACGAAGTTCTACTAACTTGGTGATGGTGGCTAGAGAATTCTGTCAATCAATATTTTATCTGGAAGATTAACTCCCACTTGATTCAAGCGATTGTAGCACCAGACAATCTGAGCACACGCTCACTACTTGAGCTATTCTCCTCCATCTTTTAGCTATAGAACTTGTTGGAGACTTCATATCTCTCAACTCGGGTATTTGCTTGAAATATTAACTTCAACTCCTGGAACATCTCATATGGTCCATGACGTTCAAAACGTCTTTGAAGTCCCGATTCTAAGCCGTTAAGCATGGTGCACTAAACTATCAAGTAGTCATCATATTGAGCTAGCCAAACGTTCATAACATCTGCATCTGCTCCTGCAATATGTCTGTCACCTAGCGGTGCATCAAGGACATAATTCTTCTGTGCAACAATGAGGATAATCCTCAGATCACGGATCCAATCCGCGTCATTGCTACTAACATCTTTCAACTTAGTTTTCTCTAGGAACATATCAAAAAATAAAACAGGGGAGCTAAACACGAGCTATTGATCTACAACATAGATATGCTAATACTACCAGGACTAAGTTCATGATAAATTTATGTTCAATTAATCATATTACTTAAGAACTCCCACTTAGATAGACATCCCTCTAATCCTCTAAGTGATCACGTGATCCAAATAAACTAAACCATAATCGATCATCACGTGAAATGGAGTAGCTTTTAATGGTGGACATCACTATGTTGATCATATCTACTATATGATTCACGCCGACCTTTCGGTCTCGGTGTTCCGAGGCCATATCTGCATATGCTAGGCTCGTCAAGTTTAACTGAGTATTCGCGTGTGCAAAACTGGCTTGCACCCGTTGTAGATGGACGTGAGAGCTTATCACACCCGATCATCACGTGGTGTCAGGCACGACGAACTTTGGCAATAGTGCATACTCGGGAGAACACTTTTATCTTGAAATTTAGTGAGAGATCATCTTATAATGCTACCGTCAATCAAAGCAAGATAAGATGCATAAAAGATAAACATCACATGCAATCAATATAAGTGATATGATATGGCCATCATCATCTTGTGCTTGTGATCTCCATTTCCGAAGCACCGTCATGATCACCATCGCCACCGCGACACCTTGATCTCCATCGTAGCATCATTGTCGTCTCGCCAATCTTATGCTTCTACGACTATCGCTACCGCTTAGTGATAAAGTAAAGCATTACAGGGTGATTGCATTGCATACAATAAAGCGACAACCATATGGCTCCTGCCAGTTGCCGATAACTCGGTTACAAAACATGATCATCTCATACAATAAATTTTAGTATCATGTCTTGACCATATCACATCACAACATGCCCTGCAAAAACAAGTTAGACATCATCTACTTTGTTGTTGCAAGTTTTACGTGGCTGCTACTGGGCTTAGCAAGAACGGTTCTTACCTATGCATCAAAACCACAGCGATAGTTTGTCAAGTTGGTGTTGTTTTAACCTTCGCAAGGACGGGCGTAGCCACTCTCGTTCAACTAAAGTTGCGAAACCGACACCGCCAGCCACACGTATGCGAAGCACGTCGGTAGAACCAGTCTCGCGTAAGCGTCTGGCGTAATGTCGGTGCGGGCCGCTTCATCCAACAATACCGCCAACCAAAGTATGACATCTTTGGTAAGCGGTATGACTTATATCGCCCACAACTCACTTGTGTTCTACTCGTGCATATGACATCTACGCATAAAACATGGCTCTGATACCACTGGGAACGTAGTAATTTCAAAAAAATTCCTACGCACACGCAAGATCATGGTGATGCATAGCAACGAGAGGGGAGAGTGTTGTCCACGTACGCTCGTATATCGAAAGCGGAAGCGTTAGCACAACGCGGTTGATGTAGTCGTACGTCTTCACAATCCGACCGATCAAGTAACGAACGCATGGCACCTCCGAGTTCAGCACACGTTCAGCCCGATGACGTCCCTCGAACTACGATCCAGCCGAGTGTTGAGGGAGAGTTTTGTCAGCACGACGGCGTGGTGACGATGAGGATGTTCTACCGACGCAGGGCTTCGCCTAAGCACCGCTACACTATTATTGAGTTGGACTATGGTGGAGGGGGGCACCGCACACGGCTAAAAGATCAAACGATCAATTGTTGTGTCTCTAGGGTGCCCCCCTACCCCGTATATAAAGGAGCAAGGGGGGAGGTGCGGCCGGCCAGGAGGGGGGCGCCAGGAGGAGTCCTACTCCCACCGGGAGTAGGACTCCCTCCCTTTTCCTTGTTGGATTAGGAGAAGAGGGGGAAAGAGGTGGAGGAGAAGAAGGAAAGGGGGGGCGCCGCCCCCCTCTCCTTGTCCTATTCGGACTAGGGGGAGGGGCGGGCGGCCCTTGCCCTGGCCGCCTCTCCTCTTCTCCACTAAGGCCCACTATGGCCCATTAACCCCCGGGGGTTCCGGTAACCCCTCCGGTACTCCGGTAAAATTCTGATTTCACCCGGAACACTTTCCGATATCCAAATATAGGCTTCCAATATATCAATCTTCATGTCTCGACCATTTCGAGACTCCTCATCATGCCCGTGATCACATCCGGGACTCCAAACAATCTTCGGTACATCAAAACATATAAACTCATAATATAACTGTCATCGAAACGTTAAGCGTGCGGACCCTACGGGTTCGAGAACTATGTAGACATGACTGAGACACGTCTCCGGTCAATAACCAATAGCGGAACCTGGATGCTCATATTGGCTCCCACATATTCTACGAAGATCTTTATCGGTCAGGCCGCATAACAACATACATTGTTCCCTTTGTCATCGGTATGTTACTTGCCCGAGATTCGATCGTCGGTATCTCAATACCTAGTTTAATCTCGTTACCGGAAAGTCTCTTTACTCGTTCTGTAATACATCATCCCGCAACTAACTCATTAGTTGCAATGCTTGCAAGGCTTTAAGTGATGTGCATTACCGAGTGGGCCCAGAGATACCTCTCCGACAATCGGAGAGACAAATCCTAATCTCGAAATACGCCAACCCAACAAGTACCTCCGGAGACACCTGTAGAGCACCTTTATAATCACCCGATTCACGTTGTGACGTTTGGTAGCACACAAAGTGTTCCTCCGTAAACGGAGTTGCATAATCTCATAGTCATAGGAACATGTATAAGTCATGAAGAAAGCAATAGCAACATACTAAACGATCAAGTGCTAAGCTAACGGAATGGGTCAAGTAAATCACATCATTCTCCTAATGATGTGACCCCGTTAATCAAATGAGAACTCATGTCTATGGCTAGGAAACTCAACCATCTTTGATTAACGAGCTAGTCAAGTAGAGGCATACTAGTGACACTATGTTTGTTTATGTATTCACACATGTATCAAGTTTCCGGTTAATACAATTCTAGCATGAATAATAAACATTTATCATGAAATAAGGAAATAAATAATAACTTTATTATTTCCTATAGGGCATATTTCCTTCAAGTATCTGGAAAATTCTTGATGGACCGACGTTACAATCATGTAGCAGCTTTATGAATTTCTTCTCGAGGGGGGTGAATCCTCTGTTGGCGGTCAGAAATTTTACCAGACCAAACTTCTTTATGAGTTCGTGGTTGTGCTCATCAAAATATTCAGTGACCACCCACCGTGCTCCATCTATGTTCAGCTTACATCGGACAGGGCATTCCGTCTTGACAATGATACCTCTCTTTCGTTCCGGAACGACGGGCGCAACACCTTTCCCCTTCTTGTTCCTTCGTGCCTTATAGCACCTCATCTCACCTCTACTGTACTCGTTAGTTTTTTTAATTTTCCTATGGTGTTCGGTGTTGACCGCAAACCCATGGAACTTTGCATATGTTTGGTAGAATTCCTTTGCATCTTCAAACGAATCAAATCTCTGCCCAACATACGGTGGCTGAGGTACCATGATTTCTGATTGCCCACCATCTTCATCCCCTTGTGCTTCGTCATCAGTTTCATCATTCACTTCAGTATCGCGGCTGTTTCATCTGCTTGAGTGTTGCTTGTGCTGGCGTGCAAATGTGTGCTTGTCGGCATTGCTAGAACAATTGCCATTTCCGACACTGACTCGGCATTGTTTGTGGCATGATTGTTGGCTGGCTGGTGGAACGCGTCTTCCGTGCGCTCAGAGCTCGCCACAGTAGATGTCCCCGCGCCGCTGTTGATTGTAGTTGAAGGTCCTGCAATTAAAAAACAGGTACGAGCGTAAGATTTTGCTTGAATGGCATGTTTATCGTAACGGAGTACATCAACTGCATGCGATTTTGCATGATATCATTCACACAGCAAGCCGTGAATCTGCATATGGCCATGCATGGCAACTGTAGTTCTCCAGTAATGGCAGCTACAGCCCAACAAACATGGCAACTACTGTTGCCAATACATGGCAACCAGCTTCTTTTAGCATCAAAACTTGGATTTTATAGCCATGGCAGCTACAGTCCAATATACATGGCAACTACTGCTGTCAATACATGGCAACCAGTATATTCTAGCATCAAAACTTGTATTCTAGGCTTGAGCTCAATAGGCAAATGTGATCAATCATGAATGTTGCACACACTCTTATGGCAATTGGCAAATCCCGAAGACAATATATGACTCCTTGCACACGACCACTTGGTAGCATTTTTTTTGTTTTTTGCACCACCACCGTTACAAATCTACTTTTTCACACATGCTAATCCCACAAAAGCAAATGCAGTACTGCTTTCTGGTTCGCTCAATTTTTTACCTTGTTGTGCCGCATGTGCCGATCTTATATGGTCTGTCATTCCAATTTGATGTGCTCTATCTGCAATAGCGATGTCCTGCAATTGTGAACCTTGCCATGAGACGTTTGCCGGTGTGGTTCCACCGTAACAACCTGCGATCATGGCAGCAGTTGGTCATTGCATGGCAACTGTAGTTTGTTCAACATGACACATGTAGCGGTGCATCCATGTCACACATGTTTGTTCACACATGTCATCCACACTTGTTTTAGACATTTGCAATCACATATTATGACACATGGCAACTCTAGTTGTCCAGTCATGACAACTGCAGTTGTCCGTGCATGGCAACTAAAGCTGTCCAGGCATGGCAACTACAGCTGTTAGCTATGTTACTTTCTCCTAATTCACTGTCCACAACTTCACTTCATGTACTCACCTGTGTACGATGTTGATGGCAGGTACATGGTTGCCACCTGATGCCACGTGCTGCATGAAGGTCCTACATTTTTCTGACGTAACTCGTGAGTCTTTTGCCATCCTTGCAAGTTTAATTTCATGTCCACAACAGCAAGTTTCTTTTTCGTATGCATTACCTTGATTTGCCACATTAGCTACTTGAAGTTGGTTGCCCGTACATTTGTCAGCGTTAGCGCCCTGTGACTGAACTTGCCATGGTGCTCCACTGATTGTGGTTTGGTGATAAGAACCTGCTAAAAATGAGATTGCGGGACATAAGTGGAATGACATCTTCATCGTCACAAACATGGCAATTGTTTCTTTTTTGTTTATCATGCATCATACCGATGCTCGCGTACTGCTCTAGTAGTGGCAGCAACGTCCCCGCAGAAATGAGTTGATTGTACTCTGCGGCATCCCAAGGGGGCGTTTCCGGCCTTTGAGAAAACCAAGGATCAGTGCCGTCTTCGCGATTCATTCTTCTGCTTTTTTTTCTATCACTGTGTTGTCAGTCACTGCATGAACAAGAACGCATCAACAATCCGCAAAAAGCATTATTGCTATTTGCACGTAGAAGATAATACGGCAATATTATCACATTTCTTGCGTATGCAACCAACACATCATGGCAAGTAGGACATGCACATTTATTATCTTTCCTGAATTCTGGATGCCAGCTATCACTTTAAAGCAATGGCAACAGACAATACAATAGGATGGCAAGCAACAAGATAACATGGTGGCAGCTAATGACAACGATAGATGGCAACTGTTGTTACATACAAGTGGCAATTATTTTTCCTCTCTTCCTTTGTCAAATTTCTCCTTTCCCTCCCTATTTCTAGTGACTCCTATGCATCCTTCCTTACCAACTACTCGCACCTACCCAACCCAGAAGCATAGCTCAACTCTAGAACAGTACATGGCAGATCTGTTGTATATTGGTGGGCAAACGCGAATACACACAAATCTGTAAGGTTTTTGCACTGAGAATGAGCGCGGTGGATCCAGTCGCCATCTTTTGTGGGCAAATTTGCAATTTCAAATTTGTGGGCAGAAGAAGGACGGAAAACAGAAAGAAATCGGGGATCCACTTTTTTTTAGCTCGTCGTCTGGGGAGGTGGGGTTGTGTGTGTGTGGGGGGGGGGGGGGTGGGTGATTAGCGGTGGGAAGGCGGTAGGGATCTGCTCTGATTGCCATGGCAACCAGAGGAGGAAGGCGATGGAGGTAGGGGATCGAGAGGTAGGAGACGATGGCAGCAGGTCGGACTGGGGATTGAAAGGAGACCGGGACGGCTGGCATGCTGGGTCATGTGGGCAGCGCGGTCGTTTGCCCGGACGTGTGGGCGGTTTTGCCACACACTGGACGTGCGGGCTGTGGCTGCGCGCACCCGGACACAGTTGTGCGGGCGGGTTCTTCTTCATGCCACATGAGACACACATCCACCCGATACACCACACGTCTGGCAATTATCGGCGTCCACAGAAACACAGAAGCAAGAGGCACACAGCTGCCTACGAGCACAGCAGATCGGGCGAGAGAAGCTAGAAAAGGAATGCACCCGAGTCCAGCGGCGGAAGCCGTGCAGGAGGCTGTGGACGTGCGAGCGGATGGCGTGGAAGCCCCATCCCCCAAGAACCGTGGCGCCTCCACCACGTCGCGCCCATGCGCACCCTCCTCTCTTATAGAGCAAGAGCCACCATCAATTAGTCGCAACTCGATCTGCTGCGTCGACCTGCCTGTGCTGTGACACCCACTGCTCACCCTCTCTTCTCGTAGCACGACACAACAACGGCGAGCTGATCCAGCCAGCCACCGGCCGCCGCGGCAAATGGCGTTGTCCAGGGCGCAGACGAACTCCGGCGAGTCGCTCATCTCCTCCACCTTTGCGTCGCGCTACGTGCGCACCGCGCTCCCGAGGTTCAGGATACCGGAGCAGTCCATCCCCAAGGACGCGGCGTACCAGATCATCAACGACGAGCTGATGCTGGACGGGAACCCGCGCCTGAACCTCGCCTCCTTCGTCACCACCTGGATGGAGCCCGAGTGCGACAAGCTCATCCAGAATTCCGTCAACAAGAACTACGTCGACATGGACGAGTACCCCGTCACCACCGAGTTCCAGGTATCTCTCTATCATTTCGTTTTTGATGCAATTTTTACGCGACTAGGGCCGGCGACGTATGTTTGTGGATTTGAAACAGAACCGGTGCGTCAACATGATCGCGCATCTCTTCAACGCGCCCATCGGCGAGGACGAGACGGCCGTCGGGGTGGGCACTGTCGGCTCCTCGGAGGCCATCATGCTGGCCGGGCTGGCCTTCAAGAGGAAGTGGCAGAACAAGATGAAGGCCGAGGGCAAGCCCCACGACAAGCCCAACATCGTCACCGGCGCAAATGTCCAGGTAAATTATAGTAATCGAGTACACGATTACTGAGACAGTGCATGCCGGCTGGATCACCGGCAGGATTCAAAGTCAATCACCGGATCCATTCCAATCACTGGATGTCTTGGTTTTGTAGGTGTGTTGGGAGAAATTCGCGCGCTACTTCGAGGTTGAGCTCAAAGAGGTGAAGCTCAGGGAAGGGTACTACGTCATGGACCCCGCGAAGGCCGTAGAGTTGGTCGACGAGAACACCATCTGCGTCGCCGCCATCCTCGGCTCCACACTCAACGGCGAATTCGAGGACGTCAAGATGCTCAACGACCTCCTCGTCGCCAAGAATGCAGAGACAGGGTACGCGTCAATCTTATGCCAAAAACTGGAACCGGCCGGGATGCATGTGAATGATAGAGATTTCATTGATCGATCGGTTGGTTTGGTCGATCGGTTGATCAGGTGGGACACGCCGATTCACGTGGACGCGGCCAGCGGCGGGTTCATCGCGCCCTTCATCTACCCGGAGCTGGAGTGGGACTTCCGGCTGCCGCTGGTGAAGAGCATCAACGTCAGCGGCCACAAGTACGGCCTCGTCTATGCCGGCGTCGGGTGGATCATTTGGAGGAACAAGGAGGACCTGCCCGACGAGCTCATCTTCCACATCAACTACCTCGGCGCCGACCAACCAACCTTCACGCTCAACTTCTCCAAAGGTACAACACCGTACGCGCCGATCAATCGGTTGGCTAGTTCTTCCACTAAGTTTTGAAGTATATAAGTTGATGTGTTCTTCATGTGCTGCTCCCTCTGTTGGATAGGTTCGAGCCAGATCATTGCACAGTATTATCAACTCATCCGTCTCGGATTCGAGGTAATTAACCACAATTTTTCTACATTAGTAGTAGTACGTTTTTGTTGGGGTTTTATGATGTCCAAGTGTTGCAGCATCCTTTGCCTTGTGCTTTATGCTTGTTGTTTTGTTTCTGCAAGCAACACAACAAACATGTGTTAACTCTGTGTCTGCAAGCAAAGAAACACCAGTGGCCCATGCACTTCATGCATTTCAGGTGGACGTCTAGTTTGTTAGGATCCTGCTTGTACTTTGCCATGCCATCGGCATGTTCTTTGACATTGCTAACACACCATCTCTATTTTTTCTAAAAAAAAACTTTAGGTAGCAGTCGATGAACCAATTTATGTTTGAAAAACTATTTATGTGATGCAAAAACGCAATGCAGGGCTACAAGGACATCATGCAAAATTGCCGGGACAACGCAGCGGTGCTCCGGGAGGGAGTCGAGAAGATGGGCTACTTTCACCTGGTGTCCAAGGACTCGGGCGTGCCGCTCGTGGCCTTCTCCCTCAAGGACTCGTCCAAGTACACGGTGTTCGAGGTGGTCGAGAGCCTGCGCCGTTTCGGCTGGATTGTTCCGGCATACACCATGCCCGCCGATGCCGAGCACATCGCCGTCATGCGTGTGGTCATCCGCGAGGACTTCAGCCGCGGTCTCGCCGAGCGCCTCATCACCGACCTCCACAAGGTCATGGTGGAGATGGACGCGCACGCCAAGAAGCATGGGCATCACGAGCATGTGAAGAAGACAGCACACCAAATCGAGAAGGAGGTGACCACCTACTGGCGGACCTTCGTTGCGAGGAAGAAGCACAGCCTGGTTTGCTGATTGCAGTTTTCGGGCTTAACGTGGAGGAATAATTCTTGGCCATACCGAGTTCTTCTTCGGCATGTGTTGGCTCATTTCTTGTTCTTTTTTAGTAGTTTCTTCGAGTAAGTGTTCGTTTTAAGTTTAGCATTCGTTTTGTGTGCTTAGTTATGTATGTTCCCACTGAGCTGGCCTGGGCTGACCTCATATGGTGCATTCTGCCTTGGTTAGCTAGGCTACACTCTCGTTCTTTATGTTTTATGGGTTATAAACAACGCTTCTAAGTGCTCTGCGATCCGGAGTTAGGGTTTGAGGGCAAAGAACAACACCTTCGCAAAGTCTCAGTCGACTGGTGAGCCGTCCGATCTGTTTGTTGCTTGTAGATTCACGCTGGGTCGTTTTTTACCTTTTTTTCGGCCTATCTAAGGCGCGGTGGGCTCGGACCAGTCCGTTCTCCTTTTTCTACGTCGAAGCGCGGCCGAGGGTGAGTGTTTTGCTTTTTCATGGGCTGGGCTTTTTTGTTTGTCTGTTTCTATCTTGATTTTTTTCTCGGTCCGCTTTCTTCTTTTTGATGTTTGTTACAGGGGAGGGGAAGCGGCCACCGGTGGTAAATTAGAGGGGAAGCTGCAGTCATTTGTCTCTATCCATTCCCCTCTCCCCCCCCTTCTCTCTCTATCACTTTTTACCTCTGTCAAAATCTGAAGATCTCTGCAGCAAACGAAGGAATTGTTGTGCTGCTCAACGTCCAACGAGAGTATGGGGGACGCTGCTGATGGAGTAAGTGCTACCCCCCTCTTTTTCTTCCATCTTTGTTTTTCCATTTGATTTGTTGGACGAGAGTAGTAGATCTGAGGGAGTTTTGGGTTCCATTTTCTTGTTTTTGTTGGGCGAGAGCAGTAGACCTGATTTGAAGCATAGAATCGATCCTTTTTCCATTCAAGCAGTGATATGTAGAGTGTCCTCTTTTTTGTATGTGTTGAGGATTATTACTGACCCAGACCAACTCATTTTTTGTTACTGAACCCAAACCCAACCCCCCTGAAATCAGTAGCATGTTTTTGTGAAATCAATAGAATGGCTGAGGATTCCTTTTTTGTTTGTGGAATACAGTGGCTCAGTCTGTTGTTTTTGTTATTTTTTAGATTGTTTAATGAAACCCCTACTTATTTTACTGGAATCAAGAGAGATACTTACCGAATCTATCATTAGGGGAGTGGGTATCTTCTTTTGTGTTTTCAGATTTTGTTATGGGACCCTATTCTTAATCAGTAGCATGTTTGTGAAATTACTGAACCCCGCCCCCCTCATATATATTACTGAACCCAAACCCATCAAAATGAGTTGCATTTTTGTGAAATCAGTAGTATGTTTTGATTATTTTTTTGTTGAATGGAGTGGCTTAGTCTGTTGTTTTAGTTTTAGTTTTTTAGTTTTTAATGAAACCCTATTTTTGTTTACTAGAAACAATAGAGATAATTTACTGAATCTATCAGTAGAGAGTGTGGTATCTTTGTTTTGTTTTTTCAGATTTTTCATATGGAACCCTTTTTTATTAATGAGTAGCATGTTTTTTGAAATCTTTCCCCTGTAATAAGAGAAAGATTTGTTACTGAATATGTCACTAGGTAGGAGGGGGCATGTTCATTTGTTTTTGTCATATTTCTGGCTGAAACTGTATTAATCAATAGCATGTTCAAAACTCTCTTGTTTTTCTGGAATATAAGAGAATGATTACTAGATTGAAGCACAGAATCTGAGGGGATATTTTTTGTCCAATTTTTTTTATTGATTGAAATGTTTGTGTGCCTAATTCAGTAGATATGAGGGGATCTTTTTGATTCGGATTAAGTTCAGAGTACTTGGCTTCTAACTTGGTCGCAACTGTGGGGATCTTTGTTTTTGTCGGAGGGGGCGGCGAGAGAGAGAGGAGCCTAGTTGCATGCTCAACTTTAGGCATGCAACTGCATGTCTTCTAGCATGGTCGCAACTGCATGTCTTATAACTTGGTTGCAACTCGAGTTTCATTTTTGTTGTACTGGTAGAGGGGCCAGTTGCATGTCCCACAACAGGCACGCAACTGCATATCTTCTAACTTGGTCATAACTGGCAACCTTTGATTTGTCGGAGGGGCGGTGTTGAGAGAGAGGGGGACAGTTGCATGGCCCACACTAGGCACACAACTGCATGTCTTTTCCCAACATGGCCGCAATTGCATGTCTTATAACTTGGTCGCAACTCGAGTTTCATTTTTTGCTATATGAGGAGAGGGGCCAGTTGCATGTCCCATACTAGGACACGAAAAAACATATCTTCTTACTTGGTCGCAACTGGGGGACCTTTGTTTTTGTCGGAGGGGGTAGCGTCTAGAGAGATGGGCCCAGTTGCATGTCCCACAACAGACATGCAATTGCATGTCTTTTAACTTCGTCGCAACTGGGTGGGCCTTTGTTTTTGTCGGAGGGGGCGGCGTTGAGAGAGAGGGGCCAGTTGCATGTCCCACATAGGCACGCAAGTGCATCTCTTGTAACATGGTCGCAACTAGGGACCTTTGATTTGTCGGAGGGGCGGTGTCGAGAGAGAGGGGGCCAGTCGCACGCCCCACACTAGGCACGCAATTGCATGTCTTCCAGCACGGTCGCAACTGCATGTCTTATAACTTGGTTGCAACTCGGTTTCAATTTTTGTTGTACGGGAAGAGGCACCAATTACTTGTCCCACAATAGGCACGCAACTGTATGTCTTCTAACTTGGTCGCAACTGGGGACATTTGTTTTGTCGGAGGAGGCGGCGCCGAGAGAGGGGGGCTAGTTGCATGTCTTATAACTTGATCGCAACTCGGCTTCCATTTTTCTTGTACGAGGAAAGGGGCCAGTTGCATGTCCCACAATAGGACACGCAACCGCAGTCTTCTAACTTTGTCGCAACTAGGGACCTTTGTTTTGTCGGAGGAGGCAACGTCGAGAGAGAGGGGGCCAGTTGCATGTCCCACACTAGGCACGCAACTGCATGTCTTCTAACTTGGTCGCAACTGGGGACCTTTATTTTGTTGGAGGGAGAGGCGTCGAGAGAGAGAGGGCCAGTTGCATGTCCCACACTAGGCACACAATTGCATGTCTTCTAATACCGGCATGGTCGCAATTGCATGTCTTATAACTTGGTCGCAACTCGACTTCCATTTTTTTGTTGTACGAGGAGAGGGGCCAGTTGCATGTCCCACACTAGGCACGCAACTGCATGGGTTCTAACTTGGTCACAATTGGGGACCTTTATTTTGTCGGAGGGGGCTAGTTGCATGTCCCGCACTAGGCACATAATTGCATGTCTTCTAACTTGGTCGCAATTGGGGGGCTTTGTTTTTGTCGGAAGGGGCGGCGTTGAGAGAGATGGGGCCAGTTGCATGTCCCACTACAGGCACGCAACTGCATGTCTTCTAACTTGGACGCAACTGGGGGACCTTTGCTTTTTGTCGAAGGGGGTGTCTTCGAGAGAAGATGGGGCCAGTTGCATGTCCCACACTAGGCACGCAACTGCATGTCTCGTAACTTGGTCGCAACTGGGGACCTTTGTTTTGTCGTAGGGGGCGGCGTCGAGAGAGGGGCCCGTGTTGAGTGATGCCAACAAATGGTGCAAATGGCATATTGTAACAGTTCGTCTTGTATGTCGTGCCAAAACTCAAACAATCACCATATAACTCATACATTTTTCTCGAGTAGCCATCCGCCCAGGATAAGCACAACACCTTGTTGATGTCCTCATCAGCAACTTTGAATGCATAGTAGAAATTTGTGTATAACACAAGCTGGAAGCTGCAGAGTTTTATAGATGGCCATGGTTATAACATATCAGAATAGAAGATGCACAAGCAATCATCAAAGTTTCAGCTGTTCTTGTTGTCCTGTTTTTATAACACAAGCATCAGTAAAGTTTGTGTATTCCTGAAGTAGAGTTGAGAACATTCCTGAAGTAAAGTTTGTGTTTTTGATAAAAGGAACTAAAACTGTCTGATGATTTGTGCTAGTGGCTATAATGCTTGTCCAGTTCATATCCTTAGTTTTTTCTGCCTTTTTGTTTTTTTTTTGTCCCCTTGTTCACAACACTAATGTTACATATACATTTTGTGAATACAGCAGCACACGAGCACTGACACGGATGAGAAAGGAAGCGACCCTAAAAATAAAACAGACAACTGAAATGCAGAAGGCAAAGAGCAGTGTCTTGGAGATCCAGCGTTAGAAGAGAAAGGATATCATGAAGAAATCACTGACACGGAAGCATGAGAGGGTTCACTTTTTGAAGAAGTTGCTACAATGGTTAGTAACATTTTTCTATAAATATTCATGATTTTTTTAGTTTTATTTAGTTGAAACAGTGGGTTAACTAGGTAACACAGGATGTTAACTAGCTGTGTTGCCGTGTCTCCATACTCATGCTAAAGTTTAAACTAGCTAATACATGAACATTTGTTAACTAGCTACTTAATGCAGGGAAGTTAACCTGCCGTGTCAACATGTCTATGTACTCTTGTTGAAACTAGGAGGAGGAGCATCTGCAAGCTGCTAGTCAACTTTAGTACATACTAAAAAACATCTATAAGTTGCTCTGATCAATTCCATGAACAATGGACAGCACGGTTCTGTTTAGCTAGCTCTGAACAGCAACTCCCCTCCTCGTATGTACATTCATAAATTTTTTGTATCGATATTGGTTGGGCCTGGCCTCCAACTTTTTTGTTCAATAACTTTTTTCGGATGTGTGTATAAACAAACAAATAAATCATAACCCAGCCCATCCCAAAGTAGCAAACAAACAAACAGGAAAAACAAAAATAAGCCCAGTTTCTAGCCGGATACAACCCAGCAGTACAAGAGCTAGTAAACATGCCTAATCTACTCGTGATGACGTCAGCCGACTGAGACTTCGCGAAGTCTCAGTCGACTGAGACCTAGACAGATCCTTAAAAAATAACACACCAATAAATCTATCAAGAAGAGAGCATTTGCCATACTTCCCTGACTTGTGGTGCACCCAACTTTCCTACTCCCTTCGTCCCATAATATAAGAGCGTTTTTGACACTAGTGTAGTGTAAAAACGCTCTATATTACGAGAGGGGAGAGCAAAATATAAGCACAAGAAACAAAGAGAAAGACAAATCTAGTATCGATAGTGATAATACTAGAAGAGTTTGGCACGCTTTGTTGCATCGTTTTCTTCCTAGAGCTATGCATGAAGAAATAGTTGCTTATGAAGTTGTTTGGTTATCACTTAGTGGGTTGAATTTTATCATTCTAGGTGCACCCCGTAATTCATAATTTAAATAGTTGACCCAATAGTGAAACGTTGAAGCATCGGCAACACACATGCCCGGAGTAATAGTACATAAAGCAAAAAATCCGTTTCATTCACTCACTTTCTCTCATCTTGTGTCTCTTATCCTCTTCTCACCACACAAAGTAGTAGCAATCATAACTTAAACTCGACGTATGCACAATCGTAGCCATGGGAGCACCCCACAATTTTTTTTTAAATCCGACGTCTGTTTTTTTAGCATGACAAATCAAACGTTTTAATGGCAACTTTAATTGGCGTGGGGATGTTAAATTTAGCTTACGAGCATGACAATTTTCGAACAAAAAATAAATAAACTAAGATAGATTTAACATGCTTGCCAACTAAATTTGTCATCCTCGGCAAACACAAATTGCCGTAAAAAATAGTTCAATTTGCCACGGTAAAAATCCGACACCAGATTTGTAACAAAGTGAAAGAACGGTAGCTATGAGAGCCCTCTGTACAACCCCTCTGTACAAAAGCAGTAGCAATCATGAAAATCCTATCTCTTTTTTCTCTCTCAAGCATGTAGTCCAACGTGGTTTTATTTTGACTGTTTATCTGACGACGTTCGCTGGGAGAAATTGCCATCAAAGCCCCTAACGCCGCCTTGGCTGCCAGGCTAGCAACCAGCCATCACCACCACGGCCCTGTTTGGTTCGGCTGTGGATTTCTAAAAGCAGCTGTGAAAAAACTATTGTGGAAAAATAGCTGTGAAAAATTTAATGTGAAAAGATGTAGGTCATTTGGCAAACCAGCTGATATAGCTTTTTCAGATTTTGGCCCGCAGCGGAATCAGATTTTGGAAAGCACATCCTGGACTGCTTCCGCTTTTGGTTAGGATTTTGGCAGCGGATTTCTGGAATCGGATTTTGCTGGGTTTGCCCTTTGGTTTAGATTCTGCTGCGCGGCAGCGGAATCCGTTGATAAAAGCTGAACCAAACAGGGCCCACATCAATGCCATGGCGTGACGCCCTCGCACGGACATGTTGGCGTCGTTGCCCCGCCAAACAATGGCATGTACGACGCATCTATCGGCCACTTGTCGCGGTGGCTTGTACGATGCCACGTGGTATAGTATTTTATTTCTGATGGATAATCTGGTTCGGACCATGTAGTAGCCTGATATTGTTACCACCCCCCTCTTCTGCGAATCAACATTAGTTTTAGTGTACGATGCTTGTGCTTTCTGTTGATGTTTTCTAAACTACTCCCTCCGTTTCGTAATGTAAGTGTCAAAAAACGTCTTATATTATGCTCCCTCCGTCCGGAAATACTTGTCATCAAAATGAATAAAAGGGGATGTATCTAGATGTATTTTAGTTCTAGATACATCTCGTTTTGTTCATTTTGATGACAAGTATTTTCGGACGGAGGGAGTAATACGGAGGGAGTAGATCAATGGTAGGGTGACGCTTTTGCTGTATGTGGCACTCAAGTTGGTTTAAAGAGGGTTAAGGCCAGACACATAAGTCTGTTTGAAACATATGACCGACTAGATATATTTTTATTCTTGCTTATGCATTTGTTCATCTACAAACAGTTTTTGATACTAGACCGAGCTCTCGGCCCGTTAAGGAAGCATGTCGTACATAAGCACGCTCAAGTTGCAGTGAGTTGACGCGGGCAAGAAGTTTTCTTACACATTTTCTCTTCCATCCAAATTGATTTTAGTGTAATTTCAAGCCTGGTATGTGCCGGCGTTGCAGGTGTCCCGTTCCTTTACAGTTGGTTCGGTGCAATTTATACAATCCCTAACGAGCGGGGTACAATTGAAGGAAGAAGAAGACTAGTATGTTTTATAATATAATAATTAATTTTTATTGGTTTTCGTCCACGTGTCTTTTCATTGTACTCACTATTGTTTTCTTGCATAAGTATCAGATATAAGCCCTAGGTGTCTCTTTAAAACAAAGTTACCCCCACACCCAACCAAAAAAGGTCACAATATATTTTCAACCTTTGAATAATTATAGTGAATTATTAACATTTTTTTTGTGGGAACCTGAATTATTAACATTGTTACAACTATTTTTTTTAGAATGCTGAGATAGACTAGTTAGCGGGTACCCCCTGCGAGGGGAACCCAACGGACGCTCACATGGCATGCGGAGGCGCGCCACATGATGCATCTAGCGGGCGTCACATATCGCCGATTGGGCGCACCGCAAAACCGTGTTTTTCTATTTCCGCACGTCTTTGTTTGCATTTCACTTGGTTTTTCTTAGGTTTTCATAAAAAAAATATTTTTATAGTCTTTTTGTTTTCCTTGTGTGAAGCATCCCATGTGAAAAAAGCACATTTGTGCTCCCTGAAGGAAATATGCCCTAGAGCCAATAATAAAGTTATTATTTTAATTTCTTATATCATGATAAATGTTTATTATTCGTGCTAGAATTGTATTAACCGGAGACTTGATACATGTGTGAATACATAGACAAAACAAAGTGTCCCTAGTATGCCTCTACTAGACTAGCTCGTTAATCAAAGATGGTTAAGTTTCCTGACCATAGACATGTGTTGTCATTTGATGAACGGGATCACATCATTAGAGAATGATGTGATGGACAAGACCCATCCGTTAGCTTAGCATTATGATCGTTAAGTTTTATTGCTATTGCTTTCTTCATGACTTATACATGTTCTTCTGACTATGAGATTATGCAACTCCCGAATACCGGAGGAACACCTTGTGCTATCAAACGTCACAACGTAGCTGGATGATTATAAAGATGCTCTACAGGTGTCTCTGAAGGTGTTTGTTGGGTTGGCATAGATCGAGATTAGGATTTGTCACTCCGTGTATCGAAGAGGTATCTCTGGACCCTCTCGGTAATACACATCACTATAAGCCTTGCAAGCAATGTGACTAATGAGTTAGTTGCGGGATGATGCATTACGGAACGAGTAAAGAGACTTGCCAGTAACGAGACTGAACTAGGTATGAGGATACCGACGATCGAATCTCGGGTAATAACATACCGATGACAAAGCGAACAAGTATGTTGTTATGCGGTTTGACCGATAAAGATCTTCCTAGAATATGTAGGAGCCAATATGATCTTCCAGGTTCCGCTATTGGTTATTGACCGAAGATGTGTCTTGGTCATGTCTACATAGTTCTCGAACCCGTAGGGTCTGCACGCCTAATGTTCGATGACGATTTATATTATGACTTATGTGATTTGATGACCGAAGTTTGTTCGGAGTCTCGGATGAGATCAGGACATGGCGAGGAGTCTCGAAATGGTCGAGAGGTAAAGGTTCATACATTGGAAGGTTACATTCGGACACCAAAATGGTTCGGATTGTTTCGGATAAGTTTCGGAGTACCGGGGGTTACCGGAACCTCCGGGAGGTAAATGGGCCACCATGGGCCTTAGTGGAGAAGGGAGAGGGCCGGCTAGGAGACGGCGCCCCCCCCCCCTCTTGCCAATCCTAATTGGACAAGGGGTAGGGGCAGCGCCCCCCCCCCTTTCCCTCTCCTACTCCTCCTCTCTTTCCCCCTTTGCTACTCCGGAAAAGGAAAAAGGAGAGGGGAATCCTACTAGGACTAGGGAGTCCTAGTAGGACTCCCCACACTTGGCGCGCCCCTAGGGGGCGGCCTCTGATGACCCACAAATATAGGGGATCAATTGTAGCTCTTTTCGATAAATAAGAGTGTCTAACCCAACAAGGAGCAGAAGGAAATGACAAGTTGTTTTCAGTAAGGTAAGTAGCAAGTAGTTTGATAGCAAGGTAATTTGTAACGAGCAAGTAACGATAATTGTAACAAGTATGCAGCTGTGACGCCCGGATAATCAAGCTACAGTAAACCTTCGTTAATGATGCCAGGTCATCGTGATTAAAATTTTGCTAAACCTCACGTGTATCAAACTTAGTTCAAATACAAATTCAAATAACAAGTCAAATTATAGTTTCATAAAACGGTGAATTAAAAATGTCCGAAGGGTAATAAATATTCACTAACTAATTATCAAATAACATCCAACACTATATAGAATTTTTAATTGCCCTAAAACAATTATAACAAGGACCAAAACAGCCTCATTAATCCATTTTCATTTATGCACAATTCAAATGCTCATCAAACCTTTTTGTGGCAGTGCCTAAAATGACTATGCTAATTTAGGACAAGTCTCATACTTAACTAAAAGTCATTTGCTTTTGTAAATAAAAATAAAAAAAACAGAAAAGAAAATGAAAACAGAATTGGAAAATGAAACAACTACACTACTATGCACTAAGCCTACTACTGTGCACTAGGCCGCTATCTATACGGGAGGCCCAGCCCAACTTGCCCCTCTCCTTCCTCCTCTGTTCACAGAGGGGAGGTGGACGCCGGGCAGCCGCCCATGGCCGCGATGGCCACGTGTCGGCCATCCGCCGCGCCCCCGTCGACCTACAAGACGTCGCCCCGCACCCTGGAACCCTAGCCGCCTCTCCTTCCTCTCCCCCGTGCTGCGACCTCCTCGCCCGCCTCACCCGAGCGCCATCGCCGCCCTCCACCTAGCACTACCGCGGCGAACGTCGCCACCACTCCCCTTCGATGAGTCCACCGGCCTCCCCAACGTCGACTGCTTCGCCTTCGCCCACTGGAACGAGCTGGGAGGCCCTCCTCCGTCTGCATCGACGCGGATGACCCCCTTCTTCAACCTCTGACCTCCATCGTCGCCGTCGTCGAATTCCAGCCACATCGAGCCTCCCCCGAGCCCGCTTTGCACATCTGCAGGAGCGCTGTGAGCTCCTCTCCTTCTCCCCTCACTCCCTGCTCATCCCCCCGCTCGTAGCGCCGCCGCCCACAAGACCGAGCCTTGGTCGCCACCATGGCCGCGAGCTCGACGTAGCCGAGCTCGGCCAGAGCCAGCCCGCCTCCCCTGTGAGCTCTTCAGGACGCGGCCGCACCACGCGTGCCCCCTGGCACCGTACATCCTCGCGCGCGTCCACTCGAGGCCTCCCGCAGCCTTCCGTGTTTGTTGTCGCCAGATCCGGAGCTCTGCTCCCGCTCACCACCTCATTGTCGCGCCTAGGCCATTTCTGCCCGCGCCCGGCTCGTGTCGCCCTCTCGCTTCGCGCCCCTCGCGCCCACGGCCGTCTTTCTGCATTGCCTCGCCGTCGACCACCGAGCTCCGTCGCCGCCATTTCCGTGTTCGCTCCTCACCGACCTCCCCGCCGCGTAGTTGCCCCGGATCGACGCGCCATGCCGAGCCCGATCGAAAGCGGGTCCGGCGCCTCAACGGCTGCCCGAGCGATTCGGCGAGGGCGGTGCCTCTCCGTCGCGGGGCGCCGCGAGCTTCCTAACGCCGGCGCCGACGTGGACGTCCGGGTCCACTCGCCAGTCACGCCTGTGGCCCCGATGGCGGCCGCCTGCTGACCTAGTCAATGGCGGGCGGGCATCGCCCGATCCATCGCTAGTGGGTCCCCACGCCCTGTTGACTAGTCAACTAGTCTGTTGACCGCTGATGCAATAATGACGCCATGATGACGTCATTTGCCTTTTATGTTATTTCTTAAATAATTCCAGAATATGTTTAAAACTTAGAAAATTCATATAAAATAATCTGTAACTCGGATGAAAATGTTTTCTATATGAAAGTTGCTCAGAAAAATCCAACGAATCTGAATACGTGGTCCGTTCGTCTATCACACGTCTCTAGCATAGTGAACGTTGAACTTTTCCCCTCCGGTTCGTCGTCGACAACGTCCGAACCGGAAAACTTTCCGGATGTTATCCTTCTTCGCCAAGATCGCTTAGCGCCATTAGAACACCTCTAGCACCGCTTATTGTCTTGTTATGCTTATGTTTGTGTGTATTTACTGTATCTCCCCCCCCCTCTTCTTCTCCGGTAGACCTCGAGACCGCTGCTGATGCCCCTGTGATCGACTACGTCGGCGAGGACGACTCCTTGCCAGAGCAACCAGGCAAGCCCCCCCTTGATCACCAGATATTGCCTACTCTTCTCTATACTGCTTGCATTAGAGTAGTGTAGCATGTTACTTGCTTTCAGATACTCCTATACTTTGCTGCATAGCTTTGTCCTTGTTACTATCATTGTTACCTTACCTGCAATCCTATATGCTTAGTATAGGATGCTAGTACTTTCATCTGTGGCCCTACATTATTGTCCGTCTGCCGTGCTATACTATCGGGCCGTGATCACTCGGGAGGTGATCACGGGTATATACTATATACTTATACATGATACTTGTGGAGACTAAAGTCGGTCGGTGATGGAGCACCATGAGTGGATCTTTGAGGCGGAGCGACAGGCAGGTTGAGACCGCCTAGGAGAGAGGTGGGCCTGGCCCTGTTCGGCGCTCACGGATACTTAACACGCTTAACGAGGTCTTGGTATTTGATCTGAGTTGGCTACGAGCTTATACGCACTAACCATCTACGCTGGAGTAGTTATGGGTATCCCGCGTCGTGGTATCACCAAGCACTTCAGACGTCGGCGACGGAGCGGCCTTGCGCACCGGATTGGACTGAACGCTGCTAGGCTAGGTCTGCTTCCGCCGCCTCGCAACGCGTCTTGTGTGCTCGGCGATGGGCCTGACACTGCCCGCTTAGGTTTAGACCGGCGTCTTGGCCTCTCTGTTGTGCCTAGGTGGGGCTGCGGCGTGTTGATCTTCCGCGGCGGGCATGACCCAGAAAGTGTGTCCGCCAAATGGGATCAAGCGTCTTTGGGTAAGATGGTGCACCCTGCAGGAAGTTAATCTATTGAATAGCCGTGATCTTGAACAGGACGACTTGGAGTTGTACCTTGAGCTTATGACAACTAGAACCGGATACTTGATAAAACACACCTTTCAAGTGCGGATACAACCGGTGGTCGCTCTCTCTCGTGGTTACGAGGAGGGATCGCGGGTAGGATTAATGCTATGTGATGTTACTTGAGGACTTCAGTTTGCCCTCCTCTACTTGTTGCAAGACAGTGACGAAGCGTAGTCTTCGATAAGACTAGTTATCCCCTCTTATTCGGCATTCTCAGCTTCACCCACCGATATGGCCCTTTACACATATATCCATGCATATGTAGTGTAGCTCCTTGCTTGCAGTACTTTGGATGAGTACTCACGGTTGCCTTGTTCCCCTTTTCCCCTACCTCTACTCGATTGCTGCAACTGACGATGGAGCCAGGAGCGACGCCACCATCGATGACGACTACTACACCGGAGGTGCCTACTACTATGTGCAGCCCGGCGACGACGATCGGAGTAGCTAGGAGGATCCTGCGGGAGGCCTGCTCCTCTTCGATCTGATCCCAGATTGTGCTAGCCTTCTTAAGGCAAACTTGTTTAACTTATGTCCGTACTCAGATATTGTTGCTTCCGACTCGCCTATGATCGAGCACTTGTATTCGAGCCCTCGAGGCCCCGGCTTGTATTATGATGCTTGTATGACTTATTTTATTTGTAGAGTTGTGTTGTGATATCTTCCGTGAGTCCTTGATCTTGATCGCATACATTTGCGTGCATGATTAGTGTACGATTGAATCGGGGCATCACAAGTTGGTATCGAGCCGATCGCTGTAGGAATCCCCTTTCCAACTCCTTGGCGAAGTTGAGTCTAGACATTGCAAAACTTTTACTAACATGGCTGTGTGTCTTACGGGCACACGCCGCTGGGTGGTAGTAGGATCTTTTACTCCTCGACCTTTACTCGGGCCTCGATCTCTCCTCTATTCGGGTTAAATGAAGTTTACCAAATCTAACATTAGGATCTCGTTATCACTTTCACCGGAGGGCCCTTATTATCGATGATCGTCTGCTGCACTGTAAGACCTTGAAGATACTCTCCGCCGTTAACCCGAGAACTTGTGTTCATCGCGTTTGCTATTCCGACCACCGATAAATCCTTATGGATAACTACTTACACTTGCCATTCATACGATCATCCCCATTGATCTTGTTATTACAAGACACCCGAAGTTTTCTATTGTTCCGAGAATACTTTGTGCCTCTTGCCTAGCAGTTCTTTGCAACATGAATACCCCTTCAAATAAATCCTCGCACTTGTCGAGTATCCGCTCATCCCCAGTTGTCATGTGTTTCTCAAAAGTCTTCTCAATACTATTCGATCTTCCGAAAATCCTCTGGAGCCTTGGCTCTTGAAATTCTTGCTTGCTTGCATTATGGTTAATCCCATAAGTCTCGTAGTCATGTTGACATTCCTTGTCATTATCATTTTGAGTCTGTTGACTCAATATGTTTGCGAATACTCGCAATCATCATTGATCCTTATAAATTACCTTTCCCGCTGAGCTGCCATTCTTTTAACTGGAATTGGTTCTCGACCAATCCAATTGTCGTTGATTGTACCCTAAGGCTATTCGACTTATCCATCCCTAATCAGAGCATTGCTTCTGACCCCTTGATTTGGGAATCATAATTTCTTTGCATTTGACAATTGAGTTAGTCAGTTGTTTCTATAGTTTGATATCCTTGCATTCTTCTTCCTCTAGTTGAGTACTGATGCTCACGTCAGATCCCTTGTGGACCACCAGATCCTTTGTTGGATTTTATCTGACAACGCCCTTCATACTCAATAACCTTGTGAGCCTTTCCTCTGATACATAATGCCTTTGGTAAATTGTATCCTCTGCTTTCTCAACCATGCTCTGCCTTCGAGCTTGAGTTAATTATTTCTAAAGATTCTGGTATATGATTCCAAGAAGCCCCTATGGGTTGAACATATGCCTTCACTAAACCGTGTGAACCCGAAAGTTTTCACGAATCATACTCTTCTGGTGCTTCGCCAGATAAAATTTTCAACACTGCAACTTCATCGAACGTGAGAAGTGAATGAAAGGTTATGCATTGGAGAAGTGGGAGTCGACCTTTAACTTGTGTTCATGCCCACGGACACGATGTAGATCTTATCATTAAAGCTTCTCTTAAATTAATTATTCCTTTGGTAAAGTTCATCTTATATCGTGGATCCGCCTTTTGCAATCGTGGTTCCGACCATGTTCTCTTTTAAATACCATTTCTCGTGCAAGTTTTAGCACTTGTCTTCAGAGAGCAATACCCCGTCCAACCTCTACTTTGATATGTCATCGAGTATTACCCCGGTATCTCGAGATTATCATGGAACTGCATAACTTCTTATGAGTTCTTCATCAAGTGCTACCTTCCCATCGATTCCAATTTTTCACGGGCTCTGAGTTATTAAACACCCAAAGACACCGATATCTGAACCGAGTCCGCACTACGGTTCAACAACTCTTCAGTAAGCTTCTATAAGTACGAGTTTGTACCCGACCACGCCATTCCTAGCCTGTTTGGCTATATCATTGTCGTGATGATTTTAACTGTGCTACCTGGCCCTTATCCCAGGAACACAACTTTCGACGATTGAGCTAAGCTTACGTCGGTTTCCTTGTCTTATCGTTCCATCTTGAACAACAAACCTGATCTCGAGTTTGTGTCGTAACCTTGGTTCCAATAACCTTTCACTTCATCATTACTTTGACTTGTTGTCGTCGCTGCTTGATTACATCTGCATGAAATCTCTCGACAATTGTGTCGTGATCATCAACATTCTGAGCTCATCCAGGATATCAATTGAATTCATGATGAGAAATACCATCCTTGCCCTCGATGAATTGGATTATCATCGACCACTTTATTGCCTTCCCACCAACACAAGCTTGTTCATGTTTGGTGTTATACCTTGAGTTCCTTGCTATCCAGCAATTGTTCTTCGTTACCTTGGAGTATTAACCTCCTTTATGTCAAGAATGTTCTGAGATTTGTTCCACCTCTTGAGAATTCTTGACGTAGAAATACTTCTCCCCATCACCATTCTTTTCTTGGTCCCCGTGTTAATTCCAACAAGTGAACGGTGTTGTTTGGATTCTTTCCTTCTAGCAACCCCTATTTCTTTGAAGTGAATGGGCGATAGTTCATTCTAAGTCCTTCGCTAATTGAATCACCATCCTAACATTGGCCATGCAACCCAACCCATATTTCGGGTGCACCGTTCAACCAATGTTTAATTATGTATGTTTTCCTCGAGCATATCCCATTATATCATTTGATCTGACAAATGTTATCTCCTTATCCACATAATTGTGGAGATCCATCTTTGGATACCTCGATGAGTTATCGCTGAGTCCATCACACCTCCTCATCCTCTCCTTGGTTTAATGATGAACTATTGTTTCGTGAACCCGCTCCCATAGTTCATTTCCCGAGAATCTTACAATGTCATTTCGTCGATATGTGTCGCAGCTTTCCTTCTCGGACATCCTGAGTCTGAGGTATCATGACACCAATCGGATCTGAATCTTGGTCGGATATGATGGTTGGGACATTTTTCTAGAGTCATACCATTGGTCTTTATATGACCCGGTAACATGATGTCATGCCTAGCACTTCTTCACCGGAGGGCCTATCATTATTATTTCTTTTGCAAGGATAACCATTCCTCCTGGAGGAAATTGTAGCACTTATTTTATAAGTTACTCCTGATGGATCATTGGTGTATCCAAAGTCTGGCCCTTGATTGAAACACCATATCATTGCTACCTGAAGCATGTCTGTGGTACTCCGTTCATCAGCAAGGACATTGGAAGCACAATGCTAAATTCTCTTTATCAATTATCCAAAACACCGTTGTATGGGTAATGTCATGAAATTTTTCTTCCCTTACCTAAAGGGTTTTCTACATTATATCCTGTCATGGGTATCATGCTCTGCTTGTCATTGGGAAGGATATACTCCTGAAATATGTGTTTAAACACATTTTCCTTTCACTTATTCTGTTTAATCTGATAATGATACTATCCTTTCCATTGTTTTGTTTAACCTTTCCAAGAATCAGACTTAACCGAGCAAAGATAATTCCTCGCTTAGGTAAGCACCTCGTTGTACCACTGTAAGTAAGACCTGTTACTATTGTTGATGACATTCCGGTAACCATCGATGGACGAGAACTTTGCCTATTGGTCCGCCTCGTTCAACGAGCGGGAAAATGGTTCTCTTCGTCCCTCGCCCTTGGTACCAACGATGTTGTCCACATAACTGACCGGTTATTCTCTGACATGCCTTGCTTACATGATCGAGCAAGACGTCACCACACTTCCTACTTTTAACCCATATGGTGGGCCCATAACCCACAGGTCCACTGGATCGAAACCTGACTCTTCTTTATAACCCGGATTCTAATGTATCCTTTGCGCATGGCTTCGTATGTGATTCACGAGGTGAATGCTATTATTCCTCCTGGAATCAAACACCATGTTATTCTCGTTGTTCAAACCCCCCCATTCCAGCCTCTGTCTAGTCAACGAATGATTGCCTACGCGTTTGAAGCTTTGGTACCATCGTATATTGCACTCAACGCAATTCATTGACATACAACTCGTGGGACACCTTATGTATATCCCATTGAGTCCACCGTCAGATGCCCAGCTTTGTGGAGATGCGTTCTTCCGGAGTTTTTCCCTTGTTCGTGTTCGTAGGACGATGGAGATCCCAAAGAAAGGATGCCGACTTGATCATGGTGATTTGAAGCAGAGAAATGAAGACATCAATGTAATGGATCGACCTCTTCGAGAAGAGCAATCAAAGACGAGAAGATTCGTTAGGATTTCGTAACCAGACCTTTCCCCCTAGTCCCCCTCTTAAATCTCGGGATGAGATTTCTTGTAGTGGAGGAGAATTGTGACGCCCGGATAATCAAGCTACAGTAAACCTTCGTTAATGATGCCAGGTCATCATGATTAAAATTTTGCTAAACCTCACGTGTATCAAA
The DNA here is from genome assembly GCA_021605205.1 of Aegilops longissima. NCBI lineage: Eukaryota > Viridiplantae > Streptophyta > Magnoliopsida > Poales > Poaceae > Aegilops > Aegilops longissima. The sequence goes on along the minus strand of CM038677.1, from coordinate 537,478,964 downwards.
CTTAGTTCAAATACAAATTCAAATAACAAGTCAAATTATAGTTTCATAAAACGGTGAATTAAAAATGTCCGAAGGGTAATAAATATTCACTAACTAATTATCAAATAACATCCAACACTATATAGAATTTTTAATTGCCCTAAAACAATTATAACAAGGACCAAAACAGCCTCACTAAACCATTTTCATTTATGCACAATTCAAATGCTCATCAAACCTTTTTGTGGCAGTGCCTAAAATGACCATGCTAATTTAGGACAAGTGTCATACTTAACTAAAAGTCATTTGCTTTTGTAAATAAAAATAAAACAGAAACAGAAAAGAAAATGAAAACAGAATTGGAAAATGAAACAACTACACTACTATGCACTAAGCCTACTACTCTGCACTAGGCTGCTATCTATACGGGAGGCCCAGCCCAACTTGCCCCTCTCCTTCCTCCTCTGTTCACAGAGGGGAGGTGGACGTCGGGCAGCCGCCCGTGGCCGCGATGGCCACGTGCCGGCCATCCGCCGCGCCCCCGTCGACCTACAGGACGTCGCCCCGCACCCTGGAACCCTAGCCGCCTCTCCTTCCTCTCCCCCGTGCTGCGACCTCCTCGCCCGCCTCACCCGAGCGCCATCGCCGCCCTCCACCTAGCACTACCACGGCGAACGTCGCCCCCACTCCCCTTCGATGAGTCCACCGGCCTCCCCAACGTCGACTGCTTCGCCTTCGCCCACTGGAACGAGCTGGGAGGCCCTCCTCCGTCTGCATCGACGCGGATGACCCCCCCCCTTCTTCAACCTCTGACCTCCATCGTCGCCGCCGTCGAATTCCAGCCACATCGAGCCTCCCCCGAGCCCGCTTTGCACATCTGCAGGAGCGCTGTGAGTTCCTCTCCTTCTCCCCTCACTCCCTGCTCACCCCCCCGCTCGTAGCGCCGCCGCCCACAAGACCGAGCCTTGGTCGCCACCATGGCCGCGAGCTCGACGTAGCCGAGCTCGGCCAAAGCCAGCCCGCCTCCCCTGTGAGCTCTTCAGGACGCGACCGCACCACGCGTGCCCCCTGGCACTGTACATCCTCGCGCGCGTCCACTCGAGGCCTCCCGCAGCCTTCCCGTGTTTGCCGTCGCCGCATCCGGAGCTCTGCTCCCCTGCCACCACCTGCTGTCGCGCCACAGGCCACTCGCCCGCGCCCGGCTCGTGTCGCCTCTCTGCTTCGCGCGCCCTCGCGCCCGCGGCGTCTTTCTTGCCAGGCCGTCGACCACCGAGCCGTCGCCGCCATTTCCGGTGTTCTCGCTCTCACCGACCTCCCCGCTTCGCGAAGTTGCCCCGGTCGACGCGCCATGCCGAGCCCGATCGAACGCGGGTCCGCGCCCAACGGCTGCCGGAGCGATTCGGCGAGGGCGGCGCCTCTCCGTCGCGGGGGCGCCGCGGAGCTCCCTAACGCCGCACCGACGTGGACGTCCGGGTCCACTCGCCAGTCATCGCCTGTGGCCCCAATGGCGGTGGCCTGCTGACCTAGTCAATGGCTGATCGGGCATCGCCCGATCATCGCCATGGGTCCCCAGGCCTCGTTGACTAGTCAACTAGTCTGCTGACCGCTGATGCAATAATGACGCCATGATGACGTCATTTTCCTTTTATGTTATTTCTTAAATAATTCCAGAATATGTTTAAAACTTAGAAAATTCATATAAAATAATCTGTAACTCGGATGAAAATGTTTTCTATATAAAAGTTGCTCAGAAAAATCCAACGAATCCGAATACGCGGTTCGTTCGTCTATCACACGTCTCTAGCATAGCAAACGTTGAACTTTTCCCCTCCGGTTCGTCTGTCTGACAAACGTCCGGAACCGGGAAAACTTTCCCGGATGTTATCCTTCTTCGCCAGTATCGCCTAGCGCTGCGTTAGAACACCTCTAGCACCGCTTATTGTCTTGTTATGCTTATGTTTGTGTGTATTTATTGTTTCTCCCCCCTCTTCTTCCCCGGTAGACCTCGAGACCGCTGCTGATGCCCCTATGATCGACTACGTCGACGACGACGACTCCTTGCCAGAGCAACCAGGAAAGCCCCCCCTTGATCACCAGATATCGCCTACTCTTCTCTATACTGCTTGCATTAGAGTAGTGTAGCATGTTACTGCTTTCAGATACTCCTATACTTGCTGCATAGCTTTGTCCTTGTTACTATCTGTTGTTACCTTACCGCAATCCTATATGCTTAGTATAGGATGCTAGTACTTTCATCTGTGGCCCTACATTCTTGTCCGTCTGCCGTGCTATATTATCGGTCGTGATCACTCGGGAGGTGATCACGGTATATACTATATACTTATACATGATACTTGTGGAGACTAAAGTCGGGTCGGTGATGGAGCACCATGAGTGGATCTTTGAGGCGAGCGACAGGCAGGTTGAGACCGCCTAGGAGAGAGTGGGCCTGGCCTGCTCGGCGCTCATGCGGATACTTAACACGCTTAACGAGGTCTTGGTATTTGATCTGAGTTGGCTACGAGCTTATACGCACTAACCATCTACGCTGGAGTAGTTATGGGTATCCCGGCCGTGGTATCACCAAGCACTTCAGGCGTCGGCCAACGACGGAGCGACGCCCGGATTGGACTGAACGCTGCTAGGCTAGGTCTGCTTCCGCCGCCCTCGCAACGTCAGTGTGTGTGCTCAGGCGATGGGCCCGCACCCTGCCCGCTTAGGTTTAGACCGGCGTCTGGCCTCTCTGTTGTGCCTAGGTGGGGCTGCGACGTGTTGATCTTTCGCGGCGGGCATGACCCAGAAAGTGTGTCCGCCAAATGGGATCAAGCGTCTTTGGTAAGATGGTGCACCCTGCAGGAAGTTAATCTATTCAATAGCCGTGATCTTCGATAATGGACGACTTGGAGTTGTACCTTGAGCTTATGACAACTAGAACCGGATACTTGATAAAACACACCCTTTCAAGTGCGGATACAACCGTGGTCGCTCTCTCGTGGTTACGAGGAGGGATCGCGGGTAGGATTAATGCTATGTGATGTTACTTGGAGGACTTCAGTTTGCCCTCCTCTACCTGTTGCAAGACAGTGACCGAAGCGTAATCTTCGATAAGACTAGCTATCCCCTCTTATTCGGCATTCTCAGCTTCAGTCCATCGATATGGCCCTTTACACATATATCCATGCATATGTAGTGTAGCTCCTTGCTTATGCAGTACTTTGGATGAGTACTCACGGTTGCCTTGTTCCCCTTTTCCCCTACCTCTACTCGATTGCTGCAACCATACGATGGAGCCGGAGCCGACGCCACCATCGATGACGACTACTACACCGGAGGTGCCTACTACTACGCAGCAGCCCGGCGGCGACGACCAGAGTAGCTAGGAGGATCCTGTGCGGAGGCCTGCTCCTCTTCGATCTCAGATCCCAGATTGTGCTAGCCTTCTTAAGGCAAACTTGTTTAACTTATGTCCGTACTCAGATATTGTTGCTTCCACGACTCGCCTATGATCGAGCACTTGTATTCGAGCCCTCGAGCCCCCTGGCTTGTATTATGATGCTTGTATGACTTATTTTATTTGTAGAGTTGTGTTGTGATATCTTCCCGTGAGTCCTTGATCTTGATCGTACACATTTGCGTGCATGATTAGTGTACGATTGAATCGGGGGCGTCACAGCAGCAAGGTAGCCCAGTCCTTTTGAGGCAAAGGACAGGCCAAAACGGCCTCTTATAATAATCAAAGTGTTCTTGAGGGTACACGGGAATCTCATCTAGTCACTTTCATCATGTTGGTTTAATTCGTGTTCGCTACTTTGATAATTTGATATGTGGGTGGACCGGTGCTTAGGTGCTGTTCTTGCTTGAACACACCTCCTACTTATGATTAACCCTCCCGCAAGCATCCGCAATTACGAGAAAAGTATAAAGAATAAATTCTAATAATAACATTAAACTCTAGGATCCAATCGGTCCCTTAGAGAATAGTGCATAAACTGGGGTTTAAGTTTCTGTCACTCTCGCAACCCACCATCTATTTACTACTCCACAATGCATTCCCTTAGACCCGTATGGTGAAGTGTCATGTAGTCGACGTTCACATGACACCACTAAGGGAATCACAACATACATACTATCAAAATATCAAACACATATCAAGTTCACATGATTACTTGCAACATGATTTCTCCCATGCCCTCAAGAACAAAAATAACTACTCACAAATAATAAGCATGCTCATGACCAGAGGGGTAATAATATGCATAATGGATCTGAACATATAATCTTTCACCAAATAAACCATATAGTAATCAACTACAAGGTGTAATCAACACTACTAGTCACCCCCTAGCACCAATCTATAGTTCCGGTAACAAGATTGAATACAAGAGGTGAACTAGGGTTTGAGATGTGATGGTGTTGGTGAAGATGTTGATGGAGATTGCCCTCCCCAAGATGGGAGAGTTGTTGGTGATGATGATGACGATGATTTCCCCCTCCGGGAGGGAAGTTCCCCCCGCAGAATCGCTCCGCCGGAGGGCAAAAGTGTTCCTGCCCAAGTTCCGCCTCGAGACGGCGGGGCTCCGTCCTGAAAGCCTTCTCCTTATTTTTTCTAGGTCAAAATGACTTATATACCAGAAGATGGGCACCGGAGGTGGGCCGAGGAGGCCACAACCTACCAGGGAGGCCTGGCGCGCCCAGGTGGGTTGTGCCCACCTGGTGGCCCCCTCTGGTGGCCCCTCTGGTGTTTATTGGCTCTAGTGTTTCTTAAATATTCCATAAAAAATCCTCAGGGAGTTTCAACTCATTTGGAGTTGTGCAGAATAGGTGGCCTGATGTAGCTTTTTCAGGTCCAGATTTCCAGCTGCCGAAATTCTCCCTCTTTGGTGTGTACCTTGCAAATTATGAGAGAAAAGGTATTAGAATTATTCTAGAAAGCATTATTATGGATAAAAACATTGTAAATAACAGTAAAAAAACATGATGCAAAATGGACGTATCAGCCTCCTCTCCTTCCCTTTTTATATACGGAGGCGGGGAGCACCCCAAAGAGAGACCAAGTCTTCTCTTAGCCGTGTGTGGTGCCCCCCTCCACAGTTACACACCTCGGTCATATCTTTGTAGTGCTTAGGCGAAGCCCTGTGTCGATAACTTCATCATCACCGTCGCCACGCCGTCGTGCTGACGGAACTCTCTCTCGTCCTCAACTGGATAAGAGATCGAGGGACGTCATCGTGCTAAACGTGTGCTGAACACGGAGGTGCCGTACGTTCAGTGCTTGGATCGGTTGGATCGCGAAGACGTTCGACTACATCAACCGCGTTACTAAACGCTTCCGCTCGAGGGTACGTGGACATACTCTCCCCGCTTGTTGCTATGCATCTCCTAGATAGATATTGCGTGATCGTAGGTAAAAAAATTGAAATACTGTGTTCCCCAACACTCCCCGGTGAAGCACAACTGTGTTTTTTCATGAAGTATGTTTTTCCATGAAGCACATTTATGCTTCCCACAAATGTGTTTTCTGAAAAGTGAAAAACACATTTGTGCTTCCTAAAAAGTGAAAAGCACAAATGTGCGTTCGAACAAAAAACGAGAAGCATAGCCGTTCTTCCGTTTTTCTATTTTTTTTCAATTTTGTTTGTTTTTTTTCCTGTTTTTTGGAAAAAATCGCCCAAACCTATTGATATGGGATTTTAGTTTTGAAGACCTCAATGCAAGAAACGAAGTGGTGGAAACAGTTCGTGATTTGAACGCAACATCCAAGAAATAAAACATTTAGAAAAACAAAAAACACATGAAACTCGCAAATTACGACACGTGTTGTACAACCAATGCACCACTTTAACAAAGGAAGAATGAGAGTCGGAAATCCATTTTGGCTCTAGGGAGCACATGCTCCTGCGTGCCAAAAATGGATTAAAATTTTTATTTTTAAAAAATAGATGTGTTCATTGCCACACTTAAATCGTACATGCAAATTTTTTTGGGAAAAACTAAAGCATTTTGACCTGTGCATAAAAAAACAGGTTGAACGCCAAATCTACTCTTAAATGTTACATTTTTTTTTTCACCAACGAAGTATCCCATATGGCATGACAATCTTCAAGCACACTTATCAGTGATCTCGCAAGCATTCTTTTTCTTTTTTAGGGATAATATCTCGCAAGCATTCTGAATGCTTCACAGACACGCAGGCTTGTGTGGGCCTGATCACGTAGTGTGGTTTTAGGCCCTTGTACGAGGGCGTAAATTGCAGTGATCCAAGCCCGCAGCCCGCAGGGCAGCGTATCGTTTTCTACAACAAGCGAAGCACAGGGGCAATTATGCCAATTCACGATGGCCAGGGCAGCCCTCCCTCGTCGCCACCCCTATATATAACAGCACCTGGCATCTTCCAAACCCTCATTCTATCCTCCGCCGCCAGTTGAGTTCTCATTCTTTTGCGTTCCGTTTCCTCTCTTTGCTGATTAGTTGATTGCTTATTTCTTCGCGATTTCTTTTCTCCACGGAGCATCTAGATTGTGGCATTAGACGATGATGATCTTTTCAACTTACCATCAAACTCTGAATCGATACTGTGTCGATTACACCAAGTTTTCGTGAGTCTAATGCGATCTCCTCTATTCGTTCTGTTGTCTTTGTTTTGATTTGTTTTTAGGTATATTTGATTTACAACCTTTGAAGGCAATAAATTAGAGTCTCTGGTGCGCTTCTTAATAGCGTAATTCAGCGCTGTACGTTGCCGAGATGAATCTTTGGGCTAAGATTCTGGCACAGACCATTATTCGAGATGGTTTGTGCATTCAACTTGTCCGTACATAACTTCGATGTTGTCGATAAATGTTTCCGTCTATATTTTGGTGATTTGGTCGCTCATATGTCTTCCTGTTCTAACTTTGAGGCAACTTGTTCATTGGCTATGGATGTGTTTATCTGGTATCTTTAGCTCTCATTACATAAATCAAAAAACATTAACAGGATAAATTACTTTCATAAGATGTTTACAGATGCCAATTAACATTCCATGTTAGTCAACAATTCCAGCGCAGTGACTTCAGATTAATTACAAGGAACGATAGCGCAAAATTCCCTTTGGTACCAGTGTTTCACCGTTCGACCCCATCCCTGGCGATGTAGCTTATTAATGACTTCCACTTACATATGGTGGATCCATCGCACAAAACAGGGCGGTGTGCTAGATTTCTGTTGGGCAAGGCTATCCCTATTGCAGAAAAATCTGTTGGAGCGATCTATTTGAATGTTTGTGCGATGTTTTTTGCAAGATCAGCTTCTTGTCTGGATGTCGTAACTCACCATTCCAGCCAATCGGCAAATCATCCTGCCATCTTGCTAGATTGAAAACCCAGTCGGCTTTCAACTCACCTGGATCTGACTACTCGGATGATTTTCCGGGCCCTTTCCGTCGGCATATCAAGAGATTTTTTATTCTTGTTGTTGAAGAAAAGCAAGTCACGCTCTCCCAGAGTTTTTAAATGTTTTGAGGTATGTGATCTCGTGGAGTTGACGACACCCCTGGGAGGATTTCAAGACGACACTGCATATCCCACTGTCAATTGGAAAGGCAAAACAACAGTGTTGGATTAGCATCGTCCTAGAATTGTAAGGGCAATTCATCTTGTCTTGGCGAAGAGCTCAGCCAGGAAGTGCCGTATCACACTGTAAACAGCAGCTGTTTCTCTGCCGCTGCAAGTGTCTGTCCCTGTATCATAACCTATGTGGTTTGCTCTGGGATGGAAATGCCCATTTGCACCTGCTTGATTCAGCTGTGTGGGTGATTTAACCGGGTCTCCGACGGACTTTTTGTAATGCTTTTGAATTTATTTTCTTGGGCCCGATGCCACGTCTCCTGTAGCCACAAGCCTTGACCGGAGATGCTACATTGTGCCAACAGTGAGTTTTTGGACATCTCACATTTGATAGGAACCTGTGGCTGTGATTCAGTCGGTACACAGCCGTTTTTTGTGATTACTTAATCTTGTTCGATTGGTTGCAATCGGTGACGTAATCGTTTAATTATGCTGAGTTCCTCTGTGATTATCTCAACAACAATCACCATCTTTCGACTGAGATTGCACTTTCTTCTCCTCTAATGTAGTTTTGGAAAATCCCCATCTTTCTTTGATTTGCTTATATAGGATCTGTGTTTTGATTTGTACGGTAGGACGGATGCCATGAGGTATCTGATGCTTGGTCTCTTTCAATGGCCTTGTTTCTCGTTAGATTGGCAGAGAGTGAGAAGGAAACGGTTTTTTGCGACACTGGCTGCTCCCATACCAGGAGCTTCCTGTAACTATACCCCCGTTTACATTCACTTAGTTTTTAAAATTGTTTGTTGTTTATTCTCGGTGATGATCAACACTGATTAGATGTCCGATACAATCCATTCCTTAAACCATGGGGACAATACGAGGCATTTGTCTGAGAGAACACCCTTCTTTATCCCCTTTTCTGTCATGATGAAGCTGCTTTTTTTTATTGCCCTGTATGCCTCTCTGTGGAGCGTACTCTCTGATTATGAAAACAGATGACGAGTCTGATGTAATCCATTCTATTAAACCGTGTGGACAGTCGAGGCATTTGTCTGAGGGAACACTAGCTTAGTCAAATCCTTTGCTTGGGTTTCTCTTCAGTTATTTTGTTGAGATTGTGTTGCTGGCATCATGAGGAATACAATTGTTGTCCTATCTATTTGATGATAAAATCCTCCTACTCATTCTGAATGTCGAGTTGAAGCAAATTTTGTTTTCTGAAGAAACTCATCTTACAATGGTTCTCTCTTTGTTTCACCTTGTGCCGGAGATTTCCTGCAGACAATGTTTGATGTGAGATCTGGAGAAAGATCTGATTCATGCCAAAAACATGTGAAGTAAAATTTGCAGCTACTGAATCCACCAGAACGTTCGGTTATTATGTAACGGAAATAAAAGGAAAATGAAACCAAAACGCAGTTCTGTCTACCTTTGCGCAATGCAACGGAAGAAAAGAAAAACTCCACAGATCAAGTTTCTCGCATTCTGTTCCAGCTCCGCTGGGCATCTGCATCACTTATACCGGAGAAGGCCCAATAGACCCTTCTAGTTAGGGGCTTAGCCCAACTTATTTTATTTTTATTAGCAGCATTGATTATATAAACAGATGTAAGGCTATCTTTTGTAGTTGGAACCCTAAACCCTAGCAGCTTCTCACTGTTGCCGCCGCCTCCACGCGATTATGGTGCCACCGCGCCGCTGGCCGTGCCAAACCTCTCATCACTGCAACCTATGGTCGAGGCCTGGTAGGATCCTAGCTCCTATCAATTTGCCATACCTCCTGCCATCATACCTCTCATCCCTACAACCAACGGTTGAGGCCTGGTAGGACCCTAGCTCCTATCAATCCGCCAAACCTCTCGCCATCATACCTCTCATCCCTATATAACTTACGGTCGAGGCCTGGTAGGACCATAGCTCCTATCAATTTTCAATTTGGTATCAGGTAGCTCTGGTTCGATCATGTCTACGTCGCAACCCACCCAGTCCCTCCCTTTGCCGACCACCTGGTCGCCCCCGGCGACCACCATGGCCATCGCCTCGCTCCTGCCCGCATCGGGCTCCTTCGTCACACTCACCCCCGTTGTCCTCACATCGGAGGAGGTGTTTGGGGCGTTGCGGGATCTCACCCAGGCGGTTTAGGGGATCCGGCTGTTCCTGGTCGGGTCCTACGGGCCGCACCTGGCCGTGCCGCCGTGACAGCCGCTGCAGCTTCCACCGCCAGCTTCGGGCCGGCCCTTACCGCGCCGGCGGGAGTCCCGATCCACCAAGTCTGGTTGGCCGGGTCGTCGCAGCCGGTCTATCTGATGGCTTCCGGGCCGCCGCATGTCCAGTCGCCGCCCGCGCCACCCTTGTAGTACGGCGGGCCCTCCAGCCCCACGTCGTCTGCATCGAGCTCGCCTCCCCATCGGGCGTCGTCGTCCGCCGCGGTTGATCCGACCACCTTGCTGCTACTAAGCTGCCACCGGGCCACCGTGTGCCCTCCTGTGAGCTCCTCTCTCATCCCCCTGTTTTCGTCCTCGATCCATCGCCGTAGTGTTGTTGTTGCCTCGCGCTCATGAACCCCCGTAGCCGCGCCTGGACTATCGCTCCTCGCGCCCTGCTACTCCCGGTCGAGCCCCGTGCTCGCCCCACCACGACCTCACAGCGCCAAATTGCAAGGTCGCCATGGCCTGTCGTCCCACGCGCCATGAAGCTCGACCGAGCTTGCGGTCGGCCCGACCGCCCACTGCCAGTAGCTCCGTCCCGATGTTGCCGCTTCTTCTTCGCTTCTTGCATCGCTTCACATGTTGCCGCCGCTTCCTGCTGCCGCCGCTTTCTCTCGCTCAATGCCGCTCACAGATGCCTCAATTTGCTTTGCTTGTGGATGCTGCTGCACCTCACACGCCTGCAGCGCCTGAGCCACGCCACTGCCCAACGCTGCTCTGCTGAACATACTATTATTACTAGCTACTGTACCTGCTACTACTTAGCTTTTCAATTTCTACATTGGCTAACCCCCTAGGCAGCCCCAAATCAGTGGTTAGACAACTACTAACAGAAGTAAAAATAATATGAGTAGGTAGTACACTTGACAAGGCTCAAATGTTTCCATTGGACCAAATCCGTTAGATGCATGGATTAAATCCTATGAAAATCACAAATTGCTACGTTCTGTTAACAGAAAAACAGAAAACTGAAAGGCTGCAGTAGCACTTTTCAAACAAAGATGTGAACAAGCAAATAAAAGCTAACATAGCTGCACTTGATACTGTCATGTAGATCATAGAAAATTGATCAAGATTGATATAAGACACTACTCCATAGGATGTAGCCTTTAGAAAATAGCTAAATGATGTTCAAAACCGAGGGATTCTCAGACTTAGCCAAATTTCAGTAAATGCAGAAATTGTTTAAATCTTTGAAAATTAATAGAAAATGAAGCGTAACTCATATGAAAATGTTTTATACATGAAAGTTGCTCAGTACAGCGAGACGAATCCGAATACGCGGTCCATTCATCCGTCACACGTCCCTAGCATAGCGAACATGCAACCTTCCCCCTCCGGTTCATTTGTCCGGAAATGCCTAACTCGAGGAAAACTTTCCCTGGTGTCCCCCCCTTAGCCGGTAGCGTGCAGTGCCGCGTTAGAACACCCCTAGCACCGCTTCTTGTCATGTCATGTATCTGTGTGCTTTGTATTTACTGTTTCTCCCCCTCTTCTCTCCGGTAGACCCCGAGACCGTTGCTGATGCCACTGTGATCGACTACGTCACCGACGACCCTTCTTCCCTTTCAGCGGAGCTTCCAGGCAAGCTTCACCCCTTTGATCATCCCGATATCGCCCATTCCATTCTCTGATGCTTGCATTATATTTTGCTACTGTTATTGATTGCTCTTATTCTGATGCATAGCCTGTTTTTGTAACCTGCTTATTGTTACCTACCTGCTTATCCTAAAATGCTTAGTATAGGTTGGTTAGTGATCCATCAGTGACCCCCACCTTGTCCTTGTTGCCCCCGCTTCATCATCAACGACTCGATCAACGTGATCGATGACCAGAACCCGACACCTCACATCATATCATGCCCCTTTTGTTGCTCGACTCTGCAGAGCTACTATCGAGTGCCGAGGGTGATACCTCATAACGCACCCCTGATGATAATTCTATGGTGTAGCTATTCGGTCGTGGTCATCAAGGGTGATTCCTCCTTGACCACTCCTGATATGGTTTTGTCGTGCAACCCAGTGTGAACCTCAAGGGTGGTTCTTCTTACGTTCACCTTGATGATTACATTGAGTGGAATTCACCAAGAGTGATTCCTGGGGTTTTCCCCTTGATGTTTGGACACATGGTTACCTTGACTTTACTTGAGACCATTGTTGAAGTCGGGTCGGCCCTGAGGGGTACCCGCGAGTTGATGTGAAAGTCGGGCGGGCCCGTAGAGCACCCGTGAGTTTTTTACGTGGCACGGCCGGGCATTCTGGGCCCTTGCCGTAAGTCCATGAGACGGGGCGACGAGGTCACATTATCGTGTGCCTCTGCTCGTCTCCGCGAGCCCCCAATGCACTAACAGGTTTGGGTATTTGTTCTGAGTTGGCCTTTGGCCTTTATGCACTAACCACCACACGGGAATAGTTATGGGCCTCGGTGTCGTGGTATCAGCAGAAGCTTTCTCGGACGTCCAGTTCAGCATTGCGGCCGGCACCATCCTGTAGTGGTGGAGCCTGGTCCGCCCTGCTCGCAACGACCCAGAGTGCAACGGGCGATGGGCCCAAGACCCCGGAGTGCTTAGGATGTAGACCTGCGGGGACCTCTCTGCTGAGCCTAGGTAGGGCCGCGACATGTTGATCTTCCGAGGCCGGGCATGATCCAGGAAAGTGTGTCCGGCCAGAGTGATCGAGCGTGTTGGGTAACGTGGTGCACCCCTACAGGGAAGTTATCTATTCGAATACCGTGTCCACGGTAATGGACGTTCAGACTTGTATCCTGATTTATTACAACTAGAACTGGTTACTTGAGACATGTGATGGATATGTTGGCTCCGGGATTGGTTTCTCGCAGGGAGTCAAGGAAGGATCTCTGGGCGTTAATGCTACAACATGCTTGTTAATTAAACTGTTATTCTTTACTCTTCTACATGCTGCAAGATGCCTGGAGCTGCTTGAAGATGCTAGTCTTCGATAGGCCAGGCCTTCCCCTCTATTCTGGCATTCTGCAATTCAGTCCATAGATACAACCCTTTCATTTGATACCAATGCATACTTAGTATAGATCTGATACTTGCGAGTACTTTGGATGAGTACTCACGGTTGCTTTGCTACCCCTTTCCCCCCGTCTTCCTTCTTTCTGGTTATTGCAACCAGTTGGTGGATCCCTGGAGCCAGATGCCACCGCCGATGTCTACTACTACCCGATGGTGCCTGCTACTACTTAGAGACCGCAGACGACCAGGAGTAGTTAGGAGGTCCCAGGCAGGAGGCCTTGCCTCTTCAATCGTTGTTGCTTTTGTGTTTGCCTTCTTAAGGCAATGTTGTTTAACTTATGTCTGTACTCAGATATTGCTGCTTCTGTTGACGCTTGTGTCTTGATCTTTTATATTCGAGCTCTCGAGGCCCCTGGCTTGTAATATAAAGCTTGTATTATTTTAATCGTGCCTAGAGTTGTGTTGTGATATCTTCCCGTGAGTCCCTGATCTTGATCGTACACGTTTGCGTGTATGATTAGTGTACGATTGAATCGGGGGCGTCACAGAAGCGAAGTAATGCAGTAAGAACGATGACATGATGTAGACAAGATCTATCTATGTAGAGATAGACCCCATCGTTTTATCCTTAGTAGCAACGATACATACGTGTTGGTTCCCCTTCTGTCACTGGGATCAAGCACCATAAGATCGAACCCACTATAAAGCACCTCTTCCCATTGCAAGATAAATAGATCAAGTTGACCAAACAAAACCCAAATATCAGAGAAGAAATACGAGGCTATAAGAAATCATGTATATAAGAGATCAAAGAAACTCAAATAACTTTCACGGATATAAAAAGATAGATCTGATCATAAACTCAAAGTTCATCCGATCCCAACAAACACACCGCAAGAAGAGTTACATCATATGGATCTCCAAGAGACCATTGTATTGAGAATCAAATGAGAGAGAGGAAGCCATCTAGCTACTAACTACGGACCTGAAGGTCTACAAAGAACTACTCACACATCATCGGGGAGGCACCAATGGAAGTGGTGAATCCCTCCATGATGGTGTCTAGATTGGATTTGGTGGTTCTGGACTCTGCGGCGGCTGGAATTGATTTTCATCGACTCCCCTAGGGTTTCTGGAATATTGGGGTATTTATAGAGCAAAGAGGCGGTCCTCGGGGCACCAGAGGTGGGCACAACCCACCAGGGCGCGCCTGGGCCTCCTGGCGCGCCCTGGTGGGTTGTGCTCCCCTCGAAGCACCCCCTAGGCGCTTCCTTGGCCCACTGGGTGTCTTCTGGTCCATACAAAATCTCTATAAAGTTTTGTTGCATTTGGACTCCGTTCGGTATTGATTTTCTGCGATGTAAAAAATATGCAGAAAACAGCAACTGGCATTTGGCACTATGTCAATAGGTTAATACAAAAAAAAGATATAAAATGACTATAAAATAATTATAAAACATCCAAGCTTGATAATATAACAGCATGGAACAAACAAAAATTATAGATACGTTGGAGACGTATCAATCATCTCCGTGAAGTTTCATGTCAATCCAAGAACTTTTACTTCTGCACAAAAATAACACAATGGCAATTCTGCTGAAAATAGTGTTAGTCCGGGTTAGTTCCATTCAAATCATGCAAGTTAGAGTCCAATACAAGGGCAAAAGAGTTTGGAAAAGTAGATACGATGGAGACGTATCAACTCCCCCAAGCTTAACCCATTGCTTGTCCTCAAGCAATTCAGTTGAAAACTGAAAGTGATAAAGAAAAACATTTACAAACTCTGTTTGATCTTGTTGTTGCAAATATGTAAAGCCAACATTCAAGTTTTCAGCAAAGACTATGAACTAACCATATTCACAATAACATTTAGGTCTCACATTTACTCACATCAATGGCATAATCAACTAGGGAGCAATAATAATAAATCTCGAATGACAACACTTTTTCAAAACAATCATGATATGATATAACAAGATGGTATCTCTCTAGCCCTTTCTGAGACCGCAAAATATAAATGAAGAGCACCCCTGAAGATGAAGGACTGACTAGACATTGTAATTCATGGTAAAAGAGGTCTAGTCATACTTAATATAAATTAATAACAATGACAGCGATGCTCTTTAACTGGTGCTTTTTTATAAGAGGATGATGACTCAGCAATAAAAGTAAATAGATAAGCCCTTCGCAGAGGGAAGTAGGGACAGAGGTGCCAGAGCTCGAGTTATGAAATAGAGGTAAATAATATTTTGAGCGGCATGCTTTCATTGTCAACACAACAACCAAGAGATCTCGGTATTTTCCATGCTACATACATTATAGGCGGTTCCCAAACAGAATGGTAAAGTTTATACTCCCCCACCACCAACAAGCACACTCCACGGCTGGTCCGAAACAACGGGTACCGTCCAACTAACAACAGTCCTGGGGAGTTTTGTTTGCAATTATTTTGATTGATTTGAGCATGGGACTGGGCATCCCGGTTACCGGCCATTTTCTCGTGAATGACGAGCGGAGTCCACTCATCGTGATAATAACCCACCTAGCATGGAAGATATTGACAACCCTAGTTGGTACCTGAGCGATTCGAGCATGCAAAATAGATTATCATTTGAAGGTTTAGAGTTTGGCACTTGCAAATTTACTTGGAACGGCAGGTAAATACCGCATATAGGAAGGTATGATGGACTCATATGGAACAACTTTGGGTTTATGGAAGTGGACGCAAAAGCAGTATTCTCGCTTAGTACAAGTGAAGGCTAGAAAAATACTAGGAAGCGACCAACTAGAGAGCGACAACAGTCATAAACATGCACTGAGATTAACCAACATTGAATGCAAGCATGAGTAGGATATAAATCACCATGAACATAAATATCGTGGAGGCTATGTTGATTTTGTTTCAACTACATGCGCGAACATATGCCAAGTCAAGCCACTCAAATCATTCCAAGGAGGATACCATCCTATCATGCTACATCACAACCATTTTAATTTCCATGTTGGTACGCAAGGTAAACCATTATAAACTCCTAGCTAATTAAGCATGGCATGAGTAACTATAATCTCTAATTGTCATTGCAAACATGTTTCATTCATAATAGGCTGAATCAGGAACAATGAACTAATCATATTTACAAAAACAAGATAGGTCGAGTTCGTACCAGCTTTTCCTCATCTCAATCATTTCATTATATATCGTCATTATAGCCTTTCACTTGCACAACCGAACGGTGTGGATAATAATAGTAGCGCATGTGCATTGGACTAAGCTGAATCTTCAAACATTTATTCGAAGGAGAAGACAAGGTAATATGGGCTCTTTGTTAGATCAACAATAATGCATATGAGAGCCACTCAACATTTTCATCGTGGTCTTCTCCTCCCGACCCCCAAAGAAAAGAAAAGAATTTCAAAGAAACACACTGAAATATTTTTGGAGTTTTTGTTTTTCTGAAGAAGGTAAAACAAGAATGAGAAAAACTATTTACATGGGAAAGCTCCCAACAAGCAAGAGAAGAACGAGAAATCTTTTTGGGTTTTCTATTAATATTACAACTAAGCATGCAAAGAAAGTAAACTAACTATAACTAATTTTATGGTTTTTTCTTAAGGTTTTTCAAGCACACAAAAAGAAAGCGGGGAAAAGAAATAAACTAACATGGATAATACAATGAAAAAGTATGAACACCGACACCTGAAGTGAATGTGTGAACATGAATGTAATGTCGGTGAGAAATACTGATACGTCCATTTTGCATCATGTTTTCCTACTGTCGGGGATATACCCCGTGATATGACCCAGCCGGAGATATGACCCGGCTAGGACTCGGTGTTTGATTGGTGACCCGGCAGATTGTAAGCCGACAGTTATAAGCCAGAATGTAAGCCGACAGATTGTAAGCTGGCAGATTATAAGCCAGATTGTAAGCCAGCAGACAGTTATGAGCCGCTCCGCTTCTTCGCCTGAGTATCAAGGCTTCCACGGCCGTGACCCGCCCTGCCCCGCACATTGCCGGCTCGCTGCTGTCTCCACCGCCGGCCTCCCGCTACCTCCGCCGCACTGTGGCGCAATCGCTCGCTCCGGCACATCCGCGCCTCCTACTGCCGTACGCGCACGCTGGGTCGACCGCCTCCCGCGCCGCCGCGCCGGTCGCCATCTCTGCAACTCGCTTCGCTCCGCTGAGTCGCCGGCCGCCTCCAAAAGGCACTACCGCAGCTGCGGCCCAGAGCCTCCGCTGCTTCCGCTGTGGTCCGGCGCCTTTCCACCGTCCCGACCTGTGAGCGCCGCCCGCTTAAGCCGCGACTGCGGCCTCTCTTCACCTCGCCGTGCTCAGTCACGTTGCTCCTTTGAGCCGCCCCGTCGTTGGTTGGCTTCATCTCTGTTCCTGTTGGCCTCATCTCTGCTCCTACATGATCCCCTGCTGACTAAAGGAAAGGATAAGAGGGTCTGGTTGGAAGAGAGTCACGGACCGCTTCAAAGAAAAAGACCCATGACCCGGTCGGCCTTATTCTGAGCTGCCGCGCATCCGGTGCAAGCTGCCCAGAGTGGTAACCGCCGATGCCACGGTCCCTCATCAAGTCGGCTGCGCAGTAACCACGGCGCTGGTGCCGCACGGGTCGTGCTGGCATTGGACATGCGACGGGCTGCAGCGATAGCCATGATCGGCTCCCGTAGTCTCAAGACTGCTGTTGGAAACAAACAAAGGATCAAAGAAAAATACTATGCTACTGTGGTGGTCAAATCAGCCCGAAGATCAAAGAAAAAATACTATGCACTGACATCTCCACTTTCTCACAAGAAAACAGAGGCAAAAGCAACTAGTACTTACAGTACAGCCCACGATCATACGATCATCTATCGTCCGAATAAATCAGGTGATATCCATCTAAAGCCTATTTTACTAGCGCATATTGTTTTTGTCAAAGAACAATTACTTTGGTCTATATATTTTCATGTGTAGGACAAAATTGTCACTGCAAAGGTGACCGTCATGTCATGAAGTTTGTTGAATAACTCATGCTGGGATATACAATGACTATTGCGAAGATCATCAACTCGCCACCTTACCTCCAGCTTCAACATATTACAGCGCTCCGCTGTTCAACTATATGCCGGTTCATATCACGGTCAAGTATGGAGAGTCTCAAGCCAGCTCCTCGAGTTATCTTAAGACTCGGGGGCTACAATGACATGACTCGGCAAAATTGGCTAGTATCAGTGAATCAAGAACTCCGAGTCATTGGAGGGAAAAATAACCCGGCCCCAGAGACTACTGCTATATTGATGAAAATTTAGAGGCCGTCATAAAATTTCCGGCTCAAAATGAAGAATTCCGGTTTAAAATCCGATTCAAGGGAAATCTATTTTCTTGCAAAGCTTTGAAGCTCTCAATATCTGAATTAAAACTACGGTTCAAAAAGAATCCATCTCTCGCAGGTTCGAGTTCCCAGAAAAAAATTAAAGGTTGCCAAAGAGAACTTGTGAAAGTGCAACAATCCCTAGGTGGTTTTGGTAATTCCTAACAACATATAGCTCATTGAGCTAATGCTATTTCAAGATAAATATTTCAGGAAAGCCCAATGATTGGCATGACATGGACTAGGAATGTGGACCCCTCAAAATGCTAAGGACAAAAGATTGGCTCAAGCTCTAAAGCTCAAGACTCTACATTTTACTTTTAGTGATCCAAGATCACATTGAGTCCATAGGAAAAGCCAATACTATTAAAAGGGGATGAGGTATTGCTTAATGGTTTGCTTTCTCAAATGCTTAGTTATATGCTCCAAAACCCTCAATCACTTTCTCATATCCACATATGTCCCAAACCAAAAGTCAAACTCGGCCCCATCGAAACTTCCTATCCGGCGCCACCGAGTTCAGTTGACATAGCCACTGCCACAAAACCCTAGTCATTTCGGTCTCACCGATAGGGATCTCGGTCTCACCGAGATGGGATTGCAAACTCTCTGTTTCCCTTTGTAACGTCTCGGTCCAACCAAGATGAGCGATCGGTCCCACCGAGTTCGCAATGCAAACTCTCAGTTTCCCTTTCGTAACGATTCGGTCTTACCGAGATTAGCGAATCGGTCCCACCGAGTTTGCCTGACCAACTCTCTGTTAGCTTGTTACCAAAATCGGTCCCACTGAGTTTGTGTAATCGGTCTCACCGAGATTACGTTATGCCCTAACCCTAATGAAATCGGTCTCACCGAAAATCCTAACATTCACATTTTGAATTAAATAGGTCTGACCGAGTTGCGTTATTCGGTCCCACCGAGTTTGGTGATTTGTGTGTAACGGTTAGATTTTGTGTGGAGGCTATATATACCCATCCACCCACTCTTCATTTGTGGAGAGAGCCATCAGAACATGCCTACACTTCCACCATACATTTTCTGAGAGATAACCACCTACTCATGTGTTGAGGTCAAGATATTCCATTCCAACCATATGAATCTTGATCTCTAGCCTTCTCCAAGTTGCTTTCCACTCAAATCATCTTTCCACCAAATCCAAATTCGTGAGAGAGAGTTGAGTGTTGGGGAGACTATCATTTGAAGCACAAGAGTAGAAGCAAGAAGAGAAGTTCCAAGTCAAGGTCCTACAATGACAAAAGATCTTCAAGTCGTGAATGAAATTGCTACAATTGTGGAAGACCCTGACACTACTCCAATGAGTGTATGGCTCCCTACAAAAGAAGAGAAGATTCTCCCAAAAGAAGAAGTAGAAGAGAAGAATCACCATCAAGAGAGAGAAGGAGTAGAGATGATCGTTACGAACATAGAACCTCTCAGAGAAGCAAGGATTCAGAAAGGAAGGACAAGTCATCAAGGAGCTATATAAAAGCGAAGACATCAAGCTCATGTTGGTGAATGGTTATCCGGATCTGACTCCGACCATCACTCCGAAAGAAGTTATCACTCCGACTCCGAATATACACAAGATGAAGGTGTTGCCGGTCTAGCACTTGTGCAACCAACTCCTACGACATATTTGACTCACCAAATGAAGGAATTGGAAGATGCTTCATGGCTAAAGGCCCAAAGTAATCACACCCTGAGTATGTTGATTTCAATAGTGATGAAGATGATTTGCTAGGAGATGATGATTTACTTGTTGACAACTCTAGTTATGAAAACTATGATGAACCTGCTATTAATCATGCTAATCAAGATAAAACTAATGACGATGATAAGAAGGATATTGAGCGTCTAACTAAAGAACTAAACACTCTTAAGTTAGCTCATGAAACTACCTTGGAAGATCATCGAGAACTTTTAAGAACTCATGAGAAGCTACGCTTTGAAAGCTCAACCTTGAGCAAGAGCATGAGTTCTTAAAGGAAATCAATGATGATCTTCGCAAGAAAAGTTCTTCTTACATTGCCAAGCATTTACTCTTGTCTACTTACATGCCACAAGTAAAATCTAGCAACAAGAGTAAGAAAGATTCTTCATCTAGTAGTAACAATAACCATGCCAAATCAAATGTTGTTGCTTCTAGTAGTTCTGTTGATTCCACTAATGATTCTCTTAGCCAAGTTAAACTTGAGCAAGAAAATAGCTTATTGAAGGGAATTATAGAGAAAGGTGTTTACAAGAGCCTTGCCGGAAGTAAGCAATTTGAGGAGATTGTACGCAAGCAAGGAAGACACCGGAAGAATCAAGGTGTTGGTTTTGAACGAAAGTTCAATGCCAATGGAATTGAGTGGGAAGAAGATCAATACCCCAAGACGAAGTTTGTTCATCAACAAGAGAAGTATGATCCTACTTCTTTCCAAGGAACACAAGCTCAAGATGATCTTCCACCACAAGACCAGAAGCAAAAAGGCAAGGACAAACTTCAAGAGGAGGTTGATGCATTTGAAGAAGCTCCTAAGGCCTTGGTCAAGTGGGTTCCCAAGACTACATCAAGTTCTACTTCATCAAGTACGACTACAACTCCAAGGATTCCCATCAAGATGGTGTGGATCCCGAAGAAGAAGAACTAGATAATTCTTGAGGGTGACTCCGCCAACATACTTCACTCATATCTTTTGGCAAGGACGTGTGAAAACAACTTCCATATCTTGCACTATTTCAAGGAGTCACAAACCCTCTTGTTGGTAAGACAAGGGACAAGGTAACCTAATGCTTTCATGGACATCATCTATGTGTACATCACTCTATGTTTATGGATATCCTTGTTTGTTCCTTGTGGGAGTAAACCGTGTAGGTATTGAAAGTGCAACTCACTCCAATGGATTGCTCGAAATGATCTACATCAACATTGAGCATCTACATCTTCAACACCTACATGAAGTCATCATCGACAAAACCCAAGGTTAGTTCATCCCTCTTAGGGGAGATATCACATCTAGGGGGAGCTTTACTCTAATCAATTGAGCTAAAGCAACTCTAATGATGTGAATACAACAATGCTTTATGTAAAAGTGGTAACCCCATTTGTGCTTAAACAATGAGTATGACCTATGATCAAATGTTCTCATTTGACTCCTAAGTCAATATACTCATATATAGATGACCTAGTCATCGCCAAATTGCTTGATAGATGCTAGAGTGATTGTGCATGCTTTGTCACATATTTCATTTGCCATTTTATTTTGTGAGCATGTTGGTTGCATATTTACTCATTCGTGGACATCCATTTGTTGTTTTGTATGTTTGGCTTTTTCTCGTTTGCCTAATGGATGGACAAGAATGCCTAAGAACTCCCTCCAGCTATCTATGCTTTTCTCGTCTCAAACTCTCTTCATGCTACATCATAAAGTTTGATCAAGTCAGATTCGGACCACTCTATGTGAGGAGCACTCGGAGTCCCCGATTCGTCATAGACTTAAACTTCCAAAACCTCTTTGTGAATTTCGGTATGACCGAGTCATCCACTTCGGTCACACCGAGTTCACTAAGTTGATCTAGGTTTTCAATCTCGGAGCAACCGATTTAAACTTTTCGGTCACACCGAGTTGCAGTAGCCGCTTGCGATTCTGCATCTCGGTGCCACCGAGTTGTTCCACTCGGTCACACCGACAGGGTCGGGATATATAAACCCACGGGTGAGATTTTGGAAATTTCTTCAAACTCCTCAGCCCGCGCGTGTGTCCTGCTCTGCCTCCTCTGGTCATTGGACCGTCTCCTTGCCGCCAGCGACCTCCCGCTGCTGGTTTCCATCGCCGTCAACGGAAATCTGCTCCGCTGTTGCCGCTGTAGCGAACCTCCGCCGAACTAGGGTATGGGTTCGACTCTATGTGCTAATTCCTTAACTCTGATTCATAGCACATTGCTTTGCCATGATATTTACCACGTATGCAAACATTATATCCACAGAAAACATCCTTTAGGTTAATTTAGGGTTAGGTCTCCGCCGAACTCATCTTGGACCAACCGAGTTGTAGAAATCGGTCTCACCAATTTGGCTTAGGCCATAGCACATGCATTTTTGGTCTGACCGAGAACTGCACATCGGTGTGACCGAGTTCGATTCTCTGTGAAACCCTAGCAGTCTCGGTGCCACCAAACTGTGACTCGGTCTGACCGAGTTCACTAGTTTAGGCTCCAAAATTGCTTCGGTATCACTAAGTTTATGAAATTGGTAGCTCCGAAATGCTTTCTGTGGAGAACTAAAACTAAGTTTTTGAGTCATCTATTTTGCAAAAACTCTGCACTTTGTGATGATCATCCACTCTACCTCATCTACATCTATTCACACGGTCTGCTGTCAGTGAGATTGCCAAGATGTCTGACCAGAGTGACAGTCAGAACAAATCTGAGGAACAAGTGCAATTGAGTGAGGGTTCAGATCCCTCAAGTAGCTATGATGAGGGCAGTAGAAGCACACCTAGTAACTTGCCCAAGGCAGCCAACAGAACCAGGAAGAAGAGAACCTCAGAATCTTAGGATGAGGACTATGTGGCTGTTGAGGATGAAGCCACCTCAAGGAAGAAAGTCTTGAAGAAAGAGTATGGCACAACTGCTGCAACAAAGCCAGGCTTGAACAAGAAGGCACCTGCCAGAAGAGCCCCAATGTCAAAGCCAAGGAAGGTTGCAACAGGAGAGACAACGAAATTCACCATAGGATTAGATGATGGTGAAGCAGCGGGTGATGACAAGAAAAAGAAGAGGGAAAGAACCACTACCGCAAAAGTTCTTCGAAAATCAACTATGGTAAGAGATTCAGAAGAAGAGGAGGATGCTCCAGCACCCAAAGCTCAGAAGCTTATGGGAGATGCTATCAAGTTAGGGGTTGCTCCATCAAAGCCCAAGATTGCTCCCAAAGCTCAAGCTCAGAAACCCCCTAAGCCCAAGAGGAACACCACAAGTATTCCTGCTGAAGAGAAGAACAAGGCCCCAATGCCTCAAGCTAAAGAAGAGGATGATGAGTCTCTCATCTTGAGAAAGCTGAAACCCAAGATTCCAGACCACAATGATGCTCATCTGTCGGATCTCGGGTTCCGGCAAAACCCTTAAGGTTCAAACTCTGGGGTGCGCGCGAAGATCTTCCCCTCGCGGATCACGCCCTCTCACGCTTCGCGATCTCTAGGCTAGCTCGACGAACTCACAACACAAGGGACACAAGATTTATACTGGTTCGGGCCACCTTTGTGGTGTAATACCCTACTCCAGTGTGGTGGTGGTGGATTGCCTCTTGGGCTGAGGATGAACAGTACAAGGGGAAGAACAGCCTCCTGAGGAGAGGCGTTCTTGTGCTTGGTGAACTTGTGTGGGTGAGGATGATCGGAATCCGTCCCCTCCTACTGAAAGATCGAGGATGTCGCCTAGAGGGGGGGGGGGTGAATAGGCGCTTTAAAATAATTACGGTTTAGGCTTGAACAAATGCGGAATAAACCTAACGGTTAATTTGTCAAGCACAAAACCTACAACAACTAGGCTCACCTATGTGCACCAACAACTTATGCTAAGCAAGATAAGCAACTATGTGATAGCAAGATATATGACAAAGAACAATATGGCTATCACAAAGTAAAGTGCATAAGTAAAGGGGCTCGGGTAAGAGATAACCGAGGCACGCGGAGAGGACGATGTATCCCGAAGTTCACACCCTTGCGGATGCTAATCTCCGTTTGGAGCGGTTTGGAGGCACAATGCTCCCCAAGAAGCCACTAGGGCCACCGTAATCTCCTCACGCCCTCGCACAATGCAAGATGCCGTGATTCCACTAAGGGACCCTTGAGGCGGTCACCGAACCTGCATAAATGGCAACCCTTGGGGCGGTCACCGAACCCGTACACTTTGGCAACCCTTGGGGCGGTCACGGAACTCGTCAAATTGCTCAAGGCGATCTCCACAACCTAATTGGAGACCCGGACGCTGTTCAAGCTTTACACCACAATGATTGAGCTTGAACACCACCAACTGCCTAGGGTGCCCAAGCACCCAAGAGGAACAAGCTCAAGGGCACCAAGCACCCAAGAGTAATAAGCTTCTCAACTTGTAACTTCCACGTATCGCGTGGAGAACTCAAACCGATGCACAAATGCAATGGCAAGGGCACACAGAGTGCCCAAGTCCTTCTCTCTCAAATCCCACCAAAGCAACTAATGCTAGGGAGGAAAATGAGAGGAAGAACAAGAAGGAGAACACCAAGAACTCCAAGATCTAGATCCAAGGGGTTCCCTCACATAGAGGAGAAAGTGATTGGTGGAAATGTGGATCTAGATCTCCTCTCTTTTCCCCAAAACTAGCAAGAATCCATGGAGGGATTGAGAGATAGCAAGCTCGGAGAAGGTCAACAATGGGGAAGAACACGAGCTCAAAGGATAAAGTTCAATGGGAAGAAGACCCCTTTTATAGGAAGGGAAAATCCAACCGTTACCCCACTGAAAATCCCAAGACAGGCGGTACTACTGCTAGGGAAGGGCGGTACTACCACTGAGGCGGTACTACCGCTCCTATCCATGGTACTACCGCTGAAGAGAAGGTCAAGGCCACGCCCCAGAGCGGTACTACAGCGGGGGTAGAGCGGTACTACCGCTTCTACTGCCGCTACTAGTGCCGCAAAACCCGACACGAAAAACTTCGTTCGAGAATCGAGGCGGAAGTAGCCCAGACGCACAGCGGTACTACGGCCGAAACTCCCAAGCAACTCATCGAGAGCCCCCCTTGATAGTACGGCAAACGATCCTTTAACCCGGTCTTCCACAACTACCATGAGACCGGTTAAATAGAAAACCTATCAAGGGCAAACCTTTGCCTTGCACATGGTCCACTTGAGCTAGATGATGACGATCTTGACTCCCTCAAGTTGGACCACCTTTCTTGATTGCGTTGGCTCGAAGAAGACTAGTTGATTGCTCCCCCATAATCCACTATGGGTGAGCCACTCTTCCGCACATCTTCACAAGTCCATTGTCACCAAATGGACGGCAAGCTTCAAGCACTTGATCTCTTCGTGATGCATCACTTGAACTTGCACACCGCAACCTAACCCCACAAAGAACTCTCACGAAGACCATGGGTTAGCACACAAAGCGTAATGGACAATGCTTACCATACCATGGGATCACTTGATCCCTCTCGGTACATCTTCTACGCTTTGTGAGTTGATCAACTTGATTCACTCTTGACTTAGTCTTGATCAACCTTGAATCTTTCCAACTCTCTTCGTTTGGATGATGTCTTGAAGGTAAACATGAATGATCACACAATCTTCTTCTTCAAGACATGCTTGCAATAAGCTCAACACTCACATGACCAATCTTTGGATAATTCCTTAATAGCACCTTGGTCAACACATAAACTCCTTGAAACCAACACATGGACTTCAAGAAATGCCTATGGACAAATCCTTCAAATATAACTCAATGCAACCATTAGTCCATAGAGAATGTCATCAATTACCAAAACCACACATGGGGGCACCGCATGTCCTTTCAATCTCCCCATTTTGGTAATTGATGACAATCACTTTCAAGAGAGTTTATATAAGGAATTATGCATCACCATGCAATGCAACAACCAATAATGCATGCGTATGAAATTGCTTAGGAACAAAACCAAAGCAAAGAGAAAACTCTGAAGACTTCTCCACAAAACTCTCTGAAACTTCTCCCCCATTGGCATCGATTGCCAAAATGGGCGAAAAGCTAAGAAGACCAATATAAAAGGTGTTCCTCCAAAAGTTGTGTATTTCTCAACAAGAGAGTGGAATGCCATACACATATCCAAAGGTAATACTTGGAGGAAGACCAACTTATATTGATGCCCAAAGATTGCAACAGAAAGATATGTCACAAAGACATAACAAAGAGAGACACAAGCAATCAGAAGATACCAATTGAAGCAAGCAATCAACGGATATCAATTGAACCAACTAGACCAATGATCCTACATGCCACAAGAATAAAGATATTATGAAAAGCGCAAAGAAGTGTTCTAAAGAAACTAGAGAAGCTCCCCATGATTTGTGCACACAAAAGAATTTTTTTGTGTTTGAAAACAAAGTGCACAAAATAGGATCATAGCTCCCCCAAAATTAATAGAAACTCACATCCGGTGCAGGTGAGCATATAGGAAACAAAGCCTAGCGCTAGCAACAAGCACATGGTTGAGCAACATGTAAAAGAGGCAACTTAAGAATAGGCTCAACCAAAATGATGTGTGTGAGTTATGGCGAAGCACTTGAGAAGACTAAAATTAGGATGAGCATTAAGCATCAACATAGTCTTGAAAGAATGACCTTTGCAGTGCAAGGCCTATCATTCCCACACACAACGGCAAATGGGTTCACAAGCTTACTAATAAGAAAAAGAGAACCTATGCTTGTGACAACCCGTGGTGAAGATAGATTTAGGAGGCTCATCAAGACGAGGGGTACCAATTAAGATGGCAAAAGCCTCGTAAAAATGAGCAAGAGGAAAATAATCTTCACCACACAAGAGTGCATCAAGATGCAACGATAGGGGACACGCACTCAAGGCAAAAGCTTTCACGGAGCCACTAAAGAAATAACATAAGAAAGACAAGGTGGACGTGAAAGAAAGGATATCAACTAGAGATGTAATTTCTCTCAAGTGTATAAGGTTCTAGGTAGGCAAAATCATGATGATATATACCTACAAAGAGGGATGTACACCCGAAATAGTTACAACATGAAGGAACAGGATATCCACAAGGAAGTCATAAATATACCAATAAGATATTTGCTTGAAATCATAGCACTTGGCTAGATATGGTCTTATTGTATATAAATGAAGTCCAAACACACATCCATCACATGCATCACAACTAGCAACAAGAGATCATCGTTGGGATGCTTTGAGAAAGGAAACAAGTATCACAAGATATGAAATGAATATCATGCCAAGATGCAACCTACACAAGGTTGAATGCAAGAGGAGAAAGCATGAATAGATACTTGTTACCGAGATATCATTGGAAGGATGTAGTAGATACCAATTGAAGGTAGATAGTAGTTCATTGATCATCCTTGCTTGACTCCAATATGCACATGGTGACAACACCTTCCTTGTGAGTGAGCCGAGCATCCAATGCATCTCCAAATGTTCCTATAAGAACAACACAAACTAAACGGTACCCAAACTCATCGGGACCAAATAGTTAGAAACACCAATACATAGGATAAACTCCACATAAATATGTGCATATAGATATGAAAATGAATTTCATGCACATCTCATCCAAATTGAGACTAGGTGGAGTTTCCCCTATATATTGAGTCAATGAAAGAAAGCATGACAAATAGAATACATGAAGTAAATATGCATGCTCAAAACTTTCAAGAACCGATACCAAAAGACAAAGAAATGCCAAGTGAAAAGGATTACCAAATGGAAAAATCATCACTTGGAAGATATCATTAAAGATACATCAAGGAATGAGATATCCATTGATACACACTAAATTAAAGATGTCAAACTCCCAAAGAGAGGATGGTTCCAAACAAACCAATCTCCCAACAAAGTTTCATGATGGCACAAGGTACCAAAAGAAAACAGCTTGCCTTCCACCAACACACACTTGATAAGGATCACAAGAAGAGTGTTCTAAAGAAAATAGGATAGCTCCCCCACGAGTTGTGCATTATAAAGAATTTCCTTTTGAATACAAAATGCACAAGGTGGGATCACCACTTTCACTATATCTAGAAAACACTAGACAAGAACAAGACATAAACAAGATCCACAAGTGGTATGGAAGACAACGGGAGTTGACACAAACCTTGGCAAGAGAAAAGGCAAATAAAAACAAAATCCAATGTAAAGATGATCAATTAAATTCTACCACACATAAGTGATTACCAATTGTCTAAAGACAAGAAGTATTTGGAAATAATTCCGTGGTAGATAGCAAGGATATCCGACATCATCTTCACTCCAAACAAAAAGCAAATTGCAACTTGTAGAGCTAACATGCCACCTAGGAACAAGATAATTTACAATATCAATTATAGGTGACAATATCTCAAATGTACACATTTTCTAGGCTTGTAATATGCACATAGCATATTACTCCCCCATAATGTGATACCAATGAAGAAAACTTAACAAGAGGCAATAAGAGGATCCAACACGAGATAATCAATGGAATTTTTAGAATTTGAATTTCTCATGAGAGATATACCACCTAGAGACTAGATAATCTTGAAATATCAATACTAGATGGTATTACTCATGTGCACACATTTATAGGATTGTGAGGTGCACAAAGCACACCACTCCCCCATAATGGATATTCCATTAATCTCTCACAAGAGCCAACTAAGAAATAAACAAGATGCACTAAGGCTCGATGACCGACACACACACGAACATGGTGTGCAAACCAACACACACATACTTGATTGCTCAAGATAAGCAAGTTGGAATCACAACATATACAACACATGCAAGGAACAAAACCAAAACATGCAAGGGGGCAAGTAACTTTCAATGTAAGCAATTTTAAGTACAAGTTACCGCAAGGAGGCACATTGGATATAAGATATAAACTTTATGATTCAATTGACTTGGCTTGAGACAATAAGAGTGATGAAGTCCCCTTAATTCTTCATAATGTAGCCAAGTCTCCAATGACCTCCAACAACACCTATTAATCAAGTTTGGGCTTGTTGGTCCCCAACCAATTTGGGTCCTAAGAGGTTAGTCACAATAGGTTTGGCTACCAAATGGTTCTTTGCTTGACACCACTTTGAGTACCAACAAACTTGGCAAACACATTGCCAACCTTATCCTTCCCAAGAGAATAGACATCATTAATAATAATTGGGTTGGATAAGTTACCACTAGTGCATGAAGAAGCGACGTGGCCTTTCTCACGACATAAGTAGCAACGTCTACTCTTCACTTTCTTCTCAATTGATTTCTCAACAAGAGAAGCATTAACTTGAGTCTTCTTGGGAAGTGGCCTCTCTTCAACTTGAGGTTGAGCATGAGATTGAACTTGTGCCCTCTTCCCTTGTTGCTTGACACTAATGGCCTTCTTCTTCAATGGGCAAGATCTAACATGATGCCCTTCTACTTTGCACTTGAAGCAAACAATCTTGGCCGATTTCTTGACTTGTTCTTGGCCCTTCTTTTTGTTCAACTTGGACTTCTTCTTCTTATTGGAGTTGAATCCAAGTCCACCTTTGTCATTGGGGGATTTTTGCACACTCAAGATATTGTTGAGTGTGGATTTCCCTTCATGACTCTTTTCCAAGTCTTTCTTCAAAGAAGTGACTTGGGCCTTGAGCTCTTTGATTTCCTCTACATGGTTAGTCTCAATACAAGTACTAGAGGAAGTATAAGCTTCATTGTTAGAGCAACAAGGCAAGGAAAGCAATTCATCACAAGATGTACCAACATTGTGAGTAGATGAATTACAAGGACTAGCACATATCAATATAGCATTTTGACTAGAAGTAGTGCTAGTATCCACATGAGGCTCACTAGATGTTACCTTAGGAATCATGGCCTCATGGGCTATCTTTAGCACACTATGGGATACTAGAAGATCATCATGAGAGCTTGAGAGCTTTTCATGACTTTCTTCCAATTTCCCATAATTGCTAGATAGCAAATCAAGTTGAGCCCTTAGCTCAACATTCTCCTTCAATATGGATGCTTCACAAGAGATAGAGTTAGTAGCACAAGCATCATCATTAGCAACAAGAGGAGAAGACAACTTGGCAAGCTCTTTTGAAAATGAAGCTTTAAGTTGAGCATGAGACTCGGTGAGTTTGATGAGCTCACTCTTAATGACCCTTGAGCCATTTTCGAGGTGCTCATAGTCCTCAAGGAGTTTAGCATGCACAACTTCAAGCTCCTCATTTTTAGTTTCAAAATCATTGGCCACCTCGAGAGCTCTATCACGAGATTCCCTCACTCTAGATAATTCTAGAGCAAAAGTCTCCTCAAGAGATTCCTTGGTGGTTTGTTCAAGTTCAAGAGCTTGAGAGAGGTCCATAATCTCATTAGCGTAATCACGCCCATGACCTTCCATTTTATCAATGGTGACCTCGTGCTCCTCAAGACGAGATTCCAACTCATCAATATATTTCTTGCCCTCAATAGCAATAGACATGATTTCCATGAAGTTGGAACGAGCAATTTTATTTTTAAGAAGAGCTTTAAATATCATTTCCCCCTTAATTTTTAAGGAGGCAACATTATCATTCTCTTCATCATTATCCTCATCATCTTTAGAATCAACAACATCATCAAGAGACATATTGGGGTACAAAGTAGGAGATACCTTTGACGCCCTAGCCATAAGGCAAAAAGCAATAGATGATGGTGTAGGATCCCTTGAGGCACCATTAAACACCACATCTTGTTCCATGGAGTGTTGGGTTTCCTCTACATTGTTAGCACAACAATTCGAGGAAATAGATGCATCTTTATCATGGCAACAAGACATAGCAAGCATATCATCATGAGATTTAGTCAAGCAATTTCTACATGATATGCAAGGACTATCAACACAAGCATGCGAAACATTTGGAGTGCTCGAAGTGTTAAAGCCCAAAGAAGGAGCATTGCAATAATATAGTGATGAAGGATCATCCATAATAAGCATACTATCATCATTGCAATGACCAACACTACTCACCATATCATTACCTTGTGGCAAACCACATGTAGGTGAAGTAGAAGAAGTTGAGAAGACTATACTGACCGGAGGTGGAGGAGAACAATCATCCCTACAAATCTTGGACACACCATATTTATCTTGAAGCTTAGTCCACAACTCATGAGCATCCGGAACGGCATGAGTTGAAATATAACTATATTGCTCAAAGCATCGGAAAGCACATTATAAGCTTGAGCATTGAGATAAGAGTTTTTCTCATCCTCTAAAGATAACCTTTGGGGATCCTTTGGAGGAGAAAACCCATATCTACAATTCGCTCTAAATTTGGGTCCATGACCCTAAAGAGATTAAGCATGCAATTACCCAAACATCAAAATTTGTGCCATCGAAACTAAGAGTGTCGAGAATCCTAATCCCTAGTCGACATCTTTACTCTCTGGCGGTTAAGCCCAACAAAGAGAGACGAGGCTCGATACCAATTGAAAGATCGAGGATGTCGCCTAGAGGGGGTGAATAGGCGCTTTAAAATAATTACAGTTTAGGCTTGAACAAATGCGGAATAAACCTAACGGTTAATTTGTCAAGCACAAAACCTACAACAACTAGGCTCACCTATGTGCACCAACAACTTATGCTAAGCAAGATAAGAAACTATGTGATAGCAAGATATATGACAAAGAACAATATGGCTATCACAAAGTAAAGTGCATAAGTAAAGGGGCTCGGGTAAGAGATAACCGAGGCACGCGGAGACGACGATGTATCCCGAAGTTAACACCCTTGTGGATGCTAATCTCCGTTTGGAGCGGTGTGGAGGCACAATGCTCCCCAAGAAGCCACTAGGGCCACCGTAATCTCCTCACGCCCTCGCACAATGCAAGATGCCGTGATTCCACTAAGGGACCCTTGAGGGCGGTCACCGAACCCGTACAAATGGCAACCCTTGGGGCGGTCACCGAACCCGTACACTTTGGCAACCCTTGGGGGCGGTCACCGGAACCCATCAAATTGCTCGGGGCGATCTCCACAACCTAATTGGAGACCCGGCGCTTGCCGGAGCTTTACACCACAATGATTGAGCTCCTAACACCACCAACTGCCTAGGGCGCCCAAGCACCCAAGAGGAACAAGCTCAAGGGCACCAAGCACCCAAGAGTAATAAGCTTCTCAACTTGTAACTTCCACGTATCGCGTGGATAACTCAAACCGATGCACAAATGCAATGGCAAGGGCACACAGAGTGCCCAAGTCCTTCTCTCTCAAATCCCACCAAGGCAACTAATGCTAGGGAGGAAAATGAGAGGAAGAACAAGAAGGAGAACACCAAGAACTCCAAGATCTAGATCCAAGGGGTTCCCCTCACATAGAGGAGAAAGTGATTGGTGGAAATGTGGATCTAGATCTCCTCTCTCTTTTCCCCCAAAAACTAGCAAGAATCCATGGAGGGATTGAGAGATAGCAAGCTCGGAGAAGGTCAACAATGGGTGAAGAACACGAGCTCAAAGGATAAAGTTCAATGGGGAAGAAGACCCCCTTTTATAGGAAGGGGAAAATCCAACCGTTACCCCACTGAAAATCCCCGCACAGAGCGGTACTACCTCTAGGGAAGGGCGGTACTACCGCTGAGGGCGGTACTACCGCTGAGGGCGGTACTACCGCTCCCTATCCAGTGGTACTACCGCGCTGAAGAGAAGGTCAAGGCCCTGGCCCCAGAGCGGTACTACCGCGGGGGTAGAGCGGTACTACCGCTCAGAGCGGTACTACCGCTCAGAGCGGTACTACCGCTTCTACTGCCGCTACTAGTGCCGCAAAACCCAACACGAAAAACTTCGTTCGAGAATCGAGGCGGAAGTAGCCCAGACGCACGGCGGTACTACGGCCGAAACTCCCAAGCAACTCATCGAGAGCCCCCCTTGATAGTACGGCAAACGATCCTATAACCCGGTCTTCCACAACTACCATGAGACCGGTAAAATAGAAAACCTATCAAGGGCAAACCTTTGCCTTGCACATGGTCCACTTGAGCTAGATGATGACGATCTTGACTCCCTCAAGTTGGACCACCTTTCTTGATTGCGTTGGCTCGAAGAAGACTAGTTGATTGCTCCCCCATACTCCACTATGGGTGAGCCACTCTTTCAACATCTTCACAAGTCCATTGTCACCAAATGGACGGCAAGCTTCAAGCACTTGATCTCTTCGTGATGCATCACTTGAACTTGCACACCGCAACCTAACCCCACAAAGAACTCTCACGAAGACCATGGGTTAGCACACAAAGCGTAATAGACAATGCTTACCATACCATGGGATCACTTGATCCCTCTCGGTACATCTTCTACGCTTTGTGAGTTGATCAACTTGATTCACTCTTGACTTAGTCTTGATCAACCTTGAATCTTTCCAACTCTCTTCGTTTGGATGATGTCTTGAAGGTAAACATGAATGATCACACAATCTTCTTCTTCAAGACATGCTTGCAATAAGCTCAACACTCACATGACCAATCTTTGGATAATTCCTTAATAGCACCTTGGTCAACACATAAACTCCTTGAAACCAACACATGGACTTCAAGAAATGCCTATGGACAAATCCTTCAAATATAACTTAATGCAACCATTAGTCCATAGAGAATGTCATCAATTACCAAAACCACACATGGGGGCACCGCATGTCCTTTCACCTACGGTGGTGGCTAGTACTATTTATAGAGGCCCCGGTCCTCTTCCCAAATATCGAGCGGGAAGGGATCCCACAACAACCAATTTGAAAGGGGACAACTAGTACAACTTATCCTGACAAAAGTAGTCTTTGCCTGCCAAAGGCTCTGGTGGTGACGCCGTCTTGGGCTCCACGGTGACCTCCGTCCTGCCGTCCTGCTGGTCTTGGTCTCGCTGCACCGATAGGGAAACCTTTGCTTGACGCCTCGAAACTCCTCGCCTGCGCTTGCCCCCTTAGCACCAAAGAGGAAACAAGGACACTGTGCACGCTGGCGCCCGCCTGGTCTCGATCGTCATGGCTTACGTCATTGGAACCTCACGAGGTTTTGTCTTGCCTTGATCTCCCCGCCCCTCGCGAGCCAGCCTGGCGAGGCCGCTCCCGAGGAGGTCTTGTGTCGTCCGCCTCG
Source organism: Aegilops longissima (assembly GCA_021605205.1). Lineage (NCBI taxonomy): Eukaryota > Viridiplantae > Streptophyta > Magnoliopsida > Poales > Poaceae > Aegilops > Aegilops longissima. Next base: position 537,445,067 of record CM038677.1, on the reverse strand, counting down.
CGAGGGTCTTGAAAGCTTGTTGGTGAAGATGGGCCGTACGGGCCCGCTCGCAAAGCCACGCCGTGGGCCGCAGGTAGGCAAGTCTGGGGACCCCCGTTCCCAGAACGCCGACAGTGGCCCCCGGGCCCAAGGCGTGCTCGGGCTTGGCTTTGAGGCGAAGCCAAAGGGCAAGTGCGGAGCGCGCGGGCCCCAATATCCTGCGGCCTTGGTCGACACGTGGCGGTTGATTGGACGTGGGCGTCTCCGCTTCCCCACGCTGCCTCGGCAACTGCCCAACTTGACAAGTCCCTGCGACATGCAAGGAAAAACCATCATTACCTGTGATCGTGGGGGGCGCTGGTTGGCTTTCTCCTGCTATAAATGGGGAGGGGTTTAGAGCCCCCTTCGCCCATTTCTTCCCATTCCGCTCGCTCCTTCCCCCTTGCTCCATTGCTAGCAGCGACACCAATGGCGCCGTCGAAGAGGTTCTCCGTCGCGGAGATGGGGAAGGCCCCCCGCGAAGGGCCCGGCTCTCCTATGCCCAAGTGTGGATGTGGTCGTCCCTGCAAGCACACCGCGACCCCCGCCGCGCCCCCCCGTGGCCGCGGCGGTGCCGCTTCACGTGGCGGGGGTCGCCCCAATCGCGGCAGCCCTGTTGATGGAAGGAGACGCGCCATGGTCGTACAGCCTCCCCGACCGCGCTTCCACTCGACGGATGTGCTGACGGAGTTCGTCGTCTGGTCAGAGAACCCGGCCGGCAACTGGCTTCAGCTCCCGCGCTTCTTCATCGACGAGTTACCGGCCGCAGGTCCAGGCGGGCTCTGGTTGCAGGTGGACGACTGCTGCAGCAGGGCTTCCTGGGTCGCGGTTGAGGTCTCTATCGCGGGCAACATAGCCCTGGCCCGCGGCTGGTAGACGTTTGCCCGCGCGCGCGGCCTGGGCAGGCGGTGCACTCTTCATTTCAAGTACGACGGCGATGCGATCCTCTACGTGAGGACGTTTAGGGAAGATGGTCGCGGCGCCGGATGCTGCCCCGAGGTCAACGACGGCAACGAGGTGCTCGGCCTTGGAGATGGTCGTGACCAGGATGAAGGCGAACCCGCCCTTGGCGTCAACCGCGTCTCGTCCAGCTACGGCGGCTGTTCCCCCGGCGACAGCTCCAGCAGCGGTGGTTACGACCAGCCACCGCGCCGCCGCGCCCGCTTCGAAGGTGGCAGCGGGTCGTCTCGTTGCCGTGCCCCTGTGAAGCGCGAGGAGGGGTCTGCCTGTGCTCGGGTCAGCGCTAAGGGCCCACCTTCGCGGTCCACCACAGGGGCGCGCACTACTTTTATCTTGTTATTCCTTTCCTTCCTGTATTAAGAAAGAAACCAGTATGGGGCCTTGGAGGGGCATGCAACGAACTATGATTTCCCAGTTATTATGCTATGTTCATCGTCCCTGTGCTGTGTCGCAACATCGTTGTTTTATGTAAGGATAACTTAGCTTGACGTGCTTGGAGCAGTCTCCTCTCCATGAGGTGCTCGCTTCCTGGTGCCTGTCGAGGCCCCCTTGGCCTGGTAGGTGCTTAGAAACTGCAGAAAAACTTGTTAGGAGGCTTAATGTTTTCCCGAGCCTTGGTCGCAGGCGCCGCCGGCCTTGAGCCTGCGCTTTGTATCGCGGTACCCGTGGGGCACGGAGCCGGCTTGTGTGCTCGAACGAGGGCACCTCGCGAAAAGCAGACGAAAGGCAGAACGAGAGAAAACGCTCACGAGGGAAGGAAAAATGTTCACGAGGGCACCTGTCCAGCCCCCTCGCGAGGAATGTTAGAGAGAGTACAAGCCAAGACGAAAATGGAGACAGAGTCAGAAGGCAACAGAACCAAATCAGCCAAGAACACCAGAAGCAAACTTCAATTAAAGAGGGGCGAGCCAACTATGGAAAGCAAATGAAAAGCCGCGTCCGGCACCTAGTCTAGTCTTCAAGTCTTGTCACTAGCGCGGAGCTAAGTGCTGCCACGAAGACGTGGGAGGGAGCCCCTGAGGCCCGAGGGCGGCACTCCTGAGACTCCCGGGCGTGTACAACCCCACTCATTATTACGTGAGAGTGTCACGAGCGGAGACCTTCACAGGCACTGGGCCTTCTTCACAGGCGATGGGCCTTTCTTCATGGGTAGAACTTCCGGAGGTGTTGGATGTTCCAGGCGTTCTGGATGGGTACCCCTTCCTGTGCCTGCAGGTGTGCGGCGCCAGGCCTGGAGACATGGAGGACCTTGAACGGGCCCTCCCACATGGGTGAGAGCTTATGCAGCCCTTCCCTGGAGAGGACCCGCCTCAGGACGAGGTCACCCACCTCGAGCGTCCTGGGGCGGATGTTGCGGCAGTGGTACCGCCACAGCGCCTGCTGATACCTTGCCGCCCGTAGTGCATCTTCGCGGCGGCGTTCCTCCCCCAGCACGAGGTCCATCCCCCGCATGACGTCCTGCTGCGTTTCATCAAATGCCAGGACCCATGCGGAGCGATGCTTGACCTCGTGAGGGAGGACCTCTTCTGCTCCGTAGACGAGGAAGAACGGGGTCTCGCTCGTTGGCTTGGTGGCGGTGGTGTGGATGGACCACAACACGGACTGGAGCTCGTCATACCAGCCCCTGCCGCAGGCCTCGAGCTTCTTCTTGAAGGTCCTGGTCTTGAGGCCCCTCAGGACCTTTGCGTTGGCGCGTTCGTCCTGTCCATTGCTCTGGGGGTGTGCCACCGAAGCGTAGCAGATTTGCGTTCCAAGGTTAGCACAATATGTCCTGAAGAGATTACTAGTGAACTGCGAGCCGTTATCAGTGATGATGCGGTTGGGGACCCCGAAACGGCTCACGAGACCCTTGATGAACTTGACCGCGGAGCCAGTTGGGATGGTGCGGACGGCTTCTACCTCCGCCCACTTGGTGAACTTGTCGATGGCGACGTAGAGGTAGCGGTAGCCCCCGGGCGCTCGAGGGAATGGGCCCAAGATATCCAGCCCCCAGACCGCGAACGGCCATGTGAGTGGGATGGTCTGGAGGCCCTGAGCCGGCTGATGAATCTGCTTGGCGTGGAACTGGCAGGCCTCGCAGGACTTCACCAGTTCAGTCGCGTTGTTGAGTGCCGTGGGCCAGTAGAATCCACTACAAACGCCTTGCCGACGAGGGTTCATGATGACGAGTGGTGCCCGCAGTCCCCGCCGTGTATGTCGGCCAGCACCTCTCTTCCTTGCTCCCTGGAGATGTAATGTAGGGAAACGCCGTTTGGCCGCTTCCTATATAACTCACTGTCCTGGATGCAATATGCCATGGCTTGTCGGGCCACACGCTCCATGTCTTCCTCCTCTTCCGGCAGCGTCCCTTGCGTCAGGTATTCCTTGAATTCCTTGATCCAGCATCCCTCCCGAGGCTCGGGCGCCAAAAGCAAGCGTGCTCCCGAGGTCGGGCTGCAAGCCGGGGCTCCTGAGGCAGGCGGTTGTGGGAGCTCCACGCGAGGCAGCGCTGTTCTTGAGAGCGGTGGCATTGATGATGGCTTGAAGAGCCGCTCCTCAAAGACGCCAGGCTCTTGGGGTAGCCACTTGGATGCTCTTCTAGCAATGTCATCAGCTTCCTTGTTGGTGCCACGGGGCACATGCTGTAACTCCAGACCCGAGAACCGTTTCTCCATCTTGCGCACCTCCGCGAGGTATGCCTCCATGTGCTCGTCCTTTGGCTCATAAACCTTGTTGGAGAAGTTGACAAGGAGCTGCGAGTCGCCCTTGATGGTGAGACGCCTCACCCCCAGGGCCACCGTAGCCCTGCGGCCAGCTATGAGGCCTTCGTACTCTGCTATGTTGTTGGAGACCTTCTCGCCCTGCTGGAAGCAGAGCTGCACGGTGTAGCAGAGCTTGTCCTGGGTGGGCGAGATAAGCACCGCTCCAGCCCCCGCGCCTTGGCGTGAGAATGCGCCGTCGAAGTACATGACCCAGCCGTCCGGCGCTTCGCTTCCTTGAGATAGGGATTGGTCCTCACCTGCTTCGAGTTTTGGGGCGTCGGTCCATTCAGCCACAAAGTCTGCGAGCGCGGCCCCATTGATGACCCTCGTTGTGCTGAACTCCAAGTTGAACGCTTGCAGCTTGATGTTCCATTCAGCGACTCGCCCAACAGCATTGGGGCTTCCTGAGCACTCTTTCAAGTGGGTAAGCCGAGACGACCTTGATGGGGCGACCCTGGAAGTAGTGGCGCAGCTTGTGTGAGGCCACCAGGAGCACGAGCAGGATCTTCTGAGGCATGGGGTACCGTGCCCTCGCATCCCGCAGCACTGTGCTGAGGAAGTACACCGGGTGCTCGACGAGGGCGGGAGAGTTGAGGGAGTCTTAGGCTTCCGGGAGCTGAGGTGTCTCTGTGAGGGCTTTGGCTTCAGGGGCTTGGTGGTACGCTGAAGCAGCAGCTGCTTCAGGAGCTTCGCATTGGTGTCACGCCGCTTCATCTGCCCTGGTGGTTCCCCCTGGCGGGTCCTTGATCTGGCGCTCTTCTCTGAGGGCCACCAGCGCTGCGCTGGCGGAGTGGGGTGTGGCAGACAGGTAGAGCACCAAGGGTTCGAGGGGCCGAGGTGCCACCATCACTGGCGGGCTGGTCAGGTATCTCTTGAGGTCTTGAAACGCTTGATCGGCTTCCGGAGTACACTCGAATGGGCCCTTTTTCTTCATCATCTTGAAGAACGGTAGGGCACGCTCTCCCAGCTTGGAGATAAAGCGGCCCAACGCAGTCACACGACCAGTAAGCTTCTGCATCTCCTTGAGGGTCTGCGGCGGGCTCATGTCTTTGATTGCCTTGACCTTCTCTAGGTTCGCCTAGATCCCTCTGTGGGATACGAGGAAACCCAGCAGCTTGCCGGAAAGGACACCGAACACGCACTTCTCCGGGTTGAGCCGTATGTTCACCTGGTGTAGGCTTGCGAAAGTCTCCTCCAGATCTTGGATCAAGGTTCTCGCCTCCCGAGACTTCACCACGATGTCGTCGACGTAGGCTCCGTGTTTCTCCCGAGCTGCCACCCCAAGGCGATGTGTATCAGCCGCTGAAACGTCGCGCCCGCATTGCGTAGTTCGAAAGGCATGCAAGTATAGCAGTACACCCCACACGGGGTCAGGAAGGCGGTCTTCTCCACATCTTCTACCGACATCTTGATCTGGTGGTAGCCCGAGAACGCATCCAAGAAGCACAGCAAATCACACTCGGCGGTGGAGTCAATGATCTGATTGATGCGCGGAAGCGAGAACGGATCCTGGGGGCAGGCTTTGTTGAGGTTGGTGAAGTCGACACACATGCGCTCCTTCCCACCTTTCTTTGGCACAACAACGGGGTTTGCCAGCCACTCGGGGTACCGAACTTCGCGAATGGCACCCGCCGCCTCTAGCTTGCGGGTTTCTTGGATGATGAAGGCCTGCTTCTCCATGGACTGCCATCTTGCCCGCTGCTTCACAGGGCGTACATTGGGGCACACCCTTAAGTGATGCTGAATCACCTCTCTCGGGACCCCCACCAGCTGCTTGGGTTCCCATGTGAATATCTCCTTGTTTGCACACAAGAACTTCACCAACGCTTCCTCTTGGTCAGTGTCGAGGTCGGCACCTATGGTAAAGGTGGCTCCTGAGGACCCGTCCTCATCAACGGGCACCTGTTTGGTTTCTGCCTTGTCTTGGGTGAACAGCTGCTTCTTCTTGGTTGGTGCGGCTCCCTTGGCCTCGGAGGCGCCTGCGCCGGCAGGCTACACCGCTGCGGCGGTCTTGAAAGCAAGCTTGAGCGCCACCAAAGCCTCCTTGTTGTACCCCTCGACGGTGAGGACGCCCTTGCTCCCACTCATCTTCATGAGGTTGTAAGCCGGATGGGTTGCTGCCATAAACTGGGCCAGAGCTGGGTACCCGAGGATGGCGTTGTAGGGGAGGCCGATGCGGGCAATGTCAAAGTCGACCAGCTCGGTGCGGTAATTGTCGCGCGTGCCAAAGGTGACAGGAAGGCGGATCTGCCCCAGGGAGTGGGCGGTGTCGCCGCCAACTCCTGAGAAGGGCTTGCTGAGGCGGAGCCGCTCGAGTGGTACGTGAAGGAGGCCGAAGGCTTCCACGGAGAGCACGTTGAGGCCAGCGCCGCCGTTGATGAGGGTCTTGACGGCCATGTTGCAGATGGTGGGAGTTCAAAGCATTGGGAGCATACCCGAGCTGGCGGTGGAGATGGGATTATCCCTTGAGTCGAAGGTAAGGTCGGCCTCGGGCGCGGCCCAGCCCAGGGGAGCCCCCGGGCGCTTGTAAGCGGCGCCGATCTGGCGAAGGAACGACTTGATGTGGCGGTCTGAGGGCGGTGCTTGCGAGCCGCCAAGGAGGGTCGCGACCGCGTGGGGTGCCGGTGCCGCGAAGCGTGCGACGAAGAGACCGCGCAGCTCCTCCCAAGATGCCACCGTGGATCCGGGGAGGTTGAGCAGCCAGGCGCGCGGTGCACCTGCGAGGGCCATGGGCAGCCAGTTGGCCATGACCTTGTCGTCGCCTCCGGCCTTGAGGATGGCTTCCTCGTACGCCAGCAGGAAAGCCGACAGGTCTGCCGCGCCGTCGTAGCGCGGCGGCATCTCCGGCTTGAACTTGGGTGGCCACTGCACCTGTCGCAGGGCGGGGGCCAAGGCTCGGAGCCCCCTGGCCCCGTCGCCGGCATCACGCGTCGGAGCCGGGAGTGAGACGCCTGCCATGGGGGCAAAGCGCGGTGGTGGCGGAGCGCGGACCGACGGAAGGAAAGCTACGACGCACCCCTACCTGGCGCGCCAAATGTCAGATCTCGGGTTCCGGCAAAACCCTTAAGGTTCGAACTCAGGGGTGCGCGCGAAGATCTCCCCCTCGCAGATCACGCCCTCTCACGCTTCGTGATCTCTAGGCTAGCTCGATGAACTCACAACACAAGGGACAGAAGATTTATACTGGTTCGGGCCACCGTTGTGGTGTAATACCCTACTCTAGTGTGGTGGTGGTGGATTGCCTCTTGGGCTGAGGATGAACAGTACAAGGGGAAGAACAGCCTCCTGCGGAGAGGTGTTCTTGTTCTTGGTGAACTTGTGTGGGTGAGGATGATCGGAATCCGTCCCCTCCTATGGTGGTGGCTAGTCCTATTTATAGAGGCCCGGTCCTCTTCCCAAATATCGAGCGGGAAGGGATCCCACAATGGCCAATTTGAAAGGGGACAACTAGTACTACTTATCCTGACAAAAGTAGTCTTCGCCTACCAAAGGCTCTGGTGGTGACGCCGTCTTGGGCTGCACGGTGACCTCCGTCCTGCCGTCCTGCTGGTCTTGGTCTCGTTGCACCGATAGGGAAACCTTTGCTCGACGCCTCGAAACTCCTCGCCTGCACTTTCCCCCTTAGCACCAAAGAGGAAACAAGGACACTATGCGCACTGGCACCCGCCTGGTCTCGATCGTCATGGCTTACGTCACTGGAACCTCGCGAGGTTTTGTCTTGCCTTGATCTCTCCGCCCCTCGCGAGCCAGCCTGGCGAGGCAGCTCCTGAGGAGGTCTTGTGTCGTCCGCCTCGCGAGGCTTGGCCCCTCGCGAGGGTCTTGAAAGCTTGTTGGTGAAGATGGGCCGTACGGGCCCGCTCGTAGAGCCACGCCGTGGGCCGCAGGTAGGCAGGTCTGGGGACCCCCGTTCCCAGAACGCCAACATCATCCAGTGGCTGAGGACATGCACATCAGGAAGGATGCTGGACTGAGATTGTGGAGACATTCTGATCCCTATGCTGTGAGGAGGAAGACTGTAGTTGATTACAGATTTCTTACAAAAGAATAGCAAGACTTCTATGAGACAATTTTGCTTGACAAGAAGCCAATTGTGTGTGACATGAGATGGGTTTATTGGGAGTACATCAAGGAGAAGGAAGATCACTTCCCAGGAGTTTGTGACAGCTTCAAAGCTTGTGGAGTAGATAAGTTTGTTGGGCAGAAGCTCACAAAATGGAATGATGAGCTGATCATGCGGTTTTACTCCACTGCTCACTTTTACGCAGATGGGAAGATCATATGGATGTCTGAAGGTACAAGGTACCTATCCACTATTGAAGAATGGGCTAAATTGATCAATGCCCCGGAGGAACCTGATGATGACTTGGATGTGTATGCAAATAATAATAAAGACCACAACTCAATGGCAAACATGTACAAAGAGATCCCTGACAAAGCTTTGGAGACACACAAGCTTGGATCTGTACACTATCTGTTATCTGGTCTGCCTACCATCAACACCATCCTAAGGCACACTCTGCTACCCAAGTCAGGAGATCACAAGATGATCAGAGGACATTCTATAAACCTTCTACAACTTTTTGATGTCCCTCAGAAGTTCAAGGTCATGAGTCTAATTGTAGAGACAATCAAGAGGACAACTACTGACCAAAAGAGAAGTTGTGGGTATGCTCCACATATTCAGGAGCTCATCAATTCTAAGATGGGCACATGCACACATTTTCTGGACAAGGAGCATCTACCCTTATATCCTGATATTGAAGACAACACTGTAGTGATGAATGAGGAGGAACCATCATCAACTCAAGCACAAGAGAAGAGAGCCAAAGCAAAGGCTGAGAAAGCTGCCAAGATGCCAAGTGTTGAGGAAGCATCTCAAGTTTTCCTGAAGAGCAAGCACGATCAGCTTGCATATATGATCCAATCTACACTGAGGATTGAGAAGGACTTGGCCACCCTGACTCAAAACCAGGAGAGTTTAGAGAGGATCATAGAGACAAAATTTTATGATCTTGATCTGAAGGTAACTGAGATCCAAACAACAGTTGAGCAGCTCTAGGAGGAAGCAGAAGAGAGGAAAGGGAAGGCAACTACTGATGCTTTTCAGCGAGTTCCTAGAGGACAGAGGTCTGCTGCAGTGCATGTACCTGACTCAAGAGCCACAACATCAGCACCAGCAGCCACAGCTTCAGTGCCACCTCTAGCAGCCACTCCACCAGCTCCAACTACATCAACAGATGCCTTCATTCTTGGAGCTCTCTCTACACCACCTCCTGAAGACCAAGCCTGAGAGACGCATAGCACTATGCATTTTTGAACTTTTTGGTAATTTGTTGCCAAAGGGGGAGAAATATGTATAGATCATAGGATTTGAGAGAGAGTGTGTTTTGCCTTTTATCTCTCTTGCTTTTGGTTGAACTTGTCTGCTTGGTTGATACACTTTACTCTATGTCTGTGTGAAAATACTTGTTTGACCATATGCTACTTTAATGCTTGCTTGGATGATATTAACTCTTATATCTCTTATATGATCATCCACTTTGCTTGGTGATGAGTGCATGCTTTTAATTCTCTATCATTTTGAGCACTCCACCAAGATGTATGTGAAATGGAAGAGTGGTCCATGATCCTAATTGATTGTGCATTTGCATTCAAACGCAAATCTTAAATAATGCACCAATTTAGGGGGAGCTCTTTCTTATCACATACTTCTCAAACCGACGATGTATTTCAATCTTATTATCATTTGTCGAAGCTTTGATCTATATGTTGTCATCAATTACCAAAAAGGGGGAGATTGAAAGTGCAACTATCCCTGGGTGGTTTTGGTAATTCCTAACAACATATAGCTCACTGAGCTAATGCTATTTCAAGATAAATACTTTAGGAAAGGTCAATGATTGGCATGGCATGGACTAGGAATGTGGACCCCTCAAAATGCTAAGGACAAAAGATTGGCTCAAGCTCTAAAGCTCAAGACTCTACATTTTACTTTTAGTGATCCAAGATCACATTGAGTCCATAGGAAAAGCCAATACTATTAAAAGGGGATGAGGTGTTGCTTAATGGCTTGCTTGCTCAAATGCTTAGTGATATGCTCCAAAACCCCCAACCACTTTCTCATATCCACATATGTCCCAAACCAAAAGTCAAACTCAGCCCCACCGAAACTTTCTATCCGGCGCCACCAAGTTCAGTTGACATAGCCACTGCCACAAAACCCTAGTAATTTCGGTCTCACTGATAGGGATCTCGGTCTCACCGAGATGGGATTGCAAACTCTCTGTTTCCCTTCATAATGTCTCGGTCCAACCAATATGAGTGATTGGTCCCACCGAGTTCGCAATACAAACTCTCTGTTTCCCTTTCGTAACGTTTCGGTCTTACCGAGATGCGCGAATTGGTCCCACCGAGTTTGCCTGACCAACTCTCTATTAGCTTGTTACCAAAATCGGTCCCACCGAGTTTGTGTAATCGGTCTCACCGAGATTAGTTATGCCCTAACCCTAATGAAATCGGTCTCATCGAGTTGACATGTCGGTCCCACCGAAAATCCTAACGTTCACATTTTGAATTAAATCGGTCTGACCGAGTTGCATTATTCGGTCCCACCGAGTTTGGTGATTTGTGTGTAACAGTTAGATTTTGTGTGGAGGCTATATATACCCCTCCACCCACTCTTCATTCGTGGAGAGAGCCATCAGAACATGCCTACACTTCCACCATACAATTTCTAAGAGAGAACCACCTACTGATGTGTTGAGGTTAAGATATTCCATTCCAACCATATGAATCTTGATCTCTAGCCTTCTCCAAGTTGCTTTCCACTCAAATCATCTTTCCACCAAATCCAAATCCGTGAGGGAGAGTTGAGTGTTGGGGAGACTATCATTTGAAGCAAAAGAGCAAGGAGTTCATCATCAACACACCATCTATTACCTTTTGGAGAGTGGTGTCTCCTAGATTGGTTAGGTGTCACTTGGGAGCCTCCATCAAGATTGTGGAGTTGAACCAAGGAGTTTGTACGGGCAAGGAGATCGCCTGCTTAGTGAGGCAAGTCCTTCGTGGGCGATGGCCATGGTGGGATAGACAAGGTTGCTTCTTCGTGGACCCTTCATGGGTGGAGCCCTCCGTGGATTCGCGTAACGGTTACCCTTCGTGGGTTGAAGTCTCCACCAACGTGGCTGTACAATAGCACCACCTATCGGAACCACGCCAAAAATCTCTGTGTCTACATTGCGTTTGCTCCCTCCAAACTCCTCCCTTTACCTTCATATGCAATGTTTTACATTCCGTTGCAATACTCTTAGACTTGCATGTGTAGGTTGTTTACTTGACTAGTGTTATGTTGCTAAAATCTGCCAAGACTTAAAATTGGGAAAAGGCTAGATTTTTATTTGGTCAAGTAGTCTAATCACCCCCCCTCTAGACATACTTACGATCCTACAACTTGCTGCCATGATGCGCGGTTCAAACATGGGTATCCTGCCTTATTGGCTTATCTTATTGGTCGCTTGGGGGCTTCCTGTTCAAACATAGGTATATTCAGCAAAGAGAGCATAGTGTTACTACCCTCTTGACCGAATATGTCACTTGGGGGCTTCCTATTCAAACATAGGTGTATTCACCAAAGAGAACATAGGGTTACTACCCTCTTGACTGGGTTATTTGTTCAAACATAGGTGTATTCACCAAAGAGGACATAACCCTTCCGATTCATCCTGCCTGTATGCCAGCTGCTTCTCCATCAGGTAATCCTGATTGACCCGCCGAACTCTTAACATTCAGTCTTTTTAACAAGACCCTGAACTAGTTAAGGTTAAAACGCCGAATTGTCATGTGAGGGCACAGCTTACAGATAGCGAGGATGAACCCAGGCTATTAAGCCGCCTTCATTGAAACTTGGTTAAACCTGCCTGTTTGCATGATGCTACTCCGACCTCGTGTACTCTCGATAAGTCAATCTTTAAACAAGACCCTGAACTTATCCAGGTTAAAACATCGATTGGGTCATGTGAGAGCCGGCTTACAGAAAGCGAGGATACTCCAGTGGCTATCATGCTATATTCATTGAAGTATTCTGTTATCATACACATACATCATCATATATTGCATCATCATTACATCATCATAGCATGCATCATATATGCATGGATATACTGGTTTATATTACAGGAACCAATTTTCAAACTGGGTTATATTATTCAAATCTTTAATAGCCAATATGGCTGGACTTTTATTATGGTTATCAATAAACAGTATTATGATTGAGGTTTTCAAGGTAGCTTCAGCGCAATGGCTATTATTTATTTATCAATGGATATGATTTATTCTACAATGGAAGGAATAGTCCCGAGTCGCTGCAGGCTTATGACCCGACACTTGGGGGAAACATTATTCAGGTTGAGATTACATCAAGTATGGAAGTCCCATGTCGCTGCAAGCATGCACCATGACACTTGGGGGCTAATGCAAAGTCATTTTTACTTGTATTATTGAAGACCCGACTCATCACATCGTAATGAGCCGGCCTTTAGGGGCTACTAATTGCTCCTGCTAAAAATTCAAGGTACACAAGTTAAAACCATTATTTTGAAGGGTCCATTGCTCAATTGGTAAAGCACAAGGCTCTTAACCTTGTGGACGTGGGTTCAAGCCCCATGGTGGGGGTTACATTATATGATGTTATTTTCAATGAAGTATATATAAAGTCCCAGCTCAGTATTATCTTACTGAGCCGGCCCTTGGGGGCTACACGTTGCTGTTCAAAGTCTACATGATCATATCTACAAAGTCCCTGCTCATTATTGCATAATGACCCGGCCCTTGGGGGCTACACTGGTTGAAGTTTTATGGGCATCAGTAATTACAAGTCCCGTGTTCTTTGCAAGCATGACAACCCGACACTTGGGGCTACATATATGGAATATTCAGTTTTTACTAGTGACTGAGATGAACAACATGGATTTCTTCAAAGTGGTGGTATTCATATTGAAGCAAGTCTTAAGTCATCACTTTGCTCTGCTCAAGACTTGGGGGCTACAGGTACTATGGATATAAGGGAGAAATATCTTCAAATTCTCAGCCTTGAGTAAACCAGATTGACCCGCTGTCTGCAACAATCATAACCCGGCGTCACCAATAATTATGACCCGGCATCGACAACAATTATGACTCGGCATCATCTGTTTATAACCCGACAATTTTGGTAATCATAAATTGGCAAGATCTACATCTTCAAGCCGACTGAAAATCAGATGAGTAATTCAAGACCAATATTTTTGTTAAGCATTGGGACCCGAGTCAAATGAATTATTCTTCACAATATTTCACTGTGAGAAACCAACATCAGCAAATTCAGTATGAAGCTGGCCTATTGACCCAAATTTTCTAGAAGAAGGAAATGACAAGGAATTAAGGATGATCGGGTGCCGGCTTACAAGAATTCTTAACCCGGAGCACAATCTGTCAAATTTGTTCTTGTGTTTGTTTTACAGGATCAGTTTAACATGGATAAATCTAAATTAAACCGGGGGCTAATGTCGGGGATATACCCCGCGGTATGACCCGGCTGGAGATATGACCCGGCTAGGACTCGGTGTTTGATTGGTGACCCGGCAGATTGTAAGCCGACAGTTATAAGCCAGATTGTAAGCTGGAAGATTGTAAGCCGGCAGATTATAAGCCAGATTGTAAGCCGACAGATAGTTATGACCCGGTAAATACTTAGCCATGAAAATGAGTCGCCTGGAGTTAAGAAGCCCAAGACGTTAAGAAGCCCATGGTGAGAAGCCCGTAATGAGATGCCAATGGTGAGACGTCAGAATAGGTTAAGTCCTGATCCGAGTTGGACTCTACATGTAACCCGCCCCTTCAACTTATATAAGGAGGGGCAGGGCACCCCAAGAGGGGGAAGAAATAATCTCTAAGGATAGACACAACTAGGAGAGTCGGTGCATCGACGAGTCCCTCGGGATGGTAATGAGACCTAGCCACAAACATCATGTAGGGTTGTTACCGGATGATGTTTCCCGGGGCCATAAGCTGTCTAAACCGTTGACTTGTGTTGCGTCTCTCGATTCTGATCAACCCCTCTCAAGCTATCACGTAGATGCGTTGGCCTCACGACTAAGTCCTCACACTAGGACATCTGCCGTGACCATTCCACGACACTTACTATTATTTATAATTTTTAACCATAATAAGGCTTTTTGGAGTAATTCTAATGCCTTTTCTCTCATAATTTACAAGGTACACACAAAGAGGGAGAATTACAGCAACTTGAAATCTGGACCTGGAAAAGCTACATCGGGCCACCTATTCTGCACAACTCCAACCATGCTGAAACTTCACGAGGAATTTTTATGGAATATATAAGAATTATTGGAGCAAATAACTACCAGAGGGGGCCCACCAGGTGGGCACAACCCACCTGGGCGCGCCAGGGAGCCCAGGCGCGACCTGGTGGGTTGTGCCCTCCTCGGCCCACCTCCGGTGCCCATCTTCTGGTATATAGGTCATTTTGACCTAGGAAAAAAATAAGAGGAGGACTTTTGGGACGGAGCGCTGCCGTCTCGAGGCGGAACTTGGGCAGGAGCACTTTTGCCCACGGCGGAGCGATTCCGCCAGGGGAACTTCCCTCCCGGAGGGGGAAACCATCATCCTCATCATCACCAACAACTCTCCCATCTTGGGGAGGGAAATCTCCATCAACATCTTCATCTCAAACCCTAGTTCATCTCTTGTGTTCAGTCTTGTTACCAGAACTATAGATTGGTGCTTGTGGGTGACTAGTAGTGTTGATTACATATTGTAGTTGATTACTATATGGTTTATTTGGCGGAATATTATATGTTCAGATACATTATGCTATTTAATACTCCTCTGATCATGAGCATGTCTATCATTTGTGAGTATTTACTTTTGTTCTTGAGGTCACGGAAGAAATCATGTTGCAAGTAATCATGTGAATTTGATATGTGTTCGATATTTTGATAGTATGTATGTTGTGATTCCCTTAGTGGTGTCATGTGAACGTCGACTACATGACACTTCACCATATTTGGGCCTAAGGTAATGCATTGTGGAGTAGCAATTAGATGATGGGTTGCGAGAGTGACAGAAGCTTAAACCCCAGTTTATGCGCTATTCCGTAAGGGACCGATTGGATCCAAAAGTTTAATGCTATGGTTATAATTTATTCTTAATACTTTTCTCGTAGTTGTGGATGCTTGCAGGTGGGTTAATCATAAGTAGGAGGTTTGTTCAAGTAAGAACAACACCTAAGAACCGGTCCACCCACATATCAAATTATCAAAGTAGCGAACACGAATTAAACCAACATGATGAAAGTGACTAGATGAAATTCCCGCGTACCCTCAAGAATGCTTTGCTTATCATAAGAGACCGTTTGGCCTGTCCTTTGCCTCAAAAGGATTGGACTACCTTGCTGCATATTTTTTTACTACTATCGTTACTTTCTCGTTACAAATTATCTTGCTATCAAACTACTCCGCTACTTACAATTTCAGCACTTGCAGAAATTACCTTACTGAAAACTACTTGTCATTTCCTTCTGCTCCTCGTTGGGTTCGACACTCTTACTTATCTAAAAGAACTACAATTGATCCCCCTTTGGTAAGTGGAATTCGGTAAGGAAACATTTATATAGTGTGCTGAAATTTATTGTCACTTGTTACTATGGAAAACAATCCTTTGAGGGGTTTGTTCGAGTTATCTTCACCTCATCCGGAACCAAAATTAGTTACCCCTCAACCTACTGCAGCTACTGAAAATATTGAATATGAAATTCCTTCGGGTATGATAGAACAACTACTAGCTAATCCTTATGCAGGAGATGGAACCGAACATCCTGATATGCACTTGATATATGTGGAACAAATTTGTGGATTGTTTAAGCTTGTAGGTTTACCAGGAGATGAAGTTATTAAAAAGGTTTTCCCTTTATCTTTCAAGGGAAAAGCATTGGCATGGTATAGGCTATGCGATGATATTGGATCATGGAATTGAAATCGTTTGGAACTGGAGTTCCACCAAAAAAATTGTCCTATGCATCTAATTCATCGTGATCGAAATTATATATATAGTTTTTGGACTCGTGAAGGATAAAGTATCTCTCTAGCTTGGAGGAGGCTTAAGTCAATGTTATATTCATGCCCCAATCATGACCTCTCAAGAGAAATTATTATCCAGAATTTTTATGCTCGGCTTTCTCGTAATGATCAAACCATGCTTGATACTTCTTTTGCTGGTTCTTTTATGAAGAAGACTATTGAATTCAGGTGGAATCTTTTAGAAAGAATTAAACACAACTCTAAAGATTGGGAACTCGATGAAGGTAAAGAGTCAGGTATTAAACCTAAGTATGATTGTGTTAAATCTTTTATGGATATCGATGCTTTTCAAAAGTTTAGCACTAAATATGGACTTACTCAGAGATAGTAGCCTCCTTTTGTGAATCTTTTGCTACTCATGTTGAACTCACTAAAGAGAAGTGGTTTAAATATCACCCACCTATTGAAGAAGAAATTAAAGAACCGATACCAGTTAAAGAAGAAACTATAATTTATAATGTTGATCCAGTTGTTCCTTCTGCTTATATAGAGAAACCACCTTCCCTTGTTAGGATAAAGGAACATGCTAAAGCTTCAACTATGGTTAACAAAAGCTATATTAGAACACCTAAAGCTGATGAACAAATTAAAGTAGAACCTAGCGTTGCTATGGTTAAAGATCTCTTGGAAGAAGATGTAGATGGGCATGTTATTTACTTCTGTGAAGAGGCTGCTAGAATTGCTAAACCTGATAAAAGGGATAAACATAGACCTGGTGTGGGCATGCCTGTCATCTCAGTTAAAATAGGAGATCACTGTTATCATGGTTTATGTGACATGGGTGCTAGGTGAGTGATATTCCTTACACCCTTTATCAAGAAATTATGAAAGACATAGCACCTCCAGAGTTAGAAGAAATAGATGTTACTATTAAACTTGCTAATGGAGACACCATATCACCATTTGGGATTGTTAGAGATGCTGAATTCTTTTGTGGGAAAATAAAATACCCTACTGCTTTTCTTGTTCTTGGTTCCCCACAAGATGACTTCTATCACATTATCTTTGGTAGACCTTTCTTGAACACAGTTAATGCTAAGATAGATTGTAAGAAACAAATTGTCGATGTTAGTTTTGGTGATGAGTCCCATGAGTTTAATATTTCCAAGTTTACTAGAAATCTTCATGAAAAATAATTGCCTAGTAAGGATGAATTAATTGGTCTTGCTTCTATTGCTGTACCACCTACTGATCCTTTAGAACAATATTTGCTAGACCATGAAAATGATTTGCATATGCATGAAAGAAAATGAAATAGATAAAATTTTCTTTGAACAATGTCCTTTGCTTAAACACAATTTGCCTATTGAAACTCTAGGAGGTCCACCTCCACCTAAAGGTGATCCTGTGTTTGAATTGAAACAATTGCCAGACACTTTGAAATATGCTTATCTTGATGAAAAGAAGATATATCCTGTTATTATTAGTGCTAACCTTTCAAAACATGAAGAAGAAATATTATTGAAAGTTCTAAGGAAGCACCGAGCTGCTATTGGATATACTCTTGATGATTTAAAGGGCATTAGTCCCACTCTATGTCAACACAAAATCAATATGGAACCTGATGCTAAACCCGTTGTTGATCACCAACGTCGGTTAAATCCGAAGATGAGAGAAGTGGTAAGAATGGAAATATTAAAACTTCTGGAAGCAGGTATAATCTATCCCATAGCTGATAGTAGATGGGTAAGTCTTTTTCATTGTGTCCCTAAGAAAGGAGGTATTACTGTTGTTCCTAATGATAAGAATGAGCTTATTCCACAAAGAATTGTTACAGGCTATAGAATGGTAATTGATTATAGAAAATTAAATAAGGCAACTAGAAAAGATCATTACCCTTTGCCTTTTATTGATCAAATGCTTGAAAGATTATCTAAGCACACACACTTTTGCTTCCTTGATGGATATTCTGGCTTTTCACAAATACCTGATTCTCAACCTGATTAATAAAAGACCACTTTTACTTGTCCTTTTGGAACTTATGCTTATAGACATATGCCTTTTGGTTTACGTAATGCACTTGCTACCTTTCAAAGATGTATGACTGCTATATTCTCTGACTTTTGTGAAAAGATTGTTGAGGTTTTCATGGATGACTTTTCTGTTTATGGGAAGTCTTTTGGTGATTGTTTAAGCAATCTTGATCGAGTTTTGCAGAGATGCGAATAAACAAATCTTGTTTTGAATTGGGAGAAGTGCCACTTTATGGTTAATGAAGGCACTGTCTTGGGTCATAAATTTCTGAAAGAGGAGAAAATGCCATGTCCTAAAGATATAAAAGATATTCTAGTTTCCTAGGCCATGCTGGTTTCTATAGGAGATTTATCAAAGACTTCTCTAAAATTTCTAGGCCTCTCACTAGTCACTTGCAAAAGGATATTCCCTTTGTTTTTGATGATGATTGTTTTGAAGCCTTTGAAACACTCAACAAAGCCTTAATTTCCACACCTATTGTTTAACCACCTGATTGGAACTTGCCTTTTGAAATTATGTGTGATGCTAGCGATTATGTTGTTGGTGCTGTTCTAGGACGAAGAGTTGATAAGAAATTGAATAATATTCATTATGCTAGTAAAACTCTAGACAGTGCTCAAAGAAATTATGCTATTACTAAAAAAGAATTCTTAGCAGTGGTGTTTGCTTGTGATAAATTCAGACCTTATATTGTTGATTCCAAAGTAACTGTTCACACAGACCATGCTGCTATTAAATATCTTATGGAAAAAAAGATTCTAAACCTAGACTTATTCGTTGGGTTCTCTTGTTGCAAGAATTTGGTTTACATATTATTGATAGAAAACAAGCTGAGAACTCGGTAGCTGATAATTTGTCTAGGATTGAAAATGTGCTTGATGACCCACTACCTATTGATGATAGTTTTCCTGATGAGCAGTTAGCTGCAATAAATGTTTCTCATAGTACTCCTTGGTATGCTGATTATGCTAATTACATTGTTGCTAAATATTTGCCTCCTAGATTTACTTACCAAGAAAAGAATAAAATCTTTTATGATTTAAGACATTACTTTTGGGATGACCCACATCTTTATAAAGAAGGAGTAGATGGTATTATTAGACGTTGTGTACCTGAGCATGAACAGGGACAAATCCTACAGAAATGTCACTCCGAAGCTTATGGAGGGCACCATGCTCGATATAGAACTGCTCACAAGGTATTGCAGTATGGATTTTATTGGCCTACTCTCTTCAGGGATGCCCGTAAGTTTGTATCATCTTGTGATGAATGTCAATGGATAGGTAATATCGGTAAGCGTTAAGAAATGCCTATGAATTATTCACTGGTTGTTGAACCATTTGATGTTTGGGGATTTGATTACATGGGACCTTTTCCTTCCTCTAATGGGTATACACATATTTTGGTTGCTGTTGATTATGTTACTAAATGGGTAGAAGCTATTCCAACTAGTAGTGCTGATCACAACACCTCTATTAAAATGCTTAAGGAAGTTATTTTCCCAAGGTTTGGAGTCCCTAGATATTTAATGACTGATGGTGGTTCACACTTTATTCATGGTGCTTTCCGTAAAATGCTTGCCAAGTATGATGTTAACCATAGAATTGCATCACCTTATCATCCTCAGTCTAGTGGTCAAGTTGAATTTAGCAACAGAGAAATAAAATTAATTCTGCAAAAGACTGTCAATAGGTCTAGGAAGAATTGGCTTAAGAAATTAGATGATGAACTTTGGGCTTATAGAACAACATATAAAAATCCTATGGGTATGTCTCCTTATAAAATGGTCTATGGAAAAGCTTGTCATTTGCCTCTTGAGTTAGAACATAAAGCATGTTGGGCAGTTAAAGAATTCAACTATGATTTCAAACTTGCCAGTGAAAAGAGGTTATTTGATATTAACTCACTAGATGAATGGAGAATCCAAGCTTATGAAAATGCAAAATTATTAAAAGAAAAAGTTAAAAGATGGCATGAAAAAAGAATCCAAAAGCGTGAGTTTAAAGTTGGAGAATATGTTCTTTTGTACAACTCTCGTTTTAGATTTTTTGCAGGGAAACTCCTCTCAAAATGGGAAGGCCCATATGTTATCAAGGAGGTTTACCGGTCCGGAGCCATCAAAATAAATAATCCCAAAGGTACTAACCCGAAGGTTGTCAATGGGCAACGAATAAAACACTATATCTCAGGTACACCCATTAACGTTGAAAGTAATATTATCCAAACTCTGACACCGGAAGAACACATAAAAGAGTCCTTCCGGAACACTCCAGAATCGTGAAAATAAGGAGGTACATGATACGGTAAGTAAACGGACTCCAAAAATTCCGCAAAAATAATTTTTATCAATTTGGAATATTTCAGAATTTTGGAAATAAAGAAACTTCCAGGAAGCGTCCCCTGGTGGGCACAATACACCAGGGCGCGCCAGGCGCGCCCAGGTGGGTTGTTCCCACTGGTGCACCTTATGTACTCCATTTTTCTCCTGTATGCTTGTCCCCCAAGATAAAAAATCTATATATACTTCCGGAACCTGTTAACCACCGTATCGCGGAGAAAATCCTTTGTTCTCTTTTCTTGCTGTTTTCTGACAGATTCAACTAGACCAATGTCATGTATTCCTCACCCTTCAACAATGGAGAAGGACATAAGGTTGGTTCAGGAAAGATCTAAGGAGGGATGAACCTAAACAGGTTGCTATGGAGGAAGAAGAGGAAAGTCCCTTTGGGATTCACCCTCGGGCCTCCGAGAGGGGTACACTGGCTGGCATCTCCACTCACCCTAGTCCTCATCAAGCCATGGGATCATCGAACAATCAAGCGAGCCTGGAAGTGCAACAAGAGCTCCCACCGAGGAGGCCCTTACACAGGTTACATTGTAACAATTTTCATAATTTGATTCACAAATATGGGTTCGAGAACACTCCACGTAGGCACATACCGTCCAAATGGGACACATCCCGGCCAAGAGAAAATAGTGCACGAACCAAACCGTGGGGCCCTGAGAATAAACACATAATGGCTGAGGTGAAGAAAAACAATGAATTAATTCATCGAGCCCTTTGGGAGATTCAAGGGTTGAAGGATCTACTAATGGTTATATTGGAGAATACTACTTCACCAACATCATCTTCTTCACCACCAAAGGAAAACTGAGTATCGGGTATGGGCAATCCCCTTGGCTTCCGCCAATCTTGGGGGAGGTGCCCTGGTATTGTATCATCCCACTATCTTTTTGCTTTTACTTATTTCAGTTCGATCTTTTGCTTTAGATGAAATAAAGTTAGTTCGATCCTTTCTTATTTGAGAGTTTTGCTTAGTGATCTATCATTGTAATCGTGTGCAAGTTTTATAATAAATTTTAGTTTGCATTTTTGCTTCTTTTACTTTCATGTTGCAAATAAAGAAAAGAAATAAGAAGAAAAAGAGAAAGTAAATAAATAAAAGAAAGGAATAAATCAATAAGATCATATACTAATCCTATGGTAGGGGATAGCACCACATAAGGAAAAGTATAAGTAGGAAATTTTATTAGAGATTGACAAACATAGCATTAGTCAATGATGCAACTCATGAAAGAATTAATAAGGGAAGAGAAGATTCACATATAAATATACTATCCTAGAAATATTTTGTGATTGTGAGCCCTTAGCAAAATATTATATGCCAAAATTGTTGACGCTGGACAAGGAAGACAATTAATGGTTTATGTTTGTTTATATTCACATAGAAGTCATATTGTCATAGATCTTTCAACATGTGGTGCTTCCCCTATCTTTGCTAGCCAAAAATTCCGCACTAAGTAGAGATACTACTTGTGCATCCAAAAACCCTTAAACCCAAATCTTTTTCAAGTGTCCACCATACCTACCTACGGATTGAGCAAGATCCCTCAAGTAAGTTGGCATTGGTGCAAAAAGGCAATAAAAATTGCTTCTAAAAGTGTGAGATCATTTAGTGTAAGAGAAAACTGAGCGTTGTACGAACTTGGATGGCAAAGAATAAAAGCGACAGACTGCATAATAAAGGTTGTCATCTTAAGGGGCAATACAACGTGATGTTCTCTTGCACTAAGGGATTGAGCATACAAACAAATGAGCACATGGAAACCTCTGCTTCCCTCTGCGAAGGGCCTATCTTTTACTTTTATGTATTTACTTTTATGCAAAGAGTCAAAGTTTTCCTTCTATTCCTTTTTATTTTTCTCCTTTGGCAAGCATCATGTGATGAGGAAAGATCGAGGCACCTATGTCCAGTTGAATATAGATAGCATGAGTTATTATTGTTGACATCACCCTTGAGGTGAGTACGTCGGGAGGCAAAACTATAAGCCCCTATCTTTCTATGTGTCCAGTTGAAACGTTTTGCTCATGTGTACGCGGTGAGTGTTAGAAATTATAGAATACTATAGGATGGTTAAGTATGTGGACTTGCCTAAAGGCTCCGACGCGTGACCCTTCCTGAAAAGATGATGAATTGTAGTTGCAAAGTTGACTGAGAACATAGTTTGTTGGTTTCTAATAGAGTTTTTGCTTTATACTTCGATTGTGTGATGAACTATTACTTATTCATGAGAAGTGTATGATAAAAGTTCTATGATAAAAGTCTTATCTTTAAATTTTTTGCTGTTATAATAATCAACGTGATGCTTCTGTGTCAGTATTTTGTTTTTATCGACACCTCTCTCTCAAAGCAAGTGGACATGTTTTTGGATTTCGGTTTTCACTTGAGGACAAGCGAGGTCTAAGCCTGGGGGAGTTGATACGTCCATTTTGCATCATGTTTTCTTATTGTTATTTATAATGTTTTTATCCATAATAATGCTTCTTCGAGTAATTCTAATGCCTTTTCTCTCATAATTTACAAGGTACACACAAAGAGGGAGAATTCCGGCAACTGGAAATCTGGACCTGGAAAAGCTACGTCAGGCCACCTATTCTGCGCAACTCCGAACAAGCTGAAACTTCACGAGGAATTTTTATGGAATATATAAGAATTATTGGAGCAAATAACTACCAGAGGGGGCCCACCAGGTGGGCACAACCCACCTGGGCGCGCCCTGGTGTGTTGTGCCCTCCTCGGCCCACCTCCGGTGCCCATCTTCTGGTATATAGGTCATTTTGACCTAGAAAAAAAAATAAGAGGAGGACTTTCAGGACGGAGCGCCGCCGTCTCGAGGCGGAACTTGGGCAGGAGCACTTTTGCCCTCCAGCGGAGCGATTCCGCCGTGGGAACTTCCCTCCCGGAGGGGGAAATCATCGTCCTCATTATCACCAACAACTCTCCCATCCCGGGGAGGGCAATCTCCATCAACATCTTCACCAGCACCATCTCATCTCAAACGCTAGTTCATCTCTTGTGTTCAATCTTGTTACCGGAACTATAGATTGGTGCTTGTGGGTGACTAGTAGTGTTGATTACATCTTGTAGTTGATTACTATATGGTTTATTTGGTGGAAGATTATATGTTCAGATCCATTATGCTATTTAATACTCCTCCGATCATGAGCATGTTTATCATTTGTGAATAGTTACTTTTGTTCTTGAGGTCACGGGAGAAATCATGTTGCAAGTAATCATGTGAATTTGATATGTGTTTGATATTTTGATAGTATGTATCTTGTGATTCCCTTAGTGGTGTCATGTGAACGTCGACTACATGACACTTCACCACATTTGGGCCTAAGGGAATGCATTTTGGAGTAGCAATTAGATGATGGGTTGCGAGAGTGACAGAAGCTTAAACCCCAGTTTATGCGCTATTCCATAAGGTACCGATTGGATCCAAAAGTTTAATGCTATGGTTAGAATTTATTCTTAATACTTTTCTCATAGTTGCGGATGCTTGCGGGAGGGTTAATCATAAGTAGGAGGTTTGTTCAAGTAAGAACAACACCTAAGCACCGGTCCACCCACATATCAAATTATCAAAGTAGCGAACACGAATTAAACCAACATGATGAAAGTGACTAGATGAAATTCCGTGTACCCTCAAGAATGCTTTGCTTATCATAAGAGACCATTTTGGCTTGTCATTTGCCTCAAAAGGATTGGCCTACCTTGCTGCATATTTTTTACTACTATCGTTACTTGCTCATTACAAATTATCTTGCTATCAAACCACTCCGCTACTTACAATTTCAGCACTTGCAGACATTACCTTACTGAAAACTACTTGTCATTTCCTTCTGCTCCTCCTTGGGTTCGACACTCTTACTTATCCAAAAGAGCTACAATTGATCCCCTATACTTGTGGGTCATCAAATACGTACTCCCCCAAGCTTGGGCTTTTGGCCTAAGTTGGTCTAAGCCCATGGATCAAACTAGCCCTCTCCGGTGTACTGAGGAGGATCCTGGGGGTTCCACCGGTTAGCAAGCTCCTGTGGATCCCACTGATAAATAGACTCCTGATATGGATCAGGTGATGGCTCTGGCTCAGGAGCTGGGGATCGTGTCCCCTCCCAGTATGCATGAATGTCCGCGGGCAAAACAAAGTACCTACCTGAATGAATATTGAACAAAGTAGGTGCAGGCAAGGTAATAATCAGAAAGTATCCTCGCTAGTTATAAATGAGTCTCCTTTCCTCATCACAGCGAATAAACTTATGTGCTACCATGCTATCATAATCTAAGTAAATATTGGGTAGCAATTTCTCCTCTTTTTCATGGCGCCTAATGGGTATCTCGAAGCGTCTAGCAAGGCGGGAGGCGAAGATGCCTCCAAAAATAGGACCCTTAGTATGCTTTAAACTCAACCGTTTAGCAACCATTGCACTAAAACTTAAAGTTTTATTACGAAGTAAAGCATGGCGCAATATGGCAAGGTCAGGAGCACTAAGGCCTCCACTCTCCCCACGACCAATTAAACATCTCCCAACAAATAATGAGTAGTAGCGCAAAACAGGAAAATGTAAACTAGCCACTCCCGTTTCCTACACCCTTCTCCTTTCCCCTATGGTGACTTCATCAATAAAATCTTCCACATCGCTAGGACGTGGTTCCTCGAGGCTACCCTCATAAGGTAATTTACAAACCTCACAAAAGTCATAAAGCGCCATCTCCTTATGCTCATCATATAAGTGAAACTCTACCGTGGGTGGCGATCTACTAGCATAAAAATCAAAATTTTGCACAAAAGTATTAGTGAGTAGGAGATACTGATCACACTGGTCATGGAGGAAGTCGGTGATGCCTGCATTCTCAGCCAAATAATAGAAATCATCATAAATTCCGGCCGCCTATAGGTATGCATCACATGGCCATTCACACGGCCGAATCTCCGCGGCGCGAGGAAGATTATACTTGGGCTTATCTTTCTCCTCATTTTCCATATCCTTCAAACCGCGGCTCGAGGAACCTCTCAACAATCTCCTCATCATTTTCTTCCTCTGAAAAATTTCTGAAATTTTTAGTGACTCAAAATAAAAGTGAAGCAAACTCAACAAGATTGATAGAACTACTCCTACAAGTGTCCGGAAGCTATATCATGCATCAAAACTACTTTGGACCATATAAATTTGACATGCAAGCTCAAGAACAAGGTCACCACAGCAACAAAAATTTGCAAAGAATAAAGCACTTGAACAAAAACTAATTGGACCATTGGAGGAGTCACATACCGAAGAACAATCCCCCAAACTAGTTTTTCGATTGAGGCTTTGAGCAAGGAGATCGAAAATGGCAGCAAAATGAGCAAGAACACGAGTTTGAGCTATGGAGTGATTTTTTTGGAGGAAGACGAAGTGGATGGGTGCTGGAATAAGCGGAGGGGGCCACATGGGGCCCACAAGGACAGGGGGCGCCCCCAGTGGGGGGTAGGGCGCGCCCTCCACCCTTGTGGCCAACTGGTGAGGCCCCCTGGTGTGTTCTTAGTGCCAGAAATTATCAAATATTCTATAAAAAATCATACTAAATTTTCAGGGCATTCGGAGAACTTTTATTTTTGGGACATTTTTTATTGCATGGATAATTCAGAAAATAGACAGAAAATACTATTTTTATTTATTTAATCTAAATAACAGAAAGTAAAAGGTAGGTACAGAGAGTTGTACTTTCTAAATTCATCCATCTCATGCTCATCAAAAGGAATCCATTAACAAGGTTGATCAAGTCTTATTAACAAACTTCTTCCGAATGACATGAAGCCGGAGAATTTTAGAATAACACTAGGTTACCTCAACGGGGATATGAATGTCCCCAACAATAAGAATATCATATTTCTTTTTGACAGTAGGAAGAGGGAATTCAAAACCTCCAATAGTAATAGTTGAATTTTTTTCCAATAGAATTGATACTATGAACTTGAGGTTGTTTCTTCAGAAAGTGCACCGTATGCTCATTACCATTAACATGAAAAGTAACATTGCCTTTGTTGCAATCTATAATAGCCCCTGCAGTATTCAAAAAAGGTCTACCAAGGATGATTGACATACTGTCGTCCTCGGGAATATCAATAATAACAAAGTCCGTTAAGATAGTAACGTTTGCAACCACAACAGGCACATCCTCACAAATAACGATGGGTATAGCAGTTGAGTTATCAGCCATTTGCAAGGAAATTTCAGTAGGTGTCGACTTATTCAATTCAAGTCTATGATACAAAGAGAAAGCCATAACACTAACACCGGCTCCAAGATCACATAAAGCAGTTTTAACATAGTTTCTTTTAATGGAGCATGGTACAGTTGGTACTCCTGGATCTCCAAGTTTCTTTGGTATTCCACCCTTAAAAGTATAATTAGCAACCATGGTGGAAATTTTAGCTTTCGGTATCTTTTATTAGTAACAATATCTTTCATGTACTTAGCATAGGGAGGCATTTTAAGCATATCAGTCAAACGCATACGCAAAAAGATAGGTCTAATCATTTTTGCAAAGTGCTCAAAATCCTCATCATCCTTTTTTCTTGGATGGCTTAGGTGGAAAGGGCATGGGTTTCTGAACCCATGGTTCCCTTTCTTTACCGTGTTTCCTAGCAATGAAGTCTCTCTTATCATAACGTTGATTCTTTGATTGTGGGTTATCAAGATCAACATCAGGTTCAGTTTCTACATCATTATCATTACTAGGTTGAGCATCAACATGAACATCATTATTAACATCATCACTAGGTTCATGTTCATCACCAGATTGTGTCTCCGCATCAGAAATAGAAATATCATTGGGATTCTCGGGTGTATCTATAGCAGGTTCACTAGCATGCAAAGTCCTATCAATTTTCTTTTTGTTTTTATTACTAGGACTAGGCGCATCAGTATTAATTCTCTAAGAATCTTTCTCAACTCTCTTAGGATGGCCCTCAGGATACAAAGGTTCCTGGGTCATTTTACCACCTCTAGTCATAACCCTGACAGCATTATCATTATTCTTACTATTCAACTCATTAAGCAAATCATCTTGGGCCTTAAGCACTTGCTCTACTTGAGTTATAACCATAGAAGCATGTTTACTAATAAGCTTAAGATCACTAACAGTTCTATTCATATAATCACCCAAGTGGTCAAGCATGTAAGCATTACGTTTCAATTGTCTACTAACATAAGCATTGAAGTTTTCTTGTTTAACAATAAAATTATCAAACTCATCCAAGCATTGACTAGGAGACTTATAATGAGGAATATCACCTTCATCAAATCTATGGAGAGAGTTTACCTCTACTACCTGTGTCGGGTTATCAAGACCATGTATTTCTTCAATAAGCGATAAATTCTTAACATCTTCAGCTTTAATACCTTTTTCTTTCATAGATTTCTTAGCCTCTTGCATATCTTCAGGACTGAGAAATAGAATACCCCTTTTCGGAGTTGGCTTAGGAGTTGGTTCAGTAAGTGTCCAATCTTTATCGTTACTCAATATATTATTCAATAGCAATTCAGCTAGCTCAACAGTTCTTTCCCTGAAAACACAACCAGCACAACTATCCAGGTGGTCTCTGGAAACATCGGTTAGTCCATTATAAAAGATATCAAGTATTTCATTTTTCTTGAGAGGATGATCATGCAAAGCATTAAGTAATTGGAGAAGCCTCCCCCAAGCTTGTGGGAGACTCTCTTCTTCAATTTGCACAAAGTTAAATATTTCTCGTAGGACAGCTTGTTTCTTATGAGCAGGAAAATATTTTTGAGAGAAGTAGTAAATCATATCTTGGGGACTACGAATACTCCCAGAATTGCTGTTTTTTTTGCCTATTTTAGTGTTTCGAAGAAACGGAATATCAAACGGAGTCCAAACGGAATGAAACCTTCGGGAACGTGATTTTCTCACCGAACGTGATCCAGGAGACTTGGACCCTACTCCAAGGAACAAAAGAGGCAGTCACGAGGGTGGGGGGCGCCCCCCCCTAGGGCGCGCCCCCCTGCCTCGTGGGCCCCTATTGCTCCACCGACGTACTCCTTCCTCCTATATATACCTACGTACCCCCAAATGATCAGAAAAGGAGCCAAAAACCTAATTCCACCGCCGCAACTTCCTGTATCCACGATATCCCATCTTGGGGCCTGTTCCGGAGCTCCGCCGGAGGGGGAATCCACCACGGAGGGCTTCTACATCATCACCATAGCCCCTCCTATGAAGTGCGAGTAGTTTACTTCAGACCTTCGGGTCCATAGCTAGTAGCTAGTTGGCTTCTTCTCTCTTTTTGGATCTCAATACAATGTTCTCCCCCTCTCTCGTGGAGATCTATTCGATGTAATCTTCTTTTTGCGGTGTGTTTGTTGAGACCGATGAATTGTGGGTTTATGATCCAATTTATCTATGAACAATATTTGAATCTTCTCTAAATTCTTTTATGTATGATTGGTTTTCTTTGCAAGTCTCTTCGAATTATCCGTTTGGTTTGGCCAACTAGATTGATAGTTCTTGCAATGGGAGAAGTGCTTAGCTTTGGGTTCAATCTTGCGGTGTCCTTTCCCAGTGACAGAAGGGGCAGCAGGGCACGTATTGTATTGTTGACATCGAGGATAACAAGATGGGGTTTTATCATATTGCATGAATTTATCCCTCTACATCATGTCATCTTGCTTAAGGCGTTACTCTGTTTTTAACTTAATACTCTAGATGCATGATGGCTAGCGGTCGATGAGTGGAGTAATAGTAGTAGATGCAGGCAGGAGTCGGTCTACTTGTCTCGGACGTGATGCCTATATAAATGACCATACCTAGATATTCTCATAACTACGCTCAATTCTGTCAATTGCTCAACAGTAATTTGTTCGCCCACCGTAGAATACTTATGCTTTTGAGAGAAGCCACTAGTGAAACCTATGGCCCCCGGGTCTATTCTCATCATATCAATCTCCATCACTTCAATACTTGCTTTGTTTTTACTTTTTACTTTGCATCTCTATACCAAAAATATCAAAAATATTATTTATCATCTCTATCAGATCTCACTCTCGTAAGTGACCTTGAAGGGATTGACAACCCCTAATCGCGTTGGTTGCGAGGAGCTATTGTTTTGTGCAGGTACGAGGGGCTCTCGCGCGTGGCCTCCTACTGGATTGATACCTTGGTTCTCAAAAACTGAGGGAAATACTTACGCTACTTTACTGCATCACCCTTTCCTCTTCAAGTAAAAACCAACGCAGTGCTCAAGAGGTAGCAAGAAGGATTTCTGGCGCCGTTGCCGGGGAGGCTCACGCAAGAGAAAGTCAAGACTTGGACTCCTAACAACAAGCCACTTCTGGCACCGTTAAAGTCTACATACCAAGTACCCATCACAATTCCTATCTCCCGCATTACATTATTTACCATTTGCCTCTCGTTTTCCTCTACCCCACTTCACCCTTGCCGTTTTATTCGCCCTCTCTTCCCCAATCTCCTCCTCTTTTCCCGTTTGCCTTTTCCTCGTCCGCTTGTTTGCTCGTGTGTTAGTTTGCTTGCTTGTCGTCATGTCTGAAATTGGGGAAATTATTGCCGATATGGGCGATAATAATATCACAGAAAATTCTGAAGCTCCCGCTGAAGAATCCCCTACCTATCATACAAAAAGATTTCGAATAGGTAGTGGTAATATTATTGGAAAATGAGTTATTCAAGATTTCTTTACTTGTGCCGGTGCTTTACCCTCTATGGGTGGTTCTATTCTCCATAGAACTAGTAGCCTTGCGGACGCTATTGTCATGCTTATCGTTGAACTTGAAAGGCAATTTATGCATATGCACCCTTCTATACAAAGAATTTTCCTAAAATTTTCTAATATTGAACACTCCTCTGTTAAGCGTGCCACTACTATCTTTTTCGCTCATGAATTCCGATTTATAATAAAAGAAGCCAAAGAAATCTTTGCGCATTATAGGGTGGACGCTGGCCGTCCTCCCATAGAATCTATCCTTTTTTATCAAGAAGAAATAATGCGTTTTCAATCTATCGACTATGTTGCTTTCAATGAAAATCTTAGAAAAAAGGTGCCTACCAATATTTTAATTGATAGAATCTCTGAACTTAATGATTATTTGGCTATTCGAAATAATGAGCTAGGATGCTCTCTTGAGTATAGGCTCACCAAGTTCTGTTAAGAGAAAGCTTATAATGATGAATTGGTTGTGCAATACGAGGGGACGAAAGAGGAACCTATACCTCCTAAAATTGATCTTGGGGACTTTTGTCCTATTAAATTTAGCCCTTTTGATTACTTTTGCTTGCCTCAAAGAAAACTTGCTGCCGAACGTAGAGAATATGAAATGAGTTTCACCGATCTATCTTATTACTACGTCACTACTTAGATCTATCCTTGCTTTTATGCCTAGCTAGGGGCGTTAAACGATAGCGCTTGTTGGGAGGCAACCCAATTTTATTTTTAGTTTTTTTTGCTTTTGCTTTTGCTTCTGTTTAGAAATAAATAATCCATCTAGCCTCTGTTTAGATGTGGTCTTATGTTTTAATTAGTGTTTGTGCCAAGCTAGACCTATTGGATCTTCTTGGATGATAGTTATATGATCTTGCTGTAATTTCCAGAAACTTTCCGCTCAGTGCCTGAATTATTAAAAATCACCAGAACGTGATAAAATACTGATTCAAATTGCTTCTGATCAATAAACAAATTTTCCAGGTCGTCTAATTTTGGTAGATTTTTTGGAGTTCCATAAGTTTGCGTTAGTTACAGATTACTACAGACTGTTCTGTTTTTGACAGATTCTGTTTTTCGTGTATTGTTTGCTTATTTTGATGAATCTATGGCTAGTAAAATAGTTTATAATCCATAGAGAAGGTTGAATACAGTAGGTTTAACACCAATATAAATAAAGAATGAGTTCATTACAGTACCTTAAAGTAGTCTTTTGTTTTCTTTCTCTAACGGAGCTCACGAGATTTCTATTGAGTTTTGTGTTGTGAAGTTTTCAAGTTTTGGGTAAATTCTTTTGATGTATTATGGAACAAGGAGTGGCAAGAGCCTAATCTTGGGGATGCCCATGGCACCCCCAAGATAATCCAAGGACACCAAAAATTCAAAGCTTGGGGATGCCCCGGAAGGCATCCCCTCTTTCGTCTACTTCCATCGGTAATTTACTTGGAGCTATATTTTTATTCACCACATGATATGTGTTTTGCTTGGAGCGTCTTGCATTATTTGCGTCTTTGATTGTTAGTTTACCACAATCATCCTTGCTGTACACACCTTTTGAGAGAGCCATACATAAATTGGAATTTAATAGAATACTCCATGTGCTTCACTTATGTCTTTTGAGCTTGATAGTTTTGCTCATAGTGCTTCACTTATATCTTTTGAGCGTGATAATTTTTGCTCTAGTGCTTCACTTAGATCTTTTAGAGAATGGTGGTGGATTTGTTTTAAAGAAACTATTGATCTCTCATGCTTCACTTAGATTATTTTGAGAGTCGTTAATAGCATGGTAATTTGCTTAATATTAATATACTTGGTATTCAAGATATGTGAAACTTTCTTTTGAGTGCGTTGAATACTAAGAAAAGTTTGATGCTTGATAATTGTTTTGAGATATGAAGATGGTGATATTAGAGTCATGCTAGTTGAGTAGTTGTGAATTTAAAGAATACTTGTGTTGAAGTTTGTGATTCTCGTAGCATGCACGTATGGCGAACCGTTATGTGATGAACTCGGAGCATGATTTATTTATTGATTGTGTTCCTTATGAGTGGCGGTCGGGGACGAGCGATGGTCTTTTCCTACCAATATATCCCCCTAGGAGCATTGCGCGTAGTACTTGATTTTTGATGGCTTCTAAATTTTTGCAATAAGTATATGAGTTCTTATGACTAATGTTGAGTCCATGGATTATACGCACTTTTACCTTTCCGCATTTGCTAGCCTCTTCGGTACATTTTTGCAATAAGTATATGAGTTCTTTATGACTAATGTTGAGTCCATGGATTATACGCACTTTTTCCCATCCTTCCACCATTTCTAGCCTCTCTAATCCCGCGCACTTTTCACCGGTATCATACATCCACCATATATCTTCCTCAAAATAGCCACCATACCTACCTATCATGGCATTTCCATAGCCATTCCTAGATATATTGCCATGCAACCTTCCACCGTTCCGTTTATTATGACACGCTCCATCATTGTCATATTGCTAGCATGATCATGTAGTTGACATCGTATTTGTGGCAAAGCCACCTTTCATAATTCTTTCAGACATGTCACTCTTGTTTCATTGCATATCCCGGTACACCGCCGGAGGCATTCATATAGAGTCATACTTTGTTCTAAGAATCGAGTTGTAATTGTTGAGTTGTAAGAAAAATAAAAATGTAATGATCATCATTCTTTAGAGCATTGTCCCAAGTGAGGAAAGGATGATGGAGACCATGATTCCCCCACAAGTCGGGATGAGACTCTGGACGAAAAATAAAAAAAAATGAGAGAAAAATGAAAAAAAAGAGGCCATAAAAGAAAGAGAAAAGGCCCAAATAAAAAAAATGAGAGAAAAAGAGAGAAGGGACAATGCTACTATCCTTTTACCACACTTGTGCTTCAAAGTAGCACCAAAATCTTCATGATAGAGAGTCTCTCATTTTGTCACTTTCATATACTAGTGGGAATTTTTCATTATAGAACTTGGCTTGTATATTCCAATGACGGGCTTCCTCAAATACCCTAGGTCTTCGTGAGCAAGCGAGTTGGATGCACACCCACTTAGTTTCTTTTGTTGAGCTTTCATATACTTATATCTCTAGTGCATCCGTTGCATGGCAATCCCTACTCACTCACATTGATATCTATTGATGGGCATCTCCATAGCCCGTTGATACGCCTAGTTGATGAGAGACTATCTTCTCCCTTTTTGTCTTCTCCACAACCACCATTCTATTCCACATATAGTGCTATATCCATGGCTCACGCTCATGTATTGCGTGAAGATTGAAAAAGTTTTGAAAATGTTAAAGTATGAAACAATTTCTTGGCTTGTTATCGGGGTTGTGCATGATTTAAATATTTTGTGTGGGGAAGATGGAGCATAGCCAGACTATATGATTTTGTAGGGATAACTTTCTTTGGCCATGTTATTTTGAGAAGACATAATTGCTTAGTTAGTATGCTTGAAGTATTATTATTTTTATGTCAATATGAACTTTTGTCTTGAATCTTTCGGATCTGAATATTCATACCACAATTAAGAAGATTTACATTGAAATTATGCCAAAGTATCACTCCGCATCAAAAATTCTCTTTTTATCATTTACCTACTTGAGGACGAGCAGGAATTAAGCTTGGGGATGCGTGATACGTCTCCAACGTATCTATAATTTTTTATTGCTCCATGCTACTTTATCTACTGTTTTGGACTATATTGGGCTTTATTTTCCACTTTTATATTACTTTTGGGACTAACCTATTAACCGGAGGCCCAGCCCGAAATTGATGCTTTTGCCTATTTCAGTGTTTGAAGAAACGGAATATCAAACGGAGTCCAAGCGGAATGAAACCTTCGGGCGTGATTTTCTCACGAGCGTGATTCGTGAGACTTGGACCCTACTCCAAGGAACAAAAGAGGCGGTCACGAGGGTGGGGCACCCCGAGGCACGCCCGCTGCCTCGTGGGCCCCCTGTTGCTCCACCGACGTACTCCTTCCTCCTATATATACCTACGTACCCCCAAACGATCAGAACAGGAGCCAAAAACCTAATTCCACCGCCGCAACTTCCTGTATCCACGAGATCCTATCTTGGGGCCTGTTCCGGAGCTCTGTCGGAGGGGGCATCCACCACGGAGGGCTTCTACATCATCACCATAGCCCCTCCTATGAAGTGTGAGTAGTTTACTTCAGACCTTTGGGTCCATAGCTAGTAGCTAGATGGCTTCTTCTCTATTTTTGGATCTCAATACAATGTTCTCCCCCTCTCTCGTGGAGATCTATTCGATGTAATCTTCTTTTTGCGGTGTGTTTGTTGAGACCGATGAATTGTGGGTTTATGATCCAATGTATCTATGAACAATATCTGAATCTTCTCTGAATTCTTTTATGTATGATTGGTTATCTTTGCAAGTCTCTTCGAATTATATGTTTGGTTTGGCCAACTAGATTGGTAGTTCTTGCAATGGGAGAAGTGCTTAGCTTTGGGTTCAATCTTGCGGTGTCCTTTCCCAGTGATAGAAGGGGCAGCAAGGCACGTATTGTATTGTTGCCATCGAGGGTAACAAGATGGGGTTTTTATCATATTGCATGAATTTATCCCTCTACATCATGTCATCTTGCTTAAGGCGTTACTCTGTTTTTAACTTAATACTCTAGATGCATCTTTGGATAGCGGTCGATGAGTGGAGTAATAGTAGTAGATGCAGGCAGAGTCGGTCTACTTGTCTCGGACGTGATGCCTATATACATGATCATACCTAGATATTCTCATAACTATGCTCAATTCTATCAATTGCTCAACAATAATTTGTTCACCCACCGTAGAATACTTATGCTCTTGAGAGAAGCCACTAGTGAAACCTATGGTCCCCGGGTCTATTCTCATCATATCAATCTCCATCACTTTAATACTTGCTTTGTTTTTACTTTGCATCTCTATACCAAAAATACCAAAAATATTATTTATCATCTCTATCAGATCTCACTCTCGTAAGTGACCGTGAAGGGATTGACAACCCCTAATCGCGTTGGTTGCGAGGAGCTATTGTTTTGTGCAGGTACGAGGGACTCTCGCGCGTGGCCTCCTACTGGATTGATACCTTGGTTCTCAAAAACTGAGGGAAATACTTACGCTACTTTACTGCACCACCCTTTCCTCTTCAAGGGAAAACCAACGCAGTGCTCAAGAGGTAGCACATCGTCACCTCGTCCTTGGCCAGTGTTTGCTTAATCCGTAGTCCCTGTTTCGAGTTGCAAATATTAGCAACAGAACTAGTATCAAATACCCAGGTGCTACTGCGAGCTCTAGTAAGGTACACATAAATAACATGTATATCACATATACCTTTGTTCACCATGCCATCCTTCTTATCCGCCAAATACTTGGGGTTGTTCCGCTTCCAGTGACCAGTCTGCTTGCAGTAGAAGCACTCAGTTTTATGCTTAGGTCCAGACTTGGGTTTCTTCTCCTGAGCAACAACTTGCTTGCTGTTCTTCTTGAAGTTCCCCTTCTTCTTCCCTTTGCCCTTTTTCTTGAAAGTAGTGGTCTTCCTTCTTGATTTCTACCTCCGCAGCCTTTAGCATTGCGAAGAGCTCGGTAATCGTCTTTTCCATCCCTTGCATGTTATAGTTCATCACGAAGCTCTTGTAGCTTGGTGCCAGTGATTGGAGAATTCTGTCAATGACGCTATCATCCGGAAGATTAACTCCCAGTTGAATCAAGTGATTATTATACCCAGACATCTTGAGTATATGCTCATTGACAGAACTATTCTCCTCCATCTTGCAACTATAGAACTTATTGGAGACTTCATATCTCTCAATCCGGGCATTTGCTTGAAACATCAACTTCAACTCCTGGAACTTCTCATATGCTCCATGACGTTCAAAACGTCGTTGAAGTCCCGGTTCTAAGCCGTAAAGCATGGCACACTGAACTATCGAGTAGTCGTCAGCTTTGCTCTGCCAGACGTTCATAACATCTGGTGTTGCTCCTGCAGCAGGCCTGGCAACTAGCGGTGCTTCCAGGAGGTAATTCTTTTGTGCAGCAATGAGGATAATCCTCAAGTTATGGACCCAGTCCGTGTAATTGCTACCATCATCTTTCAACTTTGCTTTCTCAAGGAACGCATTAAAATTCAACGGAACAATAGCACGGGCCATCTATCTACAATCAAACATAGACAATCAAGATACTATCAGGTACTAAGTTCATGATAAATTTAAGTTCAATTAATCATATTACTTAAGAACTCCCACTTAGAAAGACATCCCTCTAATCCTCTAAGTGATCACGTGATCCAAATCAACAAAACCATAACCGATCATCACGTGAAATGGAGTAGCTTTCAATGGTGAACATCACTATGTTGATCATATCTACTATATGATTCATGCTCGACCTTTCGGTCTCGGTGTTCCGAGGACATATCTGTATATGGTAGGCTTGTCAAGTTTAACCTGAGTATTCTGCGTGTGCAAAACTGGCTTGCACCCGTTGTAGATGGACGTAGAGCTTATCACACCCGATCATCACGTGGTGTCTGGGCACGACGAACTTTGGCAACGATGCATACTCAGGGAGAACACTTTTATCTTGAAATTTAGTGAGAGATCATCTTATAATGCTACCGTCAATCAAAGCAAGATAAGATGCATAAAGGATAAACATCACATGCAATCAATATAAGTGATATGATATGGCCATCATCATCTTGTGCTTGTGATCTACATCTCTGAAGCACCGTCGTGATCACCATCGTCACCGGCGCGACACCTTGATCTCCATCGTAGCATCGTTGTCGTCTCGCCAATCTTATGCTTCTACGACTATCGCTACCGCTTAGTGATAAAGTAAAGCATTACAGGGCGATTGCATTGCATACAATAAAGCGACAACCAAATGGCTCCTGCCAGTTGCCGATAACTCGGTTACAAAACATGATCATCTCATACAATAAAATGTAGCATCACGTCTTGACCATATCACATCACAACATGCCCTGCAAAAACAAGTTAGACGTCCTCTACTTTGTTGTTGCAAGTTTTACGTGGATGCTACGGGCTTAGCAAGAACCGTTCTTACCTACGCATCAAAACCACAACGATAGTTTGTCAAGTTGGTGCTGTTTTAACCTTCGCAAGGACCGGGCATAGCCACACTCGGTTCAACTAAAGTTGGAGAAACTGACACCTGCTAGCCACCTCTGTGCAAAGCACGTCGGGAGAACCGGTCTCGCGTAAGCGTATGCGTAATGTCGGTCCGGGCCGCTTCATCCAACAATACCGCCGAACCAAATTATGACATGCTGGTAAGCAGTATGACTTGTATCACCCACAACTCACATGTGTTCTACTCGTGCATATAACATCTACGCATAAAACCCGGCTCGGATGCCACTGTTGGGGAACGTAGTAATTTCAAAAAATATCATACGCACACGCAAGATCATGGTGATGCATAGCAACGAGAGGGGAGAGTGTTTTCCACGTACCCTCGTAGACCGAAAGAGGAAGCGTTAGCACAACGCGGTTGATGCAGTCGTACGTCTTCACGATCCGACCGATCAAGTACCGAACGTACGGCACCTTCGAGTTCAGCACACGTTCAGCCCGATGACGTCCCTCGAACTCCGATCCAGCCGAGTGTTGAGGGAGAGTTTCGTCAGCACGATGGTGTGGTGACGATGTTGATGTTCTACCGACGCAGGGCTTCGCCTAAGCACTACTACAGTATTATCGAGGTGGACTATGGTGGAGAAGGGCACCGCACACGGTTGGGAGATATCAAGTGATCAACTTGTGCTTCTAGGGTGCCCCCTTCCCCCGTATATAAAGGATCAAGGGGGAGGTGCGGCCGGCCAGGGAGGAGGCGCGCCAGGAGGAGTCCTACTACTACCGGGAGTAGGACTCCCCACTTTTCCATGTTGGACTAGGAGAGAGAGGGGGAAGAGGTGGATGGGAGGAAGGAAAGGGGGGGCGCCGCTGAGGGAGTCCTGGATTAGGGGGTATCCGGACAGCCGGACTATATACATCGTCCGGACTATTGAAGCGTGAAGATACAAGACTCAAGACTTCGACCCATGTCCGGATGCGACTTTCCTTGGCGTGGATGGCAAGCTTGGTGATCCGGATGTTATATTTCCTTCCTTGTAACCGACTCCATGTAAACCCTAGCCCTCTCTGGTGTCTATATAAACCGGAGAGGTTGGTCTTTAGAAGGCCGATCACAATTACAATCATACCATCATAGGCTAGCTTCTAGGGTTTATCCTCTACGATCTCGTGGTAGATCTACTCTTGTACTACCCATATCTTCAATATTAATCAAGCAGGAAGTAGGGTTTTACCTCCATCGAGAGGGCCCGAACCTGGGTAAACATCCATGTCCCTTGCTTCCTGTTACCATCAGCCTAAGACGCACAGATCGGGACCCCCTACCCGAGATCCGCCGGTTTTGACACCGACATTGGTGCTTTCATTGAGAGTTCCTCTGTGTCGTCGCTGCAAGGCTTGATGGCTCGTCTCGTTGTCAGGGACAACATTATCGCGAGGGGAGCTCTGGCTGTAAGCCAAACTCTCCGACTAGGCGGCTTCATCATGGCCGCCCCATCGGCTGTCGCGCCGACGATGGCCTCTCGGGTCATCACGCGTAAACTTCACATCAATTCAGAAATCGCTGAACAGATGGATCCGATAGAGCTCTCTTCTCTTAATGAGCTCTTGGATCGCATCGCCGCTTTGGGAGTCACAACGGACTATGACCGGATCGGGCTTAAACCCTACCAAAGGGACATTAAATCCCCGCCGGCCACCCATGAGATAGCAGTATCAGAGGAACCACACAAGGAGTATCCCTCTATTTTGAGGAAGAATTATGTCTGGATCGCCGAGCTCCCGGAGCCAGACACCCGCCCGGAGGAGGATATGACCCGGGTCCCGGACTTAGAACCGGGCACGGGGCCGGAAAAATTGGGCAGTGTCCCGAATCCCGAGCTGTTGAACTCGGAAGCTTCCATGCCCCGGGGTGCTAGATCGGATCAGAATCTGGATCCAGCTATAACCACCCACGCGGACTTAAATCGTCTCTCCCATACTGCTACGTCTTGAGCTTGCGTTGGTTTTCCCCGAAGAGGAGAGGATGATGCAGCACAGTAGCGTAAGTATTTCCCTCAGTTTTTGAGAACCAAGGTATCAATCCAGTAGGAGGCTACGCGCTAGTCCCTCGTACCTGCACAAAACGATAGCTACTCGCAACCAACGCGACTAGGGGTTGTCAATCCCTTCACGGTCACCTACGAGAGTGAGATCTGAAAGAGATAATATTTTTGGTATTTTTGGTATAAAGATGCAAAGTAAAAAGTAAAGGCAAAGTAAAAACAAAGCAAGTAAATAAAGTGATAGAGATTGATATGATGAGAATAGACCCGGGGGCCATAGGTTTCACTAGTGGCTTCTCTCAAGAGCATAGATGTTCTACGGTGGGTGAACAAATTACTATTGAGCAATTGACAGAATTGAGCACAGTTATGAGGTTATCTAGGTATGATCATGTATATAAGCATCACGTCCGAGACAAGTAGACCGAAACGATTCTGCATCTACTACTATTACTCCACTCATCGACCGCTATCCAAAGATGCATCTAGAGGATTAAGTTAAAAAGAGTAACGCCTTAAGCAAGATGACATGATGTAGAGGAATAAATTCATGCAATATGATAAATACCCCATCTTGTTATCCTCGATGGCAACAATACAATACGTGCCTTGCAACCCTTTCTGTCACTAGGTAAGGACACCGCAAGATTGAACCCAAAGCCATGCACTTCTCCCATTGCAAGAACTACCAATCTAGTTGGCCAAACCAAACGGATAATTCGAAGAGACTTGCAAAGATAACTCAATCATACATACAAGAATTCAGAGAAGATTCAAATATTATTCATAGATAAGCTGGATCATAAACCCACAATTCATCAGTCTCAACAAACACACCGCAAAAAGAAGATTACATCGAATAGATCTCCACGAGAGAGGGGGAGAACATTGTATTGAGATCCAAAAAGAGAGAAGAAGCCATCTAGCTACTAGCTATGGACCCGAAGGTCTGAAGTAAACTACCCACACTTCATCGGAGGGGCTATGGTGTTGATGTAGAAGCCCTCCGTGGTGGATGCCCTCTCCGGCGGAGCTCCGGAACAGGCCCCAAGATGGGATCTCGTGGATACAGGAAGGTACGGCGGTGGAATTAGGTTTTTGGCTCCTGTTCTGATCATTTGGGGTACGTAGGTATATATAGGAGGAAGGAGTACGTCGGTGGAGCGTCAGGGGGCCCACGAGGTAGGGGGCGTGCCCAGGGGGGCGCCCTCCACCCTCGTGACCGCCTCTGGCACTTCTTGGAATAGGGTCCAAGTCTCCTGGATCACGTTCGGTGAGAAGATCACGTTCCCGAAGGTTTCATTCCGTTTGGACTCCGTTTGATATTCCGTTTCTTCGAAACACTGAAATAGGCAAAGAACAGCAATTCTGGCCTGGGCCTCCGGTTAATAGGTTAGTCCCAAAAGTAATATAAAAGTGGAAAATAAAGCCCAATATAGTCCAAAACAGTAGATAAAGTAGCATGGAGCAATAAAAAATTATAGATACGTTGGAGACGTATCAGGCATCCCCAAGCTTAGTTCCTGCTCGTCCTCGAGTAGGCAATTGATAAAAAGAGAATTTTTGATGCGGAGTGATACTTTGGCATAATTTCAATATAAATCTTCTTACTTGTGATATGAATATTCAGATCCGAAAGATTTATGAGAAAAGTTCATATTGACATAAAAATAATAATACTTCGAGCATACTAATCAAAGCAATTATGTCATCTCAAAATAACATGGCCAAAGAAAGTCCATCCCTACAAAATCATATAGTTAGGCTATGCTTCATTTTCGTCACACAAAGATGTTCCCAACTTCTATACCCCCGATGACAAGCCAAGCAATTGTTTCATACTCAAATAATATCAAACTCTTTCAACCTTTACGCAATACATGAGCGTGAGCCATGGATATAGCACTATATGTGGAATAGAATGGTGGTTGTGGAGAAGACAAAAAGGGAGAATATAGTCTCTCATCAACTAGGCGTATCAACGGGCTATGGAGATGCCCATCAATAGATATCAATGTGAGTGAGTAGGGATTGCCATGCAACGGATGCACTAGAGATATAAGTATATGAAAGCTCAACAAAAGAAACTAAGTGGGTGTGCATGCAACTCGCTTGCTCACGAAGACCTAGGGTATTTGAGGAAGCCCATCATTGGAATATACAAGCCAAGTTCTATAATGAAAAATTCCCACTAGTATATGAAAGTGACAAAATGAGAGACTCTCTATATGAAAAACATGGTGCTACTTTGAAGCACAATATATGAGACTTACTACATGAAGAACAAGGTGCTACTTTGAAGCACAAGTGTGGTAAAAGGATAGTAGCATTGTCCCTTCTCTCTTTTTCTCTCATTTTTTTGGGGCCTTTTCTCTTCTTTTTTTACGGCCTCTTTTTTTTAGTCCGGAGTCTCATCCCGAATTATGGGGGAATCATAGTCTCCATCATCCTTTCCTCACTTGGGACAATTCTCTAATAATGATGATCATCACACTTTTATTTCTGTTACAACTCAACAATTACAACTCGAAACTTAGAACAAAATATGACTCTATATGAATGCCTCCGGCGGTGTACCGGGATGGTGCAATGAATCAAGAGTGACATGTACGGAAAATAATGCATGGTGGCTTTGCCACAAATACGATGTCAACTATATGATCATGCAATGGCAATATGACAAAAGTAATGTATGTCATAATAATGATGATGGAAGTTGCATGGCAATATATCTCGGAATGGCTATGGAAATGCCATAGTAGGTAGGTATGGTGGCTGTTTTGAGGAAGATATAAGGAGGTTTATGTGTGAAAGAGTGTATCATATCACGGGGTTTGGATGCACCGGCGAAGTTTGCACCAACTCTCAAGGTGAGAAAGGGCAATGCACGGTACCGAAGAGGCTAGCAAATGCGGAAAGGTAAAAGTGCGTATAATCCATGGACTCAACATTAGTCATAAGAACTCATATACTTATTGCAAAAATTTAGAAGCCATCAAAAATCAAGTACTACGCGCAATGCTCCTAGGGGGATAGATTGGTAGGAAAAGACCATCGCTCGTCCCCGACCGCCACTCATAAGGATGCACAAGCCAGGTATACTTCATGTTTCAAATTTGTTACACAACTTTAACCATACGTGCTTGCTACGGGACTTGCAAACTTCAACACAAGTATTTATCAAATTCACAATTATCAACTAGCACGACTTTGATATTATTACCTCCATATCTCAAAACAATTATAAAGCATTAAATTTATCTTAGTATTCAATTCACTCAAAAGAAAGTTTCACATATCTTGGATACCAAGTATATTAACATTAAGCAAATTACCATGCTATTAACGACTCTCAAAATAATCTAAGTGAAGCATGAGAGATCAAGTTTCTTTAAAACAAATCCACCACCGTGCTCTAAAAGATCTAAGTGAAGCACTAGAGCAAAAGTTATCACGCTCAAAAGATATAAGTGAAGCACTATGAGCAAAACTATCAAGCTCAAAAGATATAAGTGAAGCACATAGAGTATTCTAACAAATTCTAAATCATGTATTGCTCTCTCAAAAGGTGTGTACAGCAAGGATGATTGTGGTATACTAACAAGAAAACACAACAAATAATACAAGACGCTCCAAGCAAAACACATATCATGTTGGTGAATAAAAATATAGCTCCAAGTAAATTACCGATGGAAGTAGACGAAAGAGGGGATGCCTTCCGGGGCATCCCCAAGCTTTGACTTTTTGGTGTCCTTGGATTATCTTGGGGGTGCCATGGGCATCCCCAAGCTTAGGCTCTTGCCACTCCTTGTTCCATAATCCATCAAAAGAATTCACCCAAAACTTGAAAACTTCACAACACAAAACTCAATAGAAATCTCGTGAGCTCCGTTAGAGAAAGAAAACAAAAGACTACATTAAGGTACTGTAATGAACTCATTCTTTATTTGTATTGGTGTTAAACCTACTGTATTCCAACTTCTCTATGGATTATAAACTATTTTACTAGCCATAGATTCATCAAATAAGCAAACAACACACGCAAAACCGAATCTGTCAAAAACAGAACAGTCTGTAGTAATCTGTAACTAACGCAAACTTCTGGAACTCAAAAAATTCTACCAAAATTAGACGACCTGGAAAATTTGTTATTGATCAGCAGCAATTGTAATCACTATTTTATCACGTTCTGGTGATTTTTAACAATTCGGGCACTGAGCGCAAAGATTCTGGAAATTACAGCAAGATCAAATAACTATCTCCCAAGAAGATCTAATAGGTATAACTTGGCACAAACACTAATTGAAAGATAAAACCACATCTAAACAGAAGCTAGATGGATTATTTATTCCTAAACAGAAGCAAAAACAAAAAAACTAAAAACAAAATTGGGTTGCCTCCCAACAAGCGCTATCGTTTAACGCCCCTAGCTCGGCACAAAAGCAAGGATAGATCTAGGTATTGCCATCTTTGGTAGGCAATTCTTCAATGAGGCATCTACCTCCTTTAGAATTTTCTTTCTTTCTAGTAATTATCAAACTTTTAGGCACAAGATCGAAAAATTCATTCGTAGCAAATGGTTCCTTAATGATAGTAAAAAGATCGGGATGAATACTTATAGATTTAAGATCCGCATTTTCCTTACTAGATGATTCACCCTTATTTTTAGGAACATGCA
The DNA here is from genome assembly GCA_021605205.1 of Aegilops longissima. Taxonomy (NCBI): domain Eukaryota; kingdom Viridiplantae; phylum Streptophyta; class Magnoliopsida; order Poales; family Poaceae; genus Aegilops; species Aegilops longissima. Next base: position 537,401,346 of record CM038677.1, on the reverse strand, counting down.
TAAGCTTGGCAATTTTAGTGGCAGGACTAGGAGTATTCTTTACGGAAGAAAAAGCGGTTCCCAAGTTGGTAATGATACCCTCAAGTTTATCGATTCGAGTAGAGTCTAGATTTATTTTCTCATTAACCATGGGTTCCTTCTCCTTAGTATTTTTCAAAGTCATTCCTACCTTATATCCATATTGAGTAATTTGATTATGGATCTTTTTATCTAGATTTTCAATGGATTCAATGGTACCAACTTTGTTTTCAATAATTTCAAGCCTTTGCATAACATGCTCCAAAGTTAACATAGTTCCATTAACCAAAAGAGGAGGTGAGCCAAATAAATCGATTAAAGCATTATAAGAATCAAAAGTATGGCTACCCAAGAAATTCCCTCCCGTAATGGTATCAAGGATATATCTATACCAAGGATTAGCACCTACATAAAAATTACGAAGAAGAACTGAAGTAGATTGCTTCCTGGAAGATCTATTTTGAGCATTGCAAATTCTATACCAAGCATCTTTTAGATTTTCTCCCTCCCTTTGCTTAAAATTTAGAACTTCATTCTCGGGAGATAACGGAGAAGATATGAGACTAGTCATGACGGCAAGCAAACAAACTAACACACGAGCAAACAAGCGGACGAGAAAAAGGCAACGGAAAGAGAGGAGGAGATTGGGAAAGAGAGGGAAAATAAAACAGCAAGGGTGAAGTGGGGGAGAGGAAAACGAGAGGCAAATGGCAAATAATGTAATGCGAGAGATAGGGATTGTGATGGGTACTTGGTATCTTGACTTTTGCGTAGACCTCCCCGGCAACGGCGCCAGAAATCCTTCTTGCTACGTCTTGAGCTTGCGTTGGTTTTCCCTGAAGAGGAGAGGATGATGCAGCACAATAGCGTAGGTATTTCCCTCAGTTTTTGAGAACCAAGGTATCAATCCAGTATTCGCTCCATTTTCAGCCCTACTTTTGAGGCACCACATCGACGGTGATGAGGCCAGCCATTGGAGCAACTAAGCAACCGAAGTGCAATTCTTTTGCGTGGCTAATTTTTCAAAATAGGGTGTGGACTACTCATCGTCTACAAAACAGAGGTTGGCCAAATTGTGGTCTATGCCAGTTGTGTAGAAGGCTTCAGAATCTTGAGACCGCCTTCTAGATTCATCATTCTTCTTTACCTAAAATCATTGTGGCCAGGATTAAAGGCAACCCAAACTTGTCGCCCCACTGCTGGCAATCATTTGAGATACTTAATGACCCGAGAGTAGACCTTTTCTTTTCTTTTCTACAATGTTTGTATGTAAATGGTTACACTTCTCCTTTCATCAATGAAATGTGCCAGCGCTTTTTTCCTTGTTTGAAAAATAATAACCGAAGATACCCACACAGAAGCACAAACACACAAACAAACTTGTATCTTCGTTTTCCAGCAATTTCATAGTTTCAAGATGTGGGGGACACACCCAAAACATTCCAATTATATAGCTATCTATTACATGGTAACATTTCGTTTTCTACCAATTTCATCTACCGGGTGTGTTCTTGGTGCTCTAGGGGACACATCCAAAACATAAAACAACAATAGGCACCAGTGTCCGATCTTCATTCGACAACTTCTCCGAGACCTCCCCCCTCTCCTCGGTCACGGAAGTAGCAATGCGACATGGGCATAGTGATGGCCTTTGTCCCCTTTACGTGGTGCCCAAATCATGGACATATATCTTCTTTAGTCCCGTTGCCTGCCTTTTGTGGAGCTGTGTACGTCAGGCTATGGGTCTGAGGGGCAAGGCTCAGACCAAGGTGACATTTTGGACACGAAGGCTCCATATACGAGGAGGGGGAGATGCCCATTTCTGGTTGGTGTTCGCGGCGATGATCTAGACCTTATGGATGACTCGCAAGAGTATGGCTACCGAGAAGGTTTTGTGTGACGTGTTACTGACTTTGTGTTTAAAATGTTGGTTTTATGTAGTACTGGTGTTTGTTCTGTAGGCGGCGGGACATGGACTCGCTAGGTGGCATGCTGGATGGTCTGCAATTGGTCGCCTATCAACCCTCGGCGCCCCCTAGTAGCTAACCACCCCCCTAGGCGTCTTGCATCATTTTGTTTTTTTTGTCATGTTTTTGTTGTTGCCGCAGTAGACTTATTGTTTCCTTTCTTCATACTTGGATGACTTGTATATGAACGTGCGTTGGTGCTATATTTATAAAGTGAGGCAAAAACCTATTTTGAGATACTTAGCTAAACCATTCTGTTTTTTATTGACAGTCTACACAATTTTTCTTTTCGATATTTGGTATGCCTTTGTTCAAAGTTTTGCATTATGAGTTGGACCAATGCAGCTGGGCCAAGTGTGGATCTACTAATTGATATTGTACATATAGTTTACAGTAACATTACGTTTTGTTGAATTAGTTTCCATTATGATGTTGTTTCTTAATGTAGGCCAACCAAGTAAGCCAAGACAAAATTGACACTGAATTATTTTGAGGTCTTACTCTGAATTACTTTCCATTATTATGATGTTCTCAAGCATGTTTTGAGCTAGTACTCTGAATTATTTTCCATTGATTTACACATGTTTCAAGCATCTGTCGGAATCCCTTTACTATAGGAACTTACAAGATCATTTACACATTCCACTATATTAGCATGCCCCAATTTTTGAACAGAAAAAAAATGCAATTAAATCTTCTCCTATCTGGGCCCAAATCAATGGCGATTCGGCCTTCATGGCGAGGGCCCAAATCAATGGCGTTTCTCTCTTATATCTACTTTCCCTGAGACGTTCCCTGGCCAAAGTATATCGAGGCTGAAAAATTCCCACGGTCCCTTGAATTTACTCTATGCGGGCTAGATGGTGACGCTGTTCGGGACGCCTCGGCAGGTGATGCCCGGCCCGGACGACGGCGCCATGAGCTCGTACGGCAGCACGCCGGCGCCACAGCGGTTGCGCCGGGCGGGGTCGGCGTTGCGCCGCTCGATCTCCTCCTCGGCGCGGCGCACCTCCGCCGCGAACTCTTGCGCAGCAGCCAGCGCCGCTGGGTCCGCCGTCCACTCCTCGTTGGACCGCTCCCCGAGGTACTGCTCGTCGGCGGAGTGCGTGGAGAGCGTGTCGATGACCGTCATGAACGTCGTCGTCTGCGTGAGGCTGGGCAGCGCCGACAGGTAGAACCGGTGCGGGTCCGCGACGAGGTGCTCGTACTCCGGGTCGCCCTCGGCCGGCACCAGCCGGCGCATGAGCGGCGGCCGGTTGGGGATGTAGCCGCCGAGCGGGTACTGGCCGAAGTTGAGCGCCGCGTGCTGCGCCGAGCACAGCCACACCAGCGTCGTGAGCAGCGACGCGAGGTCGCCGGCCGTCGTGAGGCGCGGCCACCACGGCGCGTCGCACTTGTCCGGGTGCCCCACCTGCACGGCCTCCGTGTACCACGACTGAAGCTCGTAGTCGTCCTGCACGGCCTCGTCGGACGGGTAGTAGGCCGCCACGTAGGCCTCGCACCACCGCGCGATGGCCGACCAGAGGAGCAGCCCGTCGGTGGCGTAGGGGTAGTCCTCGATGAGCAGCCGGAGCCCGTGCGGCTGGTTCGCGTCCTCCACGGCCATGCCTCTGCGACAAACCAAACACCAAATGAATCAGTCGCCTTCCTTTGCAACGGTCGACAGGAGCAGAGCCATTTGAAGTGAAGCTTGTAAGTACCTTCTGATGAGGTCGGCGGGGAGGCCTTCCTGATCGAGCCGCCAGAGGTTGTCGTAGGCGAAGGAGCTCATCTCCATGCAGTAGCGGCCAGGGGTGAACCCGGACTCGATGACGCCGTCTCCGTTGATGAGGATCTGCCGCGCCAGCGCGTTGATCTTAAGCGTGTACCGCATGTGCGGCTTGAGCAGCTTGAAGATGGGGTGCATGGCGCTCATCTGCCGGTGCGCCGCGATGATGAAGGGCTCCATGCACGCGTGCGTCCTCAGCCTGTACCGCCAAAACGATCATTCAGCTCAGTTTGTCTGCAGCCATCGCCGGCCGCGAAAAATTCTGAATCGGAATGTCAGCGTACCAGTGGTTGATGAGCTGGTGGACGCCGGCGTCGTTGGAGCAGACATGGGCCTTGGCGAGCTGCCACAGCCAGATACTGGTGGCGTCGGCCGGGGGCGTGAACACCCGCTTGGCGCGCTTGCAGTCGTCGGTCATGGGCGGCAGGCACAGCTCTATCGCGATGGGCTTCAGCGTGCCCCCGGCCGTCAGGAAGAAGAGCGTGCGCGTCCCGTAGGCCTTGCGGCCGTCCAGCGAGTTGATCCGGTCCAGGAAAGGCATGAAGATGTCGTGGTAGTCCAGCATGTAGAGCTTGTTCTCCTCCAGCGCCTGCTGCACCGACATGCCGTCCAGGTTCCCGATGATGTGCTCCTCCGTGATGGCCGACTCCGGCGGGCCGTAGACGGCCGGGTCGAGCCTGCTCACCGGCGGGAACACCTAGAAAGAAAGGCAAAACGCTTTCCTCAGGCCCATTGCGCGCACAGAGAGAGTTTGCATACAGCAACGCACAGTTGTGCAGCTCTGTTTTGGAAGCTGCAGAGTTGCCGTGTTCCGCGCGAGAGGGACGGCTTACCTGAAGCCGCTCGATGTTGACGGGGTTGATGCCAGCCAGCGCCTGCCTCGCGAACTCGTCGTCGCGCAGCCACGCGAACTTGTCTTCTGCAACAACAGGCCAAGCCAAGAAAACAAAACAGCGTCGGTACAAAACAAGAAGCCATGGCGTATCTTATCGTATCTCAGTGGGTGATGGACGGATGATTCGGTTCGGTGGGCTTATTACTCTTGATGATGTCGGGGGTGTCGTAGCGGAGGAGGCCCTCGCTGTTCTCTTGGATCTTGCGCACGAAGGGGATCTTCTGGAAGAGCTGGTCGTGCAGGGCCTGCTTTAGGCGGAGGCCCTCCTTGAAGAGGTTGTCCACGTCGTGGAAGCCGGCGAAGTCGCGGCTGTCCGGCGAGACGGAGCTCACCAGCAGCGGCATGAAGTTGTGGAGCAGCGCCTTGATGGCGCCCTCGGACAGCATCTCGTTCTTGCCCTCCTCGAACTCCTCGTCCCGCGACACGTAGATGGGCTCCGGGTACTCCACCCTGCTCTCCGCGCCCTCGTCTGCACCCAAACCAAACGCAACGGCCGCGGCGGGTCAGTGTCAACGTCAGTGACGATCGGGTGGTTCGGATATGAAAGCAACGCGCCGGAGCCGGACCGACGGTTTCGCTCCCGCCATGTCGGGGACGACACTGTTGCTATCGCAGAATTTATTGGATGGATGGATGGATGGATCGGTGGAGTCGACGCCGACGGTGGTGCCGAGGCAAGGCGGCCAGAAGAAGAAGGGAAAGCGACTTGCCTGTGACGGTGCTTGGCCGGGCCGTCCGCATCCGCCGCGGGTACGGGAGCTTGTCGCCGCCGAGGACGGGGCGCTCGAACCCGGCGCCCTTGTCCGGGTTGCCCAGGTCGTTGTACACGTCGTAGTCGTAGGCCCGGTCGGTGGTCTTGCGCACGCCGGTGCCGCTGCCGCGCAGCTCCTTGAGCTCCCGTCGCCGGAGCTCCCTCAGCCCCGGCGGCGTCTTGGACGGCAGGTAGGGCTTGTTGGTGAAGAAGACCCGCGGGGCGGGGTCGACGCGGGTGGGCTGGACCCACGAGTTGCAGGTGAAGTGCGCCGGGCCGGACGGGAAGCCCTCCACCAGGATGCTCTCGATGAAGAACTCGCGCTGGTGCCGGTTGAGCACAGTGACCGCGCCCGGCTCGCCGAAGGCCGCGTCGACGGTGAACTCCGCCGTGTACACCACCAGCTCCGCCTTGACGTCCCGCTTCTCGAACCACCCCACCAGCCTCGACTTCCTGCTCTTCTTGGGGCCTCCCTTTCCTGGCAACAGCAGAGAAAAGCGAAGATCCACTCAGCTCAATGCATGCTTCCATCCAATGATTCGCTCTGATTTTGATACTCGAGACAAACATGCCACATGCGGAGAAGAAAAGAAGAAAAATCAAATCAATAAACAGAGCGATGGGTAGGTTGGTGGCCGTGCGCTCGCTCGGCTTCCATGTGGACACGATGACTCGAAAACGAAGGCGCGCGCGCACGCGCAGGTCAAGAGACACCAGCTGGAATATTCTCGCCCCTGGAGCTGAGGCGGCGAACGGAAAGCGGGGGAGAAGAAAAGGAGAAGCTCGATTCAAAGATGCAGCCCACGAGGGCCGCGGAATTCAAACGCGGCAGGGAAGCTTCGCGGCGGGGACGGGGCGGTGGCTTACTCGGGTCCGTCTCCGTGCTGATGAGCTCGAGCAGGACGCTCCGGCCGACCCTGTCGGCGTAGGCGTCCATCTGCTCGGCGACCTGCTCCTTGACCTCCACCTTTCGCTTCCGGCGCACGGTGACCACGGCCCTCGCCGCCACGCTCTGCGGGTGCGCCTCCGGCCGGGCCACCCTCTCCGCCGGCGCCGGGGTGAGGACAACCCGCTCGGCCAGGGCGCCCACCGGCGCCTTGGACCGCACCGTCCTCCTCGACGGCCTCCCCTGCCTCCCGCCGAGGCTCGCGAAGCAGAGCCCGCCGCCCCCGCGCTCCCGGCCGCCGCGCGGCGCCGCGGTGCTGGCAGAGCCTGCTGCCTGCAAGAGCGATCTCCCCAGCAGCTCCATCGGCGCCACAACCGTATAAAGAAGCTCTCCCCTCGTCGGCGCAGTAGACCAAGGTTAAGATCGATCGCCGGACACGAAATGGGTCAAAGCAGCTGGCCGGGAAGGGGGGTATGTTTCTCGCTCTGGATCTTGGACCGGACACCAGCCCCCGTTTTCTTTTCTGCTGCCTTTCTCTCTCGTAGTGGGGCTGCGAGCGCATTATATATAGGTCGCGCGCGCTCGCGGGGGGCTCGGGCTGGGAGGAGAGCGAAGGGTAGCTAACCCAGAGGCAGAGAGGCAGAGCGCGCGGTCATGCGAGCGAAACCACGAGCGCGATGTGGAATCCCCGCGCCGGCCACACGTGTTCCATACATCCTACGCTGAATAGAAAAGGGCGGGCGAGCGAGCTGCCGGTGCGGGGCCGAGGCTTCGACGCAGGTGAGGTGCCGGTGCAGCTGAAGCGCGGGGATGGGATTTTGTGGCTCATGATTCGGACAACAAAGCCCCACGGTACGCCTCAATAAAACCCAGGGGGACGGGCGGGGCCGTCGGGTGGTTCGTCGGGTGGACCCATCGCCCCTGTTTCATCATCGTTTTAGTTGGTGTTTGTAGGTGCATCTCCATGAAAACCGGCCAGCCCCAACAATTCGACGCATTGGTACGCTAAGCATCGTTTGTTCATAACCGGCTATAGTAGTACAAAGAACATCAGAGGTAACAAAAATTATATTTTCTAGTGTATAACAAAGCGGTTGCACATGTGTTCCAAAAAACCATCATTCGGTCTATTGCGGGAATTCTCGTAAAACTTTATTGGACGTGATCCAACACTCATATTTACATGTAAGCTCGACCTTTTGTTCAGGTTTTCTCTCCTCTACCTTTTTTCATGAAATAGGCACCTTTTCATCTTAATTGTTATGGCTTTATAAATTTGAAAAATGTTTTTACTTGATGTGTAATTTCTCGAAAGGGAGCAACTAGTCGACGTTTTGATTCCTTTCAAGAGTATAAGATGTTCGCATGCCCATATTTTAAAGATTATTAAAAAATATACGTAGCTACACATTTAATCAGGCCATAACCAATATAAACAATTCTATAGAAATCTAGTGCCTGCCTTTTATATATTCCAATTATCCACTACCATGTCAGAGGCCGGTGCCAGATATAAACCTATGGGTCAAGTATAATTTTTTTCAGTCTTGCTAGAGCACATCTAGATGTGTCATAAGTATTGCACATCCAAGTCATATATCATTGATCTTATGTAGAGATTCTTGTGACTATTTTTGTTTTCCTTTATCTTTTTTTTATGCTTGATTGAATCACTTAGATGTGCGACAACTATGACATATCTAAATATGCCCTAGACAGACGTAATTTTTTTCTAAATTTTATGGTGTTTGTATTCCCGGCAAAGGACCTAAAGGCTATTCATCCATCCACAGTAGACACTATGAGAAAAGGCCCAAGGTATCTCTTTAGATTTGTCGGTTTGGGTAAAAATATCACAAGTTTTTCTCATTGTGAATTAGTATGTAACTTATATTGTAGAATATTGTGCAGTTACTTAAAAAAGGCAAAAAATACTTATATTGTACAAATCATTCTCAACACTCCAAAGTTTTCAAATAATAAAGGCGAAAAATACATGTGTGCAGCTCATGCTATAGCTTGACTCAACTTCCTACCTATCCCGAATAGGATCATAGATCAGTAGACTCCATCTATAAGGAATAAGAACTTGCCTCCACAAAGAAGTCGCATGTAGCAAGCTAACTTTAAAAAGGTAGCAAGCTAACTTTAAGAGGGAAATTAGCTAATTTGATCTTTCAAAAGTAGAGATAATGATTTGTAGACAGAAGATCGTAGAGAAATGGCGTACAGTCGAAAGGCCTGCAAAATCATCATTTAATTTAGCATAGCAGCTACGCCGGTTGCATAAGTGGCAGTATGGTGTAACCAATTAACAAACCAGCTACATGCAAAATCAAGGAGCGGGAGCAATTGTAGAATCTACGTAAGAAGAAATGAAGGAGAATCTCATAGTTAGCTGGTTTTCTCGCTGATTGTGGTGTGCACCACCCAAGGTTTTGGCTACCGAATAGACAAGTTTTACCACTGGGTACTCAGTAAACGAGTTTTGAATCTCATGACCATGTTAAACTCGCTCACTTTTAAAACGATATTGCAGTAATAGCTTGTTTTGTAGGAGTATTACAGTGCGATCGCATGGGAAAGAAGCGTGCATACACCCACGGGAGCACGCATCTTGGTTAACCAGCATCCTTGACCCGCCATTGATGGCTCTGCATTATCATGATAAGCTGACAGCCGTCCAAGGAAAAAAGCACAACTAGTAGCAGATACGGCGCAGGCATGCATGGGAGATGGGACGGTCACCCCCGAGGCCCCGACGTCTGGTTCACGTCCACCGACCGAAAAGTTGCCGGCCGCGCAAGCTTTTGTTCCGGCTGATCGGCAAGCCCCGGTGCACGCAAGTTCTTGGTCGGCACACTGGAAAGTCTGCGACGCCAGAAAGCAAAAGAGCACGTCCACGTAGCCCAGTTCATGTCGGAGACGCTGAAATGAACCAACCACTTTGCCAGGCCAGCCTAAATGCGATGCACAGGAACAAATGTGTGTGCCGGCGAAGAGCCACGTAGCGGTGGCGGGTGCGTCGTCCGGTCGATCTTTGGTTTGGTAATGGAGGCGCGCGGTGCCGTATCGGTTTCTGCAATGATTGTGCCGACCGATCAAGGAGCTGGACAACGACGGCGGCCACGGGCTGACAACGTTTGCGTCTCCACGCGCAGCTCGGCAGCGTACTCACCGTGGGCGGACCGGAACGCCGGTACGAAGCGGCATACCTAAAAGCTCATGGATGCGCTCGGGGTCGGGGCCAGCACCGGTAGTGGTGGCGGGAGCAGACCGCGGCATGTCGACGGCGGTGGCGAGCGAGGGAAACAGAGAGACGAGGGGTCAGGGGCAAATCGGTCAAGGAGGAGGCAGCTTCGCCGAGCCGAGCCGAGCCAGTATGGCGAGACTATCGAGCGCTGATGCTGACTTGCTGAGGCCGGTGCGTGTTGACCTACACGGTACGGTACACGCTCGAGCTCGTCGCGTCGCGTCGCGTGCTCCCAGCAGTCAAGCAGAGGAGCCCGCGTCCCCGCATGGACAAGTCGGAGGGCAGGACACAACGCACAGCCCGCGGCCAGGCTCTGCCATGCCGAACCATGTACGACCGTCTGACCGCTAGGGCCCACTCGGCATCATCACCGTGTTCATCTGGCTCCCGCTGTTCGTGTTGGCTGCAGGTGGCAAATCTGCATCTTTTATTTTATTTGAGGAATCACTTGTGATTTTATTACAGCTACAATGCTTTGGATCATGGACCCCAGAAATTACAGAATAACTCATATTACTAAGAGTTGTTATAATAAAATCTCTTGAAAACTTAGAGACAAGTCTTGCAACATGAATTACTACCAAGGCTTCAATACAGATAATGCAATCAGACTGAAGTCACGGCATTGTCATCGGTATACCTGTTGGATTATAGATGAGCTTAGACCCATATAAGACAACAATCCTTGATTAATCTCTAAGGTCCATTTAGGTGCATGGCAAGTGGTGGGAAGTTTAGTACCATATTGCTAGTGAAGTGAGAGTGAGACCATTTTATAACGGCTGCTCTACCACATGTCACTGAAAGCTTGGGAAGAGGAGATATACACGCGCGCTCCTTCTCTGTTATCCGCCTCGTCACGATGCGCGTACGCGCCTCGAGTTGCAGGAATGAGCCGAAGCTTATTTTTGCCGGTCAGGAATGGTTAACTAATCTTGGATTAATTGACGAGTCGCTACAGTAGTGCCACTATCCAAGACGTTGGACTGTGGACTGTTCGCGGACTCAAAGGAGGCGCTGGCCAGTGAAGTGAACCCAAACTCAGTTCACCCACTCCCTCTTGCACAACCCTAGCTGTCATCTATTGGTCCTCTCTTTGTGCTGCTTCCGGCGATCCCATCCCGACGAGCGCGTGCACAGTTGGTCGGGAGAGCAGGTGCCTCCGGAACCCTGTCGTTCGAGATCCTGCTCGGGAGAACGACAAAAAAGTTTTTGGGGAGCGTCTCGACGCGATTGCTCCCGGTCCGTCCCCATCTCCGCCAGCTTCTCCTTCCACTACTTCCCCTAGACCTACTCCATGACTGGCGACGAAGCCGCCAAGAAAAATCAGGCAGTGGTACGGTCTAACTACGAGGTGGCTACGTGCATCACCCTCACATGTGGAAAGACCAACTACCATTGCTCATCTGTGCAGGTTTGGTCTTACTCTCACATTTCGGTATCCATGTTGGTCAATGTCATACGTATATGGTACTCTCGAGAAACCCAAGTCTAGCAATTCACATGCTTCCAGAACATCTCTAAAAGCACTCATTTTGGGCAGCTGAAAATGTGTCGGCGTTCTGAGAACGGGGTCCCCAGACTTGCCTGCCTGCGGCTCACGGCGTGGCTGTGCTAGCAGGCCTGTATGGCTCATCCTCATTGAGGGAGTCCTGGATTAGGGGATGTCCGGATGGCCGGACTATAACCTTTGGCCGGACTCTCGGACTATGAAGATACAAGATTAAAGACTTCGTCCCGTGTCCGGATGGGACTTTCCTTGGTGTGGAAGGCAAGCTTGGCGATACGGATATGTAGATCTCCTACCATTGTAACCGACTCTGTGTAACCCTAACCCTCTTCGGTGTCTATATAAACATGAGGGTTTTAGTCCGTAGGACGAACAACAATCATACCATAGGCTAGCTTCTAGGGTTTAGCCTCTCTGATCTCGTGGTAGATCTACTCTTGTACTACCCATATCATCAATATTAATCAAGCAGAGTAGGGTTTTACCTCCATCGAGAGGGCCCGAACCTGGGTAAAACATCGTGTCCCTTGTCTCCTGTTACCATCCGCCTAGACGCACGATTCGGGACCCCTACTCGAGATCCGCCGGTTTTGACACCGACATTGGTGCTTTCATTGAGAGTTCCTCTTGTCGTCATCTTTAGGCCCGATGGCTCCTCCGATCATCAACAACGACGCAGTCCATGGTGAGACCTTTCTCCCCGGACAGATATTCGTATTCGGCGGCTTTGCATGCGGGCAATTCGCAGCCATCCATCCGGAGCAGATTGAAGCTACGCCCGCCATCGGTCAGATTTGGAAGTTTGAACTACGGCCGACGTCGCGGAGACTTGATCTTGACGGGTTGAGCCACATCAAGCGCGCCGCCTGTCACGATGGGCATGATCTAGCTCTGCCGCCGAACAGTGCCTTGGAGGCCGCACAGCGTCCGCTCCGACCCTTAGCTCGGAGCCGACTGCGCCCATCAAGGACGGGTGGCTGGACACCACCTCGGGGGATGCAATCTCTACGGAGATCGAGCCGAATATCAGCCCTGTCCTCTGCGAAGCTCGTGACTCCAGGGTGCCGGACTCCTCTCCGGACTCCGAACCTTCCGCGCCCCTGCCAATCGAATCCGACTGGGCGCCGACCATGGAGTTCCCCGCCGCGGACATCTTCCGGCACTCGCCCTTCGGCGACATCCTGAATTCACTAAAGTCTCTCTCTTTATCAGGAAAACCCTGGCCGGACTATGGTCATCAAGGTTGGGATGCAGACGATGAAGAAATTCAACGCCCACCCACCACCCACTTCGTAGCCACTATCGATGATTTAACCGACATGCTCGACTTCGACTCCGAAGACATCGACGGTATGGACGACGATGCAGGAGACGCCCAAGAACCAGCGCCTACAGGGCACTGGAAGGCCACCTCTTCATATGACATATACATGGTGGACATCCCAAAAGAAGGGAATGGCGATGGAACAACGGAGGATGACCCCTCCAAGAAGCAGCCAAAGCGCCGGCGTCAGCGGCGCCGCTCTAAATCCCGCCAAACCAAAAACGGCGATTCCGGCACGGGAGATAATAACACCCCGGACAGTGCCGAAGACAACCCCCTCCAACAGGATTCAACGCAGGAGGATGGAGAAACCAGCCCTCATGAGAGAGCGGCAGACAGAGAGGTAGAGGATGATAATTACATGCCTCCCTCCGAAGACGAGGCAAGCCTCGACGACGACGAATTTGTCGTGCCTGAGGATCCCGTCGAACAAGAGCGTTTCAAACGCAGGCTTATGGCCACGACAAGGAGCTTCAAGAAAAAGCAGCAACAGCTTAGAGCTGACCAACACTTGCTAGCCGACAGATGGACTGAAGTCATGGCGGCCGAAGAGTACGAACTCCAACGCCCCTCCAAGAGCTACCCAAAACGCAGGCTGCTACCCCGATTAGAGGAGGAAGCACCTAAACCTACATCACCAGTGCATGATGCGACCGACCGGCCACCTCGCGGCCGCGACAGAGAGGCCTCTCGGCCCTCCACTCAAGCCGCACCCCGGCGTCGCTCAAAGAATACCAAGGCGCAGGGAAATGCGCCAGACCCGCGAGATATATTGGAGGACAAGGCAAGGAAAACAAGATCGATCTACGGATCGCGTGGGCGCCCCACGACACGTGATGATAACCGTCACGCCGGGTACGGCAATTCCTGCCGGGCCGAACACAGTAGACAAAGCTCATTTGAGCTGCGTCGTGATATAGCCCAGTACAGAGGCGCCGCACACCCACTATGCTTCACAGATGAAGTGATGCATCATCAAATCCCCGAGGGTTTCAAACCCGTAAACATTGAATCATACGATGGCACAACAGATCTTGCGGTTTGGATTGAGGATTATCTCCTTCATATCCACATGGCCCGCGGTGATGATCTACACGCCATCAAATACCTCCCACTCAAGCTTAAAGGACCAGCTCGGCATTGGCTTAACAGCTTGCCGGCGAGTCAATTGGTTGTTGGGAAGACACGGAAGCCGCATTCCTCGACAATTTCCGGGCACTTATGTGCGACCACCGACGCCGATGACCTAAGCCACATAATTCAGCAGCGGAGGAATCGGCGGACAATTACGACACGGTTCCTAACCAAGAAAAATCAAATCGTCGATTGTCCGGATGCAGAGGCCCTTGCAGCCTTCAAACATAACATCCACGATGAGTGGCTTGCCCGCACCTAGGACAGGAAAAGCGAAATCCATGGCAGCCCTCACAACACTCATGACCCGCTTTTGCGGGAGAAGACAGCTGGCTAGCTCGTAGTAATAACATGACCAAGAGCCACGTAATTCGGATACCAAGGACATCAATGGCGGTCGGCGTCGCAACAAGCACAAGCGCCGCGTTAACGGCGATAATGCCGAGGATCTGACGATCAATGCGGATTCAGAGGCTCTAAACCCGGTCAGCGGAAAAAGCCATTCAAAAGAAATACTCCGGCCCGTCCAATTTGGACCGAATACTCGATCGCTCGTGCGAGATACACGGCACCCCCGAAAAACCAGCCAACCACACCAACAGGGATTGTTGGGTGTTCAAGCAGCGAGCAAGTTAAATGCGAAAACAATGACAAGGGGCTGCATAGCGATGACGAGGAGGAGCCCCGACCGCCGAAGAATAGGGGACAGAAGGGCTTCCCCCCACAAGTGCAAACGGTGAACATGATATACGCAACCCACATACCCAAAAGGGAGCGGAAGCATGCACTCAGGGACATATACGCGATGGAGCCAGTCGCCCCAAAGTTCAACCCGTGGTCCTCCTGCCCGATCACTTTTGATCGAAGGGACCACCCCACTAGCATCCGCCATGGCGGATTCGCGGCATTGGTTCTAGACCCAATCATTGATGGATTTCACCTCACTAGAGTCCTGATGGACGGCGGCAGCAGCCTGAACCTGCTTTATCGGGATACAAGCGAAAAATGGGCATAGACCCTCAAGGATTAAACCCACAAAGACGACCTTTAAAGGCGTCATACCAGTGTAGAGGCCAAGCTATGCAGGCTCGTTACACTTGAAGTGGTCTTCGGATCCCCGGATAACTTCCGAAGCGAGGAGTTAATCTTCGACATAGTCCCATTCCGCAGTGGCTATCACGCACTGCTCGGACGAATCACATTTGCAAAGTTCAATGCGGTGCCGCACTATGCATACCTCAAGCTCAAGATGCCAGGCCCTCGAGGAGTCATTACGGTCAACGGAAACACCGAACGCTCTCTCCGAACGGAGGAGCATACGGCGGCCCTCGCGGCGGAAGTACAAAGCAGCCTCTCAAGGCAATTCTCGAGTCCAGCTATTAAATGTTCGGACACCTTCAAGCGCGCCCGGAGTAACCTACAACAAGACCGCCTGGCATGTTCCGAGCACGCGTAGCAATGCGGCCCCAACCCCAGCCCTCGCGAAATTGCAAAACCAGTACTACGCGTACATAATTACGCTCTGGAAATACCATGGGCATAGGGGGAGGGGCACGACCACGGCATGCCCAAAATGCAGTTCAACCGCCCTAGGGGCTCCCGATTGTGTCATTTTTTTTCTTACTTTCAGGACTCCGCTCTCCAGAAGCCCTGTCCGGCAGTAGAATCGCCGAACACACGATGCAACAGCCAGGGAAGCAGAAAGCTACGTCGAGTGTCCAGGTGGTCTCTATAACGAGCAGTATACTTGTTTCACATATCATCCCGCAACTCGCCCCTGGAGGGGGACATGTCAAATAGTCCCATCCCTTGCTTATCACACTATTTGTATCGTTCTGCCTTTACCGCAGCCTTTTCGAATAAACAATACATAGCTTTTGTCTATTCTTGCATTCCTTTTTCTTTATATATGTTCATTCACGGCATATTGCACCAATGCACTTTGGTACCGCCAGATACACCAGGGGCTTAAGTACCCCAAAATACGGTGTGATAAGTCCGAACACTTTAACAAGTGCGTCACCCCGAACTTATAGCATTATATGCATCGGCTCCGAATCATGTCTTGGGTCAATAGTTGGGTTTGCCCGGCTCCCATGTTTTGGTACCTTACGTTCCGTTAT
Source organism: Aegilops longissima (assembly GCA_021605205.1). Classification (NCBI taxonomy): domain Eukaryota; kingdom Viridiplantae; phylum Streptophyta; class Magnoliopsida; order Poales; family Poaceae; genus Aegilops; species Aegilops longissima. The sequence continues at coordinate 537,385,717 of CM038677.1, read as the reverse complement.
ATCGGCTCAGGTAGCGCTGGGAGAACCATTGCGATTGTGCCCCGGTTGAGCTGGGCTAAGCACCTCAGTGGAGAAAGCTAAAACTGACCGTCATGATAGGGCGAGAGCCGGTCGCTGTTCGAGAGGTTTTCGAGTCCCTAAGTACTTATGCCGCTTAGAGCGAGGAGTGGGCTTTGCCCGGCCTAGGCGTGGATAGCGCCCCGAACTCGGTCTTCTGAATACTAGGGGCTTCGCCGAAATTTAAAATTATAGAATTCTATGGCTAAGTGAGAGTGTTCAAGCATTATAGTCTGATTGCCTTGTTCGTTGTGTTGGGCGCCTCCCTCGAAGGGCCCAAGAATGGGAAAAAGAGCGCTCAAGTTTATACCGAACACCCCAGCACTCGTGGCATGGGGGCAGAAGCCGACGACTCGCCATCTCTCAAATTTAATAAATGGCCGCACAGAAGGTAATATTTTAAATTCAAAAGCGTTGCTTAGCGCATATGAACAAGTTTTCAGTGTACAGGATAACAAATGCGAGTTTACTAAAAAATTACATCTTTGGAGCATTCATCCGCTATAAGGCGGGCACCCTTCAGGACGCCCTCATAATACATCTCGGGCTTGCGATGCTCCTTGCCCGGCGTTGGTCCGTCCGTCACAAGCTTCTCAGCGTCCATCTTACCCCAGTGCACTTTAGCACGGGCAAGGGCCCTACGGGCACCTTCGATGCATACGGAGTGCTTGACGACTTCAAGCCATGGACAAGCGTCCACCAGCCGCCTCACCAGCCCGAAGTAGCTCCCAGGCATGGCCTCCCCAGGCCACAGCCGGACTATGAGGCCCTTCATGGCCTGTTCGGCCACCTTATGGAGCTCGACCAGCTGCTTCAGCTGGTCGCTCAAAACACCGGTGTCCAGCCTCGGCATCTTGAGACCGAACACCTTCTCCATCGAGCTCCCCTCCTCGGCTCGGTAGAATGCGGTAGCATCGGACACACTGCGGGGCAGATCTGCGAATGCTCCTGGAGAGCTCCGGACTCGGGTAAGTAACAAGTAATTCACTTTCACATACTTGCTTTGCATAAAGAATGCCTTACCCGCCGCTATTTTCTTCATCGCCTCAATCTCCTGGAGGGCTTTTTGGGCTTCGGCCTTAGCAGATCTGGCGCTCTCAAGGGCCGAGGTGAGCTCGGACTCTCGAGTATTTGAGTCAAGCTCCAAACTCTCATGTTTTTCCACGAGAGCCTGGAGCTCTTGCCGCACCTCCGCCACCCGCGCCTCCTGCTTCCCTCGCTCGGTGCGCTCCGCGGTCGCATTGTTTTCGGCCTTGGACAGCGCTTCCTTCAGGGTCGCCACCTTGTTCGTGGCCCCTGCAATACTCACGTTAGTCCTGTCATTTTTTGCAACCACATCTTTTATATACTTCCATAAGGTATTACTTACCTTCCTTGTCCTCGAGCTGCTTTTTGGCAAGGCCGAGCTCGTTCTCGGACCGCTCGAGGCTCTGCTTCAATGCATCGACCTCCATGATCGGTCGACAGAGGTCAGCGCGCATCTGCATTCCCATATTGACACACTTATGTTAGACTCCTGCGTATATCTTTTAGATCCTCAGTTCGGCTCTTCTTTCCGAACACCAAACTGAGCATCAGGAGCTACTTTCTATGCGGTAATATTTTTACATATCTTAATACATACCTCAAAGCCTGTTAGAAGGCTGGCACATGCTTTAGTCAGCCCGCTCTTGGCGGACTGAACTTTCTGGATCACCACACTCATAACAGTGCGGTGATCCTCGTCGATGGAGGCGCCGTTAAGCGCCTCCAGCAAATTATCCGGTGCCTCCAGTTGGACAGAGGTCAGCAGCGTCGCAGGCTTGCCCTTCTTACGTGGGGGCCGCCTACCGGACTCCGGAACCACTGAAGGTTCCGGTGCGGAGTCCGGCCCAGGGCCGGACTTAGAGTCCTTTGGGGTTTTATCCCCTTTGCGCCTGGAGTCCGGGAGGTTGCCTTGTGGCGCCTCCAGGACCACCTCCTCCTGGCTGGGACCCTTTAGGGACTCCACCTCGGCATCATCCGCAGCGCGAGGAGAGGAGGCGGCCGGAAGTGAAGTGCTATTCACATCCGACGAACCCAGGGAGCCGCTCGTCGAAGCGTCGAGCCCGGCCTTGGGCAGACTGCATGGTTATATTCGGCGTTAGAAGGTACTGTGCGACAAATGGAACGCCATGAGTTATTCTGGTATCCGGACACTTACGATTTCGCCAGGGGTTTGGCCCTCGGTGGTCACTCTTCTTCGCCGTCGTCGGTGTTGGTGGAGTAGTCTGGAGGGAGGGTCCTTCCCTTCTTGGACCCTCCGGCCTCCCCAGTTGGGGTGGCCTTCCTTTTCTTCTCTCCCCCCGCTGGGGGAGAGGCCTCTCTTTCCTCCTCCTCGTTTTCACGGGAGGAGTCCGCCTCGGAGTCATCAGACGACGAGTCCGACACCACCTGGCGCTGGGAACTCCTTCGAGTTCCCGTGGCCTTCTTCTCCGGCACCACGTGAGGTGCCGGAACCAACAACCCCGTCAGGCGGGCGTCCGCTGGGTCCTCTGGCAAGGGAGCCGGACAGTCAATCTGCCCGGACGTCTTCTGCCAATCCTGTCAAAGGTAAGGGAATTTAGATCCCGCATAGAGTCAAACTATGAAAAACAAGTGTCCCGTAAAGGGTAGAATAGCTTACCGCGTTGGCTTGATGCTGCACGCTGAATCCGTGATCCTCGGTTGCGGATGCGGGAGCCTCGGCGCCCTTGAACAGCACCTTCCAGGCATCTTCGTACATAGTATCGAAGAGCCTGCTCAGGGTTTGGTGTTGTGCCGGATCAAACTCCCACAAGCTGAAGGCCCGTTGTTGGCACGGGAGGATCCGGCGGATGAGCATGACCTGGACTACGTTGACGAGCTTGAGCTTCTTGTTCACCAGGTTTTGGACGCAGGTTTGGAGTCCGGTCAGCTCTTCCGAATTACCCCACCTCAGGCCCGTCTCTTTCCAGGAGGTGAGCCGTGTAGGGAAGCCAGATCGGAATTCGGGGGCCGCTGCCCATTTAGGGTCACACGACTCGGTGATGTAGAACCACCCCGATTGCCACCCCTTTATGGTCTCCACGAAGGAGCCCTCGAGCCATAGGACGTTAGCCATCTTACCCACCATGGCACCTCCGCACTCTGCTTGGCGGCTGCCCACTACCTTCGGCTTGACATTGAAGGTCTTCAGCCATAAGCCGAAGTGGGGCTGGATGCAGAGGAAGGCCTCGCACACGACGATGAACGCCGAGATGTTGAGGATGAAATTCGGGGCCAGATCATGGAAATCCAGGTCGTAGTAGAACATGAGCCCCCGGACAAATGGGTGAAGTGGAAAACCTAGTCCGCGGAGGAAGTGGGTGAGGAACACCACCCTCTCATGGGGCGTGGGGGTGGGGATGAGCTGCCCCTTGTCGGGGAGCCGGTGCGCGATTTTATTGGACAAGTATCCGGCCTTCCTCAGCTTTTTGATGTGCCCTTCCGTGACGGAGGAGGCCATCCACTTGCCTCCCACTCCAGACATGGCTGGAGAAGGTTGAGGCGGGATGTGTGGACTTGGGCGCTGGAGCTCGAGTGCGCGGAAATGGATGAGCAAAGGAGGAAGAAGGCGTGGGTGAAAAGGTGGATCCTTATCCCCTTATATGGGCGGGCGAAGCTATCGTCCCCACCAGCTGATAAACCTCGCTTATCTCCCAAGCGCCGTAATCAATGGCGCGGTTGGGTTACCCACGCCCGTATTGATGAGAATCCGGAATAAGGGACACGATCTCTGCTTTGACAACACGTGCCAAGAAACCACCTCGCTAAACGCTACTTGAGGTGGGACAAGAAAACGATTCGAATAAAGGCTTGGCGTGGTGTGATGTCACACCGCGAATCGTCGCAGATTGAATTTGTGTAAATATTATTCTCTCTACGGTGGTATGTGGAACTTATTTTGCGAGCGGACACTATCCTTGTGTTCAAAATCTTCTATGAAATATTCGGAGGAGGAACCCGCCTTGCAATGCGAAGACAATCTGCGTGCGGACTCGTCGTCATTGAAGCCTGGTTCATGGGCTCTTGAGGAGTCCTTGATTAGGGGTGTCCGGATGGCGTACTATAACCTTTGGCGGACTCCGGACTATGAAGATACAAGATTGAAGACTTCGTCCGTGTCCGGATGGGACTTTCCTTGGCGTGGAAGGCAACTTGGCGTCTGGATATGTAGATCTCCTACCATTGTAACCGACTCTGGTAACCCTAACCCTCTTGGTGTCTATATAAACCGGAGGGTTTTAGTCCGTAGGACCAACAACAATCATACCATAGGCTAGCTTCTAGGGTTTAGCCTCTTTGATCTCGTGGTAGATCTACTCTTGTACTACCCATATCATCAATATTAATCAAGCAGGAGTAGGGTTTTACCTCCATCGAGAGGGCCCGAACCTGGGTAAAAACATCGTGTCCCTTGTCTCATGTTACCATCCGCCTAGACGCACAGTTCGGGACCCCCTACCCGAGATCCGCCGGTTTTGACACCGACACTCATCAACAAGGCATTCAAGACCCTCACGAGGGGCCAAGCCTCGCGAGGCGGACGACACAAGACCTCCTCAGGAGCGGCCAAACCAGGCAGGCTCGCGAGGGGCGGAGAGATCAAGGCAAGGCAAACCTCGCGAGGTTCTCGTGACGTAAGCCATGACGATCGAGAACAGGCGGGCGCCAGGTGTTGGGGAACGTAGTAATTTCAAAAATATTCCTACGCACACACAGGATCATGGTGATACGTAGCAACAAGAGGGGAGAGTGTGTCCACGTACCCTCGTAGACCGAAAGCGGAAGCGTTAGCACAAAGCGGTTGATGTAGTCGTACGTCTTCACGATCCGACCGATTCAAGTACCGAATGCACGGCACCTCCGAGTTCAGCACACGTTCAGCTCGATGACGTCCCACGAATTCCGATCCAGCAGAGCTTCGAGGGAGAGTTCCGTTAGCACGACTGCGTGATGACGGTGATGATGATGCTACCGATGCAGGGATTTGCCTAAGCACCGCTACGATATGATCGAGGTGGATGGTGGAGGGGGGCACGGCACACGGCTAAGAGATCAATGATCAATTGTTGTGTCTTCAAGGGGTGCCCCCTCCCCGTATATAAAGGAGTGGAGGGGGGGCGGCCCTCTCTATGGCGCCCTAGGGAGTCCTACTCCCACCGGAGGAGGATTCCCCCTTTCCTAGTAGAACTAGGAGCCCTTCCAAGTAGTAGGAGTAGGAGAGAAGGAAAGGGAAAAGAGAAGAGAAGGAAGGAGGGGGCGCCGCCCCTCCCCCTAGTCTAATTCGGACTAAGCATTGGGGGGGGGGGGGGCAGCCTCCCCTCTCTCTTTCCCCTAAAGCTCAATAAGGCTCATATACTTCCCGGCGAATTCCCGTAACTCTCCGGTACTCCGAAAAATACCCGAATCACTCGGAACCTTTCCGATGTCCGAATATAGTCGTCCAATAAATCGATCTTTATGTCTCGAACATTTCGAGACTCCTCGTCATGTCCCCGATCTCATCTGGGACTCCGAACTATTTTCGGTACATCAAAACACATAAACTCATAATACAAATCGTCACCGAACGTTAAGCGTGCGGACCCTACGGGTTCGAGAACTATGTAGACATGACCGAGACACGTCTCCGGTCAATAACCAATAGCGGAACCTGGATGTTCATATTGGCTCCTACATATTCTACGAAGATCTTTATCGGTCAAACCGCATAACAACATACGTTGTTCCCTTTGTCATCGGTATGTTACTTGCCCGAGATTCGATCGTCGGTATCTCAATACCTAGTTCAATCTCATTACCGGCAAGTCTCTTTACTCGTTCTGTAATACATCATCCCGCAACTAACTCATTAGTTACAATGCTTGCAAGGCTTATAGTGATGTGTATTACCGAGTGGGCCCAGAGATACCTCTCCGACGATCAGAGTGACAAATCCTAATCTCGAAATACGCCAACTCAACAAGTACCTTCGGAGACACCTGTAGAGCACCTTTATAATCACCCAGTTACGTTGTGATGTTTGGTAGCACACAAAGTGTTCCTCCGTAAACGGGAGTTGCATAATCTCATAGTCATAGGAACATGTATAAGTCATGAAGAAAGCAATAGCAACATACTAAACGATCAAGTGCTAAGCTAACGGAATGGGTCTAGTCAATCACATCATTCTCCTAATGATGTGATCTCGTTAATCAAATGACAACTCATGTCTATGGCTAGGAAACTTAACCATCTTTGATTCAACAAGCTAGTCAAGTAGAGGCATACTAGTGACACTCTGTTTGTCTATATATTCACACATGTACTAAGTTTCCGGTTAATACAATTCTAGCATGAATAATAAACATTTATCATGATATAAGGAAATATAAATAACAACTTTATTATTGCCTCTAGGGCATATTTCCTTCAGTCTCCCACTTGCACTAGAGTCAATAATCTAGATCACATCACCATGTGATTAACACCAATAGTTCACATCACCATGTGATTAACACCCATAGTTCACATAGTCATGTGACCTACACCCGAAGGGTTTACAAGAGTCAATAATCTAGTTCACATCGCTATGTGATTAACACCCAAAGTGTACTAAGGTGTGATCATGTTTTGCTTGTGAGAGAAGCTTAGTCAACGGGTCTGTCACATTCAGATCCGTATGTATTTTACAAATTTCTATGTCTACAATGCTCTACACGGAGCTACTTTAGTTAATTGCTCCCACTTTCAATATGTATCCAGATTGAGACTTAGAGTCATCTGGATCAGTGTCAAAACTTGCATTGATGTAACCCTTTACGACGAACCTTTTGTCACCTCCATAATAGAGAAACATATCCTTATTCCACTAAGGATAGTTTTGACCGTTTTTCAGTGATCTACTCCTAGATCACTATTGTACTCCCTTGTCAAACTCAGTGTAGGGTATACAATAGATCTGGTACACAGCATGGCATACTTTATAGAACCTATGGTTGAGGCATAGGGTATGACTTTCATTCTCTTTCTATCTTTTGCCGTGGTCGGGCTTTGAGTCTTACTCAATTTTACACCTTGTAACATAGGCAAGAACTATTTCTTTGACTGTTCCATTTTGAACTACTTCAAAATCTCGTCAAGGTATGTACTCATTGAAAAAACTTACCAAGCGTCTTGATCTATCTCTATAGATCTTGATGCTCAATATGTAAGCAGCTTCGCCGAGGTCTTTCTTTGAAAAAACTCCTTTCAAATACTCCTTTATGCTTTCTATAAAATTCTACATTATTTCCGATCAACAATATGTCATTCACATATACTTATCAGAAATGTTGTAGTGCTCCCACTAACTTTCTTGTAAATACATGCTTCACATGAAGTTCAGATAAAACTATATGCTTTGATCAACTCATCAAAGCATATATTCCAACTCCGAGATGCTTGCACCAGTCCATAGATGGATCGCTGGAGCTTGCACATTTTGTTAGCACTTTTAGGATCGACAAAACTTTCTGGTTGCATCATATACAACTCTTCTTTAAGAAATCCATTAAGAAATGTAGTTTTGATATCCATTTGCCAGATTTCATAAAATGTGGCAATTTGCTAACATGATTCGGATAGACTTAAGCATCGCTACGAGTGAAAAAATCTCATCGTAGTCAACACCTTGAACTTTGTCAAAAACCTTTTCCGACAAGTCTAGCTTTGTATATACTAACACAACTATCAGCGTCCGTCTTCCTCTTGAAGATCCATTTATTTTCTATGGCTTGCCGATCATCAGGCAAGTCAACCAAAGTCCACACTTTGTTCTCATACATGGATCCCATCTCAGATTTCATGGCCTCAAGCCATTTCACGGAATCTGGGCTCATCATCGCTTCCTCATAGTTTGTAGGTTCGTCATGGTCAAGTAACATGACCTCCAGAACAGGATTACCGTACCACTCTGGTGCAGACCTCACTCTGGTTGACCTACAAGGTTCGGTAGTAACTTGATCTAAAGTTACATGATCATCATCATTAGCTTCCTCACTAATTGGTGTAGGAGTCACAGGAACAGATTTCTGTGATGAACTATTTTCCAATAAGGGAGCAGGTACAACTACCTCATCAAGTTCTACTTTCATCCCACTCACTTATTTCGAGAGGAACTCCTTCTCTAGAAAGGATCCATTCTTAGCAACGAATGTCTTGCCTTCGGATCTGTGATAGAGGGTGTACCCAACAGTCTCCTTTGGGTATCCTATGAAGACACACTTTTTCGATTTGGGTTTGAGCTTATCAGGATGAAACCTTTTATAAGTATCGCAACCCCAAACTTTAAGAAATGACAACTTTGGTTTCTTGCCAAACCACAGTTCATATAGTGTCATCTCAACGGATTTAGATGGTGCCCTATTTAACGTGAATGCAGCTGTCTCTAATGCATAACCCCAAAATGATAGTGGTAAGAAACATCATAGATTGCACTATATCCAATAAAGTACGGTTATGACGTTCGGACACACCATTATGCTGTGGTGTTCCAGGTGGCGTGAGTTGTGAAAACTATTCCGCATTGTTTCAAATGAAGACCAAACTCGTAACTCAAATATTCTCCTCCATGATCAGACCGTAGAAACTTTATCTTCTTGTTACGATGATTTTCCACTTCACTCTGAAATTATATGAACTTTTCAAATGTTTCAGACTTATATTTAATCAAGTAGATATAACCATATCTGCTCAAATCATCTGTGAAGGTCAGGAAATAACGATGCCCGCCGCGAGCCTCAACGCTTATCCGATCGCATACATCAGTATGTATTATTTCCAATAAGTCAGTTGCTCGCTCCATTGTTCCGGAGAACGGAGTCTTAGTCATCTTGCCCATAAGGCATGGTTCGCAAGCATCAAATGATTCATAATCAAGTGATTCGAAAAGCCCATCAGCATGGAGTTTCTTCATGCGCTTTACACCAATATGACCTAAACGGCAGTGCCACAAATAAGTTGCACTATCATTATTAACTTTGCATCTTTTTGCTTCAATATTATGAATATGTGTATCACTACGATCGAGATCCAACAAACCATTTCATTGGGTGTATGACCATAGAAGGTTTTATTCATGTAAACAGAACAACAATTATTCTCTTAAATGAATAACCGTATTGCAATAAACATGATCAAATCATATTCATTCTCAACGCAAACACCAAATAACACTTATTTAGGTTCAACACTAATCCCGAAAGTATAGGGAGCGTGCGATGATGATCATATCAATCTTGGAACCACTTCCAACACACATCGTCACTACACCCTTAACTAGTCTCTGTTCATTCTGCAACTCCCGTTTCGAGTTACTAATCTTAGCAACTGAACTAGTTTCAAATACTAAGGGGTTGCTATAAACACTAGTAAAGTACACATCAATAACATGTATATCAAATATACCTTTGTTCACTATGCCATCCTTCTTATCCGCCAAGTATCTAGGGCAGTTCCACTTCTAGTGACCAGTCCCTTTGTAGTAGAAGCACTTAGTCTCAGGCTTAGGTCCAGACTTGGGCTTCTTCACTTGAGCAGCAACTTGCTTGCCGTTCTTCTTGAAGTTCCCCTTCTTCCCTTTGCCCTTTTCTTGAAACTAGTGGTCTTGTCAACCATCAACATTTGATGTTTTTCTTGATATCTTCCTTTGTCGATTTCAGCATCACGAAGAGCTTGGGAATCGTTTTCGTTATCCCTTGCATATTATAGTTTATCACGAAGTTCTAGTAACTTGGTGATAGTGACTAGAGAACTCTATTAATCACTACCTTATCTGGAAGATTAACTCCCACTTGATTCAAGTGATTGTAGTACTCAGACATTCTGAGCACATGCTCACTAGCTGAGCAATTCTCCTCCATCTTGTAGGCAAAGTACTGTCAGAGGTCTCATACCTCTCGACTCGGGCATGAGTATGAAATACCAATTTCAACTCTTGGAACATCTTATATGCTCTGTGGCGTTCAAAACATTTGAAGTCCCGGTTCTAAGCCGTAAAGCATGGTGCACTAAACTATCAAGTAGTTATCATACCGAGCTTTGTCAAATGTTCATAACGTCTGCATCTGCTCCTGCAATAGGTCTGTCACCTAGCGGTGCATCAAGGACATAATTCTTCTGTGCAGCAATGAGGATAATCCTCAGATCACGGATCCAATCCGCATCATTGCTACTAACATTTTTCAACTTAGTTTTCTCTAGGAACATATCAAAAATAAAACAGGGGAGCTACACGATAGCTATTGATCTACAACATAGATATTCTAATACTACGAGGACTAAGATCATGATAAACTAAAGTTCAATTAATCATATTACTTAAGAACTCCCACTTAGATAGACATCTCTCTAATCATCTAAGTGATCACGTGATCCAAATCAACTAAACCATAAACGATCATCACGTGAAATGGAGTAGTTTTCAATGGTGAACATCACTATGTTGATCATATCTACTATATGATTCACGCTTGACCTTTCGGTCTCAATGTTCCGAGGCCATATCTGCATATGCTAGGCTCGTCAAGTTTAACCTGAGTATTCTGCGTGTGCAAAACTGGCTTGCACCCATTGTAGATGGACGTAGAGCTTATCACACCCGATCATCACGTGGTGTCTCGGCGCGACGAACTTTGGCAATGGTGCATACTCAGGGAGAACACTTTTATCTTGAAATTTAGTGAGAGATCATCTTATAATGCTACCATCAATCAAAGCAAAATAAGATGCATAAAGGATAAACATCACATGCAATCAATATAAGCGATATGATATGGCCATCATCATCTTGTGCGTGTGATCTCCATCTCCGAAGCACCGTCATGATCACCATCGTCACCGGCGCGACACCTTGATCTTTATCGTAGCATCGTTTTCGTCTTGCCAACTATTGCTTCTACGACTATCGCTACCGCTTAGTGATAAAGTAAAGCATTACAGGGCGATTGCATTGTATACAATAAAGCGACAACCATATGACTCCTGCAGTTGCCGATAACTCGGTTACAAAACATGATCATCTCATACAATAAAATATAGCATCATGCCTTGACCATATCACATCACAACATGCCCTGCAAAAACAAGTTAGACGTCCTCTACTTTGTTGTTGCAAGTTTTACGTGGCTGCTACAGGCTGAGCAAGAACCATTCTTACATACGCGTCAAAACCACAACGATAGTTCGTCAAGTTAGTGTTGTTATAACCTTCTCAAGGACCGGGCGTAGCCTCACTCGGTTCAACTAAAGTTGGAGAAACTAACACCCGCCAGCCACCTGTGTGCAAAGCATGTCGGTAGAACCAGTCTCGCCTAAGCGTACGCGTAATATCGGTCCGGGCCGCTTCATCCAACAATACCGCCGAACCAAAGTATGGCATGCTGGTAAGCAGTATGACTTGTATCGCCCACAACTCACTTGTGTTCTACTCATGCATAAACATCTACACATAAAAACCAGGCTCGGATGCCACTGTTGGGGAACGTAGTAATTTCAAAAAAAATCCTACGTACACACAGGATCATGGTGATGCATAGGAACAAGAGGGGAGAGTGTGTCCACGTACCCTCGTAGACCGAAAGCAAAAGCGTTAGCACAACTCGGTGGATGTAGTCGTACGTCTTCACGATCTGACCGATCCAAGTACCGAACCCAAGGCACCTCCGAGTTCAGCACACGTTCAGCTCGATGACGTCCCACGAACTCCGATCCAGCAGAGCTTCGAGGGAGAGGTCCGTCAGCATGATGGCGTGATGACGGTGATGATGATGCTACCGACGCAGGGCTTCTCCTAAGCACCGCTACGATATGATCGAGGTGGATGGTGGAGGGAGGCACCGCACACGACTAAGAGATCAATGATCAATTGTTGTGTCTCCAAGGGTGCCCCCCTCCCCGTATGTCGTGGAATTGTCACGGCAAATGTCCTCGTGAAAGGACTTAGTCGTGGAGCCATCGCAACTAGGAAGCTTAAAGGGGTTAACGGGACAAGGGACACGAGGGAGTTTTTATGCTAGTTCGGCCCCTTACAATGAAGGTAAAAGCCTACGTTTAGTTGGGTTGGTATTGCTAGGGTTTCGATGACCAGGGAGCAAGATACACTATGCCCGGCTCTCGATTGGTTGTTACTTGCCCTAAGCTGCCAGCGGGTCGTCCCCTTATATACACGGGTTGACGCCCTGCAGCCTACAGAGTCCCGCCCGGCTCATAAATAGTGTCCGGCTCGGTGACTAGTTAATCCTGCCTTATGATACAAGTCATGCCATTACGGCGGTTTATCACTACGGGCCTTAAGTCGCCTGTGGGCTTTAGACCCTTTATTGAACCACCATCTTCATGCTTGATCTTGGGCTTCATATGATGCATCGCCTTTGCGTAACCCGGCCCCTCCTGGGCGGCTTACACAAATAATTATATCCCCAACATTAGGCCCCAGATTGATTTGAACCGGTTCATGTCAATCTTGAAATACCTTAAAGAGAAAGCCTTCTGTCTTCTGTCTGTGCAAAGGTTATAACCCGCCGTGACGTCATTTTCTGGATCCGTGATAACCCACCGTGACGTCATCTTATATTAGATTCATATTTTATTCTGTCATATCTTTAACGGATCTTTATCTTTGCTGACCATTCTGAAAATCGAGGCGTCGGAGTCGTTGGATAATGACGCCTGGCCTCCTCGTTTCTCGCGTTTTCTCAGTCGGTCCTCCCATATAAATAGGCACGGCCCCTAGGTCCTTTCCATTCTCCCCCTTCTGTCGTCTTCTTCCTCTCACTACTCCTTGCTGCTCGAGCTCTGCCGTCGCTGTCGCCACAGTAGAGCGCCGTATCTTCGTCGACTTTGGCCGCTGCATCGACCTGAATCGCCCAGAAAACCGCGACGAACCCCCGCAGCAAATCTGCATCTATAAGTTTCTTCCTCCCTGTACCTCAGATCCACATTAAGATTTGCGAGTTCTTCAGTGTTCTTCACCGTTCGTCATGAACCCTTCATAGATTTCACCACCACCGCCCTTTTCTGATCTTAAGATAATATAAAACTGATGTGGTAGCTGTTTCACACTCATTTCGAATGCAAATAGATCCCTTTCCCTTGTACAAAGGCCTCATTCGAGCTTATATCTGTACTAGTTTTAGGTCTAGAATATTTCCTTTTCTGAACGACCGTTTGATCCAAAATAATAGCTGCCACCTGCGGAACCTGTTTGTTCCATACTTAGTCAAAAAACTGCATCTATTAGATCCCGTTAACCATGGCAATCCGTATAGCCGGTTTAAAAAAGACAGCACTAATTGATAGTACAATTAGCCATATGTCATTAGGCCCCTTCACAAGCCGCCATTTTGAATAGACCTTAAAATGTTCTTCTCCGGGTTAAATTGAGCCGGAAATTTTTATTTTGTCATAGGCTTCCGTCTGCATAATGGCACCCAAGGCTCCCAAAGCACCCGTCACCTACAACTGGGTCAAATCTATTGTTACTGAAAGCACTTTGACTGATTTTGTGAAGACTGCCTACCTACCCAAAAAAGAAGTCATGTCTTATCGTGCTCCTAATCCGTCAGAGGAAAAACCTCAACCCAAGGAAGGGGAAGTGGTCATCTTTACTGATCATATGAGCTGGGGCTTTTCTCCACCCGGCTCAAAGTTCTTCAGGGATGTCTTGCACTTTTTTGACCTCAGACCTCAAGATATTGGGCCCAACTCCGTATCAAACATTTGCAACTTCCAAGTCTTTTGCGTGGTGTATCTTGGAGAAGAACCCAATCTATTACTTTTCAGAGAGTTGTTTTACTTAAACCGTCAGAATGAACGTGCCAATGGGCCCAGCCTGGAACTTGGTGGTATCTCAATTCAGCGACGGAGGGACTACCTTTTCCCATATGCTGAGCCGCCAATCCACCCTAAGGAATGGAACCAGACGTGGTTCTATAGCCTGGATGCTTCTCCAGCTGATGAGAACCCGCTGCCCAGCTTTCGCGCTCTGCGCCTCGAATCCAACCATCCTTTGCGGATAAGTTATACGCCATTGAGCGATCTGACTTGCTCCCACCATAAAGAAAATCAAGGCTCTTTTGGGAAACGGCTTAGATGGCATTGATTTGTTCCGAGTCTGGATCTCCTGGCGGGTGATTCCGTTAAGCCACCGCCCTGGCTTGATGTGCACTTACACAGGCGAAAAGGATGACCCGCTGCGTCATTGTCCCGACGATTTACCCGATGACATGGTTGAAGCCACGACCCAATCTCTTTTGAAAGAGGGCTCAGTGGTTAATAACACCTTCGGCTTACTTCCATTCTGTAAGAATAATCCAGCTCCTCCAGTAAGTCATCAACCCAAAAAATTTGTACTTTCATTATGTAACGCCTTGCTTTTACTTATAACCCCTTCTCATTATTCTCAGGCCAATGACAAATTCTGGAAGGTCCAGTATGACGATGAAGCTGCCAAACAGGCCAAGGCGACCAAAAGAGCCGAGAGGAAAGCCGCCAAGGCAGTAACCCAGAAGAAGAAGAAGCCAAGTGCTTCAAATTTACTTAAACTGGATGACACTAATGATGATGAAGAAGAGGTAATCCTTAACTGCCCTGACTCCTTTACCATTATCTTATTGACATAAATTCTCTTCAGGAGGACACGGGAAACAACCAAGTAGTTGAGGAAGAGGTAACTATAATTTCCTCCGACTCTGAGCCTTTGCCGAGGCAGAAAGTCCGAAGAGTGGCCCAGAAAGTAAGATTTTCACATCCTTTAGCTTACCAAGATCCTCAATTTCTTTTGAGCAGCAGACTCATGAGAGCGGAGGCGAGACCGGACCAGCAAAGATGCGGAACTCTCCTCCGGCTTACCTGATGTAACAAGGAAGCGGCGGACTGAGTTCATTTCTGATTTACACCCTTTTTTACCTTTGGCGGGTTTCATTCGTCAACCTCTCAATTCATCTGACTCAAACTATCAGGAAACTTCACCTTCCTCTGGCGAATCCATGCAATCCAACATGCCGGCTTTCAAAACCGCTCCGGGGTAATGATAACCTGTTTATCTTATGCTTATCTTACTCATGCTTTTGTACTAACCCTTCTCATTTGCACACAGCGTACAAGTGAAGCCCAGCAAGAGGGCGAAGAAGAAAAATAAGCCGGCCGAAGAACCGGTCGTGACTGAACCGGAGCTCAGAACGGCTGCTCCTGATATCTCTGCACATGAGCCACCGCCTGAGCCATCCCACGACATTGCAGTGCCTACTTCTGATCCGCCTGCCGAACAAGCTCTTGACGGCTCTGAAAACCCGGAGATTCCTAGCCCGGCTAAGACGGATGACCCGGAAGTTGAGATTATTAAGACTGCTTTTGTTGAACCGGAAGACCACTGTCTTGGCCAAATGCTCTACCAAGGAGGAATTTCAGGACGCATATAAGGCCAAACCGGGCGTCCTTGACTATACTCATCGAGTATTGGAGAAATTGTCTCGATTACGTTAGTCAAGTGCACACCAGTAGTGACACAGAAATTGATATGGTAAAACAGATTCACCAAAAATTTGAGGTACGACTCTTGTTGCTATTCTTTATTTATCCTTACTATACCAGCCCCCAAGTCTATTGCTTATGGAGAAATATGCTATAGACTTTAATATCGGCTTAGTAATGTTTGCTAGACACCCGGCTTATCCTGTAGCACCCGAAGGCCGGCTTAAAACAAGATGTTTGAGCCGGCGTAATATATGACTTTGAACTGCAATATGCATTAGCCCCCAAGTGCCAAGTATCTTTGCTTGCAAAGTGCTTGGGACTTAATTTCCATGAACCGCCGCAACAAATAGAGTTCTTCAGCATACATTAGCCCCCAAGTGCCAAGTATCTTTGCTTGCAAAGTGCTTGGGACTTAATGTTGCATTATGACAATTCTGACTGTAACCCGGCGTTGATACAGGCCGCCATGAGTCAATTTGAGTCGGAGATTGCTGACTTGAAGAATCTCCTGGAAGCTCAGAGACTGAAACCCAAAAGGCCAACTCAAATTTGAGTTCGAGTATCCTGAACAAGAGAAATTGAGGAAAAGCTTTGAAGCGGACAAGAAAGAATGGGCTGATGAAAAGGTCTCCTTGATCAACTGGGCAGAGGAAGCGGAGGCATCTCTTGCAGAAACAACTGCCGAGCTATCCGGCTTAAAACGCCATGTATCTCAGATGGTCTCAGCAATCTTTGGTAGGTTACTCTGCAAGTGTTAAACACTTTAAAAACTTTGTCGACAAGCACCTATTATTGCTGACTTACTTGATGTTGTTTAATACAGGCCCCAGGAGCTCCAATCTGAACCAGAGTATGGTGATAAAGCTGAAGGCGGTTTATACTCTGGTGGAACAACTCTATACGGGTCTGGCGTGCTTTAGCCGTTGTGGCTTTGTCAAATGAGGTTCCCAACCTTCGTCGGCGTACTAAGGCGGCTTGTGTGCTACCTCAACGGGTCCAAGAGTTAAAGGCGGCGTGCGCAAGAGCGAAGCCATAGCTGCATTAAGTCGGGCCAAGGCGTGGCTACGAGAACTAGACCCGGCTGACATCACCATTGGGTATCCAAGCTTGAAAGAGGATGGCACCACATTTGACCGAAGGACTTCACTGCTGTGTAAGGGAAATACGATCTGTGGCCACTCGATTGGGAATGATACGGACCTTACCAAGTACCAGCCGGGTTATGACAGCCAGAATCAGAGAATCCCAACGCCACATTATGACACAGTCAGCTTGATCCCTCCAATTTGTAAGTATACCTTCGCCCCCGAAGTCGATCCGACCGGGTTAATTGATGATGAAGCTGAATTTGAAGCTCTGAGTGGCATTGACTGGTCATCGTCAACCTTCCAAGACAGGGCAGCCGGCGGAGGAGCGGAAAGGGATGACCCGGAAGCTTCAGGCCAACAAAACGAGTGATCCGTCGACGTCTTATTTTTATGCCTTGTGGAAAACAATGCTTCATTATCCAGACTCGGGGAGTCTTGTAGAAGGGTAGAAAAACACTTAATTTTGTCATGCCATCGTGCATGTTTGAGGTGCTCAACACTTTTTTAAGCCGCCATCATTATATTCTTCCGCTTTATTCTGGTTTTCTGCTTTCCTTATGCTTAAAGAACTGCTTTCATTGCCCTGCATATAGAACAAACACAAGTCCCTTGGCGGCTTGCCGCCTAGAGGGTCATATAATGTATAGATAACCCGGAGTACGAGTCAAAAATCATAAAAGCCGGTTCTCAATTATATCCGTAAGACATAATCGTAACAGCATACCTGGGATCCTTTGATTACACTAACGGTTTATATGACCCGAACAGATGAGGGTGAGAGCTCAATTCTAAAAAACCCGGCACATATAATGCTTGTTATGTGCTAACAACTGCATTTGATCAAGGTTAAGCCGATGGAAGAAAAAACCACCCCATAAACAGGATCTCAAACGGTGAAATAATTGTGATTGCAAAGTGTTAGGAGAAATAGATAAAAATTCAAAGGCTTCTGATTCGAATACGATCAGTAAACCGTTCCAAAGGGGTTAAGCTAAGATTCGGATACGATCATATAGCCCCAAGTGGCTTTGGCGATGCCGATCAAGAGGGTACCGACAACTATGTTCTCTTTGGTTCGAATACGACCTATGTTTGAACAGGAAGCCCCCAAGTGACCTTGAAAGTTGTTTAATGACGCTGATTCAAATACGATCCATGTCAGACTCAAAGGGGTTGAGCTATGATTCGGATACGATCAAGAAGCCCCCTAGTGAGCTTGGCAATATGCCGATCAAGAGGGTATCGACAGCTATGTTCTCTTTGGTTCGAATACGACCTATGTTTGAACAGGAAGCCCCCAAGTGATCATGGCTAGATTCAGATATGATCATGAGCCGTACCAAAGTGAAAGCCGGATTCAAATATGATCTGCTCCCTGTTGGTTGTTTCAACAACATAATAAGGAAGACATGCAAACTTTTGAGGATGAAAAGGACAGAGGTCCTGCTTTATTGCTTTTCATAATATATACATCGTCAAAATATGTACATCCTGAGAGCCGGTGGCTCAAGTATAGTAAGGCCGAAGATGAGCAATATTCCACGGCCAGCGGGTCTCCTCCTTCGACTTATGTGAGTCTCTGTGCTCTCGAACATCGATGAGGTAATATGACCCGTTGTTCAGGTTTTTGCTGACCAAAAAAGGTCCTTCCCAAGGGGGGTATAGCTTGTGCATATCGGATTGATCCTGGATGAGCCGGAGCACTAAATCACCTTCCTGAAAGGTTCTGGATCTAACCCGGCGGCTGTGATAACGGCGCAGGTCCTGTTGGTAAATCACCGAGCGGGCTATTGCCAAATCTCGCTTCTCATCCAACAAATCAAGCGCATCCTGACGAGCTTGTTCATTATCAGCCTCAACGTAAGCTGCCACTCGGGGCGAGTCATGACAGATGTCACTTGGAAGGACCGCCTCTGCTCCATAAACCATGAAGAAAGGTGTATAACCCGTAGACCTGTTAGGTGTAGTGTTGATGCTCCAAATCACAGAGGGTAACTCCTCCACCCAACAACCCGGCGTCCGCTATAAGGGGCCCATGAGCCGGGGTTTGATACCTTTCAAGATCTCCTGATTGGCTCTTTCTGCTTGACCATTGGATTGAGGATGAGCTACCGCTGAAACATCAAGCCGTATATGTTCTCGTTGACAGAACTCTTTCATAGCTCCTTTGGAGAGGTTAGTGCCATTGTCAATTATGATGTTGTGTGGAAAACCAAAACGAAAGATCACCTTTTTCATGAATTGAACCGCTGTGGCTGCATCACACTTACTGACCGGCTCTGCCTCAACCCACTTTGTAAATTTATCCACCGCCACCAGGAGGTGTGTCTTTTTATCCTTGGACCTTTTGAAAGGCCCAACCATATCAAGCCCCTAGACTACAAATGGCCAAGTAATTGGAATCATCCTCAATTCTTGAGTCGGCACATGAGCTCGTCGTGAGAATTTTTGACAACCGTCACATTTACTGACCAGATCTCCCGCATCGGCATGAGCCGTCAGCCAATAAAAACCATGGCGGAAAGCCTTGGCCACAAGAGATTTTGAGCCGGCATGATGACCACAATCACCTTCATGGATCTCAAGAAGTATCTCCTAACCTTCCGCAGGTGACACACAACGTTGAAATGCCCCCGTGACACTGCGATGATGCAACTCACCATGAACAATTGTCATGGATTTAGACCGCCGGATGATTTGTCTCGCCAAGGTCTCATCCTCAGGCAACTCTTCCCGGGTCATGTAAGCCAAGTATGGCACTGTCCAATCCGGGATGACGTGAAGAGCCGCCACCAGATGCGCTTCTGGGTCTGGAACAGCTATGTTTTCCTCTGTGGGTAACTTGACAAAAGGATTATGCAAGACATCCAAAAAGGTGTTAGGCGGTACCGGCTTACGCTGAGATCCCAGCCGGCTTGAAGCATCAGCCGCCTCATTCTACCTTCGATCAATGTGCTCCACTTGATAACCCTTGAAGTACCCAGCTACAGCATCAACTTCTCGGCGATAAGCCGCCATGAGGGGATCCTTAGAGTCCCACTTGCCTGAAACCTGTTGAGCCACCAGATCTGAGTCGCCCAGGCACCTTACCCGGCTTAAATTTATCTCCTTAGCCATCCGAAGACCATGGAGCAAGGCCTCATATTCAGCTGAATTTTTAGTACAAGGAAACATGAGCCGAAGCACATAACAAAATTTGTCACCTCGAGGGGAAGCTAAAACGACTCCAGCCCCCGAGCCTTCCAACTGCTTGGATCCATCAAAGTGAATGGTCCAATATGTGTTATCCGGCTTCTCCTCAGGTGTCTGCAGCTCTGTCCAATCATTGATGAAGTCCACGGGGCTTGAGACTTAATAGCGATCGTGGCACATACTTCAAACCATGAGGCCTAAGCTCAATGGCCCACTTGGCGACTCGTCCCATGGCCTCTCTATTCTGGATGATGTCTCCCAAAGGAGCAGAACTTACCACGGTGATGGGGTGACCCTGGAAGTATTGCTTAAGTTTCCGGCTCGCCATAAACACCCCGTAAACAAGCTTCTGCCAATGTGGATATATTTTCTTAGACTCCATAAGCACCTCACTGATGTAGTAAACCGGCTGTTGAAACGGATGCTCCTTGCCAGCCTCCTTGCGCTCCACCACAATTGCAACACTGATAGCATGCGAGTTAGCGGCCACGTATAACAGCAACGACTCTCTATCAATGGGAGCCGCAAGGACGGCTGACTCGAGATAATCGCATCTCTTTAAATCTTCAAAGGCAGCATTAGCAGCATCACTCCAGATAAAAGTGTCCGTTTTCTTCATCATCTGATACAGCGGTATGGCCTTCTCACCTAACCGGCTTATGAACCGTCTTAAAGCAGCGATTCGACCCGCCAGTCGCTGAACATCATTGATGCACGCCGGCTTAGCCAAAGAGGTAATTGCCTTGATCTTCTCCGGATTAGCTTCAATACCCCTATTAGAGACTAGAAAACCCAAAAGCTTGCCTGCTGGCACATCAAACACACATTTGGCCGGGTTAAGCATCATCTTATAGACTCGGAGATTATCAAAGGTTTCCTTGGATCATCTATCAAGGTTTCCTTCTCTCTGGATTTCACCACTATATCATCCACGTGGCGTGAATATTGCGCCAATCTGATTGTGGAGACAGTTACGTACACACACCGATAAATCGCTGGGCACTCTTGAGCCCAAGCGGCATAGACACATAGCGAGAAGGCTCCAAACGGAGTGATGAAGGCCGTCTTCTCCTGGTCCTTAACTGCCATCTTGATCTGATGATAACCAGAGTAAGCATCCAAAAAGCTCAAACGCTCACAACTCCCCGTAGCATCAATGATTTGATCAATATGGGGGAGAGCAAAAGAATCAGCTGGACAAGCCTTATTTAAGTCCGTGTAATCCACACACATCCGCCAGGTGCCGATCTTTTTTAGTACAAGCAACGGGTTAGCCAACCACTCTGGGTGAAAAACTTCAACAATGAACCCGGCCGCTAAGAGCCGGGCTACCTCCTCACCAATAGCTTTCCGTCTCTCTTCGTTGAACCGCCGCAGAAATTGCCTGACCGACTTAAACTTTGGATCAATATTAAGTGTGTGCTCAGCGAGTTCTCTCGTTACACCTGGCATGTCAGAAGGTTTCCATGCAAATATGTCCCGATTCTCACGGATGAACTCGATGAGCGCGCTTTCCTATTTAGAATCCAGATTGGCACTGATGCTGAATTGTTTGGAGGAGTCGCCCGGAGTAAAATCAACAAGCTTGGTTTCATCAGCTGACTTAAACTTCATCGTCGGGTCATGCTCTGTGGTTGGCTTTTCCAGAGATGTCATATCCGCCGGGTCAACGTTATCTTGATAAAACTTCAGCTCCTCTACTGCACAAACAGACTCGGCATAAGCCGCCTCCCCCTCTTCACATTCCAGGGCTATCTTTCGACTCCCATGAACAGTAATGGTGCCCTTGTGACCCGGCATTTTAAGCTGCAAATAAACATAACACGGCCGCGCCATGAATTTGGCGTAAGCTGGCCGCCCAAACAGAGCATGATATGGACTCCTGATTTTGACCACCTCAAAGTTAATTTCTCGCCCTAGAATCATACTCATCTCCAAAGGCTACCTCCAGTTCAATCTTACCAACGGGTATGCCGACTTACGGGCACCACTCCATGGAAAAGCGGTGTTGGACGTCTTTAAATTTTTGTCAGCCAACCCCATACGTCGAAAGGTCTCATAATAGAGGATATTGATGCTGCTACCTTCGTCCATGAGTACTTTAGTGAATTTATAACCACCAACCTGAGGTGCTACCGCCAAGGCTAACTGACCTGGATTGTCAACCCGGGGAGGGTGATCTTCCCTACTCCAGACAAAAGGCTGCTCTGACCACCTCAAATAACGGGGAACCGCCGGCTCAACAGTGTTCACAGCCCTTTTATGAATCTTCTGGTCTCGTTTGCATAAGCTACTGGTGAACACATGATACTGTCCACTATTCAGCTACTTTGGATTGCTCTGGTAACCTGACTACTGCTGCTGCTGACTTCCCTGACCAGACCGCTGCTGATTATAGCCACCTTGATTTCCCTGAAAGCCGGAATTTGAACCGCCATCCGGGCCATGGAAACCGTCGGCACCTGAGCCGCCACCCGACCCATGATTGCTGTCGAACGTGTTGGAATTTTTGAAAGCCTTGATGATCGCGCAATCCTTCCATAAGTGAGTGGCCGGCCTTTCCCGGGTGCCGTGTCTCGGACAGGGTTCATTGAGTAGTTGCTCAAGAGATGGACCTGACCCGCCGGATCGAGGGGGTGGCCTCCCCTTGCGTCTCTGATTGTTACCCTGTGCATTGGCGTTGGCCACAAACTCCGGGTTACCATCGGCCTTACGCTTATTGCCTCCTTGATTCGCCGGGTTATGCTGCTGACCCTTTCCATTGCCGTTCTTCTTTCCCTTACCTGTCTTTTCCTCATCAAACGCGGATCCTTGGTACTATCAGAATCGGCGTATTTAACTAGAGCCGCCATCAACTGACCCATATCATTACAATCACGCTTGGGCGCCTGACTTCTATCTCGTGGCTCAAATTGGCAATTTTCTCAACATTAAGATCTGCGAGCGGCATCCATCTTGTCGGATTTAATGTAGTATCTCCTTGACCCGGCGTACCCAATGAGTGGTTGATTCACCCTCTTCTTGTTTACAATTAGTCAAGTCCACAAACGACATGGACTGCTTGCAGGTATCTTTGAAGTTCTGAATGAACCGGGCCTTTAACTCCGCCCATGAGCCAATGGAATTAGGCGGCAGGCCCTTTAACCAAGTCCGGGTTGTTCCATCCAACATCATGGTGAAGTACTTAGCCATTGTCGCGTCACTGAGATCCAACAGCTCCATGGCCATCTCATAGCTTTCGATCCACGCCCCGGGCTGTAAGTCGGCCGTATAATTTGGCACCTTTCGGGGTCCCTTGAAATCCTTGGGCAGACGCACATTACGCAAAGCCGACACTAAACAAGGAACGCCGCCGGTTCTAGTGGCCACTCCTGCCTCAACAAAAGTCGTCGGATAGTCCGGGAAGGTTTGATGAGCCACCTGCTGAGCCGCTAGTTGAGCCGCCCGCTCGTCCTCTTGACGTATCCTGTCCTGCACCGGATTATAACCGCCGGGCTGATTACGGCGCTGGGCGTTGCTTGACAAAGCCTCCGACTCCATATACTGCGTAACTTCGGACTACGGCTTGGGAGAGAGTCGAATGAATCTGTCTCGACTATAGGAATAAGCCTCCTGCGAGAGCGAGCCGTGCAGGCGAGTTCTCACGATCGCCAGCGTCCCCACATTGTTGGATCGTCGCCGTCTGTCGTGGTTCTAAGTCGACAGATAGAATGGGGGTAGGTATGGAGAGGCAAGATCCTAGCTATGGAGTAGTTGTATCGCAAGGGATTTCTGAGTTCAGGCCCTTCTCGGAGAAGTAATAGCCCTCGTCTCGGGCCGGAGGCGGTCGATTGGATTATATGCGTATGTGTTACAATGGTGCGAACCCTTCTACTGTGGAGGGGTGGCTTATATAAGTGCGCCAGGACCCCAGCCAACCCACGTAGTAGAGGGTTTAAGGTGCGTTAAAGCTAGGCGTTCTTGGTAGCCTTACATAAAGTGTCATTAAGGTCATAAAGACTATTTAACTTCTGAGACCGTTTGGATACCGAGTGGCTCTTGGACTCACGGTGGTGAGTGGATCTTAAGTGGTCGAGTGTCTTTGAATCATCCGAGTGGATACCTACACGTCGACTAGAAGGTTGCTTCTCTTGTGAGTCTCCTTGTGGAGGTACCTTTGGGCAGGTCTATGACCCTACCCGGTACATGACTTCATCATTAGCCCCTGAATGGATCGAGGTTTGAGTGAGGAAGGAGTTGATAATCTTTCCGACCTGTTCTTCGTGTTGTGAGTCGTCTCACTGTGGATCAACGACCTTTTAATGATGGCATCAACTTCTCTTTGATCGCCTTGATCCATTCTCCACGTTTGTCGAGTGAACTTTGTGAACACGAGGATTTCGGCGGCGGATCGGAGGAAATCTGTTGTCGACGAGTTGTTCTGCGGTTAGCGGATTTGTGGATCGAATTTTGGGAAGCGCAGAAGCGGAAAACGCGGCTTTTCGGATGGGATAAGACGATGGCGCCTCAATCTTTGCGCGCCTTTTTGCCATGTATCGTTCGCGCGCTGTTGCGGGATTGCGGCGGGATTGCTTAGGCCTACGGTCAGCCACTCGAGCGGCCCCATATAAGCGCCGGTCGGGTATATTTTGAGCAGTCACGACCTCGAGACTTCCCTTCTCTCCGCCTCAAACCTTCTCGCCAAGCTCTTCGTACATCCGGCGCTGGCTTCGGTACTTTTCGTCGGAGACCATGGTGAAGGACAAGACTGCATACAGAGCAGGTGAAGAAGGCGGCGGCGAAGGCCAAGGGAGAGCGCCCGATCAGGCGGTTCCTCTTCAGCGGTCCAAGCTGCCGCGAACTGGGTCAAGGAGGCTGGATCCGGTCGACCATCACCGAGAAAGATCTCACCGATCTGTAGCGAAGGACTGATCCCCATGGGTCGGCGAGGCTTCCGGACGCGGAGTGGCAACCGCCTTTGAAGAGGGTGAGTCGTCCTCCAGCCACCCACGTAGATAGGGGTTTTCTCTGCCGCCAAATCCTTTTTCGGGGTTTCGAACTTTTTGGGCGCAACTCCACCATTTCCTCAAACTCCATTGTGTATCTTGCTGCTTCGTTTAAGCTCTGCGAAATTTCTTGGGTTGTCGACCGCATTGGGGTCTCTTCAAGCACATATTCACTGTCGCTCTCGGGCGGTGAAGAAAATGAGCCCGAATAGCGAGAGGACCCAAGTAATCCAGATGTGTGGGGACTCGGGGTCCGGATGAGGGGAAGAGCGCCTTTCAGCTATGACTCTTCCCGACTCGGTTAGAGGTGGCGATCGACCTGGTTTCTCTGCCAAGACCAGCCGACATCAGGCGGTCATTGGGCTCCCTCCTTTCTCCATGGTCAGTGAACAAGCCATCTTCCACTGAAGGTGTTACCAGAGGAGAAGGCCCAAGTAAAGTTGCTGATGGAGTGTGTAGTCCAGCTTATTCGCGATGGGGTGACCGGCATGGATCTCCTGGAGGTTTTTCTCCGACAGCGTATTCAGCCACTTCAATACCGAGGTCATCCGATGTGGATGTACTCTGGTACGGATGATACCACTCGGGTCTATCCAGAGGAGGTCGAAGACGCCACGCTGGAGAAGTGGATGACTGCCATCACAGGAAACAAAGACAACCCTCGTGGAGCTAGGAGGATTCCACCACTCGACCAGAGTTACCAACCAGACAAGGTATAACCACTTATTTCCGACTGTTATTCTGCTGCATTCATTCTGTTTTGATGCCAATTCGTCGACTGACTTTCACCTTGTTTTGTTGTCTTCTAGGTCACCACTGAGATGTACTCAATGCCCAGCAGGCGCAGCAGTCGAAGAAGAAGGAAGTGGAGGTGAAAGTCCGGAGGAATGGGAGTCCAACGGCGAGGAGGATGATAGCTCGATGAGGAGGAGGAGGAGGAGGAAGAGGAGGAAGGCGTCGATCCTCCTCGCTTGGAGGAAGGTCAAGTGGCGCATGACCCGGCGGCCGGGCGCGATAAAGCTGTTGTGCCCACCGGCGGTCGGCAAGCGACCTAGGACAACTTCTCCAGCCGCCCGAGAAACCGCCGAAGCAACCTCGGCGGCGTCGTCAAAGCGGAGAAGGCCCTGCCCAAGATGCGAATGGTCATCCCCACCATCTCCGGGTAACCAACAGAACCTTGTATTTCCTTATTCAACATGAGTGAACTTTTGGTCGACTTGATGGTGATCGGCCGATTCTTGAAATCTCTGGCGCCGCTACCTCCGAGACTTCCGCCAAGCACGAAGATCGGAAATGGAGGATCGGCCACCTCAACCTTAGTAAGATCCCGAGGTTTCGCTTTTAGTCATTTGGAGCTTTTAGTCGATTGGACTTCCATGTTTACTTTTGAATCTTTCTTGTAGTTCCGCCTCACATCATTGATCTCCCGATGATGGCGAGGCGCCATTGAGGAGGAGGAAGAACAAGAGAGTGCTGCTGGCAATGCTGCTCAAGTCGCGGTGATTCTGAGGCGCTGATTTCGAGGAGGCAACCCCTCGGACTTACGTGTCTTCGTTGTACCACCGACAAGTGCCCGACCCACTTCGTCGACCGCTGATCCACCATCTCTCTTTGCTACCACCACGTCCGGAAGACCAAGTAAGTGCTGCTAAGGAGGCCATCGCCCGAGCAGGGATCATGATGGAGCAGGTGAAAGCGGCTCGAGAGGCTAGTCGAGGACCTATGATGCGATTCAGCTCTCGAGCAATGTCCAAGTAAGTCGATCGCCGCTTGCTTTTTAGGATATACTATCTGAAACTGCTTTCTTGGAGATTTCCATGTCTGTACACCCACTAGGTGTGTGTGTTGTTTGAACTTTTGTGGGGGCACGCTGAGTGCACCCAGGTGTAGTCCCGAGATTATGGTCATTGCGTGCGATCGCTATAATCTTTATCTTGTGATCTTCTTCACTCGACACTGGACGGACCAAGTCGAATGGGCCCAGAAAACCGGTGGGGGCACGCTAAGTGCACCCAGGGTGTAATCCCAAGACTATGGTCATTGCGTGCGATCGACTATAGTCTAAATAACTGTTTTTTACTGCGGTGACCATGACAATTAGCCATGTTTTAGAATCATAACCTTTTGCCTCTTTTGGTGTTGATCGAACCAAATTGGTAAACCAGTGGGGCACGCTGAGTGCACCCGCTGAGTGTAATCCCAAGACTCTTGTCGAATGTTTTATTCGACCGTAGTCTTAAAATACTACTATTTTTCCTTAGTCACTCGGAAGTGATCTGTCTTTGATGTCTTTACGTTGGTTGACTCTTTGTAGAAATCTTGCGAGCTTGTGGCTCGCTATCTTGAGATTAGAGAAAAAGCAGATTCAGCTCAACCTCGATTTGAAGCTTGCTCGGGAGAATTTGCGAAGGCAAAGGATGAAGCAAAAGGTATGGCTGGTGAGAATTTTTGTGAATGCCTCTGTTTTTCTGCTCATTCTCAACTCTGTTCTCATTGTTGCTTTTGAGATAAAGCTGGAAGAGACTTTGAAGAAGAAGGACCTTGACCTTGCGAGAGGCCGAATATGCTTTGGAGAAAACAAAGCTCGTGAAGAAAAGCTTGCCTCGGTTGACAAACTTGAAGATGAAAATGCCAAGCTGAAAGCCTCTCTTGTGTGACTAACAAGGAAGTCGATCGGTGAAGAACGACAAGAATGTTACATCGACAAGGTTGGCGGTGGCGGGGAAGCAAAAGCGACACGGAGATTTATCTTGGGGGTTAAGCCAAGAAGCATTTCTCATGCTTGAAGGTAATCTCTTTTATCCATTGTCTTGCTCTCACCGGCTCATCACATGATCTTTATTTTGAGTCTGAGTTGTGTTTTGAAATTCTGCCAAAACTTTGAGGAAGAAACTAGTCAGTGGAAACCAGCTTGGACCCCATCAACTCTCTGTGAAGAATGAAGCTGCTATGAATGTGCTCCGTCTGGAGTCTCGTGTTGCTAGCGTGGTGGATTATCTTGCTTTCATTGAAAGTTGCGATGTCGCGGATCGACTCGACTCTCTCTGGCGAAACAGACTCTCGAATGATCTTGAATCCACGATGACTCGGTGAATGAGATTCCAAGTCGAGTGCAAGAATGGAAAAAGTCATCTGCCGGTGTGGTCTTGATGTTGCTCTATCTCGGTTCGTGTCCACTACAAAGAAGCGCAAGAGGACAAGCTGGTGTCTCTCAAGGTTGCCAATACCAGGAAGCACGACTTCAGATCTTTCATGGAGACTTTCATCGCTGCTGCTACCCGTGTTAGTAATGGAATCGACCTCGATCAGTTTGTTGCACCTTCGGTCCTCCGCGGAGGTAAAAACTTCTAAGTCCCACTTTAAATTTGCCTCGGAATGCCGAGTGGTTTACGTAACCGATAAACTTTAACGGGCTTAACGCTGGCGCCTTTGGATCCGTAGGACATTTATCGAACTTGATTTTTCTTTTAACATGCTTTGCTTGCCTTGAGAGAACTTTATTCCTCATTGGAAGATATTCCGTTGAAATTCAATCGACTTGTGCTTCATCTATCCTGCGGTAGAGGTGGAACCACAGACTGGCGGTGACCTTGTCGTCCTTACGGATCGGGACGAACCGCACGTTGTGCTTGTGGCGAAGCTCGAAGGAGGAGGTTGCGAGCGACCTGCACCTCGTCGTCCTTGCGGATTGGGATGGACCGCCACGTTGTACTTGTGGCGAAGCTCGAAGGAGGAGGTAGCGATCGACCTGCACCTCGTCGTCCTTGCGGTGGGATGGACCGCTTACGTTGTACTTGTGGCGAAGCTTTGAAGGAGGAGGTAGCAGTCGACCTGCACCTCGTCGTCCTTGCGGATTGGGATGAACCGCACGTTGTACTTGTGGCGAAGCTCCGAAGGAGGAGGTAGCAGTCGACCTGCACCTCGTCGTCCTTGCGGATTGGGATGGACCACACGTTGTACTTGTGGCGAAGCTCGGAAGGAGGAGGTAGCGATCGACCTGCACCTCGTCGTCCTAGCAGTTGGGATGAATTCCTTACTTAGGCGAGCACTGGGCTGCAGCTAAGCCCCAGTGGGAGGTTGCTCTCCACTCGGTGGGATTTTATTACTTAGGCGAGTACTTGACTCGGCTAAGCCTCAGTGGGAGGCTGGCTCATCACTCGGTAGGATTTTGTATACTTAGGCGAGTACTTGTCTGTAGCTAAGCCTCAGAGTGGGAGGCTGGCTCGCCACTCGGTGGGATTTTGTATGCTTAGGCGAGTACTTGGACTACAGCTAAGCCTCCAGGTGGGAGGCTGGCTGCATCACTCGGTAGGATTTTTGTATACTTAGGCGAGTACTTGGACTGCAGCTAAGCCTCAGGTGGGAGGCTGGTTCATACTCGGTGGGATTTTTTGTATACTTAGGCGAGTACTTGGACTGCAGCTAAGCCTCCGAGGTGGGAGGCTGGCTCGCCACTCGGTGGGATTTTGAATACTTAGGCGAGATTCGCAGCTAAGCCCCGAGTGAGGCGGCTCTCACCCGAAAGGATTTTTACAAGCTTAGGCGAATCGGATTCGCGACTAAGCCACCCAGCAGGGAAATTTCAACAAAAAGCAATAACAATCCTTTGGGAAAATTATAACATTCTTGCCTTGGATAAACAAACTTCAAAAGCACTTTTATTACATCTCAACAGGTGAGTTTTAAGTGTAAAAGGCGGAGCAGCTCAGCGTTCAAGATCGAGGCTCGTCGATCTGGCGATCAACGTTGTAGATATGATCGCTCCGTTGTGGAGGACTCTCGTGGCGATAAAGGACCTTCCCAAGTGGGAGAAAGCTTGTGTGGTTTCTGTTGATCCACTCGGAGGACCAAATCTCCCTCTTGGAAGGCTCGACTCTTCACATTTCGGCATGGAATCGGCGCAAGTCTTCTGATAGATAGTCGGCGGATCAAGGCCATCTCTCTTTCCTCTTCCAAGAGGTCGGCGCATCTTGCGGGCTTGTTCCGCTTCTTCTTGAGTATAGCTCGACTCGAGGCGCATTGTGAAGCAGGTCACTCAGCAGAACTGCTTTAGCTCCATAGACCCGGGAAGAATGGAGTTCTCCCGGTCGACCGATTAGGAGTGGTCCTCAATCCCGGAAGGCGATGGAAGTTAAATGGGCCCAAGCTCTGCTGCGTGTTTGGGATCACGCATCGGCCGAGTTTTAGCCCTTTGAGAATGAGGCTGTTTGCATGTTACCTTGTCCATTCGGCCGAGGATGAGCCATTGAAGCATAGTCGACCCGCCTGCCTTGAGAGGTGCGAAGGCTTTGAACTTGTCATTATCGAAGTTTGACCCATTGTCGGTGATGATGCTATGGCGAACTCCATATCTGAATATCAACTCTCGATGAAGCCGATAGCTTTGCATGCATCGAGGTTCTTGATGGGCTTGGCCCGATCCACTTGGTGAACTTGTCATTGCTACTAGCAAATGGGTGAAACCGCTTACGCGATTCTCAACGGTCCAATCATGTCCAATCCCCAAACAGCGAAGGGCCAAGAGTGGAATGGTCTTCAAGGCTGAGGCTGGCTTGTGCGACATGTTGGAATAGAACCGACATCCTTCACACTTGTCGACTATTTCTTTTGCCATTTCATTTGCTTTCGGCGGTAAAATCCGCTTCGGTATGCTTTAGCCACAATGGTCAGAGAGGGCGCATGATATCCACAGGTCCCAGTGGATATCCTCA
Organism: Aegilops longissima; assembly: GCA_021605205.1. Taxonomy (NCBI): domain Eukaryota; kingdom Viridiplantae; phylum Streptophyta; class Magnoliopsida; order Poales; family Poaceae; genus Aegilops; species Aegilops longissima. The sequence continues at coordinate 537,355,171 of CM038677.1, read as the reverse complement.
AAATTATCGGACCTTCTTACGGCGTGATACACTTACGGCCGACTCGATCGCGCTTTCTCGCCTAATTGTCCCTTGATCCTTGTAAAGGCCTTGGATCGACAGACGATCTGTCGAGCCTCTTCTTCATTCTCGGGAGCTCTTTCCTTAGGATATATGCGATGTGCGACCTTTGTCGATCGGGGAGTGATGACCACAACTTCCATAATCAGGTGCGACCACGGCTGGGACCTCAACTTCAGTCGGATCATTGGCACTCTTTTGCTGCGGGGCTTCTTCTGTGAAAGGATCCTCCTGCACTGATGGAACATGAATGTGTTCCAAAAATACATCACTGGGAATGGCTTCCCTCTTGGACCCTATCTTCGCCAAATCATCCATGACTTGATTTTTCGATCGGGTATATGATGAAGCTCTAACCCCTCAATTTCTTCTCCACTTTCTCCTGCATTACAATAACTTGTCATAGCTGGGCTTCGACATCCCTCCTTCATCACTTGATTAACAACCAGATCCGAGTCGCCATAGACCATAAAGGCGGCGGACGCCGAGTGAAATGGCCATGCATAACCCATACAGAGTGCTTCATATTACGCCGTTGTTGGAAGAATCAAAGTGAATCTGGAGAACATACTTGAGCCTATCTCCTCGGGAAACCAATACAACCCCTGCACGAACCGTTCAGCATCTTGGAACCATCGAAAAACATAGTCCGGTGTTCGAGTGAACTTGGGTCGGAAGTTGCTATTCAGTCCACTCGGCGAGAAATCTGCTATTGCTTGGGACTTGATGGCTTTCTTTGCCTCGAATTTGATATCAAGGGAAGGAGTTCAATCGCCCATTTGCCACTCGACCGATTGCATCTCTGTTATGAAGAATTTACGACAAAGGCGTCGGCGGCGTAATGGAATGATCAGAGAAATAATGAGCAACCTTCTTCGTGGTCATATAGATCCCATAAACAAGCTTCTGATAGTGAGGGTATCTTTGCTTTGATGGGGTCAGTACTTCAGAAAGATAATAAACTGGGCGTTGAACTTTGAAGGTTTTCCTTCTTCTTCCCGCTCGGCCGTAAATGCAGTCTTGACGACTTGTCCAGTGGCTGCAATGTAAAGCAGCAAAGGCTCCTTGCTGATTGGAGCAGCAAGCACCGGCTGGGTGGAGAGCAGAGCTTTGAGCTCTGCAAATGCTGCATCAGCTTCTAGAGTCCACTCGAACTTGTCTGACTTCTTCATCAATCGGTAAAGAGGCAATGCATTTTCACCGGCGAGATGAATCGACTTAAAGCGGCCAAGCATCGGTAAGTTTTTGGACATCATGCACACGCGAGGCGCTTCATTGGATATGGTGCCAACCTTTTCAGGTTAGCATCGATTCCTCGCTTAAAGCGAAAACCGAGTAACTTTCCACGGGAACTCCAAATGTACACTTTGATGGATTAAGCGATATCATACCTCCACGAGATTGACAAATGTTTCAGCAAGGTCGGTCAACAGGTCGGAACCCTTTAAGTGACTTGACCACTATATCATCCATGTATGCGCTTCCACATTCCGTGATTTGGTGAGCAAACACTTGAATCATCCTCATGAATGTGGCTCCGGCATTCTTGAGACCGAATGGCATGGTGACATAACGAAGCACCGAATGGAGTGATGAGCGCTGTTTTAATCTCATCGGGTCCATAATAGCGGATCTGATGGTACCGGAATAAGCGTCTAAAAGACAACCTCTCGCATCCCGGTTGAGTCGACTATTTGGTCGATCACGAGGAAGAGGAAATGATCTTCGGGCAGGCCGATTGATATGCTTGAAATTGATGCGCATGCGCAGCGACTTGTCCTTCTTGGGGACCATGACAACGTTGGCGAGCCACTCAGGTGGTAGATCTCGGATGAACTCTGCTGCTAAGAGCGAGCCACCTCCTCGCCAATGGCCTTTCTCTTACGGGCGGACCGCCGAAGATACTCTTTAACTGGTTTGAATTTTGGGTGGACTTCGTAGCGATGCTCAGCCAGCCCCACAGGAACACCGGCATGTCGTGAGCTTCCATGCAAAGATGTCCCGATTCTCACGGAGGAACTGGATGGCCTTCTTCCTATTTTGAGTCGAGTGTTGTTGAGATGTTGGTCGGAGCACCGCCGGGATCGGTCGGGTGAATGTGAACCTGTTTTGTCTCGCCGATCGGCGCAATCTTGACTCCGTGGCGGGCTTCTTAGCTCGCAACAAATCACTCGGATCTGCAGTTTTACGATACTCTTGTAGCTCTACCACTTTAGCCCGAGCATCGGCGATCTTAGAGCCTTTGGAAGCACTCTTACGCCTTCTTCCGATTGCCCGTGGCGGTGATCACGCCCTTGGGACCAAGCATCTTGAGTTTAAGATACCGTAACATGGTGGGGCCATGAAGCGTGCATAACCTGGTCTCCCGGAATAGCGTGATAAGCGCTCTGAAATCCACGACCTCAAAGGTCAACTTTTCTTTCGAAATGCTTTGAATCACCAAAAACTACATCAAAACAATTTGGCGAGTGACTCAGCCTTCTTTCCGGGAATGACTCCGTGGAAGCTCATATTCTTGTGCTGAGTGCGGACATCGGAATGCCCATCCCTTTCAACGTCTCCGCGTATAATATGTTCAAACCACTACCACCATCCATCGGGACTTTGGTCGGTCGAGTGCCTTCGACAATGGGTGCGACCACCAATGCTTGCCTCCCGGGTGGCAATGTCGTCGGTGATCGGTGGTCGAGCGTGATGGCGATGCAGGACCATTCAGATAATTGGGAGTCGATGGAGCAACCAAGTTTACTTCCGATTGATAACCTTCAATCGACTTTTGCTTTCGGCGTCGGCCAAAAATCATCGAGGTGGAATTGACACAGGGATATCCACCATCAACATCATCTCTGTCCTCAACTTTATGCATCTCCTTATCCTTATCCTTGGGCTGTTTCCCTTGGGCTGCTGAATCAAAACCGACAACTTTGTCGAGTGGTATGTTTGGGTAAATGAGTTTACCCTCTTCATCTTTCTTTGTATGAATATGACATGGTAAATCCAACACGTCGTTCCCATCCTGGTCTTTAACCTTCTTAGGGTTCCAAGGACCCATGGGTTTCCCCTTGAACTTTCACAGGGTCCTTTGCCAAGGCCTCTCCGGGAACCAGCTTCGACTTTGCGCTTACCTTCCATTGGAATTTCCTCCGCCCGGTCTCATTGGCGGCGATTTATATTACCACTCGGGCGATCCTCTTCTTCACCATTTGCATATTTGGTGGCAATCTCCATCATCCGACTCAGGGTCATATCTCCGGTTCGACCAAATTTCAAACTCAATTCTCATTCTTGACACCTTCCTTGAAGATGCAGACTGCTGGTGATCGAGATACATTCTCATTGTGTGGTGCAAAGTGATCCACCTCTGGATATAATCTCTCAAAGTTTCACTCGACTTTTGCGCATACAGCTGAAACTCTGTCAAACCTGCTGGTGGTTTGCAAGTTCCTTCAAATGTCTGACAAACACTCGGGCAAGATCTTCCCAAGTGTAAATCTGCTGGGTGCTAACTTCAGTTCAACCACGCCTGGCTGAACCCTCCAACATAAGAGGTAAATGCTTCATGGCTACCTCACGCCGATCTGAACCTCCACTCGGTAATCTTCAAGCCAAGTGTCGGGCTTGGATTCTCGATGAACTTAACGACTCGATCGCCAACTTTGAAGTTGGGAGGAATCACTGCGGCCACGATGGCTCTGCTTGAAACACTCAGGTCTGAGACATGAACTCTACTCTGGAAGAACATCTCTATCATGGCCGTCTCGATGAGCTCTGTTCTGTCGACCAAACCTTGAGCGATAATAGATTCTCGCATCAAAGCCTGGTTCACAGGGTTCATTGGAACTCTTCGCTAACTTTGTTTTGGCGTCGTAGTCCTGCTGCCGAGGCGTATGATCCACCCCTTGGGGAGGTGGGCACTCGACATCGATCGTTGCGATCGAATCGGTGCTCATCTTGCTCATGACCCTTGTATTGATCATCACGCCCCCCACGTTCCTCACGCCTCGGGCGATCTTGGACTATGGGCCATTGGAATGAATTCGCGCGCGGATCGGCTGTGAACCCTGTTCATGGCGGGATACAACTGAGTTTTGATCTCCTGCCGCCGGAGCAAATCCTGATTTGCTGCAAACCTCTACCTGCCTCCGAATGGGAAGGCTGAATTGACTACTGCTATCTGGCGGCAGCTGCTAAATTCTGAAGGTTGAAAGAGGCTGGCGTCGGTGGATTACGGAACCCTCGATCGCGTCGTGCTCGTCAGTACTCGCTGAAGATTCTCGGTCGAGTGCGCTCAGCCAGGTTAATAGCGCGCATCCTCCAAAGCGCGAGCCTCGGGGTTTCTCCAGCGATAAGAGTGTGAAGTGCATCCATGTTCCGGCAGCGAAGCTCCTCCCTCTAGGCGAAGTGAGGGCTCGAGCAAAATACTCTTCGTGGGCTTGCACGGATCGCCTCCACCGCCACCTTCGTTGGTGCGGGTGAATCGAGGGACTGCATGGTCCGCCGACCATCGAGAACCTCTGCCGCCCGAATCCTGCTATCGCATTGGACGCGATCTCTCTGAACCCGTCGGCGGTCGAGCAGGCCATAGAGATTAAATCGGGCTCGATCGCGCGACTTGGGGATGGCCGTGGCGGGCCACCGCATGCCTCACCCACCGCTGAAGCCTCGACCGGCCGGGCAGCTTGCGCGGTGGGAGGCCCAGGAGTGAAGACAGCGCGGAGCCGACCCATCTTTGGGTCGGCGGTTTGCCCGAGGAGGGCCTTGCAGACGGGCCAGCGTGAAAGTCGTCGCCCAGCGGATGGGGGCTGGCGTCCGCGTCGAGTGGAGCCTCCACGAAGCCAAGCGGAGTCGTCGGCGGAGCGTGAAGTGCACCGAGGCGGATCTCGAGGCCGTCGACGAACTCGACCTGAAACCATGATGCGGAGATCGAAAGAATCCCAACTTCTCCAACAATTAGCTAGAACACACTGCTCCCACGGTGGGCGCCAAGCTGTCGTGGTTCTAAGTCGGCGATAGAATGGGGGTAGGTATGGAGAGGCAAGATCCTAGCTATGGAGTAGTTGTATTAGCAAAGGGATTTCTGAGTTCGGGCCCTTCTCGGAGATAATAGCCCTCGTCTCGGGCCGGGCGGTCATTTGGATTATATCGTATGTGTTACTGAGTGCGAACCCTTCTACTGTGGAGGGTGGCTTATATAAGTCGCGAGGGACCCCAGCCAGCCCGTAGTAGAGGTTTAAGGTGCGTTAAAGCTAAGGCGTTCTTGGTAGCATGCTTACATAAAATGTCATTAAGGTCATAAAGACTATTTAACTCTGACGTTTGGATGCAGTGGCTCTTGGACTCACGGTGGTCGAGTGGATCTTAAGTGGTCGAGTGTCTTTGAATCTGTCAGTGGATACCTACGGTCATTTGGAAGGTTGCTTCTCTTGTGAGTCTCCTTGTGGAGGGTACCTTTGGGTAGGTCTATGACCCTACCCCAGGTACATGACTTCATCACCGTCCACTGGGAGAGCCGCCAAACATGCCGATGCCGCGATCAGGTTCTCCATGGGGTTAGAAATGTGACCCGGTGGTGTTGGTACGTAGTGGGGCGGGGCCATATTCACATGAGGAGGTGCCATCACCCGAGGCTGAACTGGTCCCCATGCTTTGGATGTTACGAATTGATTTGCCTCTGGCAGGTTACTAGGGCCGGCTCCGGGTGTGGAGAAAAGGTTCCGAGGATCATAAACCGGAGGCAAATTGGATTGAGTTTTCTGGTGTCTCCTCATCACCTCGTTAGACGCGTTCAGGCTCATCGTAAGCTGGAAAGCCTCTGACTGGAGTGGTTGGGCCCGTGCATCCAAAGCCGCCCGTTCTGCGGCCAACCTGGTATCTTTAGCCGCTATGGCCTCCTTGGCCCGGGCTATTTCCTCACGTACCTGTGCCACCTCTGCGTCGTGCTCATCTTGACTTGCAGGAATAACTGTGGCGGTTAACAGGGCCGTCAACTTGTCCATGAGATCAATCGGCACTTGAGTGGGCGGTGCGCGGGGCCTCTGCCGCAGCTCGACCGGACGTTATTGCTGCCACAACCGTGAAGTTTTGGCGGGTTGATACCAGCCATGAAGATCCCTACCCTGCTTGGCGGCTCAAAGGGTCGGAATCTGCTGCCATCGGAACAGCCCGAAGCCTGCCATCTTGCGGTTGATACAGCGAATCCGTTTCACGGTGGGCGAATACGCCGCCGGAGTGGGCGGTATCGCTTTCCACCATCTAAGGACCTTTCAGAAAATTCCTCTCGTGGATACAACCCACGAAGCACGCTTCATGGTGGGTTGAGCAGGCGAGTCTCATGCAGCTGAGCCGTCTCGGCGATGTCGGTGCGATTGTCGGCTCGGGCCCGGCTCCTGTCTGACGATGAAGGCGTGGATTCCGCCAAAGGGACCCGGTACCCGTGATCAATTGAGCCGGCGTCGGGGCCCCAGCCTTCATCGTTGATGTAGATCTTGCCGCGACGACTCTTGGTCATCCGGCCCACAGCATATCCTTGAGCCCTTGAAATTGCCCTTCAAGAACTCAAATCCACCATGCGCGCCCACGGTGGCGCCAAGCTATCATGGAATTGTCACGGACGGATGTCCTCGTGAAAGGACTTAGTCGTGGAGCCATCGCAACTAGGAAGCTTAAAGGGTTAACGGGACAAGGGACACGAGAGGTTTTTATACTAGTTTGGCCCCTTACAGCGAAGGTAAAGCCTACGTCTAGTTGGGTTGGTATTGCTAGGGTTTCGATGACCGAGGGGCGAATCGCTATGCGGCTCTCGATTGGTTGTTACTTGCCCTAAGCGCTTGGTAGTCGTCCCCTTATATACGGGTTGGCGCCCTGCGGCCTCTGAAATCGCGGCGGCTCATAAGCAGTGTCGGCTCGGTGACTAGTTAATCTGCCTTATGATACAAGTCATGCCATTCGGCGGTTTATCACTCAGACCTTAAGTCTCTGTGGGCTTTAGACCCATTCTTGAACCGCCATCTTCATGCTTGATCTTGGGCTTCATATGATGAATAAGCCTTTAAGTAACCCGGCCCCTTACAGGCGGCTTACACAAATAATTATATCCCCAACACCGTACATAAAGGAGTGGAGGAGGGGGAGGCCGGCTCTCTCTATGGCGCGCCCTAGGGGAGTCCTACTCCCACCGGGAGTAGGATTCCCCCTTTCTAGTAGAACTAGGAGCCCTTCCAAGTAGTAGGAGTAGGAGAGAAGGAAGGAAAGAGAGAGAAGGAAGGAGGGCGCCCCCTCTCCCTAGTCAGTGGGACTAAGCATTGGGGGGCAGCCTCCCTCTCTCTTTCCCCTAAAGCCCAATAAGGCCCATATACTCCCGGTGAATTCCGTAACTCTCCGGTACTCCAAAAATACACGAATCCTCGGAACCTTTCCGATGTCGAATATAGTCGTCAATATATCGATCTTTCGCCTCGATCATTTAGAGACTCCTCGTCATGTCCCCGATCTCATCCGAGACTCCAACCTATCTTCGGTACATCAAAACACATAAACTCATAATACAAATCGTCACGAGCGTTAAGCGTGCGGACCCTCACGGGTTCGAGAACTATGTAGACATGGCCGAGACATGTCTCGGTCAATAACCAATAGCGGAACCTGGATGCTCATATTGGCTCCTACATATTCTCTGAAGATCTTTATCGGTCAAACCGCATAACAACATCGTTGTTCCCTTTGTTATCGGTATGTTACTTGCCCAAGATTCGATCGCCGGTATCTCAATACCTAGTTCAATCTACGTTACGGAAAGTCTCCTTACTCGTTACGTAATACATCATCCATAACTAACTCATTAGTTAAAATTCTTGCAAGGCTTATAGTGATGTGTATTACCGAGTGGGCCAAGATACCTCTCCGACGATCGGAGTGACAAATCCTAATCTCGAAATCGCCAACTCAACAAGTACCTTCGGAGACACAGAAACACCTTTATAATCACCCGATTCGTTGTGATGTTTGGTAGTGCACAAAGTGTTCCTCCGGTAAATGGGAGTTGCATAATCTCATAGTCATAGGAACATGTTTAAGTCATGAAGAAAGCAATAGCAACATACTAAACGATCAAGTGTTAAGCTAACGGAATGGGTCTAGTCAATCACATCATTCTCCTAATGATGTGATGTCGTTAATCAAATGACAACTCATGTCTATGGCTAGGAAACTTAACCTTCTTTGATTCAACGAGCTAGTCAAGTAGAGGCATACTAGTGACACTCTGTTTGTCTATATATTCACACATGTACTAAGTTTCCGGTTAATACAATTCTAGCATGAATAATAAACATTTATCATGATATAAGGAAATATAAATAACAACTTTATTATTGCCTCTAGGGCATATTTCCTTCACCAGCCGGGCGCCAGCGCGCGCAGCGTCCTTGTTCCCCCTTTGGTGCTAAGGAGGCAAGCGCAGGCGCGGAGTACCGAGGCATCAAGCAAAGGTTTCCATATCGGTGCAACGAGTCCAAGACCAGCAGGACGGCAAGACGGAGGTCACCATGGATCCCAAGACGGCGTCACCGCCAGAGCCTTTTGCAGGCGAAGACCACTTTTGTCGGGATAAGATGTACTAGTTGTCCCCTTTCAAATTGGCCGTTGTTGGCTCCCTTCCCGCTCAATATTTGGGGAGAGGACCAGTGCCTATATAAGTAGAACTAGTCACCACCGTAGAGATGATCTAGTCAAGAGCTCACAAGCAAGCCCGAGCTGAGCGTAACCACACACACAAGTTCGCCAAGCACAAGAACACCTCAACCTCTGGAGGTTGTTCTTCCCCTTGTACTGTTCATCATCAGCCCAAGAGGCAATCCACCACCACCACACTGGAGTAGGGTATTACACCACAACAGTGGCTCGAACCAGTATAAATCTTGCGTCTTCTGTGTTGTGAGTTCGTCATGTTCGTCCGTGAGATCTTAGCAAGCTAGGGTGTGGATCGGTAGGAGGGAAAGAACTTCGTGCGCACCCAGAGTTCGAACCTTAAGGGTTTTGCCGGAACCCGTGATCCGACATTTGGCGCGCCAGGTAGGAGTGCGCCGAAACTTCCTTCCCGTCGCTCCGCGTCGCCTCGCTTCATCGTCTCCATGGCGGACGCACGCCGCGCCCGCGCCGAGCTCCGGGCTGCCCTCGCCACCCGCGTCGCTCAGACGGCTCCCGTCGGCAGGCCACCTCGTTGTTCTCCGTCGCTTGCCTCAAACGCCGCCACCGGCCCGACGGGGAACGAGCAGCAAGCGTCCTCGCTGCACCCTGTCGGCGTTCTGGGAACGGGGGTACCTAGACTTGCCTGCCTGCGTCCTGCGGCGTGGCTCAAGGGTGGCCAACCGGCCGTCTTCATCAACACAAGCTCAAGACCCTCGCGAGGGCCAAGCCTCCGCAGAGGCGGACGACAGAAGCTTCCTCATGCAACCTTGTCGGTGGCTCGCGAGGCGGAGAGATCAAGCGAGGTACCTCATGAGGTGCCCGTGGCGCAAGCCATGACGACCAAGAGCGGCGGTGAGCGCCAGCCAGCCTGATGTCCTCATTTCCTCTTTGGTGCAAAGGAGGCAAGCGCGAGCAAGAGTATCAAGCAAAAGGCAACCATTTGATTGCAACAAGACCAAGACCAGCCCAGCGGCAGAAGGAGGTCATCGTGGAGCCCAAGCCGGCGTCATCGTGAGCCTTTGGCGGCGAGGACCAACTTTAGTCGAGGATAAGTGTCTTGGATGTTCCCCTTCAAAATGGCCAATTGTTGACGCCCTTCCCGCTCAATATTTGGGAAGAGGCCCAGGGCCTCTGCCTATAAATAGGACTAACCACCCACAGGGCAAGGGGATCGACCACCCGGCATCAAGTAGAGAGACAGAGAGAAGCGATTGAACTCCCCCTAGCAGTTCATTGCACCAACCAAGAACAGACCCTCGCGAGGCTGTTCTTCCTTGTTCTGTTCATCATCCGCCCCAGAGGCAATCCACCACACCACAAACTAGAGTAGGGTATTACACCACAACGGTGGCCCGAACTAGTATAAACCTTGTGTCCCTTGTGTTGTTCGTCGTTCGTAGTTTAGATCCTTGCGAGGCGACGAGGTGTAGGTAGGCAGGAGGTGTGATCTCCGCGCACCCCAGAGTTCGAACCTAGAGGGTCTGCCGGAACCCGAAATCCGACACACCCCTCGGTGCGGCGGGACGGTTGCACCGCCACTCCATCGCCGACTCTCGCTGGTTCGTCGTCCCACGCTCGTCGCGCTCCCGTGGACACGTAGGCCGCGCTCCTCATGGCGCACGAGCTCCTGCGCTACCGCCCGGTCGACGACCTCTATGAGGACTGGCTCGACCGCATCACCGAGCTTGTCCGCGCCGCAGGGGGCTCCCCTGCGCCGTCCCTCTCTCCGCCTCGCTCTCCGCCAGCTACAGGCGATGTAGCTCACAGGGCACCTCCACCACCTCTGCCCCAAAACGGCGCCCTGGCGCCAAGGCGTGCGGCTCCGCGGCGCGACCCACCGTGTCCGGCGCCCATGCGTGAAGAAAGAAGCTGCCAAGAAGTCCCTCGACCGCAAGAGAATGCTCCGCCACTCCTCGCACCACCGTGCCAGGATCGTTTGTTGCGGCAAGGCCCTGCGCCGCTCGCCGTAGCGGCACCCAGGCATCAAGACCAGGCTCCACCTCCAAGACGGGCCCCGGTGACCACAGCCGGCTGCCGCGCCTTCACCCCCGAGCTGTGTAGCGTTGCCTGGCCGGGTAAGTTCAAGCCGGATCTGCCTCCTTGCTACGACGGCACCCCCGACCCCGCGGAGTTCTTGCAGCTCTACGAGCTGAGCATCGAGGCGGCCAACGGCAACGAGAAAGTCATGGCGAACTGGTTCCCTATGGCGCTCAAAGACGATGCTCGTTCGTGGCTCCTGAACCTGCCTCCGGGCTCGATCTCCTCCTGGGACAAAATGCGCAACCGCTTCGTTGCCAACTTCCAAGGCACTCGCGACCTCCCGCCGGCCGCGGGTGACCTGCGCCGCGTCAGCAACAACCAGGAGAGACCCTCCAGAAGTATATCCAGCGCTTGAACAACGTTCGCCTCAAGATCCCCAAGGTGACGGACGAGGCCATCATCTCCGCGTTCTATGATGGTGTCCGTGACGTCAAGATGAAGGAAGAGCTCGCTATCCATGAGGAGCTGTGCACATCCCTGGAGCTGTTCAACTTTGGCGACCCGATTGCGCAAAAAGGCTGAGCAAGAGCGCCTCTCCTCCTTGAGCTCCGGCTGCGGACCGGAGGAGAAAAGCCAAAGGCCAGGGCGTGAAGCGCAAAGAAGCAAGCGTGCTTTCATGGCGGGCGACACCTGCACGGCGAGACCATCTGAGTCATCCAAGAGCAGCCGACCGTTCTCCGCCTTCCATAACCTGCATACCCACAACACCGGCGCGTGTCAAGAGCTCGAGCCATTCGAGAAGGGCGCTTTGGTGGCGCCCGGCGCAACGACGGGGCTACGGCGAGGAGGATAGCCTGACGGCCCGGCTATTAGGGCGACCATGGCCTGTGCCAGGAGTGGCGCGACCGGCCTCGTGAGGACCGCTGGCAGGATCATCCTCGCGAGGGCGCCTAGAGGGATCAGCCTCGTGAGGATCGTCCTCAAGGCAATGCCGGTCTTCCCCCACTACCGCCACCGCCAAGAAGGAATGACGACCACCATCAAGATGAGGGGGCTGGGGGCTTCCAAGAGCCGCGCGCTATCGCCTGTATCTTGGGCGGAGCTCAAGCCCCAGCCTCATAGTGTATCTTCAAACAGTTTGCTCGAGAAGTAAATGCAGTCCTCCTCAAGCTCGAGGCCACACGCCCGCTCAGGTGGTCCAAGTGCGCCATCACCTTTAGTTCGGCAGATCAGCTCAAGTGCGCGGCCACCGCAGGCGCCCTCCCGATGCTTTTCTCCTCAGTCATCAGCAACGTGCAAGTCACCAAGACCCTCATCGACGGTGGTGCAGGGCACAACGTCCTGTCCGTCGACACGTTCAACAACCTCCAAGTGCCTTATGACCAGCTTCAGCCTACCAAGCCTTTCTCAGGATTGACTGGCGGCTCCACCACACCGATAGGGCAGGTCCGCCTCCCTATCACCTTCGGAGAATGCAAGAACTACCGCACCAAGCTCATCGACTTCGACGTCGCGCATATCCGCCTGCCGTACAATGCTATCCTCGGGTATCCAGCCCTGGCCAAGTTCATGGCGGTGACCCGTCACGGCTACAATGTCCTCAAGATGCCGGGAAGCGGCGAAATCATCACGGACCCATGCAAAGAAAGAGATGCGGTGTGCTCCCTTGAGCGTGCCTTTCAAGCTGCAGCAATCGACGACCCCGACAGCAAGGGCGAGTGCCCTCTTGAGGCCACCCCGAAGAAGAAGAAGCAGCTGCGCCGTGCCGGACCTCAGGAGGGTGGTGACGCAGCTGGAACCTCATCAGGATCAGCGCCCGCACCAGGGGCGCCTCCCTCCATTGCATAGGAAGGCGCGCCCGACGCCCTCCTAGGGCAGGGCTCGGGGGCTCTCTTCTGGAGGGCCTCCGACCTTGCCAACATCATGAGGGCGCTCGGGCACCACTTGGGCGTTCTTGGCACACATTTCCCTCGGGAGAAGCAGGGCAAGAGTGCCCACCGCTTCGAGGAGTTCATCACCGGGACCACTTAAGGCGCAAGGCGCAAAGGAGCTATCTTGGCGGCGGCACGCTGCTCACTGGCGCAGCCCCCATCGAGCGAGGATGTCGGGCTGCGCGTGCATCGGCGTCGAGGGCTCAACAAGGCCGCACCTCGAGGAGCTCTTCGGCGCCGTGTGTGGGCTGCTGCGAGGTCCACCGCACAACTTCGTTCGCATGCCCTTTGGCCTGCGGCGTGTCATCACCTATCGGCGCAACTTGCGGCGTGTCCTCGCCTTTCGGGAGGCCCGACATCACGCCGTCTGGCGGAGATGGAGCGGTCCTCGAGAACCACAGGCCCCAGGCCTCCGAGCTCAAGGCCCCGGTGGCTCGTGAGAGCAATTCCTTCGCCAGCGTACCTTGACTGCCCCAACTCTCCTTAATCCAGCGAAACGGTGACATTTTCCAAGTTCATTTAGCTGGGAGCGCCCCACGGGCTACATCATTCCCAGGCCGCATGTGTCTGTCCATGTGGCATGTATCCCTTTTTATGTCTTTAAGCTTACCTTGTTGGGGGCGCCCCTCGGGCTGCATCATCCCCAAGCCGCTCGGGCCTGGCCCGGTGGCGTGTATCTTCCCTGCATTTACCTAAGCCTGTTTGCTTTCCATGCTTAATCTGCCTATGACTACTACTTCTTCGATCGTCACCTCCCACGGGGGCTACTCACGTCGTCACGGCGCTGGTGCACGGGTTCGTCCCTGCCACGTCGACAAACCTGAACAGTCGAGCTCTGGCTCGCGGCACGCCCCGCGCACGTCACCTCACCAGGACCTCAGCGCCTTCGTCTCCTCACGGAGCAGCTGGCGGTGGACTTGCAACCATAATGGCAAACTGTGTTTCTCCTTGTGCTGGCTCGCAGGAACCTCATGAGAATGACAGCAGGCGGCACCGCGAGCTCCCTCTTCTCCCATGAAATCCGCTTGCGCGTTAAAAGGGGGGCTCCTGAGCATCGCGACTCGGGAGCTCCTACTGGCTCTTCAGCCCTCATCCCCTGGCCTTGACCACGGCATGCGACCTGGCATACCAGCAACGGCTGAGCTCGCTCGAGGGCCGGGACCTGAGGACGTAGAGCATAAAGGAGAGCGTGTTGAAGAGGGGGAGGCTCACACGGGCCTGGCCTAGCTACGGATTAACGTAGCGCATCACAAGGAATCGACCCCAAACCGCCAAGATAAGTCTCGCGCTTAGATTGGCTAATCGTTGGAGCCTAAGGGTCACGCACACCGCAGCCCTATTGCGACAACGTCACCTCCCTTTCTTACCTTACCACGGCTGCTTGAGCGCTAAAGGGGACCTCCTGAGCATCGCGCCTCAGGGGCTCTTACTGGACCTCGGGCCGCTCACCTCTGGCCTTGACCACGACCGCGCGACACGGCATACCAGCGACGGCTGCAGCTTGCCTGGGGACTGGGACCTATCAGCGTAGAACAACGAGCCGTCGTGAGGTTGAAAAGGGGAGACCGAGCCTAAACAGAGAAGGCATTCGCAAATTTTCATAACAAGGATAGTATCAACAAAAGACATTACAGGCCCTTTACACACCCCCGCGGGGTACTTCTTGATTCCTCGCAGGGAACAAAAGAAGAGAACCTAGGAGAATCCTATCTACACCCTCCCGTGGCTGACGCCATCATCAACAGTGGGTCGTGGGAGGCTGGCGCCAACCCCATCCAGATCAGCGATAGCAGCGGCCGGACGCCGCAACCCTGCTCCGGGCGCGGCGAGAGCTCGGGGGGCACATAGCTGTCATCGCTAGTCTCCGGAGTCTCGTAGAGCTCGGGAGAACCGCTGGACGCCCAAGAGTCGCTGCTACTTTGGAGGTGCCGTAGGCCGGGCGCGCGTCATCCTGGCGCACCCCTCTAAGGTAGCACCCCAGGCGGCGGCCCTCCGCATCGAAGACCTTGAAGAACAGCGTGGAAGCGCCATCATAGTCGAAGTGGATCACAAGTGGCGCCTCGTAAGCGAACCTGCGACCTCACCCCATCCGGGTCATGAAGATCTTGCGCGGGAGACCACTTCAACCTCTGCTTCACAGTGGCAGGCGTCACAGTCGACATCTTGCAACCAGAGCTCGAGGGTCCCCTCGGCGGCATCACGTCGGAAAAGAACCGCGAAGCGGATCCAGTGCTTGGGGCATCACCGCCCACCGACAAGCTTCATGAGAGGAGTCCGCAGCATGGGTTCGAGGCGACGGTGCGTGTCGCCATCGCCCGGCGGCAGCGATCGCGCCATGAACAGCGCCGCCCGTCGCTTCTTCCTACGAGCCCCGGCTGGCGTCAGGGGTAGCGGATGCTCGAGGAGAGCCGCTCACACAAGGCCTCATCACCACCTGCGCCGCCCGCTGCGTCGCGGCGGTGAACCGACCTCTTCTTGGCGAGCGGCCCCGACTTCGTCGCGAGGCCTGATGACCCACAAGTATAGGGGATCTATCGTAGTCCTTTCGATAAGTAAGAGTGTCGAACCCAACGAGGAAGCGAAGGAAATGATAAGCGGTTTTCAGCAAGGTATTCTCTGCAAGTCTGAAATAAGTGGTAACAGATAGTTTTGTGATAAGATAAATTGTAACGAGCAACAAGTAACAAGAGTAAATAAAGTGCAGCAAGGTGGCCCAATCCTTTTTGTAGCAAAGGACAAGCCTGGACAAACTCTTATAATAGGAAAAGCGCTCCGAGGACACATGGGAATATCGTCAAGCTAGTTTTCATCACGTTCATATGATTCGCGTTCGGTACTTTGATAATTTGATATGTGGGTGGACGGTGCTTGGGTGCTGTTCTTACTTGAACAAGCATCCCACTTATGATTAACCTCTATTGCAAGCATCCGCAACTACAACAAAAGTATTAAGGTAAACCTAACCATAGCATGAAACATATGGATCCAAATCAGCCCTTACGAAACAACGCATAAACTAGGGTTTAAGCTTACATCACTCTAGCAACCCATCATCTACTTATTACTTCCCAATGCCTTCCTCTAGGCCCAAATAATGGTGAAGTGTTATGTAGTCGACGTTCACATAACACCACTAGAGGCTAGACAACATACATCTCATCAAAATATCGAGCGAATACCAAATTCACATGACTACTAATAGCAAGACTTCTCCCTTGTCCTCGGGAACAAACGTAACTACTCACAAAGCATATTCATGTTCATAATCAGAGGGTAATAATATGCATAAAGGATCTGAACATATGATCTTCCACCAAATAAACCAACTAGCATCAACTACAAGGAGTAATCAACACTACTAGCAACCTACTAGCACCAATCCGGACTTGGAGACAAGAATTGGATACAAGAGATGAACTAGGGTTTGGAGATGAGATGGTGCTGGTGAAGATGTTGATGGAGATTGCCCTCTCCCGATGAGAGGCGTTGGTGATGATGATGGCGATGATTTCCCCCTCCGGAGAAAGTGTCCCCGGCGAAACAGCTCTGCGGAGCCCTAGATTAGTTCCGCCAAGGTTCCGCCTCGTGGCGGTAGTCTCGTCGAAAGGTTGCTTCTGATTTTTTCTCATCGAAAGACTTCATATAGGAGAAGATGGGCATCGGAGAGCCACCGGGGGCCACGGTGAGGGCGCGCCGCGCCCCCCCTCGTGAGCAGGTGTGGGCCCCTGGCCTTCATCTTTAGCGACGATTTTTCTTTATTTATTTTAAGATATTCCGTGGAGTTTCAGGACTTTTGGAGTTGCAGAATAGGTCTCAATATTTGCTCCTTTTCCAGCCCAAATTCCAGCTGCGGCATTCTCCCTCTTCATGTAAACCTTGTAAAATAAGAGAATAGCCATAAGTATTGTGACATAACGTGAAATAACAGCCCATAATGCGATAAATATCGATATAAAAGCATGATGCAAAATGGACGTATCAACTCCCCCAAGCTTAGAGCTTGCTTGTCCTCAAGCGAAAAGCCGATAACAATAAATATGTCCTCATGTTTAGAGGTAGGCGTCGATAAAAATAAAATACGGACATGAAGGCATCATGATTATTCTCATAACAGCAACATATATAGATTTTGTCATATGATTACTTATGTTCAAGTGATGATCTTTTCACAATGCAAAAGTATGAATCGAAACCTTATTGGGCACCAACAAATTATAACCTCGATCATTGAAGCAATTGCAATTTATCATAACATCGGAAAGAGTCTATGTCGAGCTTAAAAGCAAGTCCACATACTCAACTATCACTTAGTCCTTCATAATTGCTAGCACTCACGCAATACTTGTGGTTCGGAGTTTTAATGGGACACGAGAGAAAGATAGGGGCTTATAGTTTTGCCCCACAACCTTTTACCTCAAGGGTAATGTCAACAATAATAATTCATGCTCCCTACATCCAATTAGATATATATATCATGTTCTTTCCAACATCTTTGGGCTTGCCAAAGGATAAAATGAAAAAGGAAAGGTGAAGATCACCGTGACTCTTGCATAAGGTAGAGGATAATAATAAAAGATAGGCCCTTCGCGAGAGAGAGCGAGAGGTTGCCATGCGCTTTTATGGTTGGATGCACAAAATCTTAATGCAAAAGAACGTCACTTTATATTGCCCTTGTATGTGGACCTTTATTATGCAGTCCGTCGCTTTTATTACTTCCACAACAAGTTCGTACAAAGCTTATTTCTCTGCACTAATAAGTCATGCATATTTAGAGAGCAATTTTATTGCTTGCACCGATGACAACTTACTTGAAGGATCTTACTCAATCCATAGGTAGATATGGTGGACTCTCATGGCTAAACTGGTTTAAGGGTATTTGGAAGCACAAGTAGTATCTCTACTTGGTGCTGAGAATTTAGCTAACATGAGGGGAAAGGCAAGCTCAACATGTTAGAGGATCCATGACAACATACTTTATCTCAGATATAAGAAAACATAACTCATTATGTTGTCTTCCTTGTCCAACATCAACTCTTTAGCATGTCATATTTTAATGAGTGCTCCCGATCATAAAAGATGTCAATGATAATATATCTATATGTGAAACCTCTCTTTCCTTATTACTTCCTATTAATTGCAATGATGACCAAAGCTATATTTGCCAACTCCCAACAACTTTTAATCATCATGCTCTTTCTATTGAAGTCATTACTTTCAATAAGATCAATATGAACTCTTTGTTTCTTTTTGTTCTTTTCTTTTATTCACCCAAGATCATGGCAAAATAATCAAGCCCTTGACTCAACACTAATCTTTATTATATATAGCTCACGGACTCGATTACATAGAGGATCATAAAGCAAAACTCAAAACTAGATCATGCCATGACTTTATTCTACTAAATCAAGATACTACTAATAGGATCGAACTAAGAAAAGCGGTAAAGATAGGAGTTGTGATGGTGATACGATGCAGGGCACCTCCCCAAGCTTGGCGGTTGCCAAGGGAGTGCCCATACCCATGTGATTATATCTCCTTCTTTGTCGGTGAAGGTGGAGGTGTTGTTGATGATGCAGGCTTGTCGTCCACCTTCCATGGCATAGGCTCACCATCATAGAAGGATGATCGAGTCTCGGAATCCTCAAATCTGCAGCCAAACTCATCCTTTTGAATCTATATTCATACTCACAGTTTTGATTTTGCAGATCATAGATTTGGGCTTGGAGGTGCTCGATCTTCTCATGTAGCTTGAAGATGGCCTCCTCGGTGTTCTTGGCATCCGGCTCGTAGTTGTTGGTGAACTCCATGAGCATCTTGTGGCTAGCGTTAATTCCGCTCCACCATCCCTGGCACTTGAAAACTTGTTGCTCCATTGCTTGAGCCTCGCCTCCATGCTTCCGGTTCCTTTGGTCCCTCAACATCGCGGATGTGCAGCAACCCATCACGCATCTCAATGGTTTGAGGTGTCGCAGCACCTCCAGCGAGTAAGGTTGATCACCTTCTCGAAGAACTTGTCCTTGGAAGCACTTGGGGCGTCATGATGATCTAGATCTGTCGGAAAAACAGCTCGAAACAAGAACAGGAGATATTTGCGTGATCTGAGTCAAAACCTTGGGAGAATATATAATGAATTTTACCGACCAAAATACGTATCGTGCAAGAAAAGCGGAGTCGGAGGGCACACGAGGTGCTCACGAGGTAGAGGCGCGCCCGGGGTAGGCGCGCCCTCCACCCTCGTGAAGGCCTCGTGTCCTTCCGGACTTCCACTTATTTTCTATTTTCTAAATATTCCAAAGCGAAATATTGCCTTAAAATTGTTTTGGAGTCGGTTTACTTACCGTACCACATACCTATTCCTTTTGAGTGCAAGCAGTGCAGAAAGTGTCCCTTATGTATTCCTCCGGGTTCGGTTTCAATAATATTGGTTTCAACATTTATGGGATTACGAGATATAATGTTTGATTCTTTGACCGTTTACCACCTTGGTTTGTGCCTTGAAGTTGTTGATTTTTATGGCACGGAGCGATAGACCTCCTCGATAACGTAGGGACCTTCCCATTTAGAGAAGTTTTCCTGCAAAAATCTTAAGCGAGAGTTGTATAGCAATACATAATCACCTACATTAAACTCACGCTTTTGTATCCTTTTGTCATGCCATCTTTTAACTTTTCTTTAAACAACTTGGCATTTTCATAAGCTTGGGTTCTCCATTCATCAAGTGAGCTAATATCAAATAACCTCTTCTCACGGCAAGTTTGAAATCATAGTTGAGCTCTTTAATAGCCCAATATGCCTTATGTTCTAGTTCGAGAGGTAAGTGACATGCTTTTCCATAAACCATTTTATCGGAGACATACCCATAGGATTCTTATATGCAGTTCTATAGGCCCATAATGCATCATCAAGTTTCTTGGACCAATTCTTTCTAGACCTATTAACAGTCTTTTGCAAAATTAATTTGAGCTCTCTATTACTCAATTCTACTTGACCACTAGACTGTGGGTGATAAGGAGATGCAATTCTATGATTAACGTCATATTTAGCAAGCATTTTACGGAAAGCACCATGAATAAAGTGTGAACCACCATCAGTCATTAAATATCTAGGGACTCCAAACCTCGGAAAAATAACTTCCTTAAGCATTTTAATAGAAGTGTTATGATCAGCACTACTAGTTGGAATAGCTTCTACCCACTTAGTAACGTAATCAACAACAACTAAAATATGTGTATATCCATTAGAGGCAGGAAAAGGTCCCATATAATCAAAGCCCCAAACATCAAATGGTTCAATAACAAGTGAATAATTCATAGGCATTTCTTGGCGTCTACTAATATTACCAATTCTTTGACATTCATCACAAGACAAAACAAACTTACGGGCATCCTTGAAGAGAGTAGGCCAATAAAACCGGATTGCAATACCTTATGTGCAGTTCTATCTCCAGCGTGGTGTCCTCCATAAGCTTGGAGTGACACTTGCGTAGGATCTGTTCTGTTCATGCTCAGGTACACAACGTCTAATAACACCATCTACTCCTTCTTTATAAAGATGTGGGTCATCCCAAAAGTAATGTCACAAATCATAAAAGAACTTTTCTTTTGTTGGTATGTGAAGCTAGGTGGTATAAATTTAGCAACAATATAATTAGCATAATCAGCATACCATGGAGTGCTACGAGAAGTGCTTATGACATTTAATTGTTCATCGGAAAGCTATCATCAATAGGTAGTGGGTCATCAAGAACATTCTCTAACCTAGATAAGTTATGCATAGCAGGGTTCTCAGCTCCTTTTCTATCAACAATATGCAAATCAAATTCTTGCAGCAAGAGAACCCATCTAATAAGTCTAGGTTTAGCATCTTTCTTTTCCATAAGATATTTAATAGCAGCATGATCGGTGTGAATAGTTACTTTAGAATCAACAATATAGGGTCTGAATTTATCACAAGCAAATACAAGCTGCTAAAAGTTCCTTTTCGGTAGTAGCATAATTTCTTTGAGCATTGTCTAGAGTCTTACTAGCATAATGGATAACATTTAATTTCTTATCAACTCTTTGCCCTAGAACAGCACCTACAACATAATCACTAGCATCACACATAATTTCAAAGGTAAATTCAATCGGTGGCTGAACAACAGGTGCGAGAGACTAATGCTTTCTTAAGTATTTCAAATGCTTCTACACAATCATCATCAAAGACAAATGGTACATCTTTTTGTAATAAATTAGTCAAGAGGCCGAGAAATTTTGAGAAGTCCTTAATGAACCTCCTATAAAATCCGGCGTGACCAAGGAAACTTCTTATACCTTTGATGTCCTTGGGACATGGCATCTTTCAATAGCATCAACCTTGGCTTTATCAACTTCAATACCTCTTTCAGAAACTTTGTGTCCCAAGACAATACCTTCATTAACCATAAAGTGGCACTTTTCCCAATTCAAGACAAGATTAGTTTCTTCACATCTCTGCAAAACTCGATCAAGATTGCTCAAGCAATCATCAAAAGAGGATCCATAGACGGAAAAGTCGTCCATGAAAACCTCACAAATCTTTTCACAAAAGTCAGAGAATATAGCCATCATGCATCTTTGAAAGGTAGCAGGTGCATTACATAAAGCAAAAGGCATACGTCTATAAGCAAAAGTACCAAAGGGCATGTAAAAGTAGTCTTTGATTGATCTTTAGCCGACACAGGTATTTGAGAGAAACCAGAATAACCATCTAGAAAGCAATAATGTGTATGTTTGCATAATCTTTCTAGCATTTGATCAATAAAAGGTAAGGGGTAATGATCTTTCTTAGTAGCTTTATTTAATTTGCGGAAATCAATTACCATCCTAGAACCTGTGATAATTATTTGCGGAATCAATTCATCTTTATCATTAGGGACAACATAATACCTCCTTCTTAGGGACACAATGGACAGGACTTACCCACGACTATCGACAGCGGGATAAATTATACCTGCCTCCGAAGCTTGAGTATTTCTTTTCTTACCACTTCTTTCATTTTAGGATTCAAGCGTCGTTGAGGATCACGAACTGGTTTGGCATCCGCTTCAAATTATTTTATGTTGACATAGAGTGGGACTAATGCCCTTAAGATCATCAAGAGTATATCCAATAGCGGCACGGTGCTTCTTGAGTTTTCAATAATCTTTCTTCTTCATGCTCTGAAAGGTTAGCACTAATAATAACAGGATATATTTTCTTTTCATCAAGATAAGCATATTTAAGATTATCGAGCAGCGGTTTAAGCTCAAACAGGGATCACCCTTGGGTGGAGGAGGATCCCTAAGTTTCAACAGGCAAATTGTGTTGCGAGAATAGGTTCTGTTTAAAGAATACTTCATCTATTTCCTTCTTTCATTCATGAACATATCATTTTCATGGTCTAGCAAATAGTGTTCTAAAGGATCACTAGGAGAATGCGGCAATAGAAGCAAGACCAATAATTTCATCCTTACTAGGCAATTCTTCCTCACGATGTTGTTTACTAAATTTAGAAAATTAAACTCATGAACCATATCATCCAAGCCAATAGTAACAACATTCTTTTTGCAATCTATCTTAGCATTAACAGTATTCAAGAAGGGTCTACCAAATATAATGGGACAAAAGCTATCTTGTGGAGAACCAAGAACAAGAAAATCAGCAGGATATTTAGTTTTCCCACACAAGACTTCAACATCTCTAACAATTCCCATTGGTGATATAGTATCTCTATTGGCAAGTTTAATTGTGACATCAATATCTTCTAACTCAATAGGTGCAATATCATGCATAATTTCTTTGTATAAGTCAATGGGTATAACACTAGCACTAGCACCCATATCACATAAGCCATGATAACAATGATCTCCTATTTTAACAGAAATAACAGGCACGCCTACCACAGGTCTATGTTTATCTTTAGCACAAGGTTTAGCAATTCTAGCAGTTTCACCACAGAATTGAATAACATGCCCATCAATATTATCAGACAAGAGATCTTTAACAATAGCAATATTAGGTTCTACTTTAACTTGCTCGGGAGGTGTATAAGTTCTAATATTGCTTTTACAAACAACAGTTGAAGCTTTAGCATGATCCTTTACTCTAACAGGGAAAGGTGGTTTCTCAACATAAGAGGTAGGAACAATAGGATCATTATAAGTGACAGTCTTTTCTTCAACTTTAATAGGTGCAGCTACTTTTACTTCTATGGGAGGATGATATTTAAACCACTTCTCCTTAGGAGATCAACATAAGTAGCAAAAGATTCACGAGAAAGAAGCTACTATCTCGAGTCAAGTCCATATTTAGTGCTAAACTTACGGAAAATATCGGTATCCATAAAAGATTTAACACAATCAAACTTAGGTGTCATACGACTCCTTACCTTCGTCGAGGTCCCAATCTTGAGTTGCGTTTAATTCTATCCAATAAATTCCATTTAAATTCAATAGTCTTCATCATAAAAGAGCCAGCACAAAAGTATCGAGCATGGTGCGATTGTTATCGAAAAGCCGAGCATAAAAATTCTGAAGAATTGTCACTCTTGAGAGCTCATGATTGGGGCATGAATATAACATTGATTTAAGCCTCCCCAAGCTTGGCGATGCTTTCTCCTTCAGCGAGGCCAAAATTATATATATAATTGCGATCACGATGAACAAGATGCATAGGGTAATACTTTTGATGAAATTCCAATTTCAATCTTTTATAGTTCCATGATCTCGTATCATCACATAGCCTATACCATGTCAATGCGTCTTCCTTCAAAGATAAAGGAAGACCTTCTTCTTAACAACATCATCGGGTATACCGCAAGCTTAAATAATCCACAAACTTCATCCACATAGAGTAGATGTTCATCGGGATGCTTTGTTCCATCTCTGTAAAAGTATTAGCTAGCAGTTTTCCATCATACCGAAGGAACTTCAAAAGGAGTTTCATTTTCAATAGGTTCAGTAGGTTGAGGAGCAACTCTTTGCTCTCTTGGGCGGGGTGAAGATACCCGAACAAGCCCCTCGAGAATTACTTTCCATAGTAACAAGTGACAGAAAATTTCAGCACACTATATAAATTTTCCTTACCAAATTCCACCTACCAAAGGCGCTACACTCCCGACAGCGGCGCGGAAAAAGAGTCTTGATGACCCACAAGTATAGGGGATCTATCGTAGTCCTTTCGATAAGTAAGAGTGTCGAACCCAACGAGGAGCGAAGGAAATGATAAGCGGTTTTCAGCAAGGTATTCTCTGCAAATCTTGAAATAAGTGGTAACAGATAGTTTTGTGATAAGATAAATTGTAACGAGCAACAAGTAACAAGAGTAAATAAAGTGCAGCAAGGTGGCCCAATCCTTTTTGTAGCAAAGGACAAGCCTGGACAAACTCTTATAATAGGAAAAGCGCTCCGAGGACACATGGGAATATCGTCAAGCTAGTTTTCATCACGTTCATATGATTCGCGTTCGGTACTTTGATAATTTGATATGTGGGTGGACGGTGCTTGGGTGCTGTTCTTACTTGAACAAGCATCCCACTTATGATTAACCTCTATTGCAAGCATCATAACTACAACAAAAGTATTAAGGTAAACCTAACCATAGCATGAAACATATGGATCCAAATCAGCCCTTACGAAACAACGCATAAACTAGGGTTTAAGCTTACATCACTCTAGCAACCCATCATCTACTTATTACTTCCCAATGCCTTCCTCTAGGCCCAAATAATGGTGAAGTGTTATGTAGTCGACGTTCACATAACACCACTAGAGGCTAGACAACATACATCTCATCAAAATATCGAGCGAATACCAAATTCACATGACTACTAATAGCAAGACTTCTCCCTTGTCCTCGGGAACAAACGTAACTACTCACAAAGCATATTCATGTTCATAATCAGAGGGTAATAATATGCATAAAGGATCTGAACATATGATCTTCCACCAAATAAACCAACTAGCATCAACTACAAGGAGTAATCAACACTACTAGCAACCTACTAGCACCAATCCGGACTTGGAGACAAGAATTGGATACAAGAGATGAACTAGGGTTTGGAGATGAGATGGTGCTGGTGAAGATGTTGATGGAGATTGCCCTCTCCCGATGAGAGGAGCGTTGGTGATGATGATGGCGATGATTTCCCCCTCCGGGAGAAGTGTCCCAGCGAGAACAGCTCTGCGGAGCCCTAGATTGGTTCATGAGTTCCGCCTCGTGGCGGAGTCTCGTCGAAAGGTTGCTTCTGATTTTTTCTCATCGAAAGACTTCATATAGGAGAAGATGGGCATCGGAGAGCCACCGGGGGCCACGAGGTGAGGCGCGCCCACCCCACCCTCGTGAGCAGTGTGGTGGGCCCCTGGCCTTCATCTTTAGCGATGATTTTCTTTATTTATTTTAAGATATTCCGTGGAGTTTCAGGACTTTTGGAGTTGCAGAATAGGTCTCAATATTTGCTCCTTTTCCAGCCGAAATTCCAGTGCCGGGCATTCTCCCTCTTCATGTAAACCTTGTAAAATAAGAGAATAGCCATAAGTATTGTGACATAACGTGAAATAACAGCCCATAATGCGATAAATATCGATATAAAAGCATGATGCAAAATGGGCCTTGCCCAACACATTTACTTGTAAAGTTTCATCCCAGAATAGAGCTAACCCACCACTCAATCCATTACCGTCGACAGTCCATGCCACTATAACCTCTCAAGCCCAATCTTTGTTTAAACTTCTCAACACGAACTGAGGTTTGTCTCGTCTCACAAATGAACATAAGCATGGGAGGGTAGGCTGCATGATTGCCAACAACTCGCGAACTGCCCTGCGGTTCCCAACCACCCAACTGTTCTAGAATAGGTGATTCATTGCTCCCGGCGGTACTCCCCACGGGAGCCCACTGACCTACTATCCGAGTGATCCAACTCATCATCCTTCTTCACCCTCTTGCCAGTTGAACTGTTTGTTGGAGAAGCATCATCAGGGAGCACCTTCCCCTTCCCATCAATAAGCAGTAGCAATCCACTAGTTGCGCCTTTGTTGGTCCCGTTTGCTTGCTATAGCTGTATTGCCATCCGTAATCAACCTCTTGCTATTGGACTTGTCTATATCCATGTTGGTATTACCTATAGGCTTGGTCGCGCTGGTAGTAGTGCTAAAGAAATCATCATCTAGTCCTTTTTGATTTGGCGTTGTAGCTGCCCCTTTATCCCGTGACACATTACGATCAGAAGCGTCACGAGTGGACTCCCAGGGTGATCTTATTAGCACTGGCGGATCAACATATGAATACTCCCAAAATTTCAGATCTTCTTCAACGAACACACCATGACCACACTCCTTGTGTTCATGCCCTATGATCAGCGGCGGACCTAGCCCACTGGGTCAGGGTGGGCCATCAGTGCTACTGTATATATACATTTATTTTTTTCCTTTTATTTTTTAGCCTTTTTTCTATGGTATAAAAGCTATTTCCCAATCTCAGGGTGGGCCATGGCCCACCCTGGCCACCCTCTACCTCCGCCACTGCTATGATGCCACACGCACTGCAAAACCATGCTAGATTTTCATATTTGCCCGCATAGATTTGATGAGCTTTACCCTTGAAAATGCTAAAAAATGTTGTGAGTGTCTTACAAACATCATGTTTGACACGAACCCGCACATGATCACCTTGCAAGTTTCCAGTGATCCTAACCTCCAGAACTTCCCTCGCATTCTTCAAGAGCTTTTCTATCAAGTCTTTCCTGCAATAGCCATCTGGAAGTTTGTGTATCTGGAGCCATATGGGCATATGGAAGATCTCCCACTTCATCAACGTTTGTATATCCATTGTAAAGGGCTCAACCAGTACGTGCAACGGATGGAAGCGCACACCGACGGAACTACGACCCTGTTCCCGTCTAGAGTTCATGTGGAACGCATCTTGTGAAGATCGATGCCGCATGTCGATGACACCGGAGACGGTAGATCCCGCAAGAGTTCATGAAGTTCTTGATGACGCTGCAATTTCCCTACTGATTTTCGTTGGATGTTGAGGATCATAGGATTTATGGTGGCCAATTTAAATCAATCTACTCTAATTAAAAAAATTTGAAATTGATCTAATCTAAAAGAACCGATCTAATCTTTGATCAACCGAGTGCCGCGTCCCCGAGGAGCGGATATTAATCTCCGCGGGGGCGCGCGCTGCGGAAGTGGTAGAGAAACCTAAGATCGGCGTCGTGAGACTAACCACTCTAATACCATGTAGAAATTATGAGATGTGTAATATTTTTGTTGTGTATTGATCCGACCCTCATATGGCTATATATAGAATACATGAGGTGGTAGAGGCTTGGAGTACAATACAAATAATAGATGAATTAAACATATTTGCTCTCTACTCCTTATCTCTATCTTTAAACCCAAATTATATTATAACAAACAGAATTGCCCAGTTACAAAAATTAAACCCAGGTCATATTCTAACAAACAGATTTGCTCAATTACGAAAAACCACGGTCCTTGGAGCGTCATCCGTTCCCATTCACCTAAACAGATTTGCTCAATTACGAAATCCGGCTGGTTGAAACCTTTTTTTTTTATGTCTGGACCCTAGCTTGGGCAAGCCAGCATACGCTCTCCTGTGAATCAAGAACCTCCTCATCGACGATTACATCGTCAAACTCCTCCTGATGGAAGTCTAACTTCTCATTGAAACCACCGAGATCCCCCGGAGGATCCCCTTGTGAATCAAAGTTGTTTCATGAATTTGCATGGGCCACCCCGGCCGCCATTGGAGCGGCCGGCAGATCGCCTAGGTGGATGATAAAGTTTCTGGGGTGGCAAGATCAGAGGGCCGATCAACAGAGGCCAACGAGAAGTAGGGGCGGTGATGTTGCCATGGAGGGGGGTTCGAGGCGAGGATCGCCAGGATGAGGCTAAACCCTATGCACAGTGAATAATCATATGGGTTACCTACGGTGCATTCAAACCTTCTTTTTAATATCAAACACCAGATCTTATGGCCGCTATGGCACCGCGACTTTAGCTTGATAGGTTGGAGAAGTGATACCCCGACTGCAGTGGCAGCTTTAAATTAGTTCCTACACGTTAGCCACTTATCCGTATCCTAGTTTGCAGGGCATAGCATGCTCCATCTAGATCGATCAAAAGTACTGGCCTAGATTGTTGCAAGGTCATTTCGTAGAGCCGTTCGTGCGTTCTTAGCCAAATCAAAACCGACCAGGTTCACATATACAGCTACGGAATGCCCGGGTGACGTTTTTCCTTTATCCCGAAATTAATATGTCCAATAGAGAAGGGGGAAAGTCATATCGGTTGAACAATCTCGTACGGACGCGCACAAAATAGTCCTAGCTCTGTATACACGACTCTTGTCTCTAGTTCTTGTCCTCTTGCTTTACCCGGAAAGTCGTAGCGCACACAAGTCCATCTTCCTTTTCGACTTCAGCTTCAAGTTTCAAGCCCACGCATGCAAACCATTGACTTGCGCAAGGA
Source organism: Aegilops longissima (assembly GCA_021605205.1). Taxonomy (NCBI): domain Eukaryota; kingdom Viridiplantae; phylum Streptophyta; class Magnoliopsida; order Poales; family Poaceae; genus Aegilops; species Aegilops longissima. The sequence goes on along the minus strand of CM038677.1, from coordinate 537,327,019 downwards.
GAGATTCCAAGTAACACCGCGTGCCTATGTAAGAACCTCTCTTGTTAGACCATCTCTAACGTCGACTCTCAAACCATTTTATATGTTCAATCCGTATGGTCCAAACCCTAGAAGTCATTTAACGTGGTTCTGTATTGGTCCGTTCGGCTGACCGGACACTTTTTCCCGCAAATTAGAGACAATGGGGGCTTTGCGGCGTCGAACCACTGCCACACTCGTCCCTGACGAACCTGGCCCACCAAAAGAAAACCTCCCGCGCCCGCGTGCGTTCTCGCCCGACGCGAGCTGTCAGCATTCATGCAGATGTAGAGTGACCGCTCCGCATTGACGCCCGGCCCAGAGGGCTTTGCAGGCGTCCGAACCACTGCCACACTCGTCCCTGACGACCCTGGCCCACCAAAAGAAAACCTCCCGCGCCCGCGTGCGTTCTCGCCCGATGCGAGCTGCCAGCATTCATGCAGATGTAGAGTGACCGCTCCGCATTGACGCCCGGCCCAGAGCAGACACGATCTCTCACTGGCGCCGGCATTGAAGCGGCACGCCGGCCAAGAGCGCCGCCCGCGCCGCATCCGCGATGTCCATGCCTGTTCAATGCCACAGAGATGTATGCAGTACGGGACGAGACTAATATCTATCGTGCCCGTTCAATGCCGGTCCGTCCGTATGCCGCCATTAAGCAGGCTCGCCAGCCGAGGGACCAACTCTGGCGCCGCACATTGACGCACGCGGACGCTTGGCCTCACCAGAATCCGCTATTTAAAAGCGGCCACACCCGGCTACACTCCACACCACAACAGATCCACTCCACATCCTCCCTTGCAGCACATCCACCTTGACCGTGAGCGGGAACGCTCTGCAGGAGAGCCTGTCAGACAGAGATGAAGCATGAAATTGCTGCCCTTTGACGTGCCAGGCGGATCGAGGCCAGCTTGTTGGCCAGCTCCCCCAAGGTCTCCAACGACGACCCCACAATGGAGACAGGGTCCGACGACGACACCGCGCCGGGCCGCAGCCGATGCTTGCCGGCATGACTATGGAACAGGAGCAGGCGCACTACGACGCCGCCATGGCGGATGAAGAGCAGCCTGCGCCGGCTCCTATGTCGGCGTTGTGGCAGGCGTAGGAGAAACAGAGGTACAACCTGCTCCTCCTTGAGCACCATGCGGCTGGCGAAGGGCCAAATCTAAGGCGAGTGTGCAAGCGAGGAGGTAGTGGCCGGCATAGCCGCAACGAACCCGAACTTCGTTGCGGAGCAACGAGTGCTCTACGAGGCCGCGCGTGCTCAACGCGCCTCTCGCAACACAGTGTCGGCGCAACCAGACGCCGCCGCGGCCGCACAAGCGCTGGCAGCACTGGTGGTCGAGGACGAGAACTCTGCCAGCTGCGCTGCCCGTCCAACTTTTGAGGGCGCCTGTGGCAGGTGGACAATGTCAGACCGTCCACGTCCATCATTGACCACACGTCCACCAATACCGGTGACAGGCAGGTTGCGGACTGCTCTGAGGATGAGTTAGACATGGGAGGCGGCAGTGCATTGTGTCCCATGTGGGTTGGTCCGTCTTCCATGTTTTACTCTTTCTCACCTGAATCCACACCTCCACTTCATGGATCTGGAACCCGTCGCCGTTCATAGAGACGACAGATGAAGGACGTGGTCGTCGATGCAAATACAAAGGAAGTGGACAATGGCTGTCGCAATAGGTTAGGTTTAGGGTCGAGTCGCCTTTTTTTCTTCTTCTAAATGTTTGAAATGTAATGAAAAATGTACGAAATGTAATGAATTTTGTTCGGTTTATGTCAAAATCCGCCGTGTTTGCATGAATTTCGTCCGGACAATGTTGGATGGCTGTCTCCGGCATCAATGTCCGCTAACTGATCCCCCTCTACAGACGTATGCCCGAGCAAATTTACGGCCTAATGTTGAAGATGCCCTTATCCTTTCGAGGAAAGTTTAGCACATCCCCTCACGAAATGACCCGATCCAACCCAGTGACCCGACCTTCTTAACTTTTTTTAGAACATAGACGTCAGGGACGTCCGGCTTTAAATTAATAAAGCCCACAACTTAGGCAGAGTATCACAACCACAAGACCAACACAAGGCGCCATCAGAGCAAATAAGTTAAGAAGCGACCGCGAGGCGAAGCGAATAGTTGCGGTACAAAGCGATATCAGCCCAAACTACGAAACGCGCGAGCTCGGGGTGCTAGAACCAAAGGGGCTGCCCATCCCTATCGGCAAATAACTGATCGGCGGCGGGGCTCGGGACTCGGAGTAGGCGGGCCTTGAGCGGCAGATAACTTAGCGGTGAAGATCGAGTCTGTTGTCTTCCCAGCAGAGCCCATTGCTGCAAGAACACGATGCATTTAAAAGATAACATCAGCGGGATGCGAGGAAACACACCCTCAATAGTAAACTTATTACGGATATTCGGATAGCCCATAGCATAGCCACCGCACAAGTCCACATGACCCTACGAGGCGTGCCTTGAACCGAGACAAGGAAGACCACGAGCTCGGATCGGGGCGTGGATCCCAATCCCTCCAGCGGCGGACGGACCGCGCTCCAGAAAAAGCGAGCCAAAAAGCACGGAACAAAGCGTGGTCGGCATCTTCGGGACCCCACACAGCGCCTACGGGGGCGGGGGCGGGGCCATTGCGTTTAGCAAGGTTAATAGAGTAGGAAGGCGATCTTGGCACGATTGCCAAAGGAATACCTTGATCTTGAGGTAATTTAGCCTTCAAAGCCCGTGGCGCCGGCGGGATCGGCTGCGGAAAGCTCTCTGTATAGGGAGTTGCGGAGAATTTGCGAGCCAGCCTCCACGAGATCGAATCCGCGAATCCGACAATCGGACGTCCATAGCGAGCGAGCCAGGCGATCCCAATCCGCTAACTCCGGCCCCGTTAGTTCGCGCTGAAGTTAATCGGGGAGGGCGCTAGGCGAAGCAACCCGTTGATCGGGCTCGGCGCTATGGAGTAGAGTTGGCGAAACCGACCATAGAGGCGGCTGGCCAATCAAAGATCAAGCGAGAGGCGTGGGCGCCATTGTTAACCCCAAACTTTGCACCCGCAAAGAAGGGTTTGAGGATTGAATGGAGTTCCAAAAGGTGACCCTCGAGAAGCGTCAAAGAAGTTCCCATGCGGAAATATTTACGCCGGAGGAGTCGATCAAAGGCGATCTCTCCACGAGACATTTTCGAGATCCACTTGCACATTAGTGCGATGTTCATCAACTTGGAATTGATGATCCCAAGGCCCCCCAGGGCTTTAGGTCGACTACGGCCTGCCATTTAACCATATGGTATTTCCGTTTGGTCCGCTCCTTCCCAAAAGAAAGCGGGACGCGGGGTATCAAACTTAGAGTGTACCCCATCGCCACCAGAACAAGCCCATGGCAAACATGGGAAGAAAGAGAGCTGGAGTTGGGTAGGATTAGTCTTGCCCTGAAGACATAAACGACCCTCCACGGGCAAACCCTGTTACGCAACCTTGGAGAGGGGTTCCCAATGGGAGATAGAGCACTTCTTCGCCGCAATGGGGAGACCGAGGTAGGTGAGCAGGAACTGTCAAGTTTGCGATTAAGCAAGTTGGCGACCGTTGACTTTCGGTTGCGTCCATCCCTATGGACACCACTTCACTTTTGTGGAAGTTTATTTTAAGTCCGACATGAGTTCAAAGCACAGCAGTATTGCCTTGACGAAGCGATATTGTGTGTATCGGGCTCGAATAGGAGAAGTGTGTCGTCTGCATATTGCAAGTGAGACACTCCCCCCGGGATCAGATTGTCCACCACTCCCCTGATGTGGCCGGCCAAACGAGCTCTGTCGAGCATGGCACCTAAGGCGTCCGCCACAAAGTTAAATAACAATGGCGAGGCTGGGTCCCTTGGCGCAGCCAGCTTGTTCGAAAAAAGTTCCCTACTTCTCCGTTCACACAATCGCCGTTTGGCCTCCGAGACCAAGCTGCATCATGCGGTGCACCCAAACCGGCGAGAATCCTCGATCCGGGAGGACTTGTCGGAGAAACTCCCGATTCACACGGTCATACGCCTTCTCAAAATCAAGTTTGAGGAGGATCGCGGGCTGTCGAGCACGTTTTAGGGAGTGGACTATTTCTTGGAGGACCAACGGCGCCTCCAAAATGTTACGGCCACGAATGAAAGCCGACTGGGTCCTACTAATAATGCGATGAGCTATCGGAGACAAGCGAGTCGAACAAGCCTTAGCACAAATTTTAAACGGCACATTAATCAAAGCGATAGGGCGGAAAAGCCTAATATGATCCGCGCCCGGGACCTTGGGGATCAGAGAGAGAACCCCAAAGTTCAGGCGAGAGATATCTACCGTACCGCGCATAAAACCGTTGCAAACGTCGAAAATAGGGCCTTTAAGCACTTGCCAAAACCTCTTAAACATCGCCACCGGCCACCCATCCGGCCCGGGCGCCGTATCGGATTTCATACCCAGCGTCGCCTTGTCAATCTCCTCGGGGAGGAAGGCCAATCCAGCCCTCATTTTCCTCGTCCGAAACCCGCAGCGCAGGTCCCACATCCGCTCTAAGCCGAGCCGGATTCCTCCACGGAACCCATAAGTTGGATGCAAAACTCATAAATGTGCGGACGATATCCTGTTGCCTTGATGGAGCCCCTACTCCGATTGCAGCCTCATGATGGCGCACTTACGGCGTACGCCATTAAGCGTGGCGTGGAAATACTTAGTATTCGCGTCGCCCTTGGCGTCCATAATACCCCATGCTGCGCGGTACTCCTCCTCGGCCCTAAGGAGGACTCGACTTGGGCTTCAAGCGTGTGGCTGAGCCCGATCTGCTCGGAGAAGACACGTGCTGCGCTGCGTCCAGCGGGCGAGCTCCTCGGTCGGCCTTGAGCGTGGCAGCTTATCCTCCACGACCTGGTTAGCTCCCCACCCTTTGAGAGCCGCGCATACCCGCCCGGCGACAATCGAGAACTCCATCGGACGCGCGCCACGCCCGACCCGGCGGCGCAATTCTCCCATTTGAAAGGAAGATTTGCTCAAAGTCCGGAGACTCAAGCCACACGGTTTCAAAAGAAAAGCGCGGGCTGCGTTTTAACCTTTCCTCTCGAGGAAAGAATGAGGGCGTGGTCCGACCCAATCCTTGTTTGGCGTCGCGAGAGAGCACAAAGGAAACAGCACCTCCCTCAGGGACATGAAAACCTGTCCAAGACCGATCGCACGCGTTAGCTGTTTGTTGGTCCAGTGTATCGAGCCCCACGAGCCACTTCCCTAAGGGCCATCGATGCGATTGCATTATTAAACATGGACACCCTTTCCGATTAATAATACCATTATTTTGTCCGCTCGAGCGGATCAAATTGAAATCCCCCCCCTAGCGAGAGGAAGGTTGCGCGCCCAAAGACAGCACCTTGATGCAGAGTTCTCCCAGAACTTCGGCGGCAGTGATCGGCGAACCATACGGCGATCACCTCCCATTCTTGGAGAGTGCACGATGGCGCCACGTGGGCGGCAGGAAGAACCGGCGGCGTCCCATGCCACCACCTCAAAGCAAACTAGGTTAACGCCTGGCAGCAAGCCCCAGTGGCCTACGCGGGCACGATGCCAAACAAAAGCGCTCAGCGGGTCAGCGGCTAGAAGGTCCGATGATTGAAATCGGCTTTGATAGTCTCTTGCAAGCCGACCACGTCGATTTCTTCATTCCTAATGAACTCTTTTAACTGGGTCCGCCTCCCAACATGGCCGAAGCCTCGGATGTTCCAGAAAATGAAACGTATTATATGATGCGATTGCGGAGACGGATACCGCGAGCGGTAACCGCTTTGGCCACACGCCGTGTCTTGGCAGGACGACGGTTGGAGGACCCGACCTTCTTAACTTGCCTCCTGATTGTAGTACGAGCTTTTCTGCGTGCCGTGTGGACACATGTCGCCATGCTACTGGTGCCTCGCAGCAGCCGTACGTACTCTTTGTTTTGCCTAACTGGGAGAGAGTATCGCTCGCTTCCTTTTTCTTTGCTTGGTTGTATGTACTATATAGCAGAATAGAAGTAACATTAGGGAAAATTAATAGCTGATCCCGAGCTCATCTGCTCCGAATTGAACAGTAAATTCTAATAAAATAGACAACTCCCAATTGAACAGTAAATTCCAATAAAATAGACAACAAATCAAAAAATGTAAAAAAAACTGTACATCAGAGACGCTGACTCTTCTACGTGCTTCCAAATTTTCGTGCTGAGATAAAATTAGATGAGCTCGGTACAGAAAATAGCTGGAGCCTAGCTCCTTCGAAGTCTTTCTCGTCAATTTTTGCAAGCACCTTCAAAAGTTGAGCATCTTTGACAATTTTACGTTTTTTTAATTTACCGTTCATGAGCAAAGAGAGATACAACTGGGCACCGAAAGGCCACTCTCAGTGGAAAAAAAAATCTGGTACTACCTCCGTCTTGGTTTATTGATCCCCTTAGTGTTTTGTGTCAAAATTTGACTATAGATTTAATTGACAAAATGTTAATGCATGTCATAAAAAACTATATCGTTGAATTCATATTTGAATATAGTTTCCAATGATACTATTTTATGACATACATTAAATTTTATCAGTTAAATTCATGATCAAATTTGACATAAAATACCAAGGAGATCAATAAACCAGGACGGAGGTAGTAGTTGCGATCTTTGAAGACCAGACAATAAGTCATGATCAATCATTGGAATTATTATTTCAGTGTTTTAGTCAAAGCAAAAACTACTTAATTAAAGAGTAGGCCGGAGGAAGGTGCAGCTTGAGCTAGCAGCCTTAGTTGAGTAGAGTCTTCGAGTGTAGCCCGTGCTGCATGGACGGAAGTAGGAGTAGTATGGAACTATGGAAGTGATCGATCCGGCTAGCGAGGGAGCTAGATGCACTGAATGATCCCCACCCCAATACGTAAATCATTTGGAAGCGAGGGTCAAAGGACTTTATGCTAGCTATAATTGAGAATGTACGGACCAGTGGGGCTATCGGCAGCTAGGCTGTCGTAAAATTACGCACGCCGTGTCTATTGGGCTATATTGCGCGTCCACTATAGCTCACGTGTCGCGGAACGTGTTTCACCTTTTTCTTAGTTTTGTTTTGGGAGAACTTTCTTTTTATTCAATTTTGAGTGCCTATATACACTACATCCTCAACATATATAATGAGATCAGCGTAAACAATGGAGCATATAAGTAGCGTGCTTGAACTTCGTGATGGGTTGATATGCCACACCTTACTTTTGTCTTGCAACCCAGCTATTGTGAGGGCATCTCCAACGGGGACCCACAATTTTCCTATCACATATGTTCGCGGACAGGGGATCAGTCCATGGATACAGATGCAGGAAGCAGCCATCCAATGCTGCATGATTACATTTCAATAACTTTTTGAGCCAATCGGACGAAATTCATCTAAACACCGCGGATTTCATATAAACCGAACAGGATTCATTACATTTTGAACATCTTTTAACTAAAAACTATACCGGAGTAACGTAAAACTAGTCTACGCCGGCGCCGGCGGATATCCATCCGCACGGCACATATACCCTTGACTAGTCTATGGCCGACAGCGGCGGATCTCCAGTGTCTTCCCCATGTCCGGCAGTTTGCTCGCCGGACTGCGGTGAGTCCCGAAGGTATATGCTTCAGCGCAAAGGGCGACTCGCTTCCCCATGTTCGGCAGTGCCGCTCGTCAGAGTGGAACCCCCGCGTTGTGCTTCAGTCAGAGGGGAAGGGGACGATGATGGCCTGCGACCGGGCAAGACACCGTCTGCGTACGCCGACGTCACCTCGGTGGTGGCCTTCATGGGACCCAAGCAGTGGCGGTCTCCCTTGTTCTACTTGTCCTAGATGATGGCGGCGACCGCGGACGTGCTGGCCACCGTTTCGTCCATCTCTGAGATGCCATCTTCTTTCTCTGGCGTCAGGGTGCAGTTACGCGCACATTGACGGCGGATGGCGCGGCCCTGGGCACGGGAGCAGCAATACGACACGGCATCGTCCACGACAACAACGCCCGTGCCACCGTGCTCCCCCACGTGTCGGCCTTGAGCAACTAGCCGCTCCTCGATGAGCTGGCTTGGAGCGGCGAGTTGCTGAACGACATGCTGGCTTGGAGCTTCTGCATGTGTGAGCTGGGCTGCAGCAACCTAGAAAGTCGAGAGTGGCAAAGTAGAGTGTTGCCTTGCTCGTATCTGGCGGTTTCGACGAGCCACCCAGCCGGCTTTTATGTCGGAGAACTCCCCTTCCTGCTCGCCGGATGCCATGGAGATTGTGTAAGGAGGAGCTGGGAGCGGAGTGTGGTGCAATTTTTGGCCGGCGTCTAGCACCGTTTAAATAGCACGCGGATGGCCGGAGCCAACCAACATTGTGTTTAATGATAGGCGTCTCGCGGACGGATGTGTGGCTGGGGTAGGTTTCTCGGTGCACCCGCAGATTTAATGGAGGAAGGCGGGCAGTCTGTGGCCGTTTAAATGCGCCAGGATGCATGTTCAGCCGAGCGGTACTCTCTCGACCGGCGCGCCACTTCAATGCCAGCAATAAGAGGTCGCGTCTGTCTGCGCCACCCCCCCCCCCCCGTCCGGTCAAATCGCGACATTAATGTCGGTCGCTGCATGCTCTGGGCCGGCATGAATGCGACGCGGCAAGGGGCGCGGGCGTTTGATGGGAAGCTCTGGCGAGACGGGTTGGGGGGGGGGGGGGGTTGGTGAGTTAGGCGGTCAGACGTGGGCGCGGCAGGTGTCCGGACGCCAAAAGCTCCCCGTCTGTCTCCGGTTTCTTTGAGAAATGCGCCCGGACTGCCTGCGAACCGTCTGAGTCCGCGTTGGATGGCTTCCACGGTCCGGACCGTGTGGTCTGGACGTATGCGGATGGTTTGAGGGTTGGCGTTGGAGATGCCCTTAATCACTTGATTTTTCTTTTGCATGTCATGCATACAATAAAGATTCCACTCTCCCTGCTACTTTTTGTGCTTGCCATTGACCCTCAGCAAAGCAACTTCTCAAGGCCTCCTACATCGATACCATCCGTAGACGTGAAGCTATCTTTGTGGCTCGATCAAACAAGACATTTAGTTCTTGAGTGCCATGTTAAAATCTTTTGGCGAGGTTGCCGGTCTTGTTACAAATTGTTCAAAGAGTCTTGTGGGACCTATTTGATGTGACAATATTGACTTTGACGACATCCTCAATTCCTTCCCTGCAACCCGGACCACATTTCCGATGAGATATTTGGGGTTTCCACTTTCGGTCACTAGGCTTAAGAAAATCCATTTGTAGTACCTCGAAGACAGGATTTTCAGGAAAACTTGCTCATTGGCATGGAAAACACGTGGCTACTTCGGGTCGCGTTGTTCTGGTTAAGTCTGTACTCACGGCGATTGCCATTTACCATCTCACACCGCTTAATGATTTGCCAGTTGAAGTGAAGAAGAAAATTGACAGTATCTGGTGGGCGTATATTTGGGCTGGTGGTGACAAGGTCTCAGGAGGCAAGTGCAAGGTAAACTGGGAGACGGTGTGCAAGCCCAAACGATATGGCGGCCTAGTATTCTCGACCTCGAGAAATTTGCTTTGGCACTTGTCGGGGGTTGGGTGCGACATATGCCAAAGGATGGCTTATCATGGTGGGAGCGAGTAGAACGTCGCCGGTGCCCGGAAGCGGGATGAGGCATAGACATGAACGCAGACGGACTTTACCCAGGTTCGGGGCTCTCCTAGGAGATAACACCCCTACTCCTGCTCTATGGGGTCTCCACATGATCACTAAGGCTCAAGTGAATACACAAGTGCTCCTCGAGCTGTATGCTAGAGGTAGGAGAAGGCAAGGCTAGCTCTTCCCTTTCCTCTATGATCTGGTCTAACTATCTCAGGTCCGAAACCCTTTGCACGGGTGCCCTGGGGGTTTATATAGGCCTACCCCCCAGGGGTACATTGGTAATCCGGCCGGGGAAGGGCCCGGCCGTCAGTCTCTCTTGTGCCGGCTTCTCCGCCGACTGCCGGGGCCCGCCGACTGGTGGGTCCCGCCGACCGGTGAGGTACGGGCCGACAGGCCGTACCCGCCGCTCCCGGGCTTGTTGGCGGCTGATCACTGTAGCCGCGTCTCTAATGGCCTGAGCTTGGTCAGGAGGTCATGGCTACAGCCCCGCCGTCTGGCGGGCGATTACTGTAGCTGCTCCCTATCTCGTCGTATTGGTGGTGCGTGGGTCCCGAGGAAGGGGCCGGCCGACTCATAGAGGCCGACCTCCCTCGGGTCCGACTGGTAGGGCTCTTCGCCTTCTTACGGACTCTCATTGTTGACGGGGCCCATCGTCCTTGGGCGTCTGACAGGCCGTCGTGAACAAGACTCCGCCCATCTGGGGGGTGATGTCGAGAAGCTTGATGTATGATGTCGCGCCGGCGGAGATCTCCGCCGATCTGGTGCTGTGGCCATGCTTGCACGATACGGAGGAGGATGGGCTATCTGTAGCCACTCCCGTCCGTCCCCTGAGAGGCACAGGCTCTGCAGTGTCGCGGGCCGACTCCTTGGGCCGGCTTCTCTGGAAATCGCCCGTGAGTCGGCTTGACTCGGCCTTGTATCAGGACTCGGCCGGCTCACGGAAGCCGGCTACTCCTTGATTGGCTTCAAAAGCGGCTCTTCGTCTAAATGCGTCTTGAGGCGCGATCAGCCCGATGTCTTGAAAGGTTTTGGGTCTCGGGTTAGCCTACCCGTGGCCCATTACTCCGACAGTAGTCCCCAAAGCTGGTGAGGCACCACGGGCGATCGGTCGAGGAGCCTCAGCAGCTTCCTTCTCTCGGTGCCCGAGGTAGAGCTCCGTCTGTCTTCTACCGAGCTGACCGGTTGGAGCCGGCCTCGCCCCAACCCGTCTTGACCACACTTTCGAACGCCTTGGCGGGAGCCATGTGGCTAGCTAAGTTTTCGTGCCACCGCCCGCTTCGGGCCTGTCACGTGGTGGCGTGCGGCCGGGCCAGTCTGCCCGCTTACGCTCGCGATGGGACATGTCTTCGCACCGGGCCGCCACTACCCTCCTCGGCTCTCGAGCGGATCCGCTGCGGCCGAGGCGAGCGGTTGAGATTCCCGTGGAGTTACTACGTGCAGTAACTCGCGTGGGAAGGATCGCGCGGGTGGGGGGGCGCGTGGGGTAACGCCGCAGTTAATCCCACGCTCGCCCCCTCGGCTTTGCAGCCTGTGGGCCTATAAGTAGGCGGGGAAGGGGGAGCGGCAGGGCACGCGCGTCCCCCGTCCTCATTTCCTCCTCTTTCTTGCCTCCACTTCCTTCTTCCTCTCGCCGCCGCGCCCCCCAAGCTACGTCGAGCGTCGCGGCGACCATTTTCGATGAGCTCCTCTTCCACCGTCACGCCCCCCGCAGTGCGCTCCGGGGAGTGGGATGGCTCCGAGGTTCACGATGACCACATCGACTTCCTCCGCAAGACGCGTCGGCTGCCCAGCAAGGAGTTCGTGAAGGTCCGCCTCACGCCGGAGAGAGAAATCTCACCGGCGCCGGAGGAGGGCGAGCGGGTCGTCTTCTGCTCGCACTGCCTGCGCGGCCTCGGTCTGCCCGCGAGCGGCTTCTTTCGCTCCTTTCTCGAGTTCTACGGACTCCAGCCACACCACCTCACCCCGAACACGGTGGTGCTGCTGTCCGCCTTCGTCACTTTGTGCGAAGGCTTCCTCGGCGTCCTCCCCACCATCGAGCTATGGGGGGAGTTCTTCTACACCAAGCTTGGCACCCATGTCACAGGCGTGCCGGCTCAGTGCGGCGCGTTCATCGCGGTGCGGAGGACGGGGGCCGACAACCCGTTCCCCCCCCATCACGCTGATAAAGTCGGTGAAGATGTGGCAGCGGTCGTACTTCTACGTGAAGAGCATCTTCGCAGACGGTGACTGGGTCAACCTGTCGGCTTATGCAGCCGGCGCGGCTGGAGGCAACCCACACAGTCGTCTGGGGCGGTCGGCGGCCTTCTTTGGAACCGCCGCCGTCGCCCGACTCCAGTGATGATCGATCGGAGGCTGACTTGCTGGCCGCCCGTGGCACGCCGAGTGCTCCCGCTTCAAGGCCGTCCTCACATGATCTACGGATGGCGGCCACGGGATCAAGCGGATGTGCACCAAGGAGATGCCTCACGAAGAGGTGGCCTACATGGTGAACTACCTTGCGACTGCGAGCTCGGAAGAGTGGCAGTTCGGCAAGGCACCGTATTCAGCGCCAATCCTCCGCCCATGGTGAGTTGTTACTTTTCGGTTCCTCTGATTCCTTGTTGCGAGTCCGTCTTGTCGGATCGACCAACGGTCTTGACGAGCCCTCTCCTCCGGCCAGCAACCCGGCCGCAGAGGCCGCCCATGAGTCCTCCACGACAGGGGGGAAGCGATGTCGGCGACCCGACTTGGGGCAGCGGCCTTGGAAGATGGCCGAGGGAGGCGGCGAGCGGCAGGCGGCGAGATCGGGGCCAGCCTCGAGGCCCGACAATGATCTTGGGAAGTCGCCCACACCACCAACGGGGCAGGCCAGCCGGCGTGAGCTCCTCTGCCGCCCGGACGCCAAGGTGGCGTGAAGAAGCGTAGGGCTGCGCCGAGCTTGTTCGGCAGCCGGCCAAAGAAGCCCAAGGGCTCGGCTGCGGCGACCAAGCGGGAAGAGGCGGCCACGAAGGTCAACCGCTTCCTTGAGGTGAAAACGCCCGCAAGCTGGTCTCCGCGTAAGTGCTTTCCTCCCTTGCATATTTGTCTTCTCTTCATCGATCTGTTCTGAGTTTTCTTCTTTGTTTTCCTTGGGTCCAGGGCCACCCTCTCTCTTGAGAAGGTAGCCGCCGCCTCCGTCATGGGGTTGGCGGAGACTTCCGCCACGGCTCGGTGGATTGACCTGGCCGCCGACCTTCGGGAGGCGAGGAGTCAGAACACATGGGGCCTTGAAAAGCAGTCGCCCTCTGAAAAGCGGAGGCCGAGAAGTCGGAGGCCGCCGCCAAGGAGAAATTGGCGGAGGCCACAGCCGCCGACGCGGCGAAGAAACAGGCGAAAGAAGCCGCACATCACCACTCGGCGATCTTCGTCGTTCCTATGAACTCTGCTCCCCACCCCCAGAGTTCTCGGCGCAGACCGGGGAGGCCGGCGGTGAGCACCCGATCAAGGAACGAGACGGCGGCGACACTTCCATGCCGGACGTGCTCGTGCCGCCACCGCTGCTGTCTGGGAGCGCTCCGGGCGGGCAGCCAGCGGACCCGCCGGTGCCTCCGACTGGAGATGTGGCCGCGGGCCTAGATCTTGGGGTCGGCGCACCAACGTGTCACCGTCTTGCGAAGGCGGCTTCTGCGCCACGCCCGCTGGAGACCGGCACTACGAGCTCCTCGATCCCGGACACCGAGCGGCGAGTGCGCGCCCAGGTGGGTTCGAGGAAGCGGGTTGGGCCCGCTGAATCGGCGCTCTTAGGCGTCAAGCCAAGATCCGAGCAGCGAGGCCACTGGCGCAACAAAGCGCTGGCAGCGAGAAGCCGTTCGGGTATGTTCTCCTCTTCATTTTTGTTTCTTGTGCTTCTCGGTGAAAGCGGCGGCCCTACAAGTGGCGTAGTCCTGAGTTTGGGCGGCTCTGGCGGCGGCTCGAACTCTAATCAGCAGTTCAAGTACTAACACTCGTCTGAATTTTATGTCGCGGGATTACCATAATATCGCAAGATCACCTTCAACTCAACGTCCGAGAGCTGGCTCGGCGGACCGCCGACTTGTCGGACTGCGAATCGTCTTCTTCTTTTTTCCGTGAAGCGCGCTGGGTGCACTTTCATGGGCTGTAATCCCCGAGATTGGACGGCTGCTGGCGATCGAGGCGGATCTCCCAGCGCTTGCTATTTCTTTCTTTGGCGACTAACGCCTTACTTTCTTCTTTCTTCTGCAGAGGCCAACGCTGCTTTACAGGAGTAGCTGGGTGAAGCCAACACCGTGCTCCGTGCCAAGGAGAAAGAGTGTAGCCAGCTGGCTGAAGAGCGCAACCGGCTGGCCACGCAACTGGCGGAACAGAAGGAGCTCTTCAAGAAGGCTCAGAAGGAGGCAGAGGACAAGGAGTCCAGTCTCCTTGCTGAATTTGCGAGCGAGCGCTCCTCCTGGTCTGACAAGGAGGCGATGCTGACCTCTGGCTTCCACGAGATCGAGGACATAGTCGACTGTGAGTCTTCCTTATTCTTCTTTGCGCCGCCGGCTGTTGGTTAAGCCGGCTTCTCACCTTTAATTTTGCTCTTTGCTTCCGTTTTGGCAGACTTCTTCCCTGGCCACTCGGACGCCGCCAATCGGGCCAACAAAGCTGACCGTGAAGGGCGGAGGGCGGACGGTGCGAAGATCACCGTCGACGCCCCCCGATCCTTAACGAGCAGATCCTGAGCGTGAGGCTCGTCTTGGCCGCTCACGGATCTTCTGCGCCGGCTTCGGCGTGTCGGCGCCAAAATCGCCGCCACAGCCCGAACATATCTGGGCACCACGCACTCCCAGTTGGACTGCCGACTGGCTGGAGGTAGCGGTTGTCGGGACCCCAATCCTAAGTCACACCGATCTAGCATGTAACACATCATATCACTTTGCGGCCTCACGCACGGTATTCCCACAGGTGTCGCCTTACCATGGCCGGGACCGTTTAGCCTTTTGGCTCACGTATATGATAGTGTCGCTAGCATCCATATGACGAAGAACCGGGCCGACATGACTAGTCGTGAACCCAAAGTGGCACTAACCTATGGGGACAGGCATACATGAATCACATCGAGCATGTCGGTCATCAACGTATGAATTTGGGCTGTAGCATTTGGGCTATGAGGACTCCGGTATCCCGGGCTGTAGCAGCTAAGCGGGACTCGAATATCACCACGTGACATTTCCCGTAAGGACAGACATAAGGAACAAGTGAAACACATGCCGGCCAGTCAAGTGTCCAAGCGGTAGTCTTTGGGCTAGCGAGACTCCGGTGAAGCCGGGCTGTAGCGGACTACTATCGCTCGAAGCACGAGACTACATTTCCCCATAAGAGGCTACCAAGGATAAACAACTAGGTTGTCGGATCCCACACATAGCAATACAAGTTACACATCGCATAACATGCAAGTATGTGCTGTACAACATGGCATCACAACATAACACAAACTCATATAGATAAAGGCTCGGAAGAGCCACATAGCATTAAATACAAGCAGGGGTCACATGACCCATCATTGAAACATACAAGCAACAAGCGGAAGCATTACATATACAGTCTGAGACAACTACAAAAGAAAAAATTGAGAAGCGACTATCTACAAGACCCTCCCAAGGGTACAAGATCGTGGCTGAGGTAACAAGCTACTAAATCGAAGTCAAGCGGAACTACTAGAAAGACCGAAGTCTCATTGCAAAAACATAAATAAAACAACGTGAGTACAAAGGTACTCAGCAAGACTTATCAGATCCTATTATACATGCATTTGTATAAAGAAGGTAATGTGGAGTTTAGTTGCGACAAGCCAGCTTTGACTCTGTGGCTATCTGTTCTATGACTACGAGAACTTCCTTGAGGTGATATAGGCGCTGCAGTCCACTAGTCACCACACAATACACTACTATGGATTCATCCCGTCTCCATCGAGAAGGCCATCCATAGCACTCACACTTGTCTTGAGCATTTTAGAGTATCCACTTCAAGTTGTCTATGTACCACGTAAGCATCCAAGAAGTCCATAACCGAGGACACGGCTATTGAATAGATCATGATAACCTGCGGGGTGTACTTCTTCACACACGCTCTCGCCACTTACCGCCATATACCGTCATGTATCTCGGCAACCTTCAAGCGGAAGCTTTGGCGAGGTGTAAACCACGACGACTAACCACACAAGACTCTAGTCGGGTTTATCGCCTATTCGGGTTCCATCCATAAGGAGATCCGGCGGGGTGTCGCTCACGGCCCCAAGCGATGTGAGCAGGGTTCCCAAGCCCACCATCCGGGTGCCACTTGGTACACCGTGCCACAATGCCTAATCATCCCAAGCCCACCTGCGGGTGCCACTTGATAGAAAAATAGCACTACCTACAAACACGAAACTAGTTGCGACTCTGGGCAGAGATCAAGTTGGTTAATAAGTCGAGAGGGTCGAGTTCACGGAACCCAATGTGTGGTAGTATCGAGTCATTGGACAACATACATAGAACTTCGATTAGCTTAGGGCGGTTCGGTGAGACAACCCACCATGTACTCCTACATGGCCTCTCACCGCTACCTTTACCAAATCGTGTTCACACACTTCACTCTCGGCATCGAACATATCGTAACACTCCAATTCATTCCCAATGAATCAGACTGACACAACTCTAAGCAATAGCAGGCATAGCATGGTAGGAACACAACATGGCTCAATCAACTCCTACACATGCTAGTGGGTTTCAACTATTCTTGTGGCAATGACAGGTCATGCGGAGGAATGGGTTCAACTACCGCAGCACAAAGTAGCGAGATGAATCGTTGTTGTCCTAATGCAATAAGCGAGAGCAGGAGGCGAGAGAGTAGGATTATGTCGGAATGAACAAGGGGTTTGCTTGCTGGTAAATCAACAAGGGGGCCTTGCTTCACAGAGCAATTACTCTGGAGCGTCTCGGGCGGGACCTATCGAGAAGGAGCAGTGTCGGCAATCAATACACAATCATATGCAACAATATGATGCATGAACATGGCATGTAGATGTGATGCTGTTTGAGCTAATGCAACTAGTATTCATTTGAATGAAGTCCATTTGAACCAAAGGTTCAAATGCAACTCAAAATAAGCTCTTATAAATGCCATTCATATGTTTTCACTTATACAGCATGTATAAGTTGTTTTATCATGCATGAAACTGGTACAGATGGATAGATTGCATTTTTCTGATAATTTTCATATATAAATTATTTCAATCGAGCTACGGTTGAATTTCTATGATTTTTGAAGTTTTGAATATATTACGGAATTTCCTGATTTATTTTAATACGAGAAAATCAAATAATTGCGTCGACACTTGCGTAAGCATGGCGTCGACAAGTCAAGCTACGACTGGCTGCGGTCAAACTGGCGTGTGGGGTCCTGCGTCGGTGTCCTCAGATTAGTTAACGAGTTAATTAGTTGCTAATCTAATCCTAAACTAAAAACTAACGGGGATTAGCCCACATGTCGGCGTCACGGGGGGCTTAGTTATTGGGGTTGACCGGTCAATCCCGCGGCGTCTAACCGCCCG
Organism: Aegilops longissima; assembly: GCA_021605205.1. NCBI lineage: Eukaryota > Viridiplantae > Streptophyta > Magnoliopsida > Poales > Poaceae > Aegilops > Aegilops longissima. Next base: position 537,309,805 of record CM038677.1, on the reverse strand, counting down.
GCGAGCGAGCGAGGCGGAGGCTCGGAATCGTCGCTCCGGCGACCATCCGAGACGGCGGAGACCATCTCGAGGAGGCTGGTGCTCGCGCGCATCCAGTGGAAGCGGGGAGAGCCGGGGGGGCGGAGCTCGCGGGCGGGCTTCTGGCGGCGGCGGAGCTTCGGCCTCGGCGAGAGGAGGGCTGGAGGGACGCAGGAGGCCACCCGAGGGGCTCTGCGGCACCCTCGCGGCACCAGGGAGCACATTAGGCGCTTCGGTTGCGAGCTCTTTGTGGCGGCGGCGGCGGCGACATGGGCGGCGGAAGAACTTCGGCCGTGAAGGGGATGGAGCTACAGGCGCAAAAACGAGGGCGGAGAGAGGGTTGGTGGCGGAGCTCACGCGGATCGATGGCACCTTGGCGGGCTCGGGGAGGCGAGACGGCGGCGTGGCGGCGAGGGCGATCTCCGGCGGCGGAGATGAAGGCGGCGTCGATGGGCGCTCGAGGCTTCCAGCGTCTTGCGGCTTGGCGTGAAGGAAGAGGGCGATGTGGCGAAGCTTCGGACTTGAAGAGAGGCGAGGGAGGTGGTGGCAGCGGCAATGGCGTCTGGCGGCGGCAGCATTTCGGGAAAGAGGAGGAGAGGGAGCTAGAGGAGGAGAGAGGCACGGAGAGAGAGAGAGGCGGTCGGGGCAGCGCGTGGCGTCGTCCGGAGCATCGAAGCGACGAGGGAGGCGAGGCGAGGCGGTGGCGTGGCGGACCAGGCGTGGCTTGCCCCGACGCATGCCCTGTCCTCTGGCCGAGGAAGGGGACGGCCGGCGTTGCCCGGTCATTGAGCCAGCCTGGGCCTCTGGGCTGCCTGTGGAGGTAAGCCAGGTAAGCTCCCCTTTTTGTTTCTTTTCTATTTTTCGACATTTGTTTTGATTTAATTAAAATACTAAATCATTTTATTTCCTTATGCCAATTTTGCGAGGAGCTAACTATATTATTCGAGCTCCTCGACAACTAGCATAATTATTGGACATATATAATATATATAACATATATATATCCAATGCAAATAATTATGCATTAATTCCAAATGCCCAAAATAAATACTTATGAGCTCCTAATAATATTGGTTTGATTTTTTATTTCTGTCCAATATTTTGAGAGAGCATCATGAGCATTTTCTTGGACCCTTTTGGAGCAATTTTATTTGGGTCATTTCGAAAATGATTACGAGGTTTCACAAATCCCCATTTCAAATTTAAATGAAATTTAAACATGATGCACAAATGACCAGCTAGTCTAGGTCATACGGAACTAGGGATGTGACAACTTCGCCCCACTTGAAAGAATCTCGTCCGAGATTAGAGATTCGAACGGAAAGAAGGTGGGGTACTCGATCGAAGGCGATCTTCTTGCTCCCAAGTAGCTTCTCTCTCGGAATGATGAGACCACTCAACCTTGAGAAACTTGATGTTACGGCGTCGGGTAACACGCTCTGCTTGATCAAGAATGCGAACCGGTACTCTCGGTATGTGAGGTTATCTTGGAGATCAAGCGTTTATTGGTCCACTCCACGGATGGGATCCGAGAAGCAGCGCTGAGTTGAGAGGCGTGGAAGACATCATGAACTCGAGAAAGATGTGGGGTAGTTCCAATTGGTAGGCAACCTCTCCTCGTTTAGCGAGAATGCAAAAGGACCAATGTAACGAGGAGCCAACTTGCCCTTGATACGAAGCGATGGGTACCCTTTAGAGGAGTAACCCGAAGGTAAGTCTTGTCGCCAACTTCATAAGCCACTTCCTTATGGCGACGGTCATCTTGGCTCTTTGAGCGAGATTGGGCTGTTTTCAAATTCTCACGAATGATCGAACTTGCTCTTACGCCTCTGGATCATATCCGGTCCAAAGAATTGTCTTTCACGGTTTGACCAGTTCAAAGGTGTTTGACATCTTAGTCCATAGAGAATCTCAAAGGAGCTTTCTTGAGGCTGGATTGATAGCTATTGTTATAAACAAACTCGGCGAAAGGAAGACATTTCTCCCAATCCATACCGAATGAGATAGCATAAGCTCTAAGCATGTCTTGAGAATTTGGTTGACCCTTTCCACGACCACTTGATTGAGGGTGGAAGCGGTCTTGAAGGAAAGATGGGTGCCCATGGCAGTTTGGAAACTCTCCCGAAATGAGAAGTGAAAAGACTGCCACGGTCTGAATTGATCTCTAGTGGAACACCATGAAGTGACACTATTAGAAATATATAAGTCGGCGAGCTGACTAGCGGTGATACTCTCTCGAGCAGGTAGGAAGTGAGCCACTTTGGAAAGGCGATCAGCGACTACGAAGATAGCGTTATTCCCTTTCTTGGTCTGGGAAAGCGGTGATGAAGTCCATACCAACTTTATCCCATTTCCACTTAGGAATAGCTAAAGGCTGAAGGGTGCCGGCAGGTCTTTGATGCTCTGCCTTCTGTGACGACAAACATCACGATTAGCAATAAAGCGAGCGATTTCTCTCTTCATCCTAGTCCACGGAACCTCTGGCGTGGGTCTGATACATCTTAGTACTACGGGATGAATCGTGAGAGGAGATTCATGCGCCTCCTTAAGAATCGGTTATCGAAGATGTTGCTTCTTGGGGACCACCAGGCGGTTCCCAAAGCGACACCTCGATCATCTATAGAGAAACTACCAGCAATACCCTTGGCAATGTTTCTCTTGATCCGGGTAATCCCGTTTCATGCTACAGGCTTCTATGATATGATCCACAAGAGTAGGTTTACGCCACCAAGGTAGAAAGGAATCCGTGAGGAGCAATGTGAAGGTTAAGCTTAGAATTCCTCATGGAGAAGTGGTTGACCCTGCTGCAACATGAGATTGTTGCAATAGGATTTCTGACTTAGCGCATCAGCCATGACATTGGCTTTGCACAGGGTGTAGGTAATCCCTAGATCATAATCTGAGATCAACTCCAACCATCGTCTTTGCCTAAGGTTCAAATCTGGTTGGGTGAAGATATACTTGAGACTTTGGTGATCGGTGTAGATCTATAGCGTTTACCAAGAAGGTAATGTCGCCAGGTCTTGAGTGCATAGACTACGGTGCAAGCTCTAGATCATGTGTAGGATAATTCTCCTCATGTGGATGCAAGCGGCGAGATGCATAGGCAATCACATGACGATCCTGCATAAGAATGCAACCTAGTCCACATCGTGAGGCGTCGCGATAGATAACAAAGTCTTTAGTGAAATCCGGTGGCACAAGTATGGGAGCAGAAGTCGAGGCGTCTTTTAGTTCTGAAAACTGTACTCACACTATGGGGACCACTCAAACTTTTATCTTTCTTGAGAAGTTCCGTGAGGGTTTAGCTACTTTGGAGAAGTTTTCAACAAAGCGGCAACAATAGCTGGCTAGACCAAGGAAACTCTAACTTGTTTAACGGTTTGGTGGAGTCAATCGAGAGCGGCTGAACTCTCTCGGGATTGACAGCAATGCCCTTACCGGAGATTCGTGGCCTAGGTAGGTCACTTACGGCAACAAAATTCACACTTGGAGAACTTGGCATAAAGGCGGTGCTCTCTGAGTTTTTCTAGCACAAGTCTAAGATGTTCGGCATGCTCTTCCTCGTTCTTCGAGTAAATAAGAATATCATCGAGGTAAACCACGACGAATTTGTCTAAGTACTCCATGAAGATCGAGTTCATCAAGCGGGAGAATGTGGCTGGGGCGTTGGTTAGACCAAAGGACATGACGGTGTACTCGTACTGGCCATAACGAGTGACAAAGGCTGTTTTGGGAATGTCTCCATTTCTGATCTTGATTTGGTGGTAGCCTAACCTCAAATCCATCTTGGAAAAGACTGAGGATCCAGCGAGCTGATCATACAGATCGTTGATCCTGGGGAGCGGATACTTGTTCTTTATCGTGACCAAGTTAACGGGACGATAATCTACAACCATCCGGTCCGTACCATCCTTCTTCTTGACGAAGAGGGCAGGGGCAAGCCAAGGAGAAGAACTAGGGCGGATGAAACCCTTTTGCAAGGACTCATCAAGTTGTTTCTTAAGCTCGGCTAGTTCTAAGGGTGCCATCTTGTAAGGTCTCCTAGAGATTGGAGCGGTTCCTGGGATAAGATCTATGACGAACTCTACATCTCTGTCAGGTGGAACACCTGGCAGTTCCTCTGGAAAAACATCCGGAAAGTCACGGACTACCGGGATATCTTCAAGGTCTGGAAGAGGGCTGGCATTAAGAGAATAGAGTTGACGCTTTGCAACTCTAGTGGAGACAGTGACTACCTTGCCAGAGGGGTGTGTAAGCTGAACAGATCTGGTGTAACAATCAATCTTGGCATAATGAGCTTTCATTCTCCTCCATACCCAAGATGATGTTAATATCTGTGGACTTGAGGGCTATAAGTGAGGCAAGGAATACAAGTCTGTCAACAAGGATTTCATTACCATGGCTTACACTAGAAGTTTGCCATTTGGATCCGAGGTTTGAATGACTAGTGGAAGGGCATATCACAAAATGATATGTTGTGCAAGTTAGCATAGCTTTGAAATGAAGGAATGAGATGCTCGGTATGGAATAGAACCGAAGCTGGATGGCAGATTGACAAGGAGTGTACCAAGAGCGACATCCGGATCATCATGATCGTCTTTAGCGAGGCGTGATGCACATGTCCACGTTCGATGGGAGCTGACTTGACATTGATCATCTTGCGTGATGGCTTAACACAGCCAGCAGTCTTCTCGGGCTGGGATGGAGCATAAGCGGCACGAGAGCGATCCGTGCATAGTGTCACGGCTCTCCGCATGTGAAGCAAGTCCACGAAGTAGGGCGTGGACCCGCATTGACAAGTGGTCTACCAATAGGCTGGATGGAGCATGTAATCTGAAGCTGGGTGAGCGCCACATAAGATGGCCTCGGTGGATATCCGGGTGGAAGAAGCGAGTTCGAATCCAAATCCGGCTAACCTGCGAACTAGAACGGAGGAAGAAACCAAATCACGGTTGTGCTTACGAGACTCCTCGTAAGTGAGCTGAAACTGTCTCTGCATTAATGGCCTTGTTCACAAGAGCACGGAATGTATCACAATGATGCAGGTGGAGATCACGGCGCAACTTGGGGTTGAGACCCTTCCGGAACCTAGCCTGCTTCTTGGCGTCCGTGGACACTTCTTCTGTAGCATAGCGGGCGAGGTTCTCGAACTCTCTGCTGTAAGCATCAACAACCATCTTACTTTGGGTGAAACTACAGAACTCTTCTCTCTTGCGATCGATGAGGGCTTCAGGAATGTGATGCTCGCGAAAAGCCTCAGTGAAATCTCTCCAGGTAGGAATCTGGCCAGCTGGAAGCATAGCCTCATAGTTCTGCCACCAAAGACTAGCATGACCTTCCAGGTGGTATGCAGCATAGGTGACCTTGTCACTTTCAGCTACGTTCGCGAGCGGAGCTTGCGTGTGATACTACGGAGCCAGTCATCTGCATCGAGTGGCTCGATGGAATGATGAAAGGTAGGTGGGTGCAAGCGAATGAAGTCATGAATGGTTGCAGACCCTTTGAACTGCTGTGCGGTGTTCTCCTCGATACGTGCCAACAAGCGGTTAGACTCACGCTTGTTCCTCTCCAACTCTAACATGAACTCTGCCAAAGGCTGGTCGGGAGGATCCTCATCCCTACCATCTCCGTGGTTCTGGCTACTAGCAACAGAACTTAACTTAGCGATGACATCACGAGAAGCGAAACCAAGGGCGGAATCAACATCACTACATACTGAAAAATGTAGGACACAGAAATTAGTAACTCTCGAACTCCTGGGGCAATTTCGGCAGCATAACGGCAGTAAAATGCTCAAAATGGGACATCCTGCTAAAATGGGGTAGTACAACAACTCAACATCTCCACTCAAAGGTTCTGAGATATTACTAAACATGCTACACCGAAGGTACTCGAAAACTGAGGTATGACTCTGATCAACCAATCCTATGGGACTACGGAATAGTAACACGTGATCCTGATAGACAGAAGAGAAAGCCTAGTTCCTTAACCCCGTAGGAAAGATAGGACGACTCAGATCATAGGGCCATGAGGTAAAGGAGTAAAAAGAGCCTTACGTTCCCTTCCACAATCAATTCCCTACATAACTAAAGCATTTCTAGACTCAAGTTCGACCAGGTTGGCTTGGAAATCCTCTGAGCGATCGAGGCTCGATACCAAAGTTGTTGGGACCCGATCCTAAGTCACACCAATCTAGCATGTAACACATCATATCACTTTGCGGCCTCACGCATACGGTATTCCCACAGGTGTCGCCTTACCATGGCCGGGACCGTTTAAGCCTTTTGGCTCACGTATATGATAGTGTCGCTAGCATCCATATGACGAAGAACCGGGCCGACATGACTAGTCGTGAACCCAAAGTGGCACTAACCTATGGGGACAGGCATACATGAATCACATCGAGCATGTCGGTCATCAGCGTATGAATTCGGGCTGTAGCCTTTGGGCTAACAGGACTCCGGTATCCCGGGCTGTAGCAGGCTAAGCAGGACTCGAATATCACCGCGTGACATTTCCCGAAGGACAGACATAAGAGCGAAGTGAAACACATGCCGGCCGATCAAGTGTCCAAGCAGTAGTCTTTGGGCTAGCGAGGACTCCGGTGAACCGGGCTGTAGCGGACTACTATCGCTCGAAGCACGAGACTACATTTCCCCATAAGAGAGGCTACCAAGGATAAACAACTAGGTTGTCGGATCCCACACATAGCAATACAAGTTACACGTCGCATAACATGCAAGTATGTGCTGTACAACATGGCATCACAACATAGCATAAACTCATATAGATAAAGGCTCGGAAGAGCCACATAGCATTAAATACAAGCAGGGGTCACATGACCCATCATTGAAACATACAAGCAACAAGCGGAAGCATTACATTGTGCAGTACAAACAACTACAAAAGAAAAAAGCTGAGAAGCGACTATCTACAAGACCCTCCCAAGGGTACAAGATCGTAGCTGAGGTAACAAGCTACTAAATCGAAGTCAAGCGGAACTACTAGAAAGACCGAAGTCTCATTGCAAAAACATAAATAAAACAACGTGAGTACAAAGGTACTCAGCAAGACTTATCATCAGATCCTATTATACATGCATTTGTATCAAGAAGGTAATGTGGAGTTTAGTTGCGACAAGCCAGCTTTGACTCTGTGGCTATCTGTTCTCGACTACGAGAACTTCCTTGAGGTGATATGGCGCTGCAGTCCACTAGTCACCACACAATACACTACTATGGATTCATCCCGTCTCCATCGAGAAGGCCATCCATAGCACTCACACTTGTCTTGAGCATTTTAGAGTATCCACTTCAAGTTGTCTATGTACCACGTAAGCATCCAAGAAGTCCATAACGAGGACACGGCTATTGAATAGATCATGATAACCTGCGCGGTGTACTTCTTCACGCTCTCGCCACTTACCGCCATATACCGTCATGTATCTCGGCAACCTTCAAGCGGAAGCTTTGGCGAGGTGTCGGCCACGACGACTAACCACACAAGACTCTAGTCGGTTTATCGCCTATTCGGGTTCCATCCATAAGGAGATCCGGCGGGGTGTCGCTCACGGCCCCAAGCGATGTGAGCAGGGTTCCCAAGCCCACCATCCGGGTGCCACTTGGTACACCGTGCCACACATGCCTAGTCATCCCAAGCCCACCTGCGGGTGCCACTCGATGAAAAATAGCACTACCTACAAACACGAGAAACTAGTTGCGACTCTAGACAGAGATCAAGTTGGTTAATAAGTCGAGAGGGTTGAGTTACGGAACCCAATGTGTGGTAGTATCGAGTCATTGGACAACATACATAGAACTTCGATGCTTAGGGCGGTTCGGTGAGACAACCCACCATGTACTCCTACATGGCCTCTCACCGCTACCTTTACCAAATCGTGTTCACACACTTCACTCTCAGCATCAGAACATATCGTAACACTCCAATTCATTCCCAATGAATCAGACTTGACACAACTCTAAGCAATAGCAGGCATAGCATGGTAGGAACACAACATGGCTCAATCAACTCCTACACATGCTAGTGGGTTTCAACTATTCTTGTGGCAATGACAGGTCATGCGGAGGAATGGGTTCAACTACCGCAACACAAAGTAGCGGAGATGAATCGTTGTTGTCCTAATGCAACAACTAAGAGCAGGAGCGAGAGAGTAGGATTGTGTCGGAATGAACAAGGGGTTTGCTTGCACGGTAAAACAACAAGGGGGCCTTTGCTTCACAGAGCAGTTACTCTGGAGCGTCTCGGGCGGGACCTATCGAGAAGGAGCAGTGCCAACAATCAATACACAATCATATGCAACAATATGATGCATGAACATGGCATGTAGATGTGATGTTGTTTGAGCTAATGCAACTAGTAGTCAGTTTGAATGAAGTCCATTTGAACCAAAGGTTCAAATGCAACTCCAAAATAAGCTCTTATAAATGCCATTCATATGTTTTCACTTATACAGCATGTATAAGTTGTTTTATCATGCATGAAACTGGTACAGATGGATAGATTGCATTTTTCTGATAATTTTTCATATATAAATTATTCCAATCTGAGCTACGGTTGAATTTCTATGATTTTTTGAAGTTTTGAATATATTCTGGAATTTCCTGATTTATTTTAATACGGAAAATCAAATAATTCGTCGACCTTGCGTAAGCATGGCGTCGACAAGTCAACTGCGACTGGCTGCGGTCAAACTGGCGTGTGGGGTCCACGTCGGTGTCATCAGATAGTTAACGAGTTAATTAGTTGCTAATCTAATCCTAAACTAAAAACTAACGGGCTGGGCCCACATGTCGGCGTCAGATTAGGGGTGCTTAGTTAGTGAGGTTGACCAGTCAATCCCCGGCGTCTAACCGCGTTAAGGCCTCGAGCCAGAATCAGCGGCGGAGGGCTCGGAATCGTCGCTCCGCGACCATCGAGACGGCGGAGATCATCTCCGAGGCTGGTGCTCGCGCGCATCCAGTGGGCGGGGAGGAGGCGTGGGGGCGGGCTCGCGGGGCGAGCTCAGGGCGGCGGCGGAGCTCGGGCTCAGCGGGAGAGGCTGGAGGGCGCAGGAGGCCACCGAGGCTCTGCGGCACCCTCGCGGCACCAGGAGCACATTGGCGCGCTTCGGTTGCGGGCTCGCGGTGGCGGCGGCGGCGGCGACATGGGCGGCGGCGAACTATGGCGTGAAGGGGATGGAGCTACGGGCGCAAAAGCGAGGGAGAGAGAGGGGTTGGTGGCGGAGCTCACGCGGATCCGGTGGCACCTTTAGCGGGCTCGGGGGAGTCCAGACAGCAGCGTGGCGGCGAGGACGATCTCCGGTGACCGGAGATGAAGACGGCGTCGATGGAGGCGCTCGAGGGCTTCCCGCGTCTCGCGGCTTGGCGTAGGAGGAAGAGGCGATGGTGAAGCTTCGGACTTGAAGAGAGGCGAGGAAGGTGGTGGCGCGGCAATGGCGTCTGCGGCGGCAGCGGCGTTCGGGAAAGAGGAGGAGAGGGAGCGAGAGGAGGAGAGGCAGGGAAAGAGAGGAGAGCGGTCGGGGCAGCGCGTGGCGTCGTCCGGAGCATCGAGGCGGCGAGGGAGGCGAGCAGGCAGTGGCGTGGCGTCTGCGTGGCGTCTGGCGCCCGGCGCGTGCCCCTGTCCTCCTGGCGCGAGAAGGGGACGACTAGCGTTGCCAGTCGGCTGGGCCAGCTGGGCCTCTGGGCTGCACAGGGAGGTAAGCCTAGGTAAGCTCCCCTTTTAGTTTCTTTTTCTATTTTTCTGACATTTGTTTTGATTTAATTAAAATACTAAATCATTTTATTTCCTTATGCCAATTTTTGCAGGAGCTAACTATATTATTCGAGCTCCTCGAATAACTAGCATAATTATTGGACATATATAATATATATAACATATATATATCCAATGCAAATAATTATGCATTAATTCCAAATGCCCAAAATAAATACTTATGAGCTCCTAATAATATTGGTTTGATTTTTTTATTTCTTTCCAATATTTTCAGAGAGTAACATGAGCATTTTCTTGGACCCTTTTGGAGCAATTTTTATTGGGTCATTTCCAGAAATGATTCTGAGGGTTTCACAAATCCCCATTTCAAATTTAAATGAAATTTAAACATGATGCACAAATGACCAGCTAGTCTAGGTCATAACAGAACTAGGGATGTGACAGCGGTCGGCCGTCTTGAGGCCTGGAAGGGCTCTTCGGCCCGGGCTGGGGCATGCCGGGCCTTGGAGTTCGTCAAGGCGTGGTACCCTGGGCTGAATCTAGCCCAGTGTGCCACGTCGGCTGGAGGCTCGAGCGAGTTGGCGGCCGTGGAGGCGATCTTGTCAAGCGGGCGTCGACCGCCGAGTACTGCCGACACCGAATCTTCATCTGGAGCGGGCTGAAAGCGGCGAGAGGGCCGCGAGAATGGTTCGGCTGAACCGGCCGTGGCGAGACTCGGCGGAGGTGATCGACTCCAGCGGTGAGGAGGAAGGCGAGTCGGAGGAGGGAGGCGAAGAGGAGGCTCCAGAGGTCGGAGCGGACGGCCAGCCTCAGCTCGACCGCGCCTCTAGCAACGAGCCGCGTCCGACCGAGCCAGCTACCGCGGGGCGATCAAGCGAACCGACCAGCCGGCGCTCCGGTGGCCTTTTTCGCCGACTCCTCCGATCCTCCGAACCCTTCTGCCGCTCCCTAGGCTGCCGCTTTATCTTTTGTTTCGCCTGTCTATTAGTCTCAAATGAACTTGTTATTTTGCACAATTCCACCCGCGGGGTGTATATAAACTTTGAAGATTGCCCAAGGGCCCTTATTGTGTAAATATTTTCCCGAGTTCCTACTCTCTTGCTTATCGCTCTTTGGCTTTTTCCTTTGCTGCCTTCCCTTGGTTGCCGCCTTGTCAGCCAAGCAGCCGCTCTGCGTTCTGTTGCTGGGTCAGGTTCCTGGCTACCTTGGGAAGGCAAGTACTTAGCCGCTTTAGAGTTTTAGCAAGTTGAATAGGAAGCGACCAGCCATTCTGAGCAGTCGGTTGTAAAAAGGCTGAAACCGGCTTAAAGCATGCGATGCTTTGAGTCCTTAGCCATTTTGGTGTGGGCACCCTTTCACCTTGCTCCTGCCATGTCCATCGATCGCTCTGCGAGCTGCGGCTTCGGCAGGAGGCGGCTTAAGTGCCACACATTACTTGTCCGCTGCGGGAAGCATTTCATAGTTCAGACGGCAAGTCCCGGGCCGCCGGTGAACCGGTGCCAAGTGGCATAACGAAAAGGTGGCATACTTGTAGGCATAATCTTTACCATACAGATAAAAGAGGGCAGTCCCCGAGCTCTTCTCGGGGGACCCGAAGTCTTCGTGCTTTAATACAAAAGGTAGCGTGGTACATCCTACATTAAGCTGTAAAATCTTGGGAGATTTGCATTCCATAACGCTCCGTCTCCTTGCGGAGTCGTCCCTCTTCGTGCTTTCGGCGCTTACGGCGTCGATCGGTAGTAAGTCGTTGCCCAATACTTTGTTGATGATGAAGGGGCCTTCCCAAGGTCTTTGAGAGCTTGTGTTGGCGGCTGTTCATTGGATCAGCGAGCACAAGGTCTCCTTCTTGGAAAGATCTCGGCTTGACCTTCGGTTGAAGTATCGGCGTGAGGTTCTGCTGGTAGATCTTGGACCGGCTGAGTGCCAATAGCCGGCCCTCTTCCGACAAGTCGGCGCCGTCTTGTCGTGCTTCTTCCGCTTCCCCTCGGTGTACATGGTGACTCGAGGGAGTCAAACTCTATGTCTGTTGGGATGGCGGCTCGAGCACCGTGAGCGAGGAAGAAAGGCGTGAAGCCGGTCGATTTGTTTGGAGTTGTGCGCGAGGCTCGGAGGAAGCGGCTGGCAGCTCGTCGAGCCAACAACCGGCGAGAACGCTCGAGGCTCGACCAGTGGGCTTGATGCGGACAAGATGAGGCCGTTTGCTCGCTCGACTTGGCGTTTGACTGCGGGTGGGCAGCGGACGCTAAGTCGATCGGATGTCTGTGTCGCGCGAAATGGGCCAAAGCGCCCTTAGCGGTTGTGCCATTGTCGGCGATGATGATGTGCGGTATGCCATACGGATGGTGATGTCGGAGATGAATGTCACAGCGGTCGAACCGTTCAATTTCTTGATTGGTCGGCTTCTATCCACTTGGTGAACTTGTCCCGCTGCGACAAGCGGATGAGTCATACCACCCGTGCTGTTTTGAGCGGCCCTACCATGTCCGGGCCCAGACGGCAAAGGGCCAGGCGATGGGGATAGTCTTGAGTGCAGAAGCCGGCTGATGTGGCTTGGAGCGGAACATCTGACACGCTTTGCATTTTAGGACCAAATCCTTGGCGTCTTCTAGGGCAGTCGGCCAGGAAAAAACCATGGCGGAAAGCTTTGGCGACAAGTGCTCTTGAATCCGCGTGGTGGCCACACTCTCCTTGGTGGATATCCTTGAGAATTGCTTGGCCTCGCTTTGGTTCGACGCAGCATTGGTGAACACCAGTGAAATTGCGCCTGACCAGCTCTCTGTTGACTATTGTGTAGGCCGCGGCCCGGCATTGCACTTGTCGGGCCAAGATCTCATCAGACGGCAGCTCCTTGTTCACTAGGAAGTTGAGGATGGGCTGGGCCCATGAAGGTGCTGCGACTTCTGCGACTGTCAGGACCGTAACTTGGACGACGGCGGTTGGGCCGGGAGGCGGCGGGTTGGAGTCGGCAGCCGCTTGCTGGGTCGATGAAGTCCCCGGGCCGATTGGTGCAGTCCACGGGCGAGCTCAAGTCCCGGGCTGGCGCTGAAGTCCCGGGCCGGTCGATCGCTGCTGCCCCGGGCGCTGCCGAAATTCTCGTGCGGCCGGAGCTCTCAAGTCGATCCGACTGCCCGGGAGGAGCTGGCATGAAGATAGAATCTGATTCTGGCGATGGCTTGACAGACGTCTTGAGGAGGCGTTGAAGGGCGACGCCGGTCGGTATTGCTTGACGGGTGGAGCCGATTCTTGCCAAGGTGTCTGCTTGCTTGTTGTCATTCCTTGGCACATGGAGAAACTCGCACCCCTCAAAATATCTGCTGAGTTGCTGTACGAGGAAGCGGTAGCTCACCATGTTTGCATCTTTGGCGTCCCAGTCACCCGACAACTGCTGGACCACCAAGTCAGAGTCACCATAACACAGGATCCGGCGGATGCCGAGTTCTTTGGCAAGCCGGAGCCCGTGAATGAGTGCCTCGTATTCGGCGACGTTGTTGGAGGCGGCAAAATGGATTTGCAGCACATATTAGAGCTTGTCACCTTTGGGAGAGGTAAGGACGATGCCGGCTCCCAAACCTGTGCGCATCTTGGAACCATCAAAGTGCATCCGCCAATGAGTGGAGTCGGGTGCTGGCGGCAGGTACTGGGTCTCGGCCCAGTCGACGAGGAAGTCGGCCAGCGCTTGTGACTTGATGGCGGAGCGAGGCTAGTAGTAGATGGTGTAGGGGGCCAAATCTATGGCCCACTTGGCGACTCAGCCCGAGGCATCTCGGTTTCCAATGATCTCAGCCAATGGAGCTGTGCAGACCACAGTGATAGGGTGCTCTTGAAAATACGGCTTCAGCTTTTTGGCGGTGAAGTGCACACCGTAACACATCTTCTGGTAATGGGGGTAGTTCTGCTTGGAGGTCGACAGTACTTCACTCAGGTAATACACCAGTCTCTGGATTGGTAGTGCCTTGCCTTCCTCTTTGCGCTCCACCACGATGGTATCTTGACCACCCATTTCTTGGCGGCGATGTAAAGGAGCATCGGCTCTTTAGGAGTCGGAGCCACCAAGACAGGTGGAGTAGTCAACATCTTTTTGAGCTGGAGGAAAGCTTCATCCGCCTTGTCGTTCCACTCGAAAAAGGTGGTTTTCTTCATGAGTTGGTACAAAGGAAGAGCCTTCTCTCCCAGCCGACTGATAAAACGGCTGATGGACGCCAAACAGCCAGTGAACTTATGCACATCCAGCAGTCGGCGAGGTACTTCCATCCTCTCGATGGCCTTGATCTTCACAGGGTTGCACTCTATGCTGCCTTCAGAGACTAGGAATCCAAGAAGCTGGCCGGCTGGTACTCCGAAGACGCACTTCTCTGGGTTGAGCTTGATTTGAAATCGGCGCAGATTCTCAAAGGTCTCTTTGAGGTCCTCTAGCAGCATTCCACGCTTCTCCGTCTTCACCACCACATCATCCACGTAAACGTGGGCATTCCTGCTGAGTTGCTTGAGGAGGCACTTCTGCATGCAGCGTTGAAAGGTTGCGCCGGCATTCCTCAAGCCAAATGTCATGGTCAGGTAGCAGAAGGCTCCGAATGGTGTGATGAAGGCGGTCTTCAGTCTGTCAGCTGGGTTTAGCTTGATTTGGTGGTATCCTGAATATGCATCCAAAAAGCTCAACAGCTCCCATCCGGCTGTGGAGTCTATCACTTGGTCAATTCTTGGTAAAGCAAACGGGTCTTTCGGGCATGCTTTGTTGAGGCTAGTGCAATCGATACACATCGCCCTTTGCTTGTTTTCTTGATCACGAGGACTGGGTTGGCCACCACTCTGGAAAGAACACTTCCATGATGAAGCCGGCTGCCAACAGCAGACTATCTCTTCTCAACAACTCTTCTCTTTTCTTCGACGGTAGCGCAAGGGCTGCTGACGGGCTTAACATCGGGCGGACGTGTAACTTGTGCTCGGCGAAATCCGTCAGAACACCTGGCATATCTTTGGGGGACCATGCAAAGATGTCCCGATTCTCACGGAGGAAATCAACGAGCTCGCCTTCCTATGACAGCGTACCTCTCCGGGTGCTCTAGGTCCAAGGGTATCTTCTTTGTCTCTTTGGCGGGCTTGAACGAGCCCTCACCTTCCGACTCCTTGGGGTCAGGCGACATCTCCGTCCGCTTTCCAGCCATCGCCACAACCCGGTCAAGGAGCCGCTTCTCAACTGCGATCACGAGGGACTTGGCCAGCGCTCTCTGCTTGTCTTGTGCGGGACGACTTCTTGTAGTCGCCGGCCATGGTCAGAATCCCCTTGGAACTCGGCATCTTCATCTTGAGGTAGGCGTAGTGGGGGACCGCCGTGAACTTGGTCAGAGCAGGCCGGCCGAGCAGCGCATGGTATGGGCTTTCAAGGTCCACCACCTCAAACCAGACCTGCTCTCGACGAAAGTGATCTTTGTCCCCGAAGATGACGTCTATCTGGATCTTGCCGATTGGTGAGCAGAAAAGACCAGGAACTATGCCATGGAAGACTGTCCGGCTGGACTGAAGCTATCTCTGCTTGATTCCTAACTTCTCCATAGTATCCTTGTACAGGATGTTGATGCTGCTGCCGCCGTTTATCAGAACCCGGGGGAAACGAGCAGCTCGCCTGTCCGTGGCAAAGGTGGCATCCAAAACCAGAGCATAGGAGTCGGGTTTGGGCATCACCTCTGGGTGATCGGCTCTGCTCCAGCTGATGGGTTTCTCCGACCAATGCGTGAACTCTGGGACCTTAGTTGCTACTGTGTTCACTTCTTGTTGCTGCCTCCGCCGGCTGCGTCGGTCATCGGCCACGCTGGTGAATATGACGTACGCTCCATGCTCTTCTGGAAACTCGTCTGTATGGCTCCGACCGGTCGGCGCCCGGCTCTTTGGGGGAGGAGGAGGCTGCTGCCCAATGAGGGGGGGGGCAGGAGGCCGTCTCCTTGGCGATCTGGTGAGCCAATGACACTTCCAGTGGTGTGATTTGGCGGTTTCGCGCCGCTATGGAATTTGCATGGTGCAACGAGTCGCTCATCGAGAAAGCGGCAGCCAATTGGGCTTGCCGCCTTACCGCTTGGAAGGAGCACGCCCTTACGGCGGCGGTCTCGGCATGCCGCCACTGGCTGGCTGGTGGAAGCCGGCTGCGGGGCCTTGCTCTTGTGGTCGATGTGCTGTTGACACCGACCGGCGTCTCTAGCCGGAGTTCTAGGAGCCTGAGGGGCCAACTTTCCAGATGCATTTACTTGGATCTCCGCCTTCATGGAGGAGTCTGCCGTGGCGTATTTGTCTGCTATGATCAGCAGCTCGTCGAGGGTTTCTGGCTCGTCGCAGAGAAGCTTGTGCTTGAGGAGAGTGCCCTCTCGGCACCCGGCGGTGAAGTACTCGATGACCTGTACCTCATGTACACCTTCACAAGAGTTGCGGAACTCGGCCCAGCGCGTGAGGTAGTCGCGAGTCGACTCGTCGGGGCCTTGCACGCACAAGGAGAGCTGGCGAGGCTTGGGCGGCCGCTTGTACGTGCTGGTGAAGTTGCGGACGAAGGCGTCAGTGAAGTCGACCCAACAGTTGATGCTTTGGGGCTTTAGGCTATTCAGCCATGTCCGGCTGTGCCTTGGAGCATGGCGGGCGTATTTCTGGCGACTTCGCTTGTTGCCGTTGCTATCTTGTGGCGTGGAGTAGTCGACCAGCCAGTCCTCCGGCTTCACGGAGCCGGTGTATTTGGGTGTGTCTCTTGGGAGCGTGAACCCTTTTGGGAAGGGCTCGTCTCGTATGCCGGGACCAAAGCAAGGCGGACCCAATTCATCATCTTCTTCTAGCGCCAGGGATCGGTTGAGGCGGTCGATCCGGTGGCGGGCATCGTTTTCTCCGATTACTTCTCGGCGGCCAAGGCGGTCGCCGAGTGAAGGGTGATCAACAGGCGGCGGGGAAACGCGCCTTTCGACCGGCGCGCCACTTCAATGCCAGCAATGAGAGGTCGCGTCTGTCTGCGCCACCCTCTCGTTCGGTCAAATCGCTACATTAATGTCGGTCGCTGCATGCTCTGGGCCAGCATGAATGCGACGCGACAAGGGGCGCGGGCGTTTGATGGAAAAAAGCTCTGGCGAGGCAGGTGGGGGGGGGGGGGTTGGTGAATTAGGGCGATCAGACGCGGGCGCGGCAGGTGTCCGGACGCCCAAAAAGCCTCCCCACGTTTGTCTCCGGTTTGCTGAGAAAGTGCGCCCGGACTGCCCTGCGAACCGAGACAGATCCGCGTTGGATGGCTTCCGCGGTCCGGACCATGTGGTCTGGACGTATGCGGATGGTTTGAGGGTTGGTGTTGGAGATGCCCTTAATCACTTGATTTTTCTTTTGCATCTCATGCATACAATAAAGATTCCACACTCCCCGCTACTTTTTGTGCTTGCCATTGACCCTCTACATCACATCCTCAACAAAGCAACTTCTCAAGGCCTCCTACATCGATACCATCCGTAGACGTGAAGCTATCTTTGTGGCTCGATCAAACAAGACATTTAGTTCTTGAGTGCCATGTTAAAATCTTTTGGCGAGGTTGCCGGTCTTGTTACAAATTGTTCAAAGAGTCTTGTGGCACCTATTTGATGTGACAATATTGACTTCGATGGCGTCCTCAATTCCTTCCCCGCAACCCGGACCACATTTCCGATGAGATATTTGGGGTTTCCACTTTCGGTCACTAGGATTAAGAAAATCCATTTGTAGTACCTCGAAGACAGGATTTTCAAGAAAACTTGCTCATTGGCATGGAAAACACGTGGATACTTCGGGTCGCATTGTTCTGGTTAAGTCTGTACTCACGGCGATTGCCATTTACCATCTCACACCGCTTGTTAATTTGCCGGTTGAAGTGAAGAAGAAAATTGACAGTATCCGGTGGGCGTATCTTTGGGCTGGTGGTGACAAGGTCTCAGGAGGCAAGTGCAAGGTAAACTGGGAGACGGTGTGCAAGCCCAAACGATATGGCGGCCTGGTATTCTCGACCTCAAGAAATTTGCTTCGGCACTTGTCGGGGGTTGGGTGCGACATATGCCAAAGGATGGCTTATCATGGTGGGAGCGAGTAGAACGTCGCCGGTGCCCGGAAGCGGGATGAGGCGTAGACATGAACGCCGACGGACTTTACCCAGGTTCGGGGCTCTCCTAGGAGATAACAGCCCTACTCCTACTCTGCGGGGTCTCTGCATGATCACTAAGGCTCAAGTGAATACACAAGTGCTCCTCGAGCTGTATGCTAGAGGTAGGAGAAGGCAAGGCTAGCTTTTCCCTTTCCTCTATGATCTGGTCTAACTATCTCAGGTCCGGAACCCTTTGCATGGGTGCCCTGGGGGGTTTATATAGGCCTACCCCCCAGGGGTACATTGGTAATCCGACCGGGGTAGGGCCCGGCCGTCAGTCTCTCTTGTGCCGGCTTCTCCGCCGACTGGTGGGTCCCGCCGACCGGTGAGGTACAGGCCGACAGGCCGTACCCGCCGCTCCCGGGCTTGTCGTTGGCTGATCACTGTAGCCGCGTCTCTAATGATGCAGGCTTGGTCAGGAGGTCATGGCTACTGCCCGCCGTCTGGCGAAGCGATTCTGTAACCGCTCCTATCTCGTCGGATTGATGGTGCGTGGGTCCCAAGAAGGGTGGCCGACTCCTAGAGGCTGACCTCCCTCGGTCCGACCGTAGGGCTCTTCGCCGTCTTGGACTCTCGCCGATGGCGGGGCCCATCGTCCTTGGGCGTCTGGACAGCCATCGTGGGAACAGGACTCCGCCCATCGGGGTGATGTCGAAGAAGCGATGCAATGATGCCACGCCCGGGCGAGAGATCTCCGCGGTATGGTGCTGCTCGTGGCCATGCTTGCTGATCTGGAGGAGGATGGGCTATCTTGTAGCCACTCCCGTCCGTCCCCAGCGAGGCACGTGCTTTGCGGTGTCGCGGGCGACTCCACAGGCCGCTTCTCTAGAAATCGCCCGCGGAGTCGGCTTGACTCGACCTTGTATCCGGGACTCGTTCGCCTCACGGAAGCCGGCTACTCCTTGATCGGCTTCGAGAAAGCGACTCTTAAATCTCGTCGTCTTGAGGGGCGAAGTCAGCCCCGATGTCTTGAAAGGTTTTGGGTCTCGGGTTAGCCTACCCGTGGCCCATTACTCCGACAGCACTCCTCCTCCGCTGGCTTTGGTATGAATGGTCGACCCCCAAGGACGTGGCTTGGCCTAGGATCCCTATGCACCACCGAGGACTATGATTTGTTTGTTGCTGCCGCAAGAGTGGTTGTTAGGGACGAAAACATGGCTGGTCTTACAAAGAAGGATTTGGACAGCTAACAGACTAAGTCGCTGTGGATGACCAAACTGCGCTCTTTTCCCCCTTTTCAAACAAGCTCCTAAGTCCGATGTGCACCTTCTCGCCTAATACCACTTCACAGCCCGTATTTGGACTTAGATCGTCAACTGGCTTGGCCTCCTAGATTTCTGTAATTTGGCTTGGGCAAATGCCACCTCGATGAGAGGTTGAGGGGCTGATACAGTGAACAATGCAAGACCGCACCAGAAGGCTCTCTCTCTTTGTTGATGACGTTGGTATCTTGGGAGATTTGGAAGGAATGCAACACAAGATTTTCCACAACACCGTCGCACCCACTATGGTGATTGTCAATAGGATCAAGGAGGAGGCCCATCTTTGGGCGTTAGCGGGCACGAAATACTTGAGTAATGTAATGCCGCAAGAGTAGTTGTTTCTTCCCCGCTTTGCGAGCATATGTATAAACCTTCTCCCTTAATTAATGAAAATGGCAAATCTTTTTCCTTGTTTCAAAAAAAAGATCAAGTTGCAAGTCTGATTATGATTGTGGATGGTTCCATTGGTATGGGGATAGAATCATACACCCGATGATGCAAGGGTTTTCTTGGCCGAATCCGGTCCTGTCGATTTTTTGGTAGTTGAAAATTCCTACGAAAATCAAAAAATTAGATGGAAGGTGCTACATGGATTGATTCCTGCCAAAGGTGTACTCACCAATCTCCACATTGGTTCTAATGGAGCATGTCTGATCTATGAACAAAGGCGTGAAGATATTGGGGAGAGGATTTACAACACGTAGGTCTAGGGGCACGCAGATCCTATGCCAAGATTCACGAATTGGGTCATGTATAGACAAAGTTCGATTCTAATTTCTGTGTGTAATGCATTCGTATATCATGGTGATATTTTTGTTGGTGTGGGGGTCTGGTATACGTTCCATGGGTCATTTAATAGTGGAAAACTAGAAGGAACATACACTTATAGAATGCATAATAAAAAATGATTCATCATGCCACTGTTCTGTCGTTCTTCTTAGTTTGTATTTGCTCTTATCTTCATGTCCCTCGAAAAAAGAACATCCACCTTTAAGCATCATTTCAGTCAGGAAAGCAAAGAGATTATCTTTTGACCTTACAAATAGAAGACCTTTGAAGATATCAACACCGGCAACAGTATATTTTGTGCAAAAATGTACATATTAGGCCGAAAGATTTCATTTTCTTATGTATTTGGTTACGATCATGTTTCTTCAAGTACTAGGTTTCAATGTGTTGTATAGTTGTGGAATCTCATGTTTGATATTTGCCTTGCTACCTTTTATTTGTTATACTCACTACTTATCCTAGAAATACTTTTTCGTCCGACATATCGAGTCTTTCTAATATGAAAATGTCTGAACCAGATTCTTACAACACAACCGAAAACAATGGCAGTAGATATATGTGTTTAAAAGGTGTTCTGGTAACTTAAAGCATTTGAAACTTGATTTTATGAAGATTTAAAAGCAGATTACTTGTAATAAAAGATAAACTAAACATAATACTTCTCTTATCAATTTATCATTTTCTTAGATTTATTATTAGTCATGTCAAAAGCATTGTGATGTGCAACTATTTGTACTCGTTAGAATAAAAACTATAATACTACTTGAATCTCTTTGGTCGTGTTTATGTTTTGTGTTCTTGTACTCGTCTTTTGTTGTCCACACTAATATTACTTCAATGTTGTTATTTTGGCCCTGTTCTAGATATTGACGTTCAGTATAATGCAAAATTATGATCCGCAATATTATAGCATAAAAAACAAAGTGGGAGTACCTTTATTTATATATACATAGTTTATTTATGCTACTCGGTCAGAAATTGAATGCTATAAAACTGAACTGCGAATAATTTTCTAATGAAACTTAAGGATTGTACAAATTTGATTTATTCATAGATTAAAGTTCATAAGTATTAATATTAAAGCAAACCTGGTGTGCAATTGTACTGATTGAAAATCAAAAATATTATCGTAATTATATCTTTAGTAAAAAATAATTATGTGTAGTGATTGACAGTACTTTGACATTGAAGGTGGAAAATTTTAAACAACAATGTTTCCACCAAAAGAAGGGTGTATCAGGCTAGAAGGTTCATTCAATACAAATGGAAGTATTAGAAATTTTGAAGTGGCTTTTAAGAATGTAGCACAGTGCTTAGATATGACAATTCCACCATGGATTTCGAATGGTAAGTTCAGTGATCACGTAAGAGATACCTATGCAGAAATGGTAAATGTTCATTTTTATAGTTTAGAAGTTCTACTTATAGTTTATTTATTTTATAGCCTATATCCTGTTTCAAGGTGAGACATTCTGTAACTCAAGAATTCAAGCTAACGCACAAAGAATCCGTAGAATATGAAGAAGGATGAGATAGTGAGACAAGATATTGAATTTATAGATAAAGTGCTCTCAATGCTAAAGAAATCTTGCAGGTGTTGCACTGAAAGAAGGTTCTCTAAATTTCTGCATGAATGGGCCAATAAGCCAACATGTATTGTAGGAAAACATATATTGTTTTTTAGTTTAAATTATTGATATTATATAATGTTTCATATTTCAACACGTTTCTTGTTTTACTTCTGAGTTAATCGAGTTTCCAAGAGTATTTGGAAAGAAGTTTCTGCGGTGAGTGTTGTTGATGTCGTTTTAAAAGGCAATACTTGTTGTATGCTACTTTGTATTATGTCTTTTACTTTAAATGTGTTTGAGATATTCTTACTATTGCAAATGAAGCTTCAACGTGTAACAATACAAGTTCTGAGAAAAGACAACATATTGAAATAGTTGAATCAAATGTTGAAAGTAGCATTGAAGAGGAATGTATGTTGAGAACCATTGCACAAAAAAGTGCATCTTAATTAATAATTACATTGTAGGTTTAAATACAGATATGCCAATTCTTAAATATGAGCTAACTGTAATGTAAGTAGGAAAATTGATGAGAAGGATGACTGGACCTTTAATACATCAAGTATATTATTCGTACAAGAGAATATTTACATTTTTGGTTTAAACTTGTACAAGAAGGTCATGCAGTATTACAAACATATAGAAAGAACTAAACCTTTAAATAGTAAGTTTGGTGATTTCTCTCATTCCGATATTGCCTAGAGACAAGTGATTTCTATTGAAGTGAAATGTAGTATAATGTTTGATACAATGCACTCAAATATGCCAACAAGGATAGAGCATGAAAATCTTGCGAAATGCATTTGACGAGCTAGAAAAGAAGATTTTGACTGGTCCATAAAATTATAGTTTACCATTATTGAAGTGGTGTATTGTGTAAATATTACTATTGACGGTATTTGTTGCTTCAGCTTTTGAATAAAAAATTATGAGCCAAGGTATGTAAAAGTATACGGAAGTGATATAGAAGAGCAACTCATTGGCACAAGGGCTATGGATCATGAGGTGTATACTGCACGTGCATGTGTGCAAAGGCTAAACCAATTGGATAGTCATAAATATACTTGGACTGATTTTCTCAAGCATTTTCTTTGAGTCAGAATTCGTTGTAAGTATACAATATTTGACATTGGCTTTTTATTAAATTGATGTCATAAAGGCGAAGTCAATACAAGATATATTTACCGGAACCAATATCAAGTATGATATTACTTCATATTGAATGGTAACTTCTATAATATGTTAGTATTAGCATAATCTAATATAATTTTGTTGACTTGTCTACCTCTAATCCAATTGTTGGGGAACGTTGCATGAAAAATAAAACAAAATCCTACGCCCATGCAAGATCTATCAAGGAGATGCATAACAATGAGAGGGGAGAGTGTGTCTACGTACCCTCGTAGACCGTAAGTGGAAGCGTTTCACAACGCGGTTGATGTAGTCAAACTTTCTTCGCGATCCAACCGATCGAGTACCGAACGTATGACACCTCCCTGTTCAGCACACATTCAGCTCGGTGACGTCCGCGCCTTCTTGATCCAGCAAGACGGAGAGGTAGTGCATGAGTTCCGACAGCATGACGTCGTGGTGACGGTGATGGTGAAGTGATCTCTGCAGGGCTTCGCCTAAGCACTACGAAAATATGACCGGGGGTGTAAACGATGGAGAGGGGCGCCGCACACGGGTAGGCAATTGTCTGTTGTGTGCTAGGCGGCCCCTCCCACATATATATATAGGTAGGAGGGAGGGAGAAGCAGCCAAAGGAGGCGGCCAAGTAGGAGGAATCCTATTTGGGGTCCCTCCCAAGCCGCGCCCCCTGCCATATATAAACAAGGGGGAAGGAAAGAGGGGGGAGAGGGAAGGAAGGGGGAGTCCTACTCCACACTTTCCTTTCCCTCCCCTCTTTCCTTCACCTCCTCAAAGGGCTGGCCTCTATAGGGGCGCACCAGCCTCTTATGGGCTGGTCTGTTCCCTCACTTGGCCCGTAAGGCCCATATATTTGCCGGGGGTGCCCGAAACTCCTTTCCGAGGACCCGATAAGTACCCGATACCCTCCGAAACACTTCCGGTGTCCGAATACCATCGTCCTATATATCAATCTTTACCTCTCGACCATTTTGAGACTCCTCCTCATGTTCATGATCTCATCTGGGACTCCGAACAACATTCGGTCACCAAATCATATAACTCATATAACATTATATCGTGAACGAACGTTAAGCGTGCGGACCCTACGGGTTCGAGAAGTATGTAGACATGACCGAGACACCTCTCCGGTTAATAATCAATAGCGGAACATGGATGCCCATATTGGCTCCTACATATTCTACAAAGATCTTTATCTGTCGAACCGTTATGAAAGCATACGTAATTCCCTTTGTCTATCGGTATGTTACTTGCCCGAGATTCGATCGTCATTATCTTCATACCTAGTTCAATCTCGTTACCGGCAAGTCTCTTTACTCATTCCGTAATACATCACCTCGTGACTAACTCCTTAGTCATTTGCTTGCAAGCTTATGATGTGTATTACCAAGAGGGCCCAAAGATACCTCTCTGATACTCGGAGTGACAAATCCTAATCTCGATCTATGCCAACTCAACAAACACCTTTGGAGATACCTGTAGAGAATCTTTATAATTTATTAGTTCGCAAAAAATTTCAAAGCTTTGATTGAAGAAAAATTGCTTAAGATTGATGATGTGGCTAGGAACGTGGATAGAATTTCTCTTGATGTTGATTCTTCGAAACTTAGATCTATTCCATCCAAGCATGATATCAATGAGTCTCTCAAAGCCATGAGAATTTCCATTGATGAGTGCAAAGAAAGAACCGCTAAGATGCGTGCTAAGAAAGATTGGTTTATAAAAGCGTGTTCTTCTAGTTTCCGTGAAAATAATGATGAAGATCTAAAAGTGATTGATGTGACTCCAATTGAATCTTTGTTTTCCAATATAAATCTTGATAAAGATGGGAGTAGAGATGAGTCAAATTTAGTTAGAAGGCGTCCCAATGATTCAGAGTTTTTAGATCTTGATGCAAAAATTGATAAAAGTGGGATTGAAGAGATCAAAACTTTAGATAGCAATAAACCCACTATTTTGGATTTCAAGGACTTTAATTATGATAATTGTTCTTTGATAGATTGTATTTCCTTGTTGAAATCCATGTTGAATTCTCCCCATGCTTATAATCAAAACAAAGATTTTACTAAACATATCGTTTATACTATGATGCAATCTTATGAAGAAAAGCTTAATTTGGAAGTTTCTATTGCTAGAAAACTTTATGATGAGTGGGAACCTACTATTAAGATTAAGATTAAAGATTATGGATGCTATGCTTTGTGTGATTTGGGTGCCAGTGTTTCCACGATTCCACTATTAAGAAACCTATAGGATGTGATGTGTTAGGTTTCCGTGAATTTGATGATTGTTCATTAAATTTGCATCTTGCGGATTCCACTATTAAGACACCTATAGGAAGAATTAATGATGTTCTTATTGTTGCAAATAGGAATTATGTGCCCATAGATTTCATTGTTCTTGATATAGATTGCAGTCCTACATGTCCTATTATTCTTGGTAGACCTTTCCTTAGAACGATTGGTGCAATTATTGATATGAAAGAAGGAAACATTATATTTAAATTTCCATAAAGGGAAGGCATGGAACCCTTTCCAGGAAATTAAATTAAATGGCCTTATGAATCTATTATGAGAGCCACTTATGGATTGCATACCAAAGATGAAAACACATAGATCTATTCGTGTTTTATGCCTAGCTAGGGGCGTTAAACAATAGCGCTTGTTGGGAGGCAGCCCAATTTTATTTTGGTTCTTGCTTTTTAGGTCCTGTTTTGCTTTGAATAAATCATATAGACTCTGGTTAGATGTGGCCTTGTGTTTTAAAGTAGTGTTTGTGCCAAGTAAGACCTATGGGATAGCCTAAGATGATAGTTAATTTGATATTGCTGAAAAACAAAAACTTTGCGCTCACGAAAACAATTCTTATTTTAGCTGGAGAGCGCTTTTTAGTTGATTATTTTTGAATAATATTAATAAACAAATTATATAGGGCTTCCTATTTTCTCATATTTTTTAAAGTTACATAAGTATTCAAACTATCCAGATTGCTACAAACTGTTCTGTTTTTGACAAATTCTACTTTTCGCGTGTTGTTTGCTTATTTTGATGCATCTATGGCTAGTATTGGGGGGTATGAACTCCAGTGTGGTGGTGGTGGATTGCCTCTTGGGCTGTTGACGAACAGTACAAGGGAAGAATAACCTCCTGAGGTTGAGGTGTTCTTGTGCGTATGAACTTGTGGCGTGAGAGTTCGATCTCTCTATTCTCGACCCCTCAAGATGAGATCAGATGCCCCTACTGTGGTGGCTAGATCTACTTATATAGGCCCTGGTCCTCTTCCCAAATATCGAGCGGGAAGGGAGCCAATAACGGTGGGAAAATTTGAAGGGGGACAGCTAGTACAAGCTATCCTGACAAAAGCGGACTTCGCCTGCGAAAAGCTCTGGGGTGATGCCGTCTTGGGCTCCACGATGACCTCCGCCTTGCCGTCCTCCTGGTCTTGGTCTCGTTGCACCAATATGGCAACCTTTTCCTGATGCCTCGGTACTCTTCGCCTGCGCTTGCCTCCTTAGCACCAAAGAGGAAATGGGGACGCTGCGTGCACTGGCGCCCACCTGGCACCCGCCTGGCACCGTTCGTCATGGCTTACGTCATGAGAGTCTCGAGAGGTTTGCTCCACCTTGATATCTCCGCTCCTCATGAGCCTGCCTGGCTAGGCCACTCCAGAGGAGGTCTTGCGTCGTCCGCCTCGCGAGGCTTGGACCCTTGCGAGGGTCTTGGATGCCTTGTTGATGAAAATGGGCCGTACGGCCCGCTGCTTAGCCATCTTTGTGGGCATGAGCGAGCAAGTCTAGGGACCCCGTTTCGAGCATGCCGCATAGCCCCGGGCCCAAGGTGCGCTCGGGCTTGGCTTCACGGCGAAGCCAAGGGTTAAGTTCGGAGCACCGCGGGCCCCAAAAGCCTGCGGCCTCGGTCGATGCGTGGCGGTTGATTGGACGTGAGCGTCTCAGCTTCCCCACGCTGCCTTCGAATCTGCCCGGCTATGCAGCCCCTGCAGCCTACACAGTTATTCCTCTGCCTCTTGCGCCTTCTTCCCCCAATTCCTTTGCTTCCTTGTGGCTCTGCTTCTCTTCCCCAATCTGACTCGCACTCCGCCTGCTCCATAGCCATGGCGCCTAAGCAAGCCGAGAAGGGGAAGAGTCCTCTGTCTCTTCCAGCTGTGCCTCCGTCCTTTGCGCCGGCGCTCGGCCGGTCTCGGGTGCTCAACGACGAGGCCATGGACAAGGTGCGCCCAATGCTTGCTTCCAACTTTAATGAGTGGGGGGAGATGGTGGCTTGGCCCGCGTCTCGCCCTCGCACGGCTCAGACGGTCACCGAGGTCCCAATCTTCATAGATGCCCTCTGGGCCGGCCCGATTCCTCCCTTCTCTGCCTTCTTCAACGTTGTGCTTGAGCATTATCAGATCCACATGTTGCATCTCGATCCTCAGTCTTGTATTCGCTTTCATGTGCGAAGCCATGGTGGGCATTGCTCCTTCGGTGGCTCTCCTCCGTCACTTCTTCTCGTTGCATTTGGCTGACCCCCAGCAATGCTCGGGGTGCGTGAGCTTCCAGGCCATGGCTGCGACGGCGGGCGAGGGGATTGATTTCGAGCTTCCTTCATCCACAAGCGAATTCCGGACACTATGGGTGTTCGTCGATGCCGGTGTGCTCAGTCCTCTGCTTCAGGCTCCGTCGGGCCCGCTGTTCTCAATGCCGGCTGGGGCCATCAGCGGCTTGCGAGCCCTGGCTTTGCTCGTGTCTGGCTCAGGTTGAAGTTGCTGAAGGATCGCGACATAACTGCACCGATGGTGGTGAAGGAATTCGTCCAACGTAGGGTCGCTCCGCTTCAGCGCCATTCTCGCCCAATGTGGACCTTACTCAGAAGCCAGGACCACATGAGGTTTCAGGAGTCCAGGCTTCTCCTTGGGACACGGGGGAGAGTGCTCAAGGTCCTCACGGGTGTCTCTTTGCCGGCCGAGCTGCCCAGGAACAGTTGCGTGCTGTACCGCTGCGAGAACAAGGACGAATTTGTAAAGGACATGCCTCTCTTCGATGAATGGGGGCCGTGACCGATCGGCCTGGAGGGGCCTCGGGAGACCCCGTCGTCGTGGTTCCCTTCCTTGCCCCTGATGCTGAGCTCGCCCCAAGTGATGGTGCAGGTGGGCGAGCTCAGGCGGAGGCCGGCGGCTCGAGTGTTGAGGAGCACGTGCTGGGTGGTGATCCTGGGGCATCATCCTCAGGAGCCTGCCACTCTCCTCCTGAGGCGTCGGTTGCTGAGGAGACGTTGCATGCAGCTCCCGAGGCCAAGGCTCCAGGAGCCTCGGGAGGTCATGGCGAAATGGTGCCCGGCTGTTTGTCGCAACCGAACACCCCTGAAGACATTCTACCGAGCTCTTCTTCGGTCCCGCGGCGCACCGGCCGTCACGTCCAGCGTTTTGGACGCCTTTGTGTGGACTTCGAGGAGCTCCGCAAGAGGAAAGGATCCCCCAGCGGCAGCAACATCTTCGGACCGCTGAAGTGGAGGAAGTACATCGCCATTGACGTGTAAGTATCGCGCGATTGTGGCTTTCCGTGTGCTGCTTCCTTCTTCTAACGCCAGTCTTTCAGGGCCCCTTCCAATGCTGGATCTCCCGAGAAATGGCCTCCTTCTTCCTTAACCCTTCCGCCAGCTTCGAGCGCTCCGAGTTCGTCGATTGCCCCTGGAGCAGGGTTGGTTGAAGGGGCACTCTTGCCTTCCTGGTGCGCTGATCCTGCGGCCTCATCACCCCTCTCCCTTGGCCTAGCGTGGAGCTTGGCAGGCATGCCCAAGGCTCCTCCGCTAGTCCTTGACGGCAACTTGTTGGCTTCGATCCTCGGCTCCTCTTCAAGCAGTGAGCCCCGGCCGTCTTGGGCTCCTCGTGAGGACGGGCTGGTATCGGGTGTGGCGCCAGCCCCCAGCCCCCTTCCAAGGGGTGGCGCGCCTCTTGGTGCCCTGCCCGCAGCCCCCGAGGTGGAGGACGAAGAAGGCGGGGCATTTGAACTTGAGCACGGGCGGAGCGTGGTTCGCCATGAGTTCTTCCAGGGAGCGATGAACGCGATGAGCCGGCTTGGTGAAGAGCTCGCGAGTGTCGATTCGCGTCTTGAGGCTGAAGGTCTCCGGCTGGTGGAAGAGCGGCGCAAGCTCAAGGTGGCCATCAACCTCGGCCGCTATCAGCGTGACCTTGAGAACGCGAAGGCTGAAGCGTCTCTCAAGGCCTCCTACGAAGCCTGCTCACGAGCCTTGGAGGAGGCTCGCGAGGCTGATTGCCACCGCGAGGCTGCGGAGAAGCGCGTGTGGGAACTCCAGGCCTGGAGCGTGAATCTCGAGCAGCAGGTGGAGGCGCGCAGGGCTGCTCTTGCATCGCTGAGGGGGACGTCCGTGGAGGAAGAGGAGGTCCAGAAGCTTGAGGAGGCGCTGGCCCTGGAGGCCATGGAGCGTAGCCGTGAGCTCGAGCAACTAGAGACGAGGGAGCGTCAAGTCGCCCAAGCAGAAGACGCCGTCGGGGCTCGCGACGCTTGAGTTGAGGAGGAGGTGAACCGCCGGTTGGCTGACGTTCGCGCAGACCTGGCGGGCAGGTACGACCTGAAGCTGAAGCTCGCGGGTGTGGAGGACGAGGGCAGGGCCGCTGCCCTCAGGCTCAGGCAGGACGAGGCTGAGAGACGCGCGGAAGCCACGGCCGCCGCCCTGGTTTCGGCGCAGGCGGACTTGGCCTCCGCCCGCGCCGAGCTGCGTTCCCTCCGGCGACGGGTTGATGAAGTAGAGGCCGTCGCGAGGCAGAACACAGAGGAGGTGCTCCAACGCAGAACGCTAGAGCGCGAGCATGCCCCCATGCTTCAGGATCTCCGGAACAGGGCCAATATCACCCTGGGCTATATTTGCGATGTGGAGGCGCCGACTCCTCACTCAAATGATTACGCCAGCCACCTGACCTTCTTCACCGAGGTGGTGATGCGCCTGGAGGCTCGATCTGCCAGAGCTCGCCAGCTTGTGGAGGAAAGGGGGCGTGGCTTGCTTGAGCGCGCCTTCTCGCGTGTCTTCAGCCACCTCCTGAATGTCGACCCCAACTTTGACTTTGACGCCGCCATCGCCCCCGTACCCATGGCTGTCCGGGGCGACCTCGCGCGCTGGGTTGAGGATCGTGTGGACGCGTTGGTCAAGGCCTTCGCTTCGGAGGATGATGCGGTGGTGGTTGTCACGGACGAAGGCGACGTGGTGGATGATGGCGACGGGGGCGTCGCCGATGGCGGCGACGATGCCGACGAGGAGGACGATAGCCTTGAGTGATCGTCTGCGAGTGGCCGCAATGACGACATTTCTGGCTGATTCCTTGTTCGCCTGTCATTTCTTCCTGCGCACAAACTCGGGTGTGGCCCTTGGAAACTTGTGAGAGCATTTTGGGAGGGGGGAGCCCCTCGTGTAAGTAAATTTCAGCTTTTACTTTTCCATGCGATGTGAGTCTGTGTCCTCGTGAACATGTGAATCCTGATGCGAGTTTTCTGTGTTGGTTTACCTTAGTCAGTGCCAGATTTGAGCTGGGCTACGATGTGTCGAATTCCTGAGAACCTTGCGGAGCTCGTTGCCCCGTCGGAAAGGGCCTACGTGAGGCGAGCACCGGTTGCGGTGCTAGCGCAGCGTTGACGCTGCGTGCCATATGAGTCCCGCCATGAGCGAGCTCGTGAGGGAAAGGCGATGGACATGAGTCCCAGACAAAACGAGATCCAAAAGGCAAAGAACTGCTCAAACGAGAAAAGGCTCCCCCCGCGCGCATAAATAAAACTCAGCTTCAACTCAAATCCAAATCCAGAAAGCAAGGCTACGGAAAGAGAGAGGTTCAAAGCAAAAGGCCGCGTCCGGCACCTAGTCTAGTCTTCTGGTCTTCAAGTCTTCTCACCAGCGCAGAGCTAAGTGCTGCCACTAGGCGTGGGAGGGAGCCCCAGGGCCTGAGGCCGGCACCCCTGAGACTCCGGGGCGTGTACAGCCCCAACTCATTATTACGTGAGAGTGTCATGGGCGGCGAGCTTCACAGGCACCGGGCCTTCTTCACAGGTACCGGCCTTGCTTGATATCACCAGACGAGGGCCCCGCCTTGCGCCACTCTTGACCTCCTCTGAGTCGACCGGTCACCAGGACGAAACAGAGGAGGGAAAGAGGACGCCAGCGGTTCCCTCGGCGACCGCAGAGTCCTCTGCCGGGGGAAGGGTTGGCGAGGCCTCCCCGGTAGAGGGCCTACCTCTGGGTGTCGTCAGGCGTCGCGCACCGCGGGGAGGGGCCTTGCTCCTGGCTCCCTCTCGGCGGCCCCCAGCGCGTCTCCCTCGTTGGAGCGGGCGCCACCGCGCCTTGGTTGTCGATCGACATGGTAACCTGGTTCATCTGTAGTCCATGGTTAGCGTAAGCCTGTTTTTGAGAGACTAGCAGTACCCTATAATTGCCGCCGCTGGCGCGATCGTTGTCGTTCTCCGTTGGCTCTTGGAAGGCTTCAGCTCCTAGCGCCCCTTCTCCCTAATCTTCTCCAACGAATGAGCCGATGTCGTCCTCTGCTGCGTACTCTTGGTCCATCATGCGGGGCATGTAGGCTTCCGGGGCCGTCACCCCGAGCACCTCGCCGTGGTGCCCCACGCTCCACGTTGGTACGCCCATGATGGCATCCTGGGGATGACGATGCGGCACCCGGCCGGAACCATGGGGGGTGACTGATACGTCTCCAACGTATCTACTTTTCCAAACACTTTTGACCTTCTTTTGGACTCTAACTTGCATGATTTGAATGAAACTAACCCGGACTGACGTTGTTTTCAGCAGAACTGCCATGATGTTGTTTTATGTGTAGAAAAGAAAAGTTCTCGGAATGTCCTGGAAATCCACGGAGGCACTTTTTGGAATTTATAAGAATTTTTGGCGAAAGAATTTATGCCAGGGGGCCCACAGCCTATCCACGAGACAGGGGGGCGCGCCCCCCCTTAGGGCGCGCCTTCCTTCTCGTGGCCCCCCTGGACCTCCTCCGACCTCAACTCCAACTCCATATATTTCGTCTCGGGGAGAAAAAATCAGAGAGAAAGTTTCATTGCGTTTTACAACACGGAGCCGCCGCCAAGCCCTAATCTCTCTCGGGAGGGCTGATCTGGAGTCCGTTCAGGGCTCCGGAGAGGGGGATTCGTCGCCGTCGTCATCATCAACCATCCTCCATCACCAATTTCGTGATGCTCACCGCCGTGCGTGAGTAATTCCATCGTAGGCTTGCTGGACGGTGATGGGTTGGATGAGATTTACCATGTTATCAAGTTAGTTTTGTTAGGGTTTGATCCCTAGTATCCACTATATTCTGAGATTGATGTTGCTATGACTTTGCTATGCTTAATGCTTGTCACTAGGGCCCGAGTGCCATGATTTCAGATCTGAACCTATTATGTTTTCATGAATATATGTGTGTTCTTGATCCTATCTTGCAAGTCTATAGTCACTTATTATGTGTTATGATCCGACAACCCCGAAGTGACAATAATCGGGATACTTCTCGGTGATGACCGTAGTTTGAGGAGTTCATGTATTCACTATGTGTTAATGCTTTGGTCCGGTTCTCTATTAAAAGGAGGCCTTAATATCCCTTAGTTTCCGCTAGGACCCCGCTTCAACGGGAGGGTAGGTCAAAAGACGTCATACAAGTTCTTTTCCATAAGCACGTATGACTATTTACGGAATACATGCCTACATTACATTGATGAATTGGAGCTAGTTCTATATCATCCTATGTTATAACTATTGCATGAGGAATCGCATCCGGCATAATTATCCATCACGATCCATTGCCTCTGAGCTTTTAGTATATTGTTCTTCGCTTATTTACTTTTCCGTTACTCTTTGTTACAACTACTACAAAAACCAAAAAACATTTATCTTTACTTTTGCTACTGTTACTATTATTATCATACCACTTTTGCTACTAAACACTTTGCTGCAGATACTAAGTTATCCAGGTGTGGTTGAATTGACAACTCAACTGCTAATACTCAAGAATATTCTTTGGCTCCCCTTGTGTTGAATCAATAAATTTGGGTTGAATACTCTACCCTCGAAAGCTGTTGCAATCCCCTATACTTGTGGGTTATCAGTGACGCTCGCGCTTGTGCTTGTCGAGGGCGGCATGGGGGGGCTGGAGCCCCCTACGCCGCCGGCCGTGCTGATGTTGACGAAGCCCCCGTGCGCAGTCGATGGCGCGCAGATGTGGTGAGGGTCGCCGCGCGACCCTGCAGCGACCTGGGGAGGAATTCGATAGCAGAAGGGTGGTGCTCCCGACGCCGCTGCGTCCAGTAGCTCAGCAACACGCTCAAGCAGCGTGTCCCGGCCGCTCTCCATCAGCCTGCATAGCAGCAGCTCCCTTGCCACCGTGAGTGCCGCCAGCATATTCGCTTGCTCTCGCCGTGAGTGTGGCGCTATTGCCGCGGCGTGACTCGTGGCTCTTGCTGCGGGCCGTACTTGCCGCGGGGTGAGGGTGGATGACGCTTGGCCGCGCTGTATGCGCCCGGCGGAGCTTGGCGGCGCCCGTGCCGCTTGGGGTGCGGGGTCAAGATCTCCATGGACAGGTGGCGCTGTCCGGGCCGGCCAGGCTGCCCAGCGGTCAGAGCCGACCCTTGGGTCGCCAGACATTGCAGCCGTGAACGTTGAAGAGCTGATTGGCGGAGAAGAAGCTCCGGTGCACACCTACCTGGCGCACCAAATGTCGGGTGTGGGGTTCCGGCAAACCCTTAAGGTTCGAACACTAGGGTGCGCGTGAAGCCTTTCCCTCCTACCGATCTACGCTCTAGCTCGCTAGGATCTTGCGGACGAACTCGAAGAACTCACAACACAGAGAGACACAAGGTTTATACTGGTTCGGGCCACCGATGTGGTGTAATACCCTACTCCAGTGTGGTGGTGGTGGATTGCCTCTTGGGCTGTTGACGAACAATACAAGGGAAGAACAACCTCCTGAGGTTGAGGTGTTCTTGTGCGTATGAACTTGTGGCGTGAGATTTCGATCTCTCTGTTCTCGATCCCTCAAGATGAGATCAGATGCCCCTACTGTGGTGGCTAGCTCTACTTATATAGGCCCTGGTCCTCTTCCCAAATATCGAGCAGGAAGGGAGCCAACAACGGCGGGAAAATTTGAAGGGGGACAACTAGTACAAGCTAACCTGACAAAAGTGGTATTTGCCTGCGAAAAGCTCTGGGGTGACGCTGTCTTGGGCTCCATGATGACCTCCGCCTTGCCGTCCTCCTGGTCTTGGTCTCGTTGCACCAATATGGCAACCTTTGCCTGATGCCTCGGTACTCTTCGCCTGCGCTTGCCTCCTTAGCACCAAAGAGGAAATGGGGATGCCGCGCGCACTAGCGCCCGCCTGGCACCCGCCTGGCACCCGCCTGGCACCGTTCCTCATGACTTACGTCACGAGAGTCTCGCGAGGTTCGCCCCGCCTTGATATCTCCGCTCCTCGTGAGCCTGCCTGGCTAGGCCACTCCAGTGGAGCTCTTGCGTCGTCCGCCTCGTGAGGTTTGGACCCTCGCGAGGGTCTTGGATGCCTTGTTGATGAAAATGGGCGTCTGACGCCTGGCTGCTAGCCATCTTTGTGGGCGCGGTAGGAAAGTCAGGGACCCCGTTCCCGAGCAGCGAAACATGTCACACGAACATATATATATATATATATATATATATATATATATATATATATATATATATATATATATATATATATATATATATATATATATATATATATAATGTTCGATTTCCGTTGCCTTTTCGGATGTTTTACGCCGCAGGCATGTGTTTGCAGACTGACGAAACCCCGTGCACCATACTGTACTTGATCAAAGGCCAGAAGGTGGACATGGGAAAGGGGGTGATAACTGCTACCTCTTGAGCATGCATTGGTTTTCCCTTGAAGAGGAAAGGGTGATGCAGAAAAGTAGCGTAAGTATTTTCCTCAGTTTTTTAGAACCAAGATATCAATCATGTAGGAGGTTACACGCAAGTCGCCTTGTACCTGCACAAACAAATAAGAACCTTGCAACCAACGCGATAAAGGGGTTGTCAATCCCTTCACGGCCACTTGCAAAAGTGAGATCTGAAAGAGATAATAGGATAAATATTTTTGGTATTTTTATGATATAGATTGGAAAGTAAAATAGATCGAAAACTTATATGATGGAAAATAGACCCGGGGGCCATAGGTTTCACTAGTGGCTTCTCTCAAGATAGCATAATCTACGGTGGGTGAACAAATTACTGTCGAGCAAATGATAGAAAAGCACATAGTTATGAGAATATCTAGGCATGATCATGTATATAGGCACCATGTCCGCGACAAGTAGACCGAAACAATTTTGCATCTACTACTATTACTCCACACATCGACCGCTATCCAGCATGCATCTAAAGTATTAAGTTCATAAGAACGGAGTAACACATTAGGCAAGATGACATGATGTAGAGGGATAAACTCAAGCAATATGATATGAACCCCATCTTTTTATCCTCGATGGAAACAATACAATGCGTGCCTTGCTGCCCCTACTGTCACTGGGAAGGGACACCGCAAGATTGAACCCAAAGCTGAGCACTTCTCCCATTGCAAGGAAGATCAATCTAGTAGGCCAAACCAAACTGATAATTCGAGGAGACTTGCAAAGATATCAAATCATACATATAAGAATTCAGAGAAGAACCAAATAGTTTTCATAGATAATCTTGATCATAAACCCACAATTCATCGGATCTCGACAAACACACCACAAAAAGAATTACATCGAATAGATCTCCAAGATAATCGAGGAGAATTTTGTATTGAGATCCAAAGAGAGAGAAGAGGCCATCTAGCTAATAACTATGGACTCGAAGGTCTGTGGTAAACTACTCACACATCATCAGAGAGGCTATGGTCTTGATGTAGAAGCCTTACGTGATCGATTCGCCTTCCGGCGGAGTGCCGGAAAAGGCCCCAAGATGGGATCTCACGGGTACAGAAGGTTGCGGCGGTGGAAATAGGGTTTCGTGGTGCTCTCGGATGTTTTCGGCGTATATGAGTATATATAGGCGAAGGAAGTAGGTCGGTGGAGCCACGAGGGGCCCATGAGGGTGGGGGGCGCGCCTACCCCCCGGGGCGCGCCTCCCTGCCTCGTGGCTGATACGTCTCCAACGTATCTATAATTTTTTATTGTTCCATGCTATTATATATTCTGTTTTGGATGTTTATGGGCTTTATTATACACTTTTATATTATTTTTGGGACTAATATATTAACCCAGAGCCCAGTGCCTGTTTCTGTTTTTCCCTTGTTTCAGTGTTTCGCAAAAAAGGAATATCAAACGGAGTCCAAACGGAATGAAACCTTCGGAGAGTTATTTTTCGAACGGAAGAAATCCAGAAGACTTGGGGTGTACGTAAGGGAAGCAACGAGGAAGGAACGAGGCAGGGGGCGCGCCCACCCCCCTGGGCGCGCCCTCCACCCTCGTGGGCCCCTCGTGGCTCCCCTGACCGACTTCTTTCACCTATATATATCCATATACCCTAAAACCTTCGGAGAACAGAAGAGATCGGGAGTTCCGCCGCCGCAAGCCTCTGTAGCCACCAAAAACCAATCGGGACCTTTTAGGCACCTGGGAGGGATCCTCACCGATGGCCATCTTCATCATCCGGCGCTC
The DNA here is from genome assembly GCA_021605205.1 of Aegilops longissima. Lineage (NCBI taxonomy): Eukaryota > Viridiplantae > Streptophyta > Magnoliopsida > Poales > Poaceae > Aegilops > Aegilops longissima. The sequence goes on along the minus strand of CM038677.1, from coordinate 537,273,480 downwards.
TCCATGACAAGGAGGGAGTAGTTCACCCTCGGGGCTGAGGGTATGTACCAGTAGCTATGTGTTTGATCTCTCTCTCATGTTCTTGATTTGGCACGCTCTTGATGTATCACGAGCTTTGCTATTATAGTTGGATCTTGTGATGTTTCTCCCCTCTACTCTCTTGTAATGGATTGAGTTTTCCCTTTGAAGTTATCTTATCGGATTGAGTCTTTAATGATTTGAGAACACTTGATGTATGTCTTGCGTGGCATAACCGTGGTGACAATGGGTTATTCTATTGATTCACTTGATGTATGTTTTGGTGATCAACTTGCGGGTTCCGCCCATGAACCTATGCATAGGGGTTGGCACACGTTTTCGTCTTGACTATCCGGTAGAAACTTTGGGGCACTCTTTGAGGTTCTATGTGTTGGTTGAATAGATGAATCTGAGATTGTGTGATGCATATCGTATAATCATACCACGAATACTTGAGGTGACATTGGAGTATCTAGGTGACATTAGGGTTTTGGTTGATGTGTGTCTTAAGGTGTTATTTTACTATGAACTCTAGGGCTGTTTGTGACACTTATAGGAATAGCCCAATGGATTGATCGGAAATAATAACTTTGAGGTGGTTTCGTACCCTACCGTAATCTCTTCGTTTGTTCTCCAGTATTAGTGACTTTGGAGTTACTCTTTGTTGCATGTTGAGGGATAGTAATATGATCCAATTATGTTATTATTGTTGAGAGAACTTGCACTAGTGAAAGTATGAACCCTAGGCCTTGTTTCCTAGCATTACAATACCGTTTACGCTCACTTTTATCATTAGTTACCTTGCTGTTTTTATTTTTCATATTACAAAAACCTATATCTACCATCCATATTGCACTTGTATCACCATCTCTTCGCTGAACTAGTGCACCTATACAATTTACCATTGTATTGGGTGTGTTGGGGACACAAGAGACTCTTTGTTATTTGGTTGCAGGGTTGTTTGAGAGAGACCATCTTCATCCTACGCCTCCCACGGATTGATAAACCTTAGGTCATCCACTTGAGGGAAATTTGCTACTGTCCTACAAACCTCTGCACTTGGAGGCCCAACAACGTCTACAAGAAGAAGGTTGCGTAGTAGACATCAGTGGCCACCTCGTTGCTTCCTTGACGTCCACTCCAAGTCTCCTGGATTACGTTTGTTCCAAAAATAACTCTCCCGAAGGTTTCATTCCGTTTGGATTCCGTTTGATATTCCTTTTCTACGAAACACTGAAATAGGAATAAAAAACAGCAATTTGCACTGGGCCTCCGGTTAGTAGGTTAGTCCCAAAAATAATATAGAAGTTCATAATAAAGCCCATTAAACATCCAAAACAGATAATATAATAGCATGGAACAATAAAAAATTATAGATACGCTGGAGACATATCAAGCATCCCCAAGCTTAATTCCTACTCGTCCTCGAGTAGGTAAATGATAAAAACAGAATTTTTGATGTGGAATGCTACCTAGCATAATTCTCAATGTAATTTTCTTTATTCTGGAATGAATGTTCAAATCCGAAAGATTCAAGATAAAAGTTTAATATTGACATAAAAATAATAATACTTCAAGCATACTAACAAAGCAATCATGTCTTCTCAAAATAACATGGCCAAAGAAAGTTATGCCTACAAAATCATATAGTCTGGCTATGCTCTATCTTCATCACACAAAATATTTTAATCATGCACAAACCCAATGACAAGCCAAGCAATTGTTTCATACTTTTGATGTTCTCAAACTTTTTCAATCTTCACACAATACATGAGCGTGAGCCTTGGACATAGCACTATATGTGGAATAGAATGGTGGTTGTGGAGAAGACAAAAAGAAGAAGATAGTCTCACATCAACTAGGTGTATCAACGGGCTATGGAGATGCCCATCAATTGATATCAATGTGAGTGGGTAGGGATTGCCATGCAACGGATGCACTAGAGCTATAAGTGTATGAAAGCTCAACAAAAGAAACTAAGTGGGTGTGCATCCAACTCGCTTGCTCACGAAGACCTAGGGCATTTTGAGGAAGCCCATCATTGGAATATACAAGCATAGTTCTGTAATGTAAAATTCCCACTAGTATATGAAAGTGACAACATAGGAGACTCTCTATCATGAAGATCATGGTGCTACTTTGAAACACAAGTGTGGTAAAAGGATAGTAACATCGTCTCTTCTCTCTTTTTCTCACATTTTTTTAATTTTTTTTATTTTTTTATTTGGGCCTTTTCTCCTTTTTTCTTTTATGGCCTCTTTTTTTCGTCCGGAGTCTCATCCCGACTTGTGGGGAAATCATCGTTTCCTCACTTGGGACAATGCTCTAATAATGATGATCATCACACTTTTATTTACTTACAACTCAAAAATTACTACTCAATACTTAGAACAAAATATGACTCTATGTGAATGCCTCCGGTGGTGTACCGGGATATGCAATGAATCAAGAGTGACATGTATGAAAGAATTATAAAGGTGGCTTTGCCACAAATACGATGTCAACTACATGATCATGCAAAGCAATATGACAATGATGGAGCATGTCATAATAAACGGAACGTTGGAAAGTTGCATGGCAATATATCTCGGAATGACTATGGAAATGCCATAATAGGTAGGTATGGTGGCTGTTTTGAGGAAGGTATATGGTGGGTGTATGATACCGGCGAAAGGTGTGCGGTATTAGAGAGGCTAGCAATGGTGGACGGGTGAGAGTGCGTATAATCCATGGACTCAACATTAGTCATAAAGAACTCACATACTTATTGCAAAAATCTATTAGTTATCGAAAGGAAGTACTACGCGCATGCTCCCAGGGGGATATATTAGTAGGAAAAGACCATCGCTCGTCCCCGACCGCCACTCATAAGGAAGATAATCGATAAATAAATCATGCTCCGACCTCATCACATAACGGTTCACCATACGTGCATGCTACGGGAATCACAAAATTTAGAACAAGTATTTCTCAAATTCACAACTACTCAACTAGCATGACTCCAATATCACCATCTTCATATCTCAAAACAATTATCAAGTATCAAACTTCTCATAGTCTTCGATGCACTTTATATGATAGTTTTTATTATACCCATCTTGGATGTTCATCATATTAGGACTAATTTTATAGCAAATAAAATTACCATGCTTTTTTAAAAGACTCTCAAAATAATATAAGTGAAGCATGAGAGATCAATAATTTCTATAAAATAAACCACCATCATGCTCTAAAAAGATATAAGCGAAGCACTAGAGCAAAATTATCTAGCTCAAAAGTTATAAGTGAAGCACATAGAGTATTCTAATAAATTCCGATTCATGTGTGTCTCTCCCAAAAGGTGTGTACAGAAAGGATGATTGTGGTAAACTAAAAAGCAAAGACTGAAATCATACAAGACGCTCCAAGCAAAACACATATCATGTGGTGAATAAAAATATAGCCTCAAGTAGAGTTACCGATACATGAAGACGAAAGAGGGGATGCCTTCCGGGGCATCCCCAAGCTTAGGATTTTGGTTGTCCTTGAATTTTACCTTAGGGTGCCTTGGGCATCCACAATCTTAGGCTCTTGTCACTCCTTATTCCATAATCCAAACTTGAAAACTTCACAACACAAAACTCAACAGAAAATCTCATGAGCTCCGTTAGCGAAATAAAACAAACCACCACTTTAAGGTACTGTAATGAACTCATTATTTATTTATATTGGTGTTAAAACTAATGTATTCTTACTTCTCTATGGTTCATACCCCCCTATACTAGCCATAGATTCATCAAAATAAGCAAACAACACACGAAAAACAGAATCTATCAAAAACAGAACAGTCTGTAGTAATATGTATCAAGCGAAAACTTTATGTAACTAAAAAATTCTACCAAAATAGGAAGACCTTGATAATTTGATTATTGATCTACTGCAATTGGAATCAGTATTTTATCACTTTCTGGTGAGTTTTAACAATTGTTTTCGTGAGCAGAAAGTTTCTGTCTTTTTCAGCAAGATCATATAATTATCACCCAAGAAGATCCCTATAGGTTTTATTTGGCACAAACACTAATTAAAACATAAAACCACATCTAACCAGAGGCTAGATGAAATATTTATTATTAAACATAAATAAAAAGCAAGAAACAAAAATAAAATTGGGTTGCCTCCCAACAAGCGCTATCGTTTAACGCCCCTAGCTAGGCATTAAAACAAGAATAGATCTAGGTATTGTCATCTTTGGTTTGCAATCCATAAGTGGCTCTCATAATAGATTCATAAGGTAATTTAATTTTCTTTCTAGGGAAGTGTTCCATGCCTTTCATTAATGGAAATTGGAATCTAATATTCCCTTCCTTCATATCAATAATTGCACCAATCGTTCTAAGGAAAGGTCTACCAAGAATAATAGGACATGTCGGATTGCGATCTATATCAAGAACAATAAAATCTACGGGCACATAATTCCTATTTGCAACAATAAGAAGATCATTAATCCTTCCCATAGGTTTATTAATGGTGGAATCCGCAAGATGCAAGTTTAAAGAACAATCATCAAATTCACGGAAACCTAACACATCACACAAAGTTTTTGGAATCGTGGCAACACTAGTCCCAAATCACACAAAGCATAGTATTCATGATTTTTAATCTTAATTTTGATAGTAGGTTCCCACTCATCATAAAGTTTTCTAGGGATAGAAACTTCTAATTCAAGTTTTTCTTCATAAGATTGCGTTAAAGCATCAATGATATGTTTGGTAAAAGCTTTATTATGACTATAAGCATGAGGAGAATTTAACACGGATTGCAACAAGGAAATACAATCAATCAATAAGCAATTATCATAATTAAATTCCTTGAAATCCAAAATAGTGGGTTCATTGTTATGTAAAGTTTTGACCTCTTCAATCCCACTTTTACCAATTTTTGCATCAAGATCTAAAAACTCCGAATTATTGGGACGCCTTTTAACTAAAGTTGACTCATATCGAGTCCCATCATTATCAAGATTCATATTGCAAAACAAAGATTTAATAGGAGACACATCAATCACTTTTAGATCTTCATCCTTAGTATCATGAAAACTAGAAGAACACGCTTTCATAAAGCAATCTTTTTTTGCACGCATCCTAGCGGTTCTTTCTTTGCACTCATCAATGGAAATTATCATAGCTTTGAGAGACTCATTGATATCATGCTTAGGTGGAATAGATCTAAGTTTCAAAGAATCAACATCAAGAGAAATTCTATCCACGTTCCTAGCCAACTCATCAAGCTTAGGCAATTTTTCTTCAAGCAAAGCATTGAAATTCTTTTGCGAAATCATAAATTCTTTAACACTAGTCTCAAAATCAGAGGCCATCTTATTAAAATTTCCATAAGAGTTGTTGTAGGAATTACCATAATTATTAGAGGAATTACTAGGAAACGGCCTAGGATTAAAGTTTCCTCTATACGCATTGTTACCAAAATTATTCCTACCAACAAAATTCACATCCATAGATTCATTATTATTCTCAATCGAAGTAGACAAAGGCATATCATTGGGATCATAAGAAACACTCTTATTAGCAAACAACTTCATAAGTTTATCCATCTTTCCACTCAAGATATTAATTTCTTCTATCGCGTGAACCTTTTTACTAGTAGATCTTTCGGTATGCCATTGAGAATAATTAACCATAATATTATCTAGGAGTTTAGTAGCTTCTCCTAAAGTGATTTCCATTAAAGTGCCTCCCACGGCCGAATCTAAAAGATTTCTAGAAGCTAAATTCAATCCAGCATATTTTTTTGTATAATCATCCACAAATTCAAACCATGTGTAGGGCAATTATGTATCATTAATTTCATCCTCTCCCAACCTTGTGCAACATGTTCATGATCAAGTTGCTTAAAATTTGTAATATCGTTTCTAAGTGAGATGATCTTAGCGATAAAAGCATCTTTGCAGTTATTCCATGAATCAATAATATTTTTAGGCAAAGACAAAAACCAAGTTTTTGCACGATCTCTAAGCGAAAGCGGAAATAGTTTCAGCCCACGAAACTCGGGTCTGTAGATGGTGGCAGGCGTGTGAGCTGTGGACCGACGATGGCTTCTCCTTCCCCTCCCCTCCCCTCATCTCCACCCTCCCATCCCTCCCTCTCCCCGTCTTCGCTCCGGCCCCCTGCTCCGGCCCCCTCGCCCCCCTTCTTCTGGCCCCGCCGTCTCTCTCCCCCGCCGCTCCTGCTCCCTCGCCCCCCGGTCCTCTTTCCTGCTCTTTCGCATCTGGATCTGGCACAAGGAACATGTTTTGGGCCTTGTCGTCGGACGAGGCGGATGTGGATTCCGATCCGGAGGTTGACTCTCCCCCCTTCCTTTGGCTTCTCCTGTGTTGGCCCTTCGGACGGCGGTGTCGACGGTGGCGGGCAAGGCCCGGAAGTTTGCTTCGGGCGGTCGTGGCCGCCCGGTGGCCTCTGTTGAGGTGGATGGCTCGGGCTGGCTGCAGGTGCGGCGTGGCCGGCGGCGGAAGCGCTCGGGGATGCCCTCCTCGCCGGCCCTTGAGGGTCTCTTTGGGGGTGCCTCGCGGTCAGATGGTTCTGCGTGCTCCCCCTGTTCTCCGGCGGCCTCGCCGCTGGTGGCCTCGGTGGCGCTGGCGCCGTTGGCGGCGGCGGTGGTCGCCTCCCCCCTTCCAACCCTAGATCCGTCTCCGGCATCTGAGGCTTGTGGGCCTCCTGTTCCACTTCAGCTGGGCCTGCCTGGGCCGGTTGCTCAGGTTGGGCCGCCACCGCTTTCGCCTTTTTTTGATTCCCCCCCCTCCATTCTGGGCCCTGGGCCCTGCATTTCTCTGGTGCCTTCTCTGCTTCGGTCGGCCAGGCCTGTTGCTTCCCCCCTCCTGGCATGGCTTGCTCTGGGTATTTATGGATCCGAAAGGGCTTGGCCCCCCATTTCTAGGGTTTCCTGCTTCTCTCTCTGACCTGCGCCGTTTTCGTTTCCGTATCCCTACTTACCGCAGATCTCCTCCCCTCCCACCTTTCTCTCTCCCCTTCGCAGCGGTGGTGTCCATGGATCGCTCCCGTGGCTCTTCGAGTGAGGCGGTGTCAGGCATGAAGCGGCGGTGGGAGGATGTGAGGGATGGGGCGGTTGATCTGGACCTCGAGGCGTCCCTCCGCTCCAAGCTTGAGGCCGAGCAGGCGGCTCGACGGCAAGCGGCCCGCGAGTGCAAGGCTTGGGCGGCGGGGCCCGAGCGGTTCCAGGGCGGTGAGCGCACTGGGGCTGCGGCGTCGGCTGTGGCGGGCTGTGGATCTGAGGCCCCCGGATCGGGCGGATCTGGGGCGGATCCATGGGAGGCCGCGGCGGCTGCTGCTGGCTCTGGTCCTGCTGCCCGTCCCCCTCCTCCTCCCCCGCGTGGCCCGGCTCCCTTCGCTCGCGGCGGTGGCTGTGGCCCCGGTCCGTCTGCCGGGTTCGGTGGTCGCTCGGTGGGCCGCGGGGGCGGCGGCTCTGGCTCCCTCGGCCGTCGGCTCCCGTCGTCTGGTCCGGGCTCTTCCTCGGGTACCTTGGGTGACGGGATCCTCCCTCCTCCTCCTCCTCCACCTGCCCGTCCTTCTCCTCCGCCTCTCCAACCACCAAACCCTAACCTCACGTGTTTCGCCTGCCACCAACCTGGCCACTTCCAAACCCGCTGTCTCAACCGCCCGTTCTACCTGATCTGCAGAGAGGACGGGCACCTGACCGTGAACTGTCAAAATCGCCGCAAATCCGCCTCCTTTAAGATGTTTGGCCAAGGCCTCCCTGGTTGCTCCTTCTTTGCACTTGATAGCGACATTCCTCAGGTGGCAGTGGCCCCTGCGCTCTCCAACGCCGCGATCATCTCGATCAAAGATCATAAAATCACATCCCAAACCCTCTTGGATGAGCTCAAACTGTGGGACGATGGTGGCTGGGATTGGCAGATCCGGCAGCTCTCCGATTTTGACTTTGCGGTGGTATTCCCATCTAAGAGCAGCCTCAAGATGATTTCTTCCTGCACTAGTTTCACTCTCCCCTTGAACCAATTGGTCGTTTCAGTGAAGGCCGCCACCAACGGAGCTAAACCTCTGTCACCTCTCTTAGAGATCTAGGTCCTTGTTGATGATGTTCCTCCTAACTTGCGCTCAAATGAATTCATCATGGCCTTCAGTAACCTCATCGGCAAGCCGATCCTGGTCGACCAAGACTCCCTCTCTGTCTTGGGTCCTGTGCGCCTCAAGGTTTGGGCTATGGACCCTCTGTGCATTCATGGGTGTGTCGATGTGTTCCCTGTTGTGGACGGCTTCAGGCTTCGGGTCCGCGTGGAAGGTGCTGCCACTGATCAATCCCCACCCCCGCCTCCCCCTCCTTCAGCTGACAATCATGATGGTAAGGATGATACCACGGGCAACATAAGTGGGGGCTCGCTTCCGCACTTCACGACCTCTGAGTGAGCAGGAATGGGCTCTCAAAGCCGTGAGCTTTTCAAGGACAGTGCCCCGAAAGCCAAGGAGGGAGGAAAGGACCAGATCGATGTTGATGCTCATGTCTCTGCTCAGGCTGCCCCGATCGTTCCTCCTGATGGTACTCCTGTGTCGGGGGTGTGCTCAAACTTGCCGGCCCGGCCGGGCTCCCCGTTGCTTTCGGGCATTGAAGATCTTCCTACTTCCTCGCGCCGCGCTGCGACGGGCTCTCTCCCCAAGCGCAAATCTTTGGTCCCCAAGTTCTCTGCTCGCAGTCGGGCTTCCTCGGGGACCAAGCTGTCGACGGTGGGCTTATGCCGTCGTCTTGATGGTGATATGGGCGCCGTGGCGGGCCAGGCATCTCCGGTGGAGGTTCGCGCTTCTCCGATCCGTTCCCCCTCCTCTACTGTGTGCAGAAGTGGTCGGATCTGCGACATTGGGCTGTGGGTGGTCGACAAGGCGGCGAGGCGTGCTGCAGCTCGTGATCTTCCTGCTTCAGGTACTACTTCCGCCCCTTCCCCGTTGGTTCCTAGCTCTTCTTCCCCCACTAGGCTTGTTATGCCTTCTTATTCGGATGAGCACTTGACTGAGGTCCTCGCGGACGCTGGCATTTCCCTTGATCATAATTTTGGATCTCCTTCATCTATGATTGCTCTTATTAGGGCCAATGAGGTGGCCCAGGCGGCTTTGGCCAAGGCCAAAGAGGCCGCCGCGGCTCCTCCTGCCCCCTCAGTTGTGGCTCCTGGGGTTCCGGAGGAGGGGGGCTCTGCTAGCGGTGCTGCTACCCAGCCCGCTGTGAAGAAGGGTGTGTCTAAACGTGCTAAATCCTGCTTGGCACCCTGCAGGTCGAGTTTGCGTATTAAAAACCTATCTTTCAAATGAAAGTCCTCTTCTGGAATATCAGAGGTTTCGGCGCTCGGGGGCGCCGGGACCAAATTAAAGATATTGTTAGGGGTGATAATATTGACTTAATTGGCCTAGTTGAAACTTTTAAGCCCTCCTTCTCTCCCCATGAGCTTTCTTCCCTTGCCTGGGCCGATCGTTTTGATTGGAACTTCCTTCCCTCCTCTGGGCATTCGGGTCGTATTTTGTTAGGGTCGAATCGTGAGGTGTTTGATTTTGTCACCTTCGATCATGGTATCTTATGGGCCAGCTCTGTGCTGTTTCACCGCCAGCTCAATTCCCTTTGGGAATTTATGGTAGTTTATGGCCCAGCGGATCACTCTCTCTCCCCCATCTTCCTGGATGAAATCTCGAACAAAGTGGAAGCTTGCAACGTTACCCTTGTGATCGGGGGCGATTTTAATTTTCTTCGTCCTCCTGCGGATAAAAACAATAATATATTTTCTTGGACGTTGGCTGACGCTTTTAATGAGTTCATTAGCTCCTGTGCCCTCCGTGAGATCCCTAGGGTGGGCTCAAGATTTACTTGGACTAACCATCAAGTCTCCCCTATCCGTTCCGTTTTGGACCGTGTCCTTGTATGCTCGAATTGGGACTCGCTCTTCCCGTTAGCTACGCTAAAATCTAAGGCGATTCTGGGCTCGGATCATGCCCCTTTAATCCTGGATGCTGGGACTCGACCCACCTCCTCCCCTCCTAGGTTTCAGTTCGACGCGTCTTGGCTCCTTATTGACAGCTTCAGTGACCTCCTTGGCTCTAAAATTAGTGGCTTCCTTTCGGCGCCCCATCGTTCCTATGGGCCCTTGGATGATTGGCATAACTGCTCGGCCCTGACGCGTAAATTCCTTCGTAGTTGGTCCCGTAATCATTCGGCCCAGGCTCGTAAAGAGAAGGCCCGTCTCCTGGCCCAGATTGAGGCCCTTGACTCTCGGGCTGATGTTTCTGGCCTTTCCGATTCTGACTGGACTCTTCGCTTCTCCCTTGAACATTCTCTGGTGCAAATTCACCACCTCAATGAGGTTTACTGGTGCCAGAGGGGCTCGATTAATTGGATGCTTAAGGGGCATTCCCCCACTGCTTATTTTTTTGCTATTGCGAATGGGAGGTGGCGCAGATGTCTTATCGATAGCCTGATTATTGACAGGGTGCGGTCTTCGGACCAAGGTGCCATACTTAACCACGTTGTGGCTTTCTTCTATGCTCTCCTTTCTGCCAAACCTGACCAGGGGTTCAGGCTCTCTCCTAATTTCTGGGACCAGGGGGTCTTGGTTTCCTCGGAAGAAAACGCTGAACTAATGATTCCCTACTCTGAAGAGGAGATCTTATCCTTGATCTCTAACTCTAACCCTAACTCTTCCTTGGGCCCGGACGGTTTTTCCATCCCTTTCTTTAAAAAATTCTGGCCTATTCTTAAAGGGCTCATATGTGCAGTCATTCAAGGCTACTGTTTGGGGACAGTAGATATATCCAGGCTCAATTATGCGGTTATTTCCCTTATCCCTCAGATTAAAGGTGCCGACCTAATTTCTCAATTTAGACCTATTGCGCTGATTAATAACATCGCCAAATTCCCTGCCAAGTGTCTGGCTACTCGCCTCACCTCGGTGGCTCATCGGACCCTCTCCCCTACCCAGTCGGGTTTTGTCAAGGGTCGCTTAATCCTGGATGGGGTTCTTTGCCTGCATGAAAATTGTCCATGACATCCACAAGTCTGGCAATAAGGCTGTTATCTTAAAACTAGATTTTGAAAAGGCCTGCAATTCGGTTAGCTGGGGTTTCCTAAAACAAGTATTGTTGGCCAAAGGCTTTGATAGCGGGGTAGTTCATCGTATTATGCTATTAGTCATGGGGGGGGGCATACTGCTATTAATTTCAATGGGAATATCAGTAATTTCTTTAAAAATTCTAGAGGCCTTCGGCAAGGCGACCCGGCCTCGCCTATCCTCTTTAACTTTGTGGCGGACGCTCTGTCTAACATCCTATCTAGAGCCGCGGGAGCCGGCCATATTTCTCCTGTTAGCTCCCACCTCATCCCGGAGGGTATTACTCACCTTCAGTATGCAGATGATACTATTATTCTGGTGGAACTGAATGATCACTGCATTGCCCATCTCAAATTTCTGCTGCTGTGCTTTGAAGCTCTCTCGGGTCTTAAGATCAACTTTTCTAAAAGTGAAGTTATCATCACTGGGGCGTCGGATGCCGAGGCCTTACGGGTAGCCCGCCTTTTGAATTGCTCTCTTGGCTCGTTTCCTATTAAGTATTTGCGTCTTCCTATCACCTCTGGCAAGCTCCTTGCTAAAGATTTTGCTCCTACGGTGGCCAAGGTGGGTAATCGTGTTATGCCCTGGAGGGGAAGATATAACACTCAGGCGGGTAAAGTGGCCTTGATTAATGCGTGCCTCTCTTCCCTTCCGATGTTCTTGATGGGATTTTACCTTCTCTCTATGGGAACCCATGCTGGATTTGATAAACATAGAGGTGCCTTTTATTGGAATGCGGCTGATAACAAGCGCAAATATCGCTTGGTCAAATGGGATCATATTTGTAAGCCAAAAAGCCTTGGGGGGCTGGGCATTATTAATACTCTTGTTATGAACAAATGTCTGATTATCAAGTGGTGGTGGAAGATCATGACCATTCCCCGGGAGAAACCCCTCTGGTTCAATATTCTCAAAGCGAAGTACTTCCCCTCGTCTAGCCCTATGTTTGCTTGGGCCTCGGGGGCATCCCAATTCTGGAGAAATCTCATTAAGCTCAGACCTATCTTTCAAGACCTCATCAAATTTGTTGTTCACAATGGTAGATCTACCAGGTTCTTGCTAGACTGGTGGTGTGGCGCTTCTTCACTGGCGACTGCTTTTCCTGTTCTCTTTTCCTATTGCCCGGACCCTGAGATCTCAATCTCTGAGCTCGCGTCGAATAATTGGGACCTTCGGCTGAGTCGTTCTCTCTCTCCTGCAGAGTTGGAAGACTGGCAGCGTCTTGTTGCTTTCTTCCCTTCGCTCTCGGAGGAGGAAGACACGGTTGTCTGGCCCCACTCCCCCTCTGGACGCTTCTCGGTTAAATACCTTTATGGTAAACTCATAGCTGGGTCCACCACCTCCAAATTCAAGTGGATCTGGAGGGCTCGCATTCCCCCTAAAGTCAAGGTTTTCCTCTGGCAAGCCTCTCGTGGGCGCCTGCCGACAGGTGACCAAATTCGTAAGCGTAATGGCCCGGGATCGGAAAGTTGTGCTTTATGTGGCATGAGAGAGGACACTTCGCATGTCTTCTTCAACTGTGTGTTGGCTAATCTGTTTTGGTGTTGTATCAGATCCTGGCTGTGTGTTTCTTGGGCTCCGACCTCCTTCTCTGAACTGTGCATCTTGGTGGATTCTTTGGTTGGGGCCCAGAGGAGATTGTTTTGGGCGGGCTTTGCAGCCATGTGCTGGTCCCTTTGGACGACAAGGAATAAATTTACCATTGAACATGTTTTCCCTGCTAATCCTGATGATTGCTTATTTAAGACCTGTGTATTCCTGCAGCAGTGGAGATCATTGACTAAGGAGGATGACAGGGACGCCCTCGACGCTATGTTGGCCAAGATTCGCAATTCTGCTATCTCCATCTCCCTAGTGCATGCAGGAACTTAGCCGCGAGCGCTCGACTCTCTTTTCATTCTATCTCCGGCCTGCGTGCCGTGTACTGGCCTGGGAGCCATGCACTTAGACTATCCTTTCATTGTGTCGGGGATGATACTTCGTTTGTTCTATTGCTGGTGTGTTGGGTTTGTCCTAACTCTGCCTGGTGGCTTTATTTATAAAGTTGGGCTGTGGCCTATTATCTAAAAATAAAAAAAGAAATAGCTTCAATTTAACAATATCATTATCCACATCTTTCTTCTTTTGCATATCGCACAAATCAATAAAGTTGTTTAGATGAGTTGCGTCATCTTCACTAGGAAGGCCAGAGAATTGATCTTTCATGACAAGATTCAGCAAAGCAGCATTAATTTCACAAGATTCAGCATCGGTAATAGGAGCAATCGGAGTGCTAAGAAAATCATTGTTGTTGGTATTGGAAAAGTCACACAATTTAGTATTGTCTTGAGCCATCGTGACAAACCATCCAACACACAAGCACACAAGAAGCAAGCGAAAAGAGACAAACGGAAAAAGAGGGCGAATAAAACGGCAAAGGTGAAGTGGGGGAGAGGAAAACGAGAGGCAAATGGCAAATAATGTAATGCGAGGGATAAGAGTTTGTGATGGGTACTTGGTATGTCTTGACTTGTCGTAGATCTCCCGACAGCGGCGCCGAAATGGCTAGTTCTTTGGGAGATCAAATCTTAACTTGACTTGGCATAAGCCTCCCGGCAACAGCCTTGAAATCCTTCTTGCTACCTCTTGAGCATGCGTTGGTTTTCCCTTGAAGAGGAAAGGGTGATGCAGCAAAGTAGCGTAAGTATTTCCCTCAATTTTTGAGAACCAAGGTATCAATCCAGTAGGAGGTTACACGCAAGTCGCCTTGTACCTGCACAAACAAATAAGAACCTTGCAACCAACGCGATAAAGGGGCTGTCAATCCCTTCACGGCCACTTGAAAAAGTGAGATATGAAAGAGATAATAAGATAAATATTTTTGGTATTTTTATGATATAGATTGGAAAGTAAAGATTGCAAAATAAAATAGATCGAAAACTTATATGATGGAAAATAGACCCGGGAGCCATAGGTTTCACTAGTGGTTTCTCTCAAGATAACATAATCTACGGTGGGTGAACAAATTACTGTCTAGGCATGATCATGTATCTAGGCATGATCATGTATATAGGCATCACGTCTGCGACAAGTAGACCGAAACAATTCTGCATCTACTATTATTACTCCACACATCGACCGCTATCTAGCAAGCATCTAGAGTATTAAGTTCATAAGAACGGAGTAACACATTAGGCAAGATGACATGATGTAGAGGGATAAACTCAAGCAATATGATATAAACCCCATCTTTTTATCCTCGATGGCAACAATACAATACATGCCTTGCTGCCCTTGCTGTCCTTTGGGAAAGGACACCTCAAGATTGAACCGAAAGCTAAGCACTTCTCCCATTGCAAGAAAGATCAATCTAGTAGGCCAAACCAAACTGATAATTCGAAGAGACTTGCAAAGATATCAAATCATACATATAAGAATTCAGAGAAGAACCAAATATTGTTCATATATAATCTTGATCATAAACCCACAATTCGTTGGATCTCGACAAACACACCACAAAAAGAATTACATCGAATAGATCTCCAAGAGAACCGAGGAGAACTTTGTATCGAGATCCAAAGAGAGAGAATAAGCCATCTAGCTAATAACTATGGACCCGAAGGTCTGTGGTAAACTACTCACACATCATCGGAGAGGCTATGGTGTTGATGTATAAGCCCTCCATGATCGATTCCCCCTCCGTCGGAGTGCCGGAAAAGGCCCCAAGATGGGATCTCACGGGTACAGAAGGTTGCGGCGGTGGAAATAGGGTTTCGTGGTGCTCTCGGATGTTTTCGGGGTATATGAGTATATATAGGCGAAGGAAGTAGGTCAGTGGAGCCACGAGGGTGGGAGGCGCGCCTACCCCCTGGGCGCGCCTCCCTGCCTCGTGGTCGCCTCGTTGCTTCCTTGACATCCACTCCAAGTCTCCTGGATTGTGTTTGTTCCAAAAATAACTCTCCCGAAGGTTTCATTCCGTTTGGTATTCCTTTTCTGCGAAACACTGAAATAGGCAAAAAAACAGCAATTTGCACTGGGCCTTCGGTTAGTAGGTTAGTCCCAATAATATAAAAGTGCATAACAAAGCCCATTAAACATCCAAAATAGATAATATAATTGCATGGAACAATCAAAAATTATAGATACGTTGGAGACGTATCAATAACGAAGCCCTTGGATCTCTCGTTCCACAACCAGCCGATGCCCGCTGGGCACTTCAGGGTTACCTTGTCGAGTGTGGTATCGGGGCACGAGGATTTGCCTCCTCCATTACTCCTAGGGGGAGAGGACGACGAGACCCCGTCGCAGATTGGAAGCTGCAAGGGTTAGGTGCTGCTATGGCCGAATAATCTTCTTCGTCTGGAGCCGAACGACAGCACACCAATAACGGAGAATGGATGATGAGACGGAGGAGAAGGAGGACCCAATGGGTTTTCTCAATACAAACGCGTATGAGGGTGACTTAGATATGATGAGTCAACCATATGATGAATCGGGCTATCAGCATGCTAATGAGGATATGGATGATCTGCCCGGGCAGGAACGTCGTAGCAGCGATTGCAAGAAGTCTCTCTCCATGAAATCCTCACAGGACACGCCTGAAGATGCCGCCTCAACACAGGCTCAACTAGTCGGGGTCGTACAGTGCTTAGCCCGGCAAAACTGGGGAAGGGTGTCGGTGTACAAAAGTAGGGGCTCTCCTTTTTACCCCTTTACTTGTGCAAGGGCAGTCGGAGCCGCGCCCACGGCCACACCAAGCAGGGCAGAGGAGGGAAGCCGGAGCACAAGGCAACCAAAGCAACGCCAAGACCAAGAGACACGAAGGGCAAGGGGGCGAGGTGGGATCCCCCGGCAAGGCCCTTGCCAGGGCGGCCTCCGCGGCCCCGGCAAGAGCCTTGCCGGGGCAACTTGCCCGACGCCAGCAGAGTGTGCCACCATTGAGCCCACGGGTTCCAACACCACCAACAAACCACATTGGAACCAAGGCTCGGGAGGCACCTCTGTGGTGGCATGTAGATCTTCGTCAAGATCATAAACACACAAGATCAGATGAGGACCAGAAGACGACGACCCTCGGCGAGATCTTTGCCGAGAAGATCCACGAGACCCCTGGCAAGACCCTTGCCGGGGACGACCACGATGCCACGGCAAGACCCTTGCCAGGGCCCCGGAAAGGCCCATGCCGAAGGCACTTATGGGGCCGCGGCCAGGCCCATGTCTTCCAAGACTACACTGCCACTCCCATGCAGCTGCTAGCTCAACCAGCTGAGCAGGCACCTGCGTGGCAGCGTGCGGCCTCTACGCCGACTCAGCTAGCACTTGCGTGGTGGCATGCAGATCTTCATGAAGACTCCACCACTGCGCCAGCCCAGCAGCCAGCCAATGTGGCGCTACAACGCCTCATCAGCTCGGACGCGCGTCACAGCCAAGCGAGGCGGCAACAGCTGGGATGAGCTTCCTCGCCATCCCTGATAAAGCAAGAGGGACACTACAAAAAACGACACATCCGTGACATTTTGGGCCGAACAAATTTTGTTTCTATCATACTTATGACACTTCTATGACGATAATTGTGACAAAACCTGGTATCATCACAGATGTGGTGGGGTCCTACTTCTATGACAAAAAATCATGACAGAAAATGGGCTTTTTGTTCTAGGCGGGCCAGAGATGCAGCTGCATGACATTCTTTGGGCCGTCCATGACGGAAAAAACCGTGGTAGAAGCGAGGGCGAGGAAAATATCAGGGTGTTCCCGGTTATGGTGGGTGGTCGGGGCCGAGCGATGCGCGTTTCTCTCATACACGCACACGCGTGGGTGTGAGGCGTTGAGCTCTAACTGAACCCGAAGCGAGGCGTTGGGCTCTAATCGAACCCGGCGATTGCGCTTTGCTCTGCGTTATTGAACCCGGCGATCGATCGATGGCTGTTAATCGAACCCGTCGGCGATTCGCCGCTATTGCTGCTAATCAAGCCGATCGATCCTACCTCTGGATGAGCAGTGAGGGTTGCTTTCGGGGGTTGGATGAACAGGTTCGATGGGGTGGATGAACAGGCCCCCGTGGTGTTGCCTCTGGATGAATAGTGAGCGTTGCTGGGGGGGGGGTTAGGATGAACAGTTCCCTGTGGGGGTTGATGAAGAGGACCTCGTGGTGTTGCCTCCGGATGAACAGGACCAGAATCGATCAAGCCGGTTGGGGCTGGATGAACAGGACCCCGTGGAGGGCTAGATGAACAGGACCACCCCGTGGAGGGCTGGATGAACAGTAGATGGTGGAGGGTTGGATGAACAATAGCCCGTGGAGGGGTGGTTGAACAGGAGCCCGTGGAGAGGGCTGGTTGAACAGTAGCCCGTGGAGTAGCGCGCGGTGGAGGCTGGATGAACAGGAGCCCGTGGATGAATAGTCGCAGGTGGAGGCTTGAGGAGGTCGACGATGGATGAACAGTAGCCCGTGGAGGCTGGAGGGTGAGGAAGTCCTGGATTAGGGGGTGTCCGGATGGCCGGACTATAACCTTTGGCCGGACTCCTGGACTATGAAGATACAAGATTGAAGACTTCGTCCCATGTCCGGATGGGACTTTCCTTGGCATGGAAGGCAAGCTTGGCGATACGGATATGTAGATCTCCTCCCATTTGTAACCGACTCTGTGTAACCCTAGCCCTCTCCGGTGTCTATATAAACCGGAGGGTTTTAGTCCGTAGGACGAACAACAATCATACCATAGGCTAGCTTCTAGGGTTTAGCCTCTCTGATCTCGTGGTAGATCTACTCTTGTACTACCCATATCATCAATATTAATCAAGAAGGAGTAGGGTTTTACCTCCATCGAGAGGGCCCGAACCAGGGTAAAAATATCGTGTCCCTTGTCTCCTATTTCCATCTGCCTAGATGCACAGTTCGGGACCCCCTACCCGAGATCCGCTGGTTTTGACACCGACAGTGGTGCTCAGATACACTTGAGGTGGTCTTCGGATCCCCGGATAATTTCTGAAGTGAGGAGTTAATCTTCGACAAAGTCCCGTTCCGCAGTGGATATCACGCACTGCTCGGACGAACCACGTTTGCAAAGTTCAATGCGGTGCCGCACTACGCATACATCAAGCTCAAGATGCCAGGCCCTCGAGGAGTAATTACAGTCAATGGAAACACCGAACGCTCTCTCCGAACTGAGGATCATACGGCGGCCCTCACGGCGTAAGTACAAAGTAGCCTCTCAAGGCAATTCTCCAGTCCGGCTATTAAACGTTCGGACACCGTCAAGCGCGCCCGGAGTAACCTACAACAAGACCGCTGGCACGTTCGAAAGCAAAAGCGTAGCAATGCGGCTAACCCCAGCCCTTGCGAATGCGAAACCAGTACTACGGCGTACATAACTATGCTCTGGAAATACCATGGGCACAGGGGAGGGCACAACCGGCATGCCCAAAATGCGGCTCAACCGCACTAGGGCTCGGTCTTGTCATTCCTTTTTCTTACTTTCGGACTCCGCTCTCCGGAAGGCCTATCCGCATAGAATCGCGAACACCCGATGCAACAGCCGGGAAGCGAAAGCTCGTCAGTGTCCGGTGGTCTCTATAACGAGCAGTATACTTGTTTCACATATCATCTCGCAGCTCGCCTCTGGAGGGGGACATGTCAAATAGTCCCATCTCTTGCTTATCGCACTATTTTTATCGTTCTGCTTTTACCGCAGCCTTTTCGAGTAAACAATACATAGCTTTTGTCTACTATTGCATTCCTTTTTTATCTATATATGTTCATTAATGACATGTTGCACCCGTACACTTTGGTACGGTCAAATACACCAGGGGCTTATGTGCCCCAAAATACGGTGTGATAAGTCCGAACACTTTCACAAGTGCGGCACCCCGAACTTATAGCGTTATATGCATCGGCTCTGAATCATGTCTTGGGTCAATAGTTGGGTTTGCCCGGCTCCCATGTTTTGGTACCTTACGTTCCGTTATATCGGCGAAGGTAGCGCTGGGAGAACCACTGCGATTGTGCCCCGGTTGAGCTGGGCTAAGCACCTCAGTGGAGAAAGCTAAAACTGACCGTCATGACAAGGCGAGAGCTGGTCGCTGTTCGAGAGGTTTTCGAGTCCCTAAAGACTTATGCCGCTTAGAGCGAGTCGTCTTTGTCCGGCCTAAGCGAGATAGCGCCCGAACTCGGTCTTCGAATACTAGGGGCTTCGCTGAAATTTAAAATTATAGAATTCTATGGCTAAGTGAGAGTGTTCAAGCATTATAGTCTGATTGCCTTGTTCGTTGTGTTGAGCGCCTCCCTCGAAGGACCCAAGAATGGGAAAAAGAGCGCTCAAGTTTATCCTGAATACCCCAGCACTCGTGGCATGGGGGCAGAAGCCGACGACTCGCCATCTCAAATTTAATAAACGGCCGCACAGAAGGTAATATTTTAAATTCAAAAGCGTTGCTTAGCGCATATGAACAAGTTTTCAGCGTACAGGATCACAAATGCGAGTTTACTCAAAAATTACATCTTTGGAGCATTCATCCGCTATAAGGCGGGCACACTTCAGGACGCCCTCATAATACATCTTGGGCTTGCGATGCTCCTTGCCCGTCGGTGGTCCGTCCGTCACAAACTTCTCAGCGTCCATCTTGCCCAAGTGCACTTTAGCACGGGCAAGGGCCCTACGGGCACCTTCGATGCATACGGAGCGCTTGATGACTTCAATCCATGGACAGACGTCCACCAGCCGCCTCACCAGCCCGAAGTAGCTCCGAGGCATGGCTTCCCCAGGCCACAGCCGGACTATGAGACCCTTCATGGCCTGTTCAACCACCTTATGGAGCTCGACCAGCTGCTTGGCTGGTCGCTCAAAACACCGGGTGTCCGGCCTCGACATCTTGAGACCAGAACACCTTCTCCGTCGAGCTCCCTCCTCGGCTCGGTAGAATCGCGGCAGCGTCGAGACACTGCTTGAGGGAAGATCTGCGAATGCTCTGGAGAGCTCGGACTCGGATAAGTAACAAGTAATTCACTTTCACGTGCTTGCTTTGCATAGAGAATGCCTTACCGCCGCTATCTTCTTCATCGCCTCAATTTCTGGAGGGCTTTTAGGCTTGGCCTTGGCAGATTTAGGCGCTCTCAAGGGCCGAGGCGAGCTCGGACTCGTGTCTTTGAGTCAAGCTCCAACCTCTCGTGTTTTTCCACGAGAGCCTGGAGCTCTTGCTGCACCTCCGCCACCCGCGCCTCCTGCTTCTCTCGCTCGGTGCGCTCCACGGCCGCCTTGTCTTCGGCCTTGGACAGCTGTCGGATTTCGGGTTCCGGCAGACCCTTGAGGTTCGAACACTGGGTGCGCGCGGAGATCTCACCCTCTACCTACCTGCACCCTGCCGCCTCGCTAGGATCTAAGCTATGGAAAGAACAGCGCAAGAGACACAGGGTTTATACTAGTTCGGGCCACCATTGGGGTGTAATACCCTACTCTAGTTTGTGGTGTGGTGGATTGCCTCTTGGGCTGATGATGATTAGCAATACAAGGAAGAACAGCCTTGCAGTGCATTCTTGGTGAGGCGATGAACTGCTAGGAGGAGTTCAGTCACCCTTCTCTCTCTCTCTCTCTCTCTCTCTCTCTTTCCTTGTTCTCGATGCCTCTACCCTGTGGGTGGCTAGTCCTATTTATAGGCAAAGGCCCTGGGCCTCTTCCCAAATATTGAGCGGAAGGGCGCCAACAATTAGCCATTTGAAGGGAACATCTAGTACACTTATCTGACTAAAGTTGGTCCTCGCTTGCCAAAGGTTACGGTGGTGGCCTTTGCTTGGGCTCCACAATGACTTCCTTCTGCCGTTGGGCTGGTCTTGGTCTCGTTGCACGAAACATGTGCCTTTGCTTGATGCTCTCGCTGCGCTTGCTCCTTTGCACCAAAGAGGAAAGGAGGACCTTCTGCGCGGGCTGGCGCCCGCCTGGCGCCCTTGGTCGTCATGGCTTGCATCACGGGCACCTCGTGAGGTACCCCGCCTTGATCTCTCCGCCTCCTCGCGAGCCAGCCTGATGAGGGCGTGCCTGAGGAGGCTCCGTGTCGTCCGCCCCGCAAGGCTTGGCCCCTCGCGAGGGTCTTGGGCTTGTGTTGGTGAAGATGGGCCGTGCTGGGCCCCTCCTTGAAACCACGCCAGCGGGCGCAGCGAGCAAGTCTGGGACCCCGTTCCCTCGAACGCCGATCAGTAGCCCCTGCCCAAGGCGCGCCCGGACTTGGCCGTGAAGAGAGGCGAAAGGGCAAGGGCGAACCGCCGCGGGCCCTAACAGCCTGCGGCCTTGGGCGTCGCGTGGCGGTTGATTGGACGTGGGCGCCCCAGCAACCGCGCGAGTTGATAAAGGAGCGGCATCTGTCTAGGCTTTGCTCCTTTTGCTTTCTCCGGTTGCTGCTCAGATCCCCTTTCTTGCGCCTCTCCTTCCTTCCTCCAAAATCTCCAGATCTACTTCGACCGCGTGACCTAGGAAGCCATGGCGCCTCGTCAGTCCCCGACCGGAGCTTGGTACTCGTCTGCCCTGGACTTGCCGAACATGTCGGAGGCGAGCCTCGCCCGGGTGCGCCGGATGGCAGCGGCACAGGGCATCGACGGGGCGAAAGCGTTCAAGGCCGGCTCTGCCCTCCCTGAGGGCCAGGGGAGCACCTTTTATCCGCTCTTTGCAAGCGCCGTTGCTGCCGGTCTGGTACCTCCCTTCTCTGAGTTCTTCTTCTCTGTCCTCCGCCATTATAAGTTGCAAGCTCTGCATCTCCACCCCAACTCCGTCCTTCTCCTGGCAGTCTTCGCCTATCACTGCGAGGCTCACGTAGGGGTGCAGCCCTCAGTGGCCTTGCTGCGCCACTACTTCTACCTCCGGACCTCTCGTGGTCCCGTCTCTGCGTGCGCGAGCTTCGTCACGTACGGTGGTGCCATTGCCATTTCGAACCCCGAGAAAAGGATTGAGGGCTTCAGGAGCAAGTGGGTCTTGGTAGATGCCGGGCGCATCCATCCTCGGCTGATCTTGCCCACGGAGCAACCCACGAGCTCTAGCGACTGGGCTCGAGTGGAGATTTTGGACCCCCGCGCAAAGCTGGTGTTGAAGAAGATGGACGCGGATCTGAGGCCGGCCAACATGGCGGCAGCGAAGCTGACCGGCGCGTCGCTGCTGAGGGAATTCCTGGAGCACTAGCTGGATCCGCTTCGTCAGTACTCACTTCCAATATGGAGGCCCCATCCGAGCCCCGCGGCCTTGGCCGACGAAGATCTGGCTGCGGTCCTCCAATCTCTGGTCGGGGGTGACGTGGCGAGGTTGGAGGGCGCTCCTACGCCCTTGTTCCTTCGCGACGACTGGGAGCAGGTAGTGAAGTCCATGCCCGTCTTCAACGGGGACGGGCCCGTGCCCGCGGAGGCCCCCGAGGCCCCGGTGGACGTGTCCTCCGACGACTCCAGCAAAGAGGAGGAAGAGGGGGAGCTGGAAAAAGGGCCTGACTCCAAGGCGACCGACGGAGAGTCAAGGGCTCCCCTCCCCCAGCGCAAGTCCCGCGTTCTCCGCCTCTCTCCGAGCGATGACGACGAGGATGATGACGAGCAAGGTGGCGGGAGCTTGCCCCCGATCCCGAAGAAGGACAGGACCGGGCTGATCTCCCGCGGGTCTGCCCCGGCCCCGAGGCGGACCGCAGACATGCCTTCCGCTCCCGAGCTTCCCGAGGCTGACCCTTGCAGCCGGCTCTCGGGCTTCAAGTTTGGCCGGAGGCTGCTCGAGCTCACTGGAGATGACCCGTAAGCGCCTGATTCTTGTCTTTATTTCTTGTTCTGCCGCTGTGGCTTGACGTCCGCATCTCTTGATTAGGCTGGCGCCTGCGGTAAAGAAGCCGAAGCGAGCTCCTGAGGTTTCTTCCGGGGCAACGCCTCTGCCCGCGAAGGAGGGTGACCACGACGCACGGGCCTCTCCCGCCCGGTCGTCCTCGCAAGGCCTGGCTGAGCCGGCTGGGGCGGGCTCAGCCCCCATGGCCTAAGCGACTCCCGAGGTGCCTTTGCCTGCTGCCGCCACCACAGCCGTTGGGGCGCACCAGGCTCCGCCTCAGGAAGCTGTGGTCACGTTGCCGCCTTCTCCTCCTACTCCACCGACTGCTGTCTCTCCGACCCCTCCTACCATTCTGGATCGTGCTACTGCTGAACTGGACCGGCTGCGGCAGGATCTTCTTAGTGCCGACCCCCGCTTGGTGGCCGGCCACTTGGAGCTGGCCTCGGGATGGATTCGCTCTGACGCTTCGATTCGGGCAGTGCTGGTCCAGGCCTCGATGGCCTGCGACGAGGATAGGCAGGCCGTCCTTGAGGCGAAGGCTGCTCGTGACGCTGCCTTGGGGGAGGTGGTCGGCGTCATGATCATTGCGGCGCCGGAGAAGCGAGCTGCGGGGCGCAGACCAGCTCGCCAAGAGACCATAGCCAAGAAGCAGGAGGAAAGCATGAAAGCTCGCGAGGCGGCCGTCAAGGACCAGGAGGCCAAGCTCAGGAAGCGCCGTGACCGCCTAGGCGCGCTGGAGCAGGAGTTGGGGGCGAGGAAGGTCGAACTGGACGACAAGGCCCAGGTTCTTGCCGAGGATCGTGTGGCCTTCACGGAGATGGAGGCGAAGGCTCGCTCCTCGCTGAGGACGCTTTATGACAGCGGCCTGGAGAGCCCGCTGGCCGGCGCCGAGGACGGCCCCGCCAAGCTGCTTCCCTTCCTGGTCCGCGCTCTTGAAGATGTCGCCCTTGGCCTTGGCCCCACGGCCGAGGCCGAGGCGCGTGTCCTGCCTTCTGCAGCGCTGACGCGGGTCCTCACCCACATCTACCTTCGCGATCCTAGCGTCGATCGCGACAGCCTACTGGAGCCAGTGAGCGGCTAGCGCGCCGCTGCCGCTGCCGAGGCCGTGAAGGGTCGCACGGAGGCTCTGCTGGGGAAGTTCCGGGCCTTCAGCACCAAGCCAAAGCGAGGCGCTGCCGACCCTGCTGCTCCACGAGGCGAACCCACTCCGCACTGCTCCACCGCCGACAAGTGACTCCATTGCGGCTCCTGCCTTGCTTTTAATTCCTGCACATGTATCATGCCTCGGGGAGGCGTTTAAACTTGCGTTTGGTATTGTGATAACAGTATGGACTGTAATATTTGCTTTTGAACTCCTTGAAATCTGCGCTTTTCCTTCCTACTTGCTTATGTTCTACGCCGGCGGAGCCCGGCCCCGCGCATACCTCAGCGCCTTTAGCCCGACCGGAAACCAGGGCCGGGACCAATGAGTGAGGGGCTATATGACAAGTTAGGCTCTGAGTTGCGATGCTCAGAGTCCCCTTAAGCGCCTGAACAGCAAGTAGGGAGGTGAGATGTGGGTGGATCTACCGTTCTCGTCAGTAGAGCCCGGCCCGCCAGATAACTCAACCGCCGTTAGCCTTTCGAACTAAGGGTGAGGGCTCGTGACCAGTTAGGCTCTGAGTCGCGATGCTCAGAGTCCCCTTGACGCTCAAGCGGCCTTTGCCTTGGCTCCGCTCGGGGAGGCGTCAGACGAACCAGGCCCGGGGGCTGGCTGGGTGGCGTCGTGCTGGCGTGACCCAGCGCAGCCCGTGCCCAGCCCTCGCGGCACTCCCGAGGGGATCGCGTTGTGATGAGGCTAGACACTGAGCTCTGGGCTCCACTGAGGTTGATCTGCCCGAGGCCACCCTCGATTGTTTATCACCAGCGCAGACATAAGCGCTTCCGTGTGTGTGCGGGCATAGCCGCTCCTCGGCGGTGTCGTCAGCCAGCGGAGCATGGTGCTTCCAGTGCGTGGGAGGGCTCCCCTCGGAGGAGCCAGGCGTGTACAGCCCATACTCGACACGTGGGCTGGCATGGTAGGGCCTGACGAGGTGTATCTGGGCACCCGTGAGCCAGCGCGGGACTCACGGGGCCCTACCTCAAGGCGGGTTGCGCCTGGCACTGGGCCTTATCTTGTGATGTGTTCCTGCAAATTTGGTTAGATGCCGGCACTCTACGTCCTCGGGTCCCGGCCCTCGAGCTGGTCTCAGCCGTCGCTGGTATGCCAGGTCGTGATGCCGTGGACAAGGCCAGGGGGTGAGGGCTGGAGAGCCAGTAGGAGCCCTGAGTCGCGATGCTCAGGTACCCCCCATTAACGTGCAAGTGGTCGACATGAAGAAGAAGAGGTGCCATGGACTAGCATCAAATAACAAGCATGGTGGGTCGAACGCATGACCCGAAATAAACGCAAAAGGGATACATGTCGCTGGGTCTGGCCCGAGCGACTTGGGGATGATGCAGCCCGAGGGGCGCCCCCAACAAAGTAAGCTAACAACATGAAATAAAAGGGATACATGCCGCAGGGACGGACCCACGCAGCCTGGGAGTAATGCAGCCACAGGCGCTCCAGTGGAAATGAAACTTGAAAGATGTCACCTGATGCTGTTGGAGACGAAGGGGTGTTGGTGTAGCAGACTCGGTGGGCTGCGGAAGCCGATCCTCACGAGCCCCCAGGCCCAGGGGCCTCGGGAGGCTCCGGAGGCGCTGGTGGCTCCTCGCGGACCATCTCCATCTCCGCCAGGGCTGCGGAACGCCTGGCCTCTTGAGCTTCCATGATGCCCCTTCGCAGTGCCGCGTTCTGCAAGCCGTAATGCATGCGAACATAGCTGTGGGGTGGACCTTCGCAGCGCCCCACTCGCGAGGGCCAGAGGCACTCCTGAGAGGCGACCCGGTTGAGCCCTGGTATGTCGATGCAGGCGCGCAGCCCACCATCCTCGCTGGATGGGGAGCCTAGCAGTGTGGCGGTGGCTGCCTCTCATGACTCTTGACTCCTGTAGCTCTTGAATGGCCTTCTTGTGAACTCTGAGGGTTTGGCCCTCCTTGCCTTGCTCCTTCTTGAGGAGGCGTGCTTGAAACATGCCTCCAAGTGGTGCCCAAGCGCCTCCCTCGTGACCTTGGCAAGGTCGGTGGCCCTCCAGGGGAGAGCCCCAAGCCCTGCCTGAGGAGGGCTCAGGCCCGCTTTCCTATCACGATGGAAGGAGGTTCCCCAGGGGTGAGGCACGGGCCTGAGGGCCTGCCTCTGAGTGGCGGGCAGACGATGTCTTCTTCTTCTTGGGGTGGCCTCGGAAGCCTCCTGCTTCCCTTGATCCGGATCTTCGGTGATCGGCTGAAAGGCTCGTTCGAGGAACACAGCGTCTTTCTCTTCACGGGGCACCGTGATGACTCCGCCACTTCTGGCATCTTGAGGGCGTTGTAGCCGTGGTGAGTTCTGACCATGAACTTGTTGTGCTTTGGTACCGAGGATGGTATTGTCTGCGCGGCGGATGTGGGCGACGTCGAAGTCGATGAGCTCGGTCGCGATGGTTGTCGCGTGCCCGAAGGTGACAGGGGGCGGACCTGCCCAATCGGTCTTGTGGAGCCGTCGGTGACTCGGAGAAAAGCTTGGTTGGCTGAAGCTGATTGTAGGGCACTTGGAGATTGTTGAATGTTTCCCACGGACGAGCGTTGAGCCCTGCCCGCCATCGATGAGGTCTGGTGACCAGACGTTCTTGATGATTGGTGAGCAAAACATCGGGGGACTCGGGATGGCAGCGCGCAGAGCTGATCCGCTGAGCTGAGCGTGATGGCGTAGCGCCCGAGCACGAGAGGGCGCGTGGCCGAGCTTAGGGAGGACTGCATGTGCCAGCGGGCGAACTGGCGAAGATCGTTGAGAGGCTGGGGCTTGAGCTCCGCCCGGATGCTGCGATCGCGCTGGCTCTGAAGCCCCAGCCCTCGTCGATGGCGGTCCTCGTTTCTCCTTGGCTGCAGCGGCGGAGGGAGAGCCTGCGTTGCCTCGCGAGGCGATCCTCCGAGGCTGATCCTCGGTCTCCCTCATGGCGGGTCTTGCCAGCGATCCTCGCGGTCGATTCGCCACCCTTGGCGCGCGGCGCATGATCTTCCCGGCGTCTGCGTTCCTTCCTCCTCCTCGACCGTAGCCCCGTCGCTGCTGATCGGGATGTCGGCCGATCCTCCCTTCTCGCCTGGCTCGGGCTCTTGACATTCATTGGTGTTGTGGGTGTGGAGTC
Source organism: Aegilops longissima (assembly GCA_021605205.1). NCBI lineage: Eukaryota > Viridiplantae > Streptophyta > Magnoliopsida > Poales > Poaceae > Aegilops > Aegilops longissima. Next base: position 537,246,352 of record CM038677.1, on the reverse strand, counting down.
GTGGTACACACTGTACAGGCTGCCCTTGGAGGATTCGGGCTGATCTCGCCGCGCTTGGTGTCTGGTTACGCGCGAGCACGGCAGCCCCTGCGCTTCACATCTTTGGCCTTGGGTTTCTTCTCTTACAGGTCTCGGCGGGCACCTCGAGGAGGAGGCGCCCTTCCTCAGCCTGGCGCGCCAGTAGCCAAGTGAACAGCTCAAGGAAGTGCCGCGATCTTCATGCATGGCCAGCTCCTCCTTCATCTTGGCGTCGCGCCGCCCGTGGGAGAAAACTGAGATGATGGCCTCCTCGGTCTGTAGGAATCTTGGGCGTGCGTTGTTGAAGCGCTGGATGTACTTCTGCAGGGTCTCTCTGTTTGCTGCTTGATCTGGCGCATGTCGCTCCACGGCGGGTGGCGGTCGCGATACCTTGGAAGTTGGCGATGAAGCGGATCGCATCTCGTCGAGGAGGAGATCGTGCACAGAGCGAGTTCGAGGAGCAGTGCGGGCCCGTCCTTGGCGCCATAGAAACCAGTTCGCCATGACCTTCTCGTCTCCGTTGGAAGCTTGATGCCTAGCTTCGTGAAATGGAGGAATACTGGAAGTGGCCGTGCCGTCGTAGCGAGGCGGTCTGGCTTGAACTTGCCGAGCCACGGCCTCGTAGCTTCGGTGGTGAAAACCACGGCAACTTCTTCTGTAGCCACAGGAGGCCTTGGGTGACGAAAAAGCTGGTCTTCGAGTCCCCATGCGGCTGCAGCTGGGGAGCAGCCGGGGTCTTAGCGTCTTGGGGAGGCGGGAAGCGTGGTCGCGGCGTCTTTGGGAGCGAGGAGCACCCGGCAGCTTCTGCGGGCGAGGACTTCTTAGCAGCTCTGCTCTTGCGTCTTTGGCACTGTGGAGCGAGGTTCCACCCAAGGGCCCTGCCATGCCTTGGAGCCAGGCGCCTTCTTGAGGAGGAGGCGGCTGGGCGCCCTGGAGCGCAAATCGCCCGCGCCTTGAGGCGGAGTGCGGTGCAGCGGGGCGGGCGGCGCATGGGAGCCTGCAGCGCACGGATGAGCTTCGGCGGCGGGTCGAGCCATTCCTCGTAAGCGTCGTCAGCCAGGGCCGGTAGCGCAGAGCTTCGTTCGCGCGATGGCGCAGCTCGAGCCTCCATGGCGCAGCCTTGAGCGGGGCCGAAAACCAGCGGGTGGCGAGGGGAGTAGCGATGCGGCCGTCTTGCCGCGCGGGACGGATGCTTGGGGCGGCGCTTTTGCTTTCGTTCCCGCCGGGCTGGTGGTGGCGTTAGCGGCAGGTGACGAGAACAGCGAGGGCGCGCCGACAGACCCGTCTGGGCGGCAGGGAAGCGAGCGGCTTAGCGTCAGCGCGGGCCCGGCAAGCGTCGGACATGGGCGCGATGGTCGGAGGAGAACGAGGTGGTGGAAAGGCGAATTCAGCGCACCCCTACAGGCCGCGCCAAATGCCGGATTTCAAGTTCCGGCAGACCCTTGAGGTTCGAACACTTTTGAGTGCGCGTGGAGATCTCGCCCTCTACCTACCTGCACCCCGCCGCCTCGCTAGGATCTAAGCTATGGAAAGAACAGCGCAAGATACATAGGGTTTATACTAGTTCGGGCCACCATTGTGGTCTAATACCCTACTCTAGTTTGTGGTGTGGTGGATTGCCTCTTGGGCTGATGATGATTAGCAATACAAGGAAGAACAGCCTCGCGAGAATCTGTTCTTGGCTGGGTCAATGAACTGCTAGGAGGAGTTCAGTCACCCTTCTCTCTCTCTCTCTCTTTCCTTGTTCTCGATGCCTCTACCCTGTGGGTGGCTAGTCCTATTTATAGGCAAAGGCCCTGGGCCTCTTCCCAAATATTGAGCGGGAAGGGCGCCAACAATTGGCCATTTTGAAGGGGAACATCTAGTACACTTATCCCGACTAAAGTTGGTCCTCGCCGCCAAAGGTTACGGTGGTGGCGCTGCTTGGGCTCCACAATGACTTCCTTCCTGCCGTTAGGCTGGTCTTGGTCTCGTTAATCGAAGCGGGTGCCTTTGCTTGATGCTCTCGCCTCGCTTGCTCCCTTTGCACCAAAGAGGAAAGGAGGACCTGCAGCGGGCTGGCGCCCCCTTGGCGCCCTTAAGTCGTCATGGCTTGCGTCATGGGCACCTCGTGAAGTACCCGCTTGATCTCTCCGCCTCCTCGCGAGCCCGGCTGATGAGGCGTGCACGAGGAGCTCCGTGTCGTCCGCCCAGCAAGACTTGGCCCCTCGCGAGGTCTTGGGCTTGTGTTGGTGAAGATGGGCCATCTTGGGGCCCTCCTTGAGCCTGTGCAGGCCCGCCGCAGTGAGCAAGTCAGGGGACCCCCATTCCCGAAGCGCCGACAACAGCGCTTCCTTCAGGGTCGCCACCTCGGTTGTGGCCCCTGTAATACTCACGTTGGTCCTGTCATTTTTTGCAACCACATGTTTTTATATTCTTACATAAGGTATTACTTACCTTCCTTGTCTCCGAGCTGCTTCTTGGCAAGGCGAGTTAGTTCTCGGACCGCTCGAGCTCTGCTTCAATGCATCAACCTCCAGCGATCGGTCTGGCAGGGTCAATGACACAACCTGCATTCCCATATTGACATACTTATGTTAGACTCCTGCGTATATCTTTTAGATCCTCAGTTCGGCTTTTCTTTCCGAACACCAAACTGAGCATTAGGGGCTACTGTCTATGCGGTAATATTTTTTATACATACCTCTAAGCCTGTTAGAAGGCTGGCACAGGCTTCAGTAAGCCCGCTCTTGGCGGACTGAACCTTCTGGATCACCACACTCATAATAGTGCGGTGCTCCTCGTCGATGGAGGCGCCGTTAAGCACCTCCAACAAATTATCTGGTGCCTCGGTTGGGCGGAGGTCACCGGCGTCGTAAACTTGCCCTTCTTACTAGGGGCGCTGCGGACCTCGGAACTGCTGAAGGTTCGGTGCGGTGTCGACCCAGGGCGGACTTGGAGCCCTAGGGATTTTGTCCCCTGCGCTGGAGTCGGGAGGTGGCCTTGTGGCGCCTCTGGACCACCTCCTGGCTTGGACCCTTTGGGACTCCACCTCGGCATCATCCGGGGCGAGGGAGGCGGCGGAATTGAAGTGCTATTCACATCCGGCGAGCAAGGAGCCGCTTCGGCGACACGCCGACACTGGGCTCGGGGCGGACTGCCGCGATTATATGGCGTCGAGAAGATCTGTGCAATAAAGGAATGCCATGAGTTATTACGGTATCTGGATACTTACGATTTTGCGAGGGCTTGTACTGGATAGCCCTCCTCTTCCCGTCGTCGGCGTTGGTGGAGTAGTCCGGAGGAAGGTCCTTCCTTCTTGGACCCTCCGGCCCCCGATGAGGGCAGCCTTCCTTTCTTCTCTCCCCTGCTTGTAGGGAGGCCTCTTCTTCCTCCTCCTCGTCTTCGTGGGACGAGTCCGCCTCGGAGTCATCGGACGTCGAATCCAATGCCACCGGGCGCCGGGAACTCTTTTGAGTTCACGTGGCCTTCTTCTTGGCCTTCTTCTCCGGCGCCACGTAAGGTGCCGGAACCAGCAGCCCCGTCAAGCGGGCATCTGCTGGGCCTTCGAGCAAAGGAGCCGGACAGTCGATCTGTCCGGCTTTCACCTGCCAGTCCTGTCAAAGGAACGGGAGCTTAGATCCCGCATAGAGTCAAACTATGAAAAACAAATATCCTGTAAGAGGAAAAACAGCTTACCGCGCTAGCTTGATGCTGCGCGTTGTATCCGCGATCCTCGGTAGCGGATGCGGGAGCCTCAGCGCCCTTGAATAGCGCCTTCCAGGCATCTTCGTACGTTGTGTCGAAGAGCCTGCTCAGAGTTTGGTGCTGGGCCGGATCAAACTCCCACATGCTGAAAGCCCGTTGTTGGTACGGGAGGATCCGGCGGATGAGCATGACCTGGACTACGATGACAAGTTTAACCTTCTTGTCCACTAGGCTTTGGACGCAGCTTTGGAGTCCGGTCAGCTCTTCCGAATTACCCCATGACAGGCCCTTCCCTTTCCAGGAGGTGAGCCGTGTGGGGATGCCGGATTGGAATTCGGGGGCCGCTGCCCATTCAGGGTCACGCGACTCGGTGATGTAGAACCACCCTGATTGCCACCCCTTTATGATCTCCACGAAGGAGCCCTCGAGCCATAGGACGTTGGGCATCTTGCCCACCATGGCACCTCCGCACTCTGCTTGACAGCCGCCCACTACCTTCGGCTTGACATTGAAGGTCTTCAGCCAAAAGCCGAAGTGGGGCTCGATGCGGAGGAAGGCCTCGCACACGACGATGAACTCCGAGATTTTGAGGATGAAGTTCGGGGCCAGATCATGGAAATCCAGGCCGTAGTAGAACATGAGCCACTGGACAAATGGGTGGAGTGGGAAGCCTAGTCCAGCGGAGGAAACGGGTGAGGAACACCACCCTCTCATGGGGCCTGGGGGTGGGGATGAGCTGCCCCTTGTCGGGGAGCCGGTGCGCGATGTCGTTGGACAAGTATCCGGCTTTCCTCAGCTTTTTGATGTGCCCCTCCGTGACGGAGGAGGCCATCCACCTGCCTCCCGCTCCGGACATGGCTGGAGAAGGTTGAGGTGGGAAGTGCGGACTTGGGCACCGGAGCTCGAGTGCGCGGAAATGGATGAGCAAAGGAGGAAGAAGGTGTAGGTGAAAAGGTGGATCCTTATCCCCTTATATGGGCGGACGAACTATGCGTCCCCACCAGCCTGGTAAAACTCTCTTATCTCCCAAGCGCCGTAATCAATGGCGCGGTCGGGTTACCCACGCCCGTATTGATGAGAATCCCGGAATAAGGGGACACGATCTCTGCTTCAACAAGACGTGCCGAGGAAACCGCCTCGCTAAACGCGCTAAGGTGGGACAGTAAAAACGATTCGAATAAAGACTTGGCCGTGGTGTGATGTCACGCCACGGAATACGTCAGCAGATTAGATTTGTGTAAATACTATTCTCTCTATGGTAGTATGTGGAACTTATTTTGCAGAGCCGGACACTATCCTTGTGTTCAAAATCTTCTATGAAGTATTCGGAGGAGGAACCCGCCTTGCAATGCGAAGACAATCTGCGCGGACTCGTCGTCATTGAAGCCTGGTTAGAGGACTCTTGAGGAGTCCTAGATTAGGGGTGTCCGGATGGCGGACTACAACCTTTGGCGGACTCTGGACTATGAAGATACAAGATTGAAGACTTCGTCCGTGTCGAGATGGGACTTTCCTTGGCGTGGAAGGCAAGCTTGGCGTCTGAATATGTAGATCTCCTCCCATTTGTAACCGACTCTGTGTAACCCTAGCCCTCTCCGATGTCTATATAAACCGGAGGGTTTTAGTCCGTAGGTCGAACAACAATCATGCCATAGGCTAGCTTCTAGGGTTTAACCTCTCTGATCTCGTGGTAGATCTACTCTTGTACTACCCATATCATCAATATTAATCCAGCAGGAGTAGGGTTTTACCTCCATCGAGAGGCTGAACCTGGGTAAAACATCGTGTCCCTTGTCTCCTGTTGCCATCCGCCTAGACGCACAGTTCGGGACCCCCTACCCGAGATCCGCCGGTTTTTACACCGACAGAGGGGGTCGGAGCTGGAGATGAACAGTATCTCGTGGAGTCCCATTTTGCGGTACGTCACACCCCTCCCGATGAACATGACCCTCGTTTCGACCATAGCGCTCCAACACAAGTCCATTTCCCCCGTTTTGTGGTACGCCACACCCCTCCCGATCAACAGGACCCCCATTTCGACCGTAGGAGGTCCGTTCCTCCATTTTGTGGTACGCCAGACCCCTCCCGATGAACAGGATCGTGTTTCGAACGTGTCCGGTCGAACACAAGGCTGTTTGCTCCGTTCTGCGGTATGCCAGGCCTCGTTTCCATCGGCTGTTCCGTCCAAGCCGGTTGGCTCCCACATGTTCCGTTGCCTCCCGATGAACACGACGCATTCCGTTGCCTCCCCATGAACACGACGACGACTTAGTTTCTCCATTCTGACCCAGCCATGTACACGAGCTCTGGCCGTATGTATACGCGAGTAGGCGTTCAAGACCCCGCCCGTATGTACGTACGTGGCCGTATTTACTTTCTTGCACCCTGGTCGCTGTATGTACGTGTACATGCTACGTGCGCGCCTCTACTACGACACGTGCGTGCCTCTACATCGACCAGTATGTGCGTACCGTTCGCGACCAGAATGACAACGCAATGTGCGCTTCGTCCAGGTGGGTCCCGCGTCGAGCACTTCCTTGTGTGCGAAGATGTAGCTGGTGGGTCCCGGCGGTCGAGGGCTAATCGTTTTTGCGGGACGCACTTCCTTGCGTGCGAAGATGTAGCTGGTAGGTCCCAGCAGTCGAGAACGTTTTTTCACGAATCGGGTGGCCCGTCCGGTGGGTCCCTGTCGGTGCAGAATAATTATTTTCCGCATAATAAGGAGGCACTTCCTTGCGTGCGTCGTGGACCCGGTGTCGACCTCTCCACGTCACGATACTCTTCCTTTGGAAGTCGGTCGTTGTCCACATTGACCACGCCCGCCGAGAAACACCAAGGCGGTGGGCGGCGGCGAGGCCTAGGAAGGGGACGACGCGGAGCCGAGAAAAACGCGACGGTGGATGCCCAGCGTGAAAGTATGAGGGTTCACTGGTTCGCTGCGGTGTGAGGCTCCCGTCGCTGCAGAATAACAGGGGGGTGTGGGTGAGTAGCGGGATGGCCTGGCCAGCGGTGGGAGTAGTAGGGGCGGTGAGGCCTCCGCCGCATCGCAGCCGGCCACGGGAGGCAGGAGCACGAGGCACGACCGGTGCTGGTTTGGGCGGCTGGAGCAAGAAGACCAGAGGTTGTAGAAGCACTATGGCCGTTGGATGGACATCGTACGGTCACTGGAGCTAGAATTGTGCATATTGACTAAGTTGACAAAGTCCTCCGTCCCCCTCAACTTAGTAGGCCCACAAGTCAGCCTGCCACTATACTGGGTCCCAGCTAGCAGGGGGAGTATTCATTTTTTGTGTGTAATAAGGAGGCACTCCTTGCGTGCGAAGATAGAGCTGGTGGGTCCGAGCTGTCAGCGGCAGTAACGTTTTTTTCATGAAATACAGAGGCCCTTCCGGTGGGTCCCAGATGTCAGGTGGAGGAATCATTATTTTGCGTGTAATAAGGAGGCATTTCCTTGCGTGCGGCGGTGGACCCAGCTGTCAGCCTCTCCACGTCTGATCCGCCGGATGCATGTCGATCGTTGACCACGTTGACCAAGCCGTGCCGAGAAGCACCGAGGCGGTGGACTGACGGCGAGGCCTAGGAAGGAACGACACGGAGCCGAGGAAGACTTCGACAATTGTTTCCCACGCGGAGGTGAGTACTGTTGTCGAGGGTTTATTGGTTCGTCTGCCGTCGCGGAGAATAACAACGGTGTGGGTGAGTAGAGGGATGGCTAGGCCAGCGATGGGAATCTGATGGGGCGGTGAGGCTGCATGGCAACATAACCGACATGAGGGAGGAGGGAGCAGGCATTCCCGCCGGCGCTTGTTTGAGCGGTTGAAGCAGGAAGAGCAGAGATTGAAGAAGCACGACGGCCGTTGGATGGGAATCCAAGAGTCACTGCTTGTGCGTCAACCTTTTTTTAGGAAAGCCTCAAATCTGTGGAAAACAGCATACAACCCATTTGCCATTATTTCTAATAATTCCAGCCCATTTGCTAATTCTTAAGGTTTTATTGGAACCCATATTCTTTTTGTTAGCATTACAGCCCATATTGTGGCCATGGTTAAAAAATTATACGAAATTTTGCATATTTCGATGCGGTCCGAACTGCTTTTAATCCCGAAATTTCGAGTCACATTCAAACTGATTTAAAAATAAATGTATATCAATATAAAATCCAACAAATTATCCACGAATAAAAATAAATGCAATTTAAAATCTCAAAATGAAAAAAAGAAATTTGAAACTAATTGACGGTTTGATGTGTTTTAAAAATGTAGAACCCATTTCTCATTACTGATAGGCCATTTTCTCGGCCAGCCGAATGAAGCTCTCCTCGTCTTGAAAGATTTGCAGCCCAACAGGCCTGACAAAGTGACTTACTTGGCAAATCACAAAAAAACTGGGCTATGGTCGTGGACCCAGCTGTCAGCCTCTCCATGTACAGTACTCTTCCGATGGAAGTCGGTCGTTGACCACATTGACCGCGCCGCGCCGAGAGCACCAAAGGCGGTGGGCGATGGTGAGGCCTAGGAAGGGATGGCGGAGAACTGGGAAGACGCGGCAGTGGATGCCCACGCGGAGAGAATCGAGGGTTCACTTTGGTTCGGCTGCGGTGTGAGGCTGTCGTCGCCGTAGAATAACGGGGGTGTGGGTGAGTGGGGGATGGCACGGCCAGCGGTGGGAGTAGTATGGGGGCGGTGAGGCCTCATGGCAGACCTGACCCGCCACGGGAGGCAGGAGCAGGCGGCACGATCGGCGCTGCTTTGGGCGGCTGGAGCAAGAACACCAGAGGTCGAAGAAGCACTATGGCCGTTGGATGGACATCGTACGGTCACTGGAGCTAGAATCGTTCATATTGACTAAGTTGACAAAGCCCGCTGTCCCCGTCAACTTAGTAGGCCTACAAGTCAGCCACCCACTATGGTGGGTCCCAGCTAGCAGGGGGTATTCATTTTTTTTTGCGTCATAAGGAGGCACTTCCTTGCGTGCGAAGATATAGCTAGTGGGTCCGACCTATCAGCGGGGGGAACGTTTTTTCGCGAAATACAGAAGCCCTTCCCGTGGGTCCTAGCTGTCAGGTGGAGGAATCATTATTTTGCGCGTAATAAGGAGGCATTTCCTTGCGTGAGGCCGTGGACCCAGCTGTTAGCCTCTCCACCTACAATCCACTTTCGATGGATGTCGTTCATTGACCACGTTGAACAGGCCGCGCCGAGAGCACCAGGGCGGTGGACGACGGCGAGGCCTAGGAAGGGAACGACACGGAGCCAGGGAAGACTCGGTAGTTGTTTCCCACGCGGAGGAGTACGAGGGTTTACTGGTTCGTCTGCCGACGCCGGAGAATAACAGCAGGTGTGGGTGAGTAGAGGGATGGATAGGGCAGTGATGGGAGTACAATGGGGCGGTGAGGCCTGCGCGGCAGCATAGCCGGCCATGGGAGGAGGGAGCAGGCAGTCCCGCCGGCGCTTGTTTGAGCGGCTGGAGCAGGAAAAGCAGATATTGAAGAAGCACGACAGCCGTTGGATGGACATCCAATAGTCACTGCTCTCCTGTGCATTATTTCTAATAATGTACAGCCCATTTGCTAATTCTTAAGAATTTTTTTGGAGCCCATCTTATTTTTGTTAGCATTACACCCCATATTGTGGCCACGGTTAAAAAGTATGCGAATGTTTGCATATTTTGGTGCGGTCAACTTTTTTTAATCCTGAAATATCGATTCACATTCAAACTATTTTGAAAAATAATTTATATAAATATAAAATCCAAATAATTGTCCACGCATAAAAATCAATGGAATTTAAAATCTTGTGATGAAAAAAATTGAAACTAATTCCCGGGCAAACTGAATGAAACTCTCCTCGTCTTGAAAGATTTGCAGCCCAGCAGGGCTGATAAAGCAAGTAGGCCACGTTTGGGTATTTCTTTTAAAAAATAGAACTGGGCTAGCCATTTTCAGCAAGAAAAAAACACAACTGGGCTCATGATGTGGTAAACATAAATAAAACCACGGCTAGACGGGCCACAGCCCCTTTTCCCCGTTGTTACCACGATCCATCGGTAAAACTAGTATAAATAACAACTGCTTGTTCCTCAAAAAACTACGCGACCTCTTTGGGTCCACAGTGTCGACCGCTTCGCGGTGTAATTCTCTCGTTTATTGACTACGTTGACAATGGCGTGAGCCCCAGATGTCCAACCATTAGGACGAACCATATTTTTGGGCTTGTAATATAGAGGAACTTGGTTGCGTACTGCCATGACGCTGGTGGGTCCCTACTGTCATCCTCTCCACGTACAGTCATCTCCTTGTTCCTCTCGGTTGTTGACGACGTTGACAACGCAAGAGGGCAGCGCACCATGCACGGCGAGCAAACCAAGGCCGCAAGGCGGAGGATGACGGTGAGGCCTCGGACGGAACGAACAGTGGAAGATGCATTGGTCCAGTCGCATGCGGAGGGGAGTACGAGGGATGACTGGTTCGGGTGCGGGTGCGTATTGGCGCTGACGTTGCCGGAGAATAACAGGACGTGTGGGGGAATAGAGGGAGGGACTGGCCAACGTTGGAGGGTACATACGGTAGGGCGGCGGAGGAGCAGCCAGCCATGGGAGGCGGGAGCAGGCGGAGCCGATGGGGTGGTTTGGTTTGGGTGGTTGGAGGAAGAAGAAGACAATAGATAGAAGATACACGACAGATGTTGGATGTCAATCCAACGGCTGGTAGGCAGAATCGTTTGTTGACTGGCTAGTAAGTCGACACCACCTTGGATAGGCTATTTCCTCGCGGTCCCAAATGTCAGAATCCAAATCTGTCACAGCCATGCTACCTTTCCTATGAAAATTTACAACCCATTTGATGTGCTAGTTGGAAATAAGTTTGTGGGTGCTGGTGGGGGCTAATCACTTGGCTTCTGTAATGCATAGTGAGCTCAAGCAGCCGGCGAGAGTGATGTTATTTCCCTTGGTTGGGATTTGTTAGTTGTTACAATATTTCACTCTAAATTAAACGACTGGCAAGCCATTTTCCTTGCTTCAAAGAAAATATGACAGTCACATCCGAGTTGAAAAGGGCAAGAACAACTAACTCCAGCTTACAAACTGTACAAGAGCATGAGGGTTAATTGTTCATCAGGTTTACAAAAAGCCCCTAGTTGAAAAGGGCAACAACATCTAACTCCATCACTGTTTTCGGCAGTCACAATCAAATGGATCGGTCAGGTCCATAGAATGAACATCCTGGGTCGTAAAATTTACTGGATTATGACCACAATATGTTGTAAATAGAAGCCCGGCATGTTCAGAAGCTCTTTGCTCACCTGAAACTCCTTTTTTTGCTCTTCCACATACCCATCCGTCAAAACCATGCTGCTGATAAACTTAAGCTGATGGACAATAGTAACCTTGCATTCAGTAGGAAGAATGTGACAAATCTAGTGTTTGCATGGTTGGCTACATATCGTTCTAGCAGTATTGTCTTCAATCGAATCTCATGAGAAGTGAAAAAATCCCGATGCTTTCGAATCCACCGATTGGTTATAACTTTCTTACCCCGTCCTATTGCCTAAATAGACATGAAGATTGAAAACAGTTAAGGTCTAAAAAAAGAGTGTCGAAAGAGCAACAGCTGGACGCTTAATTCTAGTACACTATATGCGGGCTTCCAATGTGCGTGAAATTATGACCTCTATATACAACTTCTCCAGACATGGAAAGCATTGCAGCAAGCCAATAATCTTGTTCAGATCAAAACTATTCATTTGGATATATAAGATCTTGACAGAATCCAGCACCATTTATAGGCCATCCATGGAGAAACTCTTCATTGAGCATAGAACATAATATTAGTACAAAATGTGTACTCCAAGATGACATATAACTTATGCGCAGAAATTTAAAATGCAGCTTATGGTTACAAGTGTAGATGATAATGCAAAGTACCTGAAGAAATGTGGAGCTAAACACCATATTGAAATGAGCACAAAGATCATGTATTACACCCAAGGTCTGCAGTTTAAGCGCAGAGAGGACGGTTATTTGCAACGGTGAATAACTAGAAACAAGGATCAACCTTTGAAGTGAAGGGGCATCTTGGATGATGAGTTGCCTTCCGTCAAAACAAATGCCAATTCTTACAAGGTGATGCGACTTTATTTGGAGACAATCGATTCGAACTGTGAAAACAAGCACCAAGCACTCCAAGGCAGGGCAACTGGAGTGGATGATGTTGTGCAATGAGGCCTCCGATATACGAACCCGCACAAGTGAAAGTTTCTTGAGATATGGGAGTCAAAGGTTTAGTACCAGTTATGCAGTAGGTTACCTGGCATAAAGGTGGCGGTGTGGATAGAGGAGGAAAACCGCAAGATGGACATCGGTGCTTAGGGCACAAGTAGATGGCGTTCAGTATCTGGTAGGTGATTTCCAGGGGAATAGTAGAACTCAAGCAGTTGTATCTGTGAATTCATAGGATTTCAGCCAGGCGTCCACCGTGCAGGGCATCGTATGCTTGCTCGGGTAGCATGACAGATCTTGAGGAGGCTTTGAGCGGAGCCCCGGTGGGAGGAGATGATGGCTCTGGGATTTCAAAATCATTGAAGAGAGATAGATGACGACAGTCGAGATTAAGGAGCAACGCGCGCCATAGAGGCGCCACCGAATTGAGAGGACTTGGGTGCTGCAGCAATCCTTGGTGGGGAAGCGAGATGATCTCCCCAGGGCGGCGTCCGGAGATCGCTGATGCGGTCCACCCAAGATTCTCTGAGTTCTGGGATCCGGTGGGGCGGGTCGCCGCTTCTCCCTGCTTTGCGGGTGCGGGATCTACAACAAGCGTCGGCTATTTGGCGGAGCCTCGTCTTCTTGGCGCTGGGGTCAGCCGACTTCATTTTCCTCGAGGGCGTCGCGTTGCGCTCATGGATTTGAGCAGAGTAACGAATGCCAAGCCTAGTTGTAGTGCGAGTGAAGAAGAAGGGGAGCTGGGGTTTTTCTGTAGTAGTGAGGAAGATGGGGAGCTGGGGTTTTCTGTAGGAGTGAGGTGAGGAATTTGGGGTACGGGTGGAGCGAGCTGACATGAGGTGGGTGGGCGTGAGGAGGAAGAAGAACTCCCATGTTTTTTGGGGGGCGGTGTGCTGGGTGTGGGTAGCACCTCTCATTCAGTAAATATATGGACTTTTGAATTGATTTTACTATTTACTAGGGTGGATGGGCTGTTTTGTCTTGGGCCCAGAGAAACAATTACTACTAGTTACAGTGGAGACACTCTATAGCTACCCAGAAAAACAATTACTACTAGTACAGTGGACACAATACCGCTTTTGGCTCCTCCTAGGTCATCGAAACGTCTCCCTCTACTTAATGCCGTTATACTTTTGTTCACCGACATGCGGGCCATGCAGCACGCGGGCCCAAATGCCATCCACCAAATTAGAAGGCAGTATGCAGGCGGAAAGTCACCCCGGTCGTAGCGCGGCAATAACGAGCCGTCATATCACAAAACCCCACCTCCCCGCAGTCTAAGTTGGACGGACGAAGCAACCATCATTTCACTCTTCTTGAATCCCTTCTCCTCACTTGTCTTCAAGAAAGGCAACACTTCGCATCTGCCATCGTTCTTCTCTCCCAACGAAGGGGCGGATCTGTGATGTTGGTATATTTTCGTTCATAGAAAAAAATAACTATTGCAAAGCAGTAACCGATCCTCACTCTCTTTTTTGTTTCATTGTCATTGCGATTGTGTTTTCTTTTCAGTGGTCTCCTAGCATTCGTCAGTTTCATGATGGACCAAGGAGAACCAGGCGAAGATCTGCCGATATTGGAGCAGACGGGGGAGGCTGATCCCCACGAGACGAGAGCTCCAAGAAGATGGAGGCAGCCACCGAGCCGACCCAGATCGCTCACGGCCACTCTTGAGATGGTCAACGCCCGTTTGAGGTTACATCTTCCGTGCCTTTGTAGGAGCAGTTTTCCCCTTCGAGGATGTGTCCCCCCGCTGAGATGCCCAAGGTGATTTTCTTCTTTGCCGATCTTGATTGTGGTTTTTCGTCTAAGTATGTGGTGATGAATAATGCAAAAATTTATTAGCTTCGATGCCATGCTATACATGGTGGTTTAAATAACTTGTGTTTCTTATACTGGAAAGTAATTCAGAATTTGTTTCTGTTTCAATTAGAGCCTTGATGTAGACAAGGATTGTGTGGTTGTACATGTCACTCGCTATGAGGCGGATGACCTGAATATACGCACTGGGAAAACAGAGTTTTTAGGCTGTTGGATCCTAGAAGCCATTTGTGCTTATACCAATAAAGAGTTGTATTCCAGCCTCACTGTTGTCAGGCGTGTTGTCCAGGGTGTACTGAAGCACAAGAAGTTCAAAGCTACTCCTTCGTTTGTGAGGCATACTATTCTTGTCAAGCTTACGCAGGAAGATGACGTGGCATGCCTCCACAAACTAGTTTATGAGTGGCAAGGCCACAAGGTTGTCTTCATGAAGGTTCACAGGATTGAGTTGCTGCCGGATGTCCTCGATGATGTTCATGGCAAGGTTCGTCTTGTGTCCAGCCCAAATTAGACCGAGGCATGAAATAGTTGCCCCAGCTAGTGTTTAATAGTAGTTTGGATTGTGTCTAATTATCCAAACCTTGCCTGTTATCGAGCCCTCTCGGGCTAGTACTCTGTTTGAATCCGTCTATGGGAACTGCTGCTACTTTTGTGTGCCCGTGAATCATTATAATTGTTGCCGAAACAGATGCGTCCTCACTAGTTTTATCATACGAGCAGTGTGTGTTTTGATGAAATAGAGTACTCATTCGAGAATTGTGCGCCGACATATACATAAGTACTTGTAAACACTGTTGGTGCTACCCCACTTGTAAGCAGTTGTGCAAAACACGGCACATTGGCTCAGCTCGCTTCAACACTAGGCTATCGACTAGCTAACAATAAACAATCTATTGTCTGACATATAAGCAACTATGTATCTTGTTACAGTGGTTCATGCAGTTAACCGAGGCCACAATGTAAATTCCAAACGTTCACACGCTAGTCCAGCGTTCATGTGGAACACTCACATTAAACTCGGCTTCATAAAAAACTTGAAAAGCATAAGTTAAGCAATTTTATACATCTCAATGATTCATAGAACATAACAAACATATACTAGTTCATAGCAAAAGACAAAGTTGTGAGAAGGTTTACAAATCAGGAAAAAACAAGCAAGGCTGCACTGAGCAAAGGGCCTCCCGGCAAGCTTAAATTTCCTGGAGTTCACTCTGGTTTTTTTCTTGTTGCCACCATCCAGGGTTAGGTTCTCTCATTCCAGAATAACCAATTATAACTGTGTTCTCTGTTGGAATGCTGAACTGAACCATGTAGTGTACTGACCAGCTGAAATCTTGTGCATTCCACTAAATTTAAGCACCGCTATTTGCAGAAATAAGCAGACCACAATGCCTCTTGTCCGCACACTTGTCCAAAAAACCGTCGTGCAGCCATGCCAGCTAGTCCTCGGTCCATGGATGAACTGGTAGAAAGTGCATTCTGGACTAGGATGCAGTTGTTTTCGCTCGTCCCTACACTGCAATCAGGAAGTAAAACGTACGAATCAACTTATTTTATATTGCGTTGGTCATTCTACCTAGTAACTACCAATGTAGGAATACCTGGAAGACGGGTGGTTAGATGACGGCAACGAGGGATAGCCATCTCATTTTGCGCAGTTCTACTAAAACTGAGGTGTGTGCTTTTGATTGCGCGGATAGAAATGATACGGAGACAAACATCCCGAAATGATATGGAGACAAACATCCCTGTTTGCGAAAATACAAAATACGGTTATTTAAACAGTGATAGATATTTGCAGTGGCGTATGATTAACAGTAGCATCTATTGTGTTATAATTGGCACTAGATTGATAGTATGAAAGTGTCCTTAAGTAAGTAGCATCACATCACATCAACACTGCCACTAGATTAACATGCAGAACAATAGCATTAGTATTACTGTCATGAGAGTAGCATATGGTTAGTAAATGTGCAATCAAATTTGTGCAGTTCCACTAGGATGAAGCAATGTTAGCGGTGTGAGATTTAAATGTAACTGCAAAAACACAATTCATGGGAAATAAAACAAGACGGAAGCACTTCATAAAATGGTGGTGGCATTGCTTCAATTTATCAACGGCACTAGACCATTACTTATAGTGACATTCTGTGGCATTGCTTAATGCTTCATGTGATTTTACATTAACGGTAGCGATATGGGCAAAGGGACAGCAGGGGCATAAAGTGGTGAGGCATATGTGGTTGCCGAGAGCGGCAAACACTCAGGCAGCATGTCTGCATTTGTCCCATTTTTTATCTCCTCGGTGACATTTTCCTATGTGAGCACAGGAAATCTAGACCTGCTCATTCTCATTTGCGTTGTCCCCCAACAGCCGTCACTTTCTTTCCTTTTTCAACCAAGAGATAGGTACACTTCCCCCACCCTTCGCCATCCACCATGCTTTCTTCGTCTTTTCAACAAAGAGACCGGTTGGGTAGCCAGTATCTACTACTTTCCCCCGTTTCCTCTTAGAACCAAGTCCTAGATTCATGCTACAACTTTCCCACTTTCTTCCCTGTTTGAACCAACTCTTAGAGTCGACTGTATGAACTAGCTTTACCTCTAATAATAGTAAAAGTCTAGGTGGCTTTGGAACAGCGGACGGAAGTAGAAAAAGATCCACACGAAGCCAAGTGGGGAGCTGGGGCAGTAGAGAAAGGCAGGTTTCGAAGGATATATACCTGAGGGTCGTCGGCATGTGGCAAAGACGGCGTCGGGAGGCCGCATCTTGGCCACAATACCGCAGGGAGGAAGAAGGGGTCGGAGGCCCTCCTGAGCCGGCACTCTCTCGGGGAGAACGGCGCGACCACCGATCGGGACGCACGGGCAGGCGTTGGTCTCCTCCCTCGCCGCCGACGACAGCGTGAACGATGCACCTACACCCCTGCCCCGGTCGAGGTTGTCCGGACGGATTTGTAACCAGCCGTGAGCTGAGAGAGAGTGTGGCCGCCTATGTCTTGCTTAGATGTGGAGAGCATGAGAGGGTGAATGAGAGGAACCCTAGTAAAGCAAGTGCTAAGGCTCCTGCTTATATATATATATATATATATATATATATATATATATATATATATATATATATATATATATATATATATATATATATATATATATATATATATATATATAGTGGAGTGATTTTGTTGTACCAGCTTCAAACAAATGCGCTCCTACGTGTACCCGCAAGTGGGTGTGAGAGAACTAGTGCGTGCGTGCACCGCTTCTCTTCGTGAGAGTACAATATACTATGCCCAAAGAACGTTCACCACAAGAGTAATAGTATATGTGTGTGACGTGTGGGCTAAAATAAAATGTGTGCAACGTCTTTTGTTTTTTATAAGTTCTGAGGGTAGGGTGTGAAGAGCACATATGTGTGTGACGTCTACCTGCAAATAGACGGTGGGTGCGAGAGGAATCGGGAGGGTGAGTGTGCGTGAGAGAGAGGGGGGCACGTATCAATGCAATGCATGTGTCGTAAATCATTATCCAACAAACGTTCGCCACAAGCCTTTTCCTGACGAACGCCGTAAGAACCGTTAGATCGGCATTCGACAGTGTAAGTTTTTCCATGTCATTTAACAGAACAGCCACTCCTCCTACACCTAAATCTTCCACGTGAGTGTTAGCAACTGCCGTATGCTCCCTTCGTTCCAAAATGCAGTGCATATAGCTTTATTGAAAATTCGAACCTCGCAAACTTTTACCGAGTTTTCGTGTACCAAATTGCACATGTAGAATACCCTATATATATAATTTCATTCATCTTCGAGAGGTAACTATAAACATGGGGGAGGAGTCTACAAAGAAAGACCATCGTATCACCTGTAGCAATTTCAACCATCCTTTGGTGTGGAGGAATATCATAGGAACTCTATATGATATGATTTTTATAAGATTTTTTCCTTTAGAGCCAATTGGTTCATAGGAATAGATTCATATACTCCACATTTCAAAGGAAATAAACATGATATCATTTCTATAGCTTTAGAGCCACTTGGTTCATATGAATGGATTCCTATACTTCCATAATTTCAAAGGAAAATAAACATTAGCGTATATTCAATAGAAAAGTTCCTATGATATGAACCAAATTACATCTCTTTTCTAATCCCCCCTCATAGGAATTGAGATACATGTCATCTTTAGATTCAATAGAAAAGTTCCTCTGATGTCAACCAAATGACATCTCTTTTCCAATCCCTACTCATAGGAATTGAGATACTCCATGTCATCTCTTTCCCTACAACTTCCATGTATACATCTTATATTCCTAAATAGCTAGTACAACCCACTAGTAGCTTTTTTCCAAGACATGCAACTATGGCACAAGAACTAAATAGTGTGCGAATAACTTGAAAGATGGTCGCTGGATGAAGCTAATCCGACAGTGCAGAGATGGCAAATCCGAGCACTACTGGCCGTTGGATGTCATCAACATTCCACCATATCTGCCACATGTACAATTTAGAAGACTCCATGGTTGAACTTAAGCATAATGCACAAACCTCAAAACACAAGCACTTCTCCTTTGTTCTAGAATCTTCCGTATCATATTTGATTTTTTTTCTAAATGAATTGCCATTATTTGTTTTGTACTTTATGCTTTACAATGAGCAACCCCATGAATCTTAACATTTTTATAAAAGTAATTGATTTTGAATGAGATGAACTATAAGAACTAAACGAACATCTACATCATGCATATATGACTCAAAGCTTTACATGCTATAGTATGTATTCATTCATAATTTGGTTTCGAAACCTCATGCGTTCAATGCATGTGTACCTTACTAGTTTTGAGTAGAGTAGAAAATTTCACGCGCCCCCAGGCATATCAAAATGCAGGGCCCATGCATCATTGCCTTTCGGTCGAACCTACGTCCACAATTTTTGTACGTACTATATCTCCACTGGTCCCCGAACCCAAAATGCTGCCTCGTTCCCCTAAAACCAAGCGGCCCACACATATTTAAGGCGTCGACTCGAACTCAATCCCTCTCCTGTTTACTACGACGTGGCCCCACAAGCACTAGTAGTACTCCTACAAACCCTACCCCGCACGCATCATCGGTTTTCTTCAAGACGACGAGGGAGAAGCCGATTTGTAGTGGAGGCGCTTAAAAAAATTATCTATAGTGGATACCCCTACCCTAGGGTGCCCTAGGTAGCTGCCGCACGCATCATTGGTTTTCTCTTTTCTTTATGCTCTTGTGCCCTAGAGCGAAATGATGGTTGCTTCGTCCGTCCAGCTGTGGGGCTTTGTGATTTGACACCCCATCGCTCATTTTCTACTACTGTAGCGCTACGACCGGGGTGCCTCCAATTCCAATCGCTGCTCCGAACTGTAATTTGGTGCATCGCACGTGGAACAAGACGGTGGATGAGCCACATGTCAGCCAAAGGGGTCCTGTTAAGTGTGTCGCCATTTCGTGTGCGGACTGACCCTGCTTGAGTCGCTACGCCAACACGACGGGTGCAGCCTACCACTTGGTTTTGCTCCTTGGTGAATCCCGACTACTCCCTCTGTCTAGGTGAATAAGTCATCTTACGAAATCCAGATTTTCCCAAAATCATAAGGCGCAGAAAATTAAGTTCTCCTCGATCCCGTCCCAGCCTCGTTCAGGAGGGTCCGCATCCTCCTCGATTCCCTCCGCTGCCTCGTTCTCCCCCTGGAAAACCCTCTCCTCGACCAGTGCATGCATCGTGGTTGGGCGTTGATTAGGCAAGATATTCAAGACGGTTTTGCATGCAATCACGTACGGGCCTGCATGGACAGCTGAAAAGGCATCCTAATAACTAGCGATTAAATGCTGATTTTCTTCCTTTTGTAATAGCGCTGTGATTGGAAGGTCAGCTCGTCCAGATGCTCCTCCTTGCCCAATCTAAAGCCACCTAGGTTGGGCCGCCACTCCTAAGGTGACTTATTCACCTAGACGGAGGGAGTATATTGATCTAAAAAGATACATACTGAACTACCCTCTCTGTCTCGTTTTTTTAGACGTCTCGGTTTATAGGGCGTGCACGTATTTCTAGGTCATCCATTTGACTAACTAAATCTGAGTTACTATGTCACAAAAAGTATATCATTGGATTATTAAGTGGATGTAGTTCTAAACATATACTGTTCATCACATATATAACCAGTTAAATTCTCAACCTAGAATGACGTGCATGCCATGTAAACCGATACGGAGGAAGTATAGTAGTAAAGATGAGGTGATTTTACCGAGCGATCGGCGGGGGAGCATGGCATGTCATGCTGTCCCACGTGTCATGAAGTACCAAGGCAATGCGCGTGTCCCTCTTGAGGCAGAAGCAATACTACGTGGTTTGAGATGATGGCGAACCAAAGTGTGAAATAATGGTTGCTTCGTCCGTCTCGGAAGGTGCGGCATTGTGATTTGACGTCTCATTGCTCATTACTACTACTACGGGCGATACGGTGAGGTGCGTCCCCCTGCTGTTCTCAGACCTTTATTTGGTGCTTGACATGTCGACCCGGTTGCTATATGTCCCACATTTCGGTGACAGGAAGTACAGAATTCATGAAAGCGAGCGTCGACGGAGGAGTACAAGACACGGCTTGGGTTTTTGCTGCTTCGTGCGATCCATCGATACAAACCTGGACTAAAAAAGGCTAGGGCGGATCTTTTCCCGCGCGGCAGGCAGGAAGGAAACAAGCAAATAAAGGTTGAGCGACTTAGTTTTGGGAAAATCTGATTTTACGGAGTAGGTACCCACTAGGGTTTATAGGGCTCATCTAAAAAACATTCATTTTTCCGTTTTATAAGTCTCAATTCTAATACTAGTAGTAGTACCATCACATGTTGGATTTCGAGGTGCGTTAGATCACCCGATGCAAGCAGTGTCAAGAGAAAACTCACCAATGCATGTAGAAGTTCATGGAAATTTAGTGGTCATTCATACATTCGTTCTAATTAATGCCTCGGTAAACATAACTTATTGAGAAAAACGAGCATACTAATTACTTGTGAAAACTAGGAGTACGAAATTAATTCGACCACTCACCATCTACCTTGGTTGGAGAGATTTTGAAATTGAGCCATAAACTGGAAAGGAGGGAGTAGTAACTTTTGTCTGGATTACTATTTGTGGCCTTGTATAGATGCAAATTGTATTTTTTATAGTGGCCTTGTATAAGTAAATGGAGGGAGTACTAAAGTACATATATATTCCAAACAATATGATAATCTCTCTAACCAAGGTAGTAGGGACGAGGAGTTAACAGAGGGAGTAGTAAAATTTTCTCCTCGTCCTGCGAGCCACCGCGCGCGTGGGCGAGGGAGCGGGCATAAGGCATACAGTACTACTACTAGTAAGCAAGCTTCACCTCATCCTGCGAGCCACCACGCCCGTGGGCGGGGGAGACGGCATACTAAGCAAGCTTCTCCTCGTTCAGCGAGTTGACGGGACACATCAAAAGTACTCCAGCGTATAGAGCCTTGCCTCTAAGGTAGGCCCCAGATGGTTTGCCTCTTTTTTAACATAACGCGTCAAGTCACAATTTATTTGTTCACCCGTCGTAGAAGATCCTCCCTCCACCAAGTGGACAACCAGTACACGGCCAAATTACCATGTGGGCTGCCTTTTCGTAAAGAAATGAGCTCCACTGTGTACCCGCGCGGGTGTGGTTGGGAAAGAGACGGGAGTACGTGCACCGTGTGTGCACCTCTTCTCTTCGTGCACGTCCCCCACCTACGTGGGTGTGTGTGAGAGGGACTATAGAGATACAAACCTAGACATAATGCACCGTCCATCCCCATGCCTCCGCCCAGTCCGACCACCAGTCACCACCACGCCCCACTCCTTCTCACGTTATCTCTCATCTTTCTCCCTCCATTTTTATATACAAGGCCACTATCAAAGTTACAATTTGCAGATATACAAGGCTACTAACACTAACCGATGCAATATTAATGGTGTTTGCCTCGTAGTACTACTAGCAAAGGAGGACATTAATTATCCCTTGCACACATGCGGGAGTGTGAGCATTGGCTCGATGTGCATGAAAGAGAAGAATACACATTAATTTACATGGCAAACAAGGAAACAAGGTGGCTTGCAACATTGAGTTAAAAGACATTAATTTTTGCCTTGGTACCTGTAATATGGGTTTGTGGCCTTGTATACAAAAATGGAGTCCGATAAAATTCTCGATATACCATTTATCCAATAAAATTCTCGAGCAATCATTACTTTTTACAATATGGGATTACTCCTGCATGGGTCAATCACAACAGGTGTTTTGTAAAAAAATGCATCTTGATGTTCCGTGCAATGCACGGGCCTCTTGCTAGTCCATGAAAACAACACATGGCAAAATTCCACGGCGAACTAGGGATTTGAATCTGTTGGGAGGGGCTGTTTGGATCTTGCCCAGGGTAGCCAAAATATTGGCGACCGTTTTGTCCACCGGTGCCTTTGCCACTGATGAACGAGGAATGGCTCGGGTGCTCATGCATCCTCCAGCGCGCACGTTGGAGACGAGCTCGCACGAGCTGTGTTCTTTTTGTTCGACCACGCCGCCCGAGGCGCCCGCAGACCGACCGGCGACCCGCAAATTACGCCATCCAACCGTAGTCGCACACATTATGACAACAACTCAACCAACCAGACGAAATTCACGCAAACACGGCGATATTTCATATAAACAACGACGGAAATCATATAAGGTACCAGATTTTCATACAAACATGACGGATTTCCTTACATTCAAATGAACTACGCGGTGCTAGTTCTAGACAACACAGGTATATAATACCTGGCCTAAATGTTCGCCCGCCGATCGATTTGTGTTCCTCATGTCCGGCAGCACGATCACCGGACTGCCGGGAGCCCCGGAGGTATATGCGGGGTCGACGAAGGTCCTCGCAACAAAAGGATCCAGCAAGACACCTGTTGTGTACGCCGGCGTCGACTCCGTGGTGGCCTTCATGGGACCCAAGCGGCGGCGGCCTCCCGTGTTCTACTTCTCCTTGATGATGGCGGCGGATGCGGAGGCGCTAGCCACCGACTCGTCGCTCTCTGCGCATCCGACTTTTGTAGCTGCTTGCATGGAGCGGCCGCCGGGATGGGAGTCTCGGCCACAGAAACGGGAGACGCGGTACGAGGCGGCGGCGTGGACGGCAGGAATGATGCCCGTGCGCCGCTCCTCGTCGAGCCAGCCTGGAGCGGCGAGTTGCTGAACCGCGCGCCGGCTTGGGGCGGCAACTGGCTCCGTCGGGCGAGGGGAGGGAGGTGGATCAGCGAGCTACATAGCTCGTATCCGTCGGGCTCGGTCGGACACCCAGCCGGCTTGGATGCGGAATAACTACTCTTCGTAAGCCATTGTAAGAGTGGACAAAATGGTGAAGGAGGAGATAGGGGAGCGGCGGAGGTGTGCGATTCTTGGCCGGCGTTTGGCCTCGTTTAAATAGTAGATTAAATAGACGGCGGGCGGGAGGAGCTCGGCCGGCATTACGTTTAATGCCGGCCCGGTCATGAACGGATGTGTGTCCAGAGTGGGTTTCTCGGCTTCCACACTGGCGGGTTTCATGGAGGTGTTTGAATGCGGCAAGGAGGCGTGTTCAGCCGGGCGTGCAGTGAGTGGCGCCCTCGACTCTGACGTAGGACAGCACACCATTCTTCCACTGATGTGTGGGCTCTTTGGGTACATGGCCTGCATGTCAGTGACCCAACGCAGGCAGCGCACAGCAGAGGAACCTTTGGTGGGCCAGGGCGGTCAGAAGCGGGCATTTCATAAACCGATGATTGTTCATTGAGTGTGACGTCATCCTTTTCATGTAGATAAGCCTACTATGTTGATAGCCCGTTCGATACGTTGTGATTCATAAAGACCGCTACAAACATCAATGTTCTGCTTATCACAGATAAGATTGATTAATACCTGTAACAATCCATGTCCTTAACAAAGGGTGCATGCACGTATAGGTTGAGCGTGTGTCTTGCGTCGTGTGCTGTGTGCATGCAGGTGTGCGAGTCTTGCGTGCATGCAAGGGTACGTTTCAGTGTTTCATGCATGTGTGCGTACGTGCATGTGTTCGTGAGTGCATGTGTACGCGTCAGTGTTGCACGCCAGCATGTGTGAGTGTGTTCATTATGTGTACGTGTCAGTGTTGCACGCCTGCATGTGTGTGTGTCTTGTGTGCGTGCATGTGTACGTGCGGGGTGAGGCTACACGTCAGTCGACTGACTTTTTCATCTCCAGTCATTAGATTTTCCAGCCATTGGATACAAAATCAAGGGCCTACAGTTTATCATCAAACTCCACCCCCTGAGCCGCTAGCCACCACCGGCAGAACCGCCGGCCCCCGCCGCCCACGGCTGGCCCACGCCGCCACAACGCCCCGCCCATCCCGAAACCACTCCTCAGCGCCGGTCCGCCGCCGCACCGGCCATCCCTCTAGCCCCCACCCTCCCGCGCCGAGCTTTTTCTCCGGCGATCCCCACCCCACCGCCCAATCAACGCGCCCCCACCGCCGGCGGCTGCCAACCAGAGGTCTCACGACTTCGAGTACCCACCGACCACTAATTTATACCATTTCCGTCCTTCATATATGCGCTGACGGGTGGGCCCTATGGTAATGTGCGCTGCTGAATGTGGACCGTTTGACTAGTCGATTGATCGTGTCATCAACAAATTACAGAGCTGTATGGTGAGCCAGTGACCGTATGATCACCCTAAAATGTATTTTATTAACACAGTACAGACTCAAACTACCATTTTTTTCTTTCATATACGGGCTGACAGGTGGGCCCCACGGTTACGCGCCCCGATGGTGCAACACTAGTTGCGCCACGTGGAACGTCTGACTGGTCAATTGATTGTGTCATCAACGAAATACGGAGTTGTACGGGTGAGCCAGTGACCGTATAATCATGACATGTATTTTTTTAACACGGCATGCACGCAAGGGCTCATATATACGCGCAAGCACTCACCGCTATAAGCGCACACACGCAGACCCTACCCCTATGAGCACCTTCGAGAGAGTGGGCCATCATATGATCTTGAGACTTTACGAAGTCACCATAGGTGCCTTGTAGTCGAGTGGAACGTCTCCTCCCACTGAACGCACATCGCCGGAAAATACTGAAATTACCCCAGGATAAATGCGAGCACCGGGACTTTAACCCTGGTGGGCTAGATAAGCCACTGTCCTCCTAACCATCCAACCACATGTTGGTTAGCACGACAAAATGTATGTAGTGACCGTGATGAGCTTATTCTGAAGTCCAGTAACCGTATTGTGCTTTCGCTTCAAATACAATGACCGTAAGTGTCGTCAACAAAATCTGAAGCGCGATCAAATGCAAAGTCCGTCAGTGTCATCAAGAAAATACGGAGACGTGTCATGAGCTACATACCGTATGATCACCACGAGAATGTATACGGTGACTGTAATGAGCATATTCTGAACTCCAGTGACCGTATAGTGCTTTAGCTTGAAATACAGTGACCGTCATGCGTGAATGTGTCGTGGGCTTGCATACTTTTAGAGGGCCGAGAGATAGTTTGTGTGCGTACACGAAAGTGGTGTAGAAAGAGGAGATGTCCGGTGGAGACAAGGAGAGATATGCCCTTCGTTTCTCTTTCCCGTGACTAATATTTTAGAAGAATATATAAACATTCACAATGCAGAACAAATATTTTTGGATGCACCATGCAATTAATTTTCATGTATAACATTGTACTATTAGATATGCTTATTTTCTTAGTGGCCGATTGCTTGTGTGGTGTGGTGGGCACATCATTTCTAGTTGTGGTGGGTCAACATGAGGACTCATGGGTCGGTTCCATCCTGTGCCACATAGGTTGGACCGAGATGCGTTATACGAAGACCCATGTGGAGGACTCGGTGTACAACACAAAGCTAGCTACCATAGTTGCGGAGGACTCTATCCCCACTGGTGATAAGCCGACTATATATGATTTGTAACCCTAGGCCCCCAGTATGTTATAGAAGCTTGGGGCTAGTTAAATCGATAGTATACACACACGCACAATGCACGGTATTCACGTGTACTTTGTACACACCCTATCACTAATATACTGATTACCGGGGTAGGCTTTTCCTCAAATGCAAGGGTCGAACTAGGGCAAAACTTTTCCTCGTATTACCATCCAGCCTAACAGTCAGGGATATCCTACCGAATGATATGATGAAATCATATCTGCCAACTACTAAGAGAGGGGTGTGTCTGGGGGGCCAATGTGTACGAGAGAGGCCTAAATATAATGTGCGTGCGGGAGACACGTAGGCACATATATGTGCGTATAGAGGGCTAGTAGAGACCGTGTGTGTGTATATATGCATGTGAGAGAAATAGTGTTTTCCAACTGAGATTAGTGAAAAGAGTGGTACATAGTAGTCAGAAAGAGAGAGAGAGAGGGAGAGATACAGAGACAGCATGTGCGTGAGACTCCCCGACACCCCGAGAGAGATTGTGAGCATGTGTGAAAGAGAAATGTCGATGCATATAAAGTGTGTGCACTTATGCGGTAGATAGAGAGATATATAGCGCGTTTGTGAGAACGGGCCGAGGCATAGTGCATCTACGTGTAAAAGGCGGTTCTACGCATTAAATTAAAATATAAATGGCATTATTATTTTGGATGAGATCATGAATTTTGCTAATTATGTATGGATGAAAATCGGTCTATCGACACCCATACTCTATTGAATTCTAGCATGTGCATGTGTTTATTTCTTATTATCGATCCATAGAGTGGGAGCAGTTTGAAATACAGGCAATGGATGCTTTTGCAATTCATATATAAACATTAATTAGTGCACTCCATGTTGTTAGTGTGAAGCACTTTATACATTTGTCACTTGCATGGATACATTCCAAATTGCTAGCTACAAAATAGAATACATGTCGAATTCAACATAAAGGGGGTTTCGAAGATTCGAATTCATAGGAAGTGCATTCATCTATTTGAACCCGAGATAAATGGCATTTGTAAATCAGATGTAAAAGGGGGCATCAATCTTTGTTGTGCGTTTGAACATGCTATATATATTCATACGCATGTCTAAATTTTTTTTTGCAACCAAGGAGATTATATCTGGAACCATGCATGAACTGAGTAAGTTGCATATTTTTTAATATATACTCGTGTACAATGTATATTCAAATGTACCACCTCCATTCCAAAATAATCGTTGCTTTAGGATTTTCAAGAGTAAAGATTTGTGAAGTTTGACAAATCCTGAATGTTCAATTCAAGAGAACCGAAAACGTTAATGCTTCTGCTCCCAAATATTGAATGAAGCGCCAAATAGGCCTCTGGTCACCCGAAACCGCGCGAGACTAATGCTTGGTGGTAGGAAATTACTGTCCTCACTCTGGACCGTGTAGCCTATCGGCCCGATGTCCAAAGGTCTAAACCGGGGTAGGTTTGTAACTTCACCAAAGACGCCAGTCTCAACCGCCTCAGAGAAGCATTCATACGCCATGGGCGCCTAAACACCCATGCGCTTGGCCAAAATCTATGCCGCCCACATTTTGGGACACCTGAGATTACTATCCTACCCCCAACCCGCAATATGTCCGAAATTCTAGATGGGGGAAAGTTTGTAACTTTCCCCAAATTTCAAACAAGCGCGTCCTAAACCGAAACATTGTTCCCCCTCAGTTCCCCGCCTCCCTCCGTTTCCCCATTCATACTCCGTGGGCGCCAAAACACCCTCTCCACCAGCCGCTAAACCCCAGCCTCCTCCGTCCTCCACCCCATAGCGCCCAATCCACGTCCGCCCTCCTCCATCATGCCAGAGCTGGTACCCCGACGTCGTCGTGCATCGCAACCGCAACCGCAACACCCTCAAGGACTTAGCAGCTGAAGCCGAGGTAGAGCTGCCTCCACGACGCCGACATCGACGTGCGCCGTACCAGAACCACTCTGACCACGCCGTCCTGCGCCTCACTGCTGCCGCTCCACTGTCTCAACCATCCACCACACCGGAGCTGTTCCCGCTACGCCGTCGTTCGCCGCCTCGGATCTGCTTCCCCGCCGCCGACAGACGGCCACCGCACCACACTCAACAACTTGGCCATGGGTTCGTCCAAGGTTGCACCGTCCTCCACAACTTCTCGTTTCCTGCGAACCACAAGAAGATCATTGGAAAAACAGAAGGATGACACAACATTGCCAGCAGAAAGAGGTACTCCTCTTCCCTTATTCGTGCAAACCTTACGTCTCTGCTCACACCGTATTCATCCCATGAAAGAAACTAGTTGAGCGCTTCTTACTGCATCTTCTTCGTGATACTAAATGCACAAGGTTTCCTCCCTTTACTATTTCACCTTTGCTAGAGGTCAGTAGCCCGCCTGGATTTCAATTCAGGGTCAGTGGAAACGCAATTAAAATAAGCAGCGCCCGCTTAGGCGCGCAGAGCACCTAGTCCGCCTGTTCACTAGGGAAGCGGCGCATCGGTGTCTATCATAGGGGTGTGGGTGCAGGAGCTTCTTGCGCCCGATCTGGAGGTCGGCGAGGCTTGAATATATTGCCGGGGGGTGGTGCCAAGCACGGCGGTGCGGTGAGGTCGAGGGGAGGGTGCAGGCAGGGGACTAGGCCGGTGGTCGCTGCCGTTTCAAGGAAGATCATCAACACTGACTGGCTGGAGGTAGATGAAGGCAATCTGCCCGTTCTTTGTACATCGGACGGTGCAGAAAAAATGGACTGACCTATTTGTTTCAAGTCGAATGTTATTTTCATAGAATCTTGTAGTAACTTAGTCTGCCACGCATGTTGTAGAGCTATCATATGTCTCCCGTCATTTATTTCTCACTGACCTGCTATCTGCTACCTTTACACTATACTAATTGTGCACACACTTCACCCATACTCACACTATTGTTTTTTTATGCATGGGTATTTCATACTTTGACGCTCCAGTGTAATTTGAAGATAAGCACTAAGCGTTTCAGCGCTCTAAAGTATGCAGTGTCAGCAGTTGGAGACAGTAAACATAGCTCTGCAGTTGATGATCTCAATTTCCACACACAACCATCCCAGGTGCTTTCTTTAACTTTGCGCTGTCAAATGTGGTTGCACGTTGCATATGGTGTCTAGCTTGTATTGTTTCCAATTTGGTTGAATTGCATGTGCTTACTTTACACCTTATACCTTTGATAATGACATGCCTTCCTGTTTTTGATACATACTACATATGTCTATTAACCATGTTCGTATATCAAACTAATGCTCTTTTGTATCCCTCGTCAATCACTTATGATGAGATAGTCACCCAGGTGGGTTACTGTGAGACGCCATACTCGTTTAAAGAGTGTAGTGTCATCCTCCCCACATGATTCTCAAGAAACAGCAAGGCTAAATAAAGATAGTCAACGTAGCTCTCTAGTTGATGACCGCAATTCCCCCACACCACCATCACAGGTGCTTGCTCTAACTTTGCAGTGTGATATGTGGTTGCATGTTGCATACGGTGTCTAGCTTGTAATGCTTCTAATTAGGGTAAATTGCATCTGCTTAGTTTACACATTATACCTGTGAATATGACATGCCTTCCTATTTTTGGTACACACTACATCTATGTGTTAACCTTGTTCTTACATGAAACTACATCTCTTCTGTATCCTGCATCAATCACTTACGATGAGTCACCTTTATTTATTGTATATTGCATATTATTTCTAGCCTGTTGCCATGTATTGCTTCTAATTTGGTCAAATACATTTGTTAGGGCACCCTTTTAATTTGGCAGAGTGATATTGGTTTCATCTTTCATATGGTTTCTAGCTTGCATTGATTCCAACAAGTTCAAGCACCTTGTGGTTAGTTTACACTTTATACATCATACATGTCAATATGTCATGCCGCCCTGTTTTCCATACATATTCCATCCTCCTATCATGCGGCTGCCTTACATGAAAGTAGTGTTAAATCGATATCATGCATCAATGAGTTACGAAGAGCAAATTTTATTCCTTTTTCTTGTGGGTTTGACTTGACAAGGCAAAATCAAGAAAGAGGAAGGAAAAAAGTAAGGAAGGCGATGATGGTGGTCCTCTGCAACAACGTAAATGGAGCATCTGTGCGATTCTCCTTGTCTTGATAGTGCATTACAAGGTCCAAGTCTCCGCTCCCCTACTCCACCATCCAAGGTGCTTGCTCTAACTTGGCAGTATGATATCTGGTTGCATGTTGCATATGGTGTCTAGCTT
This sequence comes from Aegilops longissima, assembly GCA_021605205.1. Lineage (NCBI taxonomy): Eukaryota > Viridiplantae > Streptophyta > Magnoliopsida > Poales > Poaceae > Aegilops > Aegilops longissima. The sequence goes on along the minus strand of CM038677.1, from coordinate 537,216,355 downwards.
GTATTGCTCCTAATTAGTGTAAACTGCATATGCTTAGCTTACACGTGATACGTGTGAATATGACACGCTTTCCTGTTTTTGGTACATACTATATCTGTCTATCACACCATGTTCTTACATGAAACTACTCTTCTTGTGTATCCTGCATCAGTCACTTATGATGGAACACCTTTAGATTGGCAGTGTGATATTGGTTTGCGTCTTGAATATGATTTCTAGCATGTATTGCTTCTAGTTTGATGAACACCACCTATGACAAGACAGTTTTAACTTGGCAGAGTGATATTGATTGCACCTTTCATATGGTGTCTAGTTTGCAGTGTTTCTAATTTGTTGAAGTGTCTTCTGCTTAGTTACCACATCATAGGTGTGAATATGTCAAGCCGTCCATTTTTTCGTACATATTCCATCATCGTATCATGACTTTGCCTTTCATTAGAGTAGTGTTCGTCAGTATCATGCATCATGAGTTCTGAAGAGCGAATTATATTCCTTTTTCTTTCACGGTTTAACCTCACAATGCAAAATCAATTAAGCTGAAGGAAATTGGAAAGGCATTGGATGATGATGGTCCTTCCAAGCAACTGAAACAGAGGTTCTCTACAGATTCTACCCCGCCATCCTCCCAACAAGATTCGCAAGACAACGCAAGGCTAGACAGTCAATGTAGTTGTGTAGATGATGAGCACATCTCCCCTACTCCACCATCACATGTGCTTGCTGTAACTTGGCACTATTATATGTGGTTGCATGTTGCGTATGATGTCTAGCTTGTATTGCTTGTAACTTTGTTGAATTGCATCTGCTTACTTTACACATAATGCCTGTGAATATGACACGTGTTCCTATTTCTAGGACATACGTGTACATGATGAGCACATCTCCCCTACTCCACCATCACAGGTGCTTGCTCTAACTTGGCACTATTATATGTGGTTGCATGTTGCGTATGATGTCTAGCTTGTATTTCTTCTAACTTTGTTGAATTGCATCTGCTTACTTTACACATAATGCTTGTGAATATGAAATGTGTTCCTATTTCTAGAACATACGTGTACATGATGAGCACATCTCCCCTACTCCACCATCACAGGTGCTTGCTCTAACTTGGAACTGTTATATGTGGTTGCGTTTTCCGTATGTTGTCTAGTTTGTATTGCTTTTGATTATGTTGAATTGCATCTGTGTAGCTTACAACTTATACCTGCAACAATCACTTACCCATAAGACACATTTAACTTGGGACTGTGATGTAGGCTGCATCTTGCATTGTCTTCTAGCTTGTACTGCTTCTAATTTCTTGAAATGGCACTTACAACGAGACACTTTTTACCTGATAGAGTGATATTGGTTGCATGTTCATATGGTGCCTAGCTTTCATTTGTTCTAGTTTTGTTGAAATGCCTTCCGCTTACTATTTTTTCATACATATTCCATCCTCCTATCGTACGTGTGAATATGAAATGCTGTCTTTTTTTTGTATATATTCCATCCTCCTATCCTGTGCTTGCCTTACGCCAAAGTAGTGTTCATCTGTATCATGCATCAACCAGTTATGCAGAGCTAATTTTATTCATCTTCTTGTGGTTTTGACTTCATAAGGCAATATAAGAAAATAGGAAGGAAAAGACTAAGTTACGGGATGTTGGTGGTCCTCCGCACCGACGCAAACAGAGACTCTCTAGATTTGCTACTGCTACTGCTAATGAAGTTGAAGTCCCAAGTCTACATGATGAGTTCATCTCCCGTACTCCACCATCGCAGGTGCTTGCTCTAAGTTGACAGTGTGATAATTGGTTTCATGTTGCATATGTTGTCTAGCCTGTATTTCTTCTATTTTTATTAAATTGCACCTGCTGAGTTCATACGTTATACATGTGCATATGACATGGCGTTCTGTGTCTAGAATACACTGCATCTATCTATCATACCATGTTCTTACATCAAAGTACTGCTGTTGTGTATCCCGCATCAGTCACTCATGATTGGACACTTTTAACATGGCAGTTTGATAGTGGTTGCATCTTGCATTGATTTCTACATTGTACTGCTTCTAATTTTTCGAATTGCCACTTATGACAAGACACTTTTAACTTGGCAGTGTAATATTGGTTGCATCTTTCATATGGTGTCTAGCTTGCATTACTTCTATTTTCTTGAAAATCCTTCTGCTTAGTTTACACATCGTAGCTGTGAATATGTCATGCCGTCCTGTTTTTCTTACATATTCCATCCTCATAAGGTTGTCTTACATCAAAGTATTGCTTGTCTGTATCATGCATCTATGAGTTCTGAAGAGCGAGTTTATTATTTTGTGTTGGGGGTACGGCTTGACATGGCAAAGTCAAAAAAGAGCAAGGAAAATAATATAGTAGGGAGTGGTGTTACTCGTCGGGTGAAACGGAAAAGGATCTGCCCTCCAGATTCTGGTGGTACATATAGTGCAGTAGAAGGTCCAAGTCCACCGGCTAAATCTACAAACACAGTATCACCTGCTCCACCAGCTGCAACATCCGCTTCAACTGTACCAACATCTCAATGAGTTACTCATTCGTTTGCTCCGGAACTGGCCAGTTCCCAAGCTGCCTTCACACCTAACACTACTTCCGAAGCACTGCTGACACAACAGGACTTGGCAAGATCAGATGAACCTCATGAGCATCAACACCAAGATGGTACTTGACCGGGTCAAGTTGCAGTTGCATGCTCCTTTATATGTACTCTCACAGTTAAATATACACTAACATTTTCCATATTCGTTGTTGAACTAGCACCACGTTGAAGCGGAAACAGACATCAAGGATAATGCTTGATAGATTAACAAAATCTAAAGGAGGAAGAATGGAGATCCATTTTGAGGCAGGTTTAAAAAGGCCACGTGATGCTACAGAGTCAGCCAAGTTAGTATCAGAGGCAACCGTTGCCGTTAGGTGTCATGCACGTGTCCTCCCAACGTGGATCCAGTACAGGAATGAGAAAGACAATACCCAGTTTAACACCATCCTTGACCATTTATCCGTAAGTAATGTTATTCATTGCAATTAGTAATATTGTCTTGCTCTGTCCCATACTTTCTAGCTTCCTCCTAATAAGACTCACATTCTTTTTTCAACAAATGAGGTTCAAGTTGGATCTGAAAGATGATGCAACTAAACAAGCATGCACTCATGTTTTTCAGTCCGCTCTACGACAGTATCGGTACCACCTTAGAAAATCTCACTTTGAAGGCAAGGCTAACAATTAAATCGCCCAAACATCTCCAGTGGAATATATTACAAACGAAGACTGGACAACCCTCGTTAAACACTGGTATGATCCAAAGTATCAGGTAGGCTATATGTATTTGATCAGACCACATATTGAACTTGTATTTATGTATGTGCCTTACAAGTGTATCTTCTTCTAGGCTAACTGTTTGAAGAACAAGACCAACCGTTCTAATGTGAAATTCCAACAGACAACAGGATCTCGTAGCTATATTGCACACTGCAAGGCTCTTGTAAATAGCTGCTACTTCCTTCTTTTTTCTGTGCCATATTATCGTATATATATTGACTTGTTCCAAATACAGAGGAAAGCCTGTGCGGACCAAAAAGAACCTGAACCGAATGCAGTGCAAATCTTCAAGGATTGCCACACCAACAAGATGAAGGGCATGAGCACACCAGTTCAAGCCGCTGTTGTAAGTCCTTACTCCTCCTACCTTTGAACTGATTGGTACTGTGATGTGTTCATTTAACTACTTGGTTTGCAGCCAATTTCAGTTACTCTGTTCACTTTTATACATAGTTGTCTTAACGTATCATTTCACCTTACATGGTTTAAAAGAGATGAAGGATATTCTTTTGGTCTTGATCTGTATTCTAGTTGTTATGTTCATGTGCGCACACAATGATAAAATAGCTGTTTGTTTTATATCTGTTTGCTCATGATATGAATGATGTCATACTATGTTCATCCTACTTTAAACCACGTCTCTTTATCCTTAGATGTCAACGAATGTGAGGAAATAGACAATACAGTAGGCATGCTACATGGACATATGTTCCGAAAGTGATTTTATTATGTAGTTGGCACTACAATACATGCTAATGTATTATAGTAGTTCACCAAAATAAGTTATGTATAAAAGTGTAACCTACTTTGGTTGTTTTTGCCTCATTAGTAACTTATCTGGTACACTAATCTACAAGTTCAAACTTTCAGGAAGCTATGGAACAAATGATTGAACAGCCACAACCACCTGAAGGTGACGAGGCTACCACAGGAACAATGTCACCTCTTGCTGCAGTGCGTCAGTATCTCTCCACTAAACAAATCTGGGTAATTCTGGGTTGGTTGTCATGGTAACCTCGTCCAAATCGCCTACTAAAAAAAATCTTCCTGCTAGACAGAGTGATATATCTGTGCTCCAGACACAAGTCCAATCCCTAATGGACGTCGTTTTGGAAACAAGAATAGTGGTTGACAAATGTCGTCAAGATATGATTGGTTTTGAAACCAGACTATCAGACATTCGCTTCGTTGTTCAAGAGAAATGGCGGAAAAAGGTGAAGATCGTGCTCCTCCATCAGATTCTATAGCCTGAAACATTAGCACTCAGGTCAAATGATCTGTGCTTCTATGCATCTGATGGTGCTTTTATCTGCAAGGACTGTAAACTTTATGCCAACAGGCCTTTTGTTGTATGGTTGGAATTTATTTTGGTGTGATACAACATTTATGATGCTGCCAAAGGCTACAATGATTACGATGCTATTTTTGTATGGTGTAGGTTTATCTTAGTAATATATTCGGCCGAAAGCTTCGTAGGAGCCCAACATGCCAACATTCGTCGGGCCCATTCCAACTGGGCTAAAAACGATTATGGGCCAAAATTTGCATGTAGCCCACTAAAAATATCTGGGCCTAAATCAGCATAAGATTTCATATTTTTTCTGGTAGGCATGTGCCCATATTGGGCCTTTAACAAGCCTAAACATAATTTGGGCCCTCAGTAACAATAGGCCGTTTACAGGTGTAAATACATCGAGCCCATAAAAACGTGGGCCTTTAAAAGATCGAAAGTGAGATTGGGCCCATTTACGATGCGGATCTTTCATAGGCCGAAATTCGGACGGGCCGTAAATGCGCCGACCTAATACACGTGCCTTTAACAGGCCGGAAGTTCGGTCGGGCTAGATTATTGTCATTTTTATATGGGCCATTAATGGGCCCGATGTGACGTTGGGCCACATATGGCACATGGATTTCGTCCGACGTTAACAGGCCGAAAATCACAACAGGCCGTAAGTGGCCCTAATCTATAGTGGGCCTCTAACATGCCGAATGTCAGACATGGCCGAATATGACCCAAATCCTTCATGGTCGTTTATGGGCCAAAAGTTTCAATAGCCTGTAAATGGGCCCAAATGAAGCTGGACCTTTAACAGGCCAGAAATACACCGGGTCGTAATTCGGTCCATATACTTAGTGGACTGTTAACGGGCCAGAACTGACCATGGGCCGTGATGATGACAAGTTTAGAACAGGCCATTGATGGGCCGATTTGACACTAGCCGTACGGGCCTTAACTGAGAATGTTGGGCCTTTAGCTGGCCGACCCATTATGGTCTGCAAAATCTTGTGGGCCTTTAGCTGGTCTGGCCCATTGTGGTCCACTAAATCTTGTGGGCCTTTAGCTTGGCTGGACCATTATGGTCTGCAAAATCTTGTGGGCCTTTAGCTGGGCCGGCCCATTATGGTCCGCTGAATCTTGTGGGCCTTTAGTTGGGCCGGCCATTTAAACTTTATGGGCCACTTTTGGGCCCGTACACGTGTCAACATATCATAGGCCCATCTCGACCGTTGGATGAGTGACACCTGTGCCAACACGGAGATGACGCGTGGTTCCGTCGGCCAATGAGAATTTTACACGTGGAAAATCGGCATTGGTCGTGGCTGTTAGCGGGTTATCGGATCCAAAACCGGACCCGATTGCTTAACGGCGTCCTATTACGGTGGATGCCACATGTCGGTCACCCTTGACGAAAGCACTTCTATGACGCGTGATTTATCGTCATGGAAGTGGACACTTCCGTGATGATAATTTTGGTAATGTAATGGAACACTTCTACGACAGCATAGGTATGACTATCTTCATTCTGTCAAAAATTTGTCATGGATGTACATGCATGACAGAAACGTGACCTACTATGACAAACACGTATCATCACGGAATTGTATTTTTTTATAGTGGGGCACGTCGGCAGCGTATGAAATGCGTTTGTCCGACGGTGCCAGAGGATAGACTCATCCACTGTACACCTTTCCACCTCCTGTGTGCCATTGTGGCAACCCATTTTTGTCTATAAAAGGAGGCCCGAGGCGACCAGGAGGAGGATTCAGATCTTTTGTGCAAGTTACACCCCGTAGCTAGCTCAAGAACACTCAAATACATCCACCAAAGTAGGACTAGGGTATTACGCGTCCACGCGGCCCAAACCTGGGTAAACGATCTGTGTGCTTCCTGTCAGACCCGCTCTTTGCACAACCCCGCGCCCGCCGTCCATAGAAGGGATCCCAGTGATCCCATAGGTGTTGATTTCCACCGACATCTTTGGCGCGCCAGGTAGGGCAGTATGGCGCAGTTGTGGAAATCTAGTCTGATCGAGCAGCGGCTTCATTGTGGCCGTCGTTCCAAGGAAGAAGACGACCAAGCTTGATGGCACCATCTGCCGATGCAGTGGACACCCGTGCAACGACAGAAAAGCTAAGTCGTGCGAAACTTTAAGCAATTTCTTTCTATATATAAGGTTATTGTCCTCGAAGGTCCTGCCCTATGTGTGGAAAACCTGCACGCAAAGGGGCCCTTCCTCTATTGGCAACGCCCTTGCTCTGTTTCGAGTCCGCTCAACAGCTCAAGCGGCCGTGTCGAGAATGGCAGAGTAGCCTTCCGCAATTGGCAACGCTCTCGATTCTGACTCGAGTCAAGCTCCACAGTTCGAGCGGCCGCATTGACAGCGGTAAGGTGGTTTGCCTGGCGGCAAGCGCACCCGGCAGGCCATTGGGGTTCCGTCATCAAGGTGCCGCGGCCTGGGTTTACGCGCTGGCAAGCCTACCCGATTAACGTAGGGTGAACATACAAAGGAAGATCAAACAGGAAGATAACATGCATCATCTCAACAGTATTGCAGAGTTATATTACATCAGTTGTTGCCGCGGTTCTAACTAAAGATAGAAATTGTCTTGGTCATGAACCTGCAGCGGCAATGAGAAACGGGGTGCCTAATCCCGGCGCACGGACTCCACCCTCTTAATTTCGTCGATGCGGCTGATGACGGGCTCGATATGCTCCTTGAGCGTCGCGAGGTCCACACCCTCCGGCAAGCTCTCCAGCGCGGCATCAAAGTCGAGGTTGGGGTTCCAGTACACCACCTTGGTGAGGACCTTGGTCATGGCACCCCGACAAAGCTTTCGGGCCTCGTCGGCCAGAGAGGCCGCCCTGTTGGAGCGAAACTGCTCCAGGGCCCCGAAAACACCCTCGAAGAATAGGGTGAGCTTGGCGTTGGGACTCGCGTTGCGCTCTGGGGTGTACCTAACATTTTGCATCCCCATGGCAGCTAGCTTCACGGTGATCCTGTCGGCGACGTCTTCGAGGCGGCCGATCCAGCGGTTCTCGCCTCCACAAAATCCTTGTGGATGGCGGCTTCGTTCTTCCGCAGCTGCTTCTCGGCCTCCAGATCCTTGGCCAAGGTCTCCTCCCGGGCCTTGGCCTCCGAGAGCGTCCCCTCAAGACCCTCCAGCTTCAGCTTCTGGTCTCTGATGGAGTCGTTGGACTTGGAGAGCTGCTGAGCTTTGCCGAGGACTGCGCCTCCACCAGGGCACTGTTGAGCGTGTACTTCTCCTTGGCCAACTTCAGGGCTTGATCCTTTAGCCCGCCCCACGCATGACCCCCACGTCACGCACGACCCTCCACGACGCGCATTCAACCCGAGTCGTGGGGCAGCGCAAGGGAGCGAAGATGTTACCGCGTTAAAAAACACCCCGCCTGCTCGCGCACCGATTTGGGCATGGCCCAACAATGTGTCGCGCTTATGTGTGGCCCAGGCCTGGAGGCTCCTATCGGTGTACAAAAGTAGGGGCTCTCCTTTTTACCCCTTTACTTGTGCACGGGCAGTCGGAGCCGCGCCCACGGCCACACCAACAGAGGAGGGAAGCTGGAGACAAGGCAACCAAAGCGACGACAAGACCAAGAGACACGAAGGGAAAGGGGGCGAGGTGGACTCCCCCGGCAAGGCCCTTGCCGGGGCGACCTCCGCGGCCCCGGCAAGAGCCTTGCTGGGGCAACTTGCCCGACGCCAGCAGAGTGTTCCACCCTTGAGCCCACGGGTTCCAACACCACCAACAAACCACATTGGAACCAAGGCTCGGGAGGCACCTCTGTGGTGGCATGCAGATCTTTGTCAAGATCATAAACACACAAGATCAGATGAGGACCAGAAGACGACGACCCTCGGCGAGATCCTTGCCGAGGAGATCCACGAGACCCCCGGCAAGACCCTTGCCGGGGATGACCACGATGCCACGGCAAGGCCCTTGCCGAAGGCACTTACGGGGCCGCGGCCAGGCCCATGTCTACCAAGACTACACCGCCGCTCCCATGCAGCTGCTAGCTTAACCAGCTGAGCAGGCACCTGCGTGGCAGCGTGCGGCCTCTACGCCGACTCAGCTAGCACCTGCGTGGTGGCATGCAGATCTTCGTGAAGACTCCACCACCGCACCAGCCCAGCAGTCAGCCAACGTGGCGGTACAACGCCTCGTCAGCTCGGACGCGCGTCGCAGCCAGGCGAGGCGGCGACAGCTGGGACGAGCTTCCTCGCCATCCCTGATAAAGCAAGAGGGGCACGTCGGCAGCGCATTAAATGCGTTTGTCTGACGGTGCCAGATGATAGACTCATCCACTGTAGACCTTTCCACCTCCTGTGTGCCACTGTGGCAACCCCTTTTTGTCTATAAAAGGAGGCCCGAGGCGACCAGGAGGAGGATGCGGATCTTTTGGGCAAGTTACACCCCGTAGCTAGCTCAAGAACATTCAAATACATCCACCAAAGCAGGACTAGGGTATTACGCGTCTTCATGGCCCGAACCTGGGTAACCGATCTGTGTGCTTCCTGTCAGACCCGCTCTTTGCACAACACCGCGCCCGCCGACCGTAGAAGGGATCCTAGTGATCCCATAGGTGTCGATTTCCACCGACAAAGGGGTTAAGGAAGGGTCTGGAAGGTGTGCCCAAGATAAAGGAGAGGAAGAGACCGGAGAAGATAGCTGTCTCCAAACAAGCCAGAGCACATAGCAGCCAGACGATGGATTCTGAAGAGCGTGTACCCGTGAAAGGTGCAGCCAAGTTCCATCTCACGGGCGAGCCATGCTACCGCCGAAATCGTTGGAGGCACTTTTAGGGGATCTCAGGAGACTGCATGATCATGTGCTGTCGACTAAGAAAAGCCTACTAGCCTCGAAGGATCCAGGATATCCTACATACGCGGCTCGTGTGCCTGAGGGGAAGTGCTACGTCGACACATGGCCTGCGGAGGTGTTCTTCCTGCGGTTTGACCATAACTTTGAGATGTTTCTGACAAGGCGGGTCGATTTTACAATCGTCCGCCTTTTTGCGCTACATATGAGCTCCGTCATGAAGAGAGAAGAAGTCGCGCAAATCTGTGTGTCGGATCCGTACTACATGCACGAGTCTTTCTTGAGTCTCGGCGACCTTGAGCATGAAACTGCTAGGGAGTACCTACAAAACTTCATGGTACAGAATAAGGACCAGGAAATTGTCCTCCTGCCTTATCATCCAAAGTAGGTCAGTTCTGGACAACCCTTTTGCACATTTCAACCATTCCTTCTCGCTCATATGGAGAATAATTTGAGGTGTCTTTTCCCTGCAGCAACGAGCGCGCCGAACTTACCGTTCTTTACCCGCGAGTCTCCCACGCCGTGTATTTCGACCCTACCAGAGACTACGAGAAGAAGGACTACACCCACATAATGAATATTCTAGATGATGCTCTCCAAGGCTTCAGCATTAGGGGTGGCCACCTGTAGATCAGGAAACAAAGGAACAAGAAGTTGGGTTTCTCACATAAAACTAACTTCTGCTGCAACCATGTCCCAAAACCAAGCAAGAAAGATGGATTCTACCTCCTCCATCTCATGATTGAGTTTAACACGGATCACCAAAAGCTTCGTATGACAACCAGAAAAGATGATCATATCCGCAAGTGGGTAGAATATCATGGATAAGCAGATTATAAACTTAGAGATGACTTCTTTCGCATCCAAAGGGACATTGCGACGATCATCATGAAAGAAGTCATCGACGAGAAGGGGATGTTCCACCACGGCCCTATATCACGAGCTGACGTCCGAACTCGCATAGGCATGCAACGTCATGACCTCACGCCATTCAAGAAGCTAGGGTCCATCCTTGATGATATGGAAGGATGGAACTTCTAGTGATTTACGATGCCGATGATGATGATATGTGTCGGTTGAACTTGTATACTTTACGTAGCGATGAAACTTTGTGATGTCCATGGTCCTAGCGAACTTGCGTAACGCTACTTTGTTAGTTTGGATGCGATGACATGCGTACCTCTAGTTAATTAGTTTGCGTACTATATGTTGCATCTAGTTGCTAACCCTTTCTTTTCGTGTTGCTCTAGTATTTTTTGTTGCATATGATCGTACATTATCTTGATGAAGATGCATCTCTAACAGTACCTAGATTCTTGATGGCGAAGGAGTGCTATGTCGGTATGCGAAGGGAAGGTTCGGGAGTGTACGACGAGTGGTCTGAGTGTCGGCGCAAGTGGAGGGTCTCGGCGCCACCATAAAGGCTTCAAAAGGACAAGAAGCACAAGCCGATTACTTGAGGTTCAGGCTTGCGCGAGAGAGGCCTCATAACCGCCGCCTCATGTAGTGCATAGTTCCGCTATCACTCATAGTGATAGCACTTCTCACGTATATCATTGTTTAGATGGATGACGTTGTAGTTGCAAGTATTCGAGACTTGCATGTATCGCTATTTTCGAGATGATGACAAGAGGCCACTTTGTGTTGGATGATGATTATGATGAGACTATTTGTATGTATATGCTATGATTACATTTCTGGTCTCGCAGCCATTTGTATGTGTATGATGATGACATTTGTATGTGCTAAAGATTCTTGTATAAAGCCTATTCAAATACAAAACAAATATGCAGGAAAAAAAACTAATAAAATTAGTAGTAGCGAGTGGAGAAAAGTTAGCAGCAGCGTGCCTCTAGCAGTAGCGCGGCCTAATAAAGTGTGCTAGAGCTATTAGCAGTAGCGTGCTTGCTTGCTCCTCGCTGCTGCTACCCTTGTATAGCGATGGCGGGCAGGCAGACCGCTGCTGCTGCAACAGATTTAGTCAGAAGCGCCCGTGCAGTAGCGGGAACCCGCGCTACTGCTATACCTAGAACCCGCACTGCTGCTAGGCTTTTCCCTAGTAGTGCTATGTCCATGGCTCACTCTCATGTATTACGTGAAAGTTAAAAAAGTTTGAGAACATCAGAAGTATGAATCAATTGCTTGGCTTCTCATCGGGGTTGTGCATGATTTAAATATTTTGTGTGATGAAGATGGAGCATAGCCATACTATATGATTTTGTAGGGATAAGCTTTCTTTGGCCATCTTATTTTGAGAAGACATAATTATTTTGTTAGTATGCTTGAAGTATTATTGTTTTTATGTCAATATTAAAACTTTTGTTCTGAATCTTACGGATCTGAACATTCATGCCACAATAAAGAGAATTACATGGATCAATATGTTAGGTAGCATTCCACACCAAAAATTCTGTTTTTTATCATTTACCTACTCGAGGACGACCAGGAATTAAGCTTGGGGATGCTTGATACGTCTCCAACGTATCTATAATTTTTGATTGTTCCATGCTATTATATTAGCTGTTTTGCATGTTTTGTATGCATTAATATGCTATTTTATATGATTTTGGGGACTAACCAATTAACCTAGAGCCCAGTGCTAGTTTCTGTCTTTTTTCCTTACTTTAGAGTTTCACAGAAAAGGAATACCAAATGGAGTCCAAACGGAATAAAACTTTCGCCATGATTTTTCTTGGACCAGAAGACACCCAGGAGACTTGGAGTACAAGTCAGAGAAGTTTCGAGGCGGCCACAAGGGTGGAGGGCACGCGCAGGGGGTGGGGCGCACCCCCCAACCTTGTGGGCCCCTTGTAGCTCCCCTGGCCTAATTCTTCCTCCTTTATATACTCTTATACCCCAAAAACATCCAGGGGAGCCACAAAACCACTTTTCCACCGCTGCAACCTTCTGTACCCATGAGATCCCATCTTGGGGCCTTTCCCGTCATCCAGCCGGAGGGTGAATCGATCACAGAGGGCTTCTACATCAACACCATTGCCTCTCTGATGAAGCGTGAGAGGTTTACTTCATACCTATGGGTCCATAGCTAGTAGCTAGATGGCTTCTTCTCTCTCTTTGATTTTCAATACAAAGTTCTCCTCGATGTTCTTGGAGATCTATTCAGTGTAATACTCTTTTGCGGTGTGTTTGCCGAGATCCGATGAATTATGGATTTATGATAAGTTTATCTATGAATATTATTTGAATCTCCTCTGAATTCTTATATGCATGATTTGATATCTTTGCAAGTCTCTTCAAACTATCGATATGGTTTGGCCAACTAGATTGGTTTTTCTTGCAATGGGAGAAGTGCTTAGCTTTGGGTTCAATCTTGCGGTGTCCTTTCCCAGTGACAGTAGGGGTAGCAAGGCAAGTATTATATTGTTGCCACCGAGGATAAAAAGATGGGGTTTTCATCATATTGTTTGAGTTAATCCCGCTACATCATGTCATCTAGCTTACTGCGTTACTCTGTTCTTATGAACTTAATACTCTAGATGCAGGCAGGAGTCGGTCGATGTGTGGAGCAATAGTAGTAGATGCAGAATCGTTTCAGTCTACTTGACATGGGCGTGATGCCTATATTCATAATCATTGCCTTAGATATCGTCATAACTTTGCGCTTTTCTATCAATTGCTCGATAGTAATTTGTTCACCCACTGTAATAGTTCCTATCTTGAGAGGAGCCTCTAGTGAAACCTATGGCCCCTGGGTCTATTTTACATCACATAAGTTTCCGATCTATATTTTCAGTTTCCTATTTCTTTTACTTTGCAATCTTTAATTTCCATTCCATAAACCAAAAATACCAAAAATATTACTTTACCGTTTATCCATCTCTATCATATCTCACTTTGCGAATAACTGTGAAGGGATTGACAACCCCTTTGTCGCGTTGGTTGCAAGTTGGTGTTTGTTTGTGCAGGTATACGGTGGCTTGTTGCGTAGTCTCCTACTGGATTGATACCTTGGTTCTCAAAACTGAGGGAAATACTTACACTCCTTTGCTGCATCACCCTTTCCTCTTCAAGGGAAAACCAACGCAATCTCAAGAGGTAGCAACAACACATGTCTATGGTAGGAAAGCTTAACCATCTTTGATCAACGAGCTAGTCTAGTAGAGGCTTACTAGGGACATGGTATTTGTTTATGTATTCACACATGTATTTAAGTTTACGATCAATACAATTGTAGCATGAATAATACACTTTTATCATGAATAAGGAGATATAAAATAACAACTTTATTATTGCCTCTAGGGCATATTTCCTTCAGTCTCCCACTTGCACAAGAGTCAATAATCTAGTTCACATTGCCATGTGATTAACACCTATAATTCACATTGCCATGTGATTAATACCCATAGTTCACATCGCCATGTGACCAACACTCAAAGGGTTTACTAGAGTACATAATCTAGTTCATATTGTCATGTGATTAACACCCAAAGAGTACTAATGTGTGATCATGTTTTGCTTGTGAGAGAGGTTTAGTCAATGGGTCTGCCACATTCAGATCCGTATGTATTTTGCAAATTTCTATGTCTACAATGCTCTGCATAGAGCTACTCGATACGTCTCCAACGTATCTATAATTTATGAAGTATTCATGCCATGTTTACAATAGTTTTATATGATTTTGGTATGACTTGATTAGAACTAACCTGGACTGACGTTGTTTTCAGCAGAACTACTGTGGTGTTGTTTTTGTGGAGAAATAAAAGTTCTCGGAATGCGATGATAATCAACGGAGAATTTTTCTGGAAAATATAAAAAATACTTGAACAAAAATCTACCGGAAGGGAGTCCCGTGGCCCCACGAGGGTGGGGGCGCGCCTACCCTCCTGGGCGCGCCCCTGTGCCTCGTGGACTTCCCGTGGGGCCCCCTGACTTGTTCTCGACGCCAACCTCTCCTAGAAATGCCCAAACCTCCAGAAAATAACCTAGATCGGAAGTTCCGCCGCCGCAAGCCTCTGTAGCCACGAGAAATCAATATAAGCCCTCTCTGGCACCCTGCCGGAGGGGGCCATCATCACCTGAGGCCATGGAGGAGGACCCGGAGGGGCCATCATCGCCATGAAGGCCAAGGACCAGAGGGAGAGCCTCTCCCCATCTAGGGAGGAGGCCATGGAGGAGGAAGCACAAGGGGGAGACCTCTCCTCCTCTCTCTCTCTCGGTGGCGCCGGAGTGCCATCGGGAGGGGAATCATCGCCGCAGTGATCGTCTTCATCACCATCACCATCATCATCACTATCCTCATCTCTTTTACACTGTCTACTCTCCCGCACCCCGCTGTAATCCCTACTTGAACATGGTGCTTTATGCCACATATTATGATCCAATGATGTTTTGCCATCCTATGATGTTTTGAGTAGATATCATGTGTCTTTGGGTTGATTGATGACATAGATTGGTATGAGTTGTATTTTTTATTTTGGTGTTGTCCTATTGTGCCCTCCGTGTCGTGCAAGCGTGAGGGATTCCCCCTGTAGGGTGTTGCAATACGTTCATGATTCGCTTATAGTGGGTTGCTTGAGTGACATAAGCATAAACCCGAGTAAGGGGGTTGTTGCGCATGGGATAAAGGGGACTTGATGCTTTAATGCTATGGTTGGGTTTTACCTTAATGATCTTTAGTAGTTGCGGATGCTTGCTAGACTTCCAATCATAAGTGCATATGATCCAAGAAGAGAAAGTATGTTAGCTTATGCCTCTCCCTCATATGAAATTGCAATGACGACCACCGGTCTTGTTAACAATTGCCTAGGACAATTCCGGACACCGATCCATCATTATTCGACACTCGCTATTTATAATATTTAGTAATATATTCTAACTTTATGATAACAGCACCTACTTTTATGTTTTAGCTCTCTGATATCATGCAAAGTTATCCTCTTCATACCCACAACGTAGTTTTATTTCTTATTTCTAGTTGGAAGCAAACGTTCGGTGTACGTAGAGTCGTATAAGTGGCAGATAGGACTTGAGAGAATATTGATCTTACCTTTAGCTCCTTATGGGTTCGACACTCCATAATTATCAGTTCCACCTTTGGGAATTGCTACGATGATTCACTGCACTTGGGGATTATCAAACTCTTTTCTGGCGCCGTTGCTGGGGAGCAATAGCGTGGGGTTGGTATTCTCGTGTGTGCTTGTTTGCTTTCTTCACTAAGTAGATTTTGTTTTTCCTTTTTGTTTCTGTTTAGTTGTGGATGAAACATAATAAAAAATTAGAAGAATGAAAATACAAAAAAATTACTTGCCTTTCATGCCTAAAAAGTTTTTCAATAAGAGAAGTGATTGGAAGGTTATGCATTGAAGAAGTGAGGGTCGACCTTGGACACTTGTGTTCATGCTTGATACGTCTCCAACGTATCTATAATTTTTTATTGTTCCATGCTATTATATTACCCCTTTTGGATGTTTATGGGCTTTATTTTACACAATTATATCATTTTTGGGACTAACCTACTAACCGGAGGCCCAGCCCATATTGCTGTTTTTTTTTCCTATTTCAGTATTTCGAAGAAAAGGAATATCAAACGGAGTCCAGTCGGAATGAAACCTTCGGGAGCGTGATTTTTCGAACGAACGTGATCCGGAGAGCTTGGAGTGCAAGTCAACAAGCTTCCGAGGAAGCCACGAGATAGGACGCCGCCCCCCCTGTAGGGCACGCCCCCCTGTCTCGTGGGCCCCTGGGGCGGCCACCGACGTACTTCTTCCTCCTATATATACCTACGTACCCCGAAAACATCCAGGGGCACCACGAAACACAATTTCCACCGCCGTAACCTTCTGTATCCGCGAGATCCCATCTTGGAGCCTTCGCCGGCTCTCTGCCGGAGGGGGAATCAACCACGGAGGGCCTATACATCAACATCCTTGCCCCTCTGATGAGATGTGAGTAGTTTACCACAGACCTACGGGTCCATAGTTATTAGCTAGATGGCTTCTTCTCTCTTTTTGGATCTCAATACAATGTTGTCCCCCTCTCTTGTGGAGATCTATTCGATGTAAACTCTTTTTGCGGTGTGTTTGTCGAGATTCGATGAATTGTGGGTTTATGATCAAGTTTATCTATGAATAATATTTGAATCTTCTCTGAATTCTTTTATGTATGATTGAGTTATCTTTGCAAGTCTCTTTGAATTATCAGTTTGGTTTGGCCTACTAGATTGGTCTTTCTTGCCATGGGAAAAGTGCTTAGCTTTGGGTTCAATCTTGCGGTGTCCTTACCCAGTGACAGAAAGGGTTGCAAGGCACGTATTGTATTGTTGCCATCGAGGATAACAAGATGGGGTTTATATCATATTGCATGAGTTTATCCCTCTACATCATGTCATCTTGCTTAATGTGTTGCTCTGTTCTTATGAACTTAATACACTAGATGCAGGCAGGAGTCGGTCGATGTGTGGAGTAATAGTAGTAGATGCAGGCAGGAGTCGGTCTACTTGTTATGGACGTGATGCCTATATACATGATCATGCCTAGATAATCTCATAACTATGCGCTTTTCTATCAATTGCTCGACAGTAATTTGTTCACCCACCGTAATACTTATGCTATCTTGAGAGAAGCCACTAGTGAAACCTATGGCCCCCGGGTCTATCTCTTATGATATTTGCTTCCAATTTACTTTTATTTGCATATTTACTTTTTGCATCTATATTATAAAATACCAAAAATATATTTATCTTATCTTACTATCTTTATTAGATCTCACTTTCGCAAGTGGCCGTGAAGGGATCGACAACCCCTTTATTGTGTTGGTTGCGAGTTCTCAGTTTGTTTGTGTAGGTGCGTGGGACTTTTGAGGAGCCTCCTACTGGATTGATACCTTGGTTCTCAAAACTGAGGGAAATACTTACGCTACACTTGCTGCATCACCCTCTCCTCTTCGAGGAAAACCAACGCAAGCTCAAGACGTAGCAATGCTCATGGAAACAATGTAAAAAAATTCATGGAAGCTTCTCTGAAAATAATTATCTCCTTGTATATATCCATTGTATTATAAAAATAATGTGCCAAGCTTTGGTTTTAGTATGATTAGATTGCTTGTTTACTATGTGCAGTATAAAAACAGAAACTTTGGCTGTAGCGTGTGCATTTACATTTTTTACTGGAAAGTCAAATGGGTCTGAAACTTTTTGCACATTACTTCTGTACAATTTTTTAAAATTTTCATATTTCTTTTAGAATTTTTGGAGTTACAGAAGTATACTAAACTTCCAAATTACTACAGACTATCCTGTTTTTGACAGATTCTGTTTTCTATGTGTTCATCGTTTATTTTGATGAATCTATGGGAAGTATCGGGGGGTATGAACCATGGTGAAGTTGGAATACAGTAGATAAAGTACTAATATGAAATTGGAATGAGTTTTCAACAGTACCTAAAGGTAGTGATTTGCTTTAGTATACTAACGGATCTCACAAAGTTTTTGTTAAGTTTTCGTGGATGAAGTGTTCAAAGAACGAGGACTTACTGATGTGAGAAGAATAAAGATAGGCAAGAGTTCAAGCTTGGGGATGCCCAAGGAACCCAAAGTAAATATTCCAAGGATACTCAAGCATCTAAGCTTGGGGATGCCCCGGTTGGCATCCCATCTTTCTTCTTCAACAATCAATCGGTATACCTCGGTTTTTGTTTTGTTCACATGATTTGTGTCCTTTGTGTTTTTATTTCTATTTAAGAACCAAGCTAGTATGATATGTCCCTTCATAAGTTTATATAATGACTCATGTGCTTGACTTATATCTTTCGAGTATGACCTTATAGAATGCTCTTTGTGCTTTATTTAAATCTTTTGAGTATGGTTTTATAGAATGCTTCGTGTGCTTCACTTATATATTTTGAGCTCTGATATTGGTTAGTCTATATTAATTGTAGAATGCTCCATGAACTTCACTTATATCTTTTGGAGTATGAATAATACTATCATCTAAAGCGTGTTTGGAAGATTGTCAACTTTAGAAATTAGTGATCCCACTATTCCGAATGAGAAGAATTTTGCTTATGTGGAGAGTAGAAAAATGTATATGCTTGTAGATCATGAAAATAATTCTTTATGTGATGGTTATATTGTTGAATTCATTCATGATGCTACTGAAAGTTATTATTAGGGAGGAATAGATGCTTGTAGGAGTTGCAATAATATCAAGTTTCCTCTCTATGTGCTTAAAGTTTTGCAATTATACTTGTTTTACCTTCCTATGCTAGTTGATTCTTGTTCCTACAAATTATGTGCTCACAAAATCCCTAGGCATAGGAAGTGGGTTATATTCAAATGTGCTAGTCATATTCTTCATGATGCTCTCTTTATGTTTCAATTCTTATCTTTTATGTGAGCATCATTGAAATCATCATGCCTAGCTAAAAGGCATTAAAGAAAAGTGCTTGTTGGGAGACAACCCAATATTTACCCTTACTATTTTTGTGTGTTTACATGATTAATCTGATGTAGTAATCATGTTTTATAGCTTTTGTTTCAATAAAGTGCCAAGTAAGACCTTCGGGAAGACTTGGGTGAAAGTTAATGTGATCTTGCTGTAAAAAAACAGAAACTTTGCGCTCACGGGATTAGCTGCCATTTTTTTTACAGAAGAGTGATTTTGAGTTGATTCTTTTTGTAGAAGATTAATACAAAAATTCCTCACGTCCACCAATTTATTTCATAATTTTTGGAGTAGCAGAAGTATGGTTGCTGTTCAGATCATTACAGACTGTTCTGTTTCTGACAGATTCTGTTTTCATTGCATAGTTTGCTTGTTTTCCAGTTTCTATGGCTTATATTTCTCAATATAAATTGTAGAAATGGTATGGTACAGTAGGAATTGTGTGATAAAAATTATGAACCTTGTCTTTGACAGTACCAAAGTGAATGGTTTACTCTTTATCATACTAACCTATCTCACGAAGTTCCGTTAAGTTTTGTGAGATTGAAATTTTCAAGCTTTGGGTGAGATATCGATATGAGGAGAATAAGGAGTGGAAAGACCCTAAGCTTACGGATGCCCAAGGCACCCCAAGTTAATATTCTAGGAAGACTCAAGCGCCTAAGCCTGGGGATGCCCCAGAAGGCATCCCCTCTTTCGTCTTCAAAATTGTCGGTATACCTTACTCAGAGCTATATTTTTATTCGTCACATGATATGTGTTTTGCTTGGAGCATATTTTCAATTTCACTTGCTGTCTGAATAAAATCATTGGATCTGAAATCTTGAATGAAAAAGAATCCTCCCATGGCTAGTTAATTATTTGACTACTCAGTGTTCTTCACTTATATCTTTTGGAGTAGTTTGTCTTTTACTCACGTGCTTCACGTATATCCTATGAGTAAATGGTTGAATGAATTGAATATCATAAATCTGAATTTATATACGTTTCATATGCTTATAACATGGGGGGTAATGACTTCACACATAATAAGTATAGGTAGTAAACTTATTGAAAGTTAGCAAACGCAGAATTGGTCACTTGAACAATTCATGAAAGAATATTGAAGGAAGAGAGATTTCACATATAAATATACTATCTTGGACATCTTTTGTAATTGTGAGCAAGCATTAAAATATGACATGCTAAAAAGTTGATGTTGAACAAGGAAGACACCTCAATGGGTTATGTTTTCCTATATCCAAAACGTTATACTATCTTGGATCATCCAACATGTTGAGCCAGCCTTTCCCTCTCATGCTAGCCAAATTCTTTGCACAAAGTAGAAATACTACTTGTGCTTCCAAACATCCCTTAAACTAGTTTTGCCATGAGAGTCCACCATACCTACCTATGGATTGAGTAAGATCCTTCAAGTAAGTTGTCATCGGTGCATGCAATAAAAATTGCTCTCTAAATATGTATGATCTATTAGTGCGAAGAAAATAAGCTTTATACGAACTTGTGATAGGGAAGAAATAAAAGCAACGGACTGCATAATAAAGGTCTTTATCACAAGAGGCAATATAAAGTGACATTCTTTTGCATTAAGATTTTGTGCATCTAACCATAAAGGCGCATACAACCTCTGCTTCCCTCTGTGAAGGGCCTATCTTTTACTTTTACCTTCTACCCTTATACAAGAGTCATGGTGATTTTCACCTTTCCTTTTTAATTTTTCCTTTGGCAAGCACTTTGTGTTGGAGCGATCCGGATATATATATCCACTTGGATGTAGGTTTTCATCAGTCATTATTGTTGACATTACCCTTGAGGTAAAAGGTTGGGAGGCAAAACTATAAGCCCCTATCTCTCTCTGTGTTTGATTAAAACTTTGAACCCATAAATATCACATGAGTGTTAGCAATTGTGAAAGATTAAATGATAGTTGAGTATGTGGAGTTTGTTGAATCAAAGCTCTTAAATAGACCCTTCCCGAAAATAAGATGAATTGCAATTGTTTGATAACTAAGAGCACGGTTTGTTAGTTTTCAAGAAAGTTTATGATCTATACTTTAACATGTGAATATCTTGTTACTTGATCATGAGAAATTTTATGTGTCGAGCTACTATTATGATATATAATGATGCTAGAAAAAACTGATTGGAACTATCATCGATCAAACTTATGCAGTTGCTAGCATCCACACTTCATAAATTATTTCTTTAATCATTTACCTACTCGAGGATGAGCAGGAATTAAGCTTGGGGATGTTGATACGCCTCCAACGTATCTATAATTTATGAAGTATGCATGCCATGTTTACAATAGTTTTATATGATTTTGGTATGATTTGATTAGAACTAACCTGGACTGACGTTGTTTTCAGCAGAACTACCGTCGTGTTGTTTTTGTACAGAAATAAAAGTTCTCGGAATGCGATGAAAATCAACGGAGAATTTTTCTGGAAAATATAAAAAATACTGCAACAAAAATCTACCGGAGGGGAGTCCCGTGGGACCCACGAGGCTGGGGGCGCGCCCACCCCCCTAGGCACGCCCCTGTGCCTCGTGGACTTCTCGTGGAGCCCCTTGACTTGTTCTCGACGCCAACCTCTCCTATAAATGCCCAAACCTCCAGAAAATAACCTAGATCGGAAGTTCCGCCGCCGCAAGCCTCTGTAGCCACGAGAAATCAATCTAGGCCCTCTTTGGCACCCTGCCAGAGGGGGCCATCATCATCGGAGGCCATGGAGGAGGATCCCGGAGGGGCCATCATCGCCATGGAGGCCAAGGACCAGAGGGAGAACCTCTCCCCATCTAGGGGGGAGGCCATGGAGGAGGAAGCACAAGGGGGAGAACCTCTCCTCCTCTCTCTCGGTGGCGCCGGAGTGCTATCGGGAGGGGAATCATCGTCGTGGTGATCGTCTTCATCAACATCACCATCATCATCACTATCCTCATCTCTTTTACGCGGTCCACTCTCCCGCACCCCGCTGTAATCCCTACTTGAACATGGTGCTTTATGCCACATATTATGATCCAATGATGTGTTGCCATCCTATGATGTTTTGAGTAGATATCCTTTGTCTTTGGGTTGATTGATAATATAGATTGGTATGAGTTGTATGTTTTATTTTGGTGTTGTCCTATTGTGCCCTCCGTGTTGCGCAAGCGTGAGGGATTCACGCTGTAGGGTGTTGCAATACATTCATGATTCGCTTATAGTGGGTTACTTGAGTGACAGAAGCATAAACCCGAGTAAGGGGGTTGTTGCGTATGGGATAAAGGGGACTTGATGCTTTAATGCTATGGTTGGGTTTTGCCTTAATGATCTTTAGTAGTTGCGGATGCTTGTTAGAGTTCCAATCATAAGTGCATATGATCCAAGAAGAGATAGTATGTTAGCTTATGCCTCTCCCTCATATGAAATTGCAATGACGACTACCGGTCTTGTTAACAATTGCCTAGGATAATTCCGCACACCGACCCATCATTATTCCACACTCGCTATTTATAATATTTAGTAATATTTTCTAACTTTATGATAACAACACCTACTTTTATGTTTTAGCTCCCTGATATCATGCAAAGTTATCCTCTTCATACCCACAACGTAGTTTTATTTCTCGTTTCTAGTTGGAAGCAAGCGTTGATTATAATGTGAGAGTCGTGTCGATGGCGAGATAGGACTTGAGAGAATATTGATCTTACCTTTAGCTCCTTGTGGGTTCGACACTCCATACTTATCAGTTCCACCTTTGGGAATTGCTACGATGATTCCCTGCACTTGGGGATTATCACTACTCTAGCTAATTGCTCCCACTTTCAATACGTATCCAGTTTGAGCCTCAGAGTCATCTGAATCGGTGTTAAAGCTTGCATCGATGTAACCCTTTACGATGAACTCTTTATCACCTCCATAACCGAGAAATATTTCCTTAGTCCTCTTAGGTAACTAAGGATAATTTTGACCGCTGTCCAGTGATCTACTCCTAGATCACTATTGTACCCCTTTGCCGAACTCATGGCAAGGTACACAATATGTCTGGTACACAGCATGGCATACTTTATAGAACGTATGGCTGAGGCATAGGGAATGACTTTCATTCTCTCTCTATCTTCTGGCTTGGTCGGGATTTGAGTCTCACTCAACTTCACACCTTCAAACACAGACAAGAACCCTTTCTTTAACTGATCTATTTTGAACTTCTTCAAAATTTTGCCAAGGTATATACTTTGTGAAAGTCCTATAGATATTGATGCCCAATATGTAAGTAGCTTCACTAAAGTATTCTATTGAAAAATTCTTATTCAAGCATGCTTTTATGTTATCCAGAAATTCTATATCATTTCCAATCAACAATATGTCATCCACATATAATATCAGAAATGCTACAGAGCTCCCACTCACTTTCTTGCAAATACAAGCTTCACGGTAAGTCTGTATAAAACCATATGCTTTGATCACCTCATCAAAGCGTATATTCCAACTCCAAGATGTTTGCACCAGTCCATAGATGGATCGATGGAGCTTGCACACTTTGTTAGCATCTTTAGGATCTACAAAACCTTCTGGTTGTATCATATACAACACTTCTTTAAGAAATCCATTAAGGAATGTAGTTTTGACGTCCATTTGCCAGATTTCATAATCATAAAATGTGGGAATTGCTAACATGATTCGGAAAGACTTAAGCATCGCTACGGGTGAGAAAGTCTCATCGTACTCAACCCCTTGAACTTGTCGAAAACCTTTTACACCAAGTCGAGCGCCAGTCTTCTTCTTGAAGATCCATTTATTCTCTATGGCTTGCCGATCATCGGGCAAATCCACCAAAGTCCACACTTTGTTCTCATAAATGGATCCTATCTCAGATTTTATGGCCTCAAGCCATCTGTTGGAATCTGGGGTCATCATAGCTTCTTCATAGTTTGTAGGTTTGCCTTGGTCTAGTAACATGATGTAGGATCGAAAGTATGTCTAGAGGGGGGGGGTGATTAGACTACTTGACCAAATAAAAACTTCTCCTTTTCCAAATTTTAGTCTTTGGCAGATTTTAGCTATCTTAGCACAAGTCAAGCAATCTTAACACAATTCAAGCAAGCATGCAAAGAGTATATGAGCAGCGGAAAGTAAAGCATGCAACTTGCAAGAATATAAAGGGAAGGGTTTGGAGAATTCAAACGCAATTGGAGACACAGATGTTTTTGTCGTGGTTCCGATAGATGGTGCTATCGTACATCCACGTTGATGGAGACTTCAACCCACGAAGGGTAGCAGTTCTTGCGACTCACGGAGGGCTCCACCCACGAACGGTCCACGAAGAAGCAACCTTGTCTATCCCACCATGGCCGTCGCCCACGAAGGACTTGCCTCACTAGCGGTAGATCTTCACGAAGTAGGCGATCTCCTTGCCCTTACAAACTCCTTGGTTCAACTCAACAATCTTGTCGGAGGCTCCCAAGTGACACCTAGCCAATCCAGGAGACACCACACTCCAAGAATTAACAAATGGTGTGTTGATGATGAACTCCTTGCTCTTGTGCTTCAAATGATAGTCTCCCCAACACTCAACTCTCTCTCTCTCACAGGATTTGGATTTGGTGGAAAGAAGATTTGAGTGGAAAGCAACTTGGGGAAGGCTAGAGATCAAGATTCGTATGGTAGGAATGGAATATCTTGGCCTCAACACAAGGTTAGGTGGTTCTCTCTCAGAAAATGTGTATTGGAAGTGTAGGTTCATTCTGATAGATCTCTCCATGAATGAAGAGTGGGTGTAGGGGTATATATAGCCTCCACACAAAAACTAACTATTACACACAACTTGCCAAACTCGTTGGGACCGAATTGTTAAACTTGGTCGGACTGATTCAGCAAATCTAGTGACCGTTAGGATTTTCGGTGGGACTGACATGCAACTCTGTAGGACAGATATGTTTAGGGTTAGGGCATAACGTAATCTCGGTGAGACCGATTACACAAACTCGGTAGGACCAATTTTGGTAATAAGCTAACCGGAGATTTGGTCAGGTAAACTCGGTGGGAGCGATTCGCTCATTTCGGTGAGAGCGAAATGTTACAAAAAGGAAACAGAGAGTTTACATTGCAATCTCGATGGGACCGATCGCTCATCTCGGTGGGACCGAAACTTACGAAGGGAAACAGAGAGATTACAATCCCATCTCGGTGATACCGAGATCCCCATCGGTGAGACCGATTTGCCTAGGGTTTGTGGTAGTGGCTATGACATCTGAACTCGGTGGCGCCGGATAGAAAGAATCGGTGGGGCCGAGTTTGAATTTTGGTTTAGGTCATATGTGGATGTGAGAAAGTAGTTGAGGGTTTTGGAGCATATCACTAAGCACTTTGAAGCAAGAACCTCATTAAGCAACACCTCATCCCTCCTTGATAGTATTGGCTTTTCCTATAGACTCAATGTGATCTTGGGTCACTAAAATATAAAATGTAGAGTCTTGAGCTTTGAGCTTGAGCCAATCCTTTTATCCTTAGTATTTTGAGGGGTCCACTTTTCTCATCCATGCCATGCCATTCATTGAGCTTTTCCTGAAATATTTATCTTGGAATAATGTTAGCTCAATGAGCTACATGTTGTTAGGAATTACCAAAACCACCTAGGGATAGTTGCACTTTCAATCTCCCCCTTTTTGGTAACTGATGACAACATATAGATCAAAGCTTCCACAAATGATAATAAGAGTGAAAAACATTGTCGCTTTGAGAAGTATGTGATAAGAAAGAGCTCCCCCTAAATTTGTGCATAGTTTAAGATTTGCTTTGGACTGCAAATGCACAAAGAGTTAGGCTCATGGGTTACTCTTCCATGTCACATACATCTTGGTGGAGCACTCAAAATGATAACAATAGAATACATGCACTCATCACCAAGCAAAGTGAATGATCATATAGAGATAAAAAGATAATGTCATCCAACAAGCATTAATGAAGCATATGATCAAACACATGATCATCCAAGTATCACACAGACAGAAAGTATCTCAATCAAGCAAATAAAGTTCAACCACGAAAGCAAGAGAGAATAAAAAGCAACGCTCTCTCTCGAAGCCTATGATCTATACATTTTTCTCTCCCTTTGGCAACAAGTTACCAAAAAGCTCATAGAAAATGCATAGCACTAAATTGTCTCTCAGGCTTGATCTTCAGGTGGTGGTGTAGACAGGACGCCAAGGGCGAAGGCATCAGTTGATGTAGATGGAGCTGGTGGAGTAGGTCTGGAGCTGGTGGCACTGAAGCTGTAGCTGGTGCAGATGAAGTGGCTCTGGTGTTTGTCACTGGCACTGCAGCTGACCTCTGAGCTCTAGGCACTCTAGAAAATGCCTTAGTGGTTGTCTTGCCCTTCCTCTCCTGCATATCATCCTGAAGTTGCTCAACAACAGACTGGATCTCAGTTACCTTCACATCCTTGTCATAGAAATTCTGCTCCATGATCCTCTCCAGGCTCTCCTGGTTTTGAGTCAAGGTGGCCAGCCCCTTCTCAATCCTCAGAGTGGATGCAATCAAGTAGCCAAGTTGATCCTGTTTGCTCTTCAAGAAGTACTGAGGTGCCTCTTCCATTGTTGGCATCTTGGCAGCCTTCTCAGTCCTTGCCTTCTCCTTCTTTGCTTGTGCTTGCACAGAAGATGGTTCATCTTCATTCATGACCACTTGGTTGTCCTCAAAGTCTGGATAGATAGGCATGTGCTCCTTGTCCAACAGGTATGTGCCAGTGCCCATCTTGGAGTTAATCAGCTCCTGGATCTGTGGGGCATACCCACAACTTCTCTTTTGGTCAGCAGATGTCCTCTTGATAGTTTTAACTATAAGACTCATGACCTTGAACTTTTGTGGCACATCAAATAAGTGTAGTAGATTTATTGCATGGCCTCTAATCATGTTGTGATCACCTGACATGGGCAAGAGAGTGTGCCTGAGGATCCAGTTAATGGTTGGCGGTCCTGACAGAAGGTAATGTACTGATCCAAACTTGTGTGATTCTATAGCAGCATCTGGGATCTCCTTGTACATATGTGCCATAGTGTTGTGATCCATCTTCTTCTTGGCATAGACATCCAAGTCATCCTCTTCCTCCTTAGGTGCATTGATCAGATAAGCCCATTCTTCAATTGATGATTGGTACCTAGTACCTTCAGGCATCCATAATATCCTGCCATCTGGATAGAAGTGTGTTGTGGAGTAGAATTGCGTTATTAGCTCATCATTCCACTTTGTGAGCTTCTGCCCAACAAAGTATGCCATTCCACAAGCACTAAAGCTGTCATACACACCAGGATAGTGTTCTTCATTATCCTTGATGTATTCCCAGTTCACCCATCTCATGTCACACACTATTGGCTTCTTGTCTAGCAGAATTGTCTCATAGAAGTCCTGCTGTTCCTTTGTGTGAAACACATAGTCTCTGCAGTTCTCCTTCGGTGGCATATGGATCGACTCTCTCCATAGCCTCAATCCACGAGTCCTTCCCGATCTTCATGTTCTTAGCTACAGGATGGGCATCATTATGATCTGGAATTTTAGGCTTCAATTTTCTCAAAACATGTGACTCATCATCTTCTTCCTCGAAGAATAGTTTGAACCTTTGGGGCCTTGTTCTTCTCAGTAGCTGGGATGTTTCTGGTACTCCTCTTGGGTGCAGTCTTGGGTTTGAAGGCAGCCTTGGGTGCTACTTTGGGCTTTGATGAAGCGGCCCCTGACCTAATGGCATCACCCATAAGCTTCTGAGCTTTGGGTGCTGGTGCAGCATCCTCTTCTTCTTCCTCCTCTCTTCCATCATGGAAGGCTTTCCAATTACTCTGGCCATGGTCTTCTTGACCCTTTCCTTCCTCTTCTTCCCTTCTGCAGCAGCCTCTTTGGGTTCAGCTTCCAAAGATGCTTGAGTGGAGGCTCGGCTTTAGACATGGGTTGTCTTCCTGCTGGCCTTTTGGTCTTGAGACCAGGCTTAGTTCTTTGCGGTGAGGAGTCTGGATTAGGGGTGAGGAGTCTGGATTAGGGGTGTCCGGATAGCGGACTATCATCATCACCGAACTATCATTTGCGGACTATCATCATCGACCGGACTCCAAAACTATGAAGATACAAGATTGAAGACTTCCCCGTGTCCGGATGGGACTTTCCTTGGCGTGGAAGGCAAGCTCGGCGATCTGGATATGTAGATCTCCTACCATTGTAACCGACTCTATGTAACCACATAAGTGCATCTAGTGCCCTTAGTGATTTTGGTGTATTGAAGACTTATAGGTTAAGTAACTAATGCGTTTGTGAGTGTACACAGGTCTATAAGTCTATGAGGAGTTTGATATTCTGAGAGAAAGTCGACCCTAAAAATGAAGTTCTTCAATGAAGACTTTGATATTCGAATACTTTACGAAGACTTTGAAAGTGAAGAAATTGGTGTGACCTAGAAGACTTGGTATTCATTTGAGGAACATGAAGCATGAAGACTTTTGTTTTCGTAGTTTCGTTTTCTCATTCTTGAGTCATAGGAAACACCGTCTTTGTTAAAGGGGTCGAGGAAATACTAAGGAAAAATTTCCATGTGATGCTCAACTCAAAATCCTACACCTACCAATCCCTTGAGTGAAGCCTTTGGAAATCTCATACAGCTCAGTCAATTTCTTGATGTGAGAGCGAAGTTCTTACAGTCACGAGAATTTGTTCGACGAGGAGTTAAAATTCGCCGGTCTTGAATTGCCTACGATGAGAACATGATAGCCACGAGGAATTTGAGAGTCAAATTTCCGACCGTTCTTTGTCTTCTTGCGCCAGTGTCCCAAAATATCTTATCCACCTAACGGTCATATCATTCAAGGGCATTTATGTCTTATCATGTCGGGCTGCTCCCTAGGCTATAAATAGCCGCCCCCTACAACCACTAGCTGGTTGGCTGCTCCGAGAGAACTTGACACTTGTCATTTGAGAGCAACCCATCCTTTGAGGACTTTGAGAGAAAATCATCAAGTGAGGAAAAACCCAAAAACCAAACCCCTACAAACCCAAAGTGATTGAGCATCACTGAAGAAATTGATCTTGCGTGGATCGGACGCTTGTTACCTTTGAAGACTGTGCTTCTTCCAGACGGTTAGGCGTCATGGTCTAGAGCATCCAAGAGGAATTGTGGATCGCCAAGTGACCAAGTCTGTGAAGGTTTGGAAGTCGCCTGAAGACTTACCACGAGTGATTGGACGAGTCTGTGTGACCTTAGTTCAAGGAGAATCGGTGAGGACTTGGTGTCTGAGCTGCGTGCTTTCGATGGTCGGGTGTCCGGAACTGTGTGTCCTCGAGTTTAAATACTCAGCCGCTCCAACCAGACGTACAACTGAGACAGCAGTTGGAACTGGTCTACCAAGTCATTGTCTTCACCAACCTAACTGGTTCTAATTCTTCAACCCTTTCATTTCCTCATTACTGTGTTGAGTGTTTTGTTCATATCTGTGTTTGAAGACTTTGACTGAAGACTTTCTCAATTTCCTCAGTTCAATTTCTTGATCTGTTTGTCTTCATCTTGTGTTATCCTGTGATTACGCTTTACGTACTCTGTGATTGTTTTCATTTCATCATGATAACTATCGTGTATTCTGTTATGCTTACTTCGAGTACTTATTCCGCTGCAAGTAGTTCTTAGCTAAGGAATTTCCTCACCGCAAATTCCTCGATGAAGAATTCATAAAATCGCCTATTCACCCCCTCTAGTCGATATAACGCACTTTCAATTGGTATCGAGCAAGGTACTCCCTTGTTACGTGTGATTTTAGTTTAACCACCGGAGTTTTAGTTATGTCGACCGCAGGTATGATCAAGGTCTCAGCAGGGTGTCCTACCTTTGATGGGACGGACTACCCCTACTGGAAGAACAAAATGCGAATGCATCTTGAAGCAATTGACAACGATCTCTGGTATGTTGTGGAAAATGGTGTTCCCTCAGTCACACCTTCTCTGAATGCTGCTGATGTGAAGAGATTCAAGCAACTCGATTCTCAAGCAAAGAATATCATATGTGGCCATCTGAGCAAAGGTCAATATGGAAGAGTGAGTGCTTTGGAATCTGCCAAGCTCATCTGGGACAGGCTGTCCAAAGTAAATGAAGGTGTCTCAACTCAGCGTGACTCTCGAGTTGATGTTCTTCGGAATCTCTTCAACTGCTTCAAAAGACTCGATAACGAAAATGTTCAACAAACCTTCGATCGCCTCACTGACATCTCAAATGAGCTTCAAGCACTTGGCGCCACTAACATCACCGACCATGAGGTGGTGAAGAAATTATTAAGGTAAGCTGATTCCTCATTTGATACTCGCAATGATGATACAAGAACGAGCTGACTACAAGTCTCTTGATCCTGCCGATATCCTCGAAAGGCTAAATACTCATGAGTTCGACTTGCTGAAAAGAGAGATCTCTATGGTTACGGCTATGGAAAAACACGTGCCACGAAGGCCAAGGCTGTGTCCGAATCTGAGTGTGAAGACTCGGTAGTAGCCTTGGAGATCTGAAGAATTAGGCGAGAGCTAGCACCGCTCATGAAGAAATTCAGAAATTCTCAAGGCGTGGTCGCTTTGGAAAATCCTCAAGAAGCGGTGATTCCTCATCTAGTGACTATAAGAAGACTTTGTCACAAATGCAAGAAACCTGGTCACTACATCCAAGATTGTCCTCAGTGGGAAAAGGAATTAAAGAAGAAGAAACACAAGGATTACAGTTCTGATGACTCGAAGAAGAAGAAGAAATCATCAAAATCTTCATCATCAAAATCCTCAAAGCCTTCTTCTCACAAGAAGAGCAGCTCCAGAAAGGCTCGGGCATTTATTGGCAAGGAAATGGACTCTGAAGCTGAATCTGAGGAACATGAGGAAGAGGAGGAGTCTGAAGAATTCGAATCTGGTGTGGCTAGTCTGGCTCTTGCTACTGCGTTTGTTAGCAAGTCCATCTTCAACATCAAGAAACTGACTCAGCCGACAAGCCTGATGAGGAAAATGATGACTACGCTCCCACCTATTGCTTCATGGCAAAAGGTGCCAAGGTACTAAATTTCACCTCCTCTGAATCTAGTGAAAATGAATCTGATGAGGATCTCAAGCCCAGCTACTCTAAACTTGCTAAGATTGCTATAAAACAACAAAGGGCTTTTGAAAGGTTCAAAACATGCTAGACAAAAGTGATGATATGTTGGGTGAAGAAATGGATCGCACTAAAGCCACGATCGAAAATCTTGAGACTTGATCTAGGCTTGACAACCTTCAAGGTCATCATAACACTCTCTTATCGATCATGAGAAACTTTCTTATGAATTTCTTCAAAGAAAGCAAGATCTTGAGAAGCTAAGAGTGAGTTATGAAGATCTTCGAAGGAGCGCGATTCATTACTTGCTCAACAAATCAGCGCTTCTCAAGAAAAATTTGTTCCTCCATGCTTAAAGTGCATTGAGCGTGAATCGCTAATTCTTCACCAATGTTCAAATGCTTCAAGCTGTTACAAATTCTTCACCTGCCTCTGCTATCACTAATTCCTCATCTGAGGACATTGCTAGTATCACTGACGATGCATGGCTGAAGGAATTGTACATGACAGGCATGTACAAAAGCCTCAAAGGGCATCAGACTCTTTGTGATGTGCTTAAAAAGCATATTCTCAATAGGAACCCTAGGAAAGAGGGTATTGCCTTTGAGAGGAAACTCAATGCTGATGGAACATATTGGAAGCTTTGAGCAGATCCCAAAACCTCATGGGTTGCTGCAAAGGGACCTCGATTGATCCATCTACCTTATCTGACTTTACGTGCGAATTTCCTCATTCTGCGATGAGTCATTTGACTCAAACTATAAACTGTTCAAAAATCAGAATGGTGAAGTATTTGCTAGATATGTTGGCACTAAGCTGCAGAGCGGTTCCCCTATGAAGAAAATCTGGGTTCCCAAGAAGTGCCTTGAAAGTCTTCGGTGAATGTCCTCATGACACCACCGGTGAAGAATAGGAACCCCAGATCAAATTCTTCATATGGACCAAATTCTTCATATGGATCCAAGTCCTCATACGGACTAAATTCCTCACGTGGATCAAATTCTTCAAAAGGATCAAAGTCCTCATATAATCATCATCGTGCTAACGACTCTGTTTCACAGGGTAGAGCTAAGGGCTATGAATATGTGTATTATTCTTCAAATCAATATGTTCATAAGTCCTCAAACAATTTCTCTGCTTATTCATATGCTTACCCTAACCCCTCTTATGTGAAACGAAATGGTTTGACTTCTATGCCACCATTCTCATATGGTGCTCGCAGAATGATGAACTCTTTGCCACCCCTTCGATGTGGGTGGTGAAGAAAAGAACTAATCTCTTCTGCGGGTCAGGTCTCGGGCGTGCCTTAACGTCTGAAGAATTTCTTTGGGGCACGACAAATTGCACGAAAGGACGCAGCTAATCATGATGAAATGAACTTTCATTTCACACGTCCTCATCTTGCTTATCTGAATCTTGGTGATGAAATTCATCGATGAACTTGATATCATATTCTTCATTGATGAAGTATATGAGATCGTAAGTTATACTAATTCATCTGCGGATGATCAACCCAAAGCCATTGAGTGGGTTCTCGATAGTGGATGTACAAATCACATGGTGGTGAGAAGAATCTATTGATGGATGCTCCTTATCACCGTCACATCTGAAGCATATCATCTTTCTTGACAAAGGCAAAAGTCGGTATTGGGTCTTGGTAAGGTTGCTATTTCTAAGGACATGCACATGGACAAAGTCATGCTTGTTGAGTCCTTAGGATACAACCTCATGTCGATCTCAATGCTTTGTGATCTTGATATGGTTGTTATCTTTGGCAAATATCGTTGTGTTGTGATTATGGAAGTGACAATTCCAAAGTCTTGAAGGCTTTAGGAGAGGAGACTTGTACATTGTTGACTTTTCCACAGGACCACAACCAGCCGTGTGTCTACTTGCAAAAGCTTGAAGGCTGGCTATGGCATCGGCGACTTGGTCACGCAGGCATGAGGAATTTGCACACGCTTGCGAAGAAGAAGCATGTCATTGGCATCGAGAATGTCAAATTCCTCAAGGACCATTTATGTGGAGCACGTGAAGCTGGAAAAATGACCAAGGCCAAGCATCCAAATAAGACTATCATGACCACTACTCGTCCTTGAATTGCTTCACATGGACCTCTTTGGTCCCAATCATTACTCAGTATCGTTAATGAAGCATCACTATATGGCTTTGTTATTGTTGATGATTACTCTCGTTACACATGGGTACACATTGTTACTTACAAAAGTCAAGTGCAGGAAGTCTTCAAGCGATTTTCCTCGAGGGCTTCAACTAACTTTGGTGTGAAGATCAAGCACATCGGGAGTGACAATGGGCCTGAGTTCAAGAATTCGGTCTTGATGACTATCTTGATGAACTTGGTATTACTCATGAGTTATCTGCTCCTTATACTCCTCGGCAAAATGGCGTCGTGGGCGCAAGAACAGAACTCTTGTTGAGATGGCTGCGCACTATGCTTGATGAATACAAAACGCCTAGTCGTTTACGGATTGAAGCAATTGACACTGCGTGCCACATCATCAACAGTATATCTTCACAAATTCTTCAAGAAGACTTCCTATGAACTCCTCAACGACAAGAAACCTAATGTAAGTTATTTCAAAGTCTTGATTGCTAAATGTTGGATTAGAGATCCTCACCACAACTCTAAATTTGCACCAAAGCACATGAAGGTTTATGCTTGGTTACGGAAAGGACTCGCACACCTCTGAGTCTTCAACATCACTCTACACAAGATTGTTGACCTTTGTAGATGTGCGGTTTGATGAAACTAATGGCTGCAAAGAGAGCACCTACCTACATGTTAGACAAACCAGCACCGAGGATTCTATCAGGTTCTAGGCAACTAAGGATGTCATTCCTCTTGAAGAAACTGCTGAAGAATTCATTCTGTCTGCGAAGAACGTCGGTGATGCACTGAAGATAATCTTTGAAGAAAATGGTCTGAGGAAAATGATCAAATTCCTCGGCGACAACCAGCTCATCCTCGCGTTGCAAAAGAAGTGCAAGTGGAGAAGATCATCGATGACATTAAAGCGCCAGTCCTCTCACACGCTCAAAAGCTTCACATTTATCTAACTTTTGTGGGCACTATGCTTTTGTCTCTATCACAGAGCCCACTAAGGTAGATGAAGCATTTACGGGCGGAGTGGATTCAGGCCATGCAAGAAGAATTACATCGATTCGAGCTCAACAATGTGCGGAACTGGTCAAGCGTCCAGATCCTCGCAAGCATAATATCATTGGCACAAAGTGGATCTATCGCAACAAGCAAGATGAAAATGGTCTTGTGGTGAGGAATAAGGCACGACTAGTAGCTCAAGGCTACACGCAGGTTGAAGGAATTGATTTCGATGAAACTTTGGCACCCGTTGCTAGACTTGAGTCTATTCGCATATTACTCGCCTATGCTAACCATCACAATATCACTTTATATCAAATGGATGTGAAAAGTGCATTCCTCAATGGTAAGCTTGAGGAAGAAGTATATGTTGCTCAACCCCCAGGTTTTGAAGATCCAAAGAATCCTGACAAAGTCTTGAGACTCAATAAGGCCCTCTATGGCCTCAAGCAAGCCCCTCGGTGTGGTATGATACATTGAAGGAATTCTTTGTGAAGAATGGCTTCACACCCGGTTCACTCGATCCTACTCTCTTTACTAAATCTTATGATGGTGAACTTTTTGTGTGCCAAATATATGTTGATGATATTATCTTTGGCTGTACTGACCAACGTTATAGTGATGAATTTGCCTACATGATGAGTGAAGAATATCAAATGTCTATGATGGGAGAGTTGAAATTCTTCTTAGGTCTTCAAATTAAATCAACAACACAATGGCATATTCATATCTCGGAGAAATACCTCAAAGATGTCACAAGAAATTCGGCATGCAAGATTGCAAAGGTGTCAAAATTCCTATGCCCACAAATGGCCATCTATGCCTTGATGAAAATGGTATTGACTTGATCACAAGGTATACCGCTCCATGATTGGTTCTTTATTGTACTTATGTGCATCTAGGCGGATATAATGCTTAGTGTTTGCATGTGTGCCCGATTTCAAGCTACACCAAGGAATCACACCATAAGGCTGTGAAGCATATTCTTGATATCTAGCTCACACACCAACACTAGGATTATGGTACCCCAAGGGCTCTACTTTTGATCTCATTGGATATTCGACTCGACTATCTTTGGTGATCGTGTGGACCGCAAGTCAACATCTGGTACTTGTCATTTCCTCGGACGATCTTTGGTGCATTGGTCCTCGAAGAAAGCAGAACTGCGTATCACCGTCTACTGCGGAAGCTGAATACATTGCTGCTGGCTCGTGTTGTGCTCAATTGCTATGGATAAAGCAAACTCTCAAGGACTACGGCATCAACGTGAAGAATGTGCCTCTCTATTGTGACAATGAGAGTGCCATCAAGATTGCTCACAACCCAGTTCAGCACTCGAAGACAAAGCACATTCAAATTCGTCATCATTTTCTTCGTGATCATGTGTTGAAGGCGACATCTCCATCGAGCACGTGAAGGCGAAGAACAGCTAGCTGATATCTTCACTAAGCCCTTGGATGAGAAGAGATTTAGCAAGTTGCGGTGTGAGCTAAATATCTTAGAATCTTGGACGTTCTTTGAAAAGGCACACATCCTAACACTTATGCAAAATTGATGACTTAGATGTGCAACACATGAAGAAGCGTTTTCTTCAATCAATGAAGAATAACACTCTTAGTGTGAAGAAATTAATGAAGAATTTGATTCTCGAACCCTCGACAATTATGCGCGGTGTCTGAAATCATCTTTCTTATCTGATGGGTCACGCCACCACCAAAGTTGAAAATCTTCAATTTGAGTTTTCCTCAGTTTTGAAATTCTTCAGTTTTTCAAATTCTTCAACTTTGCAAAATCTTCACTGTTTCCGTCGTCTTTCTTCATTGGCTATATATATATATATATATGGGTTTATGTCCTCTACAACATTCACTTATGGCTATTTCTTCAAGTCGTTTTTTATGCTAAGTGAATGTGATCGGAATCTTCCCCCTCTATGCTATACTCAACCCAATCCATTCACAAATTCTTCATGTGCGTTCTATTTTGAAACTCGTTCAAATTCTTCACTGTGTCCTTGACAGCTGAAGAAATTGCAACGGAACTTTAAAACTGATCTTATCCAAACCTTCGTTTTTGCCGCTCAAACCGTTCCGCATCCCACGATGCATTATTCTAATCACCCATGATCGTACACGATCTCCACTACACAGTACGTGGGTGACACATGTCGTGAGAAGGGAAATGGTCAGGGGCATGTTCGTCCTAAATCTTCAGGCGATCCGTTTTCACCGTCTCTATAAATACCCCTCTCCCCTTCCTCACTTCTTTTACCCCGCTCGACCTCTCTCTCCCGTTCGAGCTCCTCAAACCCTAGCGCCGCCGCTACTCCATCATCGCCGGTGAGGAAAAGCTTCACTGCCTCGACCTCGTCGCCGACGTACTCGCGCCGACCGCAGAAATCCTCACTCCGCCGCCGCCGTAGCTGTCTTCCTCCGCCAAGTTAGGGCGTGGAAGATCTGAACGGACGAACTTCCCAACTGTTCTTCTCAGTTCGTCGTGTTCTTCACTTCGGGTAATTAAAAGTTACTTTTATTACTCGCTTTGATTCTCAAATCTTCTTCAAAATCTTCAAAGGTGTTTATTCTTCAAATCTTCACACATATGAACACCTCAAATCTCTTGATTAGTTTCTCTAAGCAATGATTTTCTTCAAGATTCCTCAATTGTGTGGATCCTCGATCTATACAACTCTGGAACCTAAGACAAAGAACGCTTAGTGAAATTCCTCAAGGCTCATCTGGTCAAAATCCTCAAAACCTGTTCTTTTGAAAAACCTTACGAGAGCATATGACCTCTCCAAATTCCTCGCAACTATACTCTGTTCACGGTACACATGTCCGCTCTTGAATCCCTAGGTTCTCATCAACTTAACTCATTTGCAGCGTTCCTCGAAGAAAAACTGCACACTTCTTGAGAGAACTCAATTGTTCAAATTCCTCAAGCTGAAGAAAATGGCGACGGTAAGAAGCCACGAAAGGAGGAAAGAAACCTGAGGTTATGACTGCGTTTGAAATCCACGAGGAAATCTATGCTGACTAACTGCACACCGGATGAAGAAAACAAAAATCAGCGCAAGGTGCGTATTCAGAAGATTGAACGGAGATGGGCACGGGAATGGAGGAATACAGATATGTAACTCCTAAGTACATGAAGAAATTCGCTCTAAATCCTCCATGCCCAAGAGCTCCTTTGGCACCTGGTCAAGTAGCTGATCCCACAAGCATCAAGCGAGGTGAGGACTTTCACGATGAATGGGCTAAGCGCCAAGCCAAATTGGCAAAGCAAGCAAAGGAGGCGGTGAAGAAATTCAATGAGGATTACTGCCGCTGCTCTCGCCACAGAGGTCTCGGTCAAACCGAGAAATCCATGCAAAGAAGCCTGCTCATAAGCCAAGTGCTTCATCATCTGCGCCCTCACGGCCAAGTCCCTCGGCACACCCTCCAAGCAAATTCCTCACCTGCTGCTGCTCCACCAAAGTCCTCAACAGCTCCGTCAAAACCTTGGTTCCTGTGCACCTAGCTACATGTCAAAGGACTGCTGGCTTCTCAATTGCCTCGAGCATTTCGCAAGTTCTCGGCAGCTCCCATTTCTTCAAGCGGCCCGACTCAGTGAAGACCAAAGCAACAATGGGCGAGGTCCTCGGCCTAGCCAAGGAAGAAACAGGTTGCATTCCATGTGCCTTCGATGATGAGGCATATGATGATGAACTTGCGGAAATCATCAAGAACCGTCAAGAAAAGGCCGCTAGAGCCAAAGGCACATTTGTGCCCCTGCTGTTGGATCCGAAGAAAATCCTCGACTATATTGATCTCTGGCACAAGGATCCCAATACCCCTATGCCCGACCTTCATCTGACACCTGGACAAAGTCATATGTTGACTCACTTCATAGCTGAAGAAAAATGGAAGTTTGAGAAGGCAAGGGAAATCAAAAAGGCTCAATACAGGAAGGAGAAGTTCACGAAGAAAACGTTGTCAAGATGACACGAGGAGCTTCTCAAGGTCGGACTGAAATTCAAGACCTCGGAAAAACTTTGATTCATATTATGCTGATTGGCAAGGAGCCAAGGTCAGATTTGTGAACTGACGAAGAAATTCACAAATGTTGCAGCCCGATGCAACATGAAATTCCTCGGTGAAGCCTCAGCCCAACCTTGAAGAACATGCCAGCACCGGCGATGACGTCCAACCTGCTGATGAAAATGCTAGTTCGAGGCTGATGATCCCATTCCACCGGCCGAAGAAATTGCCGGGGCACCCACTAGTGGTGCGCTGAAGAAACTGCTCAAGAGCAGAACAAGCTGCATCGATTGCGCTGAAAAAACGAACCACATTCCTCGGCTCCTCCTCGCCAACTCCAACTCCAATTCTTCCATCGCCTCGATGTGAAGAAAACCAAGGCTGCGAGCGAGCTGCTGTGAAGAAAAGAAAAGCATCAGCTGCGTCGATTCTTGACTGCGAAGAAAATGAGGCCTATGACCAGCTCATCGAAAATCCAATTGATGTTGTTCCAATTTCCTCCATACCATCAAAGGAAGTTGTTCCTTTTGGAAGACTATGAGATCCCAATCGGATCGATGAAGAACATCATTCTGCTGCTTCGTCGAGCAGATCGATGAAGAAATTGAAGTGGATGCAATCCCTTCAACCCGATCATTCCTCACCTATGCCTCGGTCCACGGTGAAGAGGCTGGTCTTGAGAAATGAAGATGAAGATGTGGATATTGGATGCACCACACGGTGATAAATGATGACTTTTGGGAAAGTCGGCATCCCAATACTCCTCTCTTCACCCGCTCCAACAGATTCCTCAGTCCCTACACAAACAGTCCAAGTGGACTCTGAAGAAAATCAACCCACTGGTTCTGTGCATGAAGAAATTCCAGCCACTAGTGCTGATGAAACTGCTGCTGCTGATCCTCAGACTGCACCTGTTGAGGAACAAGAAATTCCTCAGCCTGAAGAACCTGAACTTACGATTCCTGAGGTGGTGATGCAACTCACTGACACCCCTCTGCCCAAGCAAAAGAATCCGTTCTCAAGCAAGCAAAAGTTCAAGGCTGAAGATTTCTTTGCCGAGCACGTGTTCTTCACTGATTATAATCCATATGATTCTGCTCGCATTAGGAAGAGGCGTTTCTGGACTGCCAGCCAAGCCAACTTCTATTCCTCAGTGCTCTTCAACAAGGATAAAATCTTCGATCATGCTCATATTCCTCATGTGGATATGGAGTCGCTGCCGAGCTTTGAGCGATCCTCGGTGTTCTTCACGGCGCAGGACTTCTAAATTTCTGCTTGATATACGTGATGGAATGAAGAACTAATTCTTGAGTTTTATGCAACGCTGCACATCACGGAGATCTTTGAAGCGTGAACTCATGGGTCTTAGATTGGATGACTGAAAATACTCACTACAAGGCACCAGCAACTGAATTGCTTCGTGCCCTACCACTCAGTCCTCCACTTGATGGTGCACGTCGTATCTACGACGAAAAAGAACTTTCAAATCACTATATGCAAGTCTTGATGAAGCCTTTGAAGCCAAGGCAGGCCCCAAGAACCAAATTCCTCGTCAAGGAATTATTATATGTGCCTCGGACTGTCTATCGGATTACAGCGAAGACAATGAGTCCTATCAAAGGCCACGACTCGAGCGATGAAGAAGTCGTTGGCATCATGAAGAATATGCTTTTCAACATCATCCATGGCGTTCCGTCAACTTCCATGATTTCTTCATGAGGACTCGGCAAACATAGCTATGTCACCATTTGAGCTGAAGCCTTATCGCCTTGGATTATGAGACTCATCGGTCAAGGTCTTCACTCAATTACAAAGGCTGATACTTTGAACCACTGCAGCTACTTGCCTCCGATTGAAGTCCTCAAGCGGACATTTACCTCGAGATGATGACAAGGGCAAGGCTACTGCTGTGATCGATGAAGGCATTCGTCCATTGGATGGACAGTTTCGCAAAGCAGCATCCTACTCCACCAATGATGACTCTGCCACACATGACTCAGCCGCAAATACCTCCGTCAAGCAAAGTCCTCAAGCTACTGCACCGAGGGTGATGACTGATCGTGAGTTACTCCTCAGTCTTCATCAGAAGGTTGATCGTAATCATAAATGGGTCAGCGTCGGTTTGGTACTTTTCTTCACAACATGACCTCAACACACAATGCGGTGAGGAAAAACCACTACTACCTCCATGAAACCTTCAAGCGCTTTGGGCTGTTCTTTCACATGTCTCAATGAAGAAGAACTGGCGTCCATGGGACTCAAGGAAGAATTTGACTGATCGCACCTCCTCGAAGAAATTCAAGAAGGTCAAAGTTCCTTCCTTGGTGGCCAGCTCCTATTCTTCATCTCGCGACACTAATGAAAATGAAGACTTGGAAGACACCGCGGCTGGTCCTACATCAACAAACAACCCCAACAATGCTGGCGCTCCGTCTTCAACTTGAAATTCTTCAAGAGCGTTAGTCCTCAGTTTCGATCCTTTTGGTCATTTGATGACAAAGGGGGAGAAATTTGAGTTAGTCTTCAAGCGGGTCTAGTTTATTGCCTATATACAGTAATTTGAGTTACAACTCTCGTTCTTCTGAAACTTTTTATTGGATCGAGTTGTAATCTTAAACCCGATGGTGGTTTGATACTTTTGATGCATTATGCTCCTGCACTATGCTCTGATTCTCTTGAGCTCCTTGAAAATCTTCATAGCAAATTGATTTGGGCTCTGATACTTTTGATGCGTTATTTTTGCATACTCTGAATAACATCAAGCACCATATTTCATCATGCATTTCAAATTCTTCATATTATATGTCAAATGCGTGTATGAATTACAAGATATAGGGGGAGATCTCCATGATTCAATTCTTCAAATGTGCATTGCCTCAAAAGCAAATTCCTCACTATGCACATCTTGGGGGAGTTCTTCTATATCTTGCAATCAAATTCCTCATTATCGATATTTACAATTCATATGTTTATCCCGTTGAAAACTTAACCTATATTGTCATCAATCACCAAAAGGGGAGATTGTAAGTGCATCTAGTGCCCTTAGTGATTTTGGTGTATTGAAGACTTATAGGTTAAGTAACTAATCGTTTGTGAGTGTACACAGGTCTATAAGTCTATGAGGAGTTTGATATTTATAGAGAAAGTCGACCCTAAAATGAAGTTCTTCAATGAAGACTTTGATATTACGAAGACTTTACGAAGACTTTGAAAGTGAAGAAATTGGTGTGACCTTGAAGACTTGGTATTCATTTGAGGAACATGAGCGTGAAGACTTTTGTTTTCGTAGTTTCATTTTCTCTTTCTTGAGTCATAGGAAACACCGTCTTTGTTAAAGGGGTCGAGAAATACTAAGGAAAAATTTCCATGTGATGCTCAACTCAAAATCCTACACCTACCAATCCCTTGAGTGAAGCCTTTGGAAATCTCATACAGCTTCAGTCAATTTCTTGATGTGAGAGCGAAGTTCTTACAGTCGTTGAGAATTTATTCGGCGAGGAGTTAGGAATTCGCCAGTCTGGATTGCCTACGATGAGAACATGATAGCCACGAGGAATTTGAGAGTCAAATTTCCGACCGTTCTTGTCTTCTTGCGCATGACTGTCCCAAAATATCTTATCCACCTAACGGTCATATCATTGAAGGGCATTTATGTCTTATCATGTTGGGCTGCTCCTAGGCTATAAATAGCCGCCCCTACAACCACTAGCTGGTTGGCTGCTCGAAGAACTTGACACTTGTCATTTGAGAGCAACCCATCCTCTGAGGACTTTGAGAGAAAATCATCAAGTGAGGAAAACCCAAAACCAAACCCCTACAAACCCAAAGTGATTGAGCATCATTGAAGAAATTGATCCTGCGTGGATCCGGCGCTTATTACCTTTGAAGACTGTGCTTCTTCCAGACGGTTAGGCGTCATGGTCTAGAACATCAAGAGGAATTGTGGATCGTCGAGTGACCAAGTCTGTGAAGGTTTGGAAGTCGCTGAAGACTTACCACAGTGATTGGGCGAGTCATGTGACCTTAGTTCAAGGAGAATCTGGTGAGGACTTGGTGTCTGAGCTGCGTGCTCGGTGGTGGGTGTCCGGGACTGTGTGTCCTCGAGTTTAAATACTCAGCCGCTCCAACCAGACGTACAAGCCGAGACAGCAGTTGGAACTGGTCTACCAAATCATTGTCTTCACCAACCTAACTGGTTCTAATTCCTCAACCCTTTCATTTCCTCATTCTTGTGTTGAGTGTTTGTTCATATCTGTGTTTGAAGACTTTGGTGAAGACTTTCTCAATTTCCTCAGTTCAATTTCTTGATCTGTTTGTCTTCATCTTGTGTTATCCTGTGATTACGCTTTTCTGTACTCTGTGATTGTTTTCATTTCATCATGATAACTATGCGTGTATTCTGTTATGCTTACTTCTGAGTACTTATTCCGCTGCAAGTAGTTCTTCGCTAAGGAATTTCCTCACCTGCAAATTCCTCAGTGAAGAATTCATAAAAATTGCCTATTCACCCCCCCTCTAGTCGATATAACGCACTTTCAAACCCTAGCCCTCTCCGGTGTCTATATAAACCGGATGGCTTTAGTCCGTAGGACAACAATCACAATAACCCTTACAATCATACCATAGGCTAGCTTCTAGGGTTTAGCCTCCTTGATCTCGTGGTAGATCCACTCTTGTAAACATCCACAATATCAATATCAATCGAGCAGGGCGTGGGGTTTTACCTCCATCAAGAGGGCCCGACACAGGTAAACATCGTGTCCCTTGTCTCCTGTTACCATCCGCCTAGGCGCATAGTTCGGGACCCCCTACCGAGATCCGCGGTTTGACACCGACATTGGTGCTTTCATTGAGAGTTCCGCTGTGTCGTCACCGATAGGCTTGATGGCCTCTTCAATCAACAACAGCGCAGTCTGGGTGAGACCTTTCTCCCGGACAGATCTTACGTGTTCGGCGGCTTCGTACTGCGGGCCAACTCCCTTGGCCATCTGGAGCAGATCGAAAGCTACGCCCCTGGCCGTCAGGTCAGGTTTGGAAGCCTAAA
The DNA here is from genome assembly GCA_021605205.1 of Aegilops longissima. Taxonomy (NCBI): domain Eukaryota; kingdom Viridiplantae; phylum Streptophyta; class Magnoliopsida; order Poales; family Poaceae; genus Aegilops; species Aegilops longissima. The sequence continues at coordinate 537,173,243 of CM038677.1, read as the reverse complement.
CTTCACGGCCGATATCCGCGGGGACTTGATCCTCGATGGATCTAAGCCATAGCCGAGCGCGCCGCGCTATCACGATGGGCATGACCTAACTCTGCGGCGGACGGCATCTTGGAGGCCGCACCGGATCGCTCCGACTCATAGTCGGAGCGATCGCTCGAATCGAGGGCGGATGGCTGGACACCGCCTCGGGGCGCAAATTTCCGCAGCGATGGGCGAACACTTACCTTGTCCCATAAACCCCATGACTCACGGTGCGGACTCCCGCGGACTCCGTACCTCCTGCGCCCCGCGGTCGAATCCGATTGGCGCCGATCATGGAATTCACCGCTGCGGACATCTTTCAGCTTTTCGCCCTTTGGCGATATCATAAATTCATTGAAGCACCTCTCGCTATCCGGAGAGCCTGGCGAACTTCGGCCGGGGCGGTTGAGATCACGGATGACGAAAAATTCAGATCCACCACCACCCACTTCGTAGCCACCGTCGATGATTTAACCGTCGTACTCGACTACGACTCCGAAGACATCGGCGGTATGGGCGGCGATGCGGAGACTACCAAGAACCGGTGCCTACGGACACCTTTGGAAAACCACCTCGTCATCGACATATACATGGTGGACACCCCAAAAGATGGGGAATGGCGAAGAAGCAGCGGAGGCCGATTCCTTAAAGAAACAGCCCAGCGCCGGCGTCAGCGGCGCCGCTCTAAATCCCGCCATAGAAAGAATGGAGATTCCGGCACAGGAGATAATAACACCCTAGAAAGTGCTGAAGACAACTCCCTCCAACACGATCCAGCGCGGGAGGAGGCGAAGCAAGCCCTCGGGAGAGGCGGCGGGGCGAAGAGGTCGAGGATGACAATTACTTACCTCCCTCCGGAGGCGAGGCAAGCCTCGGCGACAGCGAATTCGTCGTGCACGAGGATCCCGTCGAACAAGGCGTTTTAGGCGCGGGCTAATGGCCACGACAAATAGCCTAAAGAAAAAGCAACAACAGCTTCAAGTTTATCAAGACCTCTTGGCCGACAGATGGACCGAGGTTCTCGCGGCGAAGAGTATGAACTTCGAATGCCCCTCAAAAGTTACCCAAAGCATAAGTTGCTCCCCGATTAGAGGAGGCAGCATCACCAGCGCATATCTGGCAGACCGACCACCTCGTGGCGCGATAGAGGCGTGCAAGCCCTCCACCAAAACCGTACCCGGCATCGCTCTAAAAGCGAGGAAGCCCGCGGGAACGCGCGGACTTGCGAGATATATTGGAGGACAAGGCAAGACAATCCAGATCTATCTATGGATCACGTGGGCCCCACGACCCACAGCGAATACCGTCGCACGGATACAACTACTCGGCGGGCGAACACAGCGACAACGCTCTCTCGAGCTACGTCGTGATATTGCTCAATCTGAGCGCCACACACCACTATGCTTCACCGACAAAGTAATGGATCATCAAATCCTGAAGGGTTCAAACCCGTTAATATCGAATCCTCGATGGCTGCAACAGACCCCACGGTGCGGATTGAGGATTATCTCCTCCATATACACATGGCCCGCGCGGCAATCTTCACGCCATCAAATATCTCGCTCAAGCTTAAGGACCAATTCGGCATTGGCTTAACAGCCTGCCCGCGAGTCAATTGGATGCGGGAAGACACGGAAGCCGCATTCCTCGACAACTTCGAGAACGCGTATGTGCGACCACGAACGCAGATGACCTAAGCCACATAATCCAGCAGCGGGCGAATCGGCGGGCATTCCTGGACACGGTTCTTAACAAAGAAAAACCAAATCGTCGATTGTCCGGATGCGAGAGCACTCGCTGCCTTCAAACATAACATCATGACGAGTGGCTGGCCCGGCACCTAGGGCAGAGAAGCCAAAATCCATGGCAGCCCTCACATCCCTCATGACCCGCTTACATGCGGGAGAGGATAACTGGCTCGCTTCGTAGTAACAACCTCAAAAAAAGCGCTGGCAGTCCGGATACTAAGGACCGCAATGGCAGGTTGCGTCGAAACAAAAACAAGCGCCGCGTGCGGCGACAACAATGAGATCGGCGGTCAACCCGGATTACGAGGCTCCAAACCTGGTCAGCGGAAGAAGCCATTCAAAAGAACCACGCCGGGCCCGTCCAATTTGGACCGAATACTCGACCGCTCTTGTCAAATACATGGAACCCCGAAAAGCCAGCTAACCATACCAGCAGAGATTGTTGGGTATTCAAGCGGCGAGCAAATTAATCGCCAAAACAGTGACAAGGGCTACACAGCAAGGGCGAGGAAGAGACCCGACCGCCCGAACAACAGAGGACAAAGGATTCCCCCTCAAGTTGGACGGTAAACATGATATCATAATGCATATTCCCAAGAGGGAGCGAGCGTGCACTAAAGGGGCGTATCTGCGATGGAGCGATCGCCCCAAAATTCAACCCATGGTCCTCTTGCCCGATCACTTTCGATCGAAGAGACCATCCGACCAGCATCCGCCATGGCGGATTCGCGCGTGGTTTTAGACCCAATCGTTGATGGATTTCACCTCACGAGAGTCCTTATGGACGGCGGCGTAACTGAACCTGCTTTATCGAGGATACGGTCGCAAAGATGGGCATAGACCCTTCAAGGATTAAACCTACAACGAGGACCTTCAAAGGCGTCATACCGGTGTCGAGGCCAATTATGCAGGCTCGATTACTGCTGAAGTGGTCTTGGATCCCGGATAATTTCGAGCGAGTTAATCTTCGACATAGTCCCGTTCGCTGCGGCTATCACGCTCTGCTCGGACGAACGCGTTTGCAAAGTTCAGCGCGTGCCGCGTATACATACCTTAAGCTCAAGATGCGGGCCCTCGTGGAGTCATCACGGTCAATGGAAACACGGGCGCTCCCTCGAGCGGAGGAACATACAGCGGCTCTCGCGGCGGAAATCTGAGCAGCTGTTAAGGCAATTCTCGAGTCCGGCCGTTAAGCGACGGACCGACCAAAGCAGCGCCGGAGCAACATCAACCAAGACCACAGCACGTTCCGTGCCGCAGCGTAACAATCACGGCTAACCCAGCCCTCGCAAAATTGCAAGACAAACTCTCCACGTACATAATTACGCCACTGGAGATACCATGGGCATAGGGGAGGCACAACCACAACAGGCCCAGTGCGGTTCGACCACACCAGGGGCTCCCAAGTGTGTCGCTCTTTTTTGTTTTATTTTCTCTTTTTATACAGAACTCAGCTCGGCGAACCGGCGAACTCATGATGCAACAGCCGAGGGAAGGACAAAGGCGCGGCGAACACTCAGTGGTCTCCATCACGAGCATTAAATTTGTTAAAATACAACATTCGCGGCCTACCCACAGGAGGCGCCTTTAATTCGTCAATCCCTTGCTTTCCGCACTATTTGTATCATCCTTGCGATAGCATATCTTCTCGAATAAAATGCAGCACTTTTGCCTATAATTGCATTACTTTATATATATATGTTCATTTACGACATGTTGCACCCGTGCATCTTGGTATGGACAAACACACCAGGGGCTTATGTCCTCCGCTTTATGGTGCGATAAAGTCCGCACACTTCCACAAGTGCGGCACCCCGAACTTATAGCATTATATGAATCGGCTCCGAATCATGTCTTGGGTTAATAGTTGGGTTTGCCCGGCTCCCATGTTTTGCACCTTACGTTTCCGTTCTATCGGCTAAGGTAGCCTTTGGGAGAACCACTGCGATTGCGCCCGGTTGAGCAGGTTAACGCCTCGATGGAAAGCTAAAACGACCGGCATGATAAGGTGTGAGACTGGTCGCTGTTCGAGAGGTCCTTCGGGTCCTTAAAGACCTCGCCGCTTGACGAAGTTCGGATTATGTCCGATGAAGGCGTGGATAGCGCCCCAATTCGGTCTTCGAATACTAGGGGCTTCGCGAAATTTAAAATTATAGAATTCTATGGCTAAGTGAGAGTGTTCAAGCACTATAAGTCCGGTTGCCTGGTTACGTTGTGTTGGCGCCTCCTAGATGGACCCAAAAATGGGAACAAGAGTGCTCAAGTTTATCCGAACACCCGGCACTTTCGTGGCATGGGGGCTGAAGCCGTCGACTTGCCATCTCTCAGATTTAATAAGCGGCCGCCTGAAGGTAATATTTTAAATTAAACAAGCGTTGCTTAGCGCATATGAACAAAGTTTTCAGCGCACGGATAACACATTGCGAATTCACTCAATAATTACATCACAGGGGCACTCATCCGCAATCTTGCGGGCACCCTTCAGGACAGCCTTATAGTAAAGTTGGGCGTCGATGCTCCTTGCTTTCGCTGGTGGCGCGTCGGTGATTAGCTTCTCGCATCCAGCTTGCCCCAATGCACCTTTGCGCGGGCAAGGGCCCGACGAGCACCTTCAATACGGCGGGCGCTTGATAACCTCCACCCGAGGCACGCATCCACCAGCCGTCGCCGCGAGGCGGAGTAGCTCCAGGCATGGCCTCTCCGGGCCCAGCCGGACTATGAGCCCCTTCATGGCCTGCTCGGCCACCTTGTGGCTTCGACCAGCTGCTTGACTGGTCGCTAGAAGCACCGGATGGCGGCCTCGACATCTTGAGACCGAAGACCTTCTCCGTTGAGCTCCCTCCTCGGCTCGGTAGAATCTGGCGGCATCGAGACACGCTGCTGAGGCAGATCTGCAAACGCATACAGAGCTCCAATTCGGGTAAGTATCACGTAATTTACATTCACATGCTTGCTTTGCATGAAAATGCCTTACCGCCGCTATCTTCTTCATCAATTCAACCTCTAAAGGGCCTTATGGGCCTCGGCCTTGGCGGTTTGGCACTTTCGAGGCGAGGCAAGCTCGGACTCTCTAGTCTTTGAGTCACGCTCCAAACTCTCATGCTTTTCCATGAGAGCACTGGAGCTCTTCTGAACCACCGCCACCTTCGCCTCTTGCTTTTCTCGCTCTGCCCGTTCCGTGGCGCATTGCGTTGACCCGCGACACGGCCTCCTCCGAGGCCGCCACCTCGTTCGTGGCCCTTGCAGTTCCCATGTTATCCTTGTTATTTTTTGTGCAACCTAAATCCTTTTACATGAGTACAAATTCAAAGTGGTGTTACTCACCATCTTTGTCTTGAGCTTCTTCTGGCGCGACCGAGCTCTTGCCGGACCGCTCAAGCTCCTGCTTCAACGCACCGACCTCGGCGGTCGGTCTGGCGAGATGTCGGCAGCGTAGCTTGCAGCCCATATTGACATAATTTTTAGCAACCCTGCGTATATCCTTTTCAGATCCTCGGTCCGGCTTTTCTTTCCGAACACCAAGCCGAGCATCGAGGGCTCTTGTCTATGCGGTATTACTTTGCATATTTTAACTTCTTACCTCGAAGCACGATAGAAGGCTATTGCGAGCTTGGTCAGCCCGCCTTTGGCGAGCTGCACCTTTGAATCACCGCACTCATAATAGTGCGGTGTTCTTCCTCGATGGGCGCTGCGGTGCCTCCAACAAATTGCGGCACCTCCGGTTGCCGCGAAGCTGCGGCATCACGGTCTTGCCCTTGATCGAAGGGCGCTGCCGGACTCGGAACCCTGCGGGTTCCGTTGTGGAGTCGGCGCGAAGTCGAGAAGGCGCCTTGTGGCGCCTCGAACCTCCCCTGGTGGGTCCCCTCGGGGATCCCACCTCGGCATCTTCGGCGTCGCAAGGGTGGGCGGTGGGGATGGAGTCTACATCCGGCGAAGCCAGCGACCCTTCGATGAAGCGGGAGATCATCACTGGCGGACTACGGGTAGCATGCGGCGTTAGAATGACACTATGTGGCGGAAAAAAATTATAAATCATTCAGGAATCCGGATACTTACGATCTCATGGGAGGCTGGCCCTGAAGGCCATTCTTCCTGCCAGCGTTGATGTTGGCGGAGCTGTCCGGGAATAGTCCTTCCCTCTTGGACCCTCCGGCCTCCCTGTTGGGAAGCCTTCCTCTTCCTCTCCCCTCCTCTGGGAGAGTCCTCTTCCTCCTCCTCATTTTGGGAGAGTCAGCCTCAGTCGTCGGACTCCTCAAAGCGAGCACTCTTTCGAGCACCGTGGCCTCCTTCTTGGCCTTCTTCTCCGGCACCACGTGCGGTGCGGAACCAGCAACCTCGCTAGACGGCGTCTCTGGATTTTCTGGCATAGGGCCGGACGGGTAATCTGCTCCGCCTTCTTCATCCAGTCTGTCAAAGGAAAAGAATTAAAACCGCATAGAGTTAAACTATGAAAAACAAGTGTCCGTAAAGGGTAGAATCACTTACCTCGTCGACTGGCGCTGCGGCGAAATCCATGATCTTCCGTCGCGGATGCGAACCGGCGCCCTTGAATAGCACCTTCGAGCGCGCCCGTGCGTTGTGTCGAAGAGCTTGTTCAGCGCTGGTGCTGTTCGGATCGAACTCCATAGATTGAATGCCGCTCTTGGCATGGGAGAATCCGGCGGACGAGCATGACTTGGACCACGTTAACCAGCTGAGCTTCTTCACCAGCTTCTTGATACAGGTATGGAGTCCGTCGGCTCCTTCAAACTGCCCCACAGCAAGCCCTTCTCTTTCCGGAGGTGAGCTGCGTGGGGATACCAGATCTAAACTCGGGGCCGCCGCCCATTTAAGTCCGCGCGGCTCGGTGATGTAGAACCACCCGATTGCCACCCCTTGGCGGATTCCACGAAGGCCCCTTGAACCAAGGGCGTTGGGCATCTTGCCCAACATGGGCGCCTCCGCACTCCGCTTGAATGCCCTTCACTACCTTGACGACATTGAAGGTCTTGAGCCACAAGCGAAGTGGGGCTGGATCGAAGGAAGGCCTCGCACCTGACGATGAAACGCCGAGATGTTGAGGATGAAGTTGGCGCGGATCATGGAAATCCAGGCCGTAGTAGAACATGAGCCCCGGACAAAGGGGTGAAGTGGAAAGCCCGATCCAGCGGAGGAAGTGGGAAAGAAAGACAACCCTCTCATGGGGCACAGGGGTGGGGATGAGCTGCCCCTCGTCGGGCAGCCGGTGCGATGTCGCCCGAGAGGTATCGGCGTCGCGCAGTTTGGCGATTGCTCCTCCTTAGCGGTGGAGGCCACCATTTACCTCCGCTCCGACATGGTCGGAGAAGGTTGAGCGAGATCTTGCGAACTTGGGCGCTGGAGCTCGAGTCTTGTGAGATGGGTAAGCAAAGGAGGAAGAAGGCGTGGGTGAGAAGGTGAATCCTTATCCCTTATATGGGCGGGCGAAGTCTTACGCGTCCCCCACCGGCCTGGTAAAACTCGCTTATCTCCCAAGCGTCACCATCAATGACGCGGTTGGGTTACCCACGCCCGATTGATGAGAATCCCGGATTAAGGGGAAACACGATCTCTGCTTCGACAAGACGTGCCAAGGAAACCACTTCGCTAAATGCACTAAGGTGGTAAAGTAAAAAACAATTCGAGTAATGGCTTGGTAGTGGTGTGACGTCATGCCACGGAAAACGTTAGCAGATTGAACTTGTGTACATATTATTATTCTCTCTACGGTGGAATGTGGGATTTATTTTGCAGAGCCGGACACTATCCTGGTGTTCCCAATCTTCTATCATTTGGAGGAGGAACCCGCCTTGCAATGCCAAGCAATATACACGCCGGACTTATCGTCATTGAAGCCTGGTTCAGGGGCTACTCTGGAGGGAGTCTGGATTAGGGAGTGTCCGGATAGCGGACTATCATCATCACCCGAATTTCATTTGCCGGACTATCATCATCGACCGGACTCCAAGACTATGAAGATACAAGATTGAAGACTTCACCCGTGTCCGGATGGGACTTTCCTTGGCGTGGAAGGCAAGCTTGGCGTCTGGATATGTAGATCTCTTACCATTGTAACCGACTCTATGTAACCCTAGCCCTCTCTGGTGTCTATATAAACCGGATGGCTTTAGTCCGTAGGACAACAATCACAATAACCCTTACAATCATACCTTAGGCTAGCTTCTAGGGTTTAGCCTCCTTGATCTCGTGGTAGATCCACTCTTATAAACATCCACAATATCAATATCAATCGAGCAGGACGTAGGGTTTTACCTCCATCAAGAGGGCCCGAACCTGGGTAAACATCATGTCCCTTGTCTCCTGTTACCATCCGCCTAGACGCACAGTTCGGGACCCCCTACCCGAGATCCGCCGGTTTTGACACCGACAGGGGGTATCCGGACAGCCGGACTGTATACATCGTCCGGACTATTGAAGCGTGAAGATACAAGACTCAAGACTTCGTCCCGTGTCCGGATGGGACTTTCCTTGGTGTGGAAGGCAAGCTTGGCGATCTGGATATTATATTTCCTTCCTTGTAACCGACTCCATGTAAACCCTAGCCCTTTCCGGTGCCTATATAAACCAGAGAACTTGGTCCTTAGAAGACCGATCACAATTACAATCATACCATCATAGATAGCTTCTAGGGTTTAGCCTCTATGATCTCGTGGTAGATCTACACTTGTCTGCCCATATCTTCAATATTAATCAAGCGGGAAGTAGGGTTTTACCTCCATCGAGAGGGCGAACACAGGTAAACATCTGTGTCCCTTGCTTCCTGTTACCATCAGCCTAGACGCACGGATCGGGACCCCCTACCGAGATCCGCGGTTTGACACCGACATTGGTGCTTTCATTGAGAGTTCCTGCGTAGCCGTTGCTACGAGGCTCGATGGCTCCTCCGATCATCGTCAACAACACGATCCGGGTGAGACCTTTCTCCCAGACAGATCTTCGTCTTGGCGGCTTTACTCTGAGCCAACTCGGTTGGCCATCCGGGCTGAATCGGCAGCTTCGCCCCAGCCACGGATCAGGTTCGAAACCTGAACTACAGCGGACATCCGGAGACTTGATCTTGATGGATTTGGGCCTATGCCGGAGCACCGAGCAGATCACGACGAGCACGGCTTAGACCTGCCGTCGGACGAAGCTCGAGTATCACCCCGTAGTATCCCGGACCTAAATCCGGGCGATCTGCGCTCCCCTAAGGGCGGAGGATGGATCCCAGCCCCACATATCGCACACTCGCCAGCGGTGGAGCGAACACGGTCTTACCTCTGCGGTGGCCTATGACTCCGGACCCCCGGATTCGTATCTGGACGTTGGTTCCGATCGCGGACTCCGAGCCCGTCGGGACAGGTTGGGCTCCGGTAATGGAGTTCACCGCTGCGGATATCTTCCAGCACTCGCCCTTTGGCGACATCTTGAGACTCATTAAAGTCTCTCTCTTTGTCGGAGGCTCTTGGCGAACTATGTCCGCTCGAGTGGGAGGCGGCGGCGAAGGTCGTTGCCCACCCACCACCCACTTCATTGCCACGATCGATGATTTAACCGAGTCTGAACTTCGACTCCGAAGACATCGACGGTATGGACGACGATGCAGGAGAAGAACATGAACCACCGCTCACTGGGCGGTGGACAGCCACCTCTTCTTATGATATATATATATGGTGGACACTCCGAAGGAAACAAATGGCGATGAGGCAACGGAGGATAAAACCTCAGGGAAAAAAGCAAAGAATGGGCGTCGTCGGCGCCACTCCAAGCCCCGCCACAGCAATACCGGCCCAGGAGACGAAAACAACCCGAATGGTGCCGAAGAAGAATACAACCCTGATCAGCCCGCCTTCGAGCAGGCCGAACAGGAGGATGAGCAGGTCATCCCGGAAGAACGGCGACGGATTTAATACCGGAGGAGGACAGCTACATGCCCCCCTCCGAAGAGAGATTAGCCTCGGCGGCGATGAGTTTGGCGTGCTCGAGGATCCCGTGAAGCGAGGCGCTTCAGCGTCGGCTTATAGCCCGCTGCGAGGAGCACGAAAAAGAAGCAACAACAACTCCAAGCTGATCAAGACCTGCTCCGCGAGCGGATGGATGAAGTCACGGCAGCCGAGGAATACAGACTCGAGCACCATAAGGCTGACCGGCCACCTCGTGGCCGGGATAAAACGGCATACCAGTCCGCATACCAGCCAACACCCCCACGCCAACATACTATGGACCGGGGCAACAAAACAGGACAGCCAAAATCGATCTACGGATCGCGGGGGCGCGCCTCGGCACGCGACAACGACCGTCACGCGGGATGCACCTTCAACTAGTCCGGCCGGGCCGAATATAGCCACCCAGAGCAAATCGACCTGCGTTGCCCCATAGTCCAGCACAGAGGCGCCGCGCACCCCCTCTGCTTCACTGACGAAGTAATGGACCATGAATTCCCAGAAGGGTTCAAACCCGTAAACATCGAATCATACGATGGCACAACAGACCCCGCAGTATGGATCGAAGATTTCCTTCTCCACATTCACATGGCCCGCGGAGATGATCTACACGCCATCAAGTATCTTCACCTTAAGCTCAAAGGACCAGCCCGCAAGATCGGCTAAACAGCCTGCCAAAGAAATTCCATTGGCGTTGGGAAAACACGGAAGACGCATTCCTCGACAACTTCCAGGGCACATATGTGCGACCACCAGACGCCGATGACCTGAGCCACATTACTCAACAGCCGGGAGAGCCAGCCAGGAAATTCTGGACTCGGTTCCTAACTAAAAAGAACCAAATACTCGACTGTCCGGACACTGAAGCCCTGGCGGCTTTTAAGCATAATATCCGTGACGAGTGGCTCGCTCGACACCTCGGCCAGGAAAAACCCAAATCCATGGCAGCTCTCACAACACTAATGACCCGCTTTTGCGCGGGCGAGGACAGCTGGTTGGCTCGCAGCAGCACTACACCACATTCTGGCAATTCGGATGGCCGCGACAATAACAGCAAGCCACGGCGTAACAGACATAAGCGACGGAATAATGGCGACAACACTGAAGACATGGCAGTCAACGCCGGATTCAGCGGATCCAAGCCCGGTCAGCGGAAGAAGCCGTTCAAAAGAAATAATCAGGGACCGTCCAGTCTGGACCGCATACTGGAGCGCTCGTGCCAAATTCATGGCACCCGGACAAGCCAGCCAACCACACCAATAGAGATTGCTGGGTATTCAAGCAGGCGGCAAGATAAACGCCGAAGACAAGGACAAGGGGCTGCTGGCAGCGATGACGAGGAGCCCCAGCGTCCAACACGGGAGACGAAGAAATTCCCCGGTGAAAACGGTCAACATGATCTCGCCCGCACATCCCCAAAGCGGGACAGGCGGGCACTAAGGGACGGCTATGCGATTGAGCGATCGCCCCAAATTCAACCCATGGTCACTTGTCGATCACCTTTGATCGTAGGGATCACCCTACTAGCATCCGTCCGCGGCGGCTCGGCCGCATTGGTCCTAGACCTAATCATTGACGGATTCCACCTCACGCGTCCTTATGGGCGGTGGCAGCAGCCTCAACCTGCTTTATCAGGACACAGTGCGCAAAATGGGCATTGACCCTTCAAGGATCAAGGCCACCAAAACCACCTTTAAAGGTGTGATTCCTGGAGTAGAGGCTCGTTGCACGGGTCTATAACATTGGAAGTGGTCTTCGGATCTCCGGATAACTTCCGAAGCGAAGAGTTAATCTTCGATATCGTCCCTTTCCGCAGTGGTTACCATGCACTGCTCGGACGAACCACATTCGCTAGATTCAATGCGGTACCACACTACGCATACCTCAAGCTCAAGATGCCAGGACCACGCGGGGTCATAATAGTGAACGGAAATATGGACCGCTCTCTACGAACAGAAGAACATACCACAGCCCTCGCGACGGAAGTACAGTGCGGCCTTCTTCGACAAACCAATCCGGCGACAACAACTTCAAGAACTGTCAAGAGAGTCCGGAGCACCCCGCAACAGGATCATCAGGCACGCCAAGAGCGCGACTAGCAGTCCGGCCTCCGCTTAAGCCCCATCAAAGCAGCATTCGTGCCACACGTACACAATTACGTACTCAAGATACCATGGGCATAGGCGGAGGCACAACAACGACTCAGTCAACAGTGCGGGATAACTGCCACATACCTTCATAACCTGTCCTCCTTCTTTTTCAGGACAATGCTTTAGAGCAGCCTCTTAAGAAGAGCCGGATTGTCGGACTTACATAGGAGAAAAAACCAAGGAGGCAATAGGCTTCACGCACGTAAGGAAACACCCAGGTGGAATCTATTTACGATCGTTATACCTATTTTATATATCCATACGCGGCCTGCCTCCGGCTAGGACATGTTAAATAGTCCTATCTATCTCCGCTTAATGCATGCATTGTAAACATACGCTTAAAAGTATTTTCATCAATGGGAGATTATATATAGTGTCAGCTCATTATTGTTATTTGAACATTTTTCTTACAAATGTTTCTTTGATATTGCATCTGTAGACTTTGGTACGGTCCGTTTGCGAGGGGCTTCCTATGGTGCCCGTTCTACGGCAACTAAAGTCCGGACACTTTAAACAGTGCGGCACCCCGAACTTATAGCACTATATGCATCAGCTCCGAATCATGTCTTGGGTCTACAGTTGGGTTAGCCCGGCTCCCTTGTTTTGGTACCTTACGTTCCGTTATATCGGCTAAGGTAGCGCAGGGAGAACTACTGCGATTGTGTCCCGGTTCTTTCGGACGAGCACCTCATTAGAGAAAGCCGAAAATTGACCGGCATGATGTGGCGAGAGCTGGTCGCTGTTCGAGAGGTCTTAAAATCCTTAAAGATTTTCCGCTTTAGGCGATAAATCGGCTTCGTCCGATCTAGGCGTATATAGCGCCCCAATTCGGCCTTCCGAATTCTAGGGGCTTCGCCGAAATTTAAAATTGTAGACTTCTATGGCTAAGTGAAAGTTATAAAGCCGAATAGTTCGGTTGCCTTGTTCGCTGCGCTAGATACCTCCTTAAGGGACCAAACATTTAGATAAAGAGTATCCAGGTTTTTCCAGGAACACCCGGCACTAGTTGCATGGGGGCGGAAGCCGACGACTGGCCTACTTTCAATATTCTATAAACAGCCGCACAGAAGGTAATATTTTAAATCAAACAGTGCTACATAGCACAAGTAACTTCGTCTTTAAATTACAACAGCGGCAGAGGTACATTTAGTCAAAGATCTTGTCTTTGGAACACTCATCAGCCACGAGACGAGCGCCCTTCATAACTCCATCATAGTACTTCTCGGGATGACAATGCTCCTTGCCTTCCGGCGGACCGCCCTTCACCAGCTTCTCCGCATCCAGCTTGCCCCAATGCACCTTCACGTGGGTAAAGGCCCGGTGGGCACCCTCGATGCAAATGGACCGCTTGATTACTTCAAGCCGCGGAAAGGCATTCACCATCCGCTTGATCAGGCCGAAGTAGCTAGTGGGCAGGGGCTCAACAGGCCACCTCCAAACTATGAAATCTTTCATAGCCACTTCGGCCGACCTGTGGAGTTCGACCAACTGCTTCAGTTGATCACTGAGAGGCATTGGTGTTCGGCCCCACATCTACCGACTAGAACAGCTTCTCCGTTGAGCTCCCCTCTTGGGCACGGTAGAACTCCATGACATCGATACGTTATGGCAGATCTGCGAATGCCCCCGAGAGCTCGAATTGAGTAAGTAAAAGAAACGCCTCCTCCACATGTTTGCTTTGCACAAAGAATTTCTTACCCGCCGCTATCTTTTTGGCCTCTTGGATCTCCTGCTATGCCTTCTCGGCTTCGGCCTTGGCGTCTTTCATACTCACAAGGGCCTTCGCAAGCTCGGCCTCTTTCGTCTTTAGATCATGCTCCATGGACTCGAACTTCTTGCCGAGGTCCTGGAGCTCTTGCTGTACCTCGCCCACTCTAGCACTTTGCTTCTCGCGCTCTCTGCATTCCAAGGCCGCCTTGTCTTCGGCCTTGGATAGCGCTTTCTTCAGGGACGCTAGTTCGGCGGTGGACCCTGTCACATAGTCAAGACGCTTCGTCGTCAGGCTAAATACTTTTATCTATCTTTACATATATAAGAGTGGAGAATCACTCACCTTTGCTCTCTTCGAGCCGCCTCTTCGTGAGATCGAGCTCTCCCTGCGCCCGCTCCAGGTCTCGCTTTAGTTCGGCAACCTCGGTTGTGCGGGCAGCAGCGGCAAGCAGCACGGCCTGCTTAGTCACATAAACACTTATTAGACTCCTGCGGATTATAATTGACCCTCCGTTTGGCTTTTCTTTCCGAACACCAAACGGAGTATTAGGGGCTACTACCTATCGGGTGGTAATTTCACACATTTTTATTACTTACCTCGAAGCCCGTCAGGAGGCTTGTGCAGGCTTTGGTTAGTCCGCTTTTGGCGGACAGAACCTTTTTAATCACTACACTCATAAGAGTACGGTGCTTGTCATCCATGGAAGCGCCTCGAAGCGCTTCCACCAGACTATCCATGCCGCTGGCGCGACAGAAGTCCTCGGCACGGACGGCTCGCCCTCCCTAACGAGGGGCTGCCCGCCTAAATCAGGAACCGTTAAGGGTTCCGGAACAGTGTTCGGTCGAGAGTCCGCCTTGCTGCGGCTCTCATCGACGCGATCCACGGGGATCTTGAACCCCGCGTGTCTGACATCTGGAACTCCGCCTTGGGGCATCTGCAGGGTCATGTCCCCCTGCTCGGTGAACCTTCGGGACAACACCTCCATGTCATCCGCAGGCTGAGGAGTGGTGGCCATCGGGAGCGAGTTCATCTCTGAAGCGCTCAGAGACCCATCCAAAGACGACTCCTCCGGATGAGCCCTGGCCGGACTGCATGTATCTTCGGCGTTATTAAACAACTATGAAGTAAATCACGATAGAGGGCGGACACTTACGATCGCGCCAGGGGCTTTCCCCTGGGCAGCCACCCTTCCTCGCTATGAGCGGCCGTGGTGGAGTAGTCCGGAAGGGACGTCTTTCCCTTCTTGGGCGTCCCAGCCTCCCCCTTCGGGGCGGCTTTCCTCTTTTTCTCCTCCCCAATGCGGGGAGGTAGAGTTTCTTCTTGCTTCCCCCCGCCTCCGCGGGAGGAATCTGTCTCGTCGTCATCGGACGACGTGGGTATGACGGCCTTGCGTCGAGGGGCCCTCCCGGCCCCACGACCCGTCTCCTCAGGCCTCTCATCCTTTCCGGATGGGGCGGCTTCTTCTTCTTCTTCTTCCTCCTCTTCGGGGGAGGAGTGCGCCTCGTCGTCTTCGGACGAGGTTTCTGGCACAACCTTACGCCAGAGACCCTTCCTGGTCCCCGGGGCCTTCTTTTCGGCCTTCTTCTCCGGTGCTCTGTAGGCCGCCGGGATCAGCATCTCTGTCAAGAGAGCATCAGCCGGGCCTTCTAGCAGCGGAGCCGGACAGTCAATTTGCTCCGCTGTCTCCACATAGTCCTGATCAAATATACAAATATACTTAAGATTCCCCCATGAATGTATTGGGAAAAACCGAACCCGGTGGTAGTCCCAAAACTCACCGGACGCGGGGGCCGCGCTGCATGAAGTCCGCGGTCCTCGGATGTGGGAGGAGGTACTTCGGAGGCCTTAAACAACTCCTTCAACGCGTCTTTGTGCTTCATGCCATAGAGCCTCTGAAGCGTCTGGTGTTTGGCCGGGATGAACTCGCACAGATTGAATGCCCGCCTTTGGCACGGCAGAATCCGGCGAACGAGCATGACCTGGATCACATTGACAAGCTTGATGTTCTTGTCCTTCATGCTCTTGATGCAGGTTTGGAGTCCGGTCAGCTCTGTAGGTTCGCCCCAAGTTAGGCCCTTCTTTTCCCAGGAGGTGAGCCGCATGGGGGCTCCGGATCGGAACTCGGGGGCTGCCGCCCAGTTGGCGCCGCGCTGCTCGGTGATGTAGAACCACCCCGATTGCCACCCTTTTACGGTCTCCGCAAAGGAGCCGTCCAGCCAGGTGACGATAGGCATCTTGCCCACCATGGTGTAACGCCCCGGATTCGATGCGTCAGGTGTCTGCCAGTTATTTGCCGTTGTTGCCATGTCATTTGCTTGCGTGTTGCACTTTTCCATGTCATCATCTGCAATTTTATCATGTCATCATGTGCATTTCATTTTGCATACGTGTTCGTCTCATGCATCCGAGCATTTTCCCCGTTGTCCGTTTTGCAATCCAGCACTCCTATGTCTCCCGGCGCCCCCTTTTACCTCTTTTCATGTGCGGGTATTGAACGGTCTCGGAATGGACCGAGGTTTGTCAAGCGGCCTTGGTATAGCACCGTGAACCGCTGTCAAGTTTCGGATCATTTGGAGGTCGTTTGATACTCCAACGGTTAACTGGGTAACCGCAAAAGCCTCTTTTGTTGCAGCCCAACACCCCTTTCCAAGTGGCCCAAAACCCAGCAAACTCCCCTCCATGCTCTCGGTCGTTCGATCACGATCGCGTGGCCGAAAACCGCACCTCATTTGGACTCTCCTAGCTCCCTCTACCTATAAATTAGTTCCCCCCTTCGAAATTCGCGGATGAACTCCCCCCCGAAACCCTAAAATCGCCTCCGCCGCCACCGGACACGTCCGCCCGCCCAGCAGCCAATCGTGGCTCGCCACGTGTCGCGCCACCGTCGCCCTCCGCCGCCCGGCCAGGAGGCCCTCCCGCCCGATCGGCCGCCCCCCAGAGCCACGCCGCCCGAGCCGAAACCCCTCCCGTCGCCCGCCGGCCGCCTCGCCCTACCGCCGCCCAGCGCGCCTCCCCGCCGCCGATGACCAGCGCGGCGCCCTCCTCAGCGCCTCACGCCGCCCGGCCCGGCGCCGGCGCCCGCCCGCCGTCGCCGCCTTCCCGCGAGTCCGGCGGATCCGGCCAGATCCGGCCGGACCCGACCTCCCGGCCTCGTCGGCGTCCCCTCCTCTCGGCGCCCGATCTCCGGCGAGATTCCGCCACCCGCCGAGTTGACTTCCCCGAGATTCATCTAAGTCCCGAAACTGTGATTATTTTGTTGCATTTTCGTTGCATCATATCTCTGTCATCGTTGCTCCGTTTTGGGCGTGTAATATGTCAAAATGTTCGCCTCGAAGAGTAGATAATTTCATCTCATTGCATAATTTTCATTTGAGCTCATCTTGATGCCCTAAATGCTGTTGGAAGAGTGCTATGTGATGTTAGTTTCTGATTTTTATCAGAACATGCACTTTTGTCATTTTTGCCATGATTGATGTGTGCATCCTATGAACTTGAGTTCTACATGTGTTTTGTAATATGCCATGCCATCTTTACAGGGGTGTATGCCATGTATTTTTGTTATCTATGTGGTGAATAGCACAAGCATGCAAACTAGGTGTCTTGTTGTTGCTGATTTCAGCCCTGCTTTGCTGATATTTTGATGCCATGTTTACTTGATGCTACAGAGAGATCCATGCATATTTTGAGATACTTCAGTAAGGATGTTTTGTTCTACATGTCTTGCTCTATCAATCCATGCCCTTGTTTGCAATTATGGAGTGCCATAGCTTGAGTCAATCGAGCTCTACTTTTGCTATAAAATGTTCCTGGCAGATTGTTTACATGTTATTCAATTTTGCCAAGGTTTTTGTAGTTGATCCTTGCATGCTATGATGTTGTTCTTGCCATGTATAGCTTCTATGTCATGTCTTCTTACTGTTGGTCACCTTGCCATGCCATGTATTGCTCCGTGGTGAGTGGTTCAAGCTCACCAACATGCCTACTTGTCGTTGTTCCTGCCATGTTTAAATCTGTAATATAACTTGCCATGTTTACATGGGTGCCATCATATCTTCTGATCCTTTTTGGCTTATGGTCACTAAGGGACTTTTGTTCTATGCTTTGAGTAGATTCATGCCATGCCTTTGTTTGCCATGTTAAGTTCCTGTAACATGTTGTTTGATAGCTCTAAACATTGCAACTTTGATGTTATTTCTTAACGCATGAAACTGTTATTATTTGCAATCTTGCCATGTCATTTTGAGCATGTTCTAGTGATTTCTGGAGATAGCTCAGTGTTCATGTTTTGTAATGCTTTACCTGTAAATCATGCCCATGCCTTTTGTTCTCATATTGAGATGCTGTAGCTTGTTGTTTTGATGTCTGCAATATGCCTACTTGCTGTTATGGACAGATTGTTGTCATATCTTGTATAGAGTGCATGTGTTGAACTGTTGCTCCGTTTTGAGTGTGCTCTATATGAAACTTGCTTGATTTTGCATGTAGTTTCATATTATCATGTTGCATACTTGTTTTGAGGTGTTTGCTTGATGTTTGTATGCATTTTGCATCAATGCCATGCTTAACTTGTTTTGCTCATATCTTCTAGACCGTAGCTCCGAATCTAATGAACTTTATATGTAACTTGACTAGAATTTCGTGTAGATCATCGTGGTGCATCTTAACTTGCTGTTTAACAACTTGAACATAAGGTTTATTCAGATCTGGACCAATTTCGAAATATGCATATGAGGACTTACCGGAATTGTTATATGTTGCTTCCGGCCTCATTTAAACTTGCTTTGATGTGTTGCTCTTGTTTGCATCATCTCTTGCCATGAGTAGCCTCATCTAGCTTTGTCATGCATCATGCCTGTTGTGCATCATGCCTTGTTCATGTGTGGTGTGTTTACTATGTTGTGTGCTTCTTCTTGTTAGTTCCTGTTTCGTTGCGATCGTGAGGATTCGTTCGTCTACGCTTGGTTCGGCTTCATCCGTTCGTCTTCTTCATGGACTCGTTCTTCTTCCTTGCGGGATTTCAGGCAAGATGACCGCTACCCTGGATCTCACTACTATCATTGCTATGCTAGTTGCTTCGTTCTTTCGCTATGCTGCGCTACCTATCACTTGCTGCTCAAGCCTACCTAATTGTCGTGTCAGCCTCTAACCTTTGACACCTTTCCTATGCAAACCGTTGTTTGGCTATGTTACCGCTTTTCTCAGCCCCTCTTATAGCGTTGTTAGTTGCAGGTGAAGATGAAGTTTGTTCCTTGTTGGAACATGGTGATGTTGTTCCTTGTTGGAACAGGTTTACTTGTTGGGATATCACAATATATCTTATTTAATTAATGCATCTATATATTTGGTAAAGGGTGGAAGGCTCGGCCTTATGCCTGGTGTTTTGTTCCACTCTTGCCGCCTAGTTTCCGTCATATCGGTGTTATGTTCCCGGATTTTGCATCCCTAACGCGTCGGGTGATTTATGGGACCCCTTGACAGTTCGCTTTGAATAAGACTTTTCCAAAAGGCCCAACATTGGTTTTACCATTTGCCTCACCTATGCCCTTTTTCCCTTGGGTTTCGGAGCCCGAGGGTCATCTTTATTTTAGCCCCGGGCCAGTGCTCCTTCGAGTGTTGGTCCGAACCGAGCAACTGCTTGGGCCACCACGGGCAACTCGAGGTTGGTTTTACTCGTAGCTTGACTTATCCGGTGTGCCTCGAGACCGAGGTACGTGCGACTCCTATCAGGATTTGTCGGCACATCCGGGCGGCTTTGCTGGTCTTGTTTTATTGCTGTCGAAATGTCTTGTAGCCGGGATTCCGAGACTGATCGGGTCTTCCCGGGGAGAAGGAATATCCTTCGTTGATCGCGAGAGCTTATCATGGGCTAAGTTGGGACACCCCTGCAGGGTATAAACTTTCGAGAGCCGTGCCCGCGGTTATGTGGCAGATGGGAATTTGTTAATGTCCGGTTGTAGTAAACCCGAAGTTGATCTTAATTAAAATACACCAACCGTGTGCGTAACCGTGAGTGTCTCTTTTCGGGGTTGATCGAGAGGAGAACACGGTTTCTGGGTTATGTCTGACGTAAGTAGGAGTTCAGGATCACTTCTTGATCATTACTAGTTGACGACCGTTCCTTTGTTTCTCTTCTCGCTCTCATTTGCGTATGTTAGCCACCATATATGCTTAGTCGCTGCTGCAACCTCACCACTTTACCCCTTCCTTTTCCCATTAAGCTTTGCTAGTCTTGTTACCCATGGTAATGGGATTGCTGAGTCCTCGTGGCTCACAGATTACTACACCACCAGTTGCAGGTACAGGTTTTGCGATGATCATGACGTGAGAGCGATGTTTGCTTGTATTGGAGTTCTTCTTCTGCTTCTTCTTCGATCAGGGGATAGGTTCCAGGTCGGCAGCCTGGGCTAGCAGGGTGGATGTCGTTTGAGTTTCTGTTTATGTTTCATCCGTAGGCGGATGTTGATCTCTTGTATGATGTTGTTGTATTCATGTGGCATTGTATGTATTGGATGTATCCCCATTTATTATGTAATGTTGATGTAATGATATCCACCTTGCAAAAGCGTTTCAATATGCGGGTCTATCCTTGGTGGGACCATCGAGTTCCTTTTGGATAGGGTCGCATATTGGGTGTGAAAAGTTGGTCAAATATTTCAATTGTTCCGGTGCATCATCTATCTGTTCGTCATCCCTTTTTCAACGGTGTTATCTCTTTAGTGGGCCCTAACCCACAGGTCTTTTCCCAGGATCTTACCTGACTCTTCTAATTTCCCCGGAGTTATTCTCAATTCTTTTCAAGCGTGACGTAAGAATGGATTTCATCAATCAGATTTTTTTCCAAGATCGATTTCAAATCATTTCATTGTTGGCTCAACCTCTCTGTTTTTCTTTCTTCCGGAGTACCTCAACAATTTTGGGGGTGTTTTCTCGTCGACATTTGAAGACCGAAGTAGAGTTTCTCTTAAATCTTGTCCGTTCCCCCGGAGATTCATGGTGCTAGCTCGATGTGATCCTATCTAATTGTTTCCAGTCGTGCAATTCTTTTCATCCATCCGGAGCATTTCAGGAGTTGCTTTCTCTCTCGATCATCCGGAGGCCATCTTTTCGGAAGATTTCTTCATTCTAAGTTTTCAGATTCGTTCTCCGATTATTCTATATCCGTGCCCCTTCGTTCGTCTCAATATTCTTCCGGTGCTGCGTTCAAGTATTCTTCTATCAGTTCGCGATCTCTTTGTTCTCTTGCATTTTAATTCCCTCAAGTATCTTCGTGCGGTTTCTAATTCTTCCCGGTGATTATTTCTTTTCATCAGTCATTCCGAATTCTTACGGTGGTTCGTTCAAGATTTCACTTCCTTCTTTATCATATCAATTCATTTGTTGTTTCCAAATCCCACCGGTGGTTCCATCAATACCTTCTCAAGTTTAAGCTATATCTCTATCTGTAATCATTTTTTCAAGAAGAATAAGTAATATGCAAAATCCATTGCTTGTCATCAATTTAATTTGATGAAGGATAAGCATACAATAAATCTTATTCTTATTTCATCCAAGTGAGTAATCCTTCCTTGGAGTTTGTTCTTGAGGAATAAATTCTAGTTCCAAGTGTCTTTATCTTTTCTTTTCCGGAGTTCAAATTCCCTAGTCCATCTCGTCAGAACCTCCATCTAAATCACCGCAAGGCTCATCTTATTCTTTCATCCTTTTATTCTATCTCATCATCCTTTCGTTACCGGAGTTCTTCATGGTGGTTCTTCATGATTTAATTCATTCTTCAAGTGTTCATCAAGATTCTTGTCGGTGGAGTTCAAGTATCTTTTCTTCTCGCGTCTCGAAGCGCAAGTAATTCTTCATTTTCTTTTAAAGTGGAGCTTTGCATTTATTCGTTCTTCTCAGTTATCCAATCATTTCCGTTTGTGGACGGAGATCACCTCATAATTTTGAGAGGTTATCTATAACTCCACAGCAAGCAATTCTTTTGTTGTTGAATTTCCAACAACTCCGTTCAATATTTTCTTCTAAGGTTGCTTTCTATTTCATTCGTGGCACAAGTTGTCATATTCTTATTAGTTCTTTTCATTCAAATTATTTCAATTCTTCCAGAGGCATTGCGTTGTTCATCTCGTCAAGTGTCATTCCATCTTCTGAAGTTCAGATTCTAATCCATCAATTTTCAGCAGGAGTGCTACCTAAATCCTTTCAGTCTTATTCGTTTCTTTTCTCATTCTAACCACACCGGTTAGAACGAGTGGTTTCAGAGTCCATCTTGATTCCGTGACCTTTCGATTCTCGTCATTCTCGTCGTTCCTCTCTTCTTCTCGAGTGCTCTCGATTTTTTGCTTCTTCGCTTGAGTTCTTGTTTCACCTCATCCCTTTTCTCTTCCGTCTCGGTCCTAAGATCTCGGGACGAGATCTCTTGTTAGTGGAGGAGTGTTGTAACGCCCCGGATTCGATGCGTCAGGTGTCTGCCAGTTATTTGCCGTTGTTGCCATGTCATTTGCTTGCGTGTTGCACTTTTCCATGTCATCATCTGCATTTTTATCATGTCATCATGTGCATTTCATTTTGCATACGTGTTCGTCTCATGCATCCGAGCATTTTCCCCGTTGTCCGTTTTGCAATCCGGCACTCCTATGTCTCCCGGCGCCTCCTTTTACCTCTTTTCATGTGCGGGTATTGAACGGTCTCGGAATGGACCGAGGTTTGTCAAGCGGCCTTGGTATAGCACCGGTAGACCGCCTGTCATGTTTCGGATCATTTGGAGGTCGTTTGATACTCCAACGGTTAACTGGGTAACCGCAAAAGCCTCTTTTGTTGCAGCCCAACACCCCTTTCCAAGTGGCCCAAAACCCAGCAAAGTCCCCTCCATGCTCTCGGTCGTTCGATCACGATCGCGTGGCCGAAAACCGCACCTTATTTGGACTCTCCTAGTTCCCTCTACCTATAAATTAGTTCCCCCCTTCGAAATTCGCAGATGAACTCCCCCCCGAAACCCTAAAATCGCCTCCGCCGCCACCGGACGCGTCCGCTTCCTCGCCGGACACGTCCGCCACGCCAAGAGCCAATCGTGGCTCGCCACGTGTCGCGCCACCGTCGCCTCCGCCGCCCGCCCAGGGAGGCCCCGCCCGGCCGGCCGCCGCCGCCCCTGCCAGCGCCCAAGGCTTCCTGAGCCCGGCTCCCGTCGCCCGCCAGGACGCCTCGCCCTACCGCCGCCCAGCGCGCCTCCCTGCCGCCGATGACCAGCGCGGCGCCTCCAGCCTCCGCGCCCGCCCGGCCGCCACGGCGCGCCCATGGTTCCGCCCGCCGAGTCCGGCCGGATCCGGCCAGATCCGGCCCGGACCCGACCTCCCCGGCCTCGTCGGCGTCCCCCTCCTCTCCGGCGCCGATCTCCGGCGAGATTCCGGCCACCCCTCCGAGGTTGACTTTTTCCCCCCTCTGAGATTCATCTAAGTCCCGAAACTGTGATTATTTTGTTGCATTTTCGTTGCATCATATCTCTGTCATCGTTGCTCCGTTTTGGGCGTGTAATATGTCAAAATGTTCGCCTCGAAGAGTAGATCATTTCATCTCATTGCATCATTTTCATTTGAGCTCATCTTGATGCCCTAAATGCTGTTGTAAGAGTGCTATGTGATGTTAGTTTCTGATTTTTATCAGAACATGCACTTTTGTCATTTTTGCCATGATTGATGTGTGCATCCTATGAACTTGAGTTCTACATGTGTTTTGTAATATGCCATGCCATCTTTACAGGGGTGTATGCCATGTATTTTTGTGATCTATGTGGTGACTAGCACAAGCATGCAAACTAGGTGTCTTGTTGTTGCTGATTTCAGCCCTGCTTTGCTGATATTTTGATGCCATGTTTACTTGATGCTACAGAGAGATCCATGCATATTTTGAGATACTTCAGTAAGGATGTTTTGTTATACATGTCTTTCTCTATCAATCCATGCCCTTTTTTGCAATTATGGAGTGCCATAGCTTGAGTCAATCGAGCTCTACTTTTGCTATAAAATGTTCCTGGCAGATTGTTTACATGTTATTCAATTTTGCCAAGGTTTTTGTAGTTGATCCTTGCATGCTATGATGTTGTTCTTGCCATGTATAGCTTCTATGTCATGTCTTCTTACTGTTGGTCACCTTACCATGCCATGTATTGCTCCGTGGTGAGTGGTTCAAGCTCACCAACATGCCTACTTGTCGTTGTTCCTGCCATGTTTAAATCTGTAATATAACTTGCCATGTTTACATGGGTGCCATCATACCTTCTGATCCTTTTTGGCTTATGGTCACTAAGGGACTTTTGTTCTATGCTTTGAGTAGATTCATGCCATGCCTTTGTTTGCCATGTTAAGCTCCTGTAACATGTTGTTTGATAGCTCTAAACATTGCAACCTGATGTTATTTCTGCCAACGCATGAAACTGTTATTATTTGCAATCTTGCCATGTCATTTTGAGCATGTTCTAGTGATTTCTGGAGATAGCTCAGTGATCATGTTTTGTAATGCTTTACCTGTACATCATGCCCATGCCTTTTGTTCTCATATTGAGATGTTGTAGCTTGTTGTTTTGATGCCTGCAATATGCCTACTTGCTGTTATGGACAGATTGTTGTCATATCTTGTATAGAGTGCATGTGTTGAACCGTTGCTCCGTTTTGAGTGTGCTCTATACGAAACTTGCTTGATTTTGCATGTAGTTTCATATTATCATGTTGCATCCTTGTTTTGAGGTGTTTGCTTGATGTTTGTATGCATTTTGCATCAATGCCATGCTTAACTTGTTTTGCTCATATCTTCTAGACCGTAGCTCCGAATCTAATGAACTTTATATGTAACTTGACTAGAATTTCGTGTAGATCATCGTGGTGCATCTTAACTTTCTGTTTAACAACTTGAACATAAGGTTTATTCAGATCTGGACCAATTTCGAAATATGCATATGAGGACTTACCGAATTGTTATATGTTGCTTCCGGCCTCATTTAAACTTGCTTTGATGTGTTGCTCTTGTTTGCATCATCTCTTGCCATGAGTAGCCTCATCTAGCTTTGTCATGCATCATGCCTGTTGTGCATCATGCCTTGTTCATGTGTGGTGTGTTTACTATGTTGTGTGCTTCTTCTTGTTAGTTCTGTTTCGTTGCGATCGTGAGGATTCGTTCGTCACGCTTGGTTCGGCTTCATCCGTTCGTCTTCTTCATGGACTCGTTCTTCTTCCTTGCGGATTTCAGGCAAGATGACCGCTACCCTGGATCTCACTACTATCATTGCTATGCTAGTTGCTTCGTTCTTTCGCTATGCTGCGCTACCTATCACTTGCTGCTCAAGCCTACCTAATTGCCGTGTCAGCCTCTAACCTTTGACACCTTTCCTATGCAAACCGTTGTTTGGCTATGTTACCGCTTTGCTCAGCCCCTCTTATAGCGTTGTTAGTTGCAGGTGAAGATGAAGTTTGTTCCTTGTTGGAACATGGTGATGTTGTTCCTTGTTGGAACAGGTTTACTTGTTGGGATATCACAATATATCTTATTTAATTAATGCATCTATATATTTGGTAAAGGGTGGAAGGCTCGGCCTTATGCCTGGTGTTTTGTTCCACTCTTGCCGCCCTAGTTTCCGTCATATCGGTGTTATGTTCCCGGATTTTGCGTCCCTAACGCGGTCGGGTGATTTATGGGACCCCCTTGACAGTTCGCTTTGAATAAGACTTTTCCAGCAAGGCCCAACATTGGTTTTACCATTTGCCTCCGGAGCCCGAGGGTCATCTTTATTTTAGCCCCCCCCCCCGGGCCAGTGCTCCTTCGAGTGTTGGTCCGAACCGAGCAGCCTGCGGGGCCACCACGGGGCAACTCGAGGGTTGGTTTTACTCGTAGCTTGACTTATCCGGTGTGCCCTGAGACCGAGGTACGTGCGACTCCTATCAGGATTTGTCGGCACATCCGGGCAGCTTTGCTGGTCTTGTTTTATTGCTGTCGAAATGTCTTGTAGCCGGATTCCGAGACTGATCGGGTCTTCCGGGAGAAGGAATATCCTTCGTTGATCGCGAGAGCTTATCATGGGCTAAGTTGGGACACCCTGCAGGTATAAACTTTCGAGAGCCGTGCCTGCATGTTATGTGGCAGATGGGAATTTGTTAATGTCCGGTTGTAGTAAACCCGAAGTTGATCTTAATTAAAATGCACCAACCGTGTGCGTAACCGTGAGTGTCTCTTTTCGGGGTTGATCGAGAGGAGAACACGGTTTCTGGGTTATGTCTCACGTAAGTAGGAGTTCAGGATCACTTCTTGATCATTACTAGTTGACGACCGTTCCTTTGTTTCTCTTCTCGCTCTCATTTGCGTATGTTAGCCACCATATATGCTTAGTCGCTGCTGCAACCTCACCACTTTACCCCTTCCTTTTCCCATTAAGCTTTGCTAGTCTTGTTACCCATGGTAATGGGATTGCTGAGTCCTCGTGGCTCACAGATTACTACACCACCAGTTGCAGGTACAGGTTTTGCGATGATCATGACGTGAGAGCGATGTTTGCTTGTATTGGAGTTCTTCTTCTGCTTCTTCTTCGATCAGGGGATAGGTTCCAGTCGGCAGCCTGGGCTAGCGTGGTGGATGTCGTTTGAGTTTCTGTTTATGTTTCATCCGTAGGCGGATGTTGATCTCTTAATATGATGTTGTTGTATTCATGTGGCATTGTATGTATTGGATGTATCCCCATTTATTATGTAATGTTGATGTAATGGTATCCACCTTGCAAAAGCGTTTCAATATGCGGGTCTATCCTTGGTGGGACCGTCGAGTTCCTTTTGGATAGGGTCGCATATTGGGCGTGACACATGGCCCTTCCGCACTCCGCTTGCTGGCCGCGTACAATCTTCGACTTCACGCAGAAGATTTGCAGCCACAGGCCGAAGTGAGGCCGGATGCGGAGGAAAGCCTCGCATACGACGATGAACGCCGAGATGTTGAGGACGAAATTCGGGGCTAGATCATGGAAATCTAGCCCATAGTAGAACATGAGCCCACGGACGAAGGGGTGAAGTGGAAACCCCAGTCCACGGACGAAGTGGGCGACGAACACGACCCTCTCATGGGGTCCTGGGGTCGGAATGACCTGCCCAACGTCCGATAGCCGGTGCGCTATGTCTGCGGCCAGGTATCCGGCCGCCCGAAGATTTGCGATATGCTTCTCCTTGGCGGTGGAAGCCACCCACTTGCCTCCTGCTCCAGACATGTTTAGCTGTGCGGAGAAGACTAGGGCTTGGGCGCTAGAGCTCGAGGGGGCAAGAGTGGGCAAAGGAGAAAGAAGGCGTGGGTAAAAATGGAGAAATCTTATCCCTTTATAGAGGCGACGTAAGCGGTGCGCCTCCCCACTTGCCCGTTGGGAATCGCTTGCTTCCCAAGCGCTACGATTGATGATGTGGTGGGATTACCCGTACCCGTATTGATGAGAATCCCGTGATAAGGGGACACGATCTCTGCTTTGACAAGACGTGTCAAGGAAACCGCCTCACAATATGCGATGTGGCTGGTTGTGGGAAAACGGTTCGAATAATGACCCGACCGTAATGACACGTCGCGTTGCCTAAAAAGTTGTCAGCAGATTGCATTTGTGAAATATCATTCTCTCTACGGTGGCATGCAAAGATCATCTTGTGGATCCGGACACGGTTCAGGTGTTCGATAATTACCTTGGAGTATTCGGAGGAGGAACCCGCCCTGCAATGCCGAAGACAAGACTGCGCGCCGGACTCATCGTCATTGAAGCCTGGTTCAGGGGATACTGAGGGAGTCCTGGATTAGGGGGTATCCGGACAGCCGGACTGTATACATCATCTGTACTATTGAAGCGTGAAGATACAAGACTCAAGACTTCGTCCCGTGTCCGGATGGGATTTTCCTTGGCATGGAAGGCAAGCTTGGCTATCCGGGTATTATATTTCCTTCCTTGTAACCGACTCCATGTAAACCCTAGCCCTCTCCGGTTCCTATAAAACCGGAGAGCTTGGTCCTTAGAAGACCGATCACAATTACAATCATACCATCATAGGCTAGCTTCTAGGGTTTAGCCTCTACGATCTCGTGGTAGATCTACTCTTGTACTACCCATATCTTCAATATTAATCAAGCAGGAAGTAGGGTTTTACCTCCATCGAGAGGGACCGAACCTGGGTAAACATCTGTGTCCCTTGCTTCCTGTTACCATCAGCCTAGACGCACAGATCGGGACCCCCTACCCGAGATCCGCCGGTTTTGAGACCGACAGCAGTTGAGCCATATTCTTTCTTGAGCACCTTCTTCTTGGAAGTGGCCTCAGCCTCAACAGCCACATAGTCTTCATCCTCAGATTCTGAGGTTCTCTTCTTTCTGGCCTTGGTGGCAGCTTTGGGTAGGTTGCTTGGGGTGCTCCTGCTGCCCTCATCATAGCTGCTAGAGGGACTAGTGCCCTCACTCATGTGAACCTGCTCCTCTTCCCTGTTCTGGCTGTCACTTTGATCAGACATATTGCAAACACTGACAATAGATCCTGTGAGTAGATATAGATGAGATAGAGTGGATGAGCATCACAAAATACATAGGTTTTTGCAAAAGAATGAGTCAAAAACTTAGTTTTAGTTTTCCACAAAAAGCATTTCGGATCTACTGATTTGTAAACTCGGTGATACGGAAGCAACTTTTGGAACCTAAACTAGTGAACTCTGTCAGACCGAGTCACAGCTCGGTGGCACCGAGACTGCTAGGGTTTCACAAAGTCCTGAACTCGGTCACACCGATTTGCAATTCTCGGTCAGACCGAGAGTTACATGTGCAATGGCCTTAGGCGAATCGGTGGTACCGAGTTCTACAACTCGGTTGGTTCGAGATGGTTTCGGCGGAAACCTAGCCCTAAATTTTCAGTTCATCTCTAATCTACAGAGTGTTTTGTCTGGATAAGATAATTTCAATCGTGGCAAGATTCATGGCGAACACAATGTGCTAGGAACCAGATAGGGATAGCACAGTGATCGAGTTCATACCCTAGTTCGGCGATGAACTCGCTACGGCGGCAACGGCGGGGATGATTCCCGTTGACGGCAGCAGAGACCAGCGGCAGGAGGCAGCTGGCGACGAAAAGGACGATCCGGAGACCCTGGAGGCAGAGCGGGCTGAGCGCGGGCGAAAGATTTTGGAGAAAATTTCCTAAGTTTTGCCCGTGGGTATATATAGCCCGACCCTGTCGGTGTGGCCGAGTGGAACAACTCGGTGGCACCGAGATGCATAACTGCAAGCAGTTAAAGCAACTCGGTGTGACCGAAAAGTTCAAATTGGTTGCACCGAGATTGAAAACCTAGATCGACTTAGTGATCTCGGTATGACCGAAATGGATGAATCGGTCAGACCGAAACGCACAAAGAAGTTTTGGAAGTTTAAATCTATGACGAATCGGGGACTCCGAGTGCTCCTCACACAGAGTGGTTCGAATTTGACTTGATCAAATTTTGTGATGTAGCATGAATAGAGTTTGAGACGAGAAAAGCATAGATAGCTAGAGAAGGTTCTTAGGCATTCTTGTCCATCCACTTGGCAAAAGAAAAAGAAAACAATCAATCAAAACAACAAGTGGATGTCCTTGAATGAGTAAAATATGCAACCAACATGCTCACACAATAAAATGGCAAATGAAATATGTGGCGAAGCATGCACAACCAATTCTAGCATCTATCAAGCAATTGGCGATGACTAGGTCATCTATATATGAGTATATTGACTTAGGTGTCAAATGAGAACATTTAATCATAGGTCATACTCATCGTTTAAGCTCAAGTGGGGTTACCACTTTTACATAATGCATTGTTGTGTTCACACCATTAGAGTTGCTTTAGCTCAATTCTTGGAGTAAAGCTCCCCCTAGATGTGAGATCCCCCCTTAGAGGGATGAACTAACCTTGGGTTTTGTCGATGATGACTTCATGTAGGTGTTGAATATGCGGATGCTCAATGTTGATGTAGATCATTTGGAGCAATCCTTTGGTGTGAATTGCACTTTCAATACCTACACGTGTTAGTCCCACAAGGAACAAACAAGGATATCCATAGACATAGAGTGATGCACACACAAGATAATGTCTATGAGAGCATTAGGTTACCTTGTCCCTTGTCTTACCAACAAGAGGGTTTGTGACTCCTTGAACTAGTGCAAGATGTGGAAGTTGATTGCACTTGTTCTTGCCAAAATGATATGAGTGAAATATGTTGGCGGAGTCACCCTCAAGAACTCTCTAGTTCTTCTTCTTCGGGATCCACATCATCTTGATGGGAATCCTCGGAGTTGTAGTCGTACTTGATGAAGTGGAACTTGATGTAGTCTTGGGAACCAACTTGACCAAGGCCTTAGGAGCTTCTTCAAATGCACCAATTTCTTCTTGAAGCTTGTCCTTGCCTTTTTGCTTGTGGTCTTGTGGTGGAAGATCATCTTGAGCTTGTGTCCCCTTGAAGGAAGTAGGATCATACTTCTCTTGTTGAGGAACAAACTTCGTCTTGGGGTATTGATCTTCTTCCCACTCAACTCCATTGGCATTGAACTTTCGTTCAAAACCAACACCTTGATTCTTCCGGTGCCTTCCTTGCTTCCGTACAATTTCCTCAAATTGCTTGCTCCCGGTAAGGCTCTTGTAAACACCTTTCTCTATAATTCCCTTCAATAAGCTATCTTCTTGCTCAAGTGTAACTTGGCTAAGAGAATCATTAGTGGAATCAAGAGAACTACTAGAAGCAACAACATTGGATTTAGCATGATTATTGTTACTACTAGAGGAAGAATCCTTCTTGTTCTTGTTACTAGACTTGACTTGAGGCATGTAAGTAGATAAGAGTAAACGCTTGGCAATGTAAGAAGAACTTTTCTCGCGAAGATCATCATTGATTGCCTTTAAGAACTCATGCTCTTGTCCAAGGTTGAGCTTTTCAAAGCGTAACTTCTCATGAGTCCTTAAAAGTTCTCGATGATCTCCTAAGATAGTTTCATGAGCTAACTTAAGAGTGTTTAGTTCTTTAGTTAGAAGCTCAATCTTCTCCTTATCATCGTCGTTCGTTTTATCTTGATTAGCATGATTAATTGACGTTTCATCATAGTATTCATCACTAGAGTTGTCAACAAGTAAATCATCATCACCTAACAAATCATCTTCATCACTATTGAAATCAACATACTCGGTGTGTGTTCCCTTTGGACCTTTGGCCATGAAGCATCTTCCAATTCCTTCATTTGGTGAATCAAATATGTCGTAGGAGTTGGTTGACACAAGTGCTAGACCGGCAACACCTTCATCTTGAGTATATTCGGAGTCGGAGTGATAGCTTCTCTCAGAGTGATTTTCGGAGTCGGAGCCGGATACCCATTCACCAACATGAGCTTGATGTCTTTGTTTTGTGTAGCTCCTTGATGACTTGTCCTTCCTTTCCGAATCCTTGCTTCTCCGTGAGGGTCTTCGTTCATAAGGATCATCTCTACTCCTTCTCTCTCTTGGCGGTGATTCTTATCTTCCACTTCTTCTTTTTGGAGAATCTTCTCTTCTTTTGTAGGGTGCCGTACACTCATTGGAATAGTGTCCGGGTCTTCCACAATTGTAGCAATTACACTCTCGACTAGAAGATCTTTTGTCATTGTAGGACCTTGACTTGGAGCTTCTCTCTTTGCTTCTACTCTTGTAGAATTTGGTGAAGTTCTTCACCATTGAGCTCAATTCTCCATTGAAGGTTTGTTTCTAACTTGATGATGTGGGGGCTTCACATGAGGCTTTGTAAGCACCACTTGATTTGTTGTGAAGTTCCTCCTTATCCTTGAGTGACATCTCATGAGCAACAATTCTTCCAATGACTTCTGTTGGCTTGAGATCTTAGTAATTGGGCATCATTTGGATCAATGTGCACACGGTATCATATTTTCCATCCAAGGCTCTTAGGATCTTCTTGATGATGAATCTGTCGGTCATCTCTTCACTTCCTAAGCCGGCAATCCCATTTGTGATAAGAGCAAGCCTAGAGTACATTTCAGCGACACCTTCACCATCCTTCATTTTGAACTTGTCAAGCTGACTTTGAAGCACATCCAACTTGGATTCCTTGACGGAATCGGTACCTTCATGCATATCAATCAAAGTATCCCAAATTTCCTTTGCATTCTCAAGGCAGCTGATTTTGTTGAATTCTTCGGAGCACAATCCGTTGAAGAGGATATCACAAGCTTGAGCGTTGTATTGCAGCAACTTCAACTCTTTCGCGGTAGCTTCACGGTTCGGTTCTCTCCCATCAAAGAATTCACCTTGCAAGCCAATACACACAATAGCCCAAACGGCGGGGTTATGTCCAAGAATATGCATTTTCATCTTATGCTTCCAACTAGCAAAATTAGTACCGTCAAAGTAAGGACCTCTACGGTGATAATTTCCCTCGCTAGATGCCATACTCTCCTAGGTTTTGAAACCAAGGCTATGACTACCAAAATCAATGGAAATCAAAGCAAATGGAGACCAAAGCTCTGATACCACTTGTAGGATCGAAAGTATATCTAGAGGGGGGTGATTAGACTACTTGACCAAATAAAAACTTATCCTTTTCCTAATTTTAGTCTTTGGCAGATTTTAGCTATCTTAGCACAAGTCAAGCAATCTTAACACAATTCAAGCAAGCATGCAAAGAGTATATGAGCAGCGAAAAATAAAGCATGCAACTTGCAAGAATATAAAGGGAAGGGTTTGGAGAATTCAAACACAATTGGAGACACGGATGTTTTTGTCGTGGTTCCGATAGGTGGTGCTATCGTACATCCACGTTGATGGAGACTTCAACCCACGAAGGGTAATGGTTGCGCGAGTCCACGGAGGGCTCCACCCACGAAGGGTCCACGAAGAAGCAACCTTGTCTATCCCACCATGGCCGTCGCCCATGAAGGACTTGCCTCACTAGCGGTAGATCTTCACGAAGTAGGCGATCTCCTTGCCCTTACAAACTCCTTGGTTCAACTCCACAATCTTGTCGGAGGCTCCCAAGTGACACCTAGTCAATCTAGGAGACACCACTCTACAAGAAGTAACAAATGGTGTGTTGATGATGAACTCCTTGCTCTTGTGCTTCAAATGATAGTCTCCCCAACACTCAACTCTCTCTCACAGGATTTGGATTTGGTGGAAAGAAGATTTGAGTGGAAAGCAACATGGGGAAGGCTAGAGATCAAGATTCATATGGTAGGAATGGAATATCTTGGCCTCAACACAAGGGTAGGTGGTTCTCTCTCAGAAAATGTGTATTGGAAGTGTAGGTTCATTCTGATAGCTCTCTCCATGAATGAAGAGTGGGTGGAGGGGTATATATAGCCTCCACACAAAATCTAACCGTTACACACAACTTGCCAAACTCGGTGGGACCGAATTGTTAAACTCGGTCGGACCGATTCAGCAAATCTAGTGACCGTTAGGATTTTCGGTGGGATTGACATGGAACTTGGTAGGACCGATATGGTTAGGGTTAGGGCATAACGTAATCTCGGTGAGACCGATTGCACAAACTCGGTAGGACCGATTTTGGTAATAAGCTAACCAGAGAGTTGGTCAGGTAAACTCGGGGGACCGATTCGCTCATTTCGGTGAGACCGAAATGTTACAAAAAGGAAACAGAGAGTTTACATTGCAATCTCGGTGGGACCGATCGCTCATCTCGGTGGGACCGAAACGTCACGAAGGGAAACAGAGAGATTACAATCCCATCTCGGTGAGACCGAGATCCCCATCGGTGAGACCGATTTGCCTAGGGTTTGTGGCAGTGGCTATGACATCTGAACTCGGTGGCGCCGGATAGAAAGAATCGGTGGGGCCGAGTTTGACTTTTGGTTTAGGTCATATGTGGATGTGAGAAAGTAGTTGAGGGTTTTGGAGCATATCACGAAGCACTTTGAAGCAAGAACCTCATTAAGCAACACCTCATCACTCCTTCATAGTATTGGCTTTTCCTATAGACTCAATGTGATCTTGGATCACTAAAATATAAAATGTTGAGTCTTGAGCTTTGAGCTTGAGCTAATCCTTTTATCCTTAGTATTTTGAGGGGTCCACTTTTCTCATCCATGCCATGCCATTCATTGAGCTTTTCCTGAAATATTTATCTTGGAATAATGTTAGCTCAATGAGCTATATGTTGTTAGGAATTACCAAAACCACCTAGGGATAGTTGCACTTTCACATGACTTCCAGGACAGGATTACCATACCACTTTGGTGCGGATCATGCTCTGGTTGACCTACGAAGTTCAGTAGTAACTTGATCTGAAGTTTCATGATCATCATCATTTACTTCCTCTCTAGTTGGTGTAGGCATCACGGGAACGGTTTTTTGTGATGTGCTACCTTCCAATTTGAGAGAAGGTACAATTACCACATCAAGTTCTACTTTCCTCCCACTCACTTCTTTCGAGAGAAACTCCTTCTCTATGAAGGACCCATTCTAAGCAACAAAGATCTTGCCTTCGGATCTGTGGTAGAAGGTGTACCCAACAGTTTCTTTAGGGTATCCTATGAATACGCACTTCTCCGCTTTGGGTTCGAGCTTATCAGGCTGAAACCTTTTGACATAAGTGATGTCTACTACGCAACTTTATTCTTGTAGACACGTGTTGGGTCTCCAAGCACAGAGTTTTGTAGGACAGTAGCAATTTTCCCTCAAGTGGATGACCTAAGGTTTATCAATCCATGAGAGGTGTAGGATGAAGATGGTCTCTCTCAAACTACTCTGCAACCAAATGCAAGAAATCTCTTGTGTCCCCAACACACCCAATACAATGGCAAATTGTATAGGTGCACTAGTTCGGCGAAGAGATGGTGATAAAAGTGTAATATGGATGGTCGAAATATATTTTTATAATCTGAATAAATAGAAACAGCAAGGTAACAAATATTAAACGGGCACAAAAACGGTATTGCAATGCTTAAAAATGAGGCCTAGGGTCCGTACTTTCGCTAGTGAAACCTCTCAACAATGCTAACATAGTTGGATCATATGATTATCCCTCAAAGTGCACTAAAGAATCACACCCGAGTTCCTATTAGCGGAGAACAAAAGATAGGAACTATTTGTAGGGCACGAAACTACCTCAAAGTTATTCTTCCCGTTTGATCTATTCAAGAGTTTGTACTAAAACAACACAAAGCTATTTTTTCTGTTCAATCTATCCTAGAGTTCGTACTAGAATAACACCAAAGCAAATTCATATTCATAATACTCAATCCACACAAAAAACTATAAAGAGACCCCAAAGTTTCCGTCAAAGAAAACATGCATCAACCCCTATGCATAGATTACCCCAATATCACCGCGGGAATCCACGAGTTGAATGCCATAACACATATCAAGTGAATCAATAGGATACCTCATTGTCATCTCAAGTATTCATATTGCAAGACATATATCATGTGTTCTCATCTCTGAATATTCAATCCGACAAGACAAAACTTTGAAGGTAAAAATTCAATTCATCATAACAAGAATATAGAGGGGAGAAACATCATATGTTCCGACTATATTAACAAAGCCCATGATGTAGATCACGAGAGAGAGAGAGAGAGATAAAACACATAGCTACTGGTACAAACCCTGAACCTCGAGGGTGGACTACTCCCTCCTCATCGTGGTAGCCGTCGGGATGATGAAGATGGCCACCGGAGATGATCCCCCCCTCCGACAGGGTGCCGGAACGGGTCTAGATTGGTTTTTTTATGGCTACAGAGCCTTGCGGTGGTGGAACTTCTGGTCTAGGGTAACCCCGAAGGGTTTCGCAATATTTGGGAATTTATAGTGCAAAGAAGGGGTGCGGGAGGCCACCGAGGTGGGCACAACCCACCTGGGTGCGCCAGGGGGCCCTGGCGTGCCCTGCTGGGTTGTACCCCCCTCAGGGCACCCCCTAGGTGCTTCTTTGGCCCATCGGGAGTCTTCTGGCCCATAAAAATCTTCGTGGAGTTTCGCGGTGTTTGGACTCCGTCTGATATTGATTTCCTGTGATGTAAAAAACAAGCAAAAAACAGCAACTGTCACTCGGTCAATAGGTTAGTCCCAAAAAATGATATAAAGTTGCTATAAAATGATTGTAAAACATCCATGAATGATAAAATAACAGCATGAATACTTCATAAATTATAGATACGTTGGAGACGTATCAATAGCATCGCTTCCCCAAACTTTTAATAAATGACAGCTTAGGTTTCTTGCCAAACGACAGTTCATACGGTGTCATCTCATCTGATTTAGACGGTGCCTTATTTAATGTGAATGCGGCTGTCTCTAATGCATAACCCCAAAACGATAGTGGCAAATCGGTAAGAGACATCATAGAACACACCATATCTAATAAAGTAGGGTTATGACGTTCGGATACACCATTACGCTGTGGTGTTCCAGGTGGCGTGAGTTGTGAAACAATTCCACATTGTTTTGTATGAAGGCCAAACTCGTAACTCAAATATTCGCCTCCGTGATTAGATCGTAGAAACTTTATTTTCTTGTTACGATGATTCTCTACTTCACCCTGAAATTCTTTGAACTTTTCAAACGTTTCAGACTTGTGTTTCATTAAGTAAATATACCCATACCCACTCAAATCATCTGTGAAGGTAAGAAAATAGCGATACCCGCCGCGTGCTTCAACACTCATAGGACCGCATACATTGGTATGTATTATTTACAATAAGTCATTAGCTCGCTCCATTGTTCCGAAGAATGGAGTTTCAGTCATCTTCCCCATGAGGCATGGTTCGCAAGTATCAAATGATTCATAATCAAGTGACTCCAAAAGTCCATCTGCATGGAATTTCTTCATGCGCTTTACACCAATATGACCTAAACTACAGTGCTACAAGTATGTTGTGCTATCATTATCAACTTTGCATCTTTTGGCATAAATTTTATGAATATGTGTATCACTACGATTGAGATTCAATAAACCATTCATATTGAGTGTATGACCATAGAAGGTTTTATTCATGTAAACAGAACAACAATTATTCTCTGACTTAAATGAATAACTGTATTGCAATAAACATGATCTAGTCATATTCATTCTCAACGCAAACACCAAATAACAAATTATTTAGGTTCAACACTAATCTCGAAGGTAGAGGGAGTGTGCGATGGTGATCGTATCAACCTTGGAATAACTTCCAACACACATCGTCACCTCACCCTTAACTAGTCTCTGTTTATTCTGCAACTCCTCTTTCGAGTTACTAAACTTAGCAACGGAACCGGTATCAAATACCCAGGGGCTACTACGAGCACTAGTAAGGTACACATCAATAACATGTATATCAAATATACCTTTGTTTACTTTGCCATCCTTCTTATCCGCCAAGTATTTGGGGTAGTTCCGCTTCCAATGACAATTTCCTTTGCACTAGAGGCACTCAGTTTCAGGCTTGGGTCCAGCTTTGGGCTTCTTCATGGGAGTGGAAACTTCCTTGCCATTCTTCTTGAAGTTCCCTTTCTTTCCCTTGCCCTTTTTCTTGAAATTAGTGGTCTTGTTAATCATCAACATTTGATGCTCTTTCTTGATTTCTACCTTCACTGACTTCAGCATCGTGAAGAGCTCAGGAATAATTCTCGTTATCCCTTGCATATTACTAATGAACTCCTACTTAAATAAACATCCCTCAAGTTATCTAAGTGATACGTGATCTAGATCAACTAACCCATGTCCGATCATCACGTGAGATGGGGTAGTCATCAATGGTGAACATCTCTGTGTTGATCATATCTACTATATGACTCACGTTCTACCTTTCGGTCTCCAGTGTTCCGAGACCATGTATTTACATGCTAGGCTCGTCAAGTTTAACACAAGTATTCTGCATGTGCAAAACTGCCTTACACCCGTTGTATGTGAATGTAGAGTCTATCACACCCAATCATCACGTGGTGTCTCAAAACGACGAACTTGTGCAACGGTGCATACTCGGGGAGAACACTTATATCTTGAAATTTAGTGAAGGGATCATCTTATAATGCTACCGTCGTTCTAAGAAAAATAAGATGCATAAAAGATAAACATCACATGCAATCAAAATATGTGACATGATATGGCCATCATCTCGTGCTTTTGATCTCCATCTCCAAAGCATCGTCATGATCTCCATCGTCATCGGCTCGACGCCTTGATATCCATCGTTGCGTCGTGGTCGTCTCGCCAACTATTGCTTCTACAACTATTACTAACGTATAGCGACAAAGTAAAGCAATTACATGGCGTTTGCATTTCATACAATAAAGAGACAACCATAAGGATCCTGCCGGTTGACGATAAATTACAAAACATGGTCATCTCATACAATAACGTATATCATGTCTTGACCATATCACATCACAACATACCCTGCAAAAACAAGTTAGACTTCTTCCACTTTGTTGTTGCAAGTTTTACGTGGCTGTTACGGGTTTCTAGTAGGAACTGTTCTTACCTACGCAAAAAACACAACGGTGATCCATCAGGTTTAGTATTTTAATCTTCTTCAAGGATCGGCCGTAGTCAAATTAGATTCAACTAAAGTAGGAGAAACAGACACCCGCCAGCCACCTTTATACAAAACTAGTTGCATGCCAGTCGGTGGAACCGGTCTCATGTGCGTGGACATGTAAGGTTGGTCCGGGCCGCTTCATCCCACAATACCGCCGAATCAAAATAAGACGTTGGTCCTAAGCAGTATGACTATCACCGCCCACAACTCTCTGTGTTCTACTCGTGCATATCATCTACGCATAGACCTGGCTCTGATACCACTGTTGGGGAACGTTGCATGAAAACAAAAAAATTCATACGCCCGCGCAAGATCTATCAAGGAGATGCATAGCAATGAGATGGGAGAGTGTGTCTACGTACCCTCGTAGGCCGTAAGAGGAAGCGTTTCACAACGGGGTTGATGTATTCGAACTTTCTTCACGATCCAACCGATCGACTACCGAACGTACGGCACCTCCGCGTTCAACACACGTTCAGCTCGGTGACGTCCGTGCCTTCTTGATCCAGCAAGACGGCAAGGTAGTGGATGAGTTCTGACATCACAACGGTGTGGTGACGGTGATGGTGAAGTGATCTCCGTAGGGCTTCGCCTAAGCACTACGAAAATATGACTGGGGGTGTAAACGGTGGAGAGGGGTGCCGCACACGGCTAGGCAATTGTCTGTTGTGTGATAGGCGCCCCCCTCCCACATATATATAGGTGGGAGGGAGGGAGGAGCAGCCAAAGGAGGTGCCCAAGTAGGAGGAATCTTACTTGGGGTCCCTCCCAAGCCGTGCCCCCTGCCATATTTAAACAAGGGGGGAGGAAGGGGGAGTCCTACTCCACACTTTCCTTTCCCTCCCCTCTTTCCTTCACCTCCTCATAGGGCTGGCCTCTATAGGGGCGCACCAGCCCCTTATGGGCTGGTGTGTTCCCTCACTTGGCCCATGAAGGCCCATATCTTTGTCGGGGGTGCCCGAAACTCCTTTCCGGTGACCCGATAACTACCTGGTACCCTCCGAAACACTTCCGAGGTCCGAATACGATTGTCCTATATATCAATCTTTATCTCTCGACCATTTCGAGACTCCTTGTCATGTCCATGATCTCATCTGGGACTCCGAACAACATTCGGTCGCCAAATCATATAACTCATATAACACTATATCGTCAACGAATGTTAAGCGTGCGGACCCTACGGGTTCGAGAACTATGTAGACATGACCGAGACACCTCTCCAGTCAACAACCAATAGCGGAACCTGGATGCCCATATTGGCTCCTACATATTCTATGAAGATCTTTATCGATCGAACTGTTATGACAACATACGTAATTCCCTTTGTATATCGTTATGTTACTGGCTCGAGATTTGATCGTTGGTATCTTCATACCTAGTTCAATCTCATTACCGGCAAGTCTCTTTACTCGTTCTATAATACATCACCTCGTGACTAACTCCTTACTCATTTGCTTGCAAGCTTATGATGTGTATTATAGAGAGGGCCCAGAGATACCTCTCCGATACTCGGAGTGACAAATCCTAATCTCGATCTATGCCAACTCAACAAACACCTTCGGAGATACCTATAGAGCATATTTATAATCACTCAGTTACGTGGTGACGTTTGATAGCACACAAGGCATTCCTTCGGTATCCGGGAGTTGCATAATCTCATAGTCGAAGGAATATGTATTTGACATGAAGAAAGCAATAGCAATAAACTAAACGATCATTATGCTAAGCTAACGGGTGGGTCTTGTCCATCACATCATTCTCCTAATGATGTGATCCCGTTATCAAATGACAACACATGTCTATGGTTAGGAAACCTTAACCATCTTTGATCAACGAGCTAGTCTAGTAGAGGCTTACTAGGGACACGGTATTTGCTTATGTATACACACATGTATTTAAGTTTCCGATCAATACAATTCTATCATGAATAATAAACTTTTATCATGAATAAGGAGATATAAAATAACAACTTTATTATTGCCTCTAGGGCATATTTCCTTCACCAATATTTTTATATTGTGCAAAATAAATTCAGTTTGTTATTGTTGTTCTGATGCATCAAGGTCGGTCAACTTATGTGTGGGATATGAAGGATAAAGTTATTAACACCTTAGATCCACAATGTACTATCCCATATCCTTCCTTTTGGGCATGTTTGGTTGCCTACATACTCCTCTATCAAGCCTCGGTGATGTGACTTTGGCCGTTTGGATGTTTGACCTGCATCAAAACCTTGGCTATCACGAATCTTAAGGCACCGTTGGTCCTGTTTTCCACACACCCTGGCCTGGCAATGCAAGCAAGCTCATGTGGGTAGGCCTGGCGGTGCAATCTAGTATATCCATGTATGTGGGCTTGCATGTGTGGTGTTTGGTGTTCTGGTCTACTCACCTCTCTTAATCTCCTTCACTACGCTCTTCTAATCTACATAATCGTGCTTCAATTTGAGATAAATTTTGCACAAAAAGATACAAACCGACATTGTAATTCCATTCGTATGATTGGTTTCTAGTTTCGTTGAGTGTAAATCATCAATTGCATGCTCTTGTTTGGAGATTTTCTAGACGAATTTTAGAAAATTCTACGCACACGACCGACCGTTTGAAAATTTCCTTGACCACTAGCTCCATCTCACCATTTCACACGATTCACGTGTTATTTTTCTGTTTCAACGGGCGTCATGAGTATATCTATATCTCTCCGCTAGACTGTACAAACTGTTGGGGAACGTAGAAATTTCAAAAAAATTCCTACGCACACGCAAGATCATGGTGATGCATAGCAACGAGAGGGGAGAGTGTGTCCACGTACCCTCGTAGACCAAAAGTGGAAGCATTAGCACAACGCGGTTGATGTAGTCGTACGTCTTCATGATCCGACTGATCAAGTATCGAACGCACGGCACCTCCAAGTTTAGCACACGTTCAACTCGATGACGTCCCTCGAACTCCAATCTAGCCGATCTTTGAGGGAGAGTTCCGTTAGCACGATGGCGTGGTGACGATGATGATGTTCTACCGACGCAGGGCTTCGCCTAAGCACCACTATGATATGACCGAGGTGGATTATGGTGGAGGGGGGCACCGCACACAGCTAAGAGATCCACGGGATCAATTGTTGTGTCTCTAGGGGTACCCCCCTCCTCCGTATATAAAGGGGGGAGGAGGAGGGGCCGGCCAAGGGGAGGAGGCGTGCCCGAGGGGGGGCAATCCTACTCCAAGTAGGTTTTGCCCCCCTTTACTATTCCAACTAGGAGAAGGGGGAAGGAGGAGGTGGAGAGAAGGAAGGAGAAGGGGGGCCGCCGCCCCCTTCCCTTTCCCAATTCGGATTGGGGCAAGGGGAGCCGCGTGCCACCTCCTGGCCGCCTCTCCTCTTCCACCACTTGGGCCCATGAGGCCCAATAACCCCCGGGGGGGTTCCGGTAACCCCCAAGTACTCCGGTATATATCCGATAACCCCCAAAACCATTCCGGTGTCCGAATATATTCGTCCAATATATCAATATTCATGTCTCGACCATTTCAGGACTCCTCGTTATGTCGGTGATCACATCTGGGACTCCGAATTACCTTCGGTACATCAAAATACATAAACTCATAATATAACCGTCATCGAACTTTAAGCGTGCGGACCCTACGGGTTCGAGAACTTTGTAGACATGTAACACCCTCGATGCGGCTATATCTCCCACGTGTCGAAGCACGACTTAGAGGCATAACCGCATGGAAAGCAATGTCGCAAGTGAGGTAATCTTCACACAACCCATGTAATACATAAGGGAAAGAGATACATAGTTGGCTTACAGTCGCCACTTCACACAATACATAAATAAACATCCATCATCCGAATACACTCAAGGTCCGACTACGGAACCAAAATAAAAGAAGACTACCCCAAATGCTACACAGATCCCCGATCGTCCCAACTGGCTCCACTACTCGATCATCGGGAAAAGACACATAGTAACGACCACGCCCTCGTCGAACTCCCACTTGAGCTCGGTTGCGCCATCTCAGACCCGCATCGCCGCACACTGCAA
The DNA here is from genome assembly GCA_021605205.1 of Aegilops longissima. Taxonomy (NCBI): domain Eukaryota; kingdom Viridiplantae; phylum Streptophyta; class Magnoliopsida; order Poales; family Poaceae; genus Aegilops; species Aegilops longissima. The sequence continues at coordinate 537,131,108 of CM038677.1, read as the reverse complement.
CTGTTTTGGTAGAATCTGTGAGTCGCTGGGACTCAGCAATCTCACACCAGCGAGATCAAGACTATTTAAGCTTATAGGAAGGACAGAGTTGTGAGGTGGAGCTGCAGCAGCGACTAGCATATATGGTGGCTACATTCGCAAAAGAGAGCGAGAAGAGACGCAAGGCACGGTCGTGAAGCTAGTAGCGATCAAGAAGTGATCCTGAACTACTTACGCCAAACATAACTCCAACACCGTGTTCACTTCCGGACTCCGCGAGAAGAGACCATCACGGTTACACACGCGTTGATGTGTTTTAATTAAGGTCAACTTCGGGTTTTCTACAACCGGACATTAACAAATTCCCATCTGCCTCATAACCGGGGGCACGGCTTTCGAAAGATAATACCTTGCAGGGGTGTCCCAACTTAGCCCATTATAAGCTCTCATGGTCAACGAAGGATATTCCTTCTACCGGGAAGACCCGATCCGTCTCGGAATCCCGGATTACAAGACATTTCGACAATGGTAAAACAAAACCAGCAAAGCCGCCCGATTGTGCCGACAAATCCCGATAGGAGCTGCACATATCTCGTTCTCAGGGCACATCCGGATGAGACATCCTACGAGTAAAACCAAGCCTCAAGTCTCCCCAAGGTGGCCCCGCAGTCTGCTCGTTTCGGACCAGCACCCAGAGGAGCACTGGCCTGGGGGGCTAAAATAAAGATGACCCTTGGGCTCGCGAAAACCCAAGGGAAAAGGTGTAGGTGGTAGGCAAATGGTAAAACCAAGGTTGGGCCTTCTTTGGAGGAGTCTTATTCAAAGCGAACTGTCAAGGGGTCCCATAAATCACCCAACTGTAAGGAACGCGAAATCAAGGAACATAACACCGTATGACGGAAACTAGGGTGGCAAGAGTGGAACAAAACACCAGGCATAAGGCCGAGTCTTCCACCCTTTACCAAGTATATAGATGCATTAATTAAACAATAGATATTGTGATATCCCAACAAGTAAACATGTTCCAACAAGGAACAACATCTCCATGTTCCAACAAGGAACAAACTTCATCTTCACCTGCAACTAGCAACGCTATAAGAGGGGCTGAGCAAAGCGGTAACATAGCCAAACAACGGTTTGCTAGGAAAGGATGGTTAGAGGTTTGACGTGGCAATATGGGAGGCATGATATAGCAAGTGATAGTCATCGTAGCATAGGCATAGCAAAAGAGCGAGCATCTAGCAAGCAAAGATAGAAGTGATTTCGAGGGTATGGTCATCTTGCCTGCAAAGTTCTCAGAGTTGTCAAAAGCTTGATCCTCGTAAGCGTTCTCAACAAGTTCCTCGTAAGCGTTCTCGTCTCCCGGCTCTACCCAAAGCAAGAACACAAACAATGGAACCACAATAAATCACGGGCGATGCACAAACCACATGATGCAAAACATGGCATGATATGCGAGATGTGAGATGCAATGCATATGCGTGCTCCGGAAGGAAAATGATGAATCAGGCATCAACTTGGCAAACCAAGTATGCCGCTGAAAGGTGAGATGATTTGGTTGAAATCGATATAAAGATCACCGGAATCGGATGCACGGTTTGCAAATGACAAGCCAAACAAGAATGGCACAAATCTGCCATTAACAGCATGATGCCACATAGCAAGCAACAAGAAATTAAGCTACGGCACCCAAACGTACCAACAAAGCATATGGCAGTGGTCTACTCAAGATGCTTGACAAAAGATGAACACTGAGCTACACCTAAATCACACCATAACAGGTCCAAACAAGCATGGCAAAAGTGCAAAATATATCAGCTTCACAGACTTAGAGAAAATACTAACATGCCAGATATTAACATCAGGAAGGCATGTTCAGATCAAGCAAACAATATCCTACAGGAACTTATAATAGCAAAACAAGGCATGGCATGAATCTACTCAAAGCATAGAACAAAAGTCCCTTACTGACCAAGAGCCAAAAGGGATCAGAAAATGTAATAGCACCCATGTCAATATAGCAAGTTTCGTTAACAGATTCAGCAACCAGGGCATGACATTGACAGAATTATGTAGGCATCTTCGGGAGCTCGATACACTCACTATAGAGCATTTCATGATAAATTAATCTTACATCCATCAAGAAGACATGGCATAGAAGCTATACATGGCAAGAACAACATCATAGCATACACGGATCAACTACAACAACCTTGGCAAAATTGAATAACATGTAAACAATCTGTCAGGAAACATTTTATATCAAAAGTAGAGCTCGATTGACTCAAGCTATGGCACTCCATAATTGCAAACAAGGGCATGGATGAATAGAGCATAACCATATGTTCAAAACATCCTTACTGAAGTATCCCAAAATAAGCATGGATCACTCTGTAGCATCAAGTTTACATGGCATAAAAATATCAGCAGAACAGGGGCTGAAATCAGCAACATCAAGAAGCCTAGTTTCCATGCTTGTGCTAGTCACCACAGAGATCACAAAAATACATGGCATACACCCCTGTAAAGATGGCATGGCATATTACAAAACACATGTAGGACTCAAGTTCATAGGGTGCACACATCAATCATGGCAAAAATGACAAAAGTGCATGTTCTGATAAGAATCTGAAACTAGCATCACATAGCCCTCTTCTACCAGCATTTCGGGCACCAAGATGAGCTCAACTGAAAATGATGCAATGAGATGAAATGTTGTACTCGTCGAGACGAACAATTCGGTATGCTACACGCCCAAAACGGAGCCACGAGTGCAAAGTTATGGCATGATGAAAATGCAACAAATAATCTGCAGATAAAGACAGAGGAAAAACGGGGTCAACCTCGGGTGGATCTAGGGTTCGTCCGAGGCGCGCGCGAACCGAGGCGAGGCCGGGCTCGCCGGAGTTGGAGGAAGGGGCGGCCGGCGGAGCTCCTCCAGCCGGATCCGCCTTCCATGGCCGGATCTGCTGGCGGCGACGAGGCGCGGGCGGCGCGGGAGGAGCGGGCGGCGCTTGGGGCAGGGCGGCGATCGGGCGGAGGGCGGCGGCCGGCGACGGGATGGCTGGCGACGGGCTCGAGCGATCGGGCGGCGCGCGGGAGGAAGCGGCGCGGGAGGCGGCGGTCTGGCCAGCGGGAGGGGCTGGCCTGGCCTCGCGAACTGGCGCCGGGCGGCGATGCAGGCGCGGCCACGTGGTGGCGGCGCGCGGTTGGACGAGCAGCGGCGGACGGACGTGTCCGGTCCGATCCGGATGTGTCCGGCGGCGGAGGAGGGATTTTGTCTAGGGTTAGGGGTGGAATTGATCCGGGATTTCGGGGGAGGGGTGTTTTTTATAGGTAGAAGGAGCTAGGAAGCTCCAAATGGAGTGTAGTTTTCGCCCACACGATCGTGATCCGACGACTGAGAGCATGGAAGTGACTTAGATGAGTTATTGGGCTGTTTTGAAGGGGTGTTGGACTGCAACTCAAAAGAGGCCTTCGCGGTTACCCGGTTAACCGTTGGAGTATCAAACGACCTCCAAATGGCACGAAACTTGACAGGTGGTCTACCGGTGGTGTACCAAGGCCACTTGACAAACCTCGGTCCATTCCGAGAAAGTTTAGTACCCGCTCACGGAAAAATGTAAAAGGGGACGCCGGGGAACATAGGGGTGTCGGATTGCAAAACGGACAACGGGGAAAATGCTCGGAACCATGAGGCGAACACGTATGCAAATGAGATACACATGATGACATGATATGAGATGCATGACATGAACAAAATGCAAAACGAAAGACAAAAACCCAACCACGGAGGGAATATCATATCACAATGCCGAAAATGGCAAGAGTTGGAGTTACAAATATGGAAAGTTACATCCGGGGTGTTACAACACTCCACCACTACAAGAGGATCTCGTCCCGAGATCTAGGACTGAAAGAACTCCGGATATTCAGAACGGAGGTGATCCTCGCGCCCGGTGGCTTCTCGGTCGGAATGGTGTGACCACTTCACTTTCAGGAATTTGATTGACTTGTTGCGAGTCTTGCGCTCGGATTCTTCAAGAATAGCAACGGGGTGCTCATGATAAGAGAGATCTTCTTGGAGGTCAATTTCTTCGAAGTTGATAGTGCGTTCAGGAGTCTTGAAGCACTTGCGAAGCTGTGACACATGAAACACATCGTGCACGTTCGCGAAGTTGGACGGAAGCTCAAGTTGATAGGCGAGATCGCCTCTTTTGCCAATGATCTTGAAAGGACCCACGTATCTAGGGGCAAGCTTCCCTTTGATACCGAAGCGACGAGTGCCTTTCATTGGAGAGACGCAGAGGTAGACATGGTCAATTGTTGGCGCCCTTCCCGCTCATTATTTGGGAAGAGGCCCAGGGCCTCCCTCTATAAATAGGACTAGCCACCACAAAGGTAGGGGAGGATCGATCTGATAGAGCTCACACACACACAGAGAGAGAGAGAGAGAGAGAGAGAGGCGACTGAACTCACGCAAGCAGTTCGTCGCACCAGCTCAAGAACAGCCCCGCGCGAGGCTGTTCTCCCTTTGTACTATTCTTCATCAGCCCCTGAGGCAATCCACCACACCGCAAACTAGAGTAGGGTATGACACCACAATGGTGGCCCGAACTAGTATAAACCTCGTGTCTCTGTGTTGTTCATCGTCGGTAGTTTAGATCCCTCGCAATCCGTTCACGCATGAGCTGGTAGGGGAAAATCTCTGCGCGGACCCCAGTGTTCGAACCTTAAGGGTCTGCCAGAACCCGAAATCCGACACGGAGTCTTTATTCATCTTTCCCATGAGGCATGGTTCGCAAGCATCAAGTGATTCCAAAAACCCATCAGCATGGAGTTTCTTCATGCGCTTTACACCAATATGACCTAAACGACAGTGCCACAAATAAGTTGCATTATCATTATTAACTTTGCATATTTTAGCTTCAATATTATGAATATGTGCATCACTACAATCGAGATCCAACAAACCATTTTCATTGGGTGTATGACCATAGAAGGTTTTATTCATGTAAATAGAACAACAATTATTCTCTAATTTAAATGAATAACCGTATTGCAATAAACATGATCAAACCATATTCATGCTCAACGCAAACACCAAATAACACTTATTTAGGTTCAACACTAATCCCGAAAGTATAGGGAGTGTGCGATGATGATCATATCAATCTTGGAACTACTTCCAACACACATCGTCACCTCGCCCTTAACTAGTTTATGTTCATTCTGCAACTCCCGTTTCAAGTTACTAATCTTAGCAACTGAACTAGTATCAAATACTGAGGGGTTGCTATAAACACTAGTAAGGTACACATCAATAACATGTATATCAAATATACCTTTGTTCACTTTTCCATCTTTCTTATCCGCCAAATATTTGGGGCAGTTCCGCTTCCAGTGACTAGTCCCTTTGCAGTAGAAGCACTTAGTCTCAGGCTTAGGTCCAGACTTGGGCTTCTTCACTTGAGCAGCAACTTGCTTGTCGTTCTTCTTGAAGTTCCCCTTCTACCCTTTTCCCTTTTCTTGAAACTAGTGGTCTTGTTAACCATCAACACTTGATGTTTTTTCTTGATTTCTACCTTCGTCGATTTCAGCATCACGAAGAGCTTGGGAATCGTTTCCGTTATTCCTTGCATATTATAGTTCATCACGAAGTTCTAGCAACTTGGTGATAATGACTAGAGAACTTTTTCAATCACTATCTTATCTGGAAGATTAACTCCCACTTGATTGAAGTGATTGTAGTACTCAGACAATCTGAGCACATGCTTACTGGTTGAGCTATTCTCCACCATCTTGTAGGCAAAGTAATGTCAGAGGTCTTATACCTCTCGACACGGACATGAGTATGAAATACCAATTTCAACTCTTGGAACATCTTATATGCTCCGTGGCATTCAAACATTTTTGAAGTCCCGGTTCTAAGCCGTAAAGCATGGTGCACTAAACTATCAAGTAGTTATCATACCGATCTTTTGTCAAAACTTTCAAAACATCTGCATCTGCTCCTGCAAAAGTTCTGTCACCTAGCGGTGTATCAAGGACATAATACTTCTGTGCAGCAATGAGGATAATCCTCACATCGCGGAGCTAGTCCGCATCTTTGCTACTAACATCTTTCAACTTATTTTTCTCTTAGGAACATATCAAAAATAAAACAGGGGAGCTAAACGCGAGCTATTGATCTACAACATAGACATGCTAATACTACCAGGACTAAGGTCATGATAAATTAAAGTTCGATTAATCATATTACTTAAGAACTCCCACTTAGATAGACATCCCTCTAATCCTCTAAGTGATTACGTGATCCATATAAACTAAACCATGTCCGATCATCACGTGACATGGAGTAATTTCAATGGTGAACATCACTATGTTGATCATATCTACTATATGATTCACGCTCGACCTTTCGGTCTCAGTGTTCCGAGGCCATATCTGCATATGCTAGGCTCGTCAAGTTTAACCTGAGTATTCTGCGTGTGCAAAACTGGCTTGCACACGTTGTAGATGGACGTAGAGCTTATCACACCCGATCATCACGTGGTGTATGGGCATGATGAACTTTGGCAACGGTGCATACTCAGGGAGAACACTTTTATCTTGAAATTTAGTGAGAGATCATCTTATAATGCTACCGTCAATCAAAGCAAAATAAGATGCATAAAAGATAACATCACATGCAATCAATATAACTGATATGATATGGCCATCATCATCTTGTGCTTGTGATCTCCATCTCCGAAGCACCGTCATGATCACCATCGTCACCGGCGCGACACCTTGATCTCCATCGTAGCATCGTTGTCGTGTCACCAACTATTGCTTCTACGACTATCGCTACCGCTTAGTGATAAAGTAAAGCAATTACAGGGCGATTGCATTGCATACAATAAAGCGACAACCATATGGCTCCTGCCAGTTGCCGATAACTCGGTTACAAAACATGATCATCTCATACAATAAAATATAGCATCATGCCTTGATCATATCACATCACAACATGCCCTGCAAAAACAAGTTAGACGTCCTCTACTTTGTTGTTGCAAGTTTTACGTGGCTGCTACGGGCTGAGCAAGAACCGTTCTTACCTACGCACCAAAACCACAACGATAGTTCGTCAAGTTAGTGTTGTTTTAACCTTCTCAAGGACCGGGCGTAGCCACACTCGGTTCAATTAAAGTTGGAGAAACTGACACCAGCCAGCCACCTGTGTGCAAAGCACGTCGGTAGAACAAGTCTCGCGTAAGCGTACGCGTAATGTCGGTCCGGGCCGCTTCATCCAACAATACCGCCGAACCAAAGTATGACATGCTGGTAAGCAGTATGACTTGTATCGCCCACAACTCACTTGTGTTCTACTCATGCATATAACATCAACGCATAAAACCTGGCTCGGATGCCACTGTTGGGGAACGTAGTAATTTCAAAAAAAATTCCTATGCACACGCAAGATCATGGTGATGCATAGCAACGAGAGGGGAGAGTGTGTCCACGTACCCTCGTAGACCGAAAGCGGAGGCGTTAGCACAACGCGGTTGATGTAGTCGATGACGTCACCTCCGAGTACCAAACGCACGGCACCTCCGAGTTCAGCACACGTTCAACTCGATGACGTCCCTCGAACTCCGATCCGGTCGAGCTTTGAGGGAGAGTTCTGTCAGCACAACGGCGTGGTGACGATGATGATGTTCTACCGACGCAGGGCTTCCCTAAGCACCGCTACGATATGACCGAGGTGGATTATGGTGGAGGGGGGCACCGCAAACGGCTAAGAGATCCATGCGATCAATTGGTGTGTCTCTAGGGGTGCCCCCCTCCTCCGTATATAAAGGGGGGAGGAGGAGGGGGCTGGCCAAGGGGAGGAGGCGCGCCCAAGGGGGGGCAATCCAACTCCAAGTAGGTTTTGCCCCCCTTTCCTATTCCAACCAGGAGAAGGGGGAAGGAGGAGGTGGAGAGAAGGAAGGAGAAGGGGGGGCGCCGCCCCCTTCCCTTTCCCAATTCAGATTGGGGCAAGGGGGACCGCGCGCCACCTCCTGGCCGCCTCTCCTCTTCCACCACTTGGGCCCATGAGGCCCAATAACCCCCGGGGGGGTTCCGGTAACCCCCCGGTACTCCGGTATATATCCGATAACCCCCGGAACCATTCCGGTGTCTGAATATAGTCGTCCAATATATCAATCTTCATGTCTCGACCATTTCGAGACTCCTCGTTATGTCTGTGATCACATCCGGGACTCCGAATTACCTTGGGTACATCAAAACACATAAACTCATAATATAATTGCGGACCCTACGGGTTCGAGAACTATGTAGACATGACCGAGACACGTCTCCGTTCAACAACCAATAGCGGAACCTGGATGCTCATATTGGCTCCCACATATTTCATTAAGATCTTTATCGGTCAAACCGCATAACAACATACGTTGTTCCCTTTGTCATCGGTATGTTACTTGCCCGAGATTCGATCGTCGGTATCTCAATACCTAGTTCAATCTCGTTACCGGCAAGTCTCTTTACTCGTTCCTTAACACATCATCCCGCAACTAACTCATTAGTTGCAATGCTTGCAAGGCTTAAGTGATCTGCATTACCGAGTGGGCCCAGAGATACCTCTCCGACAATCGGAGTGACAAATCCTAATCTCGAAATACGCCAACCCAACAAGTACCTTCGAGACACCAGAGAGCACCTTTATAATCACCCGATTACGTTGTGACGTTTGGTAGCACACAAAGTGTTCCTCCGGTAAACGGGAGTTGCATAATCTCATAGTCATAGGAACATGTATAAGTCATGAAGAAAGCAATAGCAACATACTAAACGATCAAGTGCTAAACTAACGGAATGGGTCAAGTCAATCACATCATTCTCCTAATGATGTGATCCCGTTAATCAAATGACAACTCTTTGTCTATGGCTAGGAAACATAACCATCTTTGATCAACGAGCTAGTCAAGTAGAGGCATACTAGTGACACTCTGTTTGTCTATGTGTTCACACATGTATCATGTTTCCGGTTAATACAATTCTAGCATGAATAATAAACATTTATCATGATATAAGGAAATAAATAATAACTTTATTATTGCCTCTAGGGCATATTTCCTTCACAAACGTGTGGCAAATAGACTTGCCCCCGCCCTTGATGGCATCATCTCCACAAGTTAGAGCGCTTTCATAAAAAAGAGATGCATCCCTGATAACTTCTTGTTCGTCCAGAACCTCATCAAGGAACTTCCCTAGTCCAAGACCCCGAGTCTGTTCCTCAAGCTCGATATCTCAAAGGCTTTCGACCCGGTCAACTAGGCCTACCTCCTGGAGGATATGGAGCATATTGGTTTTGGACAAGGGTGGCGTGATCGGATCTGCTTGACACTCAATACATCAACCTCGTGTGTCCTCCTCAACAGTAGCTCGGGCACCCCTTTCGCCCAGACGTGGCCTTCATCAAGGGGACCCACTATTGCCTATGCTCTTCATCTTGGGCACTGACCCTCTTCACCATCGTATGAGGACGGCGGGCAGCTCGAGCGTCCTTCTGCTGGCCAGGGCAAGGGTTACATGTTGTAGAATCTCACTCGATGCGGATGATGCCAGCATCTTCGCCAACCCTAGCAAGGTCGAGCTCACTTCAATCAAATCTTTTCTCGACTGCTTCTGGAATGCTTCTGGCTTGGTCACTAACCTCTTGAAGACTGGGGTTTTCCCCGTCCGTTGTGAGGTCATTGACCTGCATGACCTCCTCACTATCTTCCCAGCAAAGATCGCCTCCTTCCTGGGCCGATATCTGGGCCTCCAGCTTCACTTTCGTCGGCTTCATAAAGTCCACCTACAACCTCTCATCGACAAGATTGGTAGGAAGCTCCCTGGCTGGAAGGGCAAGAACGTTATCAGAGCGTTTAGAGTGATGCTTGCTAAGTCGGTCCTCACTTCCACATCCACTTTCCACATGATAGTCATCCCTCTACCTAAGTGGGCCACGACCAATGCCGACAAGATCTCTTGGGGATTCGTCTAGGGCTGTCGATGATAGTAAGACCGCTGGTGGTGGGCGGCCGCTTGTAAACTGGAAGACTATGTGTTGTCCAAAGGCGTTGGGAGGGCTTTGGAATTGCGGACCTTGATCGCTCTGGAGGGGGCAAACAATGTTGGCTTTGGTTACAATGGAAGGGCTCTGATTGCATGTGGGTTGGTTCCCAACTCCTGTGTAACGCTTCTGATGTGCCCCTATTCGGAGCATCCATGAAAATCACCATCGGCGACGGGCATAAGGCTGCATTTTGGCATGACAACTGGAATGGTGACGGGGCCCTCTGCCACCGCTGCCCGGGCCTTTTCAACATCTCTGCCCATAAGAATATATCGGTGTAGAACGAGCTTCTAAATGATAACTGGATTAGATCTGTGGCTAGGCTGGACATCCCTGAGCAGCCACGTGAGTTCATTGTCTTGGCTTCTATCATCAACTCCGTGAATTTGAATTCGCTCATACAAGACTCCATCACCTGGATTTGGCATCATGGTGGGGAATATTCGTTCAGCTCGGCCTACGAGGTGCAATTCCATGGATCCCATCCAAAGTTCTCAACCCATAAAGTATGGAAGGTGCTTGCGGAGCCAAAGTGCACGCTCTTCTCTTGGCTCATACTTCACAACGGGTCCTCACGGCTGATCGGCTTGCCATATGGGGCTGGCCGATTTACCCTGTTTGCTAGCTTTGCCTCAGTACCCTCGAGACCGCTACTCACCTCTGCAAGGACTGCCCTTTCATACCACACAACCTGCCCTTTCATGACGGTTGTTCATGGATAGGTGCACATCTGGGTAGACGACCAGCTCACCTTTGGCCCCACGATGACATTCCCCTCAACTGACTCTTGGTGGGAGAGAGAGCTCAAAGATATGAAGAACACACTATGAAAGCGGCGCAACGGTGTTCTCATTTACATAATGTGGAATGTGTGTAAGGAACGGAACTGATGCATTTTCAACGGCTTCAGATTGACTTATGTTGAGGTGGCCCATCTCACCTTCGGGGAGATTGCGTGAACTGGCCTTTCGGCCGAGAGCTATCAATAGCACGAGTAGTCCGCATGTGGCTCTATTTTTGGTTGGTTTTTTTCCGGCAGGTATCCCTTTAAACATGCCTATATGTACATAGTTCCACCTTCTTAATGAATAGGCAGCACTCCTGCCGGTTCCTAAAAAAAAGATGGATTTTGGTAAATTCTCCGCGTACGTCGACCATTTAAAATTTGGGTGTGTCTAACGCACATCTAGATGTGCCATAGTTATTACACATCTAATTGACTTAATCAAGCAGAAAAAAGAAAAAGAAAAACATAAAAGAAAATACCCACAAGAATCTCCACGTAAGATCAATGATATAGAATGTAGATGTGCAATACCTATGGCATATTTAGATGTGCTTTAGCAAAACTATTAAAATTTACCTTGACCACTAGCTTCATCCTTATAGTTTTCTGCTTCAACGGTTGTAGGCAAGTTTATCTACATTTTTCTACTGAACTGTACAAACATATTTCTCAGCCCAACCAAACAACATTATGTTGCATATGGGGAGCAAGCCCTCGAGACCGCTACTCACCTAATTTCAAGATGATATACCGGTTCGGTTTTTTAGAGGTGCTCATAAGGATAGGGTGTGCGTGTGTGCGTTCATAGGGGTAAGTGTATGCGCGTGTATATAAGTGCTTGCGTCTGTACTATGTTCAAAAAAGATAGAAAGCAAATGTTTACAGCCGTGCATGTATTTCTCAGCCAGGCTAAGAAGGGATAAACAACCAAATTAAGTGTGGAACATAATTTTCGGATGTATCATCTCAGCGAGACCCTACTGAGCCACAACTGATGCGCATGAGGGTCAAAATCCGTGCAGATAACTGAACATGCTCCTTGTATATTATCGGAATGTCTCTTCACTCGCATTGGCTGTAATTCTTTAAGAAACATTATTACTCCATCCGTCCTATAATATAAGACAGTACCAGATGACCTGGCTCACGCTGTAGCGGGAAAACCAAACATATTTAGTTTGCTTTTGTCATTTGCTAGGACAGTGACACACATGGCTTTTGCGCCCTCCCGAGAAGATATACTATACGTGAGCGGCGACATTAGTAAGCCCCGCTTGCATCACTGACCAACATAAACTAGGCGGAGCGATTGGCGCATGCACGAAATCGCCAACTAGCTTCTTCATCCCTATCGTCTCCGACCTTCTATTTAAAATGAGCAGGCATGACTACTAAGAGTTCAGCAAATCATACGGCGGAGTCAAGGTCCCTAAAAATATCACCATCCACACCAACTTGGAGTCCTCATACAGACACAGAAGGCTTTTGGAGTATTGTATTGTGGAAGCCTGCAGTACCGTGCGCGGTCACCTGATCTGTATCGAGTCCTCATGGCTGATGCCACATATAATGGGGCTGACATGTACGTACATACTCTAGTTTAGTCCCATGACCTGCCCACATCTAGCTGGATGCTATCAAGGAGCCCAATGTCAATCAAGTGGCAGGATCATGGGATTGGAGGAGGAGCTAGCAAAGGACCAACTGGCGTGACCTAATGCAGGCCTTGTACAATTGTGATAGAACCCTAAGGAAATATTTGTTGAACAGATGCAAATCTCACACCATTACTCTCTAGCACTCCCTCCGTAAAAAAGCAGTGATGTAAACGCTTTTATATTATTTTACAGAGGGAGTAACAAACTAATACAATTGATGGACGGAGACGGAAAAGAAAATAAGTCGATGATTGTGTTTCAAGCAAATGCTTAGAGTCTATACCCAATCATTTCAGCGTGCTTACGTGGGACAGAGAGCAAATTATTAGTCAAACCTAGGCTCGCGGTATTTTTTCCTTAGATGAAAGCATCATTTCGGTTTCTCAAACTAGCAGCAAGGCTCTTGGGATTGTGATGTGGGCCATCCACTCCAAAACATAAGTGATTAAATTTGATTAAAAAATTGGAAATTTAGCAACATGTGTATCGTTAATTTAGTTTCGGTAGATCTACCATGAAATCTCTTTTCGTAGTGTGTTTTTTGTGCTGTAGATGCACCAACATGTTTTATAGACATATACGTATTGGCTCTATTTTCCCTTAAGGGCATGTTAACAAAATGACCCTCAACCAAACAGACCTGTAGATGCACCAATCTGTGTCCTTGGTCCTCTTGCGTCGCTCCCCCCGCGAGCGACCGAGAGGGCAACCCTAGCCGCCGGCACCTCGGGTCCCCCGCCCCTCTTCTCCCCTCGCCGCCGCCGGTCCGTGCCGCCGGGCAAAGCCCGGTAGGTGTTGGCGGCGGCGGGGCCCCATCTCCTCCTCGCGCGAGAGGTCGGCGTGGGCGTCCTCGGGTGGTGGCGTCGCGTTCATCAGGGGCGCGGCAGAGCGCGGGCAGGTCTGGCGGCAGTGCTGCGGTGCCTCGTCCTGCGCGTGGAGGGCCGGACACGATGGAGGGCTGCGGGATCACCCGGAGGCGACAGGGGCGACTCCGGTGTTGGATCCGCGAGCAGCAGGTAGGGCGGCGTCCCTTGCCTATGCGGCGGCGGCCAGATCCATGGCCGGCATGGTGCTCTTCCCCTCGGTGGAGTCTATGCCTGGAGATGGGCGACGGAAGCCGTGGACCTCTCCCGTCCAGATCCGCCCCGGCGTGGCAACCGGTGGCGCGTGGAGGACCGGTGAGGGGCGGCTGGAGGCTCCCTGCCGGCATGCTGACGACGGTTTTGGTCTTCACGACGAAGCTCCATTCGGTGTCAGTCAGCTGCGAGATCGGGGGGACCGTGATTTCCGGTGAAAATCGTGCCGACTACGGTCATGGCAGATGATGGCGACGTCTATGACGTCGTTCCATTCTTGAGTCATCGTTGTTGTAGGTCATGGCGCCCCACTCGTGATGCTTCGGCGGAAACCCTAGATCTGGGTCTACCGGATTGGACGATGATGGCACCTTCGATGTCGTTGTCCCTCCTGGGGGCATCGTTTCGGAGCACGTGCTGGCTGAAGGGGACAAGAGGAGGAGTGATGTTACATCTACCGCAAGGCCGACGGCGCATCCCGGCAGCATGGCGCCGCGGAGGTTCGGCAAGGGCGCGTTTGGAGATGGACTCGCGCAGGAGGAGGAAGCTATCTGGCATGATGGTGCGTTGATGGCAGAGAGGCCTGGCAAGGTTGGTGCATCAATTCTACTCTGAGGATGGACCAAGGGGAGATGGAGGTGACGGACCTTGCAGCGTGCGGTGCTTACTGGGAGTGTGTCAAAGACCGGTGTGGGACCCAATCAAGGTAGTGGCTTGAATGGGACACCCGGCTCTAGATGTTAGGCTTTGGTGCGATGTTTGTTTGGTATTAGGCCCGGACATTCGGTACGCCTTCATCAAGGGGATAGGAGTAGCAACAGTGTTGCTAAGATAATGGCTTCAGGCTTATTGATGTATCACCTTTTATGGTCTTTGAAAATAATTAATAATATGGTTGCATCCATCGTCCATATGCAGAGGCCGGGATACATCCTTCTTTTTAAAAAAGTACTCCCTTTGTCCGAAAAAACTTGTCCCTCAAATGGATGTATCTAGCTCCAAGTTAGTGCCACATACATCATTTGATGGATAAGCTTTTTCGGACGAAGGGTGTAGCAGCGAACTGCAAGGGGTTTGACAAAACCACCCACCCGTCCAGTCCTTGCTCGGTCGATCCCGCTAAGTAGACGTGGACGCGGACGGCCACTAGCCATACCGACGAGGTCAGAACCTGCACCGCACACGTACGGGGCGACCTTTTGTGCGGCCGCGCCTGGCTGGGCTAGCTCCAGCCCCGCTGCAGCCCGGCCGGCCGCTTTCGCGCCGTTGGTACGCGTCGGCCTCCTCTTTCGCCCGGCGCACGACCGCGTCAGAAGAAGAAAGCACCTAGCGGCCGCTCCGTCGCCCCGCGCAAGCATGCCATGCATGCATGCATGTACATCGATCTACCACCCCGGGCCGGCGAGTCAGTGATCCGACGCGGACGACGTTGACAGGAGGTGTGGAATTAAACGGCGAGTTCCTTGTCCGATGGACCGGGGGACGGGGATACATTCGACCGATTGATCTGATCATAACTGCGATGATCAGCCTGGACCTGGAGACGTGCCGCGTACGTATGCGCCGCCGAGGTGGACGTGCGCGCGCGGTACGGCCGGCATGCACCGCACAGGCACAGTGATGGGCGGCCGATCGATCTGTCAATCGTGACCGGTGGTTGCACTTGCACGCGGCGCGGGGGTGTTATGGGGCGACGTGGATACGTTTGTGAGATCGGTGGACGAGCGGGACCGCCGGACGACCAAGAGATGGCTTCGACGTGGACCCGTCGCCCGCCTTAAAAAGCAACGAGACGACATGGGTGGGCCAAATTTCGTGTTTTGACTTTTTTGAAAAGAAAATCGGGATATAACCCCAGTTCGGAAAAATTTCGGGATCGACTTTTCTGCTTACCGCCAGAGTGCCTAGCGGTAGGATTGCGTGCCTATCGCCATAGCCTCGGCGGTGAGCCATTTGACGGCGACTAATGGCGTTGGCGTGCGGCCGACGTGGAAAAGGTCCCACCGCCATCCCCTACGGCGGTAGAGTTCTTTGGAACCTACCGCCATATCCTCTGGCGGTAGGGTCTGTGTTCTGATAAGGTCGGGAGGGCTGGTTTGTGGGCCCACCACCACTCTTCTTCCCCACTGTCTTCTTCCCCTGCTCGGCTCCTCTTCCCTCTCTCCCTCACAAACCCCCCTAGATCCACTCCATTTGCTAGGGATTTCATCGGTGGATCCGGAGCATTTTCATCACCCAAGGTACCTCCCCCATTCCTCCTTCTTTTGATTGGTTGGGATCTTTGTTTTGTGTTGATTTGGTCAATTTATTGCAAACCCTAGGTGTTGATGTTGTTGTGTGCATTTATGATGCATTTATGGCTAGGGTTGTGGCTATGTTAGGGGCTGGTGTTAGGGTTAGGGTTAGGGATGTTGGGTAATTATGTTGGTGGTT
The DNA here is from genome assembly GCA_021605205.1 of Aegilops longissima. Lineage (NCBI taxonomy): Eukaryota > Viridiplantae > Streptophyta > Magnoliopsida > Poales > Poaceae > Aegilops > Aegilops longissima. The sequence continues at coordinate 537,115,070 of CM038677.1, read as the reverse complement.
ATGTTGGTGGTTATGTTGGGGGTTAGGGTTACAGTGGTTATGTTAGGGGTTATGGTTAGGGTTAGTGGTTAATTGTTAGGTTAAATTTAGTATGAATAGTAGTTATGCAAAATTTCGTTCATTTGTCCATTTGTGTTGGTTGGATGACATATGTGGATTGATTATATTCTTCCCATTTTCTTAGATGCATAAGCTCGTAAACGTTCATTATTTGGACAAGTCGACATTTATGCTTGGAAATGACGATGAAGGGGAAGAGGCTATGGTTTTTGACACAAGTCCAAGCTTTGATGATCTTGTAGTTCAAGTGAGAAGCGTCTTACATTGGAATGACCCAATGCGAGGTTAAGCTTATTGGGAGGTATGACGTTGGATTGGGAGTAAAGTCCCGATTAAAGAGTATGTCCATCACATCCCAATTGCATTGGAATGCGTACAAGGAAAAAGTAGACGCATCACAAGACAAGTCTCTTGAGATCTTTGCCATAAAGGTTGATCCTCCTCCTCCTTTGCAAATTGATCTCAACCGCAATGCATCCTCCCCCATGCATGATGACAGTGCCGAGGTGTATGTCCCCAATTCTTCTAGCCAACCACCAAGTAGCCAACCCAATGAAGATCGTATCAACGCTAGCGCCATAGTACTCCGTCATGATGCTATTCCTTATGTTGATGATGATGCTATTGTTGCTCTAGAGGAGGATGTTTACTCGGAGAATGAAGAGATCCATTACAATCCAATTGGTAACTTGGATGTGAAGGAAATATGCCCTAGAGGCAATAATAAAGTTATTATTTATTTCCTTATATCATGATAAATGTTTATTATTCATGCTAGAATTGTATTAACCGGAAACATAATACATGTGTGAATACATAGACAAACATACAGTCACTAGTATGCCTCTACTTGATTAGCTCATTAATCAAGGATGGTTATGTTTACTAACCATAGACATGTGTTGTCATTTGATTAATGGGATCAAATCATTAGGAGAATGATGTGATTGACATGACCCATTCCGTTAGCTTAGCACTTGATCGTTTAGTATATTGCTATTGCTTTCTCCATGACCTATACATGTTCCTGTAACTATGAGATTATGCAACTCCCGTTTACCAAAGGAACACTTTGGGTACTACCAAACGTCACAACGTAACTGGGTGATTATAAAGGAGTACTACAGGTGTCTCCAAAGGTACATGTTGGGTTGGCGTATTTCGAGATTAGGTTTTGTCACTCCGATTGTCGGAGAGGTATCTCTAGGCCTTCTCGGTAATACACATCACATAAGCCTTGCAAGCATTGCAACTAATAAGTTAGTTGTGAGATGATGTATTACGGAACGAGTAAAGAGACTTGCGAAGCGAGATTGAACTAGGTATTGGATACCGACGATCGAATCTCGGGTAAGTAACATACCGATGACAAAGGGAACAACGTATGTCGTTATGCGGTTTGACCGATAAAGATCTTGAAGAATATGTAGGAACCAATATGGGCATCCGGTTCCGCTATTGGTTATTGACCAAGAATAGTTCTAGGTCATGTCTACATAGTTCTCGAACCCGTAGGGTCCGCACTCTTAACGTTTCGATGACGCTTTATTATGAGTTTATAAGTTTTGATGTACGAAGTTTGTTGAGTCCGGATGTGATCACGGACATGACGAGGAGTCTCGAAATGGTCGAGACATAAAGATTGATATATTGGAAGCCTATGTTTGGACTTGGAAAGGTTCGGGATGAAAGGGATTTTACTGGAACACCGGGGTTACTGGAACCCCGGGGATCAATGGGCCTTGATGGGCCATAAGGGAGAAGAGGAGGGCGGCCAGGGCAGGCGCGCCCCCCCCTCTAGTCCGAATAGGACAAGGAGAAGGGGCGCCCCTCCCTCTTCCCCTTCCCCAAGACCTAATCCAACTAGGAAGGGGGAGTCCTACTCCTGTGGGAGTAGGACTCCTCGGCCCTCCTCCTAGGGCCGGCCGCACCCCTTACTCCTTTATATCTGAGGCGGGGGCACCCATGACACACAAGTTGATCTCGGATCGTTCCTTAGCCGTGTCGGTGCCCCTCCACCATATACCACTTGGTCATATCGTCGCGGGCTTAGGCGAAGCCTGCGCCCGTGAAGTCATATCGTCGCGGAGCTTAGGCGAAGCCCTGCGTCGGTGGAGCATCATCATCGTCCTGCGCCGTCGTCTTGATGAAACTCATCCCCGACGCATTCTGGATCGGGCCGGGGATCGTCATCGAGCTGAGCGTGTCTGAACTTCGGAGGTGTCGTCGTTCGGTACTTGGATCGGTCGGATCGTGAAGGCGTCGACTACATCAACCGCGTTGTTATAACGCTTCGCTTTTGGTCTCACGAGGGTGCGTGGACATACACTCTCCCTCTCGTTGCTATGCCATCACCATGGTCTTGCGTGTGCGTGGAAATTTTTGAAATTACTCGTTCCCCAACAATGGGCATCCGAGCCTGGTTTTATCGTTGATGTCATATGCACGAGTAGAACACAAGTGAGTTGTGGGCGATATAAGTCATCTTGCTTACCAGCATGTCATACTTTGGTTGGCGGTATTGTGAGATGAAGCGGCCGGACCGACATTACGCGTCGCTTACGCGAGACTGGTTTCACCGCTTGAGCACTTTCGTTGCTTAAAGGTGACCGGCGGGTGTCTGTTTCTCTCACTTTAGTTGAACTGAGTGTGGCTACGCCCGGTCCTTGCGAAGGTTAAAACAGCACCAACTTGACAAACTATCGTTGTGGTTTTGATGCGTAGGTAAGAACGGTTCTTGCTCAGCCCGTAGCAGCCACGTAAAACTTGCAACAACAAAGTAGAGGACGTCTAACTTGTTTTTGCAGGGCATGTTGTGATGTGATGTGGTCAAGGCGTGATGCTATATTTTATTGTATGAGATGATCATGTTTTGTAACCGAGTTATCGGCAATCGGCAGAGCCATATGGTTGTCGCTTTATTGTATGAAATGCAACGCCATGTAATTGCTTTACTTTATCACTAAGCAGCAGCGATAGTCGTAGAAGCAATAGTTGGCGAGGCGACAACGATGCTACGATGGAGATCAAGGTGTCGCGCCGGTGGCGATGGTGATCATGACGGTGCTTGGAGATGGAATCACAAGCACAAGATGATGATGACCATATCATATCACTTATATTGATTGCATGTGATGTTTATCCTTTATGCATCTTATCTTGCTTTGATTGACGGTAGCATTATAAGATGATCTCTCACTAAAATTATCAAGAAGTGTTCTCCCGAGTATGCACCATTGCGAAAGTTCTTCGTCTTTGAGACACCACGTGATGATCGGGTGTGATAGGCTCTACGTTCAAATACAACGGTGCAAAACAGTTGCACACGCGGAATACTCAGTTAAACTTGACGAGCCTAGCATATAACAGATATGGCCTCGGAACACGGAGACCGAAAGGTCGAACGTGAATCATATAGTAGATATGATCAACATAGTGATGTTCACCATTGAAACTACTCCATCTCACGTGATGATCGGACATGGTTTAGTTGATTTGGATCACGTAATCACTTAGATGACTAGAGAGATGTCTGTCTAAGTGGGAGTTTTTAATATGATTAATTAAACTTAAATTTATCATGAACTTAGTACCGATAGTATTTTGCTTGTCTATTTTCTTGTAGATAGATGGCTCGTGTTGTTGTTCCGTTGAATTTTAATGCGTTCCTTGAGAAAGCAAAGTTGAAAGATGATGGTAGCAATTACACGGACTGGGTCCGTAACGAGGATTATCCTCATTGCTGCATGAAGAATTACGCCCCGGAAGCACCGCTGGGTGCCGAACTCTGCTGCGAGAGCAACGCCGAAGTTGTGAGCGTCTGGCAAAGCAAAGCTGATGACTACTCTATAGTTCGATGTGCCATGCTTTACGGCTTAGAACCGGGTCTTCAACGACGTTTTCAACGTCATGGAGCATATGAGATGTTCCAGGAGTTGAAGTTAATATTTCAAGCAAATGCCCGGATTGAGAGATATGAAGTCTCCAATAAGTTCTATAGAGAATAGTTACGTCGGTGAACATATACTCAAAATGTGCGGGTATAATAATCACTTGATTCAACTGGGAGTTACTCTTCCGGATGATAGTGTCATTGATGAATTCTCCAATCACTGCGACCAAGCTACAAGAGCTTCGTGATGAACTATAATATGCAAGGGATGACCAAAACAATTCCGAGCTCTTACAATGCTAAAAGCATGGAGGTAGAAATCAAGAAAGAGCATCAAGTGTTGATGGTCAACAAGACCACTAGTTTCAAGAAAAGGGCAAAGGAAAGAAGAAGGAACTTCAAAAGAACAGCAAGAAAGTTGCTGCTCAAGAGAAGAAACCCAAGTCTGGACCTAAGCCTGAAACCGAGTGTTTTCTTGCAAGCACACCGACACTTGGAAGCGGAACTGCCCCAAGTATTTGGCGGATAAGAAGGATGGCAAGGTGATCAAATGTATATGTGATATACATGTTATTGATGTGTACCTTACTAATACTCGCAGTAGTACTGGTATTTGATCTGGTTACATTGCTAATATTTGCAACTTCGAAACAGGAACTACGGATTAAGCTAAGATTGGCCAAGGACGAGGTGACGATCTGCGTGGGAAATGGTTCCAAAGTCGATGTGATCGCGGTCGACACGCTACCTCTACATCTACCATCGGGATTAGTTTTAGACCTAAATAATTGTTATTTGGTGCCGCGTTAAGCATGAACATTATATCTGGATCTTGTTTGATGCGAGGCGGTTATTCATTTAAGACAGAGAATAATGGTTGTTCTATTTATATGAATAATATCTTTTATGGTCATGCACCCTTGAAGAGTGGTCTATTTTATTGAATCTCGATAGTAGTAATACACATATTCATAGTGTTGAAACCAAAAGATCTGAGTTGATAATGATAATGCAACTTATTTGTGGCTTGCCGTTTGGGTCATATCGATGTAAAACGCATGAAGAAACTCCATCTTGATGGACTTTTGGAATCACTTGATTATGAATCACTTGGTACTTGCGAACCGTGCCTCATGGGCAAGATGACCAAAACGCCGTTCTCGGAACTATGGAGCGAGCAACTGATTTGTTGGAAATCATACATCTTGATGTTTGTGGTCCAATGAATGTTGAGGCACGCCAAGGGTATCGTTATTTTCTCACCTTCACAGATGATTTGAGCAGATATGGGTATATCTACTTAATGAAACACAAATCTGAAACATTTGAAAAGTTCAAAGAATTTGAGTGAAGTGGAAAATCATCGTAACAAGAAAATAAAATTTCTACGATCTGATCGTGGAGGAGAATATTTGAGTTCTGAGTTTGGTTTACATTTGAAACAATGCGGAATAGTTTAGCAACTCACGCCACCGGAAACCACGAGAAATGGTGTATCCGAGCGTCGTGTCGTACTTTACTTGATATGGTGCGATCTATGATGTCTCTTACTGATTTACCGCTATCGTTTTGGGGATATGCTTTAGAGACGGCCGCATTCACGTTAAATAGGGCACCATCAAAGTCCGTTGAGACGACACCTTATGAACTGTGGTTTGGCAAGAAACCAAAGTTGTCGTTTCTTAAAGTTTGGGGCTGCGATGCTTATGTGAAGAAACTTCAACCAGATAAGCTCGAACCCAAATCGAAGAAATGTGTTTTCATAGGATACCCAAAGGAGACTGTTGGGTACACCTTCTATCACATATCTGAGGGCAAGATTTTCGTTGCTAAATTCGGATCCTTTCTAGAAAAGGAGTTTCTCTCGAAAGAAGTGAGTGGGAGGAAAGTAGAACTTGATGAGATAATCAGATCTGCTCCTTATTGGAAAGTAGTTCATCACAAGAAGCGGTTCTGTGACAACTACACCAATTAGTGAGGAAACTAATGATATTGATCATGAAACTTCAGATCAAGTTTCTCTTGAACTTCGAGGTCAACCAGAGTAAAATCGCACTGTGTGGTACGGTAATCCTATTCGGAAGTCATGTTACTTGACCATGGCGAACCTACAAACTATGAAGAAGCGATGGTGAGCCCAGATTCGCAAAATGGTGGAAGCCATGAAATCTGAGATGGGATCCATGTATGAGAACAAAGTATGGACTTTGGTTGACTTGCCCGATGATCGGCAAGCCATTGAGAATAAATGGATCTTTAAAAGAAGACCGACGCGATGGTAATGTAATCGTCTATAAAGCTCGACTTGTTGCGAAAGGTTTTCGACAAGTTCAAGGGGTTGACTACGATGAGACTTTCTCACCCGTGGCGATGCTTAAGTCTATCCGAATCATGTTAGCAATTGCTGCATTTTATGATTATGAAATTTGGCAAATGGATGTAAAACTGCATTCTTGAATGGATTTCTAGAAGAAGAGTTGTATATGATGCAACCAGAAGGTATTGTTGATCCAAAGGGTGCTAACAAAGTGTGCAAGCTCCAACGATCAATTTATGGTGCAGTGCAAGCCTCTCGGAGTTGGAATAAGCGCTTTGATAGTGTGATCAAAGCATATGGTTTCATCTGAGACTTTTGGAGAAGCCTGTATTTACAAGAAAGTGAGTGGGAGCTCAGAGCATTTACGATATTATATGTGGACGACATATTATTGATTGGAAATGATATAGAATTTCTGGATAGCATAAAGGATACTTGAATAAAAGTTTTCAATGAAAGACCTCGGTGAAGCTGCTTACATATTGGGAATCAAGATCTATAGAGATAGATCAAGGCGCTTAATTGACTTTCACAAAGCACATACCTTGATAAAGTTTTGAAAAAGTTCAAAATGGATCGAGCAAAGAAAGGTTTTTACCAGATTACAAGGTGTGAAATTGAGTCGACTCAATGCCCGACCACAGCAGAAGATAGAGAAAATGAAAGATGTTCCTATGCTTCAGCCATAGGCTCTATCATGTATGCAATGCTGTGTACCAGACACTGACGTATGCTTAGCAATATGCTTGGCAGGAAGGTACCAAAGTAATCCAGAGTGGATCATCGGACAGCGGTCAAGAACATCTGAAATACGAAAAGGACTAAGGATATGTTTCTCGTATATGGAGGTGACAAAGAGCTAGTCGTAAATGGTTACGTCGATGCAAGCTTTGACACTGATCCGGACGATTCTAAATCGCAAACCGGATCGTGTTTTTATTAAGCGGTGGAGCTGTCGGTTGGTGCAGTTCTAAACAAAGCGTCGTGGCGGGATCTACATGTGAAGCGGAGTACATAGCTGCTTCGAAGCAGCAAATGAAGGAGTCTAGATGAAAGAGTTCATTACCGATCTAGGTGTCATACCTAGTGCATCGGGACCAATGAAGATCTTCTGTGACAATCTTGGTGCAATTGCCTTGGCAAAGGAATCCAGATTTCACAAGAGGACCAAGCATATCAAGAGATGCTTCAATTCCATTCGGGACCAAGTCCAAGTGGGAGACATAGAGATTTGCAAGATACATACGGATCTGAATGTTGCGCACCCGTTGACTAAGCCTCTTCCACGAGCAAAACATGATCAGCACCAAGACTCCATGGGTGTTAGAATCATTCTTGTAATCTAGATTATTGACTCTAGTGCAAGTGGGAGACTGAAGGAAATATGCCCTAGAGGCAATAATAAAGTTATTATTTATTTCCTTATATCATGATAAATGTTTATTATTCATGCTAGAATTGTATTAACGGAAACATAATACATGTGTGAATACATAGACAAACATATAGTCACTAGTATGCCTCTACTTGACTAGCTCATTAATCAAAGATGGTTATGTTTCCTAACCATAGACATGTGTTGTCATTTGATTAATGGGATCACATCATTAGGAGAATGATGTGATTGACATGACCCATTCCGTTAGCTTAGCACTTGATCGTTTAGTATATTGCTATTGCTTTCTCCATGACCTATACATGTTCCTGTAACTATGAGATTATGCAACTCCGTTTACGGAGGAACACTTTGGTACTACCAAGCGTCACAACGAATCGGGTGATTATAAAGGAGTACTAAAGGTGTCTCCAAAGGTACATGTTGGGTTGGCGTATTTCGAGATTAGGTTTTGTCACTCCGATTGTCGGAGAGGTATCTCTAGGCCTTCTCGGTAATACACATCACATAAGCCTTGCAAGCATTGCAACTAATAAGTTAGTTGTGAGATGATGTATTACGGAGCGAGTAAAGAGACTTGCGTAACGAGATTGAACTAGGTATTGGATACCGACGATCGAATCTCGGGTAAGTAACATACCGATGACAAAGGAACAACGTATATCGTTATGCGGTTTGACCGATAAAGATCTTGAAGAATATGTAGGAACCAATATGGGCATCCAGGTTCCGCTATTGGTTATTGACCGAGAATAGTTCTAGGTCATGTCTACATAGTTCTCGAACCCGTAGGGTCCGCACGCTTAACGCTTCGATGACAGTTTATTATGAGTTTATAAGTTTTGATGTACGAAGTTTGTTGGAGTCCGGATGTGATCACGGACATGACGAGGAGTCTCGAAATGGTCGAGACATAAAGATTGATATATTGGAAGCCTATGTTTGGACTTGGAAGGTTCCGGATGAAAGGATTTTACCGGAACACCGGGTTACGGAACCCCGGGGATCAATGGGCCTTGATGGGCCATAAGGGAGAAGAGGAGGGCGGCCAGGGCAGGCCGCGCCCCCTCCCTCTAGTCCGAATAGGACAAGGAGAAGGGGCGGCGCCCTCCCTCTTCCCCTTCCCCAAGACCTAATCCAACTAGGAAGGGAGTCCTACTCCGTGGGAGTAGGACTCCTCCGTGCACTCCTCCTAGGGCCGGCCGCACCCCCTTACTCCTTTATATCTGGGGCAGGGGCACCCCATGACACACAAGTTGATCGACGGATCGTTCCTTAGCCGTGTGCGGTGCCCCCTCCACCATATACCACCCGGTCATATCGTCGCGGAGCTTAAGGCGAAGCCTGCGCCGATGAAGTCATATCGTCGCGGAGCTTAAGCGAAGCCCTGCGTCGGTGGAGCATCATCATCGTCACTGCGCTGTCGTCTTGTGGAACTCATCCCCGACGCTTTCTGGATCGGAGCCGGGGATCGTCATCGAGCTAAGCGTGTGCTGAACTTCGGAGGTGCCGTGACGTTCGGTACTTGGATCGGTCGGATCGTGAAGGCGTCGACTACATCAACAGCGTTGTTATAACGCTTCGCTTTCGGTCTAGGAGGGTACGTGGACATACACTCTCTCCTCTCGTTGCTATGCCATCACCATGGTCTTGCGTGTGCGTAGGAAATTTTTTGAAATTACTACGTTCGCCAACAGGATGTCATTGTGCGGCAACAAGACATGGACCGTACCCTCCCTTATAACCGTATGTGTGGGTATAACTCGGATGACGAGGGTCCGGAGGTAGAGTTGGATGAGGATGGGTTGACTGCGCAAGAAAACGAAATCTACAAGAAGGTGACCGGCAAGGAGAGAGGGTCGTCTTTGTTTAGAGATGTGAGTCTTGCGGACAATGCAGTCGTTGATGGTGGGATGAGATTATGGTTGCCCGAGCCAACGTCGTGCCCCAAATTTAGTGATCCTCGACCAGAAAATGAGGATGAGAATGCTCATTTGAAGAAAGGCATCAAGTTTGGTTCTTTGATAGAGTTCAAGATATGGTTGTGTGACTATGCCATTAGGAACCATAGGCCGTTTGTTGTTGGTCATTCAAATCAAAAACTTCGGTACACGGTCAAATGTGACAAAGAAGGTTGCAAATGGATGGTCCGCGGTAGAAAAAACAATGAAACCGGGCAATGGGTCTTGAAGAGTCATGTTGGCACTCACACGTGCGTACCCCCGGACAAGGCCGACCAAAGCAAAGGACACCGTCAACTCACGTCGGAGTATCTAGGATATAAATTGTTGCATCAAATAGCACATGATCCAACCGTGAAGGTCAAGTTTCTCATGTCTTCGATTGAGGAACAATTCGGACACCCAGTCAAGTATGGGAAGGCATGGATGGCAAAGGCAAACGCTATTAGGATGCTGCATGGTGATTATGAGGCCGCATATAACATTCTCCCCAAGATGTTGGCAGCAATTGCTCATCAAAACCGGGAATGCGCCATCGGGTGGAGTCAATTGCGGAGTGTTTCGTCGTGCCTTCGGAGCTTTGGACAATGCATTGAGGCATTCACGTATTGTCGCCGGTGTTGTCTATAGATGGTACATTCTTGACCGCAAATACAAGGGAACATTGATGGTGGCGATGGCCCACTCTTCAAATGATAACGTGTTGCGGTGGCATTTGCCTTAGGTGCCTTGAACACGATGATAATTGGGAGTGGTTCATGGAGCATGTGAGAACCAAGGTGATAGGCAACAGAGAGGTATGCATTATATCGGATCGCCATCATGGGATTCTCAAAGCAATAGGCGTTGATATTCCGGTCTTCCAAAGCTTCAACACCGTTGGTGCATGAGACACTTTGTTGCAAACTTTACCGGGCATGCAAGAGCAAGGAGTTTTGCAAAGACCTTACCCTTGTTTGCGTTGCTTTCAACACCGCCACATTCAAGACCCGATATGATAAACTCCTCGAGGCTTTGGAGAAGAACAAAGGGGGGAAAGAATTCTTGGTTAGGCACTTTCCGGAGAAGGAAAAGTGGTCACGCGCTTACGATGAAGGAGGTATGCGATATGGGGACATGACAAGCAACATGGTGGAATGCTTCAACAATGTGTTGAAGGGTGTCCGTTCCTTGCCGGTGACCGCAATACTCAAGTACACTTTCATCAAGCTCAATGAGTAATTCCTAAAGCATTCTGCAAGCACGGCCAAGTGGATTGGGGAAAAGATGGACTATCCATTAAAGGTTCATGATTGGTTGTTGCATCAAGCGCGCAAGTCTGCCAAACAACAAGTGATCACATATAATGAAAAAGAAATGATCTATCAAATCGATGAGCCGGGTGGGACAACAAGGGACGGTAGGTCTTACGGTGGAGTTGCTTACGAGGTGCGCCTTAAAAACCGTTGGTGCCAGTGTGAGAGGCCACACAAGTATCATTGGCCTTGCTCGCATTTGATGACCGCAACACGGGTGAAAAACATGAGCGTATCCGATGGCACAGCAGTGCGGTTGCACGAAGTTTACATTGGAAAGAACAAGGTTGACGTGGGCGCCTCGGTTCAATCCTTTCCTTGATGCCTCACAGTGGCCTGAGTATGTTGGGCCAGACATTGTGGAGAATGCAATGACACAGGACACAACGTTAGGACATGCAAGAAACGAAGAACCAACACGGGCACTAGTCAAACACGTGGGCGGAGCGAGAGCCTTGGAGGGGCCGTGGCCGTGGAGGAAGGGCTAACATTGGAGGGGCCGCGGCCGTGGAGGAAGGACTAGCCTTGGAGGGAGCCGTGGCCGTGGAGGAAGGACTAGCCTTGTAGGGGCTCAGGCGTGTATCCGGTGGTTCTAGGACACGTCGGGTTGATAGGGAAGGCCTATCGGCGTGTTGCTCAATCCGGATGGTTAAATAATGTGAATGGTACTACTTTTAATATGTTCATGCATGTGTTGATATATTTGCCTCTTTACATGTCAATGTGTTCATATTTAGACTTAACATCTTTATTTGTTGTAGGGCATGGCTTCATCCGGTTCCATGACAAGGCCACTGTGTGCTCACCATGAAGACATGCCACACAAGTGGAAGGACACATCTTTGGACAAGGTGAAGGAGAAGGATGTGAAGATTCCACCATGTTGGTGTGGAGATGTTTGCAAGGTGAAGGAGTCCACCGACCGAAAGAAGTCATGGACCGAAGGAAGGAGATATTTTGTTTGCCCCAATTATGCTTACGATCGATGCGCTTCCAACTAACGCCTATGACCTTCCACGGTATGCTAGAGAAGTAACATGTTACTCTCAACTGTGCCATCACTAACATCCGTTTTATATGCAGTCACCGCCTCCTCTATGCAAGTACTTCAGCTGGATAGATCATGAAGTGCCAAAAGATATCCAAAAGGACCAATTAGAAGATTGTTTTAGGCGCCAACGGCTGTTCGAAGAAAGGTTTCAAAGAGGCTTGGAGGAAGAGCGTCGTCAAAAAGATAGGATGGAGCGGAAGCAACGCGAGGAGAGGGCACGCCAAGCGAAGCTTGCTCGTGAGGAGGAGAGGGCACGAAAGCTTGCAAGAGCTCGCAAGGCACAAGAGGAGGATGAGGCACGTGACAGGAAGGGGAAATGGCCCCGTATGATTCAGTAAAGCCTTCGCCTTCGGTGGACTCGTCATGTAACCGGATGAAGCCATGCCAAATTTATCATGAACTATGTAGTACTAAGGCAAAAAGGCATGTGTTGTCAACTTGTCGTGAATGAGTTTGCCATTTGTATTGAATTTGGTGTGAAGATGTTTGCAATGTGTTGTGAATGAATTTAGTTTGTTAGTGTATTCTGGGATTTGTCATGATTCTTATTGAAAAACTGTTGTGCTGTGAAGAGAAGTGGGATATAACAGAACAGAGTGCTCTGTTTTCGGAGTTAGAACCCTACCGCCAAAGGCCATGGCGGTAGGTTGCTGGACCCTACCGCCAGGATGCATGGCGGTAGGGGGGGCAACGGTTCTGTGACGAAGAACCCAAGAACGCTGGCGGTAGGACCGGACCCTACCGCCACAGGCCATGGTGGTAGGGTGCCGGACCCTACCACCAGGATGCATGGCGGTAGGGGGGGGGGGCAATGGTTCTGTGACGAAGAACCCAAGAACGCTGGCGGTAGGATCGGACCCTACCGCCACAAGCCATGGCGGTAGGTGCTGGACCCTACCGCCAGATGCATGGCGATAGGGGCAACGTTTCGTGACGGCACCCAAGAACGTTGGCGGTAGGACGGACCCTACGCCACGAGCCATGGCGGTAGGGTGCTGGACCGCATCGCCATGGACTGTGTGGTAGGGTCTCGTCCTCCTCTCCCTGCTTTTGCCCCATATGTGTCGAATGTTAGCATAATATACCCAATTCTATCTCGCAAGCACATACATAATTCAACTCAACATAGTTCATTACATCCACGAATAGCACATGTTCAAACTAATTAAAACATGACCCGTTCGAATGACATCAGTTCAAACTAATATCTCAAGCTCGATGACACATGTTCTAAACAGGTAACATAAGCCTCATACTTATCGACGTTCAATTTGATCGTCACGCCTTTGATTACGCTTCGCTTGAAAGTCGTGGATCCTGCCCAATGACCCAACACACCATTCATTTCACGTAACCAAGCCCATGCAGCACGGTAGCGCTGGATTCTCGACACGCCTGTTTGATTGCCCATCCTATGACCTGCCCGGTTTCCTCAAGTCCATCTCACGGAATTCTTCTTTGCTTGCAAGGAACATAATCTCAATCGCCAAAGCGTGTCCGCAAGCATATTCCCGGTCTTGCAGCTGATCAAGCATCCTCTCTTTCTCCTTCACAAGCTTTCGGAATGCTTTTTTCTCCTTAACATCAGAAGGTTCCTCGATAAAGTGATACTTGCTGAAATCCTTCATGGCCGCATTTGCCAAATCACAACTCTTCAACCATGCTTCACATTCCTTCTTCAAGCAACGGTGTCGCTCCGCCATGATCTTCTCACACGCTATGTTCATAGTCATGGATCGACTGTCCATCCTACATGAACATACGGGTTCAAGATGACATAAACAAAAACATAAAATAAATTAAGTAGAGTACAACACTTGGTAACTTGATATGACATACAACACCAGGTTCTTAATGAGTTCAAATGTTAAGGGTACAAGTCATAGTAGTTCAAACGACGACCAAGCATAGGGTACATGTCATTATAGTTCAAATGACAAAGACTACATAGCCTCATGCAATACTATGCGGCGTACGGTCCCGGGTTGCAACAAATAACATCATTTCTTTCTTTAACCCATGCCCAACGAGATGCACGGTTCTCATCCGACGAGAATGGTTGGCGAACTAACCAATCAATGACCTGACCATGATTGCCCATGTCTATCTCAGCATATTCTGCCGTTGTCGCACACAATGTAATTTGCATTGCAAGATCACGCCTACAATTTTTTTCCGCCGTCTTGAGCTTCTTCATCAGCCTCTCTTTTTTTGTTATAAAATTTTCGGAACGGTCTTTATTGAAATAATTATATGAAAAGGCCCTACACTCCGCATTCAACGCATCAATGGCTTCGATCCACAAGTTCATCTTTTCCTCAATCAATTAGCGTTCACGGTTCGCCATTACCGCCAGAAGTTTCAAAGAAAACGAACGGTGCCATCCCACAATTCGAAAAGTTGCTATTAAAGTAACTTAGCTTTAATTGCTTTCTTAAGCATAACCTAACCCCCATTATGTACATTAAGACTAGCACTAGATCTAGGCACACAAACTTTTCTACAAGCAATTCTAAGCACATCATACATAAGGAAACCACAAACATAAACCTAAATGGATCATAGTAATTGATTTGACCACACGAAAATGATGAGCTAGGGTTTGCAATCAAATGAGCAAATGCAAAGTAAACAAAGATATCAACCAATCAAAATGAGGGGAAATGAGAGAGCCACCTTGAGTGATGAAAATGGTAAGAATCCACCGGAGAAATCTCAAACAAATGAGAGAGATTTGGGAGGCTCTTGTGCTTCAAAGAAAGAGGGGGGGAGAGTTGAGCTCGATGGAGAGGTGATGTGGGCTGAATGAGTGGTTGAGGGGGGGGGGGATATCCAGCCCCTCCCCACCTTATCCAGAACACAGGACCCTACCGCCAGAGGATATGGCGGTAGGCTCCAGTAACCTACCGCCGTAGGGGATGGCGGTAGGACCTTTTCCACGCCAGCGGCTGCCAACGGCCGTCAGTCACCGTCAAATGGCCTACCGCCGTAGGCTATGGCGGTAGAACGAATCCTACCGCCAAACTACCGGCGGTAGGCAAAAGGGTCAGATCCCG
Source organism: Aegilops longissima (assembly GCA_021605205.1). NCBI lineage: Eukaryota > Viridiplantae > Streptophyta > Magnoliopsida > Poales > Poaceae > Aegilops > Aegilops longissima. Next base: position 537,100,042 of record CM038677.1, on the reverse strand, counting down.
AAATTTTTCCGAACTGGGGTCATATCCCGATTTTCTTTCCAAAAAGGGTCAAAACACGAAATTTAGCCACATGGGTGGGCATTGCCATTGCACCCTGCACGCACCGCGTGTGCACCGCTTCGTCTTTGTCGTCGGCGGAAAGGAGACCAAGGCCTGCACTGCGCTCCATTCTCCTAGGACTTAACATCACGTATCTATGCATCGACATAAAAAAATTGCAGGTGAAAAACTTGTATATATGTTACTCAAAGAAAGTAAGATTACAATCAGCTCGAAGCGCCGCACCTGAGAATGGGATGCGGGAAACCCTAGCGACAGATATAGGGTTCCTTTTGGCACCCACAGCCACCTATAAATAGGCGCGGGCGGCCGCACGGCCTCCTCCGCACTGGGCCCGGGCCTAAGCGCACGCAGCAGGCCACCGGGCCAGGCAGGTCAAGCCCAGGCCTAGAGGGGCGCCCCTGCACCCCCACGTGCGAAGAAACGGGCTGGACCGCCGATGGGCCCCCCAGCCCACATCCTGGTAGGCTGGGCCACTCCTCCTGGCCCAGCAGAGAAACGAGCCCGACCGTCGTCTCCCCGGAAACCCTAGCCAGGACCCGCGATTCCCCGACACGGGCGGCCCTGCCGTCGCCGCCGCCGACCCCTGTCAGCTTCGACGAGCTCGCCGGGACCGGAGGGCCCCGCCAACACCAAATCGCGGTGACCCACCTCCGGCAGGGCGCACGAGCGGCCCTCAGGACCCGCATCCACCCCCGGCGGGCGCCAGAGATCCAGGGCGGCGGCGACGCCATGCCCACCGGGAGAAAAGGCACGCCGGCGACCGGCCACGAAGGAGCCCCCAAGCTCCTCCGCACGGGCGACAAAGTCACCCACCGAGCACCCCGCACGGGGCCTCGGCGAACCACCACCACCATCTCTTACCTCGCTACTTACCTCATCCTCGTCGCCGTCGGAGTCGACCCCCTCCAGCGCCCAAAACCTGCTGCCGGAGAAGGACGGGGCGAGGGGCCGCCCCCCAGCCGGCTCGCTCCACCGCGCGCGCCCCGCAGCAGGCCGCACCGCCATCCGGCCGTCCGCCTCCATGGCAGAGGGCGAGCGCGTCGCCCGAAACGCCCCAGTCTCGGCATCAAACCCCTGCCCGCCGTCTCCATAGATCTGCCCCTCCCCCACCTCTCTCCTGCTCTTTCGCCACTGCGGTGAGGATGGGCTACCGCCGCGGCGACAAGCCTCCCATGTCGCCCCCGATCCCGGCGGCGGATCGACAGGGCGAGCAAGAGCTGCGGGCGAAGGCGCTCTCCAAGGCGTCGGCGAAGCCCGCGGAGGATGGGGGTTGGGGGCCGCCGCCTCCATGGTGGCTTGCGGAGCAAGAGCGGAAGCAGCAAGAGGATCGCGAGCGCAAAAAGAAGAAGAAGGAGGAATATCGGCACCGCAGGCTGGAGCAGAAGAAAGAGCTCTAGAGGAAGGAGTCTCAGCTCCCCCCGGGCGGTGAGCGGAGTGGGGATCCGTTGGCCAAGAAGCTGAAGCACAAGGGGGGTAGCTCGGCGCCGTTCTTCTTGGCGGCTGGGCCTTGACTTCAAAGGTTCGTGCCGACGCCCGATCCCAAGTGAGGAGGCGACGGGCGGAATGCTTCAAGTGCGGCAGGGTGGGGCACTACCAAAATTCGTGCAACTTCAAGCCCCTGTGCGTCGTCTGCCACGAGGAAGGGCACGGGTCGGCGTATTGCCCCACGCGGGGGCGGCCTCTGTTGCTGCAGATCATGGGCAACGCCATCCCTGGCGAGGGCTTCTTCTGCCTTCCTTTCGTGGAGACAGAGGGCGAGGAGGTCCGGGCCCCGCTGGTGGCGGACGCGGCGATCGTCTCGGCGGCGCCCGGCACGCTGTCAATCCCCATCTTGGAGGCGGAGCTCCCGCACCTCTTTGAAGGGGAGTGGGATTGGCAGGTGACGGCCATCGGCACCGACCAGTTCTCGGTCGTCTTCCCCAACAAGGCCATGCTGCGGATGGTGACCCGCAGCGGCAAGCTCTATCTCTCCCTCAACGACATCATGGCGGACATCAAGGTATCGCATCAGGAGGAACCCAAGGCCGAGATCATGCCGGACGTGTGGGTCAAGCTGTGGGGTGTTCTGCCCAAGCACCGTCGCATGGATCGCCTCATGGCTGGGGCGGTGATGATCGGGCGTCCCATGGAGGTGGATCTGGTGTCGTTGTCGGGGCTCGGCCCTGTGCGGATGTGCTTCGCCTGTCGCGCTTCGGCCAAGCTCAAGGGCTACGTCCAAGTGTGGTTCAACAGCGAGGGCTTCACCATTCGTATGGAGGCCGAGGCGGGTGACCTGCAGGGTGCGGCTCCCCCTCCACTAGCCAGCGTGGACAAGGGCCCGAATGACAAAGACAAGGACCACGACACGAGCATGGGGGACGAATCCATCGACACCGCGACTTGGGACAAGCTTGGCCTTAAGGACAAGGACACACAGGACGCGCCCCCGGCGGCGGGCGCGGCGAAAGACCAGGAGGAGAGGCAAGTGGTGGTGGGCAGCAACGAGATGGGTTTCAACCAGTGCGGCTCCAACATGACGCTGGGCCTCGACATCGACAAGGGGGTCTCGGCGTCCTGCGACTCGGAGGGCCGCTCGATGCTCATCTACCCCGGTGGCGGCGGTGGGGGGTGAGCCTCGGGCTGCCTCGGCGCGCTCACCCATGGCGACGACCGGCCTCGGTGGCGGTGGGGCGAGGCTCCACAAGAAGCCGGCGGGGCGCAAGACTCCCGTGGTGGCGCCGGCGAGCCCTCCCTCGGTCCGCGCGGGCACGCCTGCCCCGCTGCGGCCGGTGGTGATGGCGCTGGCCTCCCTTGGGGGGTCCGGCTGGTGGCACCTCGTCGGTCATCTCCAATCCAGCCTCTGATGCGCTCCGCGCGGAGGTGGCCAAGGTGGCGCCCGTCTCGACGGCCAAGCGCTCCAAGGCGGTGACGGCGCCCACGGCGACGCAGGAGCGGGCAAGCTCCCGTCCGAAGGGCGCCAAGGGAAACCTTCCAGCCCTCCAATGCTCCCAGCTCCTGCAGGCCTAGAAGAACCTGGAAACCGAAGGTAAACCCATGCCCCGCTTTACGATCTTTGATGAATATTCTGATGAGTGCTTGGGGGTATCTTAGCGGATTGTGGTGTTGTGATGTCTGACGAGGGGGAAGCGCGCGAAGTGCTTTCCCTTATTCGTGCTAAGGAAATCGCGCAGCGCTTCCGCGAGCAGCGTTATTCCACGTTGCGCCGGCAGCGAAAAGCGAGGGCTTCTCTGGTGACTGTTGCGCGGCCCGATCAGGAGGACATAGCAGCAGGGGTTGCACCGTCCCCCTCCAACCGTCATCCTGCCAAGACACGGCGCGTGGCTAAAGCGGTGACCGCTCGCGGTATCCGCCTCCGCAACCGCATTATTTAATGTGTTTCATATTTTGGAACATCCGAGGCTTCGGCCACGCTGGGAGGCGGATCCAGCTAAAAGATTTCATTCGAAACGAGGCGATCGACGTTGTTGGCTTGCAGGAAACCATCAAGGCCGATTTCAATCATCGGGACCTGCTAGCTGTTGATCCGCTGGAACGTTTTGTTTGGCATTGGGTGCCGGCGGTCGGGCACTCGGGGGGCATGTTGCTAGGCATCAACCTAGTTTGCTTCGAGGTGGTGGCGTGGGATGCCGGCCGCTTCTTCCTGTCAGCCCACGTGCGCCACCCGCAACTCTCCATGAGTGGGAGGTGATCGTGGTTTACGGCCCGGCCGACCACTCGCTCTCGTTTGAGTTCATGGGAGAACTCCAGACGAAGGTTGCGTCTTTGGGCACGCGAAACTTGCCTCTGCTAGTGGGAGGGGATTTCAACCTAATCCGTTCGAGAGCGGATAAAAACAACGGCATTATTAACTGGACAAGGGTGTCCATGTTTAATAATGCAATTGCAGCCATGGCCCTTAGGGAAGTGGCTCGCGTGGGGGCACGCTACACCTGGACCAACAAACAGCTAACGCCGGTGCGGTCGGTCTTGGACAGGGTTTTCATGTCCTCGGAGTGGGATGTGTTGTTTCCCCTGTGCTCTTTGCACGCCGAAACGAGGATAGGGTCGGACCACGTCCCCCTCATTCTCTCCTCGGGGGAGGAAAGGCTAAAACGCAGCCCTCGTTTTTTCTTCGAAACCGCGTGGTTAGAGTCTCCGGACTTTGAGCAAATTTTCCTTTTGAAATGGGAGAATTGCGTCGCCTGGGTCGGGCACGCGCGGGCCGATGGAGTTTTGGATTGCCGCAGGGGCGGGCTTACGTGCGGCCCTCAAAGGGTGGGGGGCTAACCAGGGGCGCGATGATAAGTTGCTCCGATCGCGTTTGACTGCGGATCTCGCTCAGATGGATGCTGCGGCGGATGTGCGGGACTTCTGGGAGCAAGACTGGGCTCAGCGTTACGCGCTTGAAGCCCAGGTCGATTCCCTCCTTAGAGCTGAGGAGGAGTACTGGCATAGACGCGGTGGTATCAAGTGGACGCTCAAGGGTGACGAGAACACTCAGTATTTTCACGCCTACGCTAATGGCCGTCGCCGCAAATGCGCCATTCTGCGATTACAATCTGAGCAGGGGCTCCTTTTGCGGCAATAGGATATCATCCGCCACATTTACGACTTCTACATCCAAATTTTGGGTTCCAGGGAGGAATCCCGTGCCCGGCTTAGGGCGGATGTGTGGGACCCTGCGTTGCGGGTCACGGACGAGGAAAATGAGGGCCTGGGGTTGGCCTTCCTCCCGGAGGAGATTGATAAGGCGACACTTGGAAAGAAATCCGACACCGCTCCCGGGCCGGATGGGTGGCCGGTGGCGATGTTCAAAAGGTTTTGGCAAGTGCTCAAAGGGCCTATTTTCGACGTTTGCAATTGTTTTATGCAGGGTACGATAGATATCTCTCGCCTAAACTTTGGGGTTCTCTCTCTGATCCCCAAAGTTTCGGGCGCGGATCATATTAGGCTCTTTCGTCCCATTGCGTTGATTAATGTTCCGTTTAAAATTTATGCTAAGGCTTGTTCGACTCGTTTGTCTCCGATAGCTCACCGTATTATCGGTAGGAACCAATCGCTTTTATTCGGGCGCAATATCTTGGAGGGCCGTTGGCCCTCCAAGAGATTGTGCACTCCCTAAAACGCGCTCGCCAGCCAGCGATTCTCCTGAAACTTGATTTTGAGAAGGCGTACGATCGCGTGAACTGGGAGTTTCTCCGACATGTCCTCCTGGACCGAGGATTCTCGTCGGTTTGGGTTCACCGCATAATGCAGTTGGTCTCGGGGGGCCAAACGGCGATTGCGGTGAATGGAGAAGTAGGGAACTTCTTCCGCAACAAGCGTGGGCTGCGTCAAGGGGACCCAGCCTCGCCGTTGCTGTTTAACTTTGTGGCGGACGCCTTGGGCGCCATGCTAGACAGAGCTCGTTTGGCCGGCCACATCAAGGGAGTGGTGGACAATCTGATTCCGGGAGGCGTGTCACAGCTGCAATACGCGGATGACACACTCCTCCTTTTCGAGCCCGACACACACAGTATCGCAACGGTCAAAGCCATTCTGTTGTGCTTTGAACTCATGTCGGGGCTTAAAATCAACTTTCACAAATGTGAAGTGGTGTCCATAGGGATGGACGCGGCCGAAAGTCAGCGGGTAGCCAATTTGCTTAATTGCAAACTTGGCTAGTTTCCGTTCACTTACCTCGGCCTCCCGATCGCGGCGAAGAAATGTTCGATCGCCGATTGGGAACCTCTCACCTCCAAGGTTGCGGATAGGGTCAGTCCGTGGCGAGGTCGATTTATGTCTTCAGGGGCTAGACTAATCTTAACTAACTCCAGCCTCTCATCCCTACCCATGTTCGCCATGGGTTTGTTCATGCTGGCGGATGGGGTACACACTAAGTTGGATACCCCACGGTCCCGTTTCTTTTGGGAAGGGGCGGGACCTAAACGGAAATACCATATGGTTAAATGGCAGGCCGTTTGCAGACCCAAAGCCCAGGGGGGCCTTGGGATCATCAACTCCAAGCTGATGAGCATTGCACTCATGTGCAAATGGATCTGGAAGATGTCTCAGGGTGAGACTGGCCTTTGGATCGACCTCCTCCGTGCGAAATACTTTCCGAATGGGAATTTCTTCGAGGCGGTCTCTCGTGGGTCCCCCTTCTGGAACTCCATACAAGCCCTCAAACCCTTCTTCGTCAGGGGCGCGAAGTTTGGGGTTAACAACGGGCGCTCCACGCGGTTTTGGCTCGATCTTTGGATAGGCCAACAACCTCTATGGTCGGAGTTCCGCCAACTCTACTCCATAGCTGTCGAGCCCAACCAATTGGTTGCTTCGGCTCTTAGCTCCTCCCCACCCTACATCAACTTCAGAAGAGAATTATCAGGGACGGAGAGGGCGGATTGGGATTGCCTTCGGGCTCTGATTGCGGATGTACGCCTGTCGGACTCCGCGGACACGGTCTCCTGGAGACTTTCGGGCTCTAGCAAATTCTCTGTCAATTCCTTATACTGAGAGCTAACCCATGCCAGGTCCCTTCGCTGCCATGGGGCTTTGAAGGCTAAATCCTCTCAAGATCAAAGTCTTCCTCTGGCAACTTTGCCAAGATCGCATTCCTACCTCTATCAACCTTGCCAAGCGCAACGGCCCTGCATCCGGCCCTTGTGCTTTGTGTGGGGTTCCGGAAGATGCTGACCACGCTTTCTTCCGGTGCTCTTTGGCGCGCTTTGCCTGGAGCGCGGTCCGTGAGGCCGCGGGGGTGGATTGGGATCCACGTTCCCGATCTGCGCTGATGTCTTCCTTGTCGTTGGTTCAAGGCCCGGCTCGTCGGGTCATGTGGACTTGTGCGGCGGCCATGTTATGGGCTATCTGGCATATTCGCAACAAGTTTACTATTGAGGGCGTGTTTCCCTCGCATCCCGCTGATGTTATCTTCAAATGCATCGTGTTCTTCCAGCAATGGGCACCGCTGGGAAGACAACAGGACTCTGATCTTCATCGCCAAGCTCTTTGCCGTCTTCGCTCAGTCTACTCCGAGTCCCGAGCTCCGTCGTCTGCGCCGCTCGCTGCCGCGCCAGGGATGGGCAGCCCCTTTTGGTTGTAGTTTCAGCCGAGCCTGCGTGCTCGTTCCGCTAGGCCGGTCGCGCCTTGTAACGCACTTTATTCCTACTCTGGTTGCTGTTTCCTAGACCTGCTCGTCGTATGTCTGGTGTCGTGTGTTGGTATGGTGGTTGTGATACGCTGCCTATGCTGTGGGCTTTATTAATTTAAAGCCGGACGTCCCTCACATCTATGTTCTATAAAAAATACAATCAGCTAAAGGTAGCTCTATGGCGACAGGAGGACCAGAACCAAGCTAAGTCATGGTCCTACCTTCCGTTCTGGCTAAATTCGCTAGGCTAACGCTAATTTCATTCTTGTTTCGACTAATATGAGTAATACAACATTCATGAAGATACATAAAATACTTAATATCCTTTAGTATGGAAGCATAGATTGATCTGTCAAGGCTATGAGCTTTGATCGACTTCACAACAATAAGGGAGTCCATCTCAATGATAATTGGATCGGAGAATCACAACATTGAAGAGACAAAGATAAACCTTCCATGCACGTACATATAGTTCCACCTCGAGAGCATCTCGATAAGAGAATAGTTGTCTGTATGAGAAAAAAACTGATAGCTCCATAATCATTCCGAACAACCATTCCAGCAGGCAGCACCTGCTGCAGTATCACGAGATAAAGATCCATCAGAGTTCATTTTCATTCATCTGGCTAGACTTGGATGGCTGATCATATGTCGAAATCATCTTGCCCTTGCATGGATCAACACTCACGTCGAGTTTCAAGCCTAACATTGAATCTAAGTAACTAACAAGGAATCATTTAGAGGCTTCCATTCAAGGAGGAGGCTTTTTTTTGCGCGCGAAGAACTTTTGATCTATTCATCAACTATTAAGGTAGTATAAAGAACACTAAAAGTAAAAATTACATCCAGGTCTGTGGATCACCTAGCAACTACTACAAGCATTGAAGCGAACCGAAGGCGCACCGCAGTTATCACCCCTCCTTCACCAGAGCCGGGCAAATCTTTTTGTAGTAGATAGTCCGGAAGTTGTCATGCAAAACCTCATTGCCTATATACCAGCAGCACCACAGGGTCATGAGAATGCATCTTTCAATCTCAGAGAGTGGATACAACACATGAAATAACCATCCCTTCCCATTATTTTCAACCTGGTAATCTCCAGAATTCGGACATAGTCCTCTATCACTCTCAAGCTAAAGGACATGGACAAAGAGGATGAAAGTTGTCTTCTTTTTATCTCCATATAATATGCATCAAACTAGTTTATGGAGGGATATTTAATTTGTCGAGTAAAGGTGATCGATCAAGCAATGTACGTGTGCGCTGTGCGTGAGCCCCGTTCCATGAGAAAAACATCGCACCAATGCGGTTGCTGGACTATATTAGATGAGCTTATTATATAAATTATTTATTGTAGAAAATTAGCAGTCAAATACACACTAAAGTAGACAAAAAAAGTTAATTGGAAAAGTAGTTTACTATACTCCACCATAATGCCAAATACAACCCTACCCTTTCTCTTTTTGGCTAATGGATGTTTAAAGCTACATTACAGGACTATTTTTTGGGTGGGTGTAGCTAGGCCTTAGTCGACTTAGACTTAACTAAGTCTCAGTCAAGTGATATACTCGAAGAGATTATCGGGGGAAATTGAAAAGAATTTTTTTGTACGAATCTCCATGCAATAGCAAAGAAATATAATATCGACTAAGACATAGTAACAAAATGTTAGTCGATTGAGACTTAGCAAAACTGTTTTTGGGCTATTTTTTTGAAGGGGGGGTGTAATGAATTTATGTGTGTATAGACTTGCACTACCTTTGACCTTCCCGGGAGAACAAAACAAGACTCAAGGGAAAAATCACCTCTATAAAGACATATTTATTGGCCCAAACCCAGGGTTCAAGAGGAAGGCAATCTCCCTTCAATCATGCTCATCTCTTTTGAATCTATGAAATGAGAGATATGCCAACGTTTTTTGCAAGGCCTGTGTATATGGTCTTTTGTCTATTATGAACTATTCTTAATTGACCCTTCCTTCCTTTCTAAAGACATACTTGTACCGACAAAACCTATTGGCCGCATAAACAGTGTGCTGAAAATTTGTTCAGGCGGACTCCTGAGGCTTTTCCCAGAAAGAAAAATCTTGATTGAAGAAATGAGATGAATCTTTTGTCTCTTATTTAGAAAAGGTGGATCCAAAGCATATATGTTGATCACATTAATATGGAAGTAATTATGTTGAACTTGTCTTGACAATCCATTCATTATATATTCATGTTTGTTTTGACAATCACTGTCACAGTTTTCCGTGTAAGACCATAAATCATGACCGTACCCCCTTCGTTATTTTTTACTTCTCACATTAGTTGTGTTTTAAGTCAAAATTTTAAAGGTTGACCAAGTTTATAGAAAAGATATTAACATCAGAATACCAAACCAATACAAATAGATCCACCATGAAATATATGTTAAATATTATATTTACTTGGTACTACCTCTGTTCACAAATATAAGATCTTTTGTATATTCCAATATGGACAACATACATACTGAAAATGAGTGAACAAACACACTAAAGCATGTCCATATACATCCGATTCACAAAAAAGCTATAACATCTTATATTTGTGAATGGAGAGAGTATTATAGATGTTGATATTTTTAATACAAATTTGGTCAAATTTTACGAAGTTTGGCTTTAGAAAATATTAGTATGTGATGTAAACATATCATAGTATGTAATTGTATTATCCTATGCTCTCGCTCTCTTCCTCCACTCTAGTGGCGACGGCCGACGGCGGTGACATATGTAATCCCTTCCGACTCTGTCGGCCAACCCGTGGACTCTCCTCCCCTCTTCATACCACTCTGGCGGCCACTGGCGGCAAGGGGAATCTTTGTGCCTTGGCTCCGGCCAATAGTTTCAGTTAGGTTTTCTTTCCTCATAGGGGCGGCATTCAAGCGGATGGCGGTGTCTCATCTTTGAGTTGATCTTCCGTGCTCCGATCCTCCTCGATTTCATCCATCGGGACAGATTCGACAGAATTTCGGCATAGATTTCTGCAGTCTCCTTGGGTTAGTAGCAAGGTTAGGGTTTCTCGCTCCTCATTCGTATTTTGTCGGAACTATAGGTGGTCTTGAATACATGAGACGACTCCTATTCCCATCTTTGATGGCGTGGTTGTATTCTTACTCTGTAGGCATCAATGCGGAATACTGGAATCATCTTTTGTTAGGGGCTTAGGGCTACACCGCTACACACTAGTAGAAAAACACCAATTAGTCCCGGTTCGTAAGGGCCTTTAGTCCCGGTTCATGAACCGGGACTAATGGGTCGTTACTAATACCTCCCCTTTAGTCCCTTTGTTCAATCCGAACCGGGACTAAAGGTCAGCGCCAATGAGCTCCACCTTTAGTCCCGGTTGGTAACACCAACCGGGACTAAAGGAAATTTTATGATTTTTTTTTTTATTTTCAAATTTGTGAATTATTTTAACCTCTAATCTCTAATCAGAACCCCTCATCACTGCTCAATTTATCCTCTAATCTCTAATCACCCTCATCATTCCAAATCATCTAACTTCCCAAGCGGTCACTCATCCTCCCACTCCCCGACTGAGCATGCTTAACTTCCGGTTCTATTCTCCTCGTTTCCAAGTCGCACTTGTTGTTTTCCTCACAATAGTAAGATGTCAATCCTATTAACCTTGAGAATTTTGCTTGAGCATGAAGTGACATATTTCCTTTGCTTGAGTTTCAAACTATTGAATTAAAAAACAATAATTATTTAGAAAACAATAGTTATTTTGAATAATTGGTTTGACCATAGTTTGACCATGGTTTGACCACAGTTTGACCACAGTTTGACCAGATTTGACCAAAATTCAAAATAACTGAACAAATTATTTAGTAACACTAATATTCTAGAATAATTAGTTTGACCATTGTTTGACCATAGTTAGACCATAGTTTGAATATTTTTGAATTTTTTTGCCTCTCGAGATCTTAAAAGCCCCGTAACTTTTTTTCTGTTAGGTTTTTGAGGATTTTGAAAATGTTTAATGGGGTTCCCCCGGTTAAATTTGGATGCAACTTTTCGAGTAGATGATTTTTCATATAAATTTTTTTTTCATCCGAGTTAGTATGCAAAAGTTATGCCCATTTTTACAAATTCTCGAGAGATTTTGCAAATAAAGTCGAAATTCATATTTGCAAATTTTCCCAACAACTAGACCACATATCACATGGGAAACTTATTTTCTTTTATTTTTTTGACATTTTCATCATTTTCTTTTATTTTTTAAACTGAAAAGGCGATCCACGAAGGGGTAGAGTTTGAAAATCGGATAGTCTTGGTTCGTGCCATGAACCGGTACTAATGCCTCAAACCCCATTAGTACGGTTGGTGGCACGAACCGGACTAAAGGTCTAACCCTTTAGTCCCTGCTGGTGCCACGAACCGACTAATGGACATCGCCTGCTTTAGTCCCGGTTCGTGGCACCAACCGACTAAAGGTCGATTTAACCGGGACAAATGGCCCACGTGGCCCCTTGGCGCCTGAAATCGACTAATGCCCCGATTAGTCCCGGTTCTAGACTGAACCAGGACTAATGGGCTAACCCGGGGTGGACCAAAGCCCTCTTTTCTAATAGTGACAGTAAATGAAGTAACGCTTTGTATCGTTCGACGAGGAGTTTTTAACGCAAGACCAATAGCCGGCATTTCGCTAGTTACCGCCTAGTTGGTTGTCATGGATGACAAAAAAACTACAAGAATGTTACACCTGTGGTAGGAAACCTGCATGTAATAACTCAAGACTAGACCTAATATGTCTTCCGAGTTTCGATCCTCCTCGGGTTTGCCCATCAGGGCATATTTGACAGAGCTTCGGCATAGATTTTTTACATCTCCTTGGGGCAGCCAGACTAGGGTTTCTCGTTTTTGTGATGGCGACATATGGTGTGAGGCGCTTCATATCGGTTCAAGGGTTGAGCGGTGACGTTTGTGGCTCTAGGACGGTGGTCCTTAGGGGCACGTGCATGAAGACTTCTTTGTTGGGGATATAACTATTTGTGTAAGCCGCCCAGGAGGGGCCGGGTTACGCAAATAAGGCTCATCAGAAAGAAGCCCAAGACCAAGCACGAAGATGGCGGTTCAGTAAAGGGTGTAAGGCCCACAGGCGACTTAAGGCCCATTGTAATAAACCGCCATAATGGCCTGACTTATATCATAAGGTAGATTTAACTAGTCTCCGAGCCGGACACTGTTTATGAGCGGCGGGACTCAGAAGTTTGCATGTATGCCAACCCATTTATATAAGGGACGACCCGCCGCGTCTTAGGGCAAGAAACAATCGAGAGCCGGGCATAGCGTATCTCGCTCCCTGGTCATCGAACGTCAAGCAATACCAACCCAACTAGACGTAGGCCTTACCTTCACCGTAAGGGGCCGAACTAGTATAAACCTCCCGTGTCCTTTGTCCCGATTAACCCCTTTAAGCTTCCTAGTTGCGATGGCTCCACGACTAAGTCCTTGCAAGAGGACATCTGCCGTGACAATCCCACGACGATTGGCACCCACCGTGGGGCCAGCGCCGACGGTGGATTTGAGTTCTTGAAGGCAACTTCAAGGGCTCAAGGATACTGCATGGGCGGATGACCAAGAGTCGTCGCGCAAGATCTACATCGATGACGAAGGCTGGGGCCCGACGCCGGCTCAATTGAGTACGGGTACCGGGTCCCCTTTGGTGGAATCCACGTCTTCATCGGCCGGATTGGTGAGCCGGGCCCTGAGCCGGACTGCTGCACTAACCTCGTCGAAACGGCTCAGCATTCGAGAACCGCCCGAGCTCAACCCGTCGTGAAGCGTGCCTTCGTGGGTTGCATCCATGGAGGAGAGCTTTCTGAAGGATCTATAGATGGTGGTGAGACGGCCGTCCGCTCCGACGGTGATTCGTCCGCCGGTTCAACAGATTCGTTGTATCTGTTACAGGATGGCGGGCTTAGGGGTTGTTTCGACGGCTCTAGTATTCCGGACCCTTATGAACCGCCAAACTGGGCAGGAGTCTTCATGGCTGGTACTCAACCCGGTCAAAACTCAACGGCCGCAATAAAGAATAACGTCCGGGTCGAGGGAGGCGGCCGGGCAGAAGCCCTGCGCGCCCGCCGCTCAAAGCCGATGGATCTTATGGATAAGCTAACGGCCCTGTTAACCACCATAGTCATCCCTGCGAATCAAGATGAGCATAACGCAGAGGTGGCACGGGTGCGTGAGGAGATAGCTTGCGCCAAGGAGGCCTTAGCAGCTGAGGACACCAGGTTAGCCACAGAACGGGCGGCTTTGGATGCACGGGCTCAACAACTACAAATCGAAGCCTTCCGACTACGATGAGCCTGAACGCATCTAACGAGGTGATGAGGAGGAGGCATCAGAAAACCCAATCTCGTTTACCTTCGGTTTATGATCCTCGGAATCTTTTCGCTATACCCGGAGCCGGCCCAAGTAACACGCCAGATGCAAATCAGTTTATGACAGCCGGAACAGGAGGACCGGCTCAGCCTCGGGAGATGGCACCTCCTCATGGAAACATGGCACCGCCCCGTTACGTACCGATACCGTCGGGTCACTTTTTCAACCCCATGGAGAACTTGATCGCAGCATCAACACGTTTGATGGCTCTCCCGGTGGACGGAGACGATCCAATAGCAGTAGAGACCCGAAGGATCAGAGACCTCGTCCAGACAGCCTTGGCTCAGCAAGAGACTTATTCCTACAGCCGGGACATGATTCATTCAACTCCTCCGCCTTGGTTAGCTCCGGCTCGTCCAAACCGGAGTCCGAGTTACAGCAGGCACATGGAGTCAGAAGCTTTGTCAAGTAACGCCCAGCGCCGTAACCCGCCCGGTGGTTATAACCCTGTGCAGGACCGAATACGTCAGGAGGACGAGCGGGCGGCTCAGCTAGCGGCTCAACAAACGGCTCATCAAGACTTTCTAGATTATCCGACGAACTCCGTTGAGGCGGGAGTGGCTACCAGAACCGGCGGTGTTCCTTGCTTAGTGCCAGCTCTACGTAATGTACGTTTACCCAAGGACTTCAAGGGACCTCGGAAGGTACCGAATTATACGACCGACTTATAGCCCGGAGCGTGGATCGAAAGTTAAGAGATGGCCATGGAGCTGTTGGAGGTCAGTGATGCAGCAATGGCTAAGTACTTCACCATGATGTTGGATGGAATGGCCCGGTCTTGGTTAAAGGGTTTGCCACCCAATTCCATTAGTTCATGGGCAGAGCTAAAAGCCCGGTTCATCCAGAACTTCAAAGACACTTGCAAGCAATCTATGTCGATTGTGGACTTGACAAATTGTAAGCAGGAGGAGGGTGAATCCACGACTCATTGGGTACGCCGGGTCAAGGAGATAATACATTCGTCTGACAAGATGGATGCCGGCTCTGCAGTCCTTATGTTGGAAAGCACTGCCGCTTTGAGCCACTGAGACAGAAACTGGGGCGCCTTAAGCGTGATTGCAATGATATGGGTATACTGATGGCAGCTTTAGTCAAATACGTCAACTCTGATAGTACAAAGGATCCCGCGTCTGATGAGGAAAAGACAGGGAAGGGAAAGAAGAACGGCAATGGAAAGGGTCAGCAGCATAACCTGATGAATCAAGGAGGCAATAAGCGTAAGGCTGAGGGTAACCCGGAGTTTGTAGCCAACGCCGATGCACAGGGTAACAATCGGAGACGTAAGGGCAAACTGCCCCCTCGATCTGGTGGGTCAGGCCCATCTCTTGAGCAGCTACTCAATGAGCCTTGCCCAAGACACGGCACCCGGGAACGACCCGCCACCCACTTATGGAAAGATTGCGCGATCATGAAGGCTTTTAAGAATTCCAACATGTTTGATGGCAATCACGGGTCGGGCGGCGGCTCAGGGGCCGGCGGCTTTCATGGCCCGGGCGGCGGTTCAAGTTCCGGCTTTCAGGGGCATCAAGGCAGTTATAATCAACAGCAGTCTGGACAAGGGGGACAACAGCAGCAGCAGTCGGGTTATAAAAGCCACCCGAAGCAGCTGAATAGTGGGCAGTATCACGTGTTCACCACTAACTTGTGCAAACGTGACCAGAAGGTTCATAAGAGGGTCGTGAATTCAGTTGAGCCGGCGGTTCCCCGTTATTTAAGGTGGTCAGAACAGCCCATTGTATGGAGCAGGGAGATCATCCCCTCCGGGTTGATAATCCTGGTCAATTAGCCTTGGTGGTTGCACCTCAGGTTGGTGGATATACATTCACTGAGGTACTCATGGACGGAGGTAGCAGCATCAATATCCTCTATTATGAGACCTTTCGACGCATGGGATTGACTGATAAGGATTTGAAGACGTCCAACACTGTTTTTCATGGGGTGGTGCCTGGTAAGTC
Source organism: Aegilops longissima (assembly GCA_021605205.1). Classification (NCBI taxonomy): domain Eukaryota; kingdom Viridiplantae; phylum Streptophyta; class Magnoliopsida; order Poales; family Poaceae; genus Aegilops; species Aegilops longissima. The sequence goes on along the minus strand of CM038677.1, from coordinate 537,084,501 downwards.
GGCTTACCCAGTTGGCAAGATTGAACTGGAAGTGGCCTTTGGAGATGAGTATGATTCTGGAGCTGAGAAATTGACTTTTGAGGTGGTCAAAATCAAGAGTCCATATCATGCTCTGTTTGGTCGGCCGGCTTATGCCAAGTTCATGGCACGGCCGTTATGTTTATCCGCAGCTTAAGATGCGGGTCACAAGGGTACCATCACCGTGCATGGAAGTCGAAAGGTAGCCCCGGAATGTGAGGAGGAGACGCGCTTATCTTTGAGTCTGTTTGTGCAGCAGAGGAGCTGAAGTTTTATCAAGACAATGTTGACCCGCGAATATGACCTCTCTAAAGAAGCCAACCACCGAGCATGACCCGCGATGAAGTTTAAGTCGGTCGCTGAAACCAAGCTTGTTGATTTCACTCAGGCGATTCGCCTAAGCAGTTCAATGTCGCGCCAATTTGGAACCTAAATAGGAAAGCGCGCTCATCGAGTTCATCCGTGAGAACCGGGACATCTTCGCATGGAAACCTTCTGACATGCCGGGTGTACCGAGAGAACTCGCTGAGCACACTCTCAATATTGATCCGAAGTATAAGCCGGTCAGTAAGTGTGATGCAGCCACGGCGGTTCAGTTCATGAAAAAAGTGATTTTTCGTTTTGGTTTTCCACACAGCATTATAACTGATAATGGCACTAATCTCTGCAAGGGTGCCATGGAAGAGTTCTATCAACGAGAACATATCCGGCTTGATGTTTCGGCTGTTGCTCATCCTCAATCCAATGGTCAAGCAGAAAGAGCTAATCAGGATATCTTGAAGGGTATTAAACCCCGCCTCTTGGTCCCCTTACATCGGACGCCGGGTTGTTGGGTGGAGGAGTTACCCTCTGTGCTTTGGAGTATCAATACTACGCCTAACAGATCTATGGGTTACGCACATTTCTTCATGGTGTACGGAGCAGAGGCAGTCCTGCCAAGTGACATCCGGCATGACTCACCCCGCGTGGCGGCTTACATTGAGGCTGATAACGAAAAAGCTCGTCAGGATGCACTTGATTTATTGGATGAGGAGCGAGACTTAGCGATAGCCCGCTCGGCGATTTACCAGCAAGACCTGCGCCACTATCACAGCAGCCGGGTTAGAAGTAGAACCTTTCAGGAAGGCGATTTAGTGCTCCGGCTCATCCAGGATCAGTCTGATATGCACAAGCTGTCCCCTCCTTGGGAAGGACCCTTTGTGGTCAGCAAGAATCTGAACAACGGGTCATATTACATCATCGATGTCCGAGAGCACAAAGACTCACGTAAGTCAGAGGAGGAGACCCGCCGACCGTGGAATATCGCTCATCTTCGGCCTTATTATACTTGAGCCACCGGCTCTCAAGATGTATATATTTTGAAGATGTATATATTATATAAATCAATAAAGTAGGACCTCTATCCTTTTCACCCTCAAAGGTTTATGTGTCTTCTTTATCAGGTGGTGGAAACAACCAACAGGGAGCGGATCATATCTGAATCCGGCTTTCCCTTTGGTCCGGCTTATGATCATATCTGAATCTAGCCATGATCATTTGGGGGCTTCCTGTTCAAACATAGGTCGTATTCGAACCAAAGAGAACATAGCTGTCGATACCCACTTGATCGGCATACTACCAAACCCACTTGGGGGCTTCTTGATCATATTTGAATCATAGCTTAACCCCTTTGGGTCTGACGTGGATCGTATTCGAATCAGTGTCATTAAACAACTCTTATGGTCACTTGGGGGCTTCCTGTTCAAACATAGGTCGTATTCGAACCAAAGAGAACATAGATGTCGATACCCACTTGATCAGCATCGCCAAAGCCACTGGGGGCTATATGATCGTATCCGAATCTTAGCTTAACCCCTTTGGAACGGTTTACTGATTGTATTCGAATCAAAAGCCTTTGAATATTGTTTATTGTCTATTACACTTTATAAGCATGATTACTTGACTATCTTGAGATCTTCTTGAAAGTACTGTGAGATGGTTTTTTGTTCTTCCGGCTTAATATGGATCACCCAGGTTGGTAAGTGCCTGGTGAATTCCAAACTTTCAGGAGTTAAATTACCCGCATAGGGTGGGGTCATATAATCCGGCGAGATTACCAAAAGGATCACAGGACAAGGTAAGCAATTTTTTGTTTAAAGGAAATAGAAGATCAATATAAGCTGGAAGGATATAGCGATGGCGGCTTAAGAAAGTATTGAGCGCCATAAACATGCACGAAGGCATGGCAAAGTCGAGAGGTTTTTCTTACCCTATTACAAGACTCCCCGAGTCTGAATAATGAAGCATTGTTTTCACAAAGACATAAACATCTGGCGCCTGGCGGTTCACTCTTTTGGTTGGCTTGAAGATTTCGAGTTATCCATCTCCGCCTCTCCGTCGGCTGCCCTGTCCTGGAAGGTGGACGATGCCCAGTCAATGCCACTCAAAACTTCAAACTCAGCTTCGTCATCTATTAAACCGGTTGGGTCGACTTTAGGGGCAAAGGTATGCTTACGGATTGGAGGGATCAGGCGGACGTCGTCATAAAAAGGCGTTGGGATTCTCCGATTCTCGTTGTCATAACCCGGCATATATTTGGTAAGATCGGTATCGTTCCCAATAAGAGTAGCCACAGGGCGTATAACTTTGACACAGGCGGTGAAATCTTGTTCATCAAATACGGTCCCATCCTCTTTCAGACTCGGGTATCCAAGAGCGAGGTCGGCCGGGTCTAGTTCTGGAATCCATGCTTTAGCCCTGCTCAACGCGGCTATGGCCCCGGCTCTTGCAGACGCCCGCCTTAGTTCTTGGATCCGCTGAGGCAACACAGCAAGCCGCTTCAGCACTTCTTGCAGGAGGTGAGGAACGTCATTTGATAAAGCCAGAACGGCCAAAGCACGTTGTGACCCAGTGTATAGTTGCTCCACTAGAGTGTAAACTGCTTTCAATTTGATCAACATGTTCTGCTTGAGGTTTGTGCTCCTGGGGCCTGCGTTCATAAACATAAGGTGAGCCGGAGATAACAATTAAAATAGTCGTCAAAGGAAGGATTGCAATATCTGAGGTTATATATAGTAACTTACCGAAGATTGCTGAGACCATTTGAGATATCTGGTGCTTTAAGCCGGACAACTCGGCTGTTACTTCTGCAAGTGATGTTTCTGTTGTCTCGGCCTAGGTTACTAGTGAGGCCTTCTCATCAGCCCAGATTTTCTTCTCTGCCTCAAAATTCTTCTTCAACTTCTCTTGTTCAGAGATGCTGAATTCAAATTTGGAGTTGGCTTTTTAAATTTCAAGTTCTTGAGCTGCGAGGCGGCTCTTCATGTCAGCAATCTCCGACTCAAATTGACTTATGGTGGCCTGCATTGGTGCCAGGTTATAGTCAGAATCATGGTAAGATAACGTTAAGTCCCAAGTACTTTGCAAGCAAAGATACTTGACACTTGGGGGCTAATGTATGCCAAAGAATTTTAAACTTACAATGCCGGTTCATGGAAATTAAGTCCCAAGCACTTTGCAAGCAAAGGTACTTGACACTTGGGGGCTAATGTGTATCGCAAGTTCAAGGTATTATGTTACAACTGGGTTAAATAAACCGGACAAAGCAGTGCTAAGCAGGTTTCTAAGTCTACAGCATATTTATTCATAAGCAATAGACTTGGGGGCTGATACAGTAAGTATGATTAAGAAAAGTAGCATAAGTTATATCTCAGATTTTTGCTGTATTTGCTTCACCATGTCAATTTCCAGGTCACGGCTGCTATGTACTTGATTGATATAGCCAGAGGCTATCTCCAATGCTTAAATGAGTATAGTCAGCAATGTCTAGCTTGGCCTTTCGGCGTTCCAGAAACTCCTCCTTGGCAGAGCACTTAGCAAGGACAGTGGGCTGTCCCGGCTCAACAAAATGAGTCTTCAGAATCTCAACTTCCGGATCAATTGTCTTGGCCGGGCTAGGAGCTTCCGGGTTATCAGAGCTGTTGAGGGTATCTTCGGCGGGTGGATCAGAGGTTGGTGCTGGAATGTCATAGGCTGGTTCAGGCGGCGGCTGATGGGTAGAATTATCAGGAGCAGCCGTGCCAAGCTCCGGTTCAGTCGCGACCGGGTCTTCGGACGGCTTACTCTTTTTTGCCCTCTTACTGGGTTTCACTTGCACACTGTGGATAAAGGCAGAAGAATGAGTACAAAAACATGAGTAAGGTAAAGTATAAGGTAAATAAGTTTATATTACCCGGGGGCAGTTTTGAAGGCCGGCATGTTAGATTGCATAGACTCGCCGGAGGAAGGAGAGGTATCCTGATAATTGGAGTCAGATGAATTGAGAGGTTGACGAATTGAACCCGCCAAAGGAAAAACAGAACGTAAATCGGAGATAACCTCATCCGACGCTTCTCGGTTACGCCGTAAGCCGAGGAGAGCTCTACATCCTTGTTGGTCCGGTATGCCTCCGGCTTTCAAATTGCTGTTGCTTCAAAAGAAATTGAGGATCTTGGTAAGCCAAAGGATGTGAAAATCTTACTTTCCGGGTTACTCTTCGAATTTTCTGACGCGGCAGGGGCTCGGAGTCGGAGGAGATTATAGTTACCTCTTCCTCGATGGCTTGGCTGTTCCCCGTATCTTCCTAAAAAGATTTAATGTCAGCAAGGTGATGATAAAGAGTCAAGGGAGTTAAAAGTTACCTCTTCTTCATCATCATCGGTATCATCAAGTTTAAACATATCTGAAGCGCTTGGCTTCCTCTTCTTCGAAGTTCCAGTCTTGGCGGCTTTCCTTTCGGCTCTTTTTGCCGCTCTGGCTTGTTTGGCCGCCTCATAGTTATACTTGACCTTCCAGAAGTTATCATCGGCCTGTGAAAAATGATAAAGGGGTTATGAATAAAATTAAGGTATAACACAGTAAGGATTAATTATTGAGGTTAATGACTTACTGCAGGGGCCGGGTTCTTCTTGCAGAAAGGAAGTAAGCCAAAGGCAGTACTAGTCACCGTGCCCTCTTTCAGCAACATTTGGGTCGTAGCTTCCACCACGTCATCTGGTAAGTCGCCGGGACTATGACGCAGTGGGTCATTCTTCTCGCCTGAGTAAGTGCACATTAAGCCAGGGCGGCGGCTTAACGGAATTACTCGCCAAGCGACCCAGACTCGGACTAGGTCAATGCCATCTAAGCCATTTCCAAAAGAGCTTTGATCTTACTAATGGTAGGAGCGAGTGGCAGACGTTCAACAGCAGTCAGTTTATCCGGCAGCGGGTGGTTGGATTCAAGGCGCAAGGCGCGGAAGCCAGGCAGAGGATTTTCGTCAGTCGGAGAAGTATCCTCGCAGTAGAACCATGTCTGATTCCAATCCTTTGGATGACTCGGCAATTCAGCATAAGGAAAAAGGCAGTCTCTCCGCCGCTGAATCGAGATGCCACCAAGTTCCGGACCGGGCCCGCATGCTGTTAGCTCGCCGGTTTAAGTAAAACAATTCTCTGAATAAAAGTAAGTTGGGTTCTTCCCAAGGTACACCTCGCGAAGACTTGAAGTTGCAAATATTTGACACGGAATTGGGCCCGATGTCTTGAGGTCTCGAGATCAAGAAATGTAAAACATCTCTCAAGAATTTTGAACCGGTGGAGCGAAGGCCGGTTCATGTGATCAAGAACACGATCACCTCCCCCTCCTTGGGTTGAGGCTTCTCCTCGACGGGTTAGGAGCACGATAAGACATGACCTCTCTCTTGGGCAGATGGCCGGATTTCACAAAGTCAGACAAAGTGCTTTCTGTAACGATGGACATGACCCAGTTGCAGGTCACCGGAGGTTTGGGAGCCTTGGGAGCCATAGGCAAGTTGAAACCTATAACAAAAGAAAAAAAATTCGGTTCAATTTAAAACCCGGAGGAGAACATCGTGAGTTTATCCAAAACGGCGGCTTAAGAAGGGGCCTAATGACATATGTGTAACTATGCAGTGATATTTAAGCCGCTACAGGTATCAAGGGCAGTTAAATTTTCTTAAGTCGCGAGAGGCAAGCAAGGTTGGCAGATCAGTGCCATTTACTTAAACCGGCCACGTGGAAGGTCGTGGTTAAACAAATTTGACAGAGGCAGTTTTTGCTTAAGGGTGGAACAAACAGGTTTCACAAGTTGCGGCTATTATTTTGGATCAAACGGCTGTTCTAAAAAGAAAAATTTCTAGACCTAGGACTGGTACAGATGAAGTTCATAGGCTCGAACGGGGTCTCAGTGCAACGGAAAGGGATCTATTTGCATTTGGAAACGGGTGCGAAACAACCACCGCAATAGTTCTACACTGTCTGAAGATCAAAAGGGGGTATTGGAGGTAAAAACTATCAAGTGTTTGGCTCCGGCAGTGACGAACGCCGACGAACTCGAAGAAACCTTAATGCAGATCTAAAACAGGGGAAGAAGGGAACTCACAGATGCAGACTGGCTGCGGAGGTCCGCCGTTGTTTTTTCTGGTCGGGCTCAGGTTGATGCAGCGGCCGGAGTCGGTGAAGACGAGGAGCTTCGCGGCGGCGGCGGCGGAGCTCGAGTAACAGAGAGACAGCAAGAGGAAGAGGATGACAAAAGGGGGGAGAATGGAAGACCTAGGTCGTGCTTATTTATAAGGGAAGACCGACTGAGACGGCACGAGAAACGAGGAGACTAAATATCATTATCCAGCGGCCCCGACGCCTCGGTTTTCGGAACGGTCAGTAAAAGCAAAGATCCGTTGGAGGATATGGCGGAGTAAAATATGAATTTAAATAAAGATGACGTCACGGCGGGTTAAACCGGATCCAGAAGATGACGTCATAGCGGGTTAAAAACCTTCGCATGTGCGTAAGGTGAAGGTTTATTTCTTAAGGTATTTTAAGATTGACATGAACCGTTTCAAATCAATCTGGGGCCTAATGTTGGGGATATAACTATTTGTGTAAGCCGCCTAGGAGGGGGCGGGTTACGCAAATAAGGCTCATCAGAAAGAAGCCCAAGACCAAGCACGAAGATGGCGGTTAGTAAAGGGTCTAAGGCCCACAGGCGACTTAAGGCCTGTTGTAATAAACTGCCATAATGGACTGACTTATATCATAAGGTAGATTTAACTAGTCTCCGAGCCGGACATTGTTTATGAGCCGGCTGGGACTCTGTAAGCCGCAGGGCGTCAACCCATGTATATAAGGGGACGACCAGCCGGCTGCTTAGGGCAAGAAACAACTCATCGAGAGCCGGGCATAGCGTATCTCGCTCCCTGGTCATCGAACGTCAAGTAATACCAACCCAACTAGACGTAGGCCTTACCTTCACCGTAAGGGGCCGAACTAGTATAAACCTCACGTGTCCTCTGTCCCGATTAACCCCTTTAAGCTTCCTAGTTGCGATGGCTCAAGTCCTTGCAAGAGGACATCTGCCGTGACAATCCCACGACATTCTCGGTTGTCATTGACAAGGTGAGGCTCATAGAAGGGCGGCGACGGCTCATTCCGATGGCGGTAGTGGTCATCCAGAGGTCCAGATACTTTGATGTAATTTTTATTATGTTGGGGATGCTTTGTACTTTTGATGAACTTTTCTAACAGATTCAAACCCTTCTTCGCAAATAAAATACATGCGACGCAAAAAAAATACAGAGGAAGTATTTGTGAAGCAAACTATAGATGGTCCTTTTTTTTGGTTGCATGAGGCGACTCCTGTGGCCACCTTTGATGGCGTGGCCGTATTCTTACTCTATAAGCATCGATGTGGAAGCATCTTTTGTTATGGATACAGATAAAATGAAGTATTGGTCGATGAAGAATTTTTTTTACGCAAGACTAATAAGCCAGCATTTCGTTAGTCTACCGCATAGTTGGTGATGACGTCACGGATGACAAAAACACTACAAGAACGTTACACCTGCACGTAACAACTCAAAACGAGACCTAGAATCTTGCCCTGGTTTTTGGACTAGAAGTGGAAGGTCTTATAAAGTTCGCACGGAGCAGTTAAACCCTGGGGAATAATAGCCGCTTTGCTTTGGACCCTCGGTCAAAGCAGCAAAAAGGGAGCAACAACCCGCCGGCTGTCATACCATCCATTCCGTCAATGTGTCGCGTTTCCAGGGAGGGACTAGAAAACCGCGAGGCGTGCGCAGCTCACGTCCGAAGAAAGAAAAGCACGGCCACGACCACCGGCCGAGCAGAAGTGACATTTCGGCCGCGCACCGCCCGACCCGGCCGGTTTCGATCTGGACGGAGGTGGTCGGAGGACGGAGCGCCGACGCGACGGAGGCGGGCATTTTTTTTCCCGGCGCGTGGGCGCGTGGCCCGTGCGGCCAGCCCGGTCTACAGTGTTGCGGGGTTCAGGCGTTCCCATTTGGTCCGTTCCGGATCTCCTAAATCCGGCCGGAAGAAAAGGTGGAACCCTCATTTTCGCCTCCGATACGGGATCAGGCCTCGATGTGCACGCGAGGACTGCTTCCGTTACATGGTTTTGATTCAGGTCAGGGGGGTCGACCGTTTTGTAGTATAACTCTAGAAGATTGGACCAAGGTTAGATCGATGCACGGTCGTCGAGACTTGGGAACCTTTGCATCTTACTTCGCCGGGTTCGTATGTCGAAACCACAGGCGGCATGACGATGCTTGACGGAGCAACCGCCCTGTCGAATCTGAACGCTCGCGCGGAATATTATGTATGGGTCAGTTCTTGCACTGAGAAACGAAGAGCGAGCTCTCACACTTTTGACCGACATAGGAGTAGAAGACAGCTGCCACGGAAACTGACAACATGCCTAGGAACATCTTTATCAGACCCTTCAAAAACGCTGAACCTGTAAAAATTCCGGTGAGTTTATAGTTTCGTACCAATTTGTGTCCAGAAAAGATCCCGTAAAAGTTTGCGAAACTGTAAACATTTTACAGGCCACTGAAAACGCGAGCCTCCGACCCCTAGTTCTGTAGGTCCGAAGACAGTATATAGGCCACGAACCGGATCCTTCCGCCGCCGTCCGTACCATCCGTCTCCAACCGTCGATTTCTCCCTGCTCCAATAAAATTCTATACTGCAAAAGGATCGAGCGCGTGCCTGTGGCCATGGCTGATCCCGTTCGGAGGCTCCGTGAATGAGATGCGACAGCTCAGTGACACTAGTGGCTCCGTATATGACAGCTACGGCGAGGGAAGCTAGCTAGCTACCTAGCTTGTGGATCGATTGGCCACGGTGATGGGAGCTAGCTAGCTAGCTCCTGGGTCGATCGATTAGCCAGCTAGCTAGCTAGCTCTGGATCGATTTGACGCTGGCGCTAGCCAGCTTCTGGACCGATTCAAGCAGCGACGGCGATGGTGATACTGGGGCACTTCGTGCGAGCCGTGCTGGACGCCAGCAGCACCGTATTTGGTCGCTTTGAGCGCTGTCCGTCGGATTCGTATGAGAATATTCGATTATTTTACAGCCTAAGTTTAAGGGGTCTACTTGGCCACAGCCCAAACCAACCTTTAAAATGCGTTTTTCACGAACTGAAAACACGGTTTTTAGTTTCGCGTTTTGAGGGGTCTGCTAGAGATGCTCTAAGACTGGAAACTGAATACCCTCTTTTCCTTTAATGTCGGGAGCTTTGTGAGATTGCCCATCCATCTTGTCGGGTCCTTGGGGTGCACAGTGCAATCGCGAGGGCATTAGCATGGCACTTTTTGACTGTCCATTACAATAAGATTTACGTAACTTAGGCTCATGGAATTGTTACTTCTAGGAATTTTTCTACTGCTTTTACTCATCAGCAAGATCGGTGGATTTCTCGCAAAGAAAAGAAAGAAAAAGAAAGACAGGTAAAACAACGAAGACTCTGGCGTAGGTCCCAACAGCCCAAACCACACAGGACGATATATAGGAGTAGAACATACAGATACGTGCAACAACCATGCAACTAGGTAGTGAAGAATCAGCGAGCAAATAAGAATCAGATCTACGAATTGTTTCGAGACTCGAAACAGGACCATGCTTCTCGTAAAAAAGGAAGACGACCATGCTGCCACATGCCGTACCAAATGGCAACCTTGCAGCAAGCGAGGCGCTTGCTGGCAAACAGCTTAACGTTGCACGCAACAAAGACTTACGGGTGCAGTCAAACAATACTACAAGTCATGAAAAATACTCCCTCCGTTCCTAAATAATTGTCTTTCTAGCTATCTTAAATGGATTACAACATACGAATGTATGTAGACATGTTTTAGAGTGTAGATTCACTCATTTTCTTTCCAGATGTGAATCGACTGTTAAAATCTCTAAAAAGACAATTATTTAGGAACGGAGGGAGTACACACCAGGAAGAACAAAGGGAACAATCGATATCAGTCTGAAACCGTCACAGTAACAGCCGGAAGTCAGCCCGAATAGCCGATGTCTCGGTCTTCAGACCTGCGAGGAACCATCAAATGTGAACAAGTTAAAGGTTGACAATATCACGGTTGACCGGCGTAATGTCAATGCCAAAATATGGGCACTGCCCGACCGGTAGTAATAATAATAGTCAAGTAGACCTAGGAAATCTGACTCCGACCCAAGAATGCAGCCAAGAATTTTTTTTTCTAGGTATAGAGGACGACTGGATGAGACTTGTTCCCTTCAAAATGAAGTTAGAGGCGACCTAGCTAATCCTTAGCTCATCATGCCCCTACGATGAGGGTTCTCCAAATGCAGCAAGATAACAAGTAATAAGACCCCATCAGTTTGATCATCCTTCAGACTCGTTCTGCCGTAGATGGGTGTGTGTATCTGTATTTAGAGGACTTGCCAAGCTATCATGTGATGTGCATCGTGGTCCATGGCAAGCAAGTAGCAATCAGATAAGATAACCGGCGAAAGTGCTTTTGGACCCTTGGTTTAAGCACGCACAACATGCAATGCATTAGTCTGAGTCCAACATCTCAACTGCTTCTCCAAAAGAAAGAAGAGATACCGAATTATGGATCCTCACACAAGTATGTAAAAGCAAAAGGCAAAGATAGTTAAGGAAAAAGACATGATGTGTGCCACAGTGGTCCAAAGCGAATTTGGAGCTTTTAAGCAGATTTCATTAGCAAGTAGAATTCTAGGAGTCGTGCATTTTTCGTTTTGGTGTTGTCTTGTAACATAGGGTTAGTGGTTATCTGGTGGAGTTACTGTCGCGAGGCATGCAGCCTTGGGTTTTCTTTGCGCACTATTTTCAGGTCGATGTTGTTCGGTTGCTGGATTTTGCATTCTTAATAATATACTCCCTTCGTTCCATAATGTAAAACGTTTTTTGACACTGTTAAAAAATGTCTTACATTATGAGACGGAGGGAATATAATATATAAATGTATGCATCATCCTAATATAGAGGTTGGAGGTTATCCTCCTTTAAATAAAAAAGTAACCGAAGCAACAACAGAAAGCGAATGCGGATACTGTCTTTACATGCTTGGGATGGTTTGACACAAACTGCAAACATGATTGGGCTCAAATATAGATTTACCTTTGAAATAGACATACACCGAATGACAACTTAAGCCAGAAAGTAACACAACTTACCTAGGTAAACTGCAAAATCAAGATACCCTCATCCACCTAGTGATCATTGATCTTTGCACACTTCTAAATTTTATTGTAAATTTCCAAAAAGAGCAGAATACAGAAGCACATACTCAGGACCACTACTTAGGACGTTCAAACATGATACACCTGTTCAGAAACATTTCGTCTAAATAACAGTGGACCGAGCTTAAAATAGAAACACTGAAGCAACAAGAAGGCCCATGGTTTTATTTTATTTTTTTCGAAACGGAGGCAAAAGATTTGCCTCATCAATTAATTAAGAAGAAGAGAATTGCCCAATTAATTAACAGAAAATCGGGCGAATACCGATACATATAGACCACATGCGGACTACTCGCTAAGAAAGAAACTCCATGACACCACGGTCAACCCAACAAACATACATAATATGCAACAACGATAAACCCTCGCAAAATGACATCGCAACGAAACCCTCAACGAAACCACCGAACGCCCCAAAAAACCACAGAGGCGAGTCAATCGAAGATGGATGACAAAAAGACTGAGCATCCTCCATTAAGCAGCCACGGACGCCTTCCTAATGACGTCAGTCTTCTTGCCTATGCTCCTGATAGCCTTCTTCACCTTCTTCATTTTGCCCGTAGAAACCTCCTCCGCTAGGAGGCAAGCAATCGTCTTGGCAGACCCAGGACAAGCTGCATCCAAGCCGGTGAGCAAGCGGCCAAGCTTTTTCACGAAGACCACCTCGTCAATACGTGCCAACATAGCGTCGCGGTCAAAGATGAGAGACTGGACGGGCTTCGGCGCCTTAGAAACAGGTGCCAAAGCACATACCTCATCAAACTCAGCAGCAACAGACGCCACCGGGCCAACAACCTCAGGTGAGAGAGCAGCAGCAGCCGCCAAACCTCCAAGGTCCACAAAGGCAAGCGGCTGACTCGGCTCCAATGAAAACGATGAGGTCGCAGTCGGCATCGCCAAGTCCCCTCCAAGAGACCCTATCTCCTCAGGAAGCACCATCGAAATAGCCAAAGTGGGCTCCCCACAAAGCTTCTGAAGCTCTGGTTGTCAGGACCCCGATCCTAAGTCACACCGATCTAGCATGTAACACATCATATCACTTTGCGGCCTCACTCACAGTATTCCCACGGGTGCCACCTTACCTGGCCCGGGACCGTTTGCGCCTTTTGGCTCACGTATATGATAGTGTCACTAGCATCCATATGACAGAGAACCCGGGCCGACATGACTAGTCGTGAACCCAAAGTGGCACTAACTTACAGGGACAGGCATACATGACCCAGCAACGAACGTGTCGGTCATCAGCGAGTGAATTCGGGCTGTAGCAACTGGGCTAGCAGGACTCCGGGAATCCGGGCTGTAGCAGGCTAACAGGACTCCGAAAGACACCACATGACATTTCCCCGAAGGGACAAACACAGGATCGAAGAAGGACACATGCCGGCCAGTCTAAGTGTTCCGGAGCAGTAGCAACTGGGCTAACAGGACTCCGGTAAACCGGGCTGTAGCAGACTACCATGGCTCAGTGGAAGCAATAGACTACATTTCCCCATAAGATAGGCTACCAAGGATAGACAACTAGGTTGTCGGATCCCACACATACCAAGCATTTCAATCATACACACAATATGCTCGATATGTGTAAATACAACATGGCATCAGAACATGACTCTATGACTCAAAGTATTTATTCAGTAGGCTCTGAGGAGCGAGATATTACAAACATGGGTCTCATGACCCAACATTCAGAGCATACAAGTCAAAGCACACGCGGAAGCTGAGAAGCCTGACTAACTACCAGATCCTGCCGAGGGCACAAGATCATAGCTGAGGTATCAAGCTAAACGTCGAAGTCCATGCGGAACTACTAACAAGACTGAAGTCTCTCTGCAAAAACATAAATTAAGCAAACGTGAGTACAAATGTACCCAGCAAGAATTACGTCAGAACTAACTACATATGCATCGGTATCAACAAAGGGGGTGGTGGAGTTTAACTGCAGCAAGCCAGCTTTGACTCGGTGGCTATCCTAAACTACGACTGCAGGTAACTCTTTTGAGGTGGCGCACACGAGTCCACATATTCACCATATCAATACACCACTATGGATCCGCTCCCGTCTCCCTACAGGAATGCCATCCATAGCACTCACGCTTATCTTGCGTATTTTAGAGTATCCACTTTCACTTGTCTATGAACTGTATAGGCAACCCAGAGGTCCTTTACCGCGGACGCGGCTATTCGAATAGATGATGTTAACCTTGCAGGGGTGTACTTCTTCACACACGCCCGACCTCTTACCGCTTTTATCGACATGTACTCGGCAACCTTCAGCGGAAGCCCAATGAGGGTGTCGGCCACGGCCTACCTAAACACTCAAGTCTCTAGTCCAGTTTATCGCCTATTCAGGTTCTATCCATGAGGAGTCCGGCTGAGGTTTCCACATCGGCCCCGAACGATGTGTCTGAGGTTCCTTGACACCAAGCAGGCGCCCGGCATACCCGCCACGTGCCTACCGCATCACAGCCCACCCCTCGGATCAGCGCTGCACACGGCCTTCAGCATACTACAAACACCAGAAACTACTTGCAACTCCTGGAAAGAGGACAAGGATTGTTAAGAAGCCGAGAGGGTCCATTGGTTTCGGGCCCAATGCATGGTAGTAGTTGTTCATGGATCACAAACACAGATCTCAGTTCCTGAGGACGGCTTCCATGAGACAACCCACCATGTACTCCTACATGGCCTCTCACCGCGACCTTTACCAAATCGTGTTCACGCACTTAACTCACACACAGCAGGACATGTTCATCACCATTCCAATTCATCCCCGATGAATCAGACCTGACTCAACTCTAAGCGATGCGGGCATGACAAACAAGCATGAATGAGTAGGCACATCGGGGCTCAAACAACTCCTACTCATGCTAGTAGGTTTCATCTATTTACTGTGGCAGTGATAGGTCATGCAGAGGAAAAGGGGTTCAACTACCGCAGCAAGTAACAGATGAATCGTTGTTGTCCTAATGCAGTAAAAGAGAGCAGGCAAGGGGGTTTTGCTTGACTGATGGAGTGGTAGTAGGATACTGCCCTTCAGTCAGATATTCGTGGGTATCCTCGGAGGCAGAACCTACCACGAAAGATACATCGGAACACAATCATCACATGGCAATATGCAACAATATGATGCATGCTATGACATGGCAATATGGGTGTGTTTTGGCTAATGCATTCTAAAACATGTTGGTTTGAGTCCATTTGAATCAAAGATTCAAATGAAAGCCCATGATATGAAGTCATATTAATGCATTAGCTTGTTTCACTTAAATAACAAGGTTGGAGTGTTTTGACATGCATGAAACCAGTACAGATGGAAAGATTGGATTTTTCTGATCAATTTTCATATATAAATCTTTGCGTTTGGAGTTATAGATTAATTTCTATGAATTTTTGAAGTTTGTAGTATTTTCTGGAATTTCCTGTATAAGAATAAATCCAGTAAATGATTTATTGCGTCAGCATTGCGTCAGCAGTCAACGGGGATGGTCCAGGTCAACCCTGACCAGTGGGTCCCATGTGTCAGTGTCATTAGACTAACTAATTTTAGTTAGTCCTAATCCTAGGTTAATTAGCAGGGCGGGCCCCACCTGTCATAGACCCAGGAGGGTCAAACTGGGGTCAACCCGGTTAAACTGGTCAACTCATCGGCGGCTCGACGCCGGCAACGACAGATGCGGCGGAGGGCTTCGGAATCGAGCCACATGGCATCATTTCGAGTGCGG
This sequence comes from Aegilops longissima, assembly GCA_021605205.1. NCBI lineage: Eukaryota > Viridiplantae > Streptophyta > Magnoliopsida > Poales > Poaceae > Aegilops > Aegilops longissima. The sequence goes on along the minus strand of CM038677.1, from coordinate 537,069,209 downwards.
TTAGTTGCGTTCGAACGCACGCAGTGGCACGCGTCGAACAGTGGTGGTGGGAGGTGCTGGAGTGGCCGAGAACGACGACGACGAGCACATCCACGGCGGCTGGAGTTCGGGCGACCACGGGTTCGATGCTGCAGAGAGCAAGCGGGCTAGTTTTTGTGCTAGGAATGCTCTACGGGGCACTACGAACGCGTTGGGCTCGCCGGGGTGACCAAATGGTCACCGGAGCTACGCCGACGGCGAGCTCAGGCGGAAACTTGCTACGGCCATCTATGAAACGATGGCTACGGCGAGCGGCAAGCCACAGGGTTAGGGGGAACGTGCAGGAGCTCACGGTGGGTTGGATGAGGTAGAAGGCGAGCTCGGTGTAATGCCCGGATAATCATGCTACAGTAATCTCACATTGATGGTGCCACGTCACCTTGTCACTGTAGCTAACCACGGGTTAATTCCAAACTGTCTCGAAATTCAAATTCAAATTATGATAGCAATAAAAGTTTTCAAAAATTTAAAACTAAAATGTTCGGGGGTTGTCAAATATTACAAAGTTAATTATGGTGGGGGGTAAACACATTTTTATAAAATGTCTAAGTTATTAAAATGAATTAAAACAGAAAAGGGAAAAATAAGAAAAGAAAAACAAACCTAGTAGATAAAGGGGGGAACCTCGCCAATCGGGCTAACGGCCCACCGGCCGCCCATTGGTCCATCCGGCCCCCCTCACTCCCTTACCCCCTGGGCGACCAAACCCTAGACACCGACGCCCCCACTCCCCTCGATCCCTTCTCCTCCCCACTGATCTGGATCGGGATCGGCCCCGATCCTGCCGACCCACGCCGCACCCCACCGCCACCCGACGCCCCCGTCCTCACCTCCTCCCGACCGCCACCCAGAAGCCTCGCCCCCACGACGCCTGCTCCGTTCGCCGACCCGACCACCTCGCCTCACGCCCGCCAGCCTCGTCGCCCTTGCCGCCTCCTCGCCTCCTCCCCGCGGTCTTCCCGGCCGCCCAAGCCCTCTGAAACCCCGTGAGCTCCCCTTCGCTCCCCTCTCCCCTAGGGCGCCACTGCGTCGCCCTCCCCGCCGTGACGACGCGCCTCGGCGCCACCGCCGCCCGCGCCTGCCGCGCCGGCCGTTCCACCCGCCCCTCCCGTTTCCCGTCGGCTCCCTGCCGGCCGCCGCCTCCTCCCCACACACTGTCGCCTCGGCCATGAGCTCCCGCCTCGCGGCGCTGCTCACAGCCTCGCCAGCGCCAAGCCACCGCGCGCTCCGTGTCGCTGCCCTCTGCTCCGTCGCCGGATCCGGCCGTGCCGCCATCATCCGCCGAGGCCCGGTGCCGTCCCGATGACCACCGGCCTCGCTGCCCTTCCGCCCATGCCGCGCGCTCACGGCCATGCCTCCACGCGCCGGGCCCAGGCCCTGCCCGTTCGCCCCCCCCGTCTCGGTCAACCACGGTGCTTTCGCCGTGGGTGTGCTCGGCGAGCCACCCGCCACACCCGCACCGACCGGGTGCACCTCGAGGCAGGCCCTGTTCGGACTCCCGTCGCCCAAACCCACTAACCCCACAGGGGCCAATGACATGGGGGTCCCACCCTAGAACGTTTAAAAAAAATAATAAAAATAAAAATGCTAATTAATTAATTAATTAACTAAGTTAATTAACTTAATTAATCATTTTTAATTAACCTAATTAATCTATTAATTAAACTAAACTAGGTTAATTAGTTAACAGTCAATGACTAACCAACCCCACATGTCAGGTTGACCAAGTCAACTCTGCTGATCTGCGATGTCGACATGACATCATCTTTAACGTCATAAATCCATTTTTTGAATTAATTAATTAATTAATTAAATTCGAGAAATTAATAAAATATTTAGAAAATCATATCTTTTAATTCAGAACTCGGATTAAAATATTTTCAACATGAAAGTTGCTCGAGCAGCGAGGCGAATCCGGATCACGCAGATCGTTCTTCCGCCACACACCCCTAACCTATCGAACCCGCAACTTTCCCCTCCGGCTCCTCTGCCCGAAATCACGAAACACCGGGAATACTTTCCCGGATGTTTCCCCCCTTAACCGGTACCACCTCATACCACGTTAGGGCACGCCTAGCATCGTTACTTGTCTTGTCATGCATTGATATGCATCTGTTTACATGGTATTCATTGTTTCTTCCCCTCTTCTCTCCGGTAGACTACGAGACCGACAGCTGCTGCTGCCCGATTCGACTACGGAGTTGGCGACTGGACGCCCTGATTTAATCGTACACTAATCATGCACGCAAATGTATACGATCAAGATCGAGACTCACGGAAGATATCACAACACAACTCTAAAAATAAAATAAGTCATACAAGCATCATAATACAAGCCGGGGCCTCGAGGGCTCAAATACAAGTGCTCGATCATAGACGAGTCAGTGGAAGCAACAATATCTGAGTCTGACATAAGTTAAACAAGTTTGCCTTAAGAAGACTAGCACAAACCGGGATACTGATCGAAAGAGGCGCAGCCTCCTGCCTGGATCCTCCTAGCTACTCCCGGTCGTCGTCGTCGGGCTGCTGCGTAGTAGTAGGAACCTCCAGTAGTAGTCGCCATCGAGGGTGGCGTCGGCTCCTGGGCTCCATCGTCTGTTGCAGCAATCGAGTAGAGGTAGGGAAAAAGGGGAACAAGGCAACCGTGAGTACTCATCCAAAGTACTCGCAAGCAAGGAGCTACACTACATATGCATGGATATATGTGTAAAGGGCCATATCGGTGGACCGAATGCAGAATGCCGTAATAAGAGGGGATAGCTAGTCTTAACGAAGACTACGCTTCGTCACCGTCTTGCAACAGTAGTAGAAGAGGACAATCTGAAGTCCTCCAAGTAACATCACATAGCAATAATCCTACCCGCGATCCCTCCTCATATCCACGAGAGAGAGCGACCACCGGTTGTATCCGCACTTGGAAGGGTGTGTTTTATCAAGTATCCGGTTCTAGTTGTCATAAGCTCAAGGTACAACTCCAAGTCGTCCTGCATCAAGATCACGGCTATTCGAATAGATTAACTTCCCTGCAGGGGTGCACCAACTTACCCAGCACGCTTGATCCCATTTGGCCGGACACACTTTCCTGGGTCATGCCCGGCCGCGGAAGATCAACACGTCGCAGCCCCACCTAGACACAACAGAGGCCAAGACGCGGTCTAAACCTAAGCGCAGGGTCAGGGCCCATCGCCCGAGCACACCAAGACGTTGCGTGGCGGCCGTGGCAGACCTAGCCTAGTGGCGTTCCAGGTCCAATCCGCTAGCCGCTCTCGTCGTCGACGTCTGAAGTGCTTGGTGATACCACGACGCGGGATACCCATAACTACTCCCGCGTAGATGGTTAGTGCGTATAAGCTCGTAGCCAACTCAGATCAAATACCAAGACCTCGTTAAGCGTGTTAAGTATCCGCGAACACCGAGCAGGCCAGCCCACCTCTCTCCTAGGCGGTCTCAACCTGCCTGCCGCTCCGCCTCAAGATCCACTCATGGGTGCTCCACCACCGACCCGACTTTAGTCTCCACATGTATCATGTATAAGTATATAGTTTATACCGTGATCACCTCCCGAGTGATCACGGCCCAATAGTATAGCACGGCAGACGGACAAGAATGTAGGGCCACAGATGAAAGTACTAGCATCATATACTAAGCATATAGGATTGCGGTAAGGTAACAACAAGAGTAACAAGGACAAAGCTATGCAGCGGATAGGAGTATCTGAAAGCGAGAACATGCTACACTACTCTAATGCAAGCGGATAGAGAAGAATATGCGATATCCGGTGATCAAGGGGGATTACCTGGTTGCTCGGCAAGAGAGAGGGTCGTCGACACCGTAGTCGATCACAGAGAATGCCGCGCCGACCTCGGGTCTCTAGGAAAAAGTAACGGAGGGGGACATAATAAATAACGAGCAATCAAAGCATAACATGACAAATGCGGTGCTAGAGGTGATCTAACGCAGGATAGGTGATACCGGTGAAGGGGAAAACATCCGGAAAATATCCCGGTGTTTAGCATTTTCTGAGCGTAGGGGGCGGAGGGGGAAAGTTGCGAGTTCGATAGGTTAGGGGGGTGTGGCGGACGAACGGACTGCGTATCCGGATTCGTCTCGTCGTTCTGAGCAACTTTCATGTACAAAGTTTTTCCATCCGAGCTACGGTTTATTTTATATTAATTTTAAAAGATTTAAATCAATTTTAGGATTTATTTATATTCCCAATTTAAATCAGTAAATACTTTTGTCACATAGTGCAGTGCCAGCCACAGTGTATTACAGGTGGGGGCAGGTCAAAGTCAATAGTCCAAAGAAGGCAGTTGACTAGGTCAACGTTGATCGGTCAATCTGGTAGTGGGACCCGGTGTCATAGAGTAGTGTAAATTAAAAGTTTAATTAATTTAACAGATTAGGTGGGGGGGGGCCACATGCCATTGACTTAAATATTTTTAAACAGGCTTTTATATGGAAGGGACCACATGTCATTTTCAGTTATTCAACTAAACATTTTTATTAGGTTCTAATTAGGTGGTTAGGGGATGGTTAAACCGGGCGGGCCCACATGTCAGTGGGTCAACCCACTGTTAGAACGTGTGTGCGCGCGTGCGTGCCCGTCGGTGAGTTCACAGAACGGCGGCGCGCGCGGAGCCGACGTCTCCAGCGACCAAAAGGGGCAGCCCCGGGTGCCAAATGGATAAGCGCGAGGCGCAGCTTCGAGACCTGCCTTCGTCTGTAGCTAGGAGCGGCTGCGTCGGGGCGACGGAAGGCGGCGACTACGACGGAGCTAGCGGCAAACGGTGCTGGAGGGCACGAGGAGGAGGGGGAAAAGGCCACGGAGGGCCGGAGGCTCACAGCGGAAGCGGCAGGATGCGTGATGGAGCCGGAGGAGGTCGGGGTCGAGCAGATCGATGACGAGGTTAGCGGCGGCGTCCGACGGTGTCGGAGAAGAGGGCGCCGGTCGAAGAGGGGCCTCCGACAAGGGGAGCAAGGCGAGGGAGGCCGGATCCGCGACATTGCCCCCGGGATCCGTCCCTCTCCGGCGAGGCGGCTTACGGCGGTTCCCAGGCGTGGGCGTGGTCGGGCGTTCGTGTCTGGCGGCGCCGACCAGGGGAGGGCTCTGGCGCGGGAGTGGCGACGGAGGTGGGTGCAGGGGAGGGTGAGGAAGAGGCGACGGGGTGCGAGGGAGGAGCTTCGAGGCGTCCGGCGAGGTGGGGATCTCCGGGCGGCGGATGGCGGGTCGGGCGCGTCGGGATGGGTGCCAAGTGGGGCGAGGCCGGGGCACTGAGCACGGGCAGGTGCCCAGATCGAGCGGGGGGGGCGGATGCTGCCCGATCCAGATCGGGGAAATAGGAGAGAGGCGTGGGGGGAGAAGAGGGATCGGTTAGGGTTTCGTGTGGCAAGGGGGCCATATAGGCCAGGGAGGTGCGGGGTGGGCCGGCCTGGTTGGTCTAAGGCTAGCTGGGCCGAGGCCCAGTGGGGGGGGCCTTTCTCTCTTTTTTTGTATTTGCTTTGCTTTTCCCTTTTACTTTTCTTTTCTGTTTTATGTCTAGTTTTCTTTTATTTTAGTTTTACAAAATACACCAATGGTTCCTAAATTGGTATTGCTTATACATACTACTGCCACATTAATTTGGGTAACTAAATAAAATAGTTTAATATTTTATGTATTGTAAAAGGAATTCAACTAATTGTTTTGCTACTATTTAAAACATTTTAGAGTATTTATGCCTTTTATAAAAGTGTGGTTCCTCCACCATAATTACTTATGAACTAGTTGGAACCACCGAACACTTTAGTTTTAATATTAGAAAACCTTTAATGTTTGACTAGATTTTGAATTTGAATTTGAATCGGTTTCGAACTATCACGAGATTTGTAACAGTAATCGAGGTGACGTGGCATCATTAGCAGAGGTTCACTGTAGCTTAAATACCCGGGCGTCACAATTCTCCTCCACTACAAGAAATCTCGTCCCGAGATTTAAGAGGGGAGTAAGGAGGGAGGGATTGGGTTACGGAAAATCTAACGGATCTTCTCGGTCTTGGTTGCTCTTCTCGAAGAGGTCGATCCATTACATTGATGTCTTCAGTTCTCGGCTTCGGGTCATCATGATGAAGTTGTCGTCCTGACTTGGGGATCTTCATCGTACTTACGGAAAGGATAAGGGTAGCTTCAAAGGACAGACCTCTACAAGGTTGACTATCTGGTCGATAACATCGAGGAAGGTGGCGGAAGTTACTCTCGGATTGAATCTTAAGAAAATATCGAGAGCAAAGTAAAGAGGTACCATGAGAATTTTCAAGCGGATAGGCAAGCGTTCGATGCCTAATCGGAAGGTGAAAGGGGTTCAGTATAGCGAGAATAAGTATTGCGTCGATACAAAAATAGACCACTTGGGACGGTGGCCCGTGAATTACATCTGAGTCCACGCGAGGAATAACTTTGGGAACAGGGGTGTACGAGGATTCAGGTTTCGATCTGTGGAACTGGGGGTTATGGGCCCACCATGTGGTTGAAAGCGAGGAAGGGGCCGACATCTTGCACGGTCACGATAGTAGGGCGTGTCAGAGGGTGTCCTATCAGTTATCTCGGCAACAACATCGATACCAAGGGTGAGGGATCGTTGAACGAGGTGGACCAATAGGCAAAGTTCTCGTCCATCTGTGGTTACCGGAATGTCATCAACAGGAGTCTGAGGTCTTTCCGACGGAATGGTTTCTTGAGGTGGTTACATAAGCGAGAGAGTATTACTGCTTAGATCATATAGATCACAAGAAAGGTTAAACCAAACAATGGAAAGGAAAATATGATCATCAGATTAAACAGAACAATGGAAAGGAAAATATGTTTAAACACATATTTCAAGGGTAAATCCTTCCCAAGGACAAGCAGAGCAAGATATCCATGACAGGATATAAAGTAGAAAACCATTTAGGTAAGGGGGGAGGAATCTCATGATATTACCCATACACGGTGTTAGGATAAGTGATAAATAAAATTTTGCATTGTGCTTCAAATGTTCCTGTTGAAAATCGGAGTATCATTGACATGCTTCGAGATAGCATTGACATGGTCTTCAAGCAAAGGTCGGACTTTAGATACTCAATGGATTCATCAGGAACAGCTTATAGAATAAGTCCTTCAATTTCCTTTTGGAAGAGTGGTTAACATTGCTAAAAAGGAAAATATAATGATAGGTCCTCCAGCCGGGGGGAGGGGTGCTAGGCATGACATCATGTTACTGGGTCACCAAAGGATCAACATCATAACTCTTGGAAAGTAGTCCCAACCATCATATCTGACCGAGATTCAGATCCGATTGGTGTCAGGATACCTCAGACTTAGGATACCTGAGAAGAAAAGGTGCAACGCAATTTGACGAGATGACATTGTAAGATTCTCGGGGAAATGAACTATGAAGTGATTTCCGTTAACAAGAGTCCATCATTAACCCAAGGAGAGGACAAGGAGGTGTCTGGTGAGCTCAACGGCAATTCATCGAGATTCCCAAAGGATGGATTTCCACAATTAAGTGAACAAGAAGATAACATTTGTCAGATCAAATGATATAAGGAAGTATGCTCGAGGAAAACATACAAAATTAAACATTGGTTGAAAGGTGCGCCCGAAATATGGGTTGGGTTGCACGACCAATGTCAGAATGGTGATTCAATAATCAATAGCCTAAGAATGAACTTTCGACCATTAATTAAAAAAAATAGGGTTGCTAGAAGGAAAGAATCCAAACAACACCGTTCACTTGTTGGAATTAACACGGGGACCAAGAAAGAATGGTGATGGTGAGAAGTATTTCTATGTCAAGAATTCTCAAGAGGTGGAACAAAATCTCATAACATTCTTGACATAAAGGATGGTAATACTCCAAGGTAAAGAAGAACAATTGCTGGATAGCAAGGAACTCAAGGTATAACACCAAACATGAACAAGCTTGTGTTGGTGGGAAGGCAATAAAGTGGTCGATGATAATACAATTCATCGAGGGCAAGGATGGTATTTCTCATCATGAATTCAATTGATATCCTGGATGAGCTCAGAATGTTGATGATCACGACACCTTTGTCGCGAGAGTTCATGAAGATGTAATCGATCAGCGACGACATCAAGTCAAAGGAATGATGAAGCCAAAAGTCATTGGAACCATGGGTACGACACAAACTCGAAATCAAGCTTGTTGTACAAGGCCAAACGGTATGACGAGGGAGATCGATTGTAAGATTAGCTCACCGTCGAAATATGTGCTCCGAGAAGAAGGACCTGGTAGCACAGTTAAAATTTAGCATGATAATGATATAGCCGATCAGGCTAGGAATGATGTGATCGGGTACAAACTCGTACTTATAGAAGCTTACCGAAGAGTTGTTGAACCATAGTGCGGACTCGGTTCAGTTATCGGTGTCTTTGAGTGTTCAATAACTCAGAGCCCGTGAAAAATTGGAATCAGTGGGAAGGTAGCACTTGATGAAGAACTCATAAGAAGTTATGCAGTTCCATGATAATCTCGAGATACCAGGGGGGTAATACTCGACACAAGATCAAAGTAAAGGTTGGACTGGTGTATTGATCCATAGAAGACAATTGTTTTAACTTGTCCGAGAAATGAGATCAAAGGAGAACAATCATGGTCGGAACCACGGTTGCAAGGGATCAATTCACAGATACCATATGTTAGTTATCAAGGAAACAGTTATCGTTACAAGAAGCTTCCATGATAGGATCTACATCGTGTCCATGGGCATGAACACAAAGTTCAAGGTCGACTCCCACTTCCTCAATGCATAATCTTCCATTCACCTCTCGTATTTCGAAGATGACATTAGTTGTTGAAAGTTTTACCTGGTGCAATACCAGATAAGTATGACTCGTGAAAACTTTCGAGTTCACACATATTAAGGAAAGCATAGGTTCAACCCATAGGGGCTTCTTAGAAACATATGCCACAAGTTTCAAGAGTAAGTATCACAAGCTCGAAAGTAGAGCAAGGTTGAGAAAGTAGATGATACAATTTACCAAAGGCAATATGTATCGGAGAAAGAACTCACAAAGTGATTAATAATGAAGGACACTGTCGGGTAACCATCCAACAAAGGACTTGATGGTCCACAAAGGATCTGATATGAGTATCGATACTCAACCAGAAGAGGAATGCATGCAAATGCAACGGTTTATAGAACAGCTAAATAGTTCAATGCTTAATTAGCAAGGTAATTATGATTTTCAAATCAAGGGATCAGGAGCAAATGATCTGATCAAGAATGGATAAGCTGAATAGAATTAGGGATACAATCAACGACAATTGGACTGGTCGAGAACCAATTCCATTTAAAAGAATGGTAGCTCAGCCGGAAAGGTAATTTATAAGGATCAATGATGATTGCGTGTATTCGCAAACATATTGAGTCATTAGACCCAAAATGATAATGACAAGGAATGTCAATAAGACTACGAGACTTATGGGATTAACCATAATGCGAGAAAGCAAGAATTTCAAGAGCCAAAGGCTCCAGAGGATTTTCGGAAGATCGAATAGTATTTAGACTTTTGTGAAACTCATGAACAACTGGGGATGAGAGGATACTCGACAAGTGCGAGGATTTATTTGAAGGGGTATTCATGTGGCAAAGAACTGCTAGGCAGTAGGCACAAGGTATTCTCGGAACAATAAAGAAAACTTCGGGGTATCTTGTAATAACAAGATCAATGGGGGATGATCGTATGAATGGCAAGTGTAAGTAGTTTTCCATACAGATTTATCGGTGGTCAGGAATAGCAAAAGTGATGGGCACAAAGTCTCGAGAGAACATCAGAGAGTATCTTCGGAATCTTCTGATTAGCAGACGGTCATCTGAAGTGAGGGGCTCTCCGGGAGAAAGTACTCGCGAGAACCTAAAGTTAGTTTTGTTTTTAGCAAAATCGTTTAACCCGAATAGAAGAGAGTTCAGAATCCCAGAGTAAAGATCGAGGAGTAAAAGATCCTAATACCACCCAATGGCGATGTGGGCCCATGGGCCGCACAGCCATGTTAGTAAAAGTTTTTGCAATGTCTAGACTCGACTTCGGCCAAGGAGTTGGAAGGGGGATTCCTACAGGCAGTCGGCTCTGATACCAACTTGTGACCTATTTAATCATACACTAATCATGCACGCAAATGTGTACGATCAAGATCAGGGACTCACGGGAAGATATCACAACACAACTCTACAAATAAAATAAGTCATACAAGCATCATAATACAAGCCGAGGGCCTCGAGGGCTCGAATACAAGTGCTCGATCATAGGCGAGTCAGTGGAAGCAACAATATCTGAGTACGGACATAAGTTAAACAAGTTTGCCTTAAGAAGGCTAGCACAAACCGGGATCTGAGATCGAAGAGGCGCAGGCCTCTGCACAGGATCCTCCTAGCTACTCACAGTCGTCGTCGCCGGCTGCACGTAGTAGTAGGCACCTCCAGTAGTAGTCGTCATCGAGGGTGGCGTCGGCTCCTGGGCTCCATCGTGCAGTTGCGACAATCGAGTAGAGGTAGGGAAAAAGGGGGAACAAGGCAACCGTGAGTACTCATCCAAAGTACTACTTAAGCAAGGAGCTACACTACATATGCATGGATATATGTGTAAAGGGCCATATCGGTGGACTGAACTGCAGAATGCCGAATAAGAGGGGATAGCTAGTCTTAACGAAGACTACGCTTCGGTCACCGTCTTGCAACAGGTAGAAGAGGACAATCTGAAGTCCTCCAAGTAACATCACATAGCAATAATCCTACCCGGCGATCCCCTCCTCATATCCCTGAGAGAGAGCGACCACCGGTTGTATCTGGCACTTGGAAGGGTGTGTTTTATCAAGTATCCGGTTCTAGTTGTCATAAGCTCAAGGTACAACTCCAAGTCGTCCTGTTACCGAAGATCACGGCTATTCGAATAGATTAACTTCCCTGCAGGGGTGCACCAACTTACCCAGCACGCTTGATCCCATTTGTCCGGACAAACTTTCCTGGGTCATGCCCGGCCGCGGAAGAGCAACACGTCGCAGCCCCACCTAGGCACAACAGAGAGGCCAACACGCCGGTCTAAACCTAAGCGCGCAGGGGTCTGGGCCCATCGCCCTGAGCACACCTGCACGTTGCGTGGGCGGCCGGAAGCAGACCTAGCCTAGTGGCGTTCCAGTCCAATCCGGCGCGCGCCGCTCCGTCGCTGACGTCTGAAGTGCTTCGGCTGATACCACGACGCCGGGATACCCATAACTACTCCCGCGTAGATGGTTAGTGCGTATAAGCCCGTAGCCAACTCAGATCAAATACCAAGACCTCATTAAGCGTGTTAAGTATCCGTGAACACCGAACATGGCCAGGCCCACCTCTCTCCTAGGCGGTCTCAACCTGCCCTGTCGCTCCGCCTCAAGATCCACTCGCGGGTGCTCCACCAGCCGACCCGACTTTAGTCTCCACATGTATCATGTATAACTATATAGTTTATACCCGTGATCACCTCCCGAGTGATCACGGCCCGATAGTATAGCACGGCAGACGGACAAGAATGTAGGGCCACAGATGAAAGTACTAGCATCCTATACTAAGCATATAGGATTGCGGTAAGGTAACAACATAGTAACAAGGACGAGCTATGCAGCGAGTATAGGAGTATCAAAGCGATAACATGCTACACTACTCTAATGCAAGCGGTATAGAGAAGAATAGGCGATATCGGTGATCAAGGGGGGCTTGCCTGGTTGCTCGGCAAGAGAGAGGGTCGTCGACACCGTAGTCGATCACAGAGGGTACCGGCGTGACCTCGGGGTCTACCGGAAAAAAGTAACGGAGGGGGAACATAATAAATAACGAGCAATCAAAGCATAACATGACAAATGCGGTGCTAGAGGTGATCTAACGCAGGGATAGGTGATACCGGTGAAGGGGGAAAACATCCGGGAAAATATCCCCGGTGTTCCGCGTTTTCGGGCAGAGGGACCGGAGGGGGGAAGTTGCGAGTTCGATAGGTTAGGGGGGTGTGGCGGACAAACGGACTGCGTATCCGGATTCGTCTCGTCGTTCTGAGCAACTTTCATGTACAAAGTTTTTCCATCCGAGCTACGGTTTATTTGATATTAATTTTAAAAGATTTAAATCAATTTTAGGATTTATTTATATTCCCAATTTAAATCAGTAAATACTTTTGTCACATAGTGCAGTGCCAGCCACAATGTATTACAGGTGGGGGAAGGTCAAAGTCAATAGTCCAGTCAGCAGTTGACTAGGTCAACGTTGACTGGTCAATCTGGCTGGTGGGACCCAGCTGTCATAGAGTAGTGTAAATTAACAGTTTAATTAATTTAACAGATTAGGTGGGGGGGGGGCACATGCCATTGACTTAAATATTTTTAAACAGGCTTTTATATGGAAGGGACCACATGTCATTTTCAGTTATTCAACTAAACATTTTATTAGGTTCTAATTAGGTGGTTAGGGGATGGTTAAACCAAGCGGGCCCACATGTCGATGGGTCAACCCATTGTTAGAACGTGTGTCTTGCGCGTGCGTGCCGTCGGTGAGTTCACAGAGGCGGCGGCCTTGGAGCCGACAACTCCAGCGACCAAAAAGGCAGCCCCGGTGCCAAATGGATAAGTCTGGGCGCAGCTTGAGACCTGCCTTGCAGTAGCTAGGGCGGCTGCGTCAGGCGACGGAAGGCGGCGACTACTGACGGAGCTAGCGGCAAGCAGTCTTTGGAGGGCACGAGGAGGAGGGGAAAGGCCACGGAGGGCGGAGGCTCACAATGAGCGGCAGGATGCGTGATGGAGCCGGAGGAGGTCGGGGTCGAGCAGATCGATGACGAGGTTAGCGGCGGCATCCGGCGGTGTCGGAGAAGAGGCGCCCGGTCGAAGAGGGCCTCCGGCGAGGGGAGCAAAGCGAGGAGGCGGATCGCGACATGGCCCCGGGATCCGTCCCTCTCCGAGGAGGCGGCTTGCGGCGGTTCCCAGGCGTGGGCGTGGTCGGGCGTTCGTGTCTGGCGGCGCCGGCGAGGAGGGCTCTGGCCGGGAGTGGCGGAGGTGGGTGCAAGGAAGGGTGAGGAAGAGGCGACGGGGTGCGAGGGAGGAGCTTCGAGGCGTCCGGCGAGGACTCCGGGCGGCGGATGGTGGGTCGGTGGCGTCGGGATGGGTGCCGGGTGCGCGGGCGAGGGCCGGGCCCTGAGCACGGGCAGGTGCCCAGATCGAGCGGGGGGAGGGGCGGAGCGCTGCCCCAATCCAGATCGGGGGAAAGAGGAGAGAGACGTGGGGGAGAAGAGGGGATCGGTTAGGGTTTCGTGTGGCAAGGGGGACATATAGGCCAGGGATGTGCGGGGTGGGCCGGCCTGGTTGGTCTAAGGCTAGCTGGGCGAGGCCCGAGTGGGAGACTTTCTCTCTTTTTTTGTTTTTGCTTTGCTTTTTCCTTTTACTTTTCTTTTCTGTTTTATGTCTAGTTTTCTTTTATTTTAGTTTTACAAAATACACCAATGGTTCCTAAATTGGTATTGCTTATACATACTACTGCCACATTAATTTGGGTAACTAAATAAAATAGTTTAATATTTTATGTATTGTAAAAGGAATTCAACTAATTGTTTTGCTACTATTTAAAACATTTTAGAGTATTTATGCCTTTTATAAAAGTGTGGTTCCTCCACCATAATTACTTATGAACTAGTTGGAACCACCGAACACTTTAGTTTTAATATTAGAAAACCTTTAATGTTTGACTTGATTTTGAATTTGAATTTGAATCGGTTTGAACTATCACGAGATTTGTAACATGAATCGAGGTGGCGTGACATCATTAGCAGAGGTTCACTGTAGCTTAAATACCCGGCGTCACGACCCTCTCTCTTGCCGAGCAACCAGGCAAGCCCCCCTTGATCACGGATATCGCCTACTCTCCTCTATCTTGCTTGCATTAGAGTAGTGTAGCATATTCTTTACTTTCGATTATACCTATCTGATGCATAGCCTGTCCTTGTTACTCTCATTGTTACCTTTACTGCAATCCTATATGCTTAGTATAGGATGCTAGTACTTTCATCTGTGGCCCTACATTCTTGTCCGTCTGCCGTGCTATACTATCGGGCCGTGATCACTCGGGAGGTGATCACGGTATATACTATATACTTTATACATGATACATGTGGAGACTAAAGTCGGGTCGGTGGTGGAGCACCCATGAGTGGATCTTTGAGGCGGAGCGACAGGCAGGTTGAGACCGCCTAGGAGAGAGGTGGGCTGGCCTGTTCGGCGTTCGCGGATACTTAACACGCTTAACGAGATCTTGGTATTTGATCTGAGTTGGCTCTGAGCTTATACGCACTAACCAACTACGTGGGAAAGATATGGGCACTTCGGCGTCATGGTATCGGCCGAAGCACTTCGTGACGCCTTGACGGAAAGTGGCGCGCGCCGGATTGGAACGTAGGCCTGCTCTTGTATTAAGGGGCTAGTTCGCTTTGGCCACGTCACGCAACATGCAGTGTGTGCTCGTCGGGCGATGGGCCCAGGACCCTGCTGCGCTTAGGTTTAGACCGGCGTCTTGGCCTCTCTGTTGTGCCTAGGTGGGGCTGCGGCGTGTTGATCTTCCGCGGCGGGCATGACCCAGAAAGTGTGTCCGCCAAATGGGATCAAACGTGTTGGGTAAGTTGGTGCACCCTGCAGGAAGTTAATCTATTCAATAGCCGTGATCTTGATAACAGGACGACTTGGATTTGTACCTTGAGCTTATGACAACTAGAACCGGATACTTCATAAAACACACCCTTCCAAGTGCGGATACAACCGGTGGTCGCTCTCTCGTGGATATGAGGAGGGATCGCGGGTAGGATTATTGCTATGTCTTTGTTACTTGGAGGACTTCAACCTACCCTCTTCTACTGTTGCAAGACGGTGACGAGCGTAGTCTTCGATAAGACTAGCTATCCCCTCTTATTCGGCATTCTGCAGTTCAGTCCACGATATGGCCCTTTACACATATATCCATGCATATGTAGTGTAGCTCCTTGCTTGCAGTACTTTTGATGAGTACTCACGGTTGCATTGTTTCCCCTTTTCCCTATCTATACTCGATTCTGCAACCATACGATGGAGCCCAGGAGCAGACGCCACCGTCGATGGCGACTACTACTGGGAGGTGCCTACTACTACGTGCAGCCCGGCGGCGACGACCGGAGTAGCTAGGAGGATCGAGCGGAGGCTGCGCCTCTTTCATTCTCAGATCCCGTTTGTGCTAGCCATCTTATGGCAACTTGTTTAACTTATGTCCGTACTCAGATATTGTTGCTTCCGCTGACTCGTCTATGATCGAGCACTTGTATTCGAGCCCTCGAGGCCCCTGGCTTGTATTATGATGCTTGTATGACTTATTTATGTTTTAGAGTTGTGTTGTGATATCTTCCCGTGAGTCCTTGATCTTGATCGTACACATTTGCGTGCATGATTAGTGTACGATTGAATCGAGGGCGTCACACTCGGGGAGGCGGAGACGGCGGCGAATCGACGGGCGCGGCCTTTGGCGACTGAGAAGGAAGAAGGTGGAGTAGCCGGTGATGCAGGTCGTCCCAGCGCTTGGGGCCAGGGTGGGGCGAAGCAGCGGTCGTCGGCGGTTTTTGCGGACTCAGAGGGACGATGAGGGGAGCACGGTGGGCGCGGTTATGGCGGCAGCGAGCTCAAGCACGCGTCGGCCATGGCGTCAGGGGGGTGAAGGAGAGAGCAGAGGGGGGGGGGGGAATAGAGGCCTGATCGATCGGGACGACACCGAGGAGACGATCCGCGGCGTTGCGCTGTCCCGGGGACACAGGCAGGGTGGCGTGGCAGCACGGCTATGCGCGCGCGTCGGGCACACGCTCGGCGTCCGACTAGCGCGGTGGAGAGGACGACTGGCAGTTGGGCCAGTGGGCCGCACCGCTGGGCTGGTAAGTGGCCAGGTATTCTCTCTCTCTCTCTCTCTCTCTCTCTCTAATTCTATTTGTTTTCTGTTTTCTATTTCCTGCATTTGTTTTGTCTTTATTAAAAATGCAAGATCATTTTCAAAAATCATGAAACTTCTCAAGGCTACTGTTTGAATTAATTCTAACAGTAAACATCTCAGTTCATGAATATTTGGACATTTAAAATATTATATAGCATTTAAATGCCCAAATGCAAATAGAATATGATTTAATTCAGTGACCCAATACTGTCCTAGAAAAATGTAAACCATTTTTGTCAGAGGTTCTAGACCAAGGCAAAGATGATGAACATTTTTGAAGGCCATTTCAGGATCATTGAAAAATATTTTAGTAAACCCTAGTTGGATTAAGTGGTGCTGGGGTTTCTGCAATCCCCATTTCAACTTTCTGAGGAAAAGTAAACATGATGCATGGAGATTATGCAATGACGGGCAAGACTAAGCTAGGGCTATGACACAGGCATAATCCGCAGCACCGGAGCCACGACCTCAACAATGGCTTCACTCCCGGAAGGAATCGGCATGACAGGCAGCGGCAACTGACAGGTTGTAGCACGAGGGGAGAGATCTCCATACATGCCACCTTCCTCATTGACAGAGTCAACCTGGATCTCGGGCAGTAGGGACACATCAGGCACAACCCCAATCTGAAGCTCAGGCAACGAAGACACATCCGGCACCACCTCTAGTTTGGCAAGAGCGGCCTCCGCCCTCCCCAAAACACTGCCGGCATGCGCAAGGCAGTCGTGAAGCTCAGTGCGAAGCATCTTGGTCTCTCAGCCGAGATAGACCGGAACTGCACATCTAGTTCGGTACACTTTCAATATTTGAACATTCTTCAATAGAAAAATGTGTACACGTAAATTTAGGAAACCAAGTACGAAGGGTTTTCCATGTCAATAGCACGATGCTTGTTTCACTGAATTTTGGATATAACAAGAATTTGCAACACTGGTGGATTCAGCAGGGTGTAGGGGGCCACGCCCCACCCTAAAATTTTGGCCCAACCCATATATCAGCTGGATAAACGAACAATCACACCCCAACAGTTCTGCCTCCCCAAAAAGAAAAGAAAAAAAAAAAGCACGCCACTGCTCAAAAGTCATGGGACAAACGAAAATTCAACTCGATGCTCGGGCTCATCTGCTCCCGAGCTACAGTAAATTCAGAAAAAATACTACAAAAATTCAAAAATATCTCAATTTTTTTGTATGGAAGATGTTCGCATGCATGATGTCTGTGCAAAATTTCATTCCGTTTGGACATCTGAGAAGCTCGTGGCAAAAAAGAGAAAATCGGTCCAAACAGTGCGTGAACAGTAATCTTACTCACAGAGCCGAAATTTGTCTTTTTTATCGCGCGCCTCTCGAATGTCCAAACGCCACTAATTTTTGCACGAACATCACGCACATGAGCATCTTGCTTCCAAAAAAATTCGGGATTTTTTTTTCTATTTTTAACGATTTTTTGATTTGAGCCCGGGAGCAGAAACAGCGCTCTCTGGGATAAACACTATCTACCATCAGATAGACACCGTGCATGCATAGAAACTTTAAGTTTGAAGCTCACAAACTCGCTCAGTTTGCATGTAACTTAAATATAGGTCGCCATATATGGTTGGGGAATCCGTATGACCCAAACCTAGTACCTATGAATATCTTGATGCAGTAACTAAGTTGGGTGAGAGTTCTCAGAAAAAATAAAAATAAACAGATAAATACCTGACAGAGTGGACCCATGACATATTGATGCAAGTTTGGTATCACCCTGAGAGATGCAGAACCTCCTGAAATGCAGAGCGACTTACAAATGGGTAGTTCAAGAAAAGGTATTTTAAGTTGAAGCTAAGCAAGTAGCTTACCATGATCAGACAACCTAAAATCGAGAGATTATGGAAAATCGGTGTAAACCTCTACAAATTTGTGACCTGAGATCAGTGTAAACATGGGGTCTACGGGTTCTTACCACGGAAGTAGCGTCTTCCATGAAAAATAGCTTTGAGCCCATGTTAGATAATGCTAATGTGCAAACATGCTTCTGTTAGTCCTAAACATGTACTAGTGCTAATATTTAACCATTTATTTACTTCAGAATTAAGACCCGACACTTTCCTCTAACAGAATTAGTGGTACCATTCGTGTAGTTGCCCCTAAAGTAGGCAACTCAGCAAATCAGATAATGTCTTTACAAGAAAGCTACTGTACTTTACAGAAACTCTCAATCTTGTTAAAAAAAAGTCTTAATGTTGTAATATTTGCATGCGCGCAACTTTCAATTACTGGATCCCTAGCTCTAATTCCTGGGAAATTGTCCAACTGAAGAAATGGAAAAAATAAATTCCAATACTAGCGACTAAATGTGGGGGTGAGAGCATCAAGGGTTCAGCTGACGCTGCAAGCGCAGAGTGAAGACCGGATGGAAGAAAACACCAAAGATTGCATTATCTCTGGAAAATCGACCTGGTGATGACACAACAAAGGTCCTGATGTGTTGGTTCTGCAGGATTGATGCTTGATAGCTTCAGATTGTGCAAGTTGCCAGACCCCCTCTGCGGTCTTATGGTAGCCAAGTTTTTTGATTGATTCTCCTCAGATCACGAATCTTAGGAATTGTACCGTCTTTTTACAATTCCTAGCTAGTTAAGATCTAATTACTTAGGAATTGTAAAAAAATATAGAGTGGTAATTCTGGGAGAAGCTGGGGAGGGGGTCAATTCTCGGAGAATTTGCCCAAAAGAACTGGCCCTAATCTTCTTTTGCTCTACTTTGTTTGTTTTCTGCATGTTTCGAAGATCTGCTAACAGTACGCTCCAGACAAGGTTGTAGGACTTGGGCCTTCGGCCGCCTGTTCCGTTATCGCTTCGATAGTGGAATATAAATACTAGCAGCAACCAAGTAGAGTACTAGACATATTCATGCATATGTTCATCCTAGAAACTTAAGATATTGTTTGTTAGAGTTCCAATTTCCAACACACTGACATTCTGTAGCTATACATGGAGATTGCAACTCTGACCAACCAAACGTTTTGAGTTTCCTCACTGATTGACTCTGATCATGATTTAAGAGACGTGAGTATTTTGATCCAATAACAAAGCTTCATTCTCGATCAAGTTTTCAGTGAGAACATCTCTAGAGTTCAAGTCCTCCTCCGAAAGACCTTCAACTTGCTTAGCAGTACGAGCCTCCATATCGTCGGTGCAAAGGGAAAAAGAAGAAAAAGTACTTGTCTCTGTCTGTACATCGCATCACCACACGGTGAGATAGTGTGTGAATTATTACCTCTCCCGGCCTCTGTAACCTGTCCTGTATGCCCCGTTAACCACACCTCTGTTAAAACACTGTCTGTTGACCCACCGTAGGAACCACGCGTTACCGTTGGGTTGCTATACGAGCTTCTGTTCAGCATTGGTCTTGGACGAGCACGATGGCGTTGGCGTTGGCGTTGGCCTCCCTCCGGCGCAGCTTCCTCGCCCGCCGCAGGATCTCCAGGGCCTCCCCCTCCCCCTCGCTCGTCGCCTCCTCCGTCACCACCTCATCACCCGGACACCCTGCACCATACACGCGTACACAGGATCAGCATATGCAAGAGAGGCACCAGCACGCAGAGGGAGAAAGGAAATTCAGTTCAGTTCCGCGGCTGCCTCTACCTGCTTCCAACTTCAGGATCACGCAGGAGGCGCTCCAGTCGCTGTCGCCCCCCTCAGCGTCGTCGTCGTCACCCGAGTCCATGAGAATGCCCAGCATGGCCTGCATCTTTTTCCCACATCCGCAACCAACCAAGCATGATCATCAGTAACCAACCTTCCGAACAACTTCACGCTGGTTTAACCTACCGTTTCACTTGCTTAATTAACAAGCACAAACCACAGGTAATTTATGAAGCAGCGGCACCAAAGTGTGCTCAAGTAAATTCAGCCATGTTCTTCTTTCAGGACAAGTGATTCAATTCATCAGTGATGTTCTTCTTTCAGGACAAATGACTCAGTTAATATAATTCAGTGTTGTTGGTCTTGACCCATTAGCTAGCTAGCAACACTGCCTCAGGTGATCTCATCTCTGCTAACATTTACACTCGTTCAGCCGAGCTAGAAAATTAGTTACCTTGTTGATTGGCGCCTCTGTATTGACCTTCTGAATAGCCAACTCTTGCTCTTTAGGTGGCCCTGGCCTGCTGTAGCTTGGGCCAGCCAGTTTCGGCACCATCCACTGTTCCACATTTGGTTTCACATCAACCGCCTTTCGGTGATAAACCACGGGCGCAGAAACGCTGGCACCGACAGATAAACAATCCTAATTAGTCAGTAGAATCTCAAACCAAACAAGGATCAGGGAAGATTAAAGCAAAGGCAGATGCATATTCAGAAAGTGGACGCATTTTTTTATTAGCATTATAACTGAAAGACACCAATCTAATTAATCTTGCTGTCAAAACAGAGATAACGCTCTACTGTACAGGCATTAGAATATCGGACATTTCAAGATTTGAAAGGCCAGAACTAACTAGCTTTGTAATGAAAGAAAAAAAGAGAAGCATCTTATCACAAGATCCTCCTGCACATAAGAGTGGTAGTAGGTTTAATACCCCTTCTGGAGAGGCATAAGAATATCTTGTAGCTTTCCTCTTGAGGATTTTCAAGATTTATAGGTTCAGTTTGCGTTTCGATTTCATCAAGGCAATTTTCACATCTGATGCTTCACACCACAGCAGCAATGCATAGTAGTTATCTAACAACCTAAATATGTAGTAAGAAGCTGAGGTTAGAAGAAGATTACGCTTTTGTTACTGGTATCAGGTTTTTCCCATTTGCCTCGGGTTTCTGGTTCGTCTGCGACCTTCCATCTGCTGCTTCTGTTTGTTTCACCTGGGGCCTTCCATTTGTCACTCGTGTGAGGTACCTCTGGGGCCTTGCATTTGCTGCTGTTTCTGTTGGTTTCTTCCTCTGGGGCCTCCCATTTGCTCCTGCTGCCTGGTTCTTCCTCTGGGGCCTTCCATTTGCTGCTGCCGTTTGGTTCTTCCTCTTGGGCCTTCCATTTGCTACTGCCGTTGGTTTCTTCTGCGGCCTTCTGTCTGCTACCGGTCCTTGGTTCATCAGGGGGCTTCCATTTTCTACTGCTGTCTGGTTCATCAGGGGTTTTGCATTGGTGGTGCAGCTCTGGTCCTTCAGCAAAGAAAAGAAAAATAAAATATGAGGAGAAAAATACTGAAAGGCTTGTTAATTCAAACAGTTGAGTAAGAAGTACGCATACTGCCAGCATTTGCATCGCACTGGGCAGCCTACTATCGAGAGATCTGACAGCTCTAACGATCCCCTGTCCAAAGAGGCAAAGATCAGGAAGAGCCACATTAGTTGCTTTGCTTTAGTATGTTAGTGAGGACGGTTGAACATTCCACATGATATACAAGATTGTGCATGTTCCTCACAAGCAATATTTTAACTTCAGAGTAAAATGCTGAAAAATAAGCCCTAGTGCACAATGAGAATTTTTAGTGTTAGATATCATGAATAGACGACGGAAATGATGGTTCCTGGAAAAAGAAAGATACAGAAGAAAATGGTATGAACCAGCCTATATATTTGTATGAAACTAAACTCACACATATGGACACTGGAGAGAGCTTTACATAGTGGTAAATCATCAGATAAGATAATTACTTATATGCACATGCCGGTGATCAGAATAATTTCCAAAGACAACTGAACCTAACGGAGTTGTATCAAAACTAGTGGTTGATCTTAGCAGTAGTACCTCCATCTCTTTTGTAAAAACTTGAAAGATGTCACAGCCTGAATTCTGTTTGAACTTGCTTTGGCAAGACTGAAAGTATCGAGGATATCTTATCCATTTTGCTGGTGAGAATACTCAGCTGGTCAGGACTACTTTTTGTGCTTCCCTTGAGGAGTGCTTTGAGATCATCTTGTCCCTTAAGCTGTGGCAGCGTGTTTGGATTAATTAAACAGAACTTTGTTGCCTCAGCAAAAAGAAGAAGGGAAAAAGGACTGAACCAGCAGCTATCCTTACAATTTGCTTTAGAGAGTCCTCTAGGATCACAAACTTGTTCTGAATGCCACCAGCTGAACAAAACGAATACATGCTCTCATTAGTCGATGATATACTATTTGTGGGAAGTAACAGAATCAGAGTGCAAAACTCATGAAGAAATAGCAGCAACTTCTATCACCCTTATGTTGATCTAAAGTACTAGTACCCATTAAGGGGTGACTTACAGTCTAGTGATGCCTCCTTCATGCCTCTGTTTAACTGCATCACATCATTTTGCACAGAGTCTAATATCATTCCCATCTTCTGTACTGAACTTGCCAGATGCTGAAATTTGCGCTCAACATCCTCATTAACCTGACCTGTCGAACAACATCAATTGGGCACTTTAGTCTAAATATACTTCCAAGTATATCATGACAATGTGACAGCTAAAAATAGAACCTAGAGTCTAGGTTTAAAACAGCTTCAGGTGCACTAGCTGTTTAAAGCATGCACCGTTTGACCTTACATGCCCAGTAAATGAGAGAAATTTTTGTGAACCTATTCAGAACACCAAAATCAGTGTGCTTGAAGAGCATGTGAACTGTTGTTATGCCGATGAGTGAAATGTAATTTCCCCGCAAAAGAAAGATGAATAAAATGTAAATTCTGTCAGGTGCAAGGGCTTGAGTTTACATCTGCTATCCGGAAGAGAGGGGCTCCAGCGGTGGATAGGGTTGGTTGATACATTTGCAAGTTGTAGCTGAGATTCATCGCGCATACAAGAAGAAGCTGAACTGGCAGGATACGAAGACATCCGCTTCGACGGGTCCTCTTGCATGGCAAATCTCTGGTCACCAATGGAAAGAGAATGAAGATCACAACTGGGCAGCAGATAAACAGTATGCACCGTATATAATTTTTTTTAAGGAATCCACCTTCTGTAACTAGCAAATATAAGAAGAAAAAAAGCATAGCTGTTCTCACTGCAACATTTAGTAGCATATAAGGACTGTTGATTTGGGAATTCCCTCTGCATTGACGAATATGAATAAATCGTGATGGAACTGCATACTGACTGTGCCCAGAAGGGCGTCAATTCCGACAAAACATACAGACCAAAATCATCATTTCAAACAGTCTAGCTGTACATGAATGCTAACACTTTCAGTCATGCTGTACAGAATGCTCGTGAAACAGAATGTTCACGAATTTGCTCAATGAAATGGCAACTGCAGAGATTTGAACTATTTCTTCTGCCTATCAAACAAGCACCAGTGGATTCAGTGGAACCGACTAATTACAGTAACCAACGCCAGTCAATTCGTTGCAAACTTGCTACTGCAACCAACAAAATCCCAAAACTACTATACTAGTTACCCACTGATCGAACAAAATCACTGAACCCACCGATCCATCCGGTAGAAGCAAACGCGGCCTGGATCATCGATCACCACACAGTAGCAACAATTGGAGAAGAAGGGAGGATGATGTATACGAGACCTGGTCGCGCGCGGGAGCCTGCGAGAGGAGGCTGAGGAGGCTCCCGTTGAGGGAGGCCTGCGAGAGCTGCGACTGCGCATGCAAGAGCGACGCGCTGCCACCGCCCTGCGAGAAGGCCGCGCCTCCGCCACCTCCGCCCTGAGAGAACGCCGCGCCTCCGCCACCTCCGCCCTGAGAGAACGCCGCGCCTCCGCCACCTCCGCCCTGAGAGAACGCCGTGCCTCCGCCACCTCCGCTCTGAGAGAACGCCGCGCCTCCGCCACCTCCGCCCTGAGAGAACGCCGCGCCTCCGCCTCCACCGCCCTGAGAGAACGCGGCGCCCCCGCCGCCGCTGCCCTGGGAGAAGAACGCGCCTCTTCCCTGGGAGAAGGACGCGCCTCCGCTGCCTATGCCCTGCGAGAAGGACGCGCCGCCGTCGCCCTGCGAGAAGGACTTCTGCGACATCGACTGGGACCGCTGCTGCGGCGCTGCGGAAGCAGCAGAAGGCGCGCTCATCCCGCCACCACCGTCCTGCGAGAAGGACTTCTGCGACATCGACTGGGACCGCTGCTGCGGCGCCGCGGAAGCAGCAGCAGGCGCGCTCATCCCGCCACCGCTGCTCCCTCTGGTCCTCCTGAACAACCAAAACAACACACCGCGATCACAAACCGAACCAGGCACGCGGCGAAACGAACGGGAGCGGCCGGCGGCGAGAGGGGAGGGTAGGGGAATTAATTAATTGGGCGCGGATCGGCCTGGTACGGGGAACTGTACCGGGGAGGGAGGACGGAGATGGAGGCGAGGTCGCACGCCTTGTTGATCTTAAGCTTCATCGCGTACTTCCGGAGTGGCCCCCCTCCGAGGAGGGCGCGGCGGTGATCGCCGGCGGGGGCAGGAGGAGGAGAGCGACGGATTGGGTAACGGTGGTGGTGGTGTTGGGGAATGGGAGTTACCGACAAATTTGAATTCTCTCTCTGCTGCTTCCTGGCCTTTGGGTTGGGCCCCTTCCCAGGTGCCGTGGTCTTATAGGCTGCCGGCCATGTGGGCTCAGGCAGGCAGCGTGGGCGGTGTGCGGAACGGGTTTGCGTTGCTGAGCATACATCTGATCCTTGAAAAAGGCTCCTTTGGTACAAAGGAATTTAGAATTTTTAAAGGATTTGAATCCTTAGGTTATTTTTATGATGCTCGTTTGATTTGTAGGAATGGAAATTTTCCATCCACTCAAATATTTTTTTAATTCCTTTGTTTTTCCGGTGCTACCAAATACTTCTCCTAATCCCGTAGGGTACAAGAGGATATGACATTCTATTTCTATAATTTTAATATTCTCACGTTTTGAGAATCCTCTGAGCGCGTGACCTCTCCTCAACTCTGAGCGCCGGCTGCCACTCCGGCTCCGGCAGCCACCACTCCTCCCGGTGTCGGCGTCCACCCTCCCACCTTTGTCTGTCAGAGCTCCCCCATTCGGTTTTGGCGAAAATTTGCTCGTAAGGCATCTTCGAGGTCCTCCCAATTACCGATGGAGTTCTCGGGCAAGCTGTTAAGCCAATGTCGTGCCGATCCTTTGAGCTTTAGTGGTAGGTATTTGATGGCATGGAGCTCATCACCTAGGGCCATGTGGATGTGCATGAGGAAATCCTCGATCCATGGTTTTGTCATATTGTTCAATATTGATGGGTTTAAACCCTTATGGGAATTGGTGCTGCATAACTTGCACATGGAGTGAGCAACTCCTCGGACCCGAGTTGTTGCTTGCCGAATGTCCAATGTCGTTACGGTCCGATCACATGTATAATCACGTGTATCACCATGTTTGGCTAACCAAGCTAGGTATCCCGCATGTCCGGTCGGTGGGCGCTCCCTAGATCCATAGATGGACCGAGACGAGCAGCTGGTCTTGATGCCAATTTCTTCTGCAATGGTTTCAAAAGGCAGAAGTGGATCCTTGTCGTAATGGTGAGGTTTTTCAGGGGGGGTCAGGGTATCCACCTGTTGGCCTATCTCGGCCCCGAGGAGGGCGGTCAAGCTTCCGGGCCCAGTCGCGCTTTGATAGCGGCTTGCCGACAACCTCCTCATCAAACTCTGGGAGCAGCTTCCTTCGCGGGTAGTACTGGTTATTCCCTGCGAATCATTCATCAAGCTCTTGCTCAGTGCCGAGGACCTCAGTTCATTTATCGTTTAGTTTGTCCTGCTCGGCTCTAAGCTTTTCGGACTTTTGCCTCATGCTTTTAGCGGTGCTAATTAACCGTCGGCAGAGAGCCTGCAGCCGAGGATCATCGAGGGGTCCTCAGAATGTCGAATTCATCGGGTTCGAGGCTTACATCCTCCTTGGATTCTGGATAATAATTATCGTCCTCTGGGTCATCATTGTCCCCGTTGGACATGATGTCGTCTATTCGACCGTCATCGGCGTTATCGCCAGCGTTCTGATCCTCGGCGCCGTCAGGAGTAGCGCCATTGTCGGTAGGGTCATGGCTAGCATCCCCATTGCCAGTACCTTTACCATGGCGCCTTCTACGTCCGTGTTTAGGGGGATCTTTGTCATCCTCATCCTTCTTAGGTGTATCTACCATGTAGACATCGTAGGAATAGGTGTTGGGGAACATAGTAATTTCAAAAAAATTCCTACACACACGCAAGATCATGGTGATGCATAGCAACGAGAGGGGAGAGTGTTGTCCACGTACCCTCGTAGACCGAAAGCGGAAGCGTTAACACAACGCTGTTGATGTAGTCGTACGTCTTCACGATCCGACCGATCCAAGTACCGAACGTACGGCACCTCCGAGTTCAGCATACGTTCAGCTCGATGACGTCCCGCGAACTCCGATCCAGCAGAGCTTCACGGGAGAGTTCCGTCAGCACGACGGCGTGGTGACAGTGATGATGATGCTACCGACGCAGGGCTTCACCTAAGCACCGCTACGATATGATCGAGGTGGAATATGGTGGAGGGGGGCACCGCACACGGCTAAGAGATCAAGAGATCAATTGTTGTGTCTAGAGGTGCCCCCCCTGCCCCCGTATATAAAGGACCAGGGGGAGGAGGTAGCCGGCCAGGGGAGGGCACGACAGGGAGGAGTCCTGCTCCCGCCGGGAGTAGGACTCCCTTTTTTCCTAGTTGGAGTAGGAGGGGGAAAGGAATGGAAGGAGAGAGGGGGAAGGAAAGCCCCCCCCCTCCTTGTCCAATTCGGACTAGAGGGGGAGGGCACGCGCCGCCAGCCCTAGTCGCCCCTCCTCTTCCCCACTAAGGCCCATCTTGGTCCATTAAACTCCCCGGGGGTTCCGGTAACCCCCCGATAATCCGGTATATGTCCGAAACTCCCCGAAACCATCCCGGTGTCCGAACATAGTCGTCCAATATATCGATCTTTACGTCTCGACCATTTCGAGACTCCTCATCATGTCCTGATCACATCCGGGACACCGAACAACCTTCGGTACATCAAAACACAAAAACTCATAATACAATCGTCACTGAAACTTTAAGCGTGCGGACCCTACGGGTTCGAGAACAATGTAGACATGACCGAGACACGTCTCCGGTCAATAACCAATTGCGGAACCTGGATGCTCATATTGGCTCCTACATATTCTACGAAGATCTTTATCGGTCAAACCGCATAACAACATACGTTTCCCTTTGTCATCGGTATGTTACTTGCCCGAGATTTGATCGTCGATATCTCAATACCTAGTTCAATCTCGTTACCGGCAAGTCTCTTTACTCGTTCGTAATACATCATCTCGCAACTAACTCATTAGTTACAATGCTTGCAAGGCTTACAGTGATGTGCATTACCGAGTGGGCCCAGAGATAGCTCTCCGACAATTGGAGTGACAAATCCTAATCTCGAAATACGCCAACCCAACAAGTACCTTCAGAGACACCTGTAGAGCACCTTTATAATCTCCCAATTACGTTGTGACGTTTGGTAGCACACAAAGTGTTCCTCCGGTAAACGGGAGTTGCATAATCTCATAGTCATAGGAACATGTATAAGTCATGAAGAAAGCAATAGCAACATACTAAACGATCAAGCGCTATGCTAACGGAATGGGTCAAGTCAATCACATCATTCTCCTAATGATGTGATCCCATTAATCAAATGACAACTCATGTCTATGGCTAGGAAACTTAACCATCTTTGATTCAACGAGCTAGTCAAGTAGAGGCATACTAGTGACACTTTGTTTGTCTATGTATTCACACATGTACTAAGTTTCCGGTTAATACAATTCTAGCATGAATAATAAACATTTATCATGATATAAGGAAATATAAATAACAACTTTATTGTTGCCTCTAGGGCATATTTCCTTCAGTCTCCCACTTGCACTAGAGTCAATAATCTAGTTCACATCGTCATGTGATTTAACACCAATAGTTCACATCTTTATGTGATTAGTTCACATCTCCATGTGACTAACACCCAGGGTTTACTAGAGTCAATAATCTAGTTCACATCGCTATGTGATTAACACCCAAAGAGTGATCATGTTTTGCTTGTGAGAGAAATTTAGTCAACGGGTCTGCCAAGTTCAGATCCGTATGTATTTTGCAAATTTATATGTCTATAATGCTCTGCACAGAGCTACTTTAGCTTATTGCTCCCACTTTCAATATGTATCCAGATTGAGACTTAGAGTCATCTGGATCAGTGTCAAAACTTGCATCGACGTAACCCTTTACGACGAACCTTTTGTCACCTCCATAATCGAGAAACATATCCTTAGTTCACTAAGGATAATTTTGACCGTTGTTCAGTGATCTACTCCTAGATCACTATTGTACTCCCTTGCCAAACTCAGTGTAGGGTATGCAATAGATCTAGTACAAAGCATGGCATACTTTATGGAACCTATGGCTGAGGCATTGAGAATGACTTTCATTCTCTTTCTATCTTTTGCCGCGGTCGGGCTTTGAGTCTTACTCAATTTCACACCTTGTAACACAGGCATGAACTCTTTCTTTGACTGTTCCATTTTGAACTACTTTAAAATATTGTCAAGGTATGTACTCATTGAAAAAGCTTATCAAGCGTCTTGATCTATCTCTATAGATCTTGATACTCAATATGTAAGCAGCTTCACTGAGGTCTTTCTTTGAAGAACTCCTTTCAAATACTCCTTTATGCTTTCCAGAAAATTCTACATCATTTCTGAATAACAATATGTCATTTACATATACTTATCAAAAAGGTTGTAGTGCTCCCACTCACTTTCTTGTAAATACAGGCTTCACTGCAGTATGTATAAATCTATATGCTTTAATCAACTCATCAAAGCGTATATTCCAACTCCGAGATGCTTGCACCAGTCCACAGATGGATTGTTGGAGCTTGCACATTTTGTTAGCACCTTTAGGATTGACAAAACCTTCTGGTTGCATCATATACAACTCTTCTTTAATTAATTCCATTAAGGATTGCATATTGTTATCCATTTGCCAGATTTCATAAAATGCGGCAATTGCTAACATGATTCGAACAGACTTTAAGCATCGATACGAGTGAGAAAATCTCATCGTAGTCAACACCTTGAACTTTGTCAAAACCATTTTCGACAAGTCTAGCTTTGTAGATAGTAACACTACTATCAGTGTCCGTCTTCCTCTTGAAGATCCATTTATTTTCTATGGCTTGCTGATCATCGGGCAAGTCAACCAAAGTCCACACTTTGTTCTCATACATGGATCCTATCTCAGATTTCATGGCCTCAAACCATTTCGCGGAATCTGGGCTCATCATCGGTTCCTCATAGTTCGCAGGTTCGTCATGGTCAAGTAACATGACCTCCAGAACAGGATTACCGTACCACTCTGGTGTGGAACGTACTCTGGTTGACCTATGATGTTCGGTAGTAACTTGATCTGAAGTTTCATGACCATCATCATTAACTTCCTCACTAATTGGTGTAGGCATCACTGGAACAGATTTCTGTGGTGAACTACTTTCCATTTCGAGAGAAGGTACAATTACCTCATCAAGTTCTACTTTCCTCCCACTCACTTCTTTCGAGAGAAACTCCTTCTCTAGAAAGGATCCATTCTTAGCAACGTATGTCTTGCCTTCGGATCTGTGATAGAAGGTGTAACCAACTGTCTCCTTTGGGTATCCTATAAAGACACATTTCTCCGATTTGGGTTTGAGCTTATCAGGATGAAACTTTTTCCCATAAGCATCGCAACCCCAAACTTTAAGAAACGACAACTTGGGTTTCTTGCCAAACCACAGTTCATAAGGTGTCGTCTGAACGGATTTATATGGTGCCCTATTTAACGTGAATGCAGCTGTCTGATACGTCTCCGTCGTATCTATAATTTCTGATTGTTCCATGCCAATATTCTACAACTTCCATATACTTTTTGGCAACTTTTTATACTATTTTTGGGACTAACATATTGATCTAGTGCCCAGTGCCAGTTCCTGTCTGTTGCATGTTTTTGGTTTCGCAGAATATCCATATCAAACGGGATAAAAACGGACGGAGAATTATTTTGGAATATTTGTGATTTTTGGGAAGAAAATCAACACGAGACGGTGCCCGAGGTGGCCACGAGGGTGGGGCCCACGACCACTACAGGCAGGCGCGCCCCCACCCTCGTGGGCCATGCGTAAGGCGGTTGATGCTCTACTTTGGCCGCAAGAAAGCTAATTTTTGGAAAAAGATCTGGGCGAAGGTTTCAACCCAATCGGAGTTACGGATCTCCGGATATAAAAGAAACGGTGAAAGGGCAGCAGGACAGAACGCAGAAATAGAGAGAGACAGAGAGATAGATCCAATCTCGGAGGGGCTCTCGCCCCTCCCACGCCATGGAGGCCAAGGACCAGAGGGGAAACCCTTCTCCTATCTAGGGAGGAGGTCAAGGAAGAAGAAGACGAAGGGCCCCCTCTCCCCTTCTCTTCCGGTGGCGCCGGAACGCTGCCATGGCCATCATCATCACCGCAATCTTCACCAACAACTTCACCGCCATCATCACCAACTCTTCCCCCCTCTATGCAGTGGTGTAACCTCTCTCTGACCTGTTGTAATCTCTACTTAAACATGGTGCTCAACGCTATATATTATTTCCCAATGATGTATGGATATCCTATGATGTTTGAGTAGATCTGTTTTGTCCTTTGGGATATTTGATGATCAAGATTGGTTTGAGTTGCATGTTTTATTATTGGTGCTGTCCTATGGTGCTCTCCGTGTCGCGCAAGCGTGAGGGATCCTCGCTGTAGGGTTTGCAATATGTTCATGATTTGCTTATGGTGGGTGGCGTGAGTGATGAAGCACGCACCAGTAAGTAGGTTGTTTGCGTATGGGATAAAGAGGACTTGATACTTTAATGCTATGGTTGGGTTTTACCTTAATGATCTTTAGTAGTTGCGGATGCTTGCTAGAGTTCCAATCATAAGTGCATATGATCCAAGTAGAGAAAGTATGTTAGCTATGCCTCTCCCTCAAATAAAATTGCAATAATGATTACCGGTCTAGTTATCGATTGCCTAGGGACAAATAACTTTCTTGTAACAAAAAGCTCTCTACTAAAACTAATTTAGTTGTGTCTTTTTCTAAGCAGCCCCTAGCTTTTATTTGCGTGCTCTTTATTTTCTTGCAAACCTATCCAAAAACACCTACAAAGTACTTCTAGTTTTATTCTTGTTCTAGGTAAAGCGAACGTCAAGCGTGCGTAGAGTTGTATCGGTGGTCGATAGAACATTAGGGAATATTTATTCTACCTTTAGCTCCTCGTTGGGTTCGACACTCTTAATTATCAAAAACTGTTGCGATACCCTATACTTGTGGGTTATCAAGACCTTTTTCTGGCGTCGTTGCCGGGGAGCAATAGCGTAGGGTGAATATTCTCGTGTGTGCTTGTTTGCTTTATCACTAAATAGATTTTATTTGTTGTTCTAAGTTGTTCTCTATCTTTTGTTATGGATATGGAACACGAAATACGAAAAAATTAGGTGTACTTACTGCTCATGGAGATCGGGAACCTCCTAAAACCCTCGATGCTCAATATGTGAAAAATATTATGTACCACTTTGATAATCCTGAGAAAACCTCATTCAATTTGGTAATGGGAGTAACATTGGATCAAGTGAATACTTTAGGGATTATCGCTGAACTCAAAAAGGGAAACTATTATGGGATCAAATTTATATATTGAAGTGGTATGCTAGGCAAGTATACTTGAGTTATGATTATACTTGTTGCTCTAGGATGAAGGCTCCACACCTTCCCTTTTCATGCAAATTTAATGATAATAAAACCTTAGGTTCTTATGCTAATGGTATATATGATTACTATGATGTGGAACAAATAGAAGAATTTGTTGCTTTTAAGGGTGCTTATGAAATTGAATCTTTGTTTGAAAAGTATGAAGCTTTTGATGATGATGTTTATAGGCCTGAAAATTTAGCTATCCTAAAATATTGCTATGATAATTATGAATATAATTCCTATATTAATGCGCTTATTGAGAATGTCTCCGCTGTCCAAGAAGAGACTAATATTTTGCAGGAATCTATGGAAGAAGAAGTTGATGAAACTGTGAGCTCATTGGATGAAAAAGATGAGGAGGAGAGCGAAGAACAAAAGGAGGAAGAGCGGATTGATCACCTGTGCCCACCTTCTAATGAGAGTAACTCTTCAACTCATGCATTGTTTAATTCCCCTTCGTGCTTACCGAAGGATGATTGTTATGATCCCTTTGATTCTTTTGAAATATCCCTTTTTGATGATGCTTGCTATGCTTGTGGCAAAGATGCCAATATGAATTATGCTTATGGAGATGAACTTGCTATAGTTCCTTATGTTAAACATGAAATTGTTGCTATTGCACCCACGCATGATAGTCCAATTATCTTTTTGAATTCTCCCGACTACACTATATCGGAGAAGTTTGTGCTTATTAAGGATTATATTGATGGGTTGCATTTTACTACTACACATGATGATTTTGATAGATATGATATGCATGTGCTTGCTGCTCCTACTTGCAATTATTATGAGAGAGGAACTATATCTCCACCTCTCTATGTTTCCCACACGATAAAATTGCAAGAAATTGTTTATACTATGCATTGGCCTTTACTTTGTGTGCATGAATTGTTCTTTCATGACATGCTGATGCATAGGAAGAGAGTTAGACTTCTTCATTACATGATATATGTTACTTTATGCTCACTACTAAATTACAAATCATTGCTAATTAAAATTGGCTTTGATATACCTTGGGATCCAGGTGGATTCATTACTTGAGCACTATATGCCTAGCTTAATGGCTTTAAAGAAAGCGCTGCCAGGGAGACAACCCAGAAGTTTTAGAGAGTCATTTATTTCTGTTGAGTGCTTTCATATTGTTTAAAAACAACAAAAATAAATAGGGGAACCCAAAACTTTTCAAAAAGGAAATTGAAAGTGAGAAAGACAAGCATTGTTGAAGTGGGAGAGCTCCTTGAACTTTGTTCATGCTCACGGCAACTTTGTGAATCTTGATTACAGAAACTTTTCAACAAAAATAATTACCCCCTTGTAAAATTTCATTGTATTATAAAAATAATGTGCCAAGGCTTGCCTTTAGGATGTTTACAATACTTGTTGGTTTGTACAGTGCAGGACAGAAACTTTGGCTGTAGTGCGCGATTTTTAATTTTTTACCGGAATGTCAAATGGTTCTGATTAGTTTTGCACTGTCTTTATATACAAAATGTTTATTTTTCCTAATTTTGGTAGAATTTTTCAACTATCATAAGTATGGTGAATGTTCAGATTATTACAGACTGTTCAGTTTTAGACAGATTCTGTTTTTGATGCATAGTTTGCTTGTTTTGATGAAACTATCTTATATCAGTGGATTAAGACATGAAAAAGTTATATTACAGTAGACACAATGCAAAAACAAAATATGAATTGGTTTGCAACAGTACTTAGAGCAATGATTTACTTTATTATACTAACGGATCTTACCGAGTTTTCTGTTGAAGTTTTGTGTGGATGAAGTGTTCGATGATCGGGAAGGTTTCGATGTGAGAAGAAGGAAGAGAGTCAAGAGCTCAAGCTTGGGGATGCCCGAGGCACCCCAAGTAAATATTCAAGGAGACTCAAGCGTCTAAGCTTGGGGATGCCCCGGAAGGCATCCCCTCTTTCTTCAACAAATATCGGTATGTTTTTTGATTCGTTTCGTTCATGCGATATGTGCAAATCTTGGAGCGTCTTTTGCATTTAGATTTCATTTTTATTTTATGCACCATGCTGGTATGAGATAGTCCTTGGTTGATTTATAGAATGCTCATTGCACTTCACTTATATCTTTTGAGTATGGCTTTATAGAATGCTTCATGTGCCTCACTTATATCATTTGAAGCTTGGATTGCCTGTTTCTCTTTACATAGACAACCACCATTTGCAGAATGCTCTTTTGCTTCACTTATATTTGTTAGAGCGTGGGCATATCTTTTGTAGAAAGAATTAAACTCTCATGCTTCACTTATATCTATTTAGAGAGATGACAGGAACTGGTCATTCACATGGTTAGTCATAAAACCCTACATAAAACTTGTAGATCACTGAATATGATATGTTTGATTCCTTGCAATAGTTTTGCGATATAAAGGTGGCGATATTATAGTCGTGCTAGTTGAGTAATTGTGAAATACTTGTGTTGAGGTTTGCAAGTCTCGTAGCATGCACGTATGGTGAACCGTTATGTAACAAAGTTGGAGCATGAGGTGTTTATTGATTGTCTTCCTTATGAGTGGCGGTCGGGGACGAGCGATGGTCTTTTCCTACCAATCTATCCCCCTAGGAGCAGGCGCATTGTACTTTGTTTCGATAGCTAATAGACTTTTGCAATAAGTATGTGAGTTCTTTATGACTAATGTTGAGTCCATGGATTATACGCACTCTCACCCTTCCATCATTGCTAGCCTCTTCGGTACCGTGCATTGCCCTTTCTCACCTCGAGAGTTGGTGCAAATTTCGCCGGTGCATCCAAACCCCATGATACAATACGCTCTATCACACATAAACCTCCTTATATCTTCCTCAAAACAGCCACCATACCTACCTATTATAGCATTTCCATAGACATTCCGAGATATATTGCCATGCAACTTCCATCATCATCATATACATGACTTGAGCATTTATTGTCATATTGCTTTGCATGATCGTAAGATAGCTAGCATGATGTTTTCATGGCTTGTCCGTTTTTTTGATGTCATTACTACGCTAGATCATTGCACATCCTGGTACACTGTTAGAGGCATTCATATAGAGTCATTTCTTTGTTCTAGTCGAGTTGTAATATTGAGTTGTAAGTAAATAAAAGTGTGATGATCATCATTATTAGAGCATTGCCCCAGTGAGGAAAGGATGATGGAGACTATGATTCCCCCACAAGTCGGGATGAGACTCCGGACGAAAAAAAAGAGAAAGGCCAAAAAAAAGAGAAGGCCAAAAAAAAAAACAAAAAAATGAGAGAAAAGGAGAGAAGGGGCAATGTTACTATCCTTTTACCACACTTGTGCTTCAAAGTAGCACCATGTTCTTCATATAGAGAGTCTCTTGAGTTATCACTTTCATATACTAGTGTGAATTTTCATTATAGAACTTGGCTTGTATATTCCAACGATGGGCTTCCTCAAATGCCCTAGGTCTTCATGAGCAAGCAAGTTGGATGCACACCCACTTAGTTTCAGTTTGAGCTTTCATATACTTATAGCTCTAGTGCATCCGTTGCATGGCAATCCCTACTCCTCACATTGACATCAATTGATGGGCATCTACATAGCCCGTTGATTAGCCGCGTCGATGTGAGACTTTCTCCTTTTTTGACTTCTCCACATAACCCCCATCATCATATTCTATTCCACCTATAGTAATATGTCCATGGCTCACGCTCATGTATTGCGTGAAAGTTGAAAAGGTTTGAGAAACGTCAAAAGTATGAAACAATTGCTTGGCTTGTCATCGGGGTTGTGCGTGATGTGAATATTTTGTGTGGTGAAGATGGAGCATAGCCAGACTATATGATTTTGTAGGGATGAGCTTTCTTTGGCTATGTTATTTCAATAAGACATAATTGCTTGGTTGGTATGCTTGAAGTATTATTGTTTTTATGTCAAAGGATAGACTATTGCTTTGAATCACTCGTGTCTTAATATTCATGCCATGATTAGATACATGATCAAGATTATGCTAGGTAGCATTCCACATCAAAAATTATCTTTTTTATCATTTACCTACTCGAGGACGAGCATGAATTAAGCTTAGATGCTGATACGCCTTCGTCAGATCTATAATTTTGATTGTTCCATGCCAATATTCTACAACTTCCATATACTTTTTGGCAACTTTTTATACTATTTTGGGACTAACATATTGATCTAGTGCCCAAGCCGCCTCGTCTCATTGCATGTTTTTGGTTTCGCAGAATATCCATATCAAACGGAATCCAAACGGGATAAAAACGGACGGAGAATTATTTTGGAATATTTGTGATTTTTGGGAAGAAAATCAACACGAGATGGTGCCCGAGGTGGCCACGAGGGTGGGGCCCACGACCACTACAGGCAGGCGCGCCCCCCACCCTCGTGGGCCACCTGTAAGGCAGTTGATGCTCTACTTTGGCTGCAAGAAAGCTAAATTTTGGAAAAAGATCTGGGCGAAGGTTTCAACCCAATCGGAGTTATGGATCTCCGGATATAAAAGAAACAGTGAAAGGACAGCAGGACAGAACGCAGAAACAGAGAGAGACAGAGAGATAGATCCAATCTCGGAGGGGCTCTCGCCCCTCCCACGCCATGGAGGCCAAGGACCAGAGGGGAAACCCTTCTCCCATCTAGGGAGGAGGTCAAGGAAGAAGAAGACGAAGGGCCCCCCTCTCCCCTTCTCTTCCGGTGGCGCCAGAACGCTGTCGTGGCCATCATCATCACCGCAATCTTCACCAACAGCTTCACCGCCATCATCACCAACTCTTCCCCCCTCTATGCAGTGGTGTAACCTCTCTCTTACCCGCTGTAATCTCTACTTAAACATGGTGCTCAATGCTATATTTTATTTCCCAATGATGTATGGCTATCCTATGATGTTTGAGTAGATCCGTTTTGTCCTTTGGGATATTTGATGATCAAGATTGGTTTGAGTTGCTCTCCGTGTCACGCAAGCGTGAGGGATCCTGGCTGTAGGGTTTGCAATATGTTCATGATTTGCTTATGGCGGGTGGCGTGAGTGACAAAAGCACAGACCCGAGTAAGTAGGTTGTTCGCGTATGGGATAAAGAGGACTTGATACTTTAATGCTATGGTTGGGTTTTACCTTAATGATCTTTAGTAGTTGCGGATGCTTGCTAGAGTTCCAATCATAAGTGCATATGATCCAAGTAGAGAAAGTATGTTAGCTTATGCCTCTCCCTCAAATAAAATTGCAATAATGATTACCGGTCTAGTTATCGATTGCCTAGGGACAAATAACTTTCTCGTAAAAAAAGCTCTCTACTAAAACTAATTTAGTTGTGTCTTTATCTAAGCAGCCCCTAGCTTTTATTTATGTGCTCTTTATTTTCTTGCAAACCTATCCAAAAACACCTACAAAGTACTTCTAGTTTTATTCTTGTTCTAGGTAAAGTGAACGTCAAGCGTGTGTAGAGTTGTATCGGTGGTCGATAGAACTTGAGGGAATATTTATGCTACCTTTAGCTCCTCATTGGGTTCGACACTCTTACTTATAGAAAACTGTTGCGATCCCCTATACTTGTGGGTTATCACTGTCTCTAATGCATAATCCCAAAACGATAGTGGTAAATCGGTAAGAGACATCATAGATCGCACCATATCTAATAAAGTACATTATGACGTTCGGACACACCATTACACTGTGGTGTTCCAGGTGGCGTGAGTAGTGAAACTATTTCACATTGTTTTGATTGAAGGCCAAACTCGTAACTCAAATATTTGCCTCTACGATCAGATCGTAGAAACTTTATTTTCTTGTTACGATGATTCTCTACTTCATTCTGAAATTCTTTGAACTTTTCAAATGATTCAGACTTATGTTTCATCAAGTAGATATACCCATATCTGCTCAAATCATCTGTGAAGGTCAGAAAACAATGATACCCGCCGTGAGCCTCAACACTCATTGGACCGCATACATCGGTATGTATTATTTCCAACAAGTCAGTGGCTCGCTCCATTGTTCCGGTGAACGGAGTCTTAGTCATCTTGCCCATGAGGCATGCTTCGCAAGCATCAAAATGATTCATAATCAAGTGATTCCAAAAGCCCATCGGCATGGAGTTTCTTCATGCGCTTTACACCAATATGACCTATACGGCAGTGCCACAAATAAGTTGCACTATCATTATTAACTTTTCATCTTTTGGCTTCAATATTATGAATATGTGTATCACTACGATCAAGATCCAACGAACCATTTTCATTGGGTGTATTACCATAGAAGGTTTTATTCATGTAAACAGAACAACAATTATTCTCTAACTTAAATGAATAACCTATTGCAATAAACATGATCAAATCATATTCATGCTCAACGCAAACACCAAATAACATTTATTTAGGTTTAACACTAATCCTAAAAGTATAGGTAGTGTGCGATGATGATTATATCAATCTTGGAACCACTTCCAACACACATCGTCACTTCACCCTTAACTAGTCTCTGTTAATTCTACAACTCCTGTTTCGAGTTACTACTCTTAGCAACTGAACCAGTATCAAATACCGAGGGGTTGCTATAAACACTAGTAAAGTACACATCAATAACATGTATATCAAATATAGCTTGTTCAATTTGCCATCCTTCTTATCCGCCAAATACTTGGGGTAGTTCCGCTTCTAGTGACCAGTCCCTTTGCAGTAGAAGCACTTAGTCTCAGGCTTAGGTCCAGTCTTGGGC
Organism: Aegilops longissima; assembly: GCA_021605205.1. Lineage (NCBI taxonomy): Eukaryota > Viridiplantae > Streptophyta > Magnoliopsida > Poales > Poaceae > Aegilops > Aegilops longissima. The sequence goes on along the minus strand of CM038677.1, from coordinate 537,030,820 downwards.
TTCTTCACTTGAGCAGCAACTTGCTTGCCGTTCTTCTTGAAGTTCCCCTTCTTCCCTTTGCCCTTTTTCTTGAAACTAGTGGCCTTGTCAACCATCAACACTTGATGTTTTTCTTGATTTCTACCTTCGCCGATTTTAGCATCGCGAAGAGCTTGGGAATTGTTTTCGTCATCCCTTGCATATTATAGTTCATCATGAAGTTCTAGTAACTTGGTGATAGTGACTAGAGAACTTTGTCAATTACTATCTTATCTGGAAGATTAACTCCCACTTGATTGAAGCAATTGTAGTACCCAGACAATCTGAGTACATGCTCACTCGTTGAGCTATTCTCCTCCATCTTGTAGGTGAAGTACTGTCAGAGGTCTCATACCTCTCGACACGGGCATGAGTATGAAATACCAATTTCAACTCTTAGAACATCTTATATGCTCTGTGGCGTTCAAAACGTTTTTGAAGTCCCGGTTCTAAGCCGTAAAGCATGGTGCACTAAACTATCAAGTAGTCATCATACCGAGCTTTACCAAACGTTCATAACGCCTCGATCCGCTCCTCGCAATTGGTCTGTCACCTAGCGGTGCATCAAGGACATAATTCTTCTGTGCAGCAATGAGGATAATCCTCAGATCACGGACCAAGTCCGCAACTTTGCTACTATCATCTTTCAACTTAGTTTTCTCTAGGAACATATCAAAATAAACAGGGGAGCTAAACGCGAGCTATTGATCTACAACATAGATATGCTAATTCTACCAGGACTAAGTTCATGATAAATTAAAGTTCAATTAATCATATTACTTAAGAACTCCCACTTAGATAGACATCCCTCTAATCATCTAAGTGATCACGTGATCCAAATCAACTAAACCATGTCCGATCATCACGTGAGATGGAGTAGTTTTCAATGGTGAACATCACTATGTTGATCATATCTTCTATATGATTCACACTCGACCTTTCGGGGTTAGTGTTCCGAGGCCATATCTACATATGCTAGGCTCGTCAAGTTTAACCCGAGTATTCTGTGTGTGCAAAAACTGGCTTGCACCCATTGTAGATGAACGTAGAGCTTATCACACCCGATCATCACGTGGTGTCCCGACACGACGAACTTTGGCAACGGTGCATACACAGGGAGAACACTTTTATCTTGAAATTTAGTGAGAGATCATCTTATAATGCTATCGTCAATCAAATCAGAATAAGATGCATAAAAGATAAACATCACATGCAATCAATATATGTGACATGATATGGCCATCATCATCTTGTGCCTTTGATCTCCATCTCCAAAACATCATCATGATCTCCATCGTCACCGGCATGACACCATGATCTCCATCATATTGATCTATATCAATGTGTCGTCACATGGTCGTCTCGCCAACTATTGCTCTTGCAACTATTGCTATTGCATAGCGATAAAGTAAAGCAATTATTTGACGCTTGCATCTTATGCAATAAAGAGACAACCATAAGGCTTCTGCCAGTTGCCGATAACTTCAAAAAAAACATGATCATCTCATACAACAACTTATATCTCATCACGTCTTGACCATATCACATCACAACATGCCCTGCAAAAACAAGTTAGACGTCCTCTACTTTGTTGTTGCAAGTTTTAGGTGGTTGCTACGGGCTGAGCAAGAACCGTTCTTACCTACGCATCAAAACCACAACGATAGTTCGTCAAGTTAGTGTTGTTTTAACCTTCGCAAGGACCGGGCGTAGCCACACTCGGTTCAACTAAAGTTGGAGAAACCGACACCGCTAGCCACCTATGTGCAAAGCACGCCGGTAGAACCAGTCTCGTAAGCGCATCTCGTAATGTCGGTCCGGACGCTTCATCCAACAATACCGCCAACCAAAGTATGACATGCTGGTAAGCAGATGACTTGTATCGCCCACAACTCACTTGTGTTCTACTCGTGCATATAACATCTACGCGTAAACCTGGCTCGGATGCCACTGTTGGGGAACGTAGTAATTTCAAAAAATTCCCTACGCACACGCAAGATCATGGTGATGCATAGCAATGAGAGGGGAGAGTGTTGTCCACGTACCCTCGTAGACCGAAAGCGGAAGCGTTAGCACAATGCGGTTGATGTAGTCGTACGTCTTCACGATCCGACCGATCCAAGTACCGAACATATGGCACCTCCGAGTTCAGCACACGCTCAACTCGATGACGTCCCACAAACTCTGATCCAGCAGAGCTTCACGGGAGAGTTGCGTCAGCACGACGGCGTGGTGACGGTGATGATGATGCTACCGACGCAAGGCTTCGCCTAAGCACCGCTACGATATGATCGAGGTGGAATATGGTGGAGGGGGGCACCGCACACGGCTAAGAGATCAAGAGATCAATTGTTGTGTCTAGCGGTGCCCCCTGCCCCCGTATATAAAGGACCAGGGGGAGGAGGCAGCCGGCCAGGGGAGGGCACGCCAGGGAGGAGTCCTACTCCCACCGGGAGTAGGACTCCCTCTTTTCCTAGTTGGAGTAGGAGGGGGAAAGGAAGGGAAGGAGAGAGGGGAAGGAAAGGGGGCGCCGCCCCCCCTCCTTGTCCAATTCGGACTAGAGGGGGAGGGCACGCGCGGCCAGCCCTAGTCGCCCCTCCTCTTCTCCACTAAGGCCCATCTTGGTCCATTAAACTCCCCGGGGGGTTCCGGTAACCCCCCGGTAATCCGGTATATGTCCGAAACTCCCCGAAACCATTCCGGTGACCGAACATAGTCGTCCAATATATCGATCTTTATGTCTCGACCATTTCGAGACTCCTCTTCATGTCCGTGATCACATCCGGGACACTGAACAACCTTCGGTACATCAAAACACAAAAACTCATAATACAATCGTCACTGAAACTTTAAGCGTGCGGACCCTATGGGTTCGAGAACAATGTAGACATGACCGAGACACGTCTCCGGTCAATAAACAATAGCGGAACCTGGATGCTCATATTGGCTCCTACATATTCTACGAAGATCTTTATCGGTCAAACCGCATAACAACATACGTTGTTCCCTTTGTCATCGGTATGTTACTTGCCCGAGATTTGATCGTCGATATCGCAATACCTAGTTCAATCTCGTTACCGGCAAGTCTCTTTACTCGTTCCGCAATACATCATCTCGCAACTAACTCATTAGTTACAATGCTTGCAAGGCTTATAGTGATGTGCATTAGCGAGTGGGCCCAGAGATACCTCTTCGACAATCGGAGTGAAAAATCCTGATCTCGAAATACGCCAACCCAACAAGTGCCTTCGGAGACACCTGTAGATCACCTTTATAATCACCCAGTTACGTTGTGACGTTTGGTAGCACACAAAGTGGTCCTCCGGTAAAAGGGAGTTGCATAATCTCATAGTCATAGGAACATGTATAAGTCATGAAGAAAGCAATAGCAACATACTAAACAATCAAGTGCTAAGCTAACGGAATGGGTCAAGTCATTCACATCATTCTCCTAAGGATGTGGTCCCGTTAATCAAATGACAACTCATGTCTATGGCTAGGAAAGTTAACCATCTTTGATTTAACGAGCTATTCAAGTAGAGGCATACTAGTGACACTTTGTTTGTCTATGTATTCGCACATGTAGTAAGTTTCCGGTTAATACAATTCTAGCATGAATAATAAACATTTATCATGATATAAGGAAATATAAATATCAACTTTATTATTGCCTCTAGGGCATATTTCCTTCAATAGGTGCCCGCCCATTTGCGGTATTGGGAGTGGCTAGGGGTGATGTAGTATAAGACATATCGTCGGCATCTTCATCCGTATCAACGGCCTCCTCGAAGGCATAGTCCAGTACGTCGGTTAAATTCTTGACTGTAGCGACTAGGTGGGTGCGCCAAAAAATTCACACTTATGGATTTACATCGAATATGATTGTAGACTGAGGTCTGATCATCCGAGATTCCAAGGCTCTGAATTCGATCTAACTTCTCATTCAGGAGGGTAAGGTCGGCCTTTCCCATCTCTTGAAAGTAGGCGGGGCTCACCTAAAGTTTGCCTGTGGCGCTAACTGATGTGGCCTCGGGGTTTTCGCTAGTTGGGTCTGACGCCTGCTCCTGTAAAGCGGTGCTCGGATCCGAGCTAGAAGTCAGATCTGTTGGGGATATAACTATTTGTATAACCCGCCCAGGAGGGGCCGGGTTACGCAATGGAGATTCATCATATGAAGCCCAATGTTGGATTTCGGGTTCCGGCAGACCCTTAAGGTTCGAACTCTGGGGTGCGCGCGGAGATCCAACCCTCCACCGTCTCGTACCTCACCGAATTGCAGGGACCTAAACTACTAGCAAGAACAACACAAGAGACGCAAGATTTATACTGGTTCAGGCCACCATCGTGGTGTAATACCCTACCCAAAGGTGGTGTGTGGATTGCCTCTGGGGCTGATGAAGAACAGTACAGGGAAGAACAGCCTCGCGAGGGTCTGTTCTTGGTGGGAGCGATGAACTGCTAAGTGGTATCCCGTCGCTCTAGCTTGAGGATCGGGTCCCTATCTCTCTCTCTGGATTCCGAATGGCGGATCCTTCGTCTTCCTCCTATGGTGGCTAGCTCTACTTATATAGACGAAGGCCCTGGGCCTCTTCCCAAATATTGAGCGGGAAGGGCGCCAACAATTGGCCATTTTGAAGGGGAACAGCGGGTACACTTATCCCGACTAAAGTTGGTCCTCGCCGCCAAAGGCTCGTGATGACGCCTGCTTGGGCTCCACGATGACTGCATTCCAGCCGTTGGGGCTGGTCTTGGTCTTGTTGCACCGAAACGGATGCCTTTGCTTGATGCTCTTGCCTGCGCTTGCTCCCTTTGCACCAAAGAGGAAAGGAGGACGCTGCGCGGGTTGGCGCCCTTGGTCGTCATGGCTTGCGTCATGGGCACCTCGCGAGGTACCCTGCCTTGAACTCTCCGCCTCCTCGTGAGCCAGCCTGACGAGGCGGTGCCTGAGGAAGCTCTTGGTTGTCCGCCCCGCGAGGCTTGGCCCCTCGCAAGGGTCTTGAGCTTGTGTTGATGAAGATGGGCTGTCCTGGGCCTCCTTTGAGCCATGCCGCAGGCCGCAGTGCAAGTCTGGGACCCCTGCTCCTGCAACACCGACAAGAGCCCCGGGCCACACGGCACGCCCAAATTGGCCGAGCAGAGGCGAAGGGCAAGCGGCGTCATGGGCCCTAACAGCCTGCGGCCTTGGGCGCCGCATGGCGGTTGATTGGACGTGGGAGCCTGCTCCCCCACAACGCCTTGGTAACCGCCCGGATTCGACAGGTCCTTGCATGCAGAGTTGGGCATGATGGCCGGTGATCGTGGAGGCCGACGGTTGGCCTCCGCCGGCTATAGGAACGGCGCGCGCCCTTCCAGTCTATCCCTCTTGTCTCTCCATCTTCTCCATGGCTCCACCAAGGAAGTTCTCGGCCGCGGAGAAGGGGAAGGGCCGCCAGGTCATATCTTCCTCTCCTCCGCCTGCGTGGTCGAGGTCGCCTCGCAGCACCCGTGGCCTCCACGGCGGTCTCCCGCGGTCGTGGGGGAGGCTCTCAGCGTGGTGACGAGCGGCTGGCCATGGTTGGAGGGTGTGCCCCGGCCACTCGTCCCCCGAGGCCGCGCCTCCATGCTGCTGAAGCGCTGCCGGAGTTCATGGTGAGGGCGGAGGAGCCGTCCAGCGTCCGGCTTCAGCTCCCGTGCTTCCTCCTGGGTGAGCTCCCAGATGGCGCCCTGAGTGGCCTCTGGCTCCAGGCAGATGGGTGTTGCAGCCGGGCTTCGTGGGCTTCTCCGAGGTCTCGCTGCAGGAACCTGCCTCGCCCGCTGGCCGGCAGACGTTCACAGGCGTGGCGTGGTCTCCGCCGCCGGTGCTCCCTGCACTTCAAGTATGATGGCGACGCCACCCTCTATGTGAGGGTGTTTGGGGAAGACGGCCGCCGCATGGGGTGCTTCCCTGAGGGCGATGACCGCGGTCGAGGACTCAGCCCCGGCGCGGGCGGAGAGGGCAGAGCGCGGGCGGCTGGCGATGCCCGCGACTCCTCACGCTTCGCCAGCTCTTCTTCAGGTGGCGATTCTTCCAGCAGCGGCCGCGCCTGCTTGTGGGGTGGCAGCGGGTCCGCTCGCCGCCACGCCCCGGTGAAGCGCGAGATGGTGTCCGACTGAGCTCCGGAGGCGGCCGGGGCCTCCCAAGAGAGCCGACACGGGGCATGCTTCACCTGCTTTTGTCCTTTTCCTTCCTTTTCTCCTGCGTAAAAAGGGAACAATGTGTGGCCCCGTGGGGGCATGTTTAGGGCAACACCGTTAATTATTGTACTGCTTTTGTTATCCCGACATCGCTCCTTCCGTCAGGCGCCCATTCGCAAGTGGATCTCGGTCGTGGCATGGGGCGACCGACCCGCCCCTGTTCAGCGTTGCAGCTGCCCGTGGGGCATGGTCGAGGGGTGCTCCAGCTGTGGACCAGGGTCGTGAGAAACTTGAGCGATAGGGGTAGGAACACCAGCTGGGCTCCCGAGGCTTCGCCATGAGTCCCCGCGCAAGAGAAATCAAGGCAGGAGGGCTAAAAAGATCAAGAACCACGGACCAAAAGGGCGATAGTTTCGATAAAACTTCAAATGGGAATAACCAGCCAACTGCAGAAAGCAATGAAAAGCCGCGTCCGCACCTAGTCTAGTCTTGGACGCTCTTCTCACCAATAGCAGCTAAGTGCTACTATCGGGCGTGAGGATTTGAGCCTCGGGGCCCGAGGCCGCACCTCGAGACTCCGGGCGGTACAGCCCCACTCATTATTACGTGTAAGTGCATCTAGTGCCCCTTAGTGATTTTGGTGGATTGAAGACTTATAGGTTAAGGAACTAATGCGCTTGTGAGTGTACACAGGTCTATAAGTCTATGAGGAGTTTGATATTTACAGAGAAAGTCGAATTCTAAAAATGAAGTTCTTCGATCAAGACTTTGATATTTTGAAGACTTTCTCAAGACTTTGAAAGTGAAGAAATTGGTGTGACCTTGAAGACTTGGTATTCATTTGAGGAACATGAAGCGTGAAGACTTTTGTTTTCGTAGTTTCATTTTCTTTCTTGAGTCATAGGAAACACCGTCATCGTTAAAGGTGGTCGAGGAAATACTAAGGAAAAATTTCCATGTGATGCTCAACTCAAAATCCTACACCTACCAATCCCTTCGAGTGAAGCCTTTGAAATCTCATACAGCTTCAGTCAATTTCTTCAAAGGATGAGACGAAGTTCTTCCGTCGCCGAGGAATTTGTTCTAACCGAGGAGTTAGGAATTCGCCAAAGGCGGATTGCCTACACAAGTGAGGAACATGATAGCCCCGAGGAATTTGAGATTCAAATTTCCGACCGTTCTTTGTCTTCTTGCGCCACCTGTCCCAAAATATCTTATCCACCTAACGGTCATATCATTGAAGGGCATTTATGTCTTATCAAGTCGGGCAGCTCCCTAGGCTATAAATAGCCGCCCCCTACAACCACTAGCTGGTTGGCTGCTCCGAGAGAACTTGACACTTGTCATTTGAGAGCAACCCATCCTCCGAGGACTTTGAGCGAAAATCATCAAGTGAGGAAAAACCCAAAAACCAAACCCCTACAAACCCAAAGTGACTGAGCATCACTGAAGAGATTGATCCTGCGTGGATCCGACGCTTGTTACCTTTGAAGACTGTGCTTCTTCCAGACGGTTAGGCGTCATGGTCTAGAGCATCCAAGAGGAATTGTGGATCGCCGAGTGACCAAGTCTGTGAAGGTTTGGAAGTCGCCTGAAGACTTACTGTCGGGGACATACCCCGCGGTGTAAACCGCCGGAAGTTAACCCGCCGGACTTGGCGGTTTATTTGAGACCCACGAGACTTGGCGGTTCACGACTCATTGGTAATCCGCAAAGGGTGCGAGGAGCGATAAGACTCTGGTGGCCCAACCAAGCGGTTCATGAAGGCCGGTTCATACTATGGTGGGCCGGTTTAAGAGGAAAGGCATAAGGAATATTTGTCTTACAAGGAGTTAAGACTTGGACTTGTATCCGGTTTGTATTAGAGATAGACTAGTCCTAATCCTAATAGGACTCCACATGTAACCTGCCCCTTCAACATATATAAGGAGGGGCAGGGCTCCCCAAAGAGGGACAGGCTACAAGCAAGAAGAAACAATCTTAGGGCTAGACACAAAGAGGAGAGCTGGTTTACGGCGACTCTGTAACACCCCGGATGTAACTTTCCTTATTTGTAACTCCAACTCTTGCCATTTTCGGCATTGTGATATGATATTCCCTCCGTGGTTGGGTTTTTCTTCATTTTGCTTTATTTCCATGTCATGCATTTCATATCATGTCATCATGCGCATCGCATTTGCATACGTGTTCGCCTCATGATTCCGAGCATTTTCCCGTTGTCCGCTTTTGCAATCCGCTCTTATGTCCCCCGCGCCCCTTTTACATTTTTCCATGAGCGGTACTAAACTTTCTCGGAATGGACCGAGGTTTGTCAAGTGGCCTTGGTACACCACCGTAGACCACCTGTCAAGTTTCGGTCATTTGGAGCTCGCTTGGTACTCCAACGGTTAACCGCACTCTCGCAAAGGCCTCTTTTAAGTTGCAGCCCAACACCCTTCAAAACAGCCCAATAACCCATCTAAGTCACTTTCATGCTCTCCGTCGTCGGATCACGATCGTGTGGGCGAAAACCGCACCTCATTTGGAGCTTCCTAGCTCCCTCTACCTATAAATATGCATCTCCTCCAACCGGCGAAACCCTAGCATTTTTCCTCTCTCCGCCGACGGAACCGGACGGCCGGACACGTCCGCCCGCCCACGGACGAATCAGCACACGCCACGTGGGCACCACCCCCACATCGCCGCCGACCCCTGCTGGGTTCATGAGGGTCTGTGGCGGGGGCCCTCCCGCCCGCCGCCCCCGCTGGCTGCGCCCCAGCTCCTCCGCCTCCGCCTCCGCCTCGCTGCTGCCCGCCGCGCCGCCACGCCCGCCGGCCGCCACGGTCGCCATCACTCACTGCCACGCGCCATCCTCGCCGCCGCCGCCTGGCTCCGCCCCGTCTCTCGCCTCATTGCCGCCGCCGAGGTCGCCCCTTCTCCTCCGCCGCCGCCGTCTCCGTCTTCTCCGGCGAGCCGCCTCGCCGATCCGAACTGGCCAGATCCAGATCGGGTTGACTTCTTCTCCCCAAATCCTCTAAGTCTTTTCCTGTGATTATTTTATTGCATTTTCTTCATGCCATAACTCGCACTGTGGTCTGCTTTGCGAGTAGCATACCAATTGTTCGCCTCGATGAGTAGATCATTTCATCTCATTGCATCATTTTCATTTGAGCTCATCTAGATGCCCGAAATACTGTTATAAGAGGGCTATGTGATGTTAGTTTCAGATTCTTATCAGAACATGCACTTTTGTCATTTTTGCCATGATTGATGTGTGCATCCTATGATCTTGAGTCCTACATGTGTTTTGTAATATGCCATGCCATATTTACAGGGGTGTATGCCATGTATTTTTGTGATCTCTGTGGTGACTAGCACAAGCATGCAAACTAGGCTTCATGATGTTGCTGATTTCAGCCCTGTTTTGCTGATATTTTTATGCCATGTTAACTTGATGCTACCGAGAGACCCATGCATATATTGAGATACTTCAGTAAGGATGTTTTGAACATATGGTTATGCTCTATCCATCCATGCCCTTGTTTGCAATTATGGAGTGCCATAGCTTGAGTCAATCGAGCTCTACTTTTGCTATAAAATGTTTCATGGCAGATTGGTTACATGTTATTCAATTTTGCCAAGGTTGTTGTAGTTGATCCGTGTATGCTATAATGTTGTTCTTGCCATGTATAGCTTATATGCCATGTCTTCTTGATGGATGTATGCTTAGTTTATCATGTAATGCTCTGTAGTGAGTGCATCGAGCTATTAAACATGCCTACTTGTTATCTGTTTTTGTCATGCCCTGTTTGCTGAATCTGTTAACGAAACTTGCTATATTGACATGGGTGCTATTACATTTTCTGTTCCCTTTTGGCTCATGGTCAGTAAGGGACTTTTGTTCTATGCTTTGAGTAGATTCATGTCATGCCTTGTTTTGCTATTATAAGTTCCTATAGCATGTCGTTTGCTTGCTCTGAACATTGCTTCCTGATGCTGATTTTGCCATGTTTAGTACTTTCACCAAGTCTGTGAAGCTGATATGTTTTGCACTTTTGCCATGCTTGTTTGGACCTGTTATGATGTGATTTAGCCGTAGCTCAGTGTTCATCTTTTGTCAAGCATCCTGAGTAGGTCACTGCCATATGCTTTGTTGGCACGTTTGGGTGCAGTAGCTTAATTTCTTGTTGCTTGCTATGTGGCATCGTGTCATTAATGGCAGATTTGTGCCATTCTTGTTTTGCTTGTCATTTGCAAACCGTGCATCCGATTCCGTGATCTTTATATCGATTTCAACCAAATCATCTCATTTTCCAGCGGCATACTTGGTTTGCCAAGTTGATGCCTGGTTCATCTTTTTCCTTCCGAGCACGCATATGCATTGCATATCACTTCTCGCATATCATGCCATGTTTTGCATCATGTTGCTTGTGCATTGCACCGTGATTTATTGTGGTTCCTTTGTTTGTGTTCTTGCTTTGGGTAGAGCCGGGAGATGAGTACGTGAACGAGGAACATGTTGAGAACGCTTACGAGGATCAAGCTTTCGACAACTCTGAGAACTTTGCAGGCAAGATGACCATACCCTCGAAATCATTTCTATCTTTGCTTGCTAGATGCTCGCTCTTTTGCTATGCCTATGCTACGATGCCTATCATTTGCTATATCATGCCACCCATATTGCCATGTCAAACCTCTAACCATCCTCTCCTAGCAAACCGCTGATTGGCTATGTTACCGCTTTGCTCAGCCCCTCTTATAGCGCTGCTAGTTGCGGTGAAGATGAAGTTTGTTCCTTGTTGAACATGGAGATGTTGTTCCTGTTGGAACATGCTTACTTGTTGGGGATATCACAATATATCTGCTATAATTAATGCATCTATATACTTGGTAAAGGGTGGAAGGCTCGGCCTTATGCCCGGTGTTTTGTTCCACTCTTGCCGCCTAGTTTCCGCCATACCGTGTTATGTTCCTTGATTTCGCTCCTTACACGGTTGGGTGATTTATGGGACCCCTTGACAGTTCGCTTTGAATAAGACTCCTCCGTAAAGGCCCAACTTTGGTTTTACCATTTGCCACCTAAGCCTTTTTCCCCGGTTTTCGCGAGCCCGAGGGTCATCTTTATTTTAACCCCCCCCGACCAGTGCTCCTTCGAGTGCTGGCCCAAACGAGCAGATCAGGGCCACCACGGGAAACTCGAGGCTTGGTTTTACTCAGAGGATGTCTCATCCGGATGTGCCCCGAGAACGAGATATGTGCAGCTTCCTATCGGGATTTGTCGGCACAATCGGGCGGCTTTGCTGGTCTTGTTTTATTATCGTCGAAATGTCTTGTAGTCCGGGATTCCGAGATCGATCGGGTCTTCCCGGTAGAAGGAATATCCTTCGCTGACCGTGAGAGCTTATAATGGGCTGTTGGGACACCCTGCAGGTATTATCTTTCGGAAGCCGTGCCCGCGTTATGAGGCAGATGGGAATTTGTTAATGTCCGGTTGTAGAAAACCCGGTTGACCTTATTTAAAATACACATCAACGCGTGGTAACCGTGATGGTCTCTTCTCGGAGTCCGGAAGTGAACACGTGTTGGAGTAATGTTTGACGAAGTATTTCAGATCACTTCTTGATCACTACTAGCTTCACGACCGCGCCTTTGCTTCTCCTCTCGCTCTCTTTTGCGAATGTAGCCACCATATATGCTAGTCGCTGCTGCAGCTCCACCTCACAACTCTGTCCTTCCTATAAGCTTAAATAGTCTTGATCTCGCTGGTGTGAGATTGCTGAGTCCCCATGACTCACAGATTCTACCAAAACAGTTGCAGTGCCGACGATGCCAAGTGATGACGAACCGAGCTCAAGTGGGAGTTCGACGAGGAACGTGGTCGTTACTATGTGTCTTTTCCCGATGATCGTAGTGGAGCCAGCTTGGGACGATTGGGGATCTGTAGCATTTGGGGTATCTTCTTTTATTTTGGTTCCGTAGTCGGACCTTGAGTGTAATCTGGATGATGGATGTTTATTTATGTATTGTGTGAAGTGGCAATCGTAAGCCAACTATGTATCTCTTTCCTTATGTATTACATGGGTTGTGTGAAGATTACCTCACTTGCGACATTGCTTTCAATGCGGTTATGCCTCTAAGTCGTGCTTCGACACGTGGGAGATATAGCCGCATCGAGGGCGCTATGTTGGTATCGAGCCTTCCCGACTTAGGAGCCCCTCGCTGATTGTTTGTCATGCGTTGTTGAGTCTAGAACAAAAATGTTTTGAGTCTTAGGATTATATATATCGAGAGTAGGATTCTTTTACTCCCCAGTCCCTTCGCCGCTCGTGAGGTCTCCCGACGAGAAGTTTTGACTCTCCTCTCCTCAAATTTCACTAAAAATTTTTAGGATCACGCCGGTATCTTGGAATCGTTCCGATGGTTTTGTGACGAGAACATTGTTCTTGGTGCCTCCCGACATTTAGGGGTTGTGGCGGTGTCCCGGGAGTTGAGCTCCGAGGTGTTGTCGCCACAATTTTATTGTTGCAGTCTCGAATACTGAGCTTTGCCGACATCGAAAATCTCTTTTGTACAGCTTGTTGGTGAGATAACCCGATAACCCAAAGATCGGGCGAGCTCGAGTATTGCCATGACTCAGATAACGGATGCTTTTCAAGGTCGAGGTACACGATTTCGAAGGTTTCTTGGTTATGTGTTGACGGATGGATACAATTTGGATCTAGGTATTGTTAGTTTGGGTGATATATTTTGTGTCCCTGATCCCCAACACCGATTGCATAACCGTAAAGTTTCGGAGTTTATAGGTGGGATTCAAGTAGCTCCTAGCATTTCTTCCCGCAGATATTTGGTTTGTGATTGGGTAACCCTTACCACTTATTTGTTCCATCGTATTCTTGTTATTTTTTTCATCAACCGTTAATCAAGCGGCTTCTCACCTTAATGGACGGTGATGTTAGCTTTTGGAATTCATTCGCTCATCCTTGTTCAATGTTTATTGTGAAGACTATATGTTGCAATTTCTATCCGTTGATTCAACTTGTCTATCTGCTCATCAAAGTGCTAACGGATGTCACCCTCTTCAGATGGCTCCGCCAACGCGCCTCAATCCGGAACGCAATGATGGGAGTCAGTCGAACCCTCCACCTCCACCTCCGCCTCCGGAGGCATGGCAAGCTATCATGGCAGCCACCAATGCCAATGCTCAGATGATTTTGCAACTCTTGCAAGAGCGTAACCAAGGGCAAGGCGATCAAGGAAATCAAGGTCAAGGCAACAACCAGCCGCACTTTGCTACCCTCAATCAGTTCCTCGCTAATCAGCCGAAGTCTTTCAGTTTCTGTGTCGAGGCCACAGACGCCGACGATTGGCCTGTGGACATCTGCAAACATTTTGAATGTAGCAATGTCGACCGAGGACTTTGTCAAGTTTGCTTCGCTTCAACTCAAGGACCAAGCTGCCGAGTGGTACTAGCAATACAAAGATTCCAGGGAGGTCGTAATTACTCGGGATGAGTTCCACGAGACTTCAGAGCTCACCACATTCCAAAAGTGTTGTTAGAGCAAGCGTGAGGAGTTCCGCAATCTCAAGCAAGGCAACATGTCTGTGTATCAATACAATATCCAGTTCGAAACTCGCCGCTTTGCTAAGCAAGACGTCCACGATGAAAAGAGTATGATCTATCAATTCAGAGGTGGTCTCAGAGAAGATCTGCAATTAGCTCTCGTGCTTTTGAGCCGTAAAAGTATGATGAATTCTACAACATGGCATCAAGCAAGAAGCTACCCAGCTCAAATGTGAGGCATCTAAGAAGAGAATCAGGGATGCAGTTCAGTCTTCTTCTTCCTCTCAAGTGGCAGCTAAGCAGCAAAAGTTCTACCTTCCTCCTCCTCCGCTCACAAATTTATCGCCAGAAGAATTCAGGTGGTCATGGATCTTCCCACCCACCCAACCCAAAGCTATCGTAACAAGTCTAATTCTCAAGCTCCAAAGTCAAATGCTCCTTATCAACGTCCGCCTCGTGAGGTGACTTGCCAAAAGTGTCGTGAGAAGGTCACTATGAGAACAAGTGCTTCAACCAAAGGCGCCTTCCGCCTCCTCCTCTGTGAAATCTCCAAGCAATGCAAAGGTCAAGCATAATCCCAAATCTGCAAAGGTGAACATGATGAATGCAGCAAAGCGGAGGAATCTACCGATGTGATAATGGGTAATCTCTCGCTAATGATATCCTGCAAAAGTCTTATTTGATACCGTGCATCGCATTCTTTCATGTCATATCCTTTTGCATCAAGCACAATGTTGACACAGGGATTTTGTCCAAAGTTATGCAAGTTGTTTCTCCCGAAAGCTTATGACTTCTAGTTTGGTTGCTCCTGATGTCTCTATCAAGATGGGCGACTATAGATTTCTGCTAAACCAATTGTTCTTGGTGACTCGGATATTGATCTTATTCTCGGATGGATCGGCTTTCAAAGACAAATCTCAGCTTGATTGTGCTGCTGGGAAATTCAATTGACTCACTCTTCTAATGATGTGATCATCTATGCCGCCGTGATGAAACCATTCGGTTGTTTTCTCTCAATGAGAAGGGCGAATTGGATGCTATCTCTCGATTCCAAATGCTTGTGAGTAGCAAGATGTCTTTCCGTAAGAGCTTCCAGAATGCCTCCTCATCGCCCGCTTGAGTTCGTTATCGATCTTGAGCCCGCATCGAACCCGCTTGCAAGCGCCCATACAAGCTTGGACCTAATGAGCTGAAGGAATTGAAGAAGCAGCTCGATGAACAAGAGCGTCTGGGTTTGATCGCACCGAGTTCATCTCCTTGGGGTTGTGGTGTTCTTTTGTCCGAAGAAGGATGGCACGGACCGACTGCAAGCGCCGATTACCGTCCATTGAATAAGAAGACAATCAAGAACAAGTATCCACTTCCCAACATCAATGAGCTTTTCGAGCAACTCAAAGGTGCTAAAGTGTTCTCCATGCTTGACCTTCGATGGGTTATCATCAGATTCGCATTCGTGAACAAGATATTCCCAAGACAGATTCGTAACAAGCTTTGGTTCTTATGAATATACTTGTCATGTATTTCGCCTTGTCAATGCTCCTCCAACATTCTCTCGGATGATGAACTTCATCTTCAACCCTACACCAATGAATTCGCCTTGGTCTATCTTGATGATATTTTGGTCTTCTCCAAGAATAAGAAGGATCATGCCAAACATTTGCGATTGGTGCTAGACAAGCTCAGAGAGCACAATTCTATGCGAAGTTCTCCAAATGTGAATTTTGGCTTGATGAAGTTCTTTATCTTGGTCATATCATCTCCGCCAAGGGCATCGCTGTTAATCCCGAGAAGGTGTCTGCAGTTGTAAATTGGGAACCTCCTCAGAATGTCAAGCAGCTTCGCAGTTTTCTTGGTCTTGCAAGCTATTGCCGAAGATTCGTTGAGAACTTCTCTAAGATTGCAAAGCCTCTTTCCAACCTCCTCCGAAGCATGTGAAGTATGTCCGGTCTCCCGAGTGTGACGTTGCTTTCAATACTCTCAAAGAGAAACTCGTCACAGCTCCCTGCCTTGACTCCTCCGATGAATCCAAGCCATTCAAGTTTTCGTGATGCTTCTCTTCAAGGCCTCGGTCTGTGTTAATGCAAGAGAAGAGAGTTGTGGCCTACACCTCTCGCCATTGAAGCTCAACGAAAAGAACTACCCCACTCACGATCTTGAGTTGGCGGCAGTTGTCCATGCATTGATAACATGGAGACATCTCTTGTTGGGAAGGAAAGTGGACATATTCACCGATCACAAGAGCCTCAAGTATATCTTCACTCAACCCAACCTCAACCTCAGGCAGACTCGATGGGTCGAAATGATTCAAGAGTACAACCCAAGTATTGAATATACTCCGGGCAAGGCCAATGTGATTGCAGATGCTTTGAGCAGGAAGGCTTATTGCAACAATTTAATCCTCAAGCCCTTCCAACCGGATCTCTGTGAAGCTTTCCGCAAGCTGAATCTTCAAGTTGTTCCTCAAGGCCTTCTTGCCAACCTCATAGTCTCTCCTACTTTGGAAGACCAAATTCGTGAGGCTCAACTCCTGGATACCATGGTGAAAAAGGTGAAACGTGGTATCGACAAGGGCATTTCCAAGTACAAGTGCTTCCACATTGATGACAAAGATACTCTTTTCTTCGAGGACCGGATTGTGGTTCCTAAGGGTGATCTACGTAAAGTCATTATGAACGAGGCGCACAATTCGCTCCTATCCATTCATCCTGGAAGTACGAAGATGTACCATGACCTCAAGCAGTCATATTGGTGGACTCGAATGAAGCGAGAAATTGCTCAATTCGTGAATGAGTGTGATGTCTGCAGAAGAGTGAAAGCAGAACACCAACGACCAGCTGGTCTCCTCCAACCTCTTGCTATTCCATAATGGAAGTTTGATCATATTGAGATGGACTTCGTGACTGGATTTCCAAATTCCAAGCGTGGAAATGATGCTATCTTCGTTGTCATTGACAAGCTTACTAAAGTGGCTCATTTTCTTCCTATCAAAGAATCTATCACAGCAGCTCGGTTGGCGAGCTATACACCTCCAGATTGTCTCCTTGCACGGCATTCCACAAGTGATCTCTTCGCACCGTGGCAGCATCTTTACCTCCAAGTTTTGGGATTCTTTTCAGAAGGCCATGGGCACAAACATTCGTTTCAGCACAGCTTTCCATCCTCAAACAAGTCGCCAAGTCGAGCGAGTCAATCAAATCCTTGAAGATATGCTCAGGGCTTGTGTCATTTCCTTCGGTATGAAGTGGGAAGATTGTCTTCCATATGCCGAAGTTCTCCTACAACAACAGCTTCCAAGCGAGTTCGGCAAGGCCCCATTCGAAATTCTCTATGGCGAAAGTGCCATACTCCTCTCAATTGGTCCGAGACAGGTGAACGCCAACTTCATGGCAACGACTTGATCACGAAGTCAAGAAATGTGCAAAGTCATTCGTGAGAATCTCAAAGCCGCGCAATCGCGCGGAAAGAGCTATTATGATGACAAGCACCGTGATGTGGCTTTTGAAATCGGAGACCATGTCTACCTCCGCCTCTCCAATGAAAGGCACTCGTCGCTTCGGTATCAAAGGGAAGCTTGCCCCTAGATACGTGGGTCCTTTCAAGATCAGTGGCAAAAGAGGCGATCTCGCCTATCAACTTGAGCTTCCGTCCAACTTCGCGAACATGCACGATGTATTTCACGTGTCACAGCTTCGCAAGTACTTCAAGACTCCTGAGCGCACTATCAACTTCGAAGAGATTGACCTCCAAGAAGATCTCTCTTATCATGAGCACCCCGTTGCTATTCTTGAAGAAACCGAGCGCAAGACTCGCAACAAGTCAATCAAATTCCTGAAAGTGAAGTGGTCACACCATTCCGACCGAGAAGCCACCGGGGCGCGAGGATCACCTCCGCTCAATATCCGAGTTCTTTCAGTCCTAGATCTCGGACGAGATCCTCTTGTAGTGGTGGAGTGTTGTAACACCCGGATGTAACTTTCCTTATTTGTAACTCCAACTCTTGCCATTTTCGCATTGTGATATGATATTCCTCCGTGGTTGGGTTTTTTCTTCATTTTATTTTGTCCATGTCATGCATTTCATATCATGTCATCATGCGCATCGCATTTGCATACGTGTTCGCCTCATGATTCCGAGCATTTTCCCGTTGTCCGCTTTTGCAATCCGCACTCCTATGTCCCCGGCGCCCCTTTTACATTTTTCCGTGAGCGGTACTAAACTTTCTCGAATGGACCGAGGTTTGTCAAGTGGCCTTGGTACACCACCGTAGACCACCTGTCAAGTTTCGGTCATTTGGAGCTCGCTTTGGTACTCCAACGGTTAACCGCACTCTCGCAAAGGCCTCTTTTAAGTTGCAGCCCAACACCCTTCAAAACAGCCCAATAACCCATCTAAGTCACTTCCATGCTCTCCGTCGTCGGATCACGATCGTGGGCGAAAACCGACCTCATTTGGAGCTTCCTAGCTCCTCTACCTATAAATATGCATCTCCTCCAAATCCGGCGAAACCCTAGCATTTTTCCTCTCCGCGCCACGGACGAAATCCGGACGGCCGGACACGTCCGCTTCGCGCGCCCGGACGAACCGTCGCTGCCACGTGGGCACCATACCCCACATCGCCGCCGACCCAGCTGGCCCATGAGGCCTGCGGGGCCCTCCCGGCCCGACCGCCACCGCCCGCCATCAGGCCGCCCGCGCCCCCGCTCCTCCGCGCCTCCGCCCGCACATTGCCGCCCGCCGCCCGGCCGCCGTGCCGCCCTCGCCCGGCCGCCGCCCGTCGCCCGCCTCGCCGCGCCACCGCCATGCCGCCCGCCTCGGCGGCCGCCCCTCCTCCTCCGCCCGGCCCCGTCGCCCAGTCGCCGCCCGCCTCTCCTCCGCCCGGCCGCCCGTCTCCGTCTTCTCCGGCGAGCCGCCTCTCGCCTCGATCCGAACTGGGCCAGATCCAGATCGGGTTGACTTCTTCTCCCCCCGAATCCTCTAAGTCTTTTCACTGTGATTATTTTATTGCATTTTCTTCATGCCATAACTCTGTACATGTGGCTCCGTTTGGGGCGTATAGCATACAGAATTGTTCGTCCCGATGGGTAGATCATTTCATCTCATTGCATCATTTTCATTTGAGCTCATCTTGATGCCCGAAATGCTGTTAGAAGAGGGCTATGTGATGTTAGTTTCAGATTCTTATCAGAACATGCACTTTTGTCATTTTTGCCATGATTGATGTGTGCATCCTATGATCTTGAGTCCTACATGTGTTTTGTAATATGCCATGCCATCTTTACAGGGGTGTATGCCATGTATTTTTGTGATCTCTGTGGTGACTAGCACAAGCATGCAAACTAGGCTTCATGATGTTGCTGATTTCAGCCCTGTTTTGCTGATATTTTTATGACATGTTAACTTGATGCTACCGAGAGATCCATGCATATCTTGAGATACTTCAGTAAGGATGTTTTGAACATATGGTTATGCTCTATCCATCCATGCCCTTTTTTGCAATTATGGAGTGCCATAGCTTGAGTCAATCGAGCTCTACTTTTGCTATAAAATGTTTCCTGACAGATTGGTTACATGTTATTCAATTTTGCCAAGGTTGTTGTAGTTGATCCGTGTATGCTATGATGTTTTTATTGCCATGTATAGCTTATATGCCATGTCTTCTTGATGGATGTATGCTTAGTTTATCATGTAATGCTCCGTAGTGAGTGCATCGAGCTATTAAACATGCCTACTTGTTATCTGTTTTTGTCATGCCCTGTTTGCTGAATCTGTTAACGAAAGTTGCTATATTGACATGGGTGCTATTACATTTTCTGTTCCCTTTTGGCTCATGGTCAGTAAGGGACTTTTGTTCTATACTTTGAGTAGATTCATTTCATGCCTTGTTTTGCTATTATAAGTTCCTGTAGCATGTCGTTTGCTTGCTCTGAACATTGCTTCCTGATGCTGATTTTGCCATGTTCAGTACTTTCACTAAGTCTGTGAAGCTGATATGTTTTGCACTTTTGCCATGCTTGTTTGGACCTGTTATGATGTGATTTAGCCGTAGCTCAGTGTTCATCTTTTGTCAAGCATCCTGAGTAGGTCACTGCCATATGCTTTGTTGGCACGTTTGGGTGCAGTAGCTTAATTTCTTGTTGCTTGCTATGTGGCATCGTGCTGTTAATGGCAGATTTGTGCCATTCTTGTTTTGCTTGTCATTTGCAAACCGTGCATCCGATTCCGGTGATCTTTATATCGATTTCAACCAAATCATCTCATTTTCCAGCGGCATACTTGGTTTGCCAAGTTGATGCCTGGTTCATCTTTTTCCTTCCGGAGCACGCATATGCATTGCATATCACTTCTCGCATATCATGCCATGTTTTGCATCATGTTGCTTGTGCATTGCACCGTGATTTATTGTGGTTCCTTTGTTTGTGTTCTTGCTTTGGGTAGAGCCGGGAGACGAGTACGTGAACGAGGAACGTGTTGAGAACGCTTACGAGGATCAAGCTTTCGACAACTCTGAGAACTTTGCAGGCAAGATGACCATACCCTCGAAATCACTTCTATCTTTGCTTGCTAGATGCTCGCTCTTTTGCTATGCCTATGCTACGATGCCTATCACTTGCTATATCATGCCACCCATATTGCCATGTCAAACCTCTAACCATCCTCTCCTAGCAAACCGTTGATTGGCTATGTTACCGCTTTGCTCAGCCCCTCTTATAGCGTTGCTAGTTGCAGGTGAAGATGAAGTTTGTTCCTTGTTGAACATGGAGATGTTGTTCCTGTTGGAACATGCTTACTTGTTGGGGATATCACAATATATCTGCTATAATTAATGCATCTATATACTTGGTAAAGGGTGGAAGGCTCGGCCTTATGCCTGGTGTTTTGTTCCACTTTTGCCGCCCTAGTTTCCGCATACCGGTGTTATGTTCCTTGATTTCGTTCCTTACACGGTTGGGTGATTTATGGGACCCCTTGACAGTTTGCTTTGAATAAGACTCCTCCAGAAGGCCCAACTTTGGTTTTACCATTTGCCACCTAAGCCTTTTCTCCCCCGGGTTTTCACGAGCCCGAGGGTCATCTTTATTTTAACCCCCCGACCAGTGCTCCTTCGAGTGCTGGCCCAAACGAAAGCAGATCAGGGCCACCACGGGAAACTCGAGGCTTGGTTTTACTCAGTAGGATGTCTCATCCGGATGTGCCCTCGAGAACGAGATATGTGCAGCTCCTATCGGGATTTGTCGGCACAATCGGGCGGCTTTGCTGGTCTTGTTTTATTGCTGTCGAAATGTCTTGTAGTCCGGGATTCCGAGATGATCGGGTCTTCCCGGTAGAAGGAATATCCTTCGTTGACCGTGAGAGCTTATAATGGGCTAAGTTGGGACACCCCGCAGGTATTATCTTTGGCCCGTGCCCGGTTATGAGGCGGATGGGAATTTGTTAATGTCCGTTGTAGAAAACCCGAAGTTGACCTTATTTAAAATACACGTCAACCGCGTGGTGACCGTGATGGTCTCTTCTCGGCGGAGTCCAAGAAGTGAACACGGTGTTGGAGTAATGTTTGACATAAGTAGTTCAGGATCACTTCTTGATAACTACTAGCTTCACGACCGCGCCTTGCTTCTCCTCTCGCTCTCTTTTGCGAATGTAGCCACCATATATGCTAGTCGCTTGCTGCAGCTCCACCTCACAACTCTGTCCTTCCTATAAGCTTAAATAGTCTTGATCTCGGGTGTGAGATTGCTGAGTCCCCGTGACTCACAGATTCTACCAAAACAGTTGCAGCCGCCGATGCCGGTCAGATGACGCAACCGAGCTCAAGTGGGAGTTCGACGAGGAACGTGGTCGTTACTATGTGTCTTTTCCTGATGATCGTAGTGGAGCCCAGCTTGGGACGATCGGGATCCGTGTAGCATTTGGGGTATCTTCTTTTATTTTGGTTCCGTAGTCGGACCTTGAGTGTAATCTGGATGATGGATGTTTATTTATGTATTGTGTGAAGTGGCGATCGTAAGCCAACTATGTATCTCTTTCCTTATGTATTACATGGGTTGTGTGAAGATTACCTCACTTGCGACATTGCTTTCAATGCGGTTATGCCTCTAAGTCGTGCTTCGACACGTGGGAGATATAGCCGCATCGAGGGCGTTACAGACTCCCTAGTGATGATAATGAGACCTAGCCTCAAACAACATGTAGGGTTTTTACCGGATGATGTTTCTCGGGGCCCGAAGCTGTCTAAATCCCTGTCTTGTGTTGCGTCTCTCGATTCCGCTCAACCCCTCTCAAGCTACCACATAGATGCGTTGGCCTCGCGACTAAGTCCTGACACTAAGGACATCTGACGTGTTAATTCCACGACAGTTGGCGCCCACCGTGGGGCCTGCGCATGGTGGTGTTGAGTTCTTGAAGGGATTTCTCTCAAGGATCGAGAAGCTCACGATTAGCCGATGAAGAAGAACCGCATGGAAGAATTGTGCAGGATGACCCAGATGGGAAATTATTTTAGCGTAACCGACGTGTTCATCGCTTTATGATCGAGTCGTGATTAATTCTACCGGGTCAAAACCAGAGCTAGGGTTGCATGCGGCCGCCCGCGCTGTATGCGGATCCGCTAGCCGATCGTCTCGAGGACGGCCACAAATTGCCAATCTGTTTTGATGCTGTTCCACGCCATCGCATAAAAAGATGGACCGCCAAAGAGTGGCCGGAGCACGGAAGATTGATGGGCGACGCTGCCAATCGTATGTATATGTGCTTGGGTTACAAAGAACGAAAAAAGTGGATCACGACCCGGAAGTGGATAACGACCCCGACCCGGATTGACCGCATCGGGCTACCTCTGTTGCTTCCAGCTTCTCCCGCGGTTGCCTCTGCGAGGAGCTCACCCGCCGTCTTCGAGTCGCCGGCGCCTCGACACTTTCCTCCGGCTGCGTCCAAGTCACTAAATCGCCAAGCCGTCCTCCTCAGCACGCCGTATGTCGAGCTGCCTCAGCCTCGTTCCTCTACTATGAGCCGGTCTCTGTGAATCTCGCCTACGAGCAGCCCTCACCAACGCCGGCTCCACTCTGGTTCACCTCCGCCTGCCTCAAACCACCGCGGCTGCCAGGGCCCTCTCCTCCACTGCCGCATCGTGCCAGCTCCACTCCTCACCGCACTCCACAGCCGTTAGCTCATGAGCCGCTTCGCGATCCCTCAAGATCCGAGGCGCCGCCACCTAAGCCCGCCAGATCATGGTCGCCCGCGAGCCGCCGCCACATCGCCATGCGGTCCATCTCACCGAGTCACCCGCTTCGCTATGATCCGACCTCGCGCTGGCTCTGCAGTGCTACTCACTACGCTGCACGGCTGCGCCCGCCCGCATCAAGCCAGTTTCACTTTTGCGCTGAATCGCCGTCGGGTCAATCCCGCCAACTGCCGCTTCTCCGCAGCAGCCACCTCTCTTCGCTCCTCCCACGGTTGCGCCTCCGCCTCCGCGAACAGACTCACCCATACGCGTCTTCGGTCAAACCGCCGAGGTCTCGCCCGCTTTGAACCGCTTCAAACCGCCACTCGCTAATGCGCCGCCTCGCGCCTCGAACTACTGTCGCCGCTTCGCCTTCGCGGTCGCGCTACGCCGCCTCCGTCATGGCCGACTCCGCGCGGGTCGTCGATGCTCGCTTTGCACCTGTCCGCCGACGAACCGCGGAGTTTTTTAATCCGCCTCTGCGCTGGTTCGCGCATTGAAGAACCGCCTCGGTCGGTTCGCCTCGGTGCGACCACGGCGGCCCTGCGGTGTTGCTCGACGAACCGCGGAGTTGTTCGACCCGCCCAGCACCTTCGCCGCTTCACCCGAGCCGGTCCGTTGTTTATACTATTGTGTGTTGCAACACATCAAGATGTTGATAGTTCTTCAAAGAGCGAACGGGATATATGAACCGAAAAGAAGATGTGATGTGAGAAATAAACCGCACGGTCCTGCCTCCGCCTTGCTTACTTCATCGCTGAGCTGTTGCTGCTTCCACTTGTGATGCCTCTGCGACATGTGTTGACAAGCTTAAGAAACATCAGTGGTACTAGCGGTAATCCGGTTGATGGAAGACCGGCTGATAAAGTATTTTTGACCAACATCCCGGATCAGTTAATGGAAGCAGGATTGACACGTCAATAGGGGTATATGCAAAGATTTGATCCTGGGTTTGGAATTAACGAGGCACATACACCATTCAACCTTCCACGTGAAGACCGTGGCTACGGTCATTATAAAAGGACAAAGGAAGATTGTCAAACATCCGTGTTCATTCAGCTAAAAAATATCGGATGATATACACGAATCATTCATCGCCTCAATAAATTAGGTGAAATCCATCCGATCAATTTTATGATATTTCTTCATTCTTTCGAGAACAATTACTCTCGCTTATGCATCTTTGTGTAGGAAAATTACTCATTATAAGAGTGGCTATCATGCCACGATACGAAGAGCACATTGTTGGCGCTCGTCTACACGCATAATCGACCGCTACCGGTTTACAAATGCCCGCAGACGACTCTCC
The DNA here is from genome assembly GCA_021605205.1 of Aegilops longissima. Lineage (NCBI taxonomy): Eukaryota > Viridiplantae > Streptophyta > Magnoliopsida > Poales > Poaceae > Aegilops > Aegilops longissima. Next base: position 537,006,583 of record CM038677.1, on the reverse strand, counting down.
GTCCGCACCGGCTTACGACGCCCGCGGCCGACTCTCAGTTTACGACGCCCGCAGCCGACTCTCGGTTTACAACGCCGTGGCCGACTCGGCCGTGATTAATTTCAGATTTTCCGTGGTGATCATCGACTCCACGATGAATAACCCCTGGCATGATATATCAGGCCGTCAGAAAATTTCCGGTTTAAAAAGAGGAATTCCGGTTTAAAATCCGGCTCAAGGGGAATATATCTCCCACAAAGCTTTGAAGCTCTCAAATCCGGTTCAAAATCCCGGTTCAAGAAGGATTTATCTCTTGCAAAAAGTTAAAGGGTGCCAAAGAGGACCTGCTGCCATGATGCGCGGTTCAAACATGGTTATCATGCCTTATTGGCTTATCATATTATTGATCACTAGGGGGCTTGGTCATGTCTGAACCATAGTCACACCTCTTGATCGGCGCAATGCCACAATATCACTTGGGGGCTTGGTCGTGTCCGAACCAATGCAACACCTTTTGATAGGCGAAAGCCACGAGATCACTTGGGGACATGGTCAAGTCTGAACCACCACGCCTCTTGATCGACCTAAGGCCATAGAGTCACTTGGGGCTTGGTCGAACCCAACCATTGCCACGCCACTTGATCGGCATAATGCCACGGTTTCAGATTGGGGACTGGCTGACTTGAACCATAGCTACACCTTATTGGGAGCTTGGTCGTGTCCGGCCATGGTAACACCATCTGATCGGCTCAGTAAAGCCTCTTTTTGCAAACGGTTTTATCATTGCCTTTGCTTCCATATTTTTTCATAACTGTTATTTGATTTTTGTCGCGTTTTTTAAACCGACATTGTTAATCCGGTTCGACTGTCAATTACAAATTGGCGGAACACGGTCAAATCTTAATCCGGAGACTATCTGCCCGGTTTGATTTTATGTTACCATCTTATTATGGAGTAAGCCGGTGTTCATTAACCTGGCTTGACTTTTAATTACAAGTTGTCAGTACATGATCAAATCATAATCCGGAGACTATCCGCCCGGTCTGGTTTGACTACAAGTCGCCAGTATTATATATGGTTAAACCGGTGTTTATCACAACCCGGTACGGTTTTATCATAAACCGACACAGTATGAAAGGAGTTATCATTACTCAAGATTGGGGTTATCACCCTTACTACAAAAAATTGGTAAACCAATGATGTGATTCAATGTCACAGGTATGATATATTTCATATTTGATTATTCTTAAGTACAGCCTTGGTTATAAACCTGGGTTATATGTTGGGCATTATGATTCGTCCGTGATAAACCGCCAGACACTTTAAACTTGTTGTATGCGTAAACAGGTTGAATAAAGCATGATGATAAATTATCCGTGTTTATTAAACCGTCCGGCTTTAAGACGATAAGTCGCCAAAGATATGATGAGAAATTATCCGTGTTTGTTAACCCGGCCTGGCTTTGGACTATAAGTCGCCAATACATATTTGGATTGCGCCATTGGAATCATGCGCTTATAAATCATTGGTTTATATTATTCAAATAGCCAAACTTGGCTGAATTTTCATTATAATATTGAATGAATAAGGTTTTTCATACCAGATTATATTATCTTGAATAGCCAACATGGCTAGATTTTTATTATGGTTATTAATAACCGGTATTGTTGAGGTTTTCAAAGTCGCTTTAGCGCAATGGCTATTATTTTATCAAAGGATATGATTTATTCTACAATGAAAGGAATAGTCCCGAGTTGCTACAGGCTTACAACCCGGCACTTGGGGGCTACATTATTTAAGTTGAGATTATATCAAATATGCAAGTCTCATGTCGCTGCAAGCATGCACCATGACACTTGGGGGCTAATGCAAAGTAATTTTTTGCTCATATTATTGAAGACCCGACTCATCACATTATAATGAGTCGGCCCATGGGGGCTACCAATTGCTCCATCCAACAGCTTGAAGGTACAAAGCTTTTTATTCATTATATTGAAGGGTCCACTGCTCAGTTGGTAAAGCACAAGGCTCTTAACCTTGTGGACGTGGATTCAAGTCCCATGATGGGGGTTACATCATATGATGTTATTTTCATTGAAGTATATATTAAGTCCCGGCTCAATATTATCTTACTGAGCCGGCCCTTGGGGGCTACACATTGTTGCTCAAATCTACATGATTATACCTACAGAGTCCCTGCTCATTATTGCATAATAACCCGCCTTTGGGGGCTACACTGGTTGAAGTTTTATGAGTATAAGATAATTATAAGTCCCGTGTTGCTGCAAGCATGACAACCCGCACTTGGGGGCTACATAGTATGGAGTATTCAGTTTTACTAGTCACCGGGATGAACAACATGGATTTCTTTGAAAGTGGCAGTATTTATATCAAGCAAAGTCTTAAGCCACCACTTTGTTCTGCTCAAAGACTTGGGGCTACAGGTATTATATTATTATCGAAGAAATATTTTCAAATTCTCGATTGAGCAAACCAGGTTGACCAAGCGTCACCAATCATTATGACCTGTGGCTGCAACCCGGCGTCATTAATAATCATGCACCAAGATTGGCAATATCATGAACCGTGTCTGCAACAATCATGACTCGGAATTATCAGTTTTATAACCCGACAATGGTGGTAATCATAAACCGGCGAGTTTTACATCTTCAAGCCGGCTGGATATCAGTTGAATATTTCAGAGACTAATATTTTTGTCAAGTCAGAGCATTGAAGGCCAATTCAAATGGATTCTTTATTTACAATATTTTTTCTGCAAGCAAATTGATTATGAAGCTGGTTTATTGACTTGGATTTTCTAGAAGGAGGAAATGACAAGGATTTAAGGATGATCAGGTGTCGGTCTACAAGAATTCTTAACCCGGAGCACAACCTGCCAAATTTGTTCTGGTGTTTATTTTGCAGCATAAGTTTACCATGGATAAATCCAAGCTAAACTTGGGGGCTAATGTCGGGATATACCTCAGGTATAAACCGCCGGAAGTTAACCCGGCCGGACTTGGCGGTTTATTTGAGACCCCGCTGAGACTTGGCGGTTCATGACTCATTGGTAATCCGGCAGGCGGGTGCGAGGAGCGACAAGACTTGGTGGCCCAACGGGCGGTTCATGAAGGCCGGTTCATACTATGGTGGGCCGGTTTAAGAGGAAAGGCATAAGGAATATTTGTCTTACAAGGAGTTAAGACTTGGACTTGTATCCGGTTTGTATTAGAGATAGACTAGTCCTAATCCTAATAGGACTCCACATGTAACCTGCCCTTCAACATATATAAGGAGGGCAGGGGCTCCCAAAGAGGGACAGGCTACAAGCAAGAAGAAACAATCTTAGGGCTAGACACAAAGAGGAGAGCTGGTTTACTGGCGACTCCTAGTGATGATAATGAGACCTAGCCTCAAACAGCATGTAGGGTTTTACCGGATGATGTTTCCGGGGCCCAAGCTGTCTAAATCCCTGTCTTGTGTTATGTCTCTCGATTCCGCTCAACCCCTCTCAAGCTACCACATAGATGCGTTGGCCTCGCGACTAAGTCCTGACACTAAGGACATCTGACGTGTTAATTCCACGACACTTACCACGAGTGATTGGACGAGGTCTGTGTGACCTTAGTTCAAGGAGAATACGGTGAGGACTTGGTGTCCTGAGCTGCGTGCTCAGCGACCGGGTGTCCGGGACTGTGTGTCCTCGAGTTTAAATACTCACCGCTCCAACCAGACGTATAACCGAGACAGCAGTTGGAACTGGTCTACCAAATCATTGTCTTCACCAACCTAACTGGTTCTATTTCCTCAACCCTTTCATTTCCTCATTCTCGTGTTGAGTGTTTGTTCATATCTGTGTTTGAAGACTTTGATGAAGACTTTCTCAATTTCCTCGCTTCAATTTCTTCATCTGTTTGTCTTCATCTTGTGTTATCCTATGATTACGCTTTTCGTACTCTCTGTGCTAGTCTTCATTTCATCATGATGACCATGCGTGTATTCTGTTATGCTTACTTCGAGTACTTATTCCGCTGCAAGTAGTTCTTCGCTAAGGAATTTCCTCACCGCAAATTCCTCAATGAAGAATTCATAAAAATCGCCTATTCACCCCCTCTAGTCGATATAACGACTTTCAATTGGTATCGAGCAAGGTACTCCATTGTTCTGTGTGATTTTGGTTTAACCACCTGGAGTTTTAGTTATGTCGACCGCAGGTATGAAGAAAGTGACATGTCCTATCTTTGACGGTCACGATTATCCCAAGTGGAAGGCCATGATGAGGAAGCGCCTAATGGCAATGGATAGCGAGTTGTGGACCGTCACTGAAATTGGTCTTACTGATCTGTGCAAGATGGCGAACGCAGATGATATTCGCAAGTACACTCGACTTGACATCATGGCAAAGGATATCATTTGTTCCTGCCTATCTAGAGATGAATTCAAGCGCATTATGCATCTTTGCAATGCGAAGCTTATCTGGGACCGAATCTCCGACGTCTATGAAGGTCATCGAACCCGTCATGATCCCTGGTCTGAGGACTTCAAGGAATCTCTCAAAACGATGACTTTCGAACCAGAATCATCATCTTCAGCATCATGTCTCATGGCAAAGGGTGTCGAGGTAACCAATGTTCCTCATCTGAATTTAGTGACTGTGAATCTGATGATGATGGATCTGATGATGATATTGAACCTAGCTATACCAAACTTGTTTGCATTGCCACCAAACAACAACATGCCTTGGAAAGGTTCAAAACATGTTAGGTAAGAGTGATGACATGTTAGGTGAAGAAATGGATCGCACTAAAGCCCTGACTGAAAATCTTCAGAGACTTCAGTCTAGGTTTGACAGCCTTCAAGGTCATCATAACACTCTCTTATCTGATCATGAGAAATTTCTTATGAATTTCTTCAAAGAAAGCAAGATCTTGAGAAGCTAAGAGTGAGTTATGAAGATCTTCAGAAGGAGCGCGATTCATTACTTGCTCAACAAATCAGCACTTCTCGTGAAGAATTTGTTCCTCCATGCTTAAAGTGCATTGAACGTGAATCGCTAATTCTTCACCAATGTTCAAATGCTTCAACTGTTACAAATTCTTCATTTGCCTCTGCTATCACTAATTCCTCATCTGAGGACATTGCTAGTATCACTGACGATGCAGGGCTGAAGGAATTGTATATGACAGGCATGTACAAAAGCCTCAAAGGGCATCGACTCTTTGTGATGTGCTTAAAAGCAGATCCTCAACAGAACCCTAGGAAAGAGGGTATTGCCTTTGAGAGGAAACTCAATGCTGATGGAACATATTGGAAGCCCGAGCGGTATCCCAAAACCTCATGGGTTGCTGCAAAGGGACCTCCAGATTGATCCATCTAACTTATCTGGCTTTACATGCGAATCTCCTCATTCTTCTGATGAGTCATTTGACTCCAATTATAAACTGTTCAAAAATCAGAATGGTGAAGTATTTCCTAGATATGTTGGAACTAACTGCAGGAACGGTTCCCCTATGAAGAAAATCTGGGTTCCCAAGAAGTGCCTTGAAAGTCTTCATGTGAATGTCCTCATGACACCACCTGTGAAGAATAGGAACCCCAGATCAAATTCTTCATATGGATCAAAGTCCTCATACGGACCAAATTCCTCACGTGGATCAAATTCCTCAAAAGGATCAAAGTCCTCATATGATTATCATCGTGCTACAACTCTGTTTCACAGGGTAGAGCTAAGGGCTATGAATATGTGCATTATTCTTCAAACCAATATGTTCATAAGTCCTCGAAGAATTTCTCTGCTTATTCATATGCTTACCCTAACTCCTCTTATATGAAACGAAATGGTTTGGTTTCTATGCCACCATTCTCATATGGTGCTCGCAGAGTGATGAACTCTTTGCCACCCCTTCAGATGTGGGTGGTGAAGAAAAGAACTAATCTCTTCTGCAGGGTCAGGTCTCCGGGCGTGCCTTAACGTCTGAAGAATTTGTTTGGGACCCGACAAAATGCACGAAAGGACGCAGCTAATCATGATGAAATGAACTTTCATTTCACACGCCCTCATACTTGCTTATCTGTTATCTTGACCGATGAAATTCATCTAATGAACTTGATATCATATTCTTCACCGATGAAGTATATGAGATCGTAAGTTGTACTAATTCATCTGCAGGATGATCAACCCAAAGCCACCGAGTGGGTTCTCGATAGTGGATGTACAAATCACATGACCGGTGACAAGAATCTATTGATGGATGCTCCTTATCACCGCCACATCTGAAGCATATCATCTTTGCCGACAAAGGCAAAAGTCGGTATTGGGTCTTGGTAAGGTTGCGATCTCTAAGGACATACACATGGACAAAGTCATGGTTGTTGAGTCCTTAGGATACAACCTCATGTCGATCTCAATGCTTTGTGATCTTGATATGGTTGTTATCTTTGGCAAGTATCGCTGTGTTGTGATTATGGAAGTTGACAATTCCAAAGTCTTCAAGGCTTTAGGAGAGGAGACTTGTATATTGTTGATTTCTCTACAGACCACAACCAGCCGTGTGTCTACTTGCAAAAGCTTCAGAAGGCTGGCTATGGCATCGACAACTTGGTCACGCAGGCATGAGGAATTTGCACACGCTTGCAAAGAAGAAGCATGTCATTGGCATTGAGAATGTCAAATTCCTCAAGGATCACTTGTGCGGAGCCTGTGAAGCTGGAAAAATGACCAAGGCCAAGCATCCAGCGAAGACTATCATGACCACTATTCGTCCCTTCGAATTGCTTCACATGGACCTTTTTGGTTTTGTTATTGTTGTTAATGATGCATCTATATATGGCTTTGTTATTGTTGATGATTACTCTCGTTACACATGGGTACACATTGTTACTTACAAAAATCAAGTGCAGGAAGTCTTCAAACGATTTTCCTCGAGGGCTTCAACTAACTTTGGTGTGAAGATCAAACACATCAGGAGTGACAATGGAACTGAGTTCAAGAATTCCGGTCTTGATGCCTATCTTGATGAACTTGGTATTACTCATGAGTTATCTGCTCCTTATACTCCTCAGCAAAATGGCGTCGTGGAGCGCAAGAACAGAACTCTTGTTGAGATGGCTCACACTATGCTTGATGAATACAAAACGCCTAGTCGTTTTTGGATTGATGCAATTGATACTGCGTGCCATATCATCAACAGAGTATATCTTCACAAATTCTTCAAGAAGACTACCTATGAACTCCTCACTGACAAGAAACCCAATGTAAGTTATTTCAAAGTCTTCGGTGCTAAATGCTGGATTAGAGATCCTCATCACAATTCTAAATTTGCACCGAAAGCACATGAAGGTTTTATGCTTGGTTACGGAAAGGACTCGCACACCTACAGAGTCTTCAACATCGCTCTTCTTAAGATTGTTAACACTGTAGATGTGCGGTTCGATGAAACTAATGGCTCGCAAAGAGAGCACCTACCTTCATGTTAGATGAACCAGCACCGAGGAATCTATCAAGTTCAAGGCAACCGAGGATGTCATTCCTCTTCAAGAATCTGCTAAAGAATTCATTCTGACGCGAAGAACGTCGAGCTGATGCACCTGAAGATAATGCTGAAGACAATGGTGCTGAGGAAAATGATCAAATTCCTCGACGATAACCAGCTCATCCTCGCGTTGCAAAAGAAGTGCAAGTGGAGAAGATCATCGATGACATTGAAGCGCTAGGTCCTCTCACACGCTCAAAAGCTTCACATTTATCTAACTTTTGTGGGCACTATGCTTTTGTCTCTATCACAGAGCCCACTAAGGTAGATGAAGCATTTCTGGAGCCGGAGTTGATTCAGGCTATGCAAGAAGAATTACATCAGTTCGAGCTCAACAATGTCTGGGAACCGGTCAAACGTCCAGATCCTCGCAAGCATAATATCATTGGCACAAAGTGGATCTACCGCAACAAGCAAGATGAAAATGGTCCTTTGGTGAGGAATAAGGCACGACTTGTAGCTCAAGGCTACACCTGTGTTGAAGGAATTGATTTGATGAAACTTTTGCACTGTTGCTAGACTTGAGTCTATTCAGATATTACTCGCCTATGCTAACCATCACAATATCACTTTATATCAAATGGATGTGAAAAGTGCATTCCTCAATGGTAAGCTTGAGGAAGAAGTATATGTTGCTCAACCCCGTGTTTTGAAGATCCAAAGAATCTCGACAAAGTCTTCAGACATAATAAGGCCCTCTATGGCCTCAAGCAAGCCCCTCGGGCGTGGTATGATACATTGAAGGAATTCTTCGTGAAGAATGGCTTCACACCCGGTTCACTCGACCCTACTCTCTTTACTAAATCTTATGATGGTGAACTGTTTGTGTGCCAAATATATGTTGATGATATTATCTTTGGCTGTACTGACCAACGTTATAGTGATGAATTTGCCTATATGATGAGTGAAGAATATCAAATGTCTATGATGGGAGAGTTGAAATTCTTCTTAGGTCTTCAAATTCGTCAACAACACAATGGCATATTCATATCTCAGGAGAAATACCTCAAAGATGTCCTGAAGAAATTCGGCATGCAAGATTGCAAAGGCGTCAAAATTCCTATGCCCACAAATGGCCATCTATGCACTGATGAAAATGGTATTGACTTTGATCACAAGGTATACCGCTCCATGATTGGTTCTTTATTGTACTTATGTGCATCTAGGCCAGATATAATGCTTAGTGTTTGCATGTGTGCCCGATTTCAAGCTACACCGAAGGAATCACACCATAAGGCTGTGAAGCATATTCTTCGATATCTAGCTCACACACCAACACTAGGATTATGGTACCCCAAGGGCTCTACTTTTGATCTCATTGGATATTCTGACTCTGACTATGCTGGTGATCGTGTGGACCGCAAGTCAACTTCTGGCACTTGTCATTTCCTCAGACGATCTTTGGTCTGTTGGTCCTCGAAGAAATGCAGAATCTGCGATCACCGCTCATCGCGGAAGCTGAATACATTGCTGCTGGCTCGTGTTGTGCTCAATTCTTTGTGGATGAAGCAAACTCTCAAGGACTACGGCATCAACGTGAAGAATGTGCCTCTCTACTATGACAATGAGAGTGCCATCAAGATTGCTCACAACCCAGTTCAGCACTCGAAGACAAAGCACATTCAGATTCGTCATCATTTTCTTCGTGATCATGTGTTGAAGGGCGACATCTCCATCGAGCACGTGAAGACTGAAGAACAACTAGACGATATCTTCACTAAGCCCTTGGATGAGAAGAGATTTAGCAAGTTGCGGTGTGAGCTAAATATCTTAGAATCTTCGAATTTTCTTTGAAAAAGACACACATCCTAACACTTACGCAAAATTGATGACTTAGATGTGCAACACATGAAGAAACGCTTTTCTTCAATCAATGAAGAATAACACTCTTAGTGTGAAGAAATTAATGAAGAATTTGATTCTCGAACCCTCGACAATTGTACGCGGTGTCTGAAATCATCATTCTTATACGGTGGGTCACGCCACCACCAAAGTTGAAAATCTTCAATTTGAGTTTTTCCTCGCTTTGAAATTCTTCGAGTTTTCAAATTCTTCAACTTTGCAAAATCTTCACTATTTCCGTCGTCTTTCTTCATTGGCTATATATATATATATATATATATATATATATATATATATATATATATATATATATATATATATATATATATATATATATATATATATATATATATATATATGGGTTTATGTCCTCTACAACATTCACTTATGGCTATTTCTTCAAGTCGCTTTTACGCTAAGTGAATGTGATCGACCCTTCCCCTCTATGCTATACTCAACCCAATTTATTCACAAATTCTTCATGTGCGTTCTATTTGGAACTCGTTCAAAATCTTCACCGAGTCCTTGTCACCAAGAAATTGCAAACGAAACTTTAAAACTGATCTTATCCAAACTTTCGGTTTTGCCATTCAAACCGTTCGCATCCCACGATGCATTATTTTACTCACCCACGATCGTACACGATCTCCACTACACAAGACGTGGGTGACACATGTCGTGAGGAGGAGAATGGTCAGGCACGTTAGTCCCTAAATCTTGGGCGAACAGTTTTTCACTTGCCTCTATAAATACCCTCTCTCCATCCTCACTTCTTTTACTCCGCTCGACCTCTCTCTCCCTTCCGAGCTCCTCAAACCCTAGTGCACGCCGCTTCTCCATCGTCGCGGTGAGGAAGAGCTTCACCGCCTCGACCTCGTCGCCCGACGTACTCACGCCGATCAGAAATCCTCACTCCGCCCGCCAGAGTAGCTGTCTTCCTCCGCCAAGTTAGGGCGTGGAAGATCTGAACAGACGAGCTTCACATCTATAACACCCAGTTCGTCGTGTTCTTCATTTAAGGCGTTCCTCGAAGAAAAACTGCATACTTCTTCAGAGAACTCAATTGTTCAAATTCGTCAACTGAAGAATATGGCAGACGGTAAGAAGCCACAGAAAGGAGGAAAGAAACCTAAGGTTATGACTGCGTTTGAAATCCCTGAAGAAATTTATGCTAACTATTGCACACCTGATGAAGCAAAATTTGGCAAAGAGAGCAAAAATCAGCGCAAGGTGCGCATTCAGAAGATTGAACGGAGATGGGCAAGGGAATGGAGGGAGTACAGATATGTAACTCCAAAGTACATGAAGAAATTCGCTCTCAATCCTCCATGCCCAAGAGCTCCATTGGCACCTGGCCAAGTAGCTGATCCCACAAGCATCAAACGTGGTGAGGACTTTCCTGAAGAATGGGCTAAGCGCCAAGCTAAATTGGCAAGACAAGCCAAGGAGGCAGTGAAGAAATTCAATGAGGATTCTGCCACTGCTACAACTACTGAGGCCTCGGTCAAACCGAGGAAATCCATGCCAAAGAAGCCTGCTCATAAGCCAAGTGCTTCACCATCAGCGCCCTCACGGCCAAGTTCCTCAGCAGCGCCCTCAAGGCAAATTCCTCACACTGCTACAGCTCCACCAAAGTCCTCAACAGCTCCTTCAAAGTCCTCAGCTCCTGTGCATCGGCTACATGTCAAGGACTGCTGGTTTCTCGATAGCCTCTGTGTTTCAAAGAAGTTCCTCAGCAGCACCAATTTCATCATCTGGCCCGACTCTGCTGAAGACCAAAGCAACAGCTGGACGAGGTCCTCGGCCAAGTCCAAAGAAGAAACAGGTTGCATTCCATGTGCCTTCTGATGATGAAGCTTCTGATGATGAACTTGCGGAAATCATCAGAGATCGCCAAGAAAGGGCCGCTAGAGCCAAAGGCACATTTGTGCCACTGCTGTTGGATCCAAGAAAATCTCGATTATATTGATCTCGCACAAGGATCCAAACACCCCTATGCATGACTTTCATCGACCCTGGACAAAGTCATATGTTGACCCATTTCATCGCTGAGAGAAATGGAAGTTTGAAAAGGCAAGAGAGATCAAGAAGGCTCAATACGAGAAGGAGAAGTTCACGAAGAAAAACATTGTCAAAATGACACCTGAGGAACTTCTCAAGGTCCAGACTGAAATTCAAGACCTCAGCAAAAACTCCGATTCTTATTATGTTGACTGGCAAGGAGCCAAGGTCAGATTCGTCAACCTGACGAAGAAGTTCACAAATGTTGCTGCCCCAACGCAACATGAAATTCCTCAGGCTGAAGCCTCTACTCAGCCAACTGAAGAACATGCCAGCACCGCTGATGAAGTTCAGGCGGCTGATGAAAATGCTAGTTCCAGGGCTGATGATCCCATTCCAGCCGCTGAAGAAATTGCCAGGGCATCCACTAGTGGTGCGCCTGAAGAAACTGAACAAAACAGGGCAACTGCATCAGTTGCGCCTGAGGAAATTCAACCAGATTCCTCAGCTCCTCCTGCGCCAACTCCAACTCCAATTCTTCCATCTGCCTCTGATGTGAAGAAAACCAAGGCTACAGAACGAGCTGCAGTGAAGAAAAGGAAGGCATCAGCTGTGTCAAATTCTTCGGCTGCGAAGAAAATGAAGCCAATGACCAGCTCATTCAAAAATCCAATTGATGTTGTTCCGATTTCCTCCATGCCATCAAAGGACCTTGTTCCTTTTGGAGAAGACTATGAGATCCCAATCAGATCTGATGAAGAACGTCATTCTGCTGCTTCGTCAGAGCAGATTGATGAAGAAATTGAAGTGGACGCAATCCCTTCAACCCCAGTCATTTCCTCACCTATACCTCAGTTCACAGCCGAAGAGGCTGGTGTTGAGGAAATTGAAGATGAAGACGTGGATATAGGGTGCACCACACCAGTGATGAATGATGACTTTTGGGAAAGTCTGCATCCCAATACTCCTCTCTTCACCCCGCTCCAACAGATTCCTCAGTCCCCTGCACCAACAGTTCAAATGGACTCTGAAGAAACTCACCCCACTTGCTCTGTGCATGAAGAAATTCCAGCCACTAGTGCTGATGAACCTGCTGCTGCTGATCCTCAGACTGCACCTGTTGAGGAACAAGAAATCCCTCAGCCTGAAGAACCTGAGCTCGCGATTCCTGAGGTGGTGATGCAACTTACCGACACCCCTCTGCCCAAGCAAAAGAATCCGTTCTCAAGCAAACAAAAGTTCAAGGCTGAAGATTTCTTTGCTGAGCACGTATTCTTCACTAACTATAATCCATATGATTCCGCTCGCATAAGGAAGAGGCGTTTCTGGACTGCCAGCCAAGCCAACTTCTATTCCTCAGTGCTCTTCAACAAAGACAAAGTCTTCGATCATGCTCATATTCCTCATGTGGACATGGAGTCTCTACCAGGCTTTGAGCCAGTCCTCAGTGTTCTTCACGATGCAGGACTTCTGAATTTCTGCACTGATATCTGTGACTGGAATGAAGAACTCATTCTTCAATTCTATGCAACGCTGCACATCACCAGAGACGCTGAAGACGTGAACTCATGGGTATTAGATCGATGTCGAAAATACTCACTACAAGGCACCAGACAACTGAATTGCTTCGTGCCCTACACTGTTGGGAAACGTAGTAATTTCAAAAAATTCCTACGTACCGCAAGACCATGGTGATGGCATAGCAACGAGAGGAGAGTGTCCGTCCACGTGCCCTCGTGAGACCGAAAGCGGGCGTTATAACAACGCGGTTGATGTAGTCGTGCGTCTTCACGATCCGACCGATCCAAGCACCGAGCGTCACGGCACCTCCGAGTTCTGCACACGTTCAGCTCGATGGCGATCCCGGACTCCGATCCAGAAAGTGTCGGGGATGAGTTCCGTCAACCTGACGGCGTGGTGGCGATGATGATGCTCCATCGACGCAGGGCTTCGCCTAAGCTCCGCGACGATATGACTTCTCCGCGCAGGGCTTCGCCTAAGCTCATGACGATATGACGAAGTGGAATATGGTGGAAGGGGCACCGCTGCACGGCTAAGGAACGATCCGTAGATCAACTTGTGTGTCATGGGGTGCCCCTGCCCCGTATATAAAGGAGCCAAGGGGTGCGGCCAGCCCTAGGGGAGGCGCGCTGAGGAGTCCTACTCCCACCGAGTAGGATTCCCCCTCCTAGTTGGATTAGGATTGGAGGAGGGGAAGAGGGAAGGCGCCCCCTCTCTCTGTCCTATTCGGACTAGAGGGGGAGGGGCGCGCCCTGCCTAGCCGGCCCTTCCTCTTCTCTCTTATGGCCCATCAAGGCCCATAGACCCCGGGGTTCCGTAACCCCGGTGTTCCGTAAACTTCCTGTTTTCATCCGGAACCTTTCCAAGTCAAACATAGGCTTCAATATATCATTCTTTATGTCTCGACCATTTGAGACTCCTCGTCATGTCCGTGATCACATCCGGGACTCGAACAACCTTCGTACATCAATACTTATAAACTCATAATGAACTGTCATCGAAGCGTTAAGCGTGCGGACCCTACGGGTTCGAGAACTATGTAGACATGACCTAGAACCATTCTCGGTCAATAACAAATAGCGGAACCTGGATGCCCATATTGGTTCCTACATATTCTCGAAGATCTTTATCGGTCAAACCGCATAACGATATCGTTGTTCCCTTTGTCATCGGTATGTTACTTACCCGAGATTCGATCGTCGGTATCCAATACCTAGTTCAATCTCGTTATCGTAAGTCTCTTTACTCGTTCCGTAATACATCATCTCACAACTAACTCATTAGTTGCAATGCTTGCAAGGCTTATGTGATGTGTATTACCGAGAAGGCCCAGAGATACCTCTCCGACAATCGGAGTGACAAAACCTAATCTCGATTCATGCCAACTCAACATATACTTTTGGAGACACCTGAGAGTACCTTTATAATCACCCAGTTATGTTGTGACGTTTGGTAGCACACAAAGTGTTCCTCCGTAAACAGGAGTTGCATAATCTCATAGTTGCAGGAACTTTGTATAAGTCATGAAGAAAGCATAAGCAACATACTAAGCGATCAAGTGCTAAGCTAACGAAATGGGTCATGTCAATCACATCATTCTCCTAATGATGTGATCCCATTAATCAAATGACAACACATGTCTATGGTTAGGAAACATAACCATCTTCGATCAATGAGCTAGTCTTGTAGAGGCATACTAGTGACTATCTGTTTGTCTATGTATTCACACATGTATTATGTTTCCGTTAATACAATTCTAGCATGAATAATAAACATTTATCATGATATAAGGAAATAAATAATAACTTTATTATTGCCTCTAGGGCATATTTCCTTGATCTCCCACTTGCACTAGAGTCAATAATCTAGATTACACAAGAATGATTCTAACACCCATGGAGTCTTGGTGCTGATCATGTTTTGCTCGTGGAAGAGGCTTAGTCAGCGGTCTGCAACATTCAGATCCGTATGTATTTTGCAAATCTCTATGTCTCCCACTTGGACTTGGTCCCGAATGGAATTGAAGCGTCTCTTGATATGCTTGGTCCTCTTGTGAAATCTGGATTCCTTTGCCAAGGCAATTGCACGATATTGTCACGAAGATCTTCATTGGTCCCGATGCACTAGGTATAACACCTAGATCGAAATGAACTCTTTCATCCGACTCCTTCATTTGCTGCTTCGAAGCAGCTATGTACTCCGCTTCACATGTAGATCCCGCCACGACGCTTTGTTTAGAACTGCACCAACCGACAGCTCCACCGTTTAATAAAAATACGATCCGGTTTGCGATTTAGAATCGTCCGGATCGGTGTCAAAGCTTGCATCGGCGTAACCATTTACGACTAGCTCTTTGTCACCTCCATATACGAGAAACATATCCTTAGTCCTTTTCGGTATTTCAGATGTTCTTGACCGCTGTCCAATGATCCACTGGATTACTTTGGTACCTTCCTGCCAAGCTTACAGCTAAGCATCGTCAGTCCGGTACAAAGATTGCATACATGATAGAGCCTATGGCTGAAGCATAGGAACATTTTCATTTTCTCTCTATCTTCTGCTATGGTCGGGCATTGAGTCGACTCAATCTTACACCTTGTAATCTGGTAAAAACCTTTCTTTGCACGATCCATTTTGAACTTCTTCAAAACTTTATCAAGGTATGTGCTTTGTGAAAGTCCAATTAAGCGTCTTGATCTATCTCTATAGATCTTGATGCCCAATATGTAAGCAGCTTCACCGAGGTCTTTCATTGAAAAACTTTTATTCAAGTATCCTTTTATGCTATCCAGAAATTCTATATCATTTCCAATCAACAATATGTCGTCCACATATAATATCGAAATGCTCTGAGCTCCCACTCACTTTCTTGTAAATACAAGCTTCTCCAAAAGTCTCAGATAAAACCATATGCTTTGATCACACTATCAAAGCGTTTATTCTAACTCCGAGAGGCTTGCACTGCACCATAAATTGATCGTTGGAGCTTGCACACTTTGTTAGCACCCTTTGGATCAACAAAACCTTCTGGTTGCATCATATACAACTCTTCTTCTAGAAATCCATTCAAGAATGCAGTTTTACATCCATTTGCCAAATTTCATAATCATAAAATGCGGCAATTGCTAACATGATTCGGACAGACTTAAGCATCGCTACGGTGAGAAAGTCTCATCGTAGTCAACCCCTTGAACTTGTCGAAAACCTTTTGCAACAAGTCGAGCTTTGTAGACAGTTATATTACCATCGGCATCGGTCTTCTTCTTAAAGATCCATTTATTCTCAATAGCTTGCCGATCATCGGGCAAGTCTACCAAAGTCCATACTTTGTTCTCATACATGGATCCCATCTCGATTTCATGGCTTCAAGCCATTTTGTGGAATCTGGGCTCACCATCGCTTCTTCATAGTTCGTAGGTTCACCATGATCTAGTAGCATGACTTCGAATAGGATTACCGTACCACTCGTGCGGATTTTATTCTGGTTGATCTCTGATTCGGTGACAACTTGATCTGAAGTTTCATGATCATTATCATTATCTTCCTCGCTAACTGGTGTAGTTGTTACGAAACTGATTTCTTTGATGAACTACTTTCCAATAAGGGAGTTGGTACTATTACCTCATCAAGTTCCACTTTCCTCCCACTCACTTCTTTCGAGAGAAACTCCTTCTCTAGAAAGGATCCATTCTTAGCAACGAATGTCTTGCCTTCGGATCTGTGATAGAAGGTATACCCAATTGTCTCCTTTGGGTATCCTATGAAGACACATTTTTCGATTTGGGTTCAAGCTTATCAGGTTGAAGTTTTT
The DNA here is from genome assembly GCA_021605205.1 of Aegilops longissima. Classification (NCBI taxonomy): domain Eukaryota; kingdom Viridiplantae; phylum Streptophyta; class Magnoliopsida; order Poales; family Poaceae; genus Aegilops; species Aegilops longissima. The sequence goes on along the minus strand of CM038677.1, from coordinate 536,989,897 downwards.
CACATAAGCATCGCAACCCCAAACTTTCGAAGCGACAACTTTGGTTTCTTGCTAAACCATAGTTCATAAGGCGTCGTCTCAACGGATTTTGACGGTGTCCTATTTAGCGTGAATGCGGTCGTCTCTAAAGCATAACCCCAAAACGATAGTGGTAAATCGGAAATAGACATCATAGATCGCACCATATCTAGTAAAGTACGATTCGACGTTCGGACACACCATTCGCTGTGGTGTTCCGGTGGCGTGAGTTGCGAAACTATTCCGCATTGCTTCAAATGTAGACCAAACTCGTAACTCAAATATTCTCCTCCACGATCAGATCGTAGAAACTTTATTTTCTTGTTACGATGATTTTCAACTTCACTCTGAAATTCTTTGAACTTTTCAAATGTTTCAGATTTATGCTTCATCAAGTAGATATACCCGTATCTGCTTAAATCATCTGTGAAGGTGAGAAAATAACGATATCCGCCACGAGCTTCAACATTCATCGGACCACATACATCTGTATGTATGATTTCCAATAAGTCTGTTGCTCTCTCCATACAACCGAGAAGCGGTGTTTTAGTCATCTTGCCCATGAGGCACGGTTCGCAAGTACCAAGTGATTCATAATCAAGTGATTCCAAAAGTCCATCTGTATGGAGTTTCTTCATGCGTTTTACACGATATGACCTAAGCGGCAAGTGCCACAAATAAGTTGCACTATCATTATCAACTCTGCATCTTTTGGTTTCGACATTATGAATATGTGTATCACTACTGTCGAGATTCAACAAGAATAGACCATTCTTCAAGGGTGCATGACCATAAAGATATTACTCATATAAATAGAACAACCATTATTCTCTGATTTAAATGAATAACCGTCTCGCATCAAACAAGATCCAGATATAATGTTCATGCTCAACGCCGCACCAAATAACAATTATTTAGGTCTAAAACTAATCCCGAAGGTAGATGTAGAGGTAGCGTGCCGACCGCGATCACATTGACTTTGGAACCATTTCCCACGCGCGATCGTCACCTCGTCCTTTGCGGTGCTCGTCTATTCCGTAGTCCCTGTTTGAGTTGCAAATATTAGCAATGAACCAAGATCAAATACCAGTGCTACTACGAGCTCTAGTAAGGTACACATCAATAACATGTATATCACATATACCTTTGTTCACCTTGCCATCCTTCTTATCCGCCAAATACTTGGGGCAGTTCCGCTTCGATGTCCATCCTTGCGGTAAAACACTCGATTTCAGGCTTAGGTCCAGACTTGGGTTTCTTCTCTTGATCAGCAACTTTCTTGCTGTTCTTTTGAAGTTTCCTTCTTCTTTCCTTTGCCCTTTTCTTGAAACTAGTGGTCTTGTTGACCATCAACACTTGATGCTCTTTCTTGATTTCTACCTCCGCGGCTTTTAGCATTGCGAAGAGCTCAGAATTGTCTTAGTCATCCCTTGCATATTATAGTTCATCACGAAGCTCTTGTAGCTTGGTGGCGTGATTGGAGAATTACATCAATGACACTATCATCCGGAAGATTAACTCCCAGCTGAATTAAGTGATTATTATACCCGGACATTTTGAGTATGTGCTCACCGACGAACTATTCTCCTCCATCTTGCAGCTATAGAACTTATTGGAGACTTCATATCTCTCAATCCGGGCATTTGCTTGAAATATTAACTTCAACTCTGGAACATCTCATATGCTCCATGACGTTCAAAACGTCGTTGAAGACCCGTTCTAAGCCGTAAAGCATGGCACACCGAACTATAGAGTAGTCATCGACTTTGCTCGCGCAGACGTTCACAACTTCGGCGTTGCTCTGCTGAGCAGGCTGGCACCCAGCGGTGCTTCGGGGCGTAATTCTTACGTGCAGCAATGAGGATAATCCTCAAATTCGGACCCAGTCCGTAATTGCTACCATCATCTTTCAACTTTGCTTTCTCAAGGAACGCATTAAAATTCAACGGAACAACAGCACGAGCCATCTATCTACAAGAAACATAGACAAGCAAAATACTATCGGTACTAAGTTCATGATAAATTTAAGTTCAATTAATCATATTAAAAACTCCCACTTAGATGACATCTCTCTAGTCATCTAAGTGATTACGTGATCCAAATCAACTAAACCATGTCCGATCATCACGTGAGATGGAGTAGTTTCAATGGTGAACATCACTATGTTGATCATATCTACTATATGATTCACGCTCGACCTTCGGTCTCCGTGTTCGAGGCCATATCTGCATATGCTAGGCTCGTCAAGTTTAACTCGAGTATTCTGCGTGTGCAAAACTGGCTTGCACCCGTTGTAGATGGACGTAGAACTTATCACACCCGATCATCACGTGGTGTCCGGGTACTACTGAACTTTTAGCAACGGTGCATACTCGGAGAACACTTCTTGATAATTTTAGTGAGAGATCATCTTATAATGCTACCGTCAATCAAAGCAAGATAAGATGCATAAAGGATAAACATCACATGCAATCAATATAAGTGATATGATATGGTCATCATCATCTTGTGCTTGTGATCTCCATCTCCAAGCACCGTCATGATCACCATCGTCACCGCTCGACACCTTGATCTCCATCGTAGCATCGTTGTCGTCTCGCCAACTATTGCTTCTCGACTATCGCTATCGCTTAGTGATAAAGTAAAGCAATTACATGGCTTTGCATTTCATACAATAAAGCGACAACCATATGGCTCCTGCCGATTGCCGATAACTCGGTTACAAAACATGATCATCTCATACAATAAAATATAGCATCACGTCTTGACCACATCACATCACAACATGCCCTGCAAAAACAAGTTAGGCGTCCTCTACTTTGTTGTTGCAAGTTTTACGTGGCTGCTACGGGCTAAGCAAGAACCGTTCTTACCTCGCATCAAAACCACAACGATAGTTTGTCAAGTTGGTGCTGTTTTAACCTTCGCAAGGACCGGGCGTAGCCACACTTCAGTTCAACTAAAGTGAGAGAGACAGACACCGCCGGTCACCTTTAAGCAACTAGTGCTCGGGCGGTGAAACCAGTCTCGCGTAAGCGTCTGGCGTAATGTCGGTCCGGCCGCTTCATCTCACAATACCGCTGAACCAAAGTATGACATGCTGGTAAGCAGATGACTTATATCGCCCACAACTCACTTGTGTTCTACTCGTGCATATGACATCAACGCATAAAACCAGGCTCGGATGCCATCTGTTGGGAAGCGTAGTAATTTCAAAAATTTCCCACGCACACGCAAGACCATGGTGATGGCATAGCAACGAGGGAGAATGTCCGCCCGTACCCTCGTGACCGAAAGCGGGCGTTATAACAACGCGGTTGATGTAGTCGACGTCTTCACGATCCGACCGATCCAAGCACCGAGCGACGGCACCTCCGAGTTCTGCACACGTTCAGCTCGATGGCGATCCCGGACTCCGATCCAGCAAAGTGTCGGGATGAGTTCCGTCGAGCCGACGGCGTGGTGGCGATGATGATGCTCCACCGACGCGGGGCTTCGCCTAAGCTCCGTGACGATATGACTTCTCCGCGCGAGGCTTCGCCTAAGCTCATGACGATATGACCAAGTGGAATATGGTGGAAGGGCACCGCACACGGCTAAGGAACGATCCGTAGATCAACTTGTGTGTCATGGGTGCCCCCGCCTCGTATATAAAGGAGCCAAGGGGTGCGGCCAGCCCTAGGGAGGCGCTGCGAGGAGTCCTACTCCCACCGAGTAGGACTCCCCCCTCTCCTAGTTGGATTAGGATTGGAGGAGGGGAAGGGAAGAGGCGCCGCCTCTCCTTGTCCTATTCGGACTAGAGGGGAGGGGCGCGCTGCCTGCCTGGCCGGCCCTTCCTCTTCTCTCTTATGGCCCATCAAGGCCCATAGACCCCGGGAGTTCCAGTAACCCCGGTGTTCCTAGTAACTTCTGTTTTCATCGGAACCTTCCGAAGTCAAACATAGGCTTCCAATATATCAATCTTTATGTCTCGACCATTTCGAGACTCCTCGTCATGTCCGTGATCACATCCGGGACTCGAACAACCTTGGTACATCAATACTTATAAACTCATAATGAACTGTCATCGAAGCGTTAAGCGTGCGGACCCTACGGGTTCGAGAACTATGTAGACATGACCTAGAACCATTCTCGGTCAATAACCAATAGCGGAACCTGGATGCCCATATTGGTTCCTACATATTCTCGAAGATCTTTATCGGTCAAACCGCATAACGATATCGTTGTTCCCTTTGTCATCGGTATGTTACTTACCCGAGATTCGATCGTCGGTATCAATACCTAGTTCAATCTAGTTACCGTAAGTCTCTTTACTCGTTCCGTAATACATCATCTCACAACTAACTCATTAGTTGCAATGCTTGCAAGGCTTATGTGATGTGTATTACCGAGAAGGCCGAGAGATACCTCTCCGACAATCGGAGTGACAAAACCTAATCTCGATTCATGCCAACTCAACATATACTTTTGGAGACACCTGAGAGTACCTTTATAATCACCCGATTCGTTGTGACGTTTGGTAGCACACAAAGTGTTCCTCCGTAAACAGGAGTTGCATAATCTCATAGTTGCAGGAACTTTGTATAAGTCATGAAGAAAGCATAAGCAACATACTAAGCGATCAAGTGCTAAGCTAACGAAATGGGTCATGTCAATCACATCATTCTCCTAATGATGTGATCCCATTAATCAAATGACAACACATGTCTATGGTTAGGAAACATAACCATCTTGATCAATGAGCTAGTCTTGTAGAGGCATACTAGTGACTATCTGTTTGTCTATGTATTCACACATGTATTATGTTTCCGGTTAATACAATTCTAGCATGAATAATAAACATTTATCATGATATAAGGAAATAAATAATAACTTTATTATTGCCTCTAGGGCATATTTCCTTCACTACCACTTAGTCCTCCACTTGATGGTGCTTGTTGTATCTACAACGAACCAGAACTTTCAAATCACTATATGCAAGTGCTGATGAAGCCTTTGAAGCCAAGGCAGCCCCAAGAACCAAATTCCTCGTCAAGGAATTATTGTATGTGCCTCGGAATTGTCTCATCGGATTCTCGACGAAGACAATGAGTCCTATCAAAGGCCACGACTCAAATGATGAAGAAGTCGTTGGCATCATGAAGAATATGCTTTTCAACATCATTCATGGCGTTCCCGTCAACTTCCATGATTTCTTCAAGAGGACTCTGGCAAACATTGCTATGTCACCATTTGAGCTGAAGCCTTATGCGCTTTGGATAATGAGATTCATCGGGACAAGGTCTTCACTCAATTACAAGGCTGATACTCAACCACTGCAGCTACTTGCCCCGATTGAAGTCCTCAAACGGACATTTACCTCGGTGATGACAAGGGCAAGGCTACTGCTGTGATCGATGAAGGCATTCGTCCATTGGATGGACAGTTTAGCAAAAGCAGCATCCTACTCCACCAATGATGACTTCGCCACACATGACTGCCGCAAATACCTCGGTCAAGCAAAGTCCTCAAGCTATCAGACCTGGGTGATGACTGATCGTGAGTTACTCCTCAGTCTTCATCAGAAGGTTGATCGCAATCATAAATGGGTCAAGCGGCAGTTTGGTTCAATTCTTCACAACATGACCTCAACACACAATGCAGTGAAGAAAAACCACTACTACCTCCATGAAACCTTCAAACGCACCTGGGCTGTTCTGTCACATGTCTACAAAGGAAGAACTGACGACAATGGGACTCAAGGAAGAATTTGACTGGTCTGCACCTCCTCCAAAGAAATACAAGAAGGTCAAAGTTCCTTCCTTGGTGGCCAGCTCCTATTCTTCATCGCTGACACCGATGAAAATGAAGACTTGGACGACACATGGCAGGTCCTACTACAACAACCGACCCCAACAACGCCAAGGGCGCCCTTCTTCAACTTGAAATTCTTGGGGCGTTAGTCCTCAGTTTCGATCCTTTTGGTCATTCGATGACAAAGGGGGAGAAATTTGAGTTAGTCTTCAAGCGGGTCTATTTTACTGCCCATATACAACAATTTGTTTTTGTTAAGTTACAACTCTCGTTCTTCTGAAACTTTTATTGGATCGAGTTGTAATCTTAAACCCAATGGTGCTTTGATACTTTTGATGCATTATGCTCTTGCACTATGCTCTGATTCTCTTGAGCTTCTTGAAAATCTTCAAAGCGAGTCTATTTGAGCTCTGATACTCTTGATGCGTTATTTTGCATGCTTGTTCCTCATTAATGTTATCGCACGCATGCTGAATTACATCAAGCACCATATTTCATCATGCATTTCAAATTCTTCATATTATATGTCAAATGCGTGTATGAATTACAAGATATAGGGGGAGATCTCCATGATTCAACTCTTCAAATGTGCATTGCCTCAAAAGCAAATTCCTCACTATGCACATCTTCAGGGGGAGTTCTTCTATATCTTGCAATCAAATTCCTCATTATCAGTATTTACACTTCATATGTTTATCCCCGTTGAAAACTTAACCTATATTGTCATCAATCACCAAAAAGGGGGAGATTGTAAGTGCATCTAGTGCCCCTTAGTGATTTTGGTGGATTGAAGACTTATAGGTTAAGGAACTAATGCGTTTGTGAGTGTACACAGGTCTATAAGTCTATGAGGAGTTTGATATTTACTGAGAAAGTCGACCCTAAAATGAAGTTCTTCGATGAAGACTTTGATATTTTGAAGACTTTACTCAAGACTTTGAAAGTGAAGAAATTGGTGTGACCTTGAAGACTTGGTATTCATTTGAGGAACATGAAGCGTGAAGACTTTTGTTTTCGTAGTTTCATTTTCTCTTTCTTGAGTCATAGGAAACACCGTACTGTTAAAGGGGTCGAGGAAATACTAAGGAAAAATTTCCATGTGATGCTCAACTCAAAATCCTACACCTACCAATCCCTTGAGTGAAGCCTTTGGAAATCTCATAGTTCAGTCAATTTCTTCATGGATGAGACGAAGTTCTTCTCGTCGTTGAGGAATTTGTTCTAACCGAGGAGTTAGGAATTCGCCAAAGGCGGATTGCCTACACAAGGAGGAACATGATAGCCCCGAGGAATTTGAGATTCAAATTTCCGACCGTTCTTTGTCTCTTGCTCCCAGCTATCCCAAAATATCTTATCCACCTAACGGTCATATCATTGAAGGGCATTTATGTCTTATCATGTCGGGCTGCTCCTAGGCTATAAATAGCCGCCCCCTACAACCACTAGCTGGTTGGCTGCTCCGAGAGAACTTCACACTTGTCATTTGAGAGCAACCCATCCTCTGAGGACTTTGAGCGAAAATCATCAAGTGAGGAAAAACCTGAAAAACGAAACCCCTACAAACCCAAAGTGATTGAGCATCACTAAAGAGATTGATCCTGCGTGGATCCGACGCTTGTTACCTTTGAAGACTGTGCTTCTTCCAGACGGTTAGGCGTCATGGTCTAGAGCATCCAAGAGGAATTGTGGATCGCCGAGTGACCAAGTCTGTGAAGGTTTGGAAGTCGCCTGAAGACTTACCACGAGTGATTGGACGAGGTCGGTGTGACCTTAGTTCAAGGAGAATACGGTGAGGACTTGGTGTCCTGAGCTGCGTGCTCAGCGACTGGGTGTCCGGGACTGTGTCCTCGAGTTTAAATACTCTGCCGCTCCAACCGTACGTATAACCGAGACAACAGTTGGAACTGGTCTACCAAATCATTGTCTTCACCAACCTAACTGGTTCTATTTCCTCAACCCTTTCATTTCCTCATTATTGTGTTGAGTGTTTGTTCATATCTGTGTTTGAAGACTTTGACTGAAGACTTTCTCAATTTCCTCAGTTCAATTTCTTCAGTCGGTTTGTCTTCATCTTGTGTTATCCTGTGATTACGCTTTCTGTACTCTGTGCTAGTCTTCATTTCATCATGATGACCATGCGTGTATTCTGTTATGCTTACTTCTGAGTACTTATTCCGCTGCAAGTAGTTCTTCGCTAAGGAATTTCCTCACCGGCAAATTCCTCAATGAAGAATTCATAAAAATCGCCTATTCAACCCCCCCCCTCTAGTCGATATAACGCACTTTCAACGTGACAGTGTCACGGGGCGGCGAGCTTCACAGGCACTGGGCCTTCTTCACAGGCTCCAGGCCTTTCTTCTGGTAAGAAAGCTTCACGGCGTTGCCCTCTTCACGAGCTCGGGCCTTCCGAGCGCCGACAGCTTCACGGCGTTCGCCTTCTTCATGAGCTCGGGCCTTTTCCAAAAAGATGAACTTCATAGGCATTACGCCTTGTTCATGAGCTCGGGCCTTTCCGAAAAGATGACCTTCACAGCATTCGCCTTCTTCACGAGCTCTGGGCCTTTTCGGAAAGATGACCTTCACAGGCATTCGCCTTCTTCACGAGCTCTGGACCTTTCCGGAAAGATGACCTTCACAGGCATTCGCCTTCTTCACAGGCTCTGGGCCTTTTCCAGAAAGATGACCTTCACAGGCATTCGCCTTCTTCACAGGCTCTGGGCCTTCTCCAGAAAGATGACCTTCACAGGCTCAGGGCCTTTTAGGGGTAAAACCTCCGGAGGTGCTGGATGTTCCACAGCGTTACAGTAGGCACCCCCTCTTGAGTCTCCAAGCGCGGGCCAGGCCTGGAAACATGAACAACCTTGAAGGGGCCCTCCCACATGGGAGAGAGCTTATGCAGTCCCTCCCTGGAGAGGACCCGTCGGAGCACGAGGTCCCCTACCTCGAGAGTTCTGGGGCGGATGTTGCGGCAGTGGTATCGCCGGAGTGCCTGCTGGTACCTCACCGTGCGCAGCGTAGCTTCTCGACGGTGCTCCTCCCCCAGCACAAGGGCCGTCCCCCGCATGGCGTCCTGCAGCTTTCGTCGAACGCCAGGACCCGTGCGGATCGACGCTTGACCTCGTGAGGGAGGACCGCTTCGGCTCCGTAGACCAGGAAGAAGGGGGTCTCCCCAGTTGGCTTGGTTGCGGTTGTGCGGATGGACCACAACAAAGACGGAAGCTCGTCGTACCAGCCTCTGCCACAAGCTTCCAGTTTCTTCTTGAACGTCCTGGTCTTGAGGCCTCTTAAGACCTCTGCATTGGCCCGCTCGGCCTGTCCGTTGCTCTTGAAGTGCGCCACCGAGCGTAGCATATCTGCGTCCCCAAGGTTAGCACAAGACATTTTAAAAGGTTCTTTGGTGAACTGCGAACCGTTGTCGGTGATGATGCTGTTCGGCACCAACCGCTCATGATGCCCTTGATGCACTTGACCGCAGAAACCGGCGGGGATGGCGCGGACGGCCTCGACTTGCCCACTTGGTGAATTTGTCCACGGCGACGTAGGTAGCGACAGCCCCTGGCGCCGAGGAAAGGGCCTGAATGTCCAGCCCCGGACCGCGAATGGCCAAGTGAGGGGAATGGTTTGCGTGCCTCCCGCTGGCCGGGTGATCGCGCTTGGCATGGAATTGGCAAGCCTCGCAAGCCTTCACGAGGTCGATGGCGCCATTGAGCTGCATGGGCCAATAGAAACCGCTGCGGAACGCCTTCCGACAAGGGTCCGTGACGATGAATGGTGCCCACAATCTCCGCCTTGTATATCTGCCAGCAATTCCTTCCCATGTTCCCTGGTGATGCAGCGTAGGGATACGTCGTTTGGTCGTCTCCAGTAGAGCTCTCCATCCATGATGCTGTATGCCGTGGCCTGCCGCGCCACACGCTCTGCCTCCTCCTCCTTCTCTGCAAAGTCCCGCGTTAAAGTAACTCTTGAGCTCCGTGATCCAGCACTCCTCCCGAGGTTCCATCGTTAGGAGCAAAGCGTGCTCGAGGCTGTGCCGTGCTTGATAACGGCGGCGGGGCTGAAGGCTTGAAGAGCCGTTCCTCAAAGACACCCGCCTCTGGGTAACCTCCTGGAGGCTCGTTTGGCGATGTCGTCGGCCTCTTGATTGGTGCCCCAGGCACGTGCTGCAGCTCCAACCCCTGTAACTTTCTCCATCCTGCGGACCTCCGCAAGGTAGGCCTCCATGTGTTCATCCCTTGGCTCGTACACCTTGTTGGAGAAATTGACGAGGAGCTACGAATCTCCCTTGATGGTAAGGCGCTTCACCCCCAGGGCAGTGGCAGCCTTCAGACCCGCTATCAGCCCCTCGTATTCTGCTATATTGTTGGAGACCTTCTCGCCATGTTGGAAACAGAGCTGCACTGCATAGTAGAGCTTGTCCTGAGAGGGGGATATGAGTACTTGCCCAGCCCAGTATACTGTCTGGAGAACAGCCCGTCAAGTACATGACCCAACCTTCTGGGGCTTCGCTCCCTGGGGAGAGGGACCGATCCTCGCCGGCCCTGAGGCCCGGTGCTTCTGTCCATTCGGCCACGAAATCTGCCAGTAGCATGCCCCCTTGATGACGCTGGTCGATCAACTCGAGTGGAATGCTTGCAGCTCAATGTTCCACTCGGCGACCCTTCCCGCCTGGTTAGGGCCCTGAGCACCCTCTCCGGGGTATGCCGAGACAACCTTGATTGATGACCACAGAAGTAGTGCCGAAGCTATGCGAAGCCACTAGCAGTGCCGGAGGAGCTTCTGTGGCATGGGGTACCGTGCCCTCGCATCCCGTAGCACGGTACTGATGAAGTACACCGGGTGCTCGACGAGGTTAGGGGCGTTGGTGCTGGTGGCGTCCTCCGGAAGCTGTGGTGCCTCCTGAGGCGTCGGCGCCTCCGGAAGCTGGGTGCTTGGACGGGAGGCCTCCCCCACCCTTGGTGCGCTCTGTCGTGACGGCTGATCTTCCTCCACTGCGGTGCTAGTACTGCTAGTTCCTTCTGATTCGGTCTTGCCTTAGCTCGGGTGGCCGCCATGGTCTTGGCCTGACGCTCCTCCCTAACCGCCACTAGAGCAGCGCTAGCGGAGTAGGGAGTGGCGGCGAGGTAAAGTACCAAGGGCTCCTGAGGCGTGGGGCCACCATCACTTTGGAGGGCTGGTCGGGTACCTCTTGAGGTCTTGAACAGCAGTGGCCTCTTGATCCACTCAAGGGCCCCTTTTCTTCATCACCGGAAGAAAGGCAAAGCCGCTCCCCAATCGGGGAGATGAAACGCCCAGCCATTATTCACCCCTGTGAGCTTCTGCATCTCCTTGAGGGTCTTGGTGGGCTCATGTCTTCCACTGCCTTGACCTTTTCTGGGTTGGCCTCGATGCCTCGGTGGGACATGAGAAAACCAAGGAGCTTGCCTGAGGGAACTCCAAACACACACTTCTCCGGGTTGAGTCGCAGGCTCACCGAGTTGAGGCTTGCAAGGTTTCTTCCAGGTCTTGTATCAAGGTCTTGGCCTCATGAGACTTCACCACGATGTCGCCGACGTATGCCTCCACATTCTTCCCGAGCTGTGGCCCAAGGTGATGTGCATGAGTCACTGGAAGGTTGCCCCTGCGTTGCAACCCGAATGGCATGCAGGTATAGCAGATACTCCACACGGGTTAGGAAGGCCATCTTCTCCACGTCTTCCACCGCCATCTTGATTTGGTGATACCCGAAAAGCGCCCAAGAAGCACAACAGTCACACTCGGCGGTGGAATCGGCGATCCGGTCGATCGCGAGGAGCGGAATGGGTCCTGTGGGCATGCTTTGTTGAGGTTGGTGAAGTCGACACATACGCTCCTTTCCTCCCTTCTTCGGCACCACCACGGGGTTGGCCAACCAATCTAGGTATCGGACCTCGCGGATAACCCCCGCGGCTTCTAGCTTGCGGGTCTCTTGGACGAGGAAGGCCTGCTTTTCGGTGGACTGCCTCCTCGCTTTCTGCTTCACTGGACGCACGTTGGGGCACACGTTGAGGTGGTGCTCGATCACGCCCCGTGGAATCCCCGCCAGCTGATCGGGCTCCCAGGCGAATACCTTCTTGTTCGCACGCAGGAACTTGACAAGGGCTTCCTCCTGTTCGGGCTCGAGGTTGGCGCCTATGGTGAAGGTGGCGTTTGTGGACCCGTCCTCATCGACGGGTATCTGCTTGGTCTCCGCCTTGTCTTGGGTGAACAACTGCTTCTTCTTGGTCGGCGCAGCCCCCTTGGGCTTGGGGGCTTCCGCATCGGCGAGCTGTGCTGCGGCCGCCGTCTTGAGGGTGAGCCTGAGCGCTCGCAGCGCACCCTCAGTATCCCCGGGCACGGTGAGGACGCCGCTGCTCCCAGGCATCTTCATGAGGTTGTACCCCGGGTGGGTTGCGGCCATGAATTTGGCCAATGCCGGATAGCCAAGGATGGCGTTGTAGGGGAAGCCGATGGGGGCGATGTCGAAGTCGACCAATTCTGTGCGGAAGTTGTCGTAGGTGCCGAAGGTCACCGGAAGCCGGATTTGCCCCAAGGAGCTGGATGACCCTCCTCCTACGCCCGAAAAAGGCCGGCTGGGCAGCAGCCGCTCCTCGGGTATGCAAAGGAGGTTGAAGGCCTCGACGAGAGCACATTGAGGCCGCGCCGCCGTCCGATGAGGGTCCCGTGACGGCGACTGGCAGATGGTAGGTGTCTGCGAGCAGCGGAGCGCACCCAGCCGGCCGAGTTGGCGGGTGGTCTTGAGAGTCGAAGGTCAGCCCGGCCGACGACTCCGTCCGGCTGAGGGGAGCCCCTGCCGCGTGGAGGCGAGCGCCGACCCAGACGAATGTCTTGACTTGGCGGTGGAAGGCGGCGCTGAGCCGCCGAGGAGGGCCGCGACGAGTGGAGAAGCCGAGGGGCGGGCGATCGGAGCCGCCCCATGAGGTCGCCGGGAGCGCAAGGACAATGCTTGCTGCCCGTCCCCCGCTGGGCCGATGGCGGTGTTGACGGCAGGTGACGGGGAACGACGAGGGCGCCCGCCGACGGGAGCGGTCGGGGCGACATGGGAGGCAAGGGAGGCTCGGCGCTCGGCGCAGGCCCGACGAGCGTCGGACAGGGTTGCGGTGGTCGGGGAAGAATGAGGCGACGAAAGGCAGATTCGGCGCACTCTACCGCGCGCCAAATGGCGGATTTCGGTTCCGCAGACCCTTAAGGTTCAACTCGGGTGCGCGGAGATCCAACCTCCACCGTCTCGTACCTCACCGAATCGCAGGGACCTAAACTACTAGCAAGAACAACATAAGAGACGCATAAGATTTATCTCGGTTCAGGCCACCATTGTGGTGTAATACCCTACTCCAGTGTGTGGTGTGTGGATTGCCTCGGGGCTGATGAAGAATAAGATGAGGAAGAACAGCCTCGAGGGTCTGTTCTTGGTGGGAGCGATGAACTACTAAGTGGTATCCGTCGCTCTAGCTTGAGGATCGGGTCCCTATCTCTCTCTCTGGATTCCGAATGGCGGATCCTTCGTCTTCCTCCTATGGTGGCTAGCTCTACTTATATAGACGAAGGCCCTGGGCCTCTTCCCAAATATTGAGCGGGAAGGGCACCAACAATTGGCCATTTTGAAGGGGAACAGCGGTTACACTTATCCCGACTAAAGTTGGTCCTCGCCGCCAAAGGCTCGTGATGACGCCGCTTGGGCTCCACGATGATCGCATTCCAGCCGTTGGGGCTGGTCTTGGTCTTGTTGCACCGAAACAGATGCCTTTGCTTGATGCTCTTGCCTGCGCTTGCTCCCTTTGCACCAAAGAGGAAAGGAGGACGCTGCGCGGGCTGGCGCCCTTGGTCGTCATGGGCACCTCGCGAGGTACCCTGCCTTGAACTCTCCGCCTCCTCGTGAGCCAGCCTGACGAGCCGGTGCCTGAGGAAGCTCTTGGTCGTCCGCCCCGCGAGGCTTGGCCCCTCGCGAGGGTCTTGAGCTTGTGTTGATGAAGATGGGCTGTCCTGGGCCTCCTTTGAGCCACGCCGCAGGCAGGCAAGTCTGGGGACCCCCGTTCCCAGAACGCCGACACCCAATATCAAGCTTGAAGATGGCGGTTCAGTAAAGGGCCTAAAGCCCACAGGCGACTTAAGGCCCGTAGTGATAAACTGCCGTAATGGCATGACTTGTGTTATAAGGCAAGATTAACTATTCACGGGCGGACCTTTGCTTTATGAGCGGCCGGGACTCTGAAACGCGCGCCAACCGTGTATATAAGGGACGACCCGCCGATGGCTTAGGGCAAGGAACACCAAATCGAGAGCCGGGCATAGCAGATTTGCTCCCTGGTGATCGAAACCCCAACAATTCCATCACAACTAGACATAGGCTTTTACCTTCATCGTAACGGGACGAACTAGTATAAAACTCTCGTGTCCTTTGTCCCACTTTAACTCCTTTAAGCTTCCTAGTTGCGATGGCTCCACGACTAAGTCCTTTCACGAGGACATCTGCCGTGACAACTCCACGACAAGATCCAAAGTACAGATCGCTCCATGGTCCTGCTCCTAGATTGATTCTGGTGCCGGGATAGTGGCATCTGTAGGAACGTCGGGCCGGTCTGATACCCAACCCGAGAATGCGAGCTTGCCATGGGAATCCGCGGCATACTCTAGATTTCCAAAATTTATGGTCTGGCCTAGGAAGAAGTCCTCGATCTGGCCGAGGTGGCATGCAGCACAATGCTGCCGACGATGAAAAGCTGGCTGTGGATAAAGGTGCTCCCACAGTCGATGTCGCCGCTGATCCGAAGACACGCCATCGAGCTCCTGCAACCACGTAGCGGGACCTGCATGGGCCACCAATGTTAGTGCTAAAACTGGCGGATCTTGGGTAGCGGGTTGATGCGTCCATTTTGCATCATGTTTCCTTACTGTTATTTATAATGTTTTTATCCATAATAATGCCTTTTGGAGTACTTCTAATGTCTTTTCTCTCATAATTTACAAGGAACACACCAAGAGGGAGAATTCTGGCAGCTAGAAATCTGGACCTGGAAAAGCTATGCCAGGCCACCTATTCTGCCCAACTCCAAATGAGCTGAAACTTTATGGAGACTTTTTGAGAATTATTTGAGGAATATTGGAGCCAATAAACACCAGAGGGGGGCCACCAGGTGGGCACAACCCACCTGGGCGCGCCCTGGTGGGTTGTGGCCTCCTCGGGCCACCTCCGGTGCCCATCTTCTAGTATATAAAGTCATTTTGACCTAGAAAAAATAAGGAGGATACTTTCGGGACGGAGAGCCGCCGTCCCGAGGCGGAACTTCGGCAGGAGCACTTTTGCCCTCTAGTGGAGCGATTCCACCGGGGGAACTTCCCTCCCAGAAGGGGAAATCATCGTCATCATCATCACCAACAACTCTCCCATCTTGGGGAGGGCAATCTCCATCAACATCTTCAACATCACCATCTCCTCTCAAACCCTAGTTCATCTCTTGTATCCAATCTTGTTACCGGAACTATAGATTAGTGCTTGTGGGTGACTAGTAGTGTCGATTACATCTTCTAGTTGATCACTATATGGTTTATTTGGTGGAAGATTATACGTTCAGATCCATTATGCTATTTAATACCCCTCTGATCATGAGCATGTTTATCATTTGTGATTAGTTTTTGTTCTTGAGGTCACGGGAGAAATCATGTTGCAAGCAATCATGTGAACTTGATATATGTTCGATATTTTGATAGTATGTATGATGTTATTCCCTTAATGGTGTCATGTGAACGTCGGCTACATGACACTTCACCATACTTGGGCCTAAGGGAATGCATTCTGGAGTAGCAAATAGATGGTGGGTTGCGAGAGTGACAGAAGCTTAAACCCCAGTTTATGCGCTATTTCGTAAGGGACCGATTGGATCCAAAAGTTTAATGCTATGGTTGAATTTATTCTTAATACTTTTCTTGTAGTTAGCATTAACTTGCGGGGGGTTAATCATAAGTAGGAGGTTTGTTCAAATAAGAATAGCACCTAAGCACCGTCCACCCACATATCAAATTATCAAAGTAGTGAACACAAATCGAACCAACATGATCAAAGTGACTAGATGAAATTCCCGTGTACCCTCAAGAGCACTTTGCTTATTGATACGTCTCCAACGTATCTATAATTTTTTATTGTTCCATGCTATTATATTATCTGTTTTGGATGTTTAATGGGCTTTAATATGCTCGTTTATATTATTTTTGCGACTAACTTATTAACCGGAGGCCCAGTTCCAATTTCTGTTTTTTTGCCTATTTTAGAGTTTTGCAGAAAAGTAATACCAAACGGAGTCCAAATGAAATGAAACATTCGCGATGATCGTTCTTGGACCGAAAGCAATCCAGAAGACTTGGAGTCGAAGCCTGGAATGTCACGAGGAAACACCCAGGGGGGGGGCAGGCGTGCCCCCACCCTCGTGGGCCCCTCATAGCTCCACCGACGTACTTCTTTTGCCTATATATACTCTTATACCCAAGAAACACCAGGGAGAGCCATGAAACCACTTTTCCACCGCGCAACCTTATACATGCCCATGAGATCCCATTATCCGATGTCAAAAGCGGATCTCGGGTAGGGAGTCCCAGCTGTCGCGTCTAGGCGGATGGTAACAGGAGACAGGGGACACAATGTTTTTACCCAGGTTCGGGCCCTCTCGATGGAGGTAAAACCCTACTCCTGCTTGATTAATATTGATGATATGGGTTGTACAAGAGTAGATCTGCCACGAGATCAGAGAGGCTAAACCCTAGAAGCTAGCCTATGGTATGATTGTATGTTTGTTGTTGTGTCCTACGGACTAAACCCTCCGGTTTATATAGACACCGGAGGGGGCTAGGGTTACACAGAGTCGGTTACAATGGGAGGAGATCTACATATCCGTATCGCCAAGCTTGCCTTCCACGTCAAGGAGATTCCCATCCGGATACGGGACGAAGTCTTCAATCTTGTATCTTCGTAGTCCAACAGTCCGGCCAAAGGTTATAGTCCGGCTGTCCGGACACTCCCTAATCCAGGACTCCCTCAGTAGCCCCTGAACCAGGCTTCAATGACGATGAGTCCGGCGCGCAGATTGTCTTCGGCATTGCAAGGCGGGTTCCTCCTCCGAATACTCCATAGAAGATTTTGAACGTGAGGATCATGTTCGGCTCTGCAAAACAAGTTCCACATACCATCGTAGAGAGAATAATATTTTCACAAATCTAATCTGTTGATGTATTCTGTAGCGTGACATCACACCACAGCCAAGCCTTTGTTCGAATCGTTTTTACTGTCCCACCTCAGCGCATTTTGCGAGGCGGTTTCCTTGGCATGTCTTGTCGAAGCAGAGATCGTGTCCCCTTATTACGGGATTCTCATAAATACGGACGTGGGTAACCCAATCGTGCCCGTTGGCATATTTCCTCGATCAAAGGTGAGTCCCAAACGGTCACGTGAAGGGCTCTCGCTATTCCACCCTTTTATAATGAGACCAAGGCCTTACTTTTTCTTTCGACCTCAATCGAATCCGCCTCCCTCCTCGAGTTCCAACACCCGAAGCTTCAGATTCAGGCGCTTCAGACCTTCGATCATGTCCGGATCCAATCTCCAAGGCCGATGGATGCCTTCCTCCGTTACGGAGGAAGACATTGCAAAGCTGCAGGAGGCTAGGTACTTGACCGGCGAAATCCCGCATAGGCTTCCTGCTCTAGGGCAGGTTATTCCCACTCCCAAGCCTGGTGAGAGCGTCGTGTTCGTTTCTCAATTCCTCCGCGGGCTTGGCTTACCATCGGATCCCTTCGTGAGGGGGCTCATGTTCTATTATGGGATGGACTTCCATGACTTAGCTCCGGAGTCTATCCTCTACATCTCCTCGTTCATAGTCGTGTGCGGAGCTTTCCTCCATATTACTCCTCACTTCGGACTGTGGCTTAAGACCTTCAAAGTGGAGTTGAAGATGATTGAGGGAGAGCACACAGAGTGCGGAGGCGCAGTAATAAGCAAGGACGCTGATGCTCCGTGGCCTGAGGGCTCTTTTCAAGAGGAGTCCGGCCTATGGCAACAAGAGTGGTTTTATATCACAACTCCCAGGGGTACCAAATGGGTGGCACCGCCTGCTTTTCGCTCGGGTCCCCGCCCCGACTAGCGTCATGGGTTAATAAGGGGCTGGACTGGGGGCCAGCAAAGGATATGCCCCTGCTGCAGAGCCGCGTCCGAGATCTCATGGAAAGAGAAATCAGTCTGGTCGTGGTGACGCAGGTCATGTTAATTCGCCGAGTCCTGTCCTGCAAACGTCGCCCCCTCCGCCTGTGGGAGTTCAGTCCGGAGGGACCACGAGCTCTCCAACATCTTTTTGGCATGACGCCCGTGGAGATGTACAAATTGTTCTTCAGACCACAAGTAATGTGTCCGGAATTATCTGAGGATGCAGGCCTGAGCTGCAATCGTCCAGATACCCAAGTAAGTAGCCATGTGCCCGGACACGCCATCTGTTCGTTTATCACAACATCGCCCTTGACAGAGCTGTCCTTGAAACAGGAGTGGATAGCAAAGGCGAAGTTAATTAGGTGTCCGGCCCCCCTTCCTGAGGCCTCGCCAGATCCCGTGTTAACTAGGATGCTGGAGATTGCGCCTTCGGAAGAAAACAAAGGGGGGGAACAAGGGAGCTACTGCCTCCGCGGAGGAGGTTGTCCGGAAGGGAGGAATCGAAAATTCCTCTCCTCAGGGGAAGAAGAGGACCGCCTCTGAAGACCCGGAGACAGCGGTCTCAAAGCGGGGGAAGAAATCTTTGCCAGAGGGTCCTGCACCGGGGGATACGCCGGCCGAACAATGTCCTCAAGGGGATCAGCCCTCTATCGAGCTGTAAGTAAAAGGGTATTTAGTAATGAGGAAGAACCTCGCTTTTACCTCTGAGGAAAATAACCGAAGATTTTATCTTTGCAGTTCGGATCTTAGCCCTTCCTAGCAGAGTTCGTCTTAGGGGGATCTTCTTCCGGAGATGATGGAGAGCGGAACGCCTCCCCCTGCCACACTGCCTCATGGGGCGGGCGACCCCGAAGTGTCGTCACGGAGGGTTTCTCCTGATCCGGCGAGGCCAGAAGGTAGTAACATGGTCGCCCGAAGCCCTCAGTGTCCGACCTTTGAAGAAAACCATCAGAGGAGCCCAGCACCGCCTGGTGTGCGGTCAGGCGTACTGAGGGATCTGCTAGAGCGAGCAACTATCTCAGAGGAGCACCGCACGTTAATGGGTACGGTAATTGAAAGGATTTCATCCGCGGAAAGCGGGTTGCATGAAGCTGTCATGAGTCTACTGACGGGCTTTGAGGTAAGTGGAATAATGTACCGTTTTGACAGTACCGCATACTTTAAGATGCGTCCTGTATAGATAGTAGCCCCTGAGACTCTAGGTGCTGTCGGAGACGACGACACGTGGAGGATCATAGCCCCAGGTGAGGGAGTCCTGGATTAGGGGGTGTCCGGATAGCCGGACTATAACCTTTGGCCGGACTCCTGGACTATGAAGATACAAGATTGAAGACTTCGTCCCGCGTCCGGATGGGACTTTCCTTGGCATGGAAGGCAAGCTTGGCAATACATATATGTAGATCTCCTCCCATTGTAACTGACTCTGTGTAACCCTAGCCCTCTCCGGTGTCTATATAAACCGGAGGGTTTTAGTCTGTAGGACGAACAACAATCATACCATAGGCTAGCTTCTAGGGTTTAGCCTCTCTGATCTCGTGGTAGATCTACTCTTGTACTACCCATATCATCAATATTAATCAAGCAGGAGTAGGGTTTTACCTCCATCAAGAGGGCCCGAACCTGGTAAAAACATCATGTCCCTTGTCTCCGTTACCATCCGCCTAGACGCACAGCTTCGGGACCCCTACCGAGATCCGCCGGTTTGACACCGACATTGGTGCTTTCATTGAGAGTTCCTGCGTGTCGTCATCTTTAGGCCCGGTGGCTCCTCCGATCATCAACAACGATGCGGTCCAGGTGAGACTTTTCTCCCGGACAGATCTTAAATTCGTGGCTTTGCACCGCGGGCCAATTCAACAGCCATCCGGAGTAGATCAAGCTACGCCCCTGGCCATCAGGTCAGATTTGAAAGTTTGAACTACACGGCTGACGTCCGTGGAGACCTGATCTTCGACGGGTTCGAGCCACGGCGGCGCGCGCCGCCTTTATCACGATGGGCATGATCTAGCTCATCGCGAGCAGTGCCACGGAGGCCGCTTTGTGTCCGCTCCGACCCTTAGCTCGGAGCCGACTGCGCCAATCGAGGACGGGTGGTTGGACACCGCCTCGGGGGCTGCAATCTCTATGGTGATCGAGCCGAACTCCAGCCTTGTCCTCTGCGAAGCTTGTGACTCCAAGGTGCCAGACTCCTCTCCGGACTCAAACCTTCGCGCCCTGCCGAAGCGAATCCGATTGGGCGCCGATCATGGAGTTCGCCGCCGACATCTTTCAAAGACTTCGCCCTTGGCGACATTCTGAATTCACTAAAGTCTCTCTCTTTATCAGGAGAGACCTGGCCGGACTATGCTCAGCAAGGTTGGGATGCGGACGACGAAGAAATTCAAAGCCCACCCACCACCCACTTCGTAGCCACTATCGATGATTTAACCGACATGCTCGACTTCGACTCCGAAGACATCGACGGTATGGACACCGATGCAGGAGACGACCAAGAACCAGCGCCTATAGGGCACTGGAAGGCCACCATGTCGTACAACATATACATGGTGGACACCCCAAAAGAAGGGAAGGGCGATGGAACAACGGAGGATGACCCCTCCAAGAAGCAGCCTAGCGCCCGGCCAAGTGCGCCACTCTAAATCCCGCCAAAGCAAAACGGCAATTCCGCACGGGAGATAATAACACCCGGACGGTGCGAAGACAACCCCCTCGGCGCAGGATTCAGCGGGAGGATGGAGAAGCCATCCCTCATGAGAGAGCGGCAGACTGAGAGGTAGAGGGCGATAATTACATGCCTCCCTCCGAAGATGAGGCAAGCCTCGACGACGACGAATTTATCGTGCCTGAGGATCCCGTCGAACAAGAGCGTCTCAAACGCAGGCTTATGGCCACGGCGAGCAGCCTCAAGAAAAAACAGCAACAGCTTAGAGCTGACCGAGACTTGCTAGCCGACAGATGGACTAAAGTCCTTGCGGCCAAAGAGTACGAACTCGAAAGCCCCTCCAAGAGCTACCCAAAGCGCATGCTGCTACCCTGATTAGAGGAGGAAGCACCTAAACCTACATCACCAGCGCACGACGCGGCCGACCGGCCACCTCGTGGCCGCGACAGAGAGGCCTCTCGGCCCTCCACTCAAGCCGCACCCCGGCGTCGCTCAAAAAATACCAAGGCATGGGGAAATGCGCCAGACCTGCGAGATATATTGGAGGACAAGGCAAGGCAAACAAGACCGATCTACGGATTGCGTGGGCGCCCCACGACACGTGACGATAACCGTCATGCCGGATATGGCAAATACGGTCGGGCCGAACACAGTAGACAAAGCTCATTTGAGCTACGTCGTGATATAGCCCAGTACAGAGGCGCCGCACACCCCCTACGCTTCACAGATGAAGTAATGAATCACCAAATCCCTGAGGGTTTCAAACCCGTAAACATCGAATCATACGATGGCACAACAGATCCTGCGGTATGGATCGAGGATTATCTCCTTCATATCCACATGGCCCGCGGTGATGATCTACACGCCATCAAATACCTCCCACTCAAGCTTAAAGGACAAGCTCGGCATTGGATTAATAGCTTGCCAGCAGAGTCAATTGGTTGTTGGGAGGACCTGGAAGCCGCATTCCTCGACAATTTCCATGGCACCTATGTGCGACCACCAGACGCCGATGACCTAAGCCACATAATCCAGCAGCGGAGGAATCGGCCGACAATTACGGACACGGTTCCTAACCAATAAAAATCAAATAGTCGATTGTCGGACGCAGAGGCCCTTGCAGCCTTCAAACATAACATCCGCGACGAGTGGCTTGCCCGACACCTAGGACAGGAAAAGCCGAAATCCATGGCAGCCCTCACAACACTCATGACCCGCTTTTGCGCAGGAGAAGACAGCTGGCTAGCTCATAGTAATAACATGACCAAGAGTCCTGGTAATTCGGATACCAAGGACAGCAATGGCGGGTCGCGCCGCAACAAGCACAAGCGTCGCATTAACAGCGACAATGCTGAGGATACGACAGTTAATGCCGGATTCAGAGGCTCTAAACCCGGTCAGCGGAAAAAGACATTTAAAAGAAATACTCCGGGCCCGTCCAGTTTGGACCGAATACTCGATCGCTCGTGCCAAATACATGGCACCCCCGAAAAACCAGCCAATCACACCAACTGGGATTGTTGGGTGTTCAAGCAGGCAGGCAAGTTAAATGCCGAAAACAGAGACAAGGGGTTGCATAGCAATGACGAGGAGGAGCCCCGGCTGCCGAACAATATGGGACAGAAGGGCTTCCCCCCACAAGTGCGGACGGTGAACATGATATACGCAACCTACATACCCAAAAGGGAGCGGAAGCGTGCACTCAGGGACGTATATGCGTTGGAGCCAGTCGCCCCAAAGTTTAACCGTGGTCCTCCTGCCCGATCACTTTTGATCGAAGGGACCACCCACTAGCATCCGCCATGGCGGATTCGCGCATTGGTTCTAGACCCAATCATTGACGGATTTCACCTCACTAGAGTCCTTATGGACAGCGGCAGCAGCCTGAACTGCTTTATCGGGATACGGTCACGAAAATGGGCATAGACCCTCAAGTTAAACCCACAAAGGCGACCTTTAAAGGCATCATACCGGTGTAGAGGCCAACCATGCGAGCTCAGATACACTTGAGGTGGTCTTCGGATCCCCGGATAATTTCCAAAGTGAGGAGTTAATCTTCGACATAGTCCCGTTCTGCAGTGGCTATCACGCACTGCTCGGATGAACCGCATTTGCAAAGTTCAATGCGGTGCCGCACTACGCATGCTCAAGATGCCAGGCCCTTGAGGAGTCATTACAGTCAATGGAAACACCGAACGCTCTCCCCAAACGGAGGAGCATATGGCGGCCCTCGCGGCGGAAGTACAAAGTAGCCTCTCAAGGCAATTCTCCAGTCCGGCTATTAAACGTTCGGACACCGTCAAGCGCGCTCGGAGTAACCTACAACAAGACCGTTTGGCACGTTCCGAGCAAGCGTAGCAATGCGGCCCCAACCCCAGCCCTCGCGAAATTGCGAAACCAGTACTACGCGTACATAATTACGCTCTGGAAATACCATGGGCATAGGGGAAGGGGCACGACCACGGCATGCCCAAAATGCGGCTCAACCGCACTAGGGGCTCCCGATTTTGTCATTCTTTTTACTTACTTTCAGGACTCCACTCTCCGGAAGGCATGTCCGGCAATACAATCGCCGAACACACGATGCAACATCCAGGGAGGCAGAAAGCTACGTCGAATGTCCAGGTGGTCTCTATAACGAGCTGAATACCTGTCTTACATACCGTCTCGCAGCTTGCCCCTGGAGGGGGACATGTCAAATAGTCCCATCTCGGCTTATCGCACTATTTGTATCGCTCGCTTTCACAAAGAGCCTTTTAATAAACAATGCTCAGCTTCGCTTATTATTGCATTTTCTATTTATTTCTTTTCAATACACATGTTCAGTTATGACATTTAGCACCTGCACACTTTGGTACGGCCAACACGCCAGGGCTCAAGTACCCCATAATACGGCGTGAGAAGTCCGAACACTTTAACAAGTGTGGCACCCTGAACTTATAGCATTATATGCATCAGCTCCGAATCATGTCTTGGGTCAATAGTTGGGTTTGCCCGGCTCCTATGTTTTGGTACCTTACGTTCCGTTATATCGGCTAAGGTAGTGCTAGGAGAACTACTGCGATTGTGCCCCGGTTGAGCTGGGTTCAGCACCTCAGTAGAGAAAGCTAAAACCGACCGTCATGATAGGGCGAGAGCTGGTCGCTGTTCGAGAGGTTTCGAGTCCCTAAAGACTTATGCCGCTTAGAGCGAGGAGTCGGCTTTGTCCGGCCTAGGCATGGATAGCGCCCCGAACTCGGTCTTCCGAATACTAGGGGCTTCGCCGAAATTTAAAAATTATAGAATTATATGGCTAAGTGAGAGTTATAAAGCATTATAGTCTGATTGCCTTGTTCACAGTCTTTGGCGCCTCCTCGAAGGACCCAAGAATGGGAACAAGAGTGCTCGGGTTTATCTCGAACACCCAAACTTTCGTGGCATGGGGGCGAAGCCGACGACTCGCCATCTCTCGGATTTAATAAGCGGTCGCCTGAAAGGTAATATTTTAAATTCAAAAAGCGTTGCTTAGCGCATATGAACAAGTTTTCAGCGCACAGGATAACACGGGCGAGTTTACTCAAAAATTACATCCTTGGAACATTCATTCGCCATAAGTCGGGCACCCTTCAGGATGCCCTCATAATACATCTCGGGCTTGCGATGCGCCTTGCCCTCCGGTGGCCCATCTGTCACCAGCTTCTCAGCATCCATCTTGCCCCAGTGTACTTTAACATGGGCAAGGGCCCTACGGGCGCCTTCGATGCATACGGAGCGCTTGATGACTTCAAGGCGTGGACAGGCATCCGCCAGCCGCCTCACCAGCCCAAAGTAGCTCCCAAGCATGACCACCCCAGGCCATAGCCGGACTATAAGGCCCTTCTTGGCCTGTTCGGCCACCTTATGGAGCTCGACCAGCTGCTTCAGCTGGTCGCTCAAGGGCACCGGGTGACCGGCCTTAGCATACTGAGACCAGAACACCTTCTCCGTCGAGCTCCCCTCCTCGGCCGGTAGTATGCGGCAGCATAGGACACACTGCGGGGCAGATCTGCGAATGCTCCTGGAGAGCTTCGGACTCGGGTAAGTAACAAGTAATTCACTTTCACGTGCTTGCTTTGCATAAAGAATGCCTTACCCGCCGCTATCTTCTTCATCGCCTCAATTTCCTGGAGGGCTTTTTGGGCTTCGGCCTTTGCAGATTTGGCGCTCTCAAGGGCCGAGGCAAGCTCGGACTCTCGAGTCTTTGAGTCAAGCTCCAAACTCTCGTGTTTTTCACGAGAGCCTGGAGCTCTTGCTGCACCTCCGCCACCCGCGCCTCCTGCTTTTCTCGCTCGGTGCGCTCCACGGCCGCATTGTCTTCGGCCTTGGATAGCGCTGTCTTCAGGGTTGCCACCTTGGGTTGTGGCCCCTGTAATACTCACGTTGGTCCTGTCATTTTTTGCAACCGCATCTTTTTTATATACTTACATAAGGTACTACTTACCTTCCTTGTCCTCGAGCTGCTTCTTGGCAAGGCCGAGCTCGTTCTCGGACCGCTCGAGGCTCTGCTTCAATGCATCGACCTCTTCAGTTAGTGCGGCAGAGGTCAGCAAGAGCCTCATTCCCATATTGACATACTTATGTTAGACTCCTGCAGATATCTTTTAGATCCTCGTTCGGCTTTTCTTTCCTAACACCAAACTGAGCATCAGGCTACCGTCTATGCGGCAATATTTTTACATATCTTAAATACATACCTCAAAGCTTTGTTAGAAGGTCAGGCACGAGCTTCGGCCACCGCTTGGCGGATGAACATTTCGGATCACCGCACTCATAATAGTGCGGTGCTCCTCGTCGATGGAGGTGCCGTTAAGCACCTCCAAAGAGATTATCCGGTGCCTCCGATTGACGGAGGTCACCGCGCCGCAGGCTTTCCCTTCTTACTAGGGGGCCATTGCCGGACTCCGGAACCATTGAAGGTTCCGGTGCGGTGTCCGTCCCGGGGCGGGACTTGGAGCCCTTGGGGGTTTTGTCCCCTTAGCGCCTGAGTCCGGGAGGTCGCCTTGCGGCGCCTCCAGGACCACCTCCTCCTGGCTTGGACCCTTTTGGGACTTCACCTCGGCATCGTCCGTAGGGCGAGGGGAGGTAGCGGTCGGAAGCGAATTCACATCCGACGAATCCAGGGAGCCGCTCGACGAAGCGTTGAGCCGGCCTTGGGCGACTGCATGATTATATCCGCGCCGAGGAAAGCTGCAATAAAAGAACACTATGAATCACTCGTGTCCGAACACTTACGACTTCGCCGTGGGCTTGGCCCCGGGTGGCAACTCCTCCGCTGTCGGCGACGTTGGTGGAGTAATCCGGGAAGGGTTCTTCCTTCTTGACCCTCCGCCTCCCGCTTAGGGCGGCTTTCCTTTTCTTTTCTTCCCCGTTGGAGAAGAAACTCTCTTCCTCCTCCTCGTTTTAAATCGAGGAGGCGCCTCGAGTCATCAGACGACGAGTTCGGCTCCACCGGGCGCCGGCAGCTCTTCCGGGTTCCCGCGGCCTTCTTCTTGGCCTTCTTCTCCGGCACCACGTAAGGTGCCGGGACCAGCGGCTTTGCCAAGCAGGCATCTGCTGGGCCTTCAGGCAAAGGAGCCGGACAGTCGATCTATCCGGTCTTCTTCTGCCAGTCCTGTCAAAGGAACGGGAGCTTAGATCCCGCATAGAGTCAAACTATGAAAAACAAGTATCCCGTAAAGGGTAAAACAAGCTTACTATGCTGGCTTGGCGCTTCGCGCAGAATCCGCAATCCTCGGTAATGGGAGGGGGAACCTCGGCGCCCTTGAATAGCACCTTCCAGGTATCCTCGTGCGTTGTGTTAAAGAGCCTGGTCAGAGTTTGGTGCTGGGCCGGGTCGAACTCCCACAAGTTAAAAGCCCGTCGTTGACACGGGAGGATCCGGCGGATGAGCATGACCTGGACTACGTTGACAAGTTTAACCTTCTTGTCCACCAGGTTTTGGACGCAGGTTTGGAGTCCGGTTAGCTCTCCCGAATTACCCCACGACAGGCCCTTCTCTTGCCAGGACGTGAGCCGTGTGGGGATGCCAGATCGGAATTCGGGGGCCGCTGCCCATTCAGGGTCACGCGGCTCGGTGATGTAGAACCACCCCGATTGCCACCCCTTGATGGTTTCCACGAAGGAGCCCTCGAGCCATATAACGATGGGCATCTTGCCCACCATGGCGCCTCCGCACTCCGCTTGCTGGCTGCGCACCACCTTCGGTTTGACGTTGAAGGTCTTCAGCCATAAGCCTAAGTGGGGCTTGATGCGGAGGAAAGCCTCGCACACGACGATAAACGCCGTGATGTTGAGGATGAAGTTCGGGGCCAGATCGTGGAAATCCAGGCCGTAGTAGAACATGAGCCCCCGGACAAACGGGTGGAGTGTGAAGCCTAGTCCGCGGAGGAAATGGGTGAGGAACACCACCCTCTCATGGGGCCTGGGGGTGGGGATGAGCTACCCCTCGTCTGGGAGCCGGTGCGCGATGTCATTGGACAAGTATCCGGCTTTCCTCAACTTCTTGATGTGTCCCTCCGTGACGGAGGAGACCATCCACTTGCCTCCCGCTCCGGACATGGCTGGAGAAGGTTGAGGTGGGGTGTGCGGACTTGGGCACTGGAGCTCGAGTGCGCGGAAATGGATAAGCAAAGGAGGAAGAAGGCGTAGATGAAAAAGGTGGATCCTTATCCCTTTATATGGGTGGACGAAAGTATGTGACCCCACCAGCCTGGTAAAACTCGCTTATCTCCCAAGCGCCGTAATTAATGGCACGGTTGGGTTACCCACGCCCGTATTGATGAGAATCCGGAATAAGGGACACGATCTCTGCCGACAAGGCGTGCCAAGGAAACGCCTCGCTAAATGCTTGCTGAGGTGGGACAAGAAAACGATTCAATAAAGGCTTGGCCATGGTGTGATGTAACGCTGGAATCGTCGGCGAGTTGGATTTGTGTAAATATTATTCTCTCTACGGTGGTATGTGGAACTTATTTTGCAGAGCCGGACACTATCCTTGTGTTCAAAATCTTCTATGAAGTATTCGGAGGAGGAACCCGCCTTGCAATGTCGAAGACAATCTGCGCGCCAGACTCGTCGTCATTGAAGCCTGGTTCAGGGGCTACTGAGGGAGTCCAGGATTAGGGGGTGTCCGGATAGCCGGACTATAACCTTTGGCTGGACTCCTGGACTATGAAGATACAAGATTGAAGACTTCGTCCCGCGTCCGGATGGGACTTTCCTTGGCGTGGAAGGCAAGCTTGGCAATACAGATATGTAGATCTCCTCCAATTGTAACCGACTCTGTGTAACCCTAGCCCTCTCCGATGTCTATATAAACCGGAGGATTTTAGTCTGTAGGACGAACAACAATCATACCATAGGCTAGCTTCTAGGGTTTAGCCTCTCTGATCTCGTGGTAGATCTACTCTTGTACTACCCATATCATCAATATTAATCAAGCAGGAGTAGGGTTTTACCTCCATTGAGAGGGCCCGAACCTGGGTAAAAACATCGTGTCCCTTGTCTCCTGTTACCATCTGCCTAGACGCACAGTTCGGGACCCCCTACCCGAGATCCGCCGATTTTGACACCGACACCAGGTATAAATTTCCCGCCATCATATGTAGCTGGCGAAGTGTCCGGTGGCCGGCCGGACTGACGAATTTTCCGAGCTAAAGCGGCAACTTGACGTGGCAGATGCCGACATCATGCTTGTCAACAAGTGGCTTGACGAGGCACAAGGTATGTAATTTCTCCGGGGACACCTGGTAAGAGGAGCTTGATGCCAGTATCTTACAACGTGTGTTTTAATGTAGATGGAGCTGCGGCCGTGGGGAATCTGCGGGCAAAACTTGCCCGAGCCAAGGAACAAGCCAGAAAAAGTGATGCGGCTGCCCTAAAGGCAGTCAAGGAGCTGATAGCCGAGTAGGCTGCTCACTGCCAAAGTAAGGAGGAAATGGCCAAGATGGCTGTGGATTTGAAGAACGCGACCAACCGTTACGAGCTTCTTAAAAAGGAAGATCAAGCGAAGAAGACAGACCTGGAGAAGGCCACGGTGGCGGCCAAGGATACCTGCTCTGCGATGAGAGCGATGAAGGAGGAGCTGCGTCAAGCCGGAGATATTGCGGCTGGGAAGCCCTATATGCTGCGGATGAAGTTTGGAGATCCTAAGTATGCTCCTTTGGACCGGTTGTGGAGTTCTACGGACGCATATATGGATTTGGCGGCGAGTGCTGCTGGCGCGGCCGAACACTTCCGAGATCAAAGGGATCGCGAAGTGGAGAAGCTGTTCTGGTCACAATTTAACCGTCCCGAGCATGCGCTTCCATTGACTGATCGGTTGGCCGAATGGGCCGAGCTGAATAGATTGTCCGGACTCGCCATGAAGTATGTCGTGGACCATTTGTGGACGGAAAGGCCAAAGCCGAAGAGTTACTTTAGTTTGGTGCAGCAGTTCCTTGGTGCGGTACCGCATATCAATGCGATGAAGAGGTCGGCGTGCGTAGAGGGTGCGCGGATGGCCCTTGCCCGTGTGAAGACATACTGGGCGGAGATGGAAGCCACCGTCGTTGCAGCCCAAGACTCGGACGAAAGCCGAGTACCTGCCGAGCACTACTTCCAAGAAGTTCTTGAGGGTGCTCGTTCCATAGAGGCGCAGTGCTCTAAGAATATTATGTTTGAATGACATGTATCCGTGATGAAAACAATGTTTGCTTAAATGTAAAGGCTTTTTATACTTGTGCCTGCAAGAATTGTAATACCTCCTGTGCGGCCGTTAAATATATATATATATATATATATATATATATATATATATAACTAACTTGAAAGATGGCAGTCGTCGGCTTCAGCCCCCACGCACATAATGCGGGGGTGTTCGTAGAAGACGCATTTTCACACTTGATCCAACGTCTTGGTCCATTTAAGGAGGTGATAGCATAGCGAACTATGCAATCGGACTATAATGCTTTATCACTTTCACTTAGCCATAGGAGTTTGACAGTGGGGCTACTATATAGCCCCTAGTGGCGTCGCGCTCACCCTAGTTCGGGGCGCGTGTGTGCCTGGCCGGGAAACGGCCCTTCGTTAATGCGGAGGAATCCCGAAGATTCCGATAGGTCATCGAGTGGTTGACCAGTCTCACGCTATATCATGACAGTCAGTTTTCGGCTTTCTCTACTGAGGTGCTTGCCTGGCTGAACCGGGGCACAATCGCAGTAGTTCTCCTGGTGTCGCCCTAGCCAATAGAGCGGAATGTAAGGCAGCAAAACACAGGAGCCGGGCAAACCGAACATTTGACCAAAGACATGATTCAGAGCTGATGCATATAAGGCCAAACTCGCGACGCCGAACACTCCCTAAGGTAGTCGGTCTTTATGATTTTAAACGGGATGCATAATGCCCTTAGTAATAAGCCCCTAGTGTCCAGGTACGTGCAATATTCTGACGTGGCCACATGCCAAGATGTCAGCCCCCTTCTCTGTTATACTGAGAATCCGGGGGATGTGTATCAACAAGAGACAGTAAAAAGGTTTACGCAGGGTCTTAATCTGAAAAGAATCCTTGGAACGGGTCCCTGCTGCACGTCTGCACCTGTGTCTCCGTTGTGTCGTATCCTGGACAGGCGTAGCACGGTGTTCATCTATAAAAGAGAGGAACTTAGTTGAAAAAGTAGTCGTGTGAAATGTATGTTATACTAAATAAGCAAAGTATAATTCGAGATGGGTAAAATTGAGCCTTATTGCCGCTTGTTTTACATGCGCGGAGCCCCTTGTATAGGAGTATACAGCTATTAAACATCTGTCAATTATATGTTGACGCCGGACTCGTCTAGCCGTGTCCGTGGTCTTGACGACATGTTAAGTTCTTTGGTTGGTGAAGCCATTTTTAGTGTGTGGCTGTCCAGGCAGCCGCACAGACTTCCGCGCGCAAGGAGCGCTCAATATTTCCCTTTACATAACTGATGCCTCGAGGACCGGGCATCTTAAGCGTGAGGGGCGCATAATGTGGTATTGCATTAAAG
This sequence comes from Aegilops longissima, assembly GCA_021605205.1. Taxonomy (NCBI): domain Eukaryota; kingdom Viridiplantae; phylum Streptophyta; class Magnoliopsida; order Poales; family Poaceae; genus Aegilops; species Aegilops longissima. Next base: position 536,959,201 of record CM038677.1, on the reverse strand, counting down.
CGAGCGAAAGCTTCACGTCCTAGTAGTGCTTGATAACCGCTTTTAAATGGAGCAATGTGGAAGGTTAGATTTTTGCTACGAAAATTTTTGGGGAAGCCGAATATAACCTCTAGTAGGAGGGAGCCCGTGCAAAGGGCTTCTGGGCCTGGCATTGCTCCTTTAAAGGAAGTATTGCTATGGCTAATTTTTGTCACGCCCAAGATGCGACCCTATCCAAAAGGAACTCGAAGGTCCCACCAAGGATAGAAGCGCATCTTGAAGACGCTTTTGCAAGGTGGATATCATTACATCAACATTACATAATAGTGGGGATACATACATAAGGCACAAATGCCACAAGAATACATCAACATCATATACAAGATCAACATCCGACTACGGATGAAACATAAACAAAAGCTCAAACGACATCCACCCTGCTAGCCCAGGCTGCCGACCTGGAACCTATCCCCTGATCGAAGACGAAGCAGAAGAAGAACTCAAGGCAAGCAAGCATCGCTCTCGCGTCATGATCATCGCATAACCTGTACCTGCAACTGGTGGTGTAGTAATCTGTGAGCCACGAGGACTCAGCAATCCCATTACCATGGGTATCAAGACTAGCAAAGCTTACTGGGAAAGGAAGGGGTAAAGTGGTGAGGTTGCAGCAGCGACTAAGCATATATGGTGGCTAACTTACGCAAATGAGAGCGAGAAGAGAAACAAAGGAACGGTCGTCAACTAGTAATGATCAAGAAGTGATCCTGAACTCCTACTTACGTCGACATAACCCGAAACCATGTTCTCCTCTCGATCAACCCGAAAAGAGACACTCACGGTTCACACGCACGGTTGGTGTATTTTAGAAGAGTTTGCTTCAAGTTTACTACAACGGATATTAACAAATTCCCATCGCCACATAACATGGGCACGGCTCTCGAAAGTTTATACCTGCAGGGTGTCCCAACAGCCCATGATAAGCTCTCGCGATCAACGAAGGATATTCCTTCTCCCGGGAAGACCCGATCAGTCTCGGAATCCGGCTACAAGACATTTCGACAAAGAATAAAACAAGACCAGCAAAGCCGCCGGATGTGCCGACAAATCCTGATAGGAGCTACACATATCTCGGTCTCGGGGCACACGGATGAGCAAGACGTCGGGTTGGCATAGACCCTGATTGCCCGAGGCGCCGGACATCGCTGGTTTGGGCCAACACTTGGAGAAGCACTTGGTCCCGGGGTAAAATAAAGATGACCCTTGAGAGCGCGACTCCCAAGGGAAAAAGGGCTAGGTGAGGCAAATGTAAAACCAAGGTTGGTCCTTGCTGGAAAAGTCTTATTCAAAGCGAACTGTCAAGGGGGTCCCATAAATCACCCGACCGCGTTAGGGACGCAAAATCCGGGAACATAATACCGATACGACGGAAACTAGGGCGGCAAGAGTGGAACAAAACACCATGCATAAGGCCGAGCCTTCCACCCTTTACCAAATATATAGATGCATTAATTAAATAAGATATATTGTGATATCCCAACAAGTAAACATGTTCCAACAAGGAACAACATCTCCATGTTCCAACAAGGAACAAACTTCATCTTCACCTGCAACTAACAATGCTATAAGAGGGCTGCAAAGCGGTAACATAGCCAAACAACGGTTTGCTAGGAAGGGTGCAAAAGGTTAGAGGCTGACATGGCAATTAGGTAGGCTTGAGCAGCAAGTGATAGGTAGCGCAGCATAGCGAAAGAACGAAGCAACTAGCATAGCAATGATAGTAGTGAGATCCAGGGTAGCGTTCATCTTGCCTGAAATCCCGCAAGGAAGAGGAACGGGTCCATGAAGAAGACGAACGGATGAAGCCGAACCAAGCGTAGACGAACGAATCCTCACGATCGCAACGAAACGGGAACTAACAAGAAGAAGCACACAACAAAGTAAACACACCACACATAGACAAGACATGATGCTCAACCAAGCATGATGCAAGACAAGGCTACATGAAGCTACTCATGGCAAAAGATGATGCATACAAGACCAACACATCAAAGCAAGTTTAAATGAGGCCGGAAACAACATATAACAATTCCGGTAAGTCCTCATATGCAAATTTCGAAATTGGTCCAGATCTGAATAAACCTTATGTTCAAGTTGTTAAACAGCAAGTTAAGATGCACCACGATGATCTACACGAAATTCTAGTTAAGTTACATATAAAGTTCATTAGATTCGGAGCTACGCCTAGAAGATATGAGCAAAACAAGATAAACATGGCATTGATGCAAAATGCATACAAACATCAAGCAAACACCTCATAACAAGGATGCAACATGATAATATGAAACTACATGCAAAATCAAGCAAGTTTCATATAGAGCACACTCAAAACGGAGCAACGGTTCAACACATACACATGAAACAAGGCATAACAACAATCTGTCCAAAACAGCAACTAGGCATATTGCAAGCACCGAAACAACAAGCAACAACATCTTAACATGAGAACAAAAGGCATGGGCACGATGTACAGGTAAAGCATTACAAAACATGAACACTGAGCTATCTCCAGAAATCACTAGAAAATGCTTAAACACACATGGGAAGTTTGCAAATAATAACAGGTTCACAGACTTAGCAGAATTTCAGGACATGGCAGAAATAACATCAGGTTAACAAGTTTAGAGCTATGAAACAACATGTTACAGGAACTTATCATGGCAAACAAAGGCATGGCATGATACTACTAAATGCATAGAACAAAAGTCCCTTACTGACCATAAGCCAAAAGGGATCAGAAAATACAGTTGCAAGCATGTGAATATAGCAAAAACATAAACAGATTCAGACTTGGTGCAAAACTGGAGCATGGCATAAACAGATAACAAGTAGGCATGTTGGTGAGCTTGAATCACTCACCACAGAGCAATAAATGATAAACTAAGCATACATCCAACAAGAAGACATGGCATAGAAGCTATACATGGCAAGAACAACATCATAGCATACACGGATCAACTACAACAACCTTGGCAAAATTGAATAACATGTAAACAACCTGCCAGGAAACATTTTATAGCAAAATTAGAGCTCGATTGACTCAAGCTATGGCACTCCATAATTGCAAAAAAGGGCATGGATGGATAGATAATAACCATATGTTCAAAACATCCTTACTGAAGTATCTCAAAATAAGCATGGATCTCTCGGTAGCATCAAGTTTACATGGCATAAAAATATCAGCAGAACAGGGACTAAAATCAGTAACATCATGATGCCTAGTTTGCATGCTTGTGCTAGTCACCACATTGATCACAAAAATACATGGTAAACACCTCTGTAAAGAAGACATGGCATAGTTCAAAACACATCTAGACATCAACCTCATAGGATGCACACATCAATCATAGCAAAAATGACAAAAGTGCATGTTCTGATAAGAATCTGAAACTAACATCACATAGCCCTCTTCCAACAGCATTTCGGGCATCAAGATGAGCTCAAATGAATATGATGCAATGGAATTAAATGATGTACTCGTCGAGACGAACAATTTGACATATTACAAGCACAAAACGGAGCAATATGCAGAGAGTTATGGCATGGCCAAAATGCACACATGGAGTTGGAAATCTGGGGACTTAGTGAAATATATACCTCCGCGAAAGTCAACGCGGGACGGGGGGATCCGGGACGAAGGGATCCGGGAATGGGGCCACGTTTGGTTGGCTGAACGGGTGGATCTCATCCACCCGATGTGGATCCGGCCGCAGGAGCTCCGGCGAGACTCCGGCGAGGGAGATGGCCGGAGAGGGGGCGGGGCACCGGCGCGGAGGGAGGCGACCGGAGGAGCGGGCGAGGCCGGGCGGCGGAAGGCGCGGTCCGGCGAGGGCGGCGCGGGCGGGCGGCGCGCTGGCGGAGGCGGGATCCGCGGCGAGGGAGCTCGAGCCGACCCGGGCGAGGCGGCGGTCAGTACGGCGGGCGGCGGGGAGGCGAGGCGGCGCGACGGACGGGCGGCGGGACGGAGCGGGCCGGGGCCGGCCGTGGGCTCATGGGCCGCAGCCTTGGCTGGAGGAGCTTCGCCACGTGGCGGCTCCGGACTGGCTGGGGCGCGGCGGCGGATGGGGCGGACACGTCCGGATGGCGGGGACGAAATGTCCGGCGGGGCGCGGGGAGCGGGGCTAGGGTTGGACTGTGCGAAAATCCGGAGGGGATCACATATTTATAGGTAGAGGGAGCTAGGAGAGTCCAAATGGAGCACGGTTTTTGGCCATGCGATCGTGATCGAACGACCGAGAGCATGGAGGGGAGTTTGCTGGGTTTTGGGCCACTTTGAAAGGGGTGTTGGGCTGCAAAGAGAAGGGGGCTTTACGGTTACCCGGTTAACCGTTGGAGTATCAAACGACCTCCAAATGACCCGAAACTTGACAGGCGGTCTACCGGTGCTATACCAAGGCCGCTTGACAAACCTCGGTCCATTCCGAGACCGTTTAACACCCGCTCACGAAAAGAGGTAAAATGGGGCGCCGGGAGACATAGGAGTGCCGGATTGCAAAACGGACAACGGGGAAAAAGCTCGGATGCATGAGACGAACACGTATGCAAAATGAAATGCACATGATGACATGATATGAAATGCAGATGATGACATGGCAAAGACGGCGAATAACTGGCAGACACCTGGCGCATCGAATCCGAGGCGTTACAAAGGTCTATCCCCATTTTGCGGACTGTGTCCTGATATATCAGGTTTAAACTACTACCGCCGTCCATCAGGACTCGTGTAAAGTGGAGTCCGTCAATTATCGGGTCTAACACCAAGGCAGCCCAGTCTGTGTGCCGGATACTTCTGGAGTAATCCTGATGGTCGAAGGTGATCAGTTTTGACAACCAGTGGCGAAGCTCCTTGGTGATAGGCCGCGTGGCACGTATCTCTATGGGCGCCACTTCGTTTCTCCCTTTTGTCACGTGTAGTACGTTTACTGTTTTGACTTCTTGTGGGAATTTCTTCTGTTCCCCAGTGCTTTGTTTGCGGGGTTCGTCATCGTCTTCACTTGGTGTATCCAACCCCTTGTGTTCGGCATTCAGCTTGCCGGATTGCTTGAAGACCCAACATTCTCTATAGGTGTGATTTGCAGGTTTACCAGGGGTGCTGTGTATTTGACATATCTTGTCCAAAATCTTGTTTAGGCTGGACAGTTCGTCCCTGTTGCCCTTAAGGGGCAGCTTTTGCTGATCCCGCCGAGAGCCTTTGAATCCGGCGTTAACTGTCGTGCTCTTCGGGCTGTTTTCCTTATTCCGGCGCTGGTCTTTACTGCGTCGTGGCTTCCCGTTTCCATCCCTGACTTCGGATGTACTTGGGTCGCTGGTGCTACATCTTGCCAGCCAGCTATCCTCGCCCGCGCAAAAGCGGGTCATGAGGCTTGTTAGTGCGGCCATTGTTCTTGGATTTTCCTGGCCGAGGTGCCTGGCTAGCCATTAGTCTCGAACGCTGTGTTTAAAAGCTACTAAGGCTTCGGTGTCCGGACAGTCGACTATTTGGTTCTTTTTAGTAAGAAACCTGTTCCAGAGTTTTCGGGCTGACTCTCCGGGCTGTTGAGTTATGTGACTTAAATCGTCTACATCCGGTGGTCGGACATAGGTCCCTTGAAAATTTGCCTGAAAGGCGTCTGCGAGCTCTTTCCAACTTCCAATTGTGTTTTTGGGGAGGCTTTTGAGCCAATGCCTGGCTGGCCCTTTGAGCTTGAGGGGTAGGTATTTGATGGCGTGGAGATCGTCTCCTCGAGCCATATGGATGTGGAGGATGTAATCCTCGATCCAGACCCCAAGGTCTGTCGTTCTGTCGTATGCCTCTATGTTTACAGGTTTGAATCCCTCTGGAAATTCATGGTCCAGCACCTTATCGGTGAAACATAGGGGGTGTGCGGTGCCCCTGTACTTGGGTGTGCCATGGTGTTCGGAATTTTGTTGTATTGTATTGCGTGTTTGAGCGCGCTTTCTTGGCCCATAGATAGATCTGACTGGGCCGTCCTTTTGATGCGAGTCCTCGTGTGGATCGCGTATTGGTTTGTGTGCGGCATCTTTTGCGGCAATGTGTGGGCCATGAGGTCGTCTATCCGACCGGATGGCTGATTTGTTTTTTGACTGGGGGGGCTCTAAGGCCTCCTCATCAAATTCAGGCAGTAGCTTCCGCTTTGGGTAGCTCTTTGTGTGACGGCTGCCGCCGTATTTATCTGCGGTGTTGAGCACTTTACTCCATCTGATTCTGAGTGCATCTTCCGCAGTCTTGAGCTTCCTCTTCTGCTTTTTCAGGCTACGTGCAGTGGCGATGAGTCTTTTATGGAGATTCTTCTGCTCCAGGCGCTTATCCGGTGTGAGGTCGTCCGGACTGTTATCTTCGCCGGGGATGGGTTGTTCGGATTGATTATCCGTGTTGCTCTGGTCATACGGTTGTTCAATGCCGTGTTGGTCGTCCGCTGGATCACCCTGCTCTATCGCTAGGTCCGTATGGCCGCTGTTTATGTCGAGGCGGGGTTTGGAGCGGCGCTTACGCCGCTGCTTTGTCTGCTTTTCGAGGGAACGATCCTTCGCTGCGTCCCTCTGTTCCTCGTCGTCGCTTACTTTAGGTGTGTCCACCATGTATACATCGTGAGATGAGGTGGCTGTGACTGGTTTCTGTTCGTCTCCTGCATCGTCGTCCATACGTCAATTTCTTCGGAGTCGAAGTCAAGCATGTCGGTCAAGTCATCGACAGTGGCTATGAAGTGGGTGGTGGGTGGGCGTCGAATTTCTTCGTGGTCCGCATCCAAATCCTGCCGGTTATAATCCGGCCAGGACTCTCCTGACAAGGAGAGAGATCTTAGGGAATTCAGTATGTCGCTGAAGGGCGAGTGTTGAAAGATATCCGCGGCAGTAAACTCCATGATCAGCGCCCAATCGGATTTGATTGGCAGGGGCGCGAGCGGCTCAGAGTCCGGAGGGGAGTCCGGCAATTTGGAGTCATGGGCCTCGCGAAGGGTATCCGGCTCGATCGCCGTTGAGACTGCGGCCTCCATGGCGGGGTCCAACCACCTGTCCGTGGATGGCGCGATTGGCTCCGAATTGAGGGTCGGAGCGGCTGCAGGTGCGACTTCCTGAACATTGTCCGGCGGCAGAGCTAAATCATGCCCATCGGGACAATGCGGCGCACTCGGCAAGGGCTCGAATCCATTGAAGATCAAGTCTCCGTGGATGTCGGCCGTGTAGTTTATGCTTCCAAACCTGACCTGATGACCAGGGGCGTAGCTTCCAATCTGCTCCACATGGCCAAGCGAATTGGCCCGCAGTGCAAAGCCGCCGAATACAAAAATCTGTCCGGGGAGAAAAGTCTCACCCTGGACTGCATCGCCAACGATGATCGAAGGAGCCATCAAGCCTGATGGTGACGACATAGAGGAACTCTCAATGAAAGCACCAATGTCGGTGTCAAAACCAGCGGATCTCGGGTAGGGGGTCCCGAACTGTGCGTCTAGGCGGATGGTAACAGGAGGATGGTAACAGGAGACAAGGGACACGATGTTTTTAACCAGGTTCGGGCCCTCTCGATGGAGGTAAAACCGTACTCCTGCTTGATTAATATTGATGATATGGGTAGTACAAGAGTAGATCTACCACGAGATCAGAGAGGCTAAACCCTAGAAGCTAGCCTATGGTATGATTGTATGTTTATTGTTGTGTCCTACAGACTAAACCCTCCGGTTTATATAGACACTAGAGGGGGCTAGGGTTACACAGAGTCGGTTACAATGGGAGGAGATCTACATATCTGTATCGCCAAGCTTGCCTTCCACGCCAAGGAGATTCCCATCCGGATACGGGACGAAGTCTTCAATCTTGTATCTTCATAGTCCAACAGTCCGGCCAAAGGTTATAGTCCGGCTGTCCGGACACCCCCTAATCCAGGACTCCCTCACCCATCTTGGGGCCTTTTCCGGCGATCTTTCGGAGGGGGAATCGATCACGGAGGGCTTCTATATCAACACCATAGCCTCTCCGATGAAGCATGAGTAGTTTACCACAGACCTTCGGGTCCATAGTTATTAGCTAGATGGCTTCTTCTCTCTCTTTGATTCTCAATACAAAGTTCTCCTCGATGTTCTTGGAGACCTATTCGACGTAATACTCTTTTGCGGTGTGTTTGTCGAGATCCGATGAATTATGGATTTATGAACAAGATTATCTATGAATATTATTTGGTTCTTCTCTGAATTCTTATATGCATGATTTGATATCTTTGCAAGTCTCTTCGAATTATCGGTTTAGTTTGGCCTACTAGATTGATCTTTCTTGCAATGGGAGAAGTGCTTAGCTTTGGGTTCAATCTTGCGGTGTCCTTTCCCGGTGACAGTAGGGGCAGCAAGGCATGTATTGTATTGTTTCCATCAAGGATAAGAAGATGGGGTTTATATCATATTGCTTGAGTTTATCCCTCTACATCATGTCATCTTGCTTAATGCGTTACTCCGTTCTTATGAAATTAATACTCTAGATGCATGCTGGATAGCGGTCGATGTGTGGAGTAATAGTAGTAGATGCAGAATCGTTTCGATCTACTTGACACGGACGTGATGCCTATATTCAGGATCATTGCCTTAGATATCTTCATAACTATGCACTTTTCTATCAATTGCTCGGCAGTAATTTGTTCACCCACCGTAATACATGCTATCTTGAGAGAAGCCACTAGTGAAACCTATGGCCCCCGGGTCTCTTTCCTATTATATTACATCTATTTTATTTACATCGCATCTCGTTTACTATTTTGCAATCTTTACTTTCCAATCTATACAACAAAAATACCAAAAATATTTACTTTACTATCACTATTAGATCTCACTTTTGCGAGTGGCCGTGAAGGGATTGACAACCCCTTTATCGCGTTGGTTGCAAGGTTCTTGATTGTTTGTGCAGGTACTAGGTGACTTGTGCATTGTCTCCTACTGGATTGATACCTTGGTTCTCAAAACTGAGGGAAATACTTAAGCTACTTTGCTGCATCACCCTTTCCTCTTCAAGGGAAAACCAACGCATGCTCAAGAGCTAGCAAGAAGGATTTCTGGCGCCGTTGCCGGGGAGATCTACGCCAAGTCAAGATATACCAAGTACCCATCATAAACTCTTCTCCCTCGCATTACATTGTTTGCCATTCGCCTCTCGTTTTCCTCTCCCCCACTTCTAAAACGATTTTTGAAAAGATTTTCCCTTTTCTTTCGCCCTTCTTCCGTTCGATCTTGTGTTACCATATGTCTTCTTTTTGCTTGCATCTTCGCTTGATAAATGTTTATGGATCCTCATCCACTCGCTAATCTCTTTAAGAGATCCAATTATGATGAACCTATTGCTAGTGAGTTGAGTGCAGTAGATTATCTTTATGAAGTTTTGCTTGAAATTCATGAATCTAAAAATTGTGATGAAGAAATCTATGAAGTGATACATGATAGCTCCTTGAATAAAAAGCATGATTGCAATGGTTTTACTATAAATTGTATTTGTGTCAATTGTGCTAATAACATGCAAAACCCTAAGCTTGGGGATGCTAGTTTTGCTATGTCCACTACTTGTTGCAATGGTCATGATTGGGGTGATTCTTCTTATAATCTTGATAATTTATTTAGGCCCCATGATGAATATGAGATTGATAATAATGTTTGCAATATTATTGAAAGTGGGTTTGGAAGAGTGTCAACTTTAGATCCCACATATTTGGAGGATGTTCAATCTTATGAATTTTTTTTTTGATAAAAGTGGGTTTGAAGAGGTCACGACTTTATTTTATGATAATCCCACTATTTCAAAAGAGTGTCAACTTTGCATGCATGAGGATCATGAAGATAAATTTTATGTGATAGTTATATTGTTGAATTTTCTTATTATCCTACATGTAATTATTATGAGAGAGGAAAATATGGTTGTAGAAATTTTCATGTTACTAAATTACCTCTCTTTCTGTTGAGATTGCTATTGTTTCTTTCCGCTTCCTTGCATATGCTAGTTTTTGCTTGCCTTGATAATTTGTTTGCCTATAAGATGCCTATGCATAGGAAGTATGTTATACTTATATGTGTTTGTCACGTGTTTTATGATGCTCTCTTTGTGCTTCAATTCTTGTCTTTCATGTGAGCATCATTGAAATATCTTTGCCTAGCTAGGGGCGTTAAACGATAGCGCTTGTTGGGAGGCAACCCAATTTTATTTTTGTTCTTTGCTTTTTGCTCCTGTTTAGTCATAAATAATTCATCTAGCTTCTTTTTAGATGTGGTTTTATATTTTAATTAGTGTTTGTGCCAAGTAGAACCTTTGGGAAGACTTGGGAGAAGTCTTTGCGATCTTGCTGTAAAAAACAGAAACTTTTACGCTCACGAGATCAGCTGTCATTTTTTACTGGAGAGTGATTTTAGGTTGATTATTTTTTTAGATGATTAATAGACAAATTCCTCACGTCTTAAAATTTATTTCAGAATTTTTGGAGTTACAAAAGTATTCGAAAGTTACAGATTGCTACAGACTGTTCTGTTTTTGACAGATTCTGTTTTTCGTGTGTTGTTTGCTTATTTTGATGAATCTATGAGTAGTATCAGGGGGTATGAACCATAGAGAAGTTGGAATACAGTAGGTTTAACACCAATATAAATAAATAATGAGTTCATTACAGTACCTTAAAGTGATGGTTTATTTTCCTATACTAACGGAGCTCATGAGATTTTCTGTTTAAGTTTTGTGTTGTGAAGTTTTCAAGTTTTTGGGTAAAAATTTGGTGGATTTTGGAATAAGGAGTGGCAAGAACCTAAGCTTGGGGATTCCCAAGGCACCCAAGGTAAAATTCAAGGACAACCAATAGCCTAAGCTTGGGGATTCCCTAGAAGGCATCCCCTCTTTCGTCTTCGTCTATCAGTAACTTTACTTGAGGCTATATTTTTACTCACCACATGATATGTGTTTTTCTTGGAGCGTCTTGTATGATTTGAGTCTTTGATTTTTAGTTTACCACAATCATCCTTGCTGTACACACCTTTTGGGAGAGACACGCATGAATCAGAATTTATTAGAATACTCAATGTGCTTCACTTATATCTTTTGAGCTAGATAATTTTGCTCTAGTGCTTCACTTATATCTTTTTAGAGCACGGTGGTGGTTTTATTTTATAGAAATTATTGATCTCTCATGCTTCACTTATATTATTGTGAGAGTCTTTTAGAACAGCATGGTAATTTTCTTTGGCTATAAAACTAGTCCTAATATAAAGTGCGTTGAATACTATGAGAAGTTTGATTCTTTATGATTGTTTTGAGATATGAAGATGGTGATATTAGAGTCATGCTAGTAGGTGTGAATTTGAGAGATACTTGAGTTAAACTTTGTGATTCCCGTAGCATCCATGTATGGTGACCATTATGTGATGAAGTCGGAGCATGATTTATTTGATTGTCTTCCTTATGAGTGGCGGTAGGGGACGAGCGATGGTCTTTTCCTACCAATATATCCCCCTAGGAGCATGTGCGTAGTACTTTGTTTCGATGACTAATAGATTTTTGCAATAAGTATATGAGTTCTTTATGACTAATGTTGAGTCCATGGATTATACGCACTCTCACCCTTCCACCATTGCTAGCCTCTCTAGTACCGCGCAACTTTCGCCGGTACCATAAACCCACCATTTACCTTCCTCAAAACAGCCACCATACCTACCTATTATGGAATTTCCATAGCAATTCCGAGATATATTGCCATGCAACTTTCCACCGTTCCATTTATTATGACACGCTCCATTATTGTCATATTGCCTTGCATGATCATGTAGTTGACATTGTATTTGTGGCAAAGCCACCATCCATAATTCTTTCATACATGTTACTCTTGATTCATTGCACATACCGGTACACCGCCGGAGGCATTCACATAGAGTCATATTTTGTTCTAAGTATCGAGTTGTAATTCTTGAGTTGTAAGTAAATATAAGTGTGACAATCATCATTATTAGAGCATTGTCCCAATGAGGAAAGGATGATGGAGACTATGATTCCCCCACAAGTCGGGATGAGATTCCGGACGAAAAAAAAGAGGCCATAAAAAAAGAGAAAAGGCCCAAAATAAAAAATAAAAAATGAGAGAAAAAGAGAGAAGGGGCAATGCTACTATCCTTTAACCACACTTGTGCTTCAAAGTAGCACCATGATCTTCATGATAGAGAGTCTCCTATGTTGTCACTTTCATATACTAGTGGGAATTTTTCATTATAGAACTTGGCTTGTATATTCCAATGATGGGCTTCCTCAAATTGCCCTAGGTCTTCGTGAGCAAGCGAGTTGGATGCACACCCACTTAGTTTCTTTTTGAGTTTTCATACACTTATAGCTCTAGTGCATCCGTTGCATGGAAATCCCTACTCACTCACATTGATATCTATTGATGGGCATCTCCATAGCCTGTTGAAACGCCTAGTTGATGTGAGACTATCTTCTCCATTTTGTTTTCTCCACAACCACCCCTCTATTCCACCTATAGTGCTATATCCATGGCTCACGCTCATGTATTGCGTGAAGATTGAAAATTTTTGAGAACATCAAAAGCATGAAACAATAGCTTGGATTGTCATCGGGGTTGTGCATGATTTAATATTTTGTGTGATGAAGATAGAGCATAGCTAGACTATATGATTTTGTAGGGATGACTTTCTTTGGCCATGTTATTCTGAGAAGACATGATTACTTTGTTAGTATGCTTGAAGTATTATTATCTTTATGTCAATATTAAACTTTTGTCTTGAATCTTTTGGATCTGAACATTCATGACACAATAAAGAAAATTACATTGATAATTATGTTAGGTAGCATTCCACATCAAAAATTCTGTTTTTATCATTTACCTACTCGAGGACGAGTAGGAATTAAGCTTGGGGATGCTTGATACGTCTCTTACGTATCTATAATTTTTAATTGTTCCAATGCTATTATATTATACGTTTTGGATGTTTAATGGGCTTTAATATGCTCTTTTATATTATTTTTGGGACTAACCTATTACCCAGAGGCCCAATGCCAATTTCTGTTTTTTACCTATTTTAGAGTTTTGCAGAGAAGGAATACCAAACGGAGTCCAAACGGAATGAAACCTTCGCGATGATCTTTCTAGGACCGAAAGCAATCCAGAAGACTTGGACTCGAAGTCTGGAACGCAACGTGGAAGCCACGAGCCAGGAGAGCGCGCCCAGGGGGGCAGGCGCGCCCCCCACCCTCGGGGGGCCCTCATAGCTTCACCGACGTACTTCTTTCGCCTATATATACTCTTTTATCTTAGAAACACCGAGGAGAGACACGAAATCACTTTTCCACCACTGCAACCTTCTGTACCCGTGAGATCCCATCTTGGAGCCTTTTCCGGCGATCTGCCGGAGGGGGAATCGATCATGGAGGGCTTCTACATCAACACCATAGCCTCTCCGATGAAGCGTGAGTACTTTACCACAGACCTTCGGGTCCATAGTTATTACCTAGATGGCTTCTTCTCTCTCTTTTATTCTCAATACGAAGTTCTCCTCGATGTTCTTGGAGATCTATTCGATGTAATACTCTTTTGTGGTGTGTTTGCCGAGATCCGATGAATTGTGGATTTATGAACAAGATTATTGATAACCCACAAGTATAGGGGATCAATTGTAGCCTCTTTCGATAAGTAAGAGTGTCGAACCCAACGAGGAGCTAAAGGTAGAACAAATATTCCCTTAAGTTTTATCGACCACCGATACAACTCTACGCACGCTTGACGTTCGCTTTACCTAGAACAAGTATAAAACTAGAAGTACTTTGTATGTGTTGTTGGATAGGTTTGCAACATAATAAAGAGCACGTAAATAAAATATTGGGGCTGTTTAGATAAGGACACAATAAAGTTAGTATAGCGAGTGTGGAAAAGTGGTGGTAGGAGTTACGAAATTGTCCCTAAGCAATTGACTACTTTACTAGACCGATAGCAAGTTTTATGTGGGAGAGGCCACTGCTAGCATGTCATGTCTGACTTGGAATTCTATGAACTTATGATTGTAACTATTAGCAAGCATCCGCAACTACTAACGTTCATTAAGGTAAAACCCAACCATAGCATTAAGATATATTGGTCCCCCTTCAATCCCGTATGCATCAATTTCTATTCTAGGTTGAAGCTTCTGTCACTCTTGCCCTCCAATACATAGTCCTATCAACATACAACTAACCCTATGGTGTGATCTACGCGCGCGTTCATATGATGGGCACCAAAGGACGGCAACATAACCACAAGCAAATTAAACCAATCATAGCAATTCACCAATTACCGATAGGACAACGAAAATCTACTCAGACATCATAGGATGGCAACACATCATTGGATAATAATATGAAGCATAAAGCACCATGTTCAAGTAGAGGGTACATCGGATTGCGGGTGAGTGGACCATTGTAGATAGATGGGGGAAGGTGATGAAGATGTTGGTGAAGATGACGGAGGTGTTGGTGTAGATTGCGGTGACGATGATGGCCCCGGCGGCGTTCCGGCGCCACCGGGAGAGAGGGGGAGAGAGCCCCCTTTCTTCTTCTTCTTCTTCCTTGACCTTCTCCCTAGATGGGAGAAGGGTTTCCCCTCTAGTCCTTGGCTTCCATGGCATGGAAGGGGCAAGAGCCCCTCCGAGATTGGATTTGTCTCTCTATTTCTGCGTTCCTGATTCTGGCCTTTCACCGTTTCTTATATTCCCGGAGATCCGTAACTCCGATTGAGCTGAAATTTGGACACGATTTTTATCCGGATATTGGCTTTCTTGCGGCGAAAGAAGGGCACGAACCGCCTTACGGGGTGGTCACGAGGGACAGGGGCGTGCCCCCTGCCTCGTGGCCCCCTCAGGCATTGTCTCGAGTTCATTCTTCTTCCCAAAAATCACATATATTCCAAAAAAAATATCCGTAAGTTTTTATCCCGTTTGGACTCCGTTTGATATGGATTTTCTGCGAAACGAAAAACATGCAACAAACAGGAACTGGCACTGGGCACTGGATCAGTATGTTAGTCCTAAAAATAGTATAAAAAGTTTCCAAAAGTATATGAAAGTTGTATAATATTGGCATGGAACAATCAAAAATTATAGATATGACGGAGACGTATCAGCATCCCCAAGCTTAATTCCTGCTTGTCCTCGAGTAGGTAAATGATAAAAAAGATAATTTTTGATGTGGAATGCTACCTAGCATAATCTTGATCATGTAATCTAATCATGACATGAATATTAAGACACGAGTGATTCAATGCAATAGTCTATCATTTGACATTAAGACAATAATACTTCAAGCGTACTAATAAAGTAATCATGTCTTCTCAAAATAGCATGGCCAAAGAAAGTCCATCCCTACAAAATCATATAGTTTGGCTATGCTCCATCTTCGTCACACAAAATGTTCAAATCATGCACAACCCCGATGACAAGCCAAGCAATTGTTTCATACTTTAGTATTCTCAAACTTTTTCAACCTTCATGCAATACATGAGCGTGAGCCATGGACATAGCCCTATATGTGGAATAGAATATGATGGTGGAGGTTGTGTGGAGAAGACAAAAAGGAAGAAAGTCTCACATCGACATGGCTAATCAATGGGCTATGGAGATGCCCATTAATTGATGTCAATGCGAGGAGTAGGGATTGCCATGCAACAGATGCACTAGAGCTATAAGTGTATGAAAGCTCAAACTGAAACTAAGTGGGTGTGCATCCAACTTGCTTGCTCATGAAGACCTAGGGAATTTGAGGAAGCCCATCGTTGGAATATACAAGCCAAGTTCTATAATGAAAATTCCCACTAGTATATGAAAGTGATAACTCAAGAGACTCTCTATATGAAGAACACGGTGCTACTCTGAAGCACAAGTGTGGTAAAAGGTAGTAACATTGTCCCTTCTCTCTTTTCTCTCATTTTTTTATTTTTTTCTCTTTTTTTGTAGGCTTCTTTGGCCTCTCACTCTTTTGGGGGGGGGGCTTCTCTGGTGACTTTTTTGATAACCTCACATGGGACAATGTTCTAATAATGATCATCACACTTTTATTTACTTACAACTCAATATTACAACTCGATACTAGAACAAAGATATGACTCTATATGAATGCCTCCGGCGGTGTACCGGGATGTGCAATGATCTAGCATAGCAAAGATATCAAAAAATGGACAAGCCATGAAAACATCATGCTAACTATCTTACGATCATGCAAAGCAATATAACAATGAATGCTCAAGTCATGTATATGATGATGATGGAAGTTGCATGGCAATATATCTCGGAATGGCTATGGAAATGCCATGATAGATAGGTATGGTGGTTGTTTTGAGGAAGATATAAGGAGGCTTATGTGTGATAGAGCGTATCGTATCACGGGGTTTGGATGCACCGCTAAGTTTGCACCAACTCTCGAGGTGAGAAAGGGCAATGCACGCATCAAGAGGCTAGCAATGATGGAAGGGTGAGAGTGCGTATAATCCATGGACTCAACATTAGTCATAAAGAACTCACATACTTATTGCAAAAATCTACAAGTCATCAAAACCAAGCACTACATGCATGCTCCTAGGGGGATATATTGGTAGGAAAATACCATCGCTCGTCCCCGACCGCCACTCATAAGGAAGAAAATCAAAGAAACACCTCATGCTTCAAATTTGTTACACAACGGTTACCATACGTGCATGCTACGGGACTTGCAAACCTCAGCACAAGTATTTCTCAAATTCACAATTACCCACTAGCATGACTCTAATATCACCATCTTTATATCGCAAAACTATTGCAAGGAATCAAACATATCATATTCAGTGATCTACAAGTTTTATGTAGGATTTTATGACTAACCATGTGAATGACCAATTCCTGTCATCTCTCTAAATAGATATAAGTGAAGCAAGAGAGTTTAATTCTTTCTACAAAATATATGCCCACGCTCTAACAAATATAAGTGAAGCAAAAGAGCATTCTACAAATGGCGGTTTTCTATGTGTAGGGAAACAAGCAATCCATACTTCAAATGATATAAGTGAAGCGCATGAAGCATTCTATAAAGCCATACTCAAAAGATATAAGTGAAGTGCAAAGAGCATTCTATAAATCAACCATGGACTATCTCATACCAGCATGGTGCATCAAAGAAAATAGAAAACTAAATGCAAAAGACGCTCCAAGATTTACACATATCACATGAACGAAACGAAACCGAAAACATACCGATTCTTGTTGAAGAAAGATGTGATTCCTTCCGGGGCATCCCCAAGCTTAGACGCTTGAGTCTCCTTGAATATTTACCTGGGGTGCCTTGGGCATCCCCAATCTTGAGCTCTTGCCTCTCCTCCTTCTCCTCACATCAAGACATCCTCGATCTTCGAACACTTCATCCACACAAAACTCAACAGAAAGTTTGGTAAGATCTGTTAGTATAATAAAGCAAATCACTACTCTAAGTACTGTTACAAACCAATTCATATTTTGTTTTTGAATTTTAGCTACTGTAATATAAATTTTCTATGGCTTAATCTACTGATATAAATCGATAGTTTCATCAAAACAAGCAAACTATGCATCAAAAACAGAATATGTCTTAAACAGGACAGTCTATAGTAATCTGAACATTCACCATACCTCTGGTACTCCAAAAATTCTGAATTTCTTTGGAAAAATAAACAATTTTTATAGGAAGACAGTGCAAAAAGTTTCAGAACCATTTGACGTTCCAGTAAAAAATGTAAAATCGCGCACTACACCCAAAGTTTCTGTTTTGCACCGCACAAACCAACAAGCAATGTAAACATTCTAAAGGCAAATCTTGGCACATTATTTTTATAATACAATGGGATTGTACTTTATAAAAGCACTCAACAGAAATAAATGACTCTCTAAAACTTCCTGGTTGTCTCCCTCGCAGCACTTTCTTTAAAGCCATCAGGCTAGGCATATAGTGCTCAAGTAATGGATCCACCCGGATCCCAAGGTATATCAAAGCCAATTTTAATTAACAATGATTTGTGATTTAGTAGTGAGCACAAAGTAACATATATCATGCAACAACAAAGTATAACTCTCTTCCTATGCATCGGCATGTCATAAAAGAACAATTCATGCACACAAAGTAAAGGCCAATACATAGCATAAGCAGTTTATTGCAACTTTATCGTGTGGGAAACATAGAGAGGTGGAGATATAGTTCCTCTCTCATAATAATTGCAAGTAGGAGCAGCAAGCACATGCATATTATATCTATCAAAATCATCATGTGTAGTAGTAAAATGCAACCCATCAATATAATCCTTAATAAGGGCAAACTTCTCCGATATAGTGTAGTCGGGAGAATTCAAAAAGATAATAGGACTATCATGCGTGGGCGCAATAGCAACAATTTCATGTTTAACATAAGGAACTATAGCAAGTTCATCTCCATAAGCATAATTCATATTGGCATCTTGGCCACAAGCATAGCAAGCATCATCAAAAAGGATATTTCATAAGAATCAACGGGATCATAACAATCATCATAGCATTCATCCTTCGGTAAATTCGAAGGGAAATTAAACAATGTATGAGTTGAAGAGTTACTCTCATTAGAAGGTGGGCACGGGTAGCTAATCCACTCTTCCTCCTTTTGTTCTTCGCTCTCCTCGTCGTCTTTTTCATCCATTGAGCCCACAGTTTCATCAATTCCTTCTTCCATAGACTCCTGCAAAATATTAGTCTCTTCTTGGACAGCGAAGGAGTCCTCAATATATGGTTTAACATAGGCATTAGAAGCATAATTATCATAACAATATTTAAGCATAGCAAAATTTTCAGATTTGTAAAGAGTAGCATCATACGTTTCAATCAAAGAAGCAATTTCATAAGCACCCTTAAAAGCAACAAATTCTTCAATTTGTTGAACATCATAGTAATTATAAACACCCTGTAGCGACCCGACCTCAGACGGTCAAGTCTCTGTGCTTAAGTGTCATCCCTGGATCGGTATGCTGACACACACACAGTACTCGAGGATTTATAACAGAGGTAAATCACATGTATAAATAACGTAAATACCATTACCTCAATCCAAATAGCGGAAGTAACAAGGTTGTGGATTCCCATCAACACCAACGGCAAAGTTGAGTGTAGAAAACGTAACCCTAACGTATCACTTACTCGTCGTAAGATATCCTACAACATGAGACGTTGCAGCCACAAAGGGTCAGTACATTGAATGTACTGGCAAATTCACACCATAGAGAATTGATGAATAATGGCTATCTCTACATGCATATTTGGCTGGTGGAAAAGCTCTATGGTTAAAAGGTTTTGCGAAAAGCCAATTTTTCCCTATATCAAAGGAATATATTTTAATTTAACTATCATGGTGGTTGAAACATCATTGAGAAGGTACCCCCAACTCAATGATCCCAATTAAAAGTAATCATTAACCCAACAAATTAATTTAAGTAACATGATGAGATACTTAAGATACTCCAAGTACTAGATACTCAAGATTGTCCATAACCGGGGACACGACTAACCATGATTAGATTGTACACTCTGCAGAGGTTTGCGCACTTTTCCCCACAAGACTCGATCGCCTCCGTTGGATTCCTCGCACTACATGATGTTTGAGAAACGGATGACCGAGACATAGTCTTTCAGAAACATTAACTCTTTACTCCGGGCAGACCATACCAAACCTACAAACCCACTACCTGCTGATCTACCTCTTCAAGAGCTTCACGTAATTTACTCAACTATGCTAGAGCCCATAATAGCTTGTGGCTGCACACGGAAGTTTCTAGCATGAAAATATCTCAGATCCCTATGAGCACGGGTGGCGAACCATAGGATGATTACACGTATAACCTCGGATCTCCTAGGACAACACTGGTATAACCCCAGGTGTCCGGGCAAGTCCACTGGTATATCCCCAGGGTGCCCCAACCAATCCACCCAGATGTGTATTAAAGTAGCCACCTTAAGTTAAACCTTAGTTAACAATAATCTCTCACATCTTTCATGAATTCTCTCAAACCAAACCACGTCTACGAGCAAAGCATGGCAATATACGCAACGCGTAGAAGTAACTCCCAAGGGTTTGATAGTAACAGGGCAATAGGTTCTACCTCAACAACTACTTCCCAATACCCACATGTTATCAATCCTACTCATGCAATGTTTGAGGGTGAAACTAATGCATAAAAACTGGGTATAAAAAGGATATGGTCAAAGTGTGAACTTGCCTGCAATGTTGATGAAGATGATTCGCACTCAAAACTCTTGATAGTTCTACTCGTCACACTCTGGTGAATCTATCGTAAGCAAGCAATAGTAACCACACGTAAGCAATCACTCAAAAGATCGGAAAGAACGAAGAAAACAAATTCGGAAAACATCAAAACCAAGCAAATAACTCTTGCAACATAAAAAAATTTCTAACAGTACCAAAATTATGTGAAATTGGCCTTATCAGAAAGTTTAGGTCAAGAGCTTCGATTTGCAAAAAGAATCAACTAAATCGGAGTTACGAAACTCAAGTTATGATCAAAACGAAGTTCAAATTCAAATCAGATCTAATTCAAATTTTAAACTTTCAAAAACATGTTTGAGTTGGATTACTAGATAGAGGAGATCGTAACGAAGAAGTGGGCGTTGGTTTCATCTAATTTGGATGAACGAGTAAAAAGTTATGGCTATTTGAAAAATCAGGGCCAAGCTGTTTTACGAAAGAAAAAAATAGCTACGGCTAAGGTCTAATGTATAAATACGTAGACTAATTGATAATATAATCTATCGTATTAGTCTAAAAATAATAAACTACGGAAGTATAAGAAGAAAAAAAATAAAGAAAGATACCTTTATAAGGCAGAGAAAAGACGACTTTGGAGAGAGAAGACAATTTCGGAAGTCGCGGAGAGGAGAAAAATATTTTTTTAAATGAATCTAGTCAAATCAAAATATTGATTTAACCCGAATCGGATGATTTTTAGAGGCTCTATGGGTCTATATTTATTGGTGGAAAAGAGGCTTAAAGGTCAAAGGCTAGGCAATGTGGGACTAAACATATACGTACGCACATGAAATTTGAAAAGAATTATGGGCTAAAAGTTCGGCCAGGCCGAGCGCGTACACTGGCTGCATTTTTTTTTCCGAAGTCTATTTTTCTTTTCTGAAACTTGTTTCAAAAAAAACTAAACATTAACAAAATAAAATAAAATAAAGACAAAAGAAAACAAAAGAAAAACGGGCTGGCCTGCTGCTATGCTACGCATGTGGGCGACAGTTAGTTTCAGGCGCGCGCGCAGTTTTTTTTATTTGTTTTTTTAACAGAAAGCGATAAACTGAAAAACGAAAATAAAACTTAAACTTTATATAGGCATATTATATATCAAAATTTTCAGAAAAAGATTTCCTACAAGCTGCACATTTTTCTAGAGTCAAATAAAATACACACAAATTCAAATAAAACAAAGAGTGCTTCTGGTCTAATAAAATCCAATAAAATCATTTTAAAATACCAAAATCAATTCAAATTGATTTCTCTCCAATTTTCTGATGTAGGGAATCATGTTACCCTATTTTCCATATAGTTTATTTTGGAGAAAAATAATTTGAATAAAACTCAAATAACTCCAAATTGAAAATAAATTCAAAAGAGCTTTGAATGTAATTCTTTTAAACTCCCAACTCATAATTCATATGTTTTGAAGAAGTCATTTTATCTTCTCTCATGAAAATCATTGAGTTGCTTGAAGTTTATGAATTGGAAAATAATTTCAAATGAACTTCAAATATTTTCAACACCCCTTGTCATTTAAATAAATGGAAGAAGTCATGTCATCTTCTCTCCAGGGTTTTTGGTGAAAAGAATTTCAATTCACGGAGATCACGAATGCAAAATGAAAGTTTGGGAAAGTCCTTTTATTCCCTCTCATTTAACTTTCAAAACGTTTCGAATTTCACTCAATTTCACACAATCAAGCAACCAATCAATCAAATCTATCTATTTATTATAACATTCCAAAATTTAGAATTTTGGGATGTTACACACCCTTAGCATACGAAGATACGATTCCATTATCACTAAACTCACATTGGTAGGGAAGGTGTTTCTTAGGGTTTTCAGAACAACAAGTAACATCATATATTTCACATAAATTCCAAGCATAGCATTGCAAACGATGAATTTGATCTAGTAAAAGTTTCCCTTTTTCAGATATGCGGTGTCGCACATAACAAGCATGCTCATCTAAAGATTTTCCCTCAACTAAGCTAGTTGGGGTTTCAGCACGAGCACATAGGGATCGAAGATGATCCAAGTAAAAAGCTTCAGGAGTGTGATAGATTTTCAGTGGTTCTTCAACCATTGGTTCAGTAGGTACCACCAATTTTTTTTGGTATTTTGTGTTTCCTACCCATAACTAAAGGTAGAAAACAAGAGCACAAAATAAAAACTACTTAGTGATAAAGCAAACAAGCACACACGAGAATATTCACCCCACGCTATAACTCCCCGGCAACGGCGCCAGAAAAAGGTCTTGATAACCCACAAGTATAGGGGATCAATTGTAGCCTCTTTCGATAATTAAGAGTGTCGAACCCAACGAGGAGCTAAAGGTAGAACAAATATTCCCTCAAGTTTTATCAACCACCGATACAACTCTACGCACGCTTGACGTTCGCTTTACCTAGAACAAGTATAAAACTAGAAGTACTTTGTAGGTGTTGTTGGATAGGTTTGCAAGATAATAAAGAGCACGTAAATAAAATCGAGGGGCTGTTTAGATAAGGACACAATAAAGTTAGTATAGCGAGTGTGGAAAAGTGGTGGTAGGAGTTGCGAAATTGTCCCTAAGCAATTGACTACTTTACTAGACCGATAGCAAGTTTTATGTGGGAGAGGCCACTGCTAGCATGTCATCCCTGACTTGGAATTCTATGCACTTATGATTGGAACTATTAGCTAGCATACACAACTACTAACGTTCATTAAGGTAAAACCTAACCATAGCATTAAGATATATTGGTCCCCCTTCAATCCCGTATGCATCAATTTCTATGCTAGGTTGAAGCTTCTGTCACTCTTGCCCTCCAATACATAGTCCTATCGACATACAACTAACCCTATGGTGTGATCCACGCGCGCACTCATATGATGGGCACCAAAGGACGACAACATAACCACAAGCAAATTAAACCAATCATAGCAATTCACTAATTACTGATAGGACAACGAAAACTCAGACATCATAGGATGGCAACACATCATTGAATAATAATATGAAGCATAAAGCACCATGTTCTAGTAGAGGGTATAGAGGGTTGCGGGAGAGTGGACTGTTGTAGATAGATGGGGGAAGGTGATGAAGATGTTGGTGAAGATGACGTAGGTGTTGGTGTAGATTGCGGTGACGATGATGGCCCCGGCGGCGTTCCGGCGCCACCGGGAGAGAGGGGGAGGGAGCCCCCCTTCTTCTTCTTCTTCCTTGACCTTCTCCCTAGATGGGAGAAGGGTTTCCCCTCTGGTCCTTGGCTTCCATGGCATGGAAGGGGCGAGAGCCCCTTCGAGATTGGATCTGTCTCTCTGTCTCTCTCTGTTTCTGCGTTCCCGATTCTGGCCTTTCACCGTTTCTTATATTCCTGGAGATCCGTAACTCCGATTGGGCTGAAATTTGGATACAATTTTTATCCGAATATTGCCTTTCTTGCAGCGAAAGAAGGGCACAAACCACCTTACGGGGTGGCCACAAGGGTCAGGGGCGCGCCCACCCCCTGGGGCACGCCCCCTGCCTCGTGGCCCCTTCGGGCATCGTCTCGTGTTGATTCTTCTTCCCAAAAATCACATGTATTCCAAAAAAACCTTCGTAAGTTTTTATCCCGTTTGGACTCCATTTGATATGGATTTTCTGCGAAATGAAAAACATGCAACAAACAGGAACTGACACTGGGCACTGGATCAATATGTTAGTCCCAAAAATAGTATAAAAAGTTGCCAAAAGTACATGAAAGTTGTATAATATTGGCATGGAACGATCAAAAATTATAGATACGATGGAGATGTATCAATTATCTATGAATACTATTTGGTTCTTCTCTGAATTCTTATATGCATGATTTGATATCTCTGCAAGTCTCTTCGAATTATCGGTTTAGTTTGGCATACTAGATTGATCTTTCTTGCAATGGGAGAAGTGCTTAGCTTTGGGTTCAATCTTGCGGTGTCCTTTCCCAGTGACAGTAGGGGCAGCAAGGCACGTATTGTATTGTTGCCATCGAGGATAAAAGATGGGGTTTTTATCATATTGCTTG
Source organism: Aegilops longissima (assembly GCA_021605205.1). Classification (NCBI taxonomy): domain Eukaryota; kingdom Viridiplantae; phylum Streptophyta; class Magnoliopsida; order Poales; family Poaceae; genus Aegilops; species Aegilops longissima. The sequence continues at coordinate 536,934,878 of CM038677.1, read as the reverse complement.
AGTTTATCCCTCTACATCATGTCATCTTACTTAAAGCGTTACTCTGTTCTTATGAACTTAATACTCTAGATGCATGCTGGATAGTGGCCGATGTGTGGAGTAATAGTAGTAGATGCAGGCAGGAGTCGGTCTACTTGTCGTGGACGTGCTTCCTATATACATGATCATACCTAGATATTCTCATAACTATGCTCAATTCTATCAATTCCTCAACAGTAATTTATTCACCCACCGTAATACATGCTATCTTGAGAGAAGCCACTAGTGAAACCTATGGACCCCAGGTCTCTTTCCTATTATATTACATCTCTTTTATTTACATCGCATCTCGTTTACTATTTTGCAATCTTTACTTTCCAATCTATACAACAAAAATACCAAAAATATTTACTTTACTATCTCTATTAGATCCCACTTTTGCGAGTGACCGTGAAGGGATTGACAACCCCTTTATCGTATTGGTTGCAAGGTTCTTGATTGTTTGTGCAGGTACTAGGTGACTTGTGCGTTGTCTCCTACTGTATTGATACCTTGGTTCTCAAAACTGAGGGAAATACTTACGCTACTTTGCTGCATCACCCTTTCCTCTTCAAGGGAAAACCAACGCATGCTCAAGAGGTAGCACTTATCATAAGAGACCGTTTTGGCATGTCCTTTGCCTCTAAAGGATTGGGATACCTTGCTGCACTTTTTTTACTATTATCGTTACTTGCTCGTTACAAATTATCTTGCTATCAAACTACTCCGCTACTTACAATTTTTAAGCAGTTGCAGACATTACCTTACTGAAAACTACTTGTCATTTCCTTCTGCTCCTCATTGGGTTCGACACTCTTACTTATGAAAAGAGCTAAAATTGATCCCCTATACTTGTTGGTCATCAAGGCTATTTTCTGGCGCCGTAGCCGGGGAGTGAAGCGCCTTTGGTAAGTGGAATTTGGTAAGGAAACATTTATATAGTGTGCTGAAATTTATTGTCACTTGTTACTATGGAAAACAATCCTTTGAGGGGTTTGTTCGGGGTATCTTCATCTTGTTCGGAACCACAATTAGCTACCCCTCAACCTACTGCACCTACTGAAAATATTGAATATGAAATTCCTTCGGGTATGATAGAACAACTGCTAGCTAATCCTTATGCAGGAGATGGAACCGAACATCCTGATATGCACTTGATATACGTGGAACAAATTTGTGGATTGTCTAAGCTTGCAGGTTTACCCAGGGATGAAGTGATGAAAAAGTTTTTCCCTTTATCTTTGAAGGGAAAAGCATTGGCATGGTATACGCTATGCGATGATATTGGATCTTGGAATTGGAATCGTTTGAAATTAGAGTTCCACCAAAAAAATTATCCTATGCATCTAGTTCATCGTGATCGGAATTATATATATAATTTTTGTGTGAAGGAGAAAGTATCTCTCTATCTTGGGGGAGGCTTAAGTCAATGTTATATTCATGCCCCAGTCATGAGCTCTCAAGAGAAATTATTATTCAGAATTTTTATGCTCGGCTTTCTCGTAATGATCAAATCATGCTTGATACTTCTTGTGCTGGTTCATTTATGAAGAAGACTATTGAATTCCGGTGGGATCTTTTGGAAAGAATTAAATGCAAATTTGAAGATTGGGGACTCGACGAAGGTAAAGAGTCAGTTATTAAACTTAAGTATGATTGTGTTAAATCTTTTATGGATACTGATGCTTTTCAAAAGTTTAGCACTAAATATGGACTTGACTCTGAGATAGTAGCCTCCTTTTGTGAATCATTTGCTACTCATGTTGAACTCCCTAAGGAGAACTGGTTTAAATATCACCCACCTATTAAAGAAGAAATTAAGGACCAGTACCAGTTAAGAAGAAACTATACTTTATAATGTTGATCCAGTTGTTCCTTCTACTTATATTGAGAAACCACCTTTCCCTATTAGGATAAAGGAACATGCTAAAGTTTCAACTGTGGTTAACAAAAGCTATATTAGAACACCTAAACCTGATGAACAAATTAAAGTTGAACCTAGTATTGCTATGGTTAAAGATCTCTTGGAAGAAGATATGTAAGGGCATGTTATTTACTTCTGTGAAGAAGCTGCTAGAATTGCTAAACCTGATAAAAGAGATAAACATAGACCTGTTGTTGGCATGCATGTTATTTCAGTTAAAATAGGAGATCACTATTATCATGGTTTATGTGACATGGGTGCTAGTGTGAGTGCTATTCCTTACACTTTATATGAAGAAATTATGAAAGACATAGCACCTGTTGAGATAGAAGAAATAGATGTTACTACTAAACTCGCTAATAGAGACACCATATCACCATTTGGGATTATTAGAGATGTTGAAGTCTTGTGTGGGGAAAATTAAATACCCTACTGATTTTCTTGTTCTTGGTTCCCCGGAAGATGACTTTTGTCCCATTATCTTTGGTAAACCTTTCTTGATTACAGTTAATGCCAAGATAGATTGTAAGAAACAAACTGTTGGTAGCTTTGGTGATGAGTCTCATGAGTTTAATTTTCCAAGTTTAGTAGAAATCATCATGAAAAATAATTGCCTAGTAAGGATGAATTAATTGGTCTTGCTTCTATTGTTGTTCCACCTACTAATCCTTTAGAACAATATTTGCTAGACCATGAAAATGATTTACATATGCATGAAAGAAATGAAATAGATAAAGTTTTCTTTGAACAACGTCCTCTGCTTAAACACAATTGCCTATTGAAACTCTAGGAGGTCCTCCTCCACCTAAAGGTGATCATGAGTTTGAATTAAAACAATTTCCAGACACTTTGAAATATGCTTATCTTGATGAAAAGAAGATATATCCTGTTATTATTAGTGCTAACCTTTCAGAACATGAAGAAGAAAGATTATTGAAAGTTCTAAGGAAGCACCGGGTTGCTATTGGATGCACTCTTGATGATTTAAAGGGCATTAGTCCCACTCTATGTCAGCACAAAATTAATATGGAACCTGATGCTAAACCCGTTGTTGATCACCAACGTCGGCTGAATCCGAAAATGAAGGAACTAGTAAGAACGGAAATCTTAAAACTTCTGGAGGCAGGTATAATCTATCCTATAGCTGACAGTAGATGGGTAAGTCCTGTTCATTATGTCCCTAAGAAAGGAGGTATTACTATTGTTCCTAATGATAAGAATGAACTTATTCCACAAAGAATTGTTACAGGCTATAGAATGGTAATTGATTACAGAAAGTTAAACAAAGCAACTAGAAAAGATCATTACCCTTTGCCCTTTATTGATCAAATGCTTGAAAGATTATCTAAGCGCACACACTTTTGCTTCCTAGATGGATACTCTGGCTTTTCACAAATACCTGTTTCTCAACCTGATCAAGAAAAGACCACATTTACTTGTCCCTTTGGAACTTATGCTTATAGACGTATGCCTTTTGGTTTATGTAATGCACATGCTACCATTCAAAGATGTATGACTGCTATATTCTCTGATTTTTGTGAAAATATTGTTGAGGTTTTCATGGATGACTTTTCTGTTTATGGGAAGTCTTTTGATGACTGTTTAAGCAATCTTGAGCGAGTTTTGCAGAGATGCGAACAAACAAATCTTGTCTTGAATAGGGAGAAGTGCCACTTTATGGTTAATGAAGGCATTGTCTTGGGTCATAAAATTTCTGAAAGAGGTATTGAAGTGGATCAATCTAAGGTTGACGCAATTGAGAAAATGCCATGTCCTGAGGACATCAAAGGTATTCATAGTTTCCTAGGTCATGCTGGTTTCTATAGGAGATTTATCGAAGACTTTTCTAAAATTTCTAGGCCTCTTACTAGTCTTTTGCAAAAGGATATTCCTTTTGCTTTTGATGATGATTGCCTTCAAGCCTTTGAAATACTCAAGAAAGCCTTAATATTTGCACCTATTGTTTAACCACCTGATTGGAATTTGCCTTTTGAAATTATGTGTGATGCTAGTGATTATGTTATTGGTGATGTTCTAGGACAAAGAGTTGATAAGAAACGGAATGTTATTCATTATGCTAGTAAAACTCTAGACAGTGCTCAAAGAAATTATGCTACTACTGAAAAAGAATTCTTAGCAGTGGTGTTTTCTTGTGATAAATTTAGACCTTATATTGTTGATTCCAAGGTAACTGTTCACATAGACCATGCTGCTATTAAATATCTTATGGAAAAGAAAGATGCTAAACCTAGACTTATTCATTGGGTTCTCTTTTTACAAGAATTTGATTTACATATCATTGATAGAAAAGGAGCTGAGAACCCAGTAGCAGATAACTTGTCTAGGCTTGAAAATGTGCTTGATGACCCACTACCTATTGATGATAGTTTTCCCGGTGAACAGTTAACTGCAATAAATGTTTCTCATAGTACTCCTTGGTATGCTGACTATGCTAATTACATTGTTGCTAAATATTTACCACCTAGCTTTACATACCAACAAAAGGAAAAATTCTTCTATGATTTAAGACATTACTTTTGGGATGACCCACATCTTTATAAAGGAGTAGATGGTATTATTAGACGTTGTGTACTTGAGCATGAACAGGGACAAATCCTACGGAGATGTCACTCTAAGGCTTATGGCGGGCATCATGCTGGAGATAGAACTGCTCACAAGGTATTGCAATCTGGATTTTATTGGCCTACTCTCTTCAAGGATGCCTGTAAGTTTGTCTCTTCTTGTGATGAATGTCAAAAATAGGTAATATCGGTAAGCGTCAAGAAATGCCTATGGATTATTCACTTGCTGTTGAACCATTTGATGTTTGGGGATTTGATTACATGGGACCTTTTCCTTCCTCTAATGGGTATACACATATTTTGGTTGCTATTGATTATGTTACTAAATGGGTAGAAGCTATTCCAACTAGTAGTGTTGATCACAACACCTCTATTAAAATGCTTAAGGAAGTTATTCTCCCAAGGTTTGGAGTCCCTAGATATTTAATGACTGATGGTGGTTCACAGTTTACTCATGGTGCTTTCCGTAAGATGTTTGCTAAGTATGATGTTAACCATAGAATTGCATCACCCTATCATCCTCAGTCTAGTGGTCAAGTTGAACTTAGCAATAGAGAAATAAAACTAATTTTGCAACAGACTGTTAATAGGTCCAGGAAGAATTGGTCTAAGAAATTAGATGATGCACTTTGGGCTTATAGAACAGCATATAAAAATCCTATGGGTATGTCTCCTTATAAAATGGTTTGTGGAAAAGCTTGTCATTTGCCTCTTGAGTCAGAACATAAAGCATATTGGGCAGTTAAAGAACTCAACTATGATTTCAAACTCGTTGGTGAAAAGAGGTTATTTGATATAGGATCTTTAGATGAATGGAGAACCGAAGCTTATGAAAATGCAAAGTTATTCAAAGAAAAAGTAAAAAGATGGCATGAAAAAAGAATCCAAAAGCGTGAGTTTAAAGTTGGAGAATATGTTCTTCTGTACAACTCTCGTTTTAGATTTTTTGCAGGAAAACTCCTCTCGAAATGAGAAGGCCCATACATCATCGAGGAGGTTTACCAGTCTGGAGCCATCAAAATAAATAACTCCGAAGGTACTAACCCGAAGGTTGTCAATGGGCAACGAATAAAGCATTATATCTCAGGTACGCCTATCAATGCTGAAAGTAATATTATCCAAACTTTGACACCGGAAGAACATATAAAAGAGTCCTTCCGAAACACTCCAGAATCGTGAAAATAAAGAGGTACGTGATACGGTAAGTAAACAGACTCCAAAAAATCCGCAAAAATATTTTTTAACAATTTTGGAATATTTTAAAATTTTGGAAATAAAGAAACTTCCAAGAAGCGTCCCCTGGTGCGCACTAGACATGCTTGCCTAGCGCGCCCAGGTGGGTTGTGCCCACCTGGGACACCTTACGTACTCCGTTTTTCTTCCATATGATTGTCCTCCAAGATAAAAAAATCTATATATACTTCCCGAACCTGTTGATCACCGTATCGCGGAGAAATCCTCTGTTCTCTTTTCTTGTTGTTTCTGGTCAGATTTATCAAGCCAGGCATCATGTCTTCTTGCTCCTCCAACAACATGGAGGAAGATGCTTGGCTGATGAAGATCGAGACAAAGCGGGAGGAGCCCACGGACGCCATCAAGGGAGACAAGGGCAAGAAAGCAACCGTAGATCCACCCCCGGTGGCAGCACAAGAGCTGCTGGCCGAGGAGGAGGAAGAGGATATCCTTAAGCCCTACCTACCTCATCTTACTCCTGCGGAGATTGAGGCTTTTCGTGTCATTGAAATAGTTCGCATACAGAATAAGTATCTTACTCGCGAAAATATTCTGCACCAAGAGCATATCATCCATCTCCGGAGCGTCATCCGTCGGCTAGAGAACCTCTTGATCCTTAAGGATAGGATCGCTTCATCACCACCATCATCTTCTTCACCACCAAAGGAGAATTGAGTATCGGGTATGGGCACTTCCCTTGGCTTCCGCCAAGCTTGGGGGAGGTGCCCCGGTATCGTATCATCCCACTATCTTTTGCTTTTACTTATCTTAGTTCGATCATTTGCTTTTAGATGAAATAAAGTTTAGTTCGATCCTTTCTTATTTGAGAGTTTGCTTAGTGATATATCATTGTAATCTTGTGCAAGTTATATAATAAAGTTAGTTTGACTTTTTGCTTTCTTTACTTTCATGTTGCAAATAAAATAAAGAAAAGAAATAAGAAAGAAAGAGAAAGAGAAAAGAAAGTAAATAAAGGAAAGTGAAAGTACATGCGGTGCCCCCATGTTTGGTTTTGGTAATTAATGACAACCTGTATGGACTAATGGTTGCCTTGAGTTATGTTTGAAGGATTTGTCCATAGGCATTTCTTGAAGTCCATGTGTTTGTTTTAAGGAGTTTATGAGTTGACCAAGGTGCTATTAAGGAATTATTCTAAGATTGGTCATGTGAGTGTTGAGCTTATTGCAAGCATGTCTTGAAGAAGAAGATTGTGAGATTATTCATGTTTACCTTCAAGACATCATACAAATGAAGAGAGTTGGAAATATTCAAGGTTGATCAAGACTAAGTCAAGAATGAATCAAGTTGATCAACTCACAAAGCGTAGAAGATGTACCGAGAGGGATCAAGTGATCCCATGGTATGGTAAGCATTGTCCATTGCGCTTTGTGTACTAACCCATGGTCTATGTGAGAGTTCTATGTGGGGTTAGGTACATGTTCATGGGCTTGCGTTAAGAGGAAGATATCGCTCAACCCATGGAGAGGATGACATCAAGTGGTGATCGTCATCAAGATTGTTGCTACCTCTTGAGCACTGCGTTTTCCCTTGAAGAGGAAAGGGTGATGCAGCAAAGTAGCGTAAGTATTTCCCTCAGTTTTTGAGAACCAAGGTATCAATCCAATAGGAGGCTACGCGCGAGTCCCTCGCACCTACGCAAACAAATAAATCCTCGCAACCAACGCGATAAGGGGTTGTCAATCCCTACACGGTCACTTACGAGAGTGAGATCTGATAAGATAATATTTTTTGTATTTTATGATAAAGATGCAAAGTAAAATAAAAGCAAAGTAAAAAAGCAACGGAAATAACTAAGTGTTGGAAGATTAATATGATGAAGATAGACCCTGGGGCCATAGGTTTCACTAGTGGCTTCTCTCAAGAGCATAAGTATTTTACGGTGGGTGAACAAATTACTGTTGAGCAATTGATGAATTGAGCATAGTTATGAGAATATCTAGGTATGATCATGTATATAGGCATCACGTCCGAGACAAGTAGACCGACTCTTGCTGCATCTACTACTATTACTCCACACATCGACCGCTATCCAGCATGCATCTAGAGTATTAAGTTCACAAGAACGAGTAATGCCTTAAGCAAGATGACATGATGTAGAGGATAAATTCATGCAATATGATAAAACCCCATCTTGTTATCCTCGATGGCAACAATACAATACGTGCATTGTTGTCCCTCATCCTTTGGGAAAGGACACATAAGATTGACCCCAAAGCTAAGCACTTCTCCCATTGCAAGAAAGATCAATCTAGTAGGCCAAACCAAACTGATAATTCGAAGAGACTTGCAAAGATAACCAATCATACATAAAAGAATTCAGAAGATTCAAATATTTTTCATAGATAAACTTGATCATAAACCCACAATTCATCTGTCTCAACAAAAACACTGCAAAAGAAGATTACATCGAATAGATCTCCACAAGAGAGGGGGAGAACATTGTATTGAGATCCAAAAAGAGAGAAGAAGCCATCTAGCTAATAACTATGGACCCGAAGGTCTGAGGTAAACTACTCACACTTCATCGGAGAGGCTATGGTGTTGATGTAGAAGCCCTCCATGATCGATGCCCCTTCCGGCGGAGCTCCGGAACAGGCCCCAAGATGGGATCTCGTGGGTACAGAAGGTTGCGGCGGTGGAATTAGGTTTTGGCTCCGTGTCGATCGTTTGGGGTGCGTGGGTATATATAGGAGGAAGGAGTACGTCGGTGGAGCAACATGGGGCCCACGAGGGTGGAGGGCGCACCCCCTACCTCGTGGCTTCCTGGAAGCTTCCTTGACGTAGGGTCCATGTCTCCTGGATCATGTTCGTTCCGAAAATCACGTTCCCGAAGGTTTCATTCAGTTTGGACTCCGTTTGATGTTCATTTTCTGCGAAACTCTGAAATAGGCAAAAAAACAGCAATTCTGGGCTGGGCCTCCAGTTAATAGGTTAGTCCCAAAAATAATATAAAAGTGAATAATAAAGCCCAATAATGTCCAAAACAAAAGATAATATAGCATGGAGCAATCAAAAATTATAGATACGTTGGAGACGTATCAAGCATCCCCAAGCTTAATTCACCTTGTCCTCGAGTAGGTAAATGATAAAACAGAATTTTTGATGTGGAATGCTACTTGGCATAATTTCAATGTAATTCTTCTTAATTGTGGTATGAATATTCAGACCCGAAAGATTCAAGATAAAAGTTCAATATTGACATAAAAATAATAATACTTCAAGCATACTAACTAAGCAATTATGTCCTCTCAAAATAACATGGCCAAAGAAAGTTCATCCCTACAAAATCATATAGTTTAGTCATGCTCCATTTTCATCACACAAGAATGCTGTCATCATGCACAACCCCGTTGACAAGCCAAGCAATTGTTTCATACTTTAGTAATATCAAACTTTTTCAACCTTCACGCAATACATGAGCGTGAGCCATGGATATAGCACTATGGGTGGAATAGAATATGATGTTGGGAGTTATGTGGAGAAGACAAAAAAGGAGAAAGTCTCACATCAACGAGGCTAATCAATGGGCTAAGGAGATGCCCATCGATTGATGTTAATGCAAGGAGTAGGGATTGCCATGCAACGGATGCACTAGAGCTATAAATATATGAAAGCTCAACAAAAGAAACTAAGTGGGTGTGCATCCAACTTGCTTGCTCACGAAGACCTAGGGCACTTGAGGAGGCCCATTGTTGGAATATACAAGCCAAGTTCTATAATGAAAAATTCCCACTAGTATATGAAAGTGACAAAACAAAGACTCTCTGTCATGAAGATTATGGTGCTACTTTGAAGCACAAGTGTGGTAAAGGATAGTAACATTGCCCCTTCTCTCTTTTTCTCTCATTTTTTTGGGCTTTCTTTTTTTATGGCCTTTCTCTCCCTTTTTTTATTCCTCACTTGGTACAATGCTCTAGAGAATGATGATCATCACACTTCTATTTATTTACAACTCAATGATTACAACTCGATACTAGAACAAAGTATGACTCTATATGAATGTCTCTGGCGGTGTACCGGGATATGCAATGAACCAAGAGTGACAAGTATGAAAGAATTATGAACGGTGGCTTTGCTACAAATACTATGTCAACTACATGATCATGCTAAGCAATATGAAAATGATGAACGTGTCATGATAAACGGAATGGTGGAAAGTTGCATGGCAATATATCTCGGAATGGCTATGGAAATGCCATAATAGGTAGGTATGGTGGCTGTTTTGAGGAAGATATAAGGAGGTTTATGTATGAAAGAGCGTATCATATCACGGGGTTTGGATGCACCGGCGAAGTTTGCACCAACTCTCAATGTGAGAAAGGGCAATGCACGGCACCGAAGGGGCTAGCAATGATGGAAAGGTGAGAGTGCGTATAATCCATGGACTCCACATTAGTCATAAAGAACTCACATACTTATTGCAAAAATCTACAAGTCATCAAAAACCAAGCACTACGCGCATGCTCCTAGGGGGATAGATTGGTAGGAAAAGACCATCGCCCGTCCCCGACCGCCACTCATAAGGAGGATAATCAAAGAACACCTCATGTTTCAAATTTGTTACATAATGTTTATCATACGTGCATGCTACAGGACTTGCAAACTTCAACACAAGTATTTCTCAAATTCAAAACTACTCAACTAGCACGACTTTAATATCACTACCTCCATGTCTCAAAACAATCATCAAGCATCAAACTTCTCTTAGTATTCAAAACACTCATAAGAAAGTTTTTAGTAATCTTGAATACCTAGCATATTAGGATTATTTAAGCAAATTACCATGCTATTTAAGACTCTCAAAATAATCTAAGTGAAGCATGAGAGATCAATAGTTTCTATAAAACAAATCCACCACCGTGCTCTAAAAGATATAAGTGAAGCACTAGAGAAAAAAATATATAACTCAAAAGATATAAGTGAAGCACATAGAGTATTCTAATAATTTCTGAATCATGTGTGTCTCTCTCAAAAGGTGTGTACATCAAGGATGATTGTGGTAAACTAAAAACAAAGGCTCAAATCATGCAAGACGCTCCAAGCAAAACACATATCATGTGGTGAATAAAAATATAGCTCCAAGTAAAGTTACCGATGGAAGTAGACGAAAGAGGGGATGCCTTCCGGGGCATCCCCAAGCTTTGGCTTTTTGGTGTCCTTAGATTATCTTGGGGTTGCCATGGGCATACCCAAGCTTAGGGTCTTGCCACTCCTTGTTCCATAATCCATCAAATCTTTCACCCAAAACTTGAAAACTTCACAACACAAAACTCGGCAGAAAATCTCGTGAGCTCCGTTAGCGAAAGAAAACAAAAGACCACTTCAAGGTACTGTAATGAAATCATTATTTATTTATATTGGTGTTAAACCTACTGTATTCCAACTTCTCTATGGTTAATAAACTCTTTTACTAGCCATAGATTCATCAAAATAAGCAAACAACACACGAAAAACAGAATCTGTCAAAAAACAGAACAGTCTGTAGTAATCTGTAACTAACGCAAACTTATGGAAGTCCAAAAAATCATACAAAATATTAAGACCTAGAAATTTTGTTTATTGATCAGAAGCAATTGGAATCAATATTTTATCACGTTCTGGTGATTTTTAACAATTGTTTTCGTGAACAGAAAGTTTCTGGAATTTTCTGCAAGATCAAATAACTATCATCCAAGAAGATCCTATAGGTTTAACTTGGCACAAACACTAATTAAACATAAAACACATCTAACCAGAGGCTAGAACAAATATTTATTCCTAAACAGAAGCAAAAAGCAAAAAAAAACTTAAAAATAAAATTGGGTTGCCTCCCAACAAGCGCTATCGTTTAACGCCCCTAGCTAGGCATAAAAGCAAGGATAGATCTAGGTATTGCCATGTTTGGTAGGCAATCCATAAGTGGCTCTCATGATAGATTCATATGATAGTTTTATTTTCTTCCTAGGGAAATGTTCCATGCCTTTCTTTAATGGAAATTGGAATCTAATATTCCCTTCCTTCATATCAATAATTGCACCAATCGTTCTAAAGAAAGGTCTACCAAGAATAATAGGACATGAAGGATTGCAATCTATATCAAGAACAATAAAATCTACGGGCACATAGTTCCTATTTGCAACAATAAGAACAACATTAATTATTCCCATAGGTTTCCTAATAGTGGAATCCGCAAGGTGCAAGTTTAAAGAGCGATCATCAAAAAATCACGGAAACCTAACAAATCGCACAAAGTTTTTGGAATCGTGGAAACACTAGCACCCAAATCACACAAAGCGGGTTTTGTTCTCTTCAATCCCACTTTTATCAATTTTAGCATCAAGATCTAAAACCTCCGAATTTTTGGAACGCCTTCTAGGTAAAGGTGGATCATATTCAGTCCCATCATTATCAAAATTCATATTGAAAAACGAGGATTTAATAGGGGACACATCAATAAATTTTAGATCTTCATCTTTATTTTCATAGAAATCCGGTTTAGCGGCTATCTTATTAACTAAGGTAGCCTGCTTATCCGATATTTCAGCTATCAACTTTTCAAGACGAGCAATTTGGGATCTCAAACCATCAAATTCTTTAGACATATCATCGAGCTCTTTATTCATATAACTCATAAAGCTTTTTTGTTCTTTAAGCTCGTTTCTGAAGAAATTATTATGCTCAAATTGCAAAACCATAAAACTCCTGACGTTGCTTTCGATCCCTTCTAACCTTTTAAGGTGAAGATCACCAAATCTAGGTAGAGCCGTCGTGACAAACAAGCAATCCAACACACAAGCAAACAAAAAGCAAGCGAAAAAGAGGCGAACGAAAAAGAGAGGGCGAATAAAACAACAAGGGTGAAGTGGGGGAGAGGCAAATGGCAAATAATGTAATGCGGGAGATAACGGTTTGTGATGGGTACTTGGTATGTTGACTTTTGCATAAACCTCCCCGGCAATGGCGCCAGAAATCCTTCTTGCTACCTCTTGAGCACTACGTTGGTTTCCCCTTGAAGAGGAAAGGGTGATGCAGCAAAGTAGCTTAAGTATTTCCCTCAATTTTTGAGAACCAAGGTATCAATCCAGTAGGAGGCTACGTGCGTATCCCTCGCACCTACACAAACAAATAAATCCTCGCAACCAACGCAATAAGGGGTTGTCAATCCCTACACGGTCACTTACGAGAGTGAGGTCTGATAGATATGATAAGATAATATTTTTGGTATTTTTATGATAAAGATGCAAAGTAAAATAAAAGCAAAGTAAAAAAGCAACAGAAATAACTAAGTTTTGGGAGATTAATATGATGAAGATAGACCCGGGGGCCATAGGTTTCACTAGTGGCTTCTCTCAAGAGCATAAGTATTTTACGGTGGGTGAACAAATTACTGTTGAGCAATTGACAGAATTGAGCATAGTTATGAGAATATCTAGGTATGATCATGTATATAGGCATCACGTCAAGAGACAAGTAGACCGACTCCTACCTGCATCTACTACTATTGCTCCACACATCGACCGCTATCCAAAGATGCATCTAGAGTATTAAGTTCATAAGAACAGAGTAATGCCTTAAGCAAGATGACATGATGTAGAGGATAAATTCATGCAATATGATAAAACCCCATCTTGTTATCCTCAATGGCAACAATACAATCGTGCCTTGCTGCCCCTCATCCTTTGGGAAAGGACACATAAGATTGAACCCAAAGCTAAGCACTTCTCCCATTGCAAGAAAGATCAATCTAGTAGGCCAAACCAAACTGATAATTCAAGAGACTTGCAAAGATAACCAATCATACATAAAAGAATTCAGAAGATTCAAATATTGTTCATAGATAAACTTGATCATAAACCCACAATTCATCGGTCTCAACAAACACATCGCAAAAGAAAGATTACATCGAATAGATCTCCACAAGAGAGGGGAGAACATTGTATTGAGATCCAAAAAGAGAGAAGAAGCCATCTAGCTAATAACTATGGACCCGAAGGTCTGAGGTAAACTACTCACACTTCATCGGAGAGGCTATGGTGTTGATGTAGAAGCCCTCCGTGATCGATGCCCCTTCCGGCGGAGCTCCGGAATAGGCCCCAAGATGGGATCTCGTGGGTACAGAAGGTTGCGGCGGTGAAATTAGGTTTTTGGCTCCGTATCTAATCGTTTGGGGGGTACGTAGGTATATATAGGAGGAAGGAGTACGTCGGTGGAGCAACGTGGGGCTCATGAGGGTGGAGGGCGCGCCTGGGGGGGTAGGCGCGCCCCCCTACCTCGTGGCTTCCTGGAAGCTTCCTTGACGTAGGGTCCAAGTCTCGTGGATCATGTTCGTTCCGAAAATCACGTTCCCGAAGGTTTCATTCCGTTTGGACTCCGTTTGATATTCTTTTTCTGCGAAACTCTGAAATAGGCAAAAAAACAGCAATTCAGGCTGGGCCTCCGGTTAATAGGTTAGTCCCAAAATAATATAGAAGTGAATAATAAAGCCCAATAATGTCCAAAACAGAAGATAATATAGCATGGAGCAATCAAAAATTATAGATACGTTGGAGACGTATCTATTGTCGTGTGCAAGTTCAAGTGGAACATCAAGAAGAGATCAAGTGCTTGATGCTTGCCATCCATTGTGGTGTCAATGGACTTGTGAAGATGTGACGAAGAGTGGCTCGCCCATAGTGGAGTATGGGGGAGCAATCATCTACTCTTCATCGAGCCAATGCAATCAAGAAAGGTGGTCCAACTTGAGGGAGTCAAGATCGTCATCATCTAGCTCAAGTGGACCATGTGCAAGGCAAAGGTTTTCCCCTGATAGGGTTTCTATTTTACCGGTCTCATGGTGGTAGTTGGGAGACCGGGTTATAGGATCGATTACCGTACTATCAAGGGGGGCTCTCGATGAGTAGCTTGATCGTATCATTCGTAGAGACTCAAACCATTGCATCCTTGCATCATCTTTCTTGGTTCTTGGTTGGTTATCTTTGTGAGTCTTAGAGCTTATGGTCATCTTGCTGAAAAGCTCGAGTTTTCGAAAACCGATTTCTTATGCATCTTCTTTTGTGTTTTTGGTGTTGGAGTTTTTACCTGTCTTAATTGAGAAAGGGTTCTCACCATTTTATTTTGGGTATTTTCTCAATTGCTATTTATTGATATTTATATCAAGATTGTGTTTGCTCTTGTCTTTAGCTTTCCAACAAACTTGATTTCGTCGAATTCGGAGCTCGTATAGGAAAGTTGTGGCTATTTTGATCTTACCTGTTCTACATAGAGGGGTTGTACCACCCCTTAGAGCGGTTGTACCGGTTGACCGGTACAACCGGTGTTTGGAGCGGTTGTACCGCTCCAGAATTGGTCCGAAGGTTGTACCGTCCATGTACCGCTCTACCACCAGACTAGTTTCTGTTTTGGAGCAGTTCTTGGGCAGTTGTTGACCGGTTGTACCGGTTAGTTTATTTTAACCGGTACTACCGGTTCCCGGGGCTGTTGTACCGCTTAGGCCTTTTTCCTACAGGTTGGTTTTCCCTCTACTTTGACCGATTGTACCGGTTCGTGCACCGGTTGTACCGGTCTTATAGTTTTCAAAGGGGGTCTTCTTCCCCATTGAACCTTATCATTTGAGCTCGTGTTCTTCCCCCATTGTTGACCTTCTTCGAGCTTGCTATCTCTCAATCCCTCCATGGATTCTTGCTAGTTTTTTGGGGAAAAGAGAGAGGAGATCTAGATCCACATTTCCACCAATCGCTTTCTCCTCTACGTGAGGGGAACCCCTTGGATCTAAATCTTGGAGTTCTTGGTGTTCTCCTTCTTGTTCTTCCTCTCATTTTCCTCCCTAGCATTAGTTGCTTTGGTGGGATTTGGGAGAGAAGGACTTGGGCACTCCGTGTGCCCTTGCCATTGCATTTGGTGCATAGGTTTGAGTTCTCCACGGTGATACGTGGAAGTTACAAGTTGAGAAGCTTATTACTCTTAGGTGCTTGGTACCCTTGAGCTTGTTCCTCTTGGGTGCTCGGGCGCCCTAGACGGTTGGTGGTGTTCGGAGCTCAATCATTGTGGTGTAAAGCTCCGGGAAAGCGTCGGGGTATCCAATTAGGTTGTGGTGACCGCCCCCAAGGGTTGCCAAAGTGTACAGGTTCGGTGACCGCCCCCAAGGGTTGCCATTTGTACGAGTTCGGTGACCGCCCTCAAGGGTCCTGAGGGAGTCCCGGACTAGGGGGTGTCCAGATAGCTGGACTATCGTCACGGCCGGACTCCAAGACTATGAAGATACAAGATTGAAGACTTCGTCCCGTGTCCGGATGGGACTTTCCTTGGCGTGGAAGGCAAGCTTGGCGATACGGATATGTAGATCTCCTACCATTGTAACCGACTCTGTGTAACCCTAACCTATCCGGTGTCTATATAAACCGAGGGTTTTAGTCCGTGGGGCGAACAACAATCATACCATAGGCTAGCTTCTAGGGTTTAGCCTCCTTGATCTCGTGGTAGATCTACTCTTGTATTACCCATATCATCAATATTAATCAAGAAGGGTAGGGTATTACCTCCATCGAGAGGGCCCGAACCTGGTAAAAACATCGTGTCCCTTGTCTCCTGTTACCATCCGCCTAGACGCACTTACGATTCGGGACCCCTACCGAGATCCGCGGTTTTGACACCGACATTGGTGCTTTCATTGAGAGTTCCTCCGTGTATGCGTCACCGATAGGCCCGATGGCTCCTTCGATTATCAACAACGACGCGGTCCGGGTGAGACTTTTCTCCCGAGACAGATCTTCGTATTCGGCGGCTTTGCTGCGGGCCAATTAAGCTTGGTCATCTTGAGCGGATCGAAGCTCGCCCCTGCCATCAGGTCAGATTTGGAAGTTTAAACTATCGGCCGATATCCGCGGAGACTTGATCTTGACGGATTCGACCCGCAATAGCGTGCCGCCTTTGTCTCGATGGGCATGATCTAGCTCTGCAGCGAGCGATTGCCACGGAGGCCGCACCAACATCCGCTCCGACCCTTAATCCGGGCGGATTCCCCGATCGAGGGCGAGTGGTTGGACACCGCCTCGGGGCTACAATCTCTCGGCGATCGAGCGAACTCCATCCTGTCGCTGCGAAGACCTCGACTCCGGTGCGGACTCCTCTCCGGACTCCGAACCCTCCGCGCCCCCCAATCGAATCCGATTGGGCGCCCGTTATGGAGTTCACTGTCGCGGGCGTCTTTCAAGACTTCGCCCTTTGGCGACTTTCTGAATCGCTAAAGTCTCTCTCTTTATCCGGAGAGCCTGGCGGACTACGGTCGGGAAGGTTGGGATCTGGACGGCGAAGAAATTCAACGCCCACCCACCACCCACCGTTGCCACCGTCGAAAGCTTACACGACGTGCTCGATTTCGACTCCAAAGACATCAACGGTATGGACGACGATGTAGGAGACAACAATGAACCAGCACCTATAGGATGCTGGACAACCACCTCATCTCCCGATGTATACATGGTGGATACACCTAAAGGAAATGAAGACGAGGAACAACGGGACGCTACGAAGGAAAAATCCCTCGGCAGTCAAAGCGGCAGCATAAGCGCCAAACCAAGTCCCGCCTCAACAAAGACCCAGCCATAGAGCAGGGGCGAACCGGTGGGCGCACGAACAAGCTATCGAGCAATCGTCCGAACAAGACAACTTGGATAAACAATCTGTCCCCGGCGAAGACAACAGTCCGGACGATCTCACGCCGGACAAACTATTGGAGCAAAATGACCTCCGAAAAAGGCTCGTCGCCATCGCGCGTAGCCTAAAAAAGCGAAGCGGAAGCTCAAAACAGCGGAAGATGCACTCGAGAATCAGATGGAGCAAAGTATTCAGCACCCTTGAACAAATGCTGGCGGCGATCGCCGAACAAAAAGCTACCCGAAAAGAAAGCTACTGCCCGAATTTGACGAGGAGGCCTTAGAGCCCCCACAATTAAAAAGTAAGAAGGCCACCCGGTTGGATGGACGACCCCACGGCAAAAAGAGAGCGGCGAATGGCGCCGCACACAAGCCAATATGCGATCCGCATAAGGATTCACATCAAAAGGATGGCCCAGTTAGGTCCATCTATGGGCCAAGAAAGCAGGCTCGTCAAAGCAATGCAACACGCCAAAATTCCGAAGATCACGACACACCCAAATGTAGGGGCGCCGCACATCCCCTATGTTTCACCGATGAGGTGCTGGATCATGAATTTCCAGCGGGATTCAAACCCGTAAACATAGAGGCATCTGACGAACAACAGACCACAGAGTGCGGATTGAGGATTACATCCTCCATATACACATGGCTAGAGGAGATGATCTCCACGCCATAAAATACTTATCCCTTAAACTCAAAGGGCCAGCTCGGCATTGGCTTAAAAGCCTCCCCGAAAATACCATTGGAAGCTGGGAAGAGCGAGAGGATGCGTTTGGGCAAACTTTGGGGGACCTATGTCCGCCCTCCGGATCTGAGCGATCTAAGTCACATAACTCAACAGTCCGGAGAGTCAGCCGGAAATGCAGAACAGGTTCCTTACTAAAAAGAACCAAATAGTCATTGTCCGGACGCCAAGCCTTAGCGGCTTTCAAACACAACGTCCAAGACGAATGGCTCGCCGGACACCTTGGCCAAGAAAAGCCAAGAACAATGGCCGCATTAACAAGCCTCATGACCGCTTTTGCGGGAGAGGATAGCTAGCTAGCAAGATGCGATACCAGCGACCCAAGTACATCCAAGTCGGGGATGGAAGCGAAACTACGGCGCAACAAGGACCAACGCCGGATAAAGGAGCGGTCCAAAGAGCGCGCGGCGTAACGCCGATTCAAAAGCTCACGGCATAACAACAAAAACTGCCACTTAAGGACAATAGCGTTGAGCTATCCAACTTCAACAAAATCTTGGACAAGATATGTCAAATCCACAGTACTCACAGGAGGCACGCTAACCATACCCACGAAATTGTTGGGTCTTTAAACAGTCCGGCAGACTGAACGCCGAACACAAGGGGCTCGACACACGAAGTGAAGATGACGACGAGCACCACAAGCAGAGCCCCGGAAAAAAAAAGAATTTCCCACAAGAGGTCAAAACAGTAAACTCACCTCATGTGATCAAAGGGAAAAAACAGAGCGGCGCCCACTAAAATGCGCACCGCACACTGGTTGTCAAAACCAATCACATTCGACCATCGGGACTACTCCGAAAATATCCGGAGCAGGGATGGACTGCCTTGATATTGGATCCTATAATTGACGGATTCAATTTACACAAGTCCTCATGGATGGCGGCGATGACATAAACCTGATATATCGGGACACAATCCATGAGGATGGGGATAGACCCAACCAAAATTCGCCGTAGCAACACCTCCTTTAAAGGAGTAATGCGAGGCCATATGCCCATTGTATGGGCTCCATCTGCTAGAAGTTGTGTTCGGTTCATCCGACAACTTCCGTCATGAAAGGTTAATCTTCCATATCGCCCGTTTAAAAGTAGCCATCAAGCACTATTGGGACGCTGAAGCTTTCGCCCGCTTTAACATAATATCGCATTACGCATCTCTAACACTTAAAATGCCGGTCCACGCGGCATCATCTCGTTAAAAGGAAGTATTAAGTGTTACTCGAGCACGGAAGAACGGGAGACTGCCTTGACAGCCCCACACCTATCCGGCTCCGCTAGGCAAAGAACCTGAATTGGTCATTCAAACCCCAGACACGGTTAGACGAGTCCGGCGCCTACTAGCGGCATACCCCATACAAGGGGCAGCACGCATATATCATAAGAGACACTAAAGCTCAATTTTATTCACTTCTTCGATTCGTACTCTGTTTATTTAATGTAGAGTACATCTTTTGCACGATCCTTTTTCTTTTAAAACTAAGTTCCTCTCTTTTACAGACGAACTACGTGCTACACCCGTCCGAGATCTGCTGCGGAGACACAGCGCATACGTGCGATAGGGACCCGTTGCAAGGATTCTTTTGATTAAGACCCTGCGTAAACATTTTTACTGTCTCTTGTTGATATACATCCCTCGGTTCCTTACTATAACCGAGGAGGAGGCTGGCGTTTTGGCATTGGCGCACCAGAATTTTTTGCGTGCACGGACACGGGGGCTTAGGGCATTATTCGCCCATTTTCATAAAGACCGAATACCTTAGGGAGTATTCGCGTCTCGAGTTAAACCTTATATGCATCAGCTCGAATCATGTATTTGGTCAAATGTTGGGTTGCCCGGCTCCTGTGTTTGCTGCCTTACGTTCCGTTTTCACGGTTAACGCGGCACTAGGAGAACTCTGCGATTGTGCCCGGTTCGGCGGGCGAGCACCTCGATGAAAGCGGCTAACTGACTGTCATGATATAGCGAGAGCTGGTCAACCACTCGATGACTCCTTTGGAAAGTTTAGGATTCCTCCGCATTAACGAAGGACGGTTTTGATCGAGCACATCGCACCCGGATTCGGGAGAGTGCGGTGTCCCGAGGCTATATAGTAGCCCCACCCTCGAACTCCTATGGCTAAGTGAAAGTGATAAAGCATTATAGTCCGGTTGCACTGGTTTGCTCGCTATCACCTCCTTAACAGGACCAAGGCGTTGGATTAAGTGTGAAAAACGCTTTCTTTGCAAACACCCCGCACTATGTGCGTGGGGGCTGAAACCAAGGACTGCCATCTTTCGGGTTATATATACATATACATAAGCGGCCGCACAGGAGTAGTTTACTACTTGAGCGCACAAGTATAAAAAGCTCTTATATTACATTGAAACATTGTTTTCACAAATCATACATGTCATTTAAACATAATATCCTTGAGCACTGCGACTCTATTAAGCAAGCGCCCGCAGACTTCTTCAAAGTAGTGCTCGGCGGTACTCGGCTTCATGCGAATCTTGGGATGCAACATCGGTGGCCTTCATCTCTGCCCGTATGTCTTGACACAGGCGAGCCATCCGCTCCCTCAATACACGATGATCGCTTCATTGCGTCGTCTGCGATACCGCACCAAGGCTGCTGCACTAAACCAAAATAGCTCTTCGGCTGGGGTCCGCCCGGCCACAAATGAGTCAGGACAATCAACTCAGCTCGGCCCATTCGGCCAACCGATCGGTCAGCGGCAGAGGACGCTCCGGACTATGGAATAGCGACCAATATAGCTCTTCCTTACATGTGCCTTACGGCCCGGAAATGCTCAACGCGTCATGGCGCTTCGCCGCCAAGTCCAGATAAGCATCCTTCGAACTCCACAACTTATCCAACTGAGCATACTTTGGATCCGTATATTTTCTCCGCAGCAGAAACGGTTTTCCAGCTGCAATTGCCCCGGCCTGACTCAGCTCCTCCTTGGCAGCTTGCAAAGCCGACTGGGCATTCTTGGATTCGGCGGCGGCCTTTTTCAGGCCCTCTTGCTCCGCTTGCCGCTCTTTTTCAAGCACCTCGCAGCGATCGGTAGTATCCTTCAACTTTCTAGCCATGTCAGCCATTTCTTCCTTGCTTCGGCAGTGAGCAGCCTGTTCGGCTTTTAGCTCTTCGGCCGCCCTTAAAGTGGCCGCATTACTAATTCTGGCTTGCTCTTTTGCTCGGGCGAGTTCCGCCCGCAGCTCCTCCACGGCAGCGGCACCATCTGCATTAAGCATACAAATAGTGAGACATGGGCGTCAAGCTCCCTTACCAGGTGTCCACATAGAAGTCGCATACCTTGTGACTCGTCAAACCGTTTATTGACCAGCGCGATGTCCGCATCCGCCTCGTCAAGTTGCCGCTTTAGTTCGGCATATTCATCTGTCCGGCTGGACACCGGACGCCCCGCCACCTGTTTAGGAGCGGTGATATGTTATAACTGAGAATTTGATCCTCGGCACGTTGTCAATTTTGACAACATATTGAGTCTCAGGGGCTACTATCTATACAGGGCGCATTATATATGCATAATTGTTAGAAGGTACATCATTTTTGCGTACCTCAAACCCCGTCAGTAAGCTTCTGACAGCTTCATGCAATCCGCTCTCCGCGGATGCAATTCTTTCAATCACCGTACCCTTTAGAACACGGTGATCTTACGAATAACCGCTTCGCCCGAGCAGATCCTTCACTCCTCCGACCGCACACCACTTGGCGCGGACCTTCCGCCCCGCGGACTTGGGGTAACCCTCCGCAGCGACACCTCCGGGTCGTCCGCTTCACATGAGGTGCGACAGGTGGAGCGTTCGCTCTCCATCATCTCGGAAGAAGATCCCCGAAGGCGAGCTCTGCTGAGAAGGGCTGAGGTCCGAACTACAAGGTACAATTTGGTTATCTTCATAAATAAATACAGGATGTTCCTTATT
Organism: Aegilops longissima; assembly: GCA_021605205.1. Taxonomy (NCBI): domain Eukaryota; kingdom Viridiplantae; phylum Streptophyta; class Magnoliopsida; order Poales; family Poaceae; genus Aegilops; species Aegilops longissima. Next base: position 536,912,796 of record CM038677.1, on the reverse strand, counting down.
TACAAGACCCTTCTTTTTACTTACGGCTCATTTGGAGGGCTGTTCCCTTTGGGGAAATAGTGCGGCTGGGTTACTTCCCGGCGCGGACTCTCGGCGAAGATTCCTTTCCCCTCTTTGAGGCCTTGACCTCCGGATCTTCCGAAGAGTTCCTCTTCTCTCCTCGAAAGGTGGGACTTTTAATCCCTCCTTCCTTGATAGCCTCCTTCGTAGAGGCAGTTGCTTCCTTGCTCCCCCCTTCGCCTTCTTCAAAAGGCGAGACCTTCAACATCTTGGTCAGCATGGGATCCGGCGTGGTCTCTGGGAGGGGAGCCGGACACCTTATCAACTTTGCCTTGGCTATCCACTCATGTTCAAGCGGCTCCTTTAAAGGACATATATATATATATGATAAATGAATGAACAGCTTGTCCGTTCTGGGACTACTTACTTGAGTATCTGGCGATTGCAGCTTAGTCCTGCATCCTCGGTCAGTCCGGACACTTCTCTTGTGATCAGAAGAACAGTTTATACATCTCCACAGGCGCCGTGCCCATAAAATTTTGGAGAGCTCGTGGTCCTTTGGATTAAATTCCCACAGGCGGAGGCGGCGCTTGCAGGGTGAAGGCGTCGGATCACCATAACCTGCGCCACTGCAACTAGATTGATCTCTCCTTCTGGAGGTCTCGAATCGACCTGCAGCAAGGAGCGTCATTGGGCGGCCCCAGTCGAGCCCCTTGTTGACCCATGGCGCCACCGCTGTGGTGGACTGGCGAAAGGCGGGGCGCCACCCATTTGGTGCCCCTAGGAGCGGTGATATAAAACCACTCCCGTTGCCACAAACCAAGCTCCTCTTGAAAAGAGCCCTCGGACCCGGAGCATCGGCACATTTGCTTATGACCGCCCCTCCGCTTTCTGCTTGTTGCCCCTCGATCATCTTTGGCTCCACCTTGAAGGTCTTGAGCCATAATCCAAAGTGGGAGGTAATATGGAGGAAGGCCTCACATACGACAATGAATGACGAGATATGGAGGATGGACTCTGGATTCAAGTCATGGAAATCAAGCCCATAATAAAACATGAGCCCACGCACAAAGGGATCCGTCGGAAGCCTAAACCCGAAGGAAGTGAGACCACGAACACCACGTTCTCGCCGGGCTCGAGAGTGGGAATGACCTGCCCCGGAGCAGGCAGCCTATCGAGATCTACTTTGTTAGATACTGGCGTCTCGCAGCTTTAGCACATCTTCTTCTGTGACGGAGGAAGACATCCATCGACCGTCTGGTCGGAGCGGACATCGTCGAAGGTCCAAGCGCCTAAATCTGAAGCTTTGGGTGTTGGAACTTCGAGCCTTGGCGAACTCGATGGAGGTGTAAAAAGAAGAGGGCCTTGGTCTCATTTAAAGAGGTTGAATACCAAGATCCCACCCGTGGTCGATTAGGACTCGCCTTTGGTAGAGGCGTGCCAGCGAACGCAGTTGGGTTACCCACGTCCGTATTGATGAGAATCCCGGAATAAGGGGCACGATCTATGCTTTGATAAGGCGTGCCAAGGAAACCGCCTCGCTAAATCTACTGAGGTGGAGCGGTAAAAACGATTCATATAAAGGCCTGGCCGTGGTGTGATGTCACTCGCGGAATACTCGAGATTTGTGCAAAAGTTATTCTCTCTACGGTGGTATGTGGAACTTGTTTTGCGAGCGGACACTATCTGGTGTTCAAAACCTTCTATGAAGTATTCGAGGAGGAACCCGCCTTGCAATGCGAAGACAATATCTGCGCGGACTCATCGTCATTGAAGCCTGGTTCGAGAGCTCTTGAGGAGTCCGGACTAGGGGTGTCTGGATAGCGGACTATCGTCACGGCGGACTCCAAGACTATGAAGATACAAGATTGAAGACTTCGTCCCGTGTCCGGATGGGACTTTCCTTGGCGTGGAAGGCAAGCTTGGCAATCTGGATATGTAGATCTCCTACCATTGTAACCGACTCTGTGTAACCCTAACCTATCCGGTGTCTATATAAACCGGAGGGTTTTAGTCCGTAGGACGAACAACAATCATACCATAGGCTAGCTTCTAGGGTTTAGCCTCCTTGATCTCGTGGTAGATCTACTCTTGTATTACCCATATCATCAATATTAATCAAGCACGAGTAGGGTATTACCTCCATCGAGAGGGCCCGAACCTGGGTAAAAACATCGTGTCCCTTGTCTCCTGTTACCATCTGCCTAGACGCACAGTTCGGGACCCCCTACCCGAGATCCACCGGTTTTGACACCGACAGGTCCCTTAGTGGATCACGACATCTTGCATTGTGGGAGGGCGTGAGGAGATTACGGTGGCCCTAGTGTCTTCTTGGGGAGCATTAATTGTGCCTCCACACCGCTCCAAACAGAGATTAGCATCCACAAGGGTGTGAACTTCGGGATACATCATCGTCTCCACGTGCCTCGGTTATCTCTTACCCGAGCCCTTTACTTATGCACTTTACTTTTTGATAGCCATATTGTTTCTTGTCATATATCTTGCTATCACTTAGTTGTTTATCTTTCTTAGCATAAGTTGTTGGTGCACATAGGTGAGCCTAGTTGTTGTAGGTTTTGTGCTTGACAAATTAACCGCTAGGTTTATTCCACATTTTTTCAAGCCTAAACCGTAATTATTTTAAAGCGCCTATTCACCCCCCCCCCTCTAGGCGACATCCATGATCTTTCAATTGGTATCAGAGCCTCGTCTCTCTTTGTTAGGCTTAACCTCCTAGAGAGTAAAGATGTCTACTAGGGGATTAGGATTCTCTGACACTCTTAGTTTCGATGGCACAAATTTTGATGTTTGGGTAATTCGCATGCTTAATATCTTTAAGGTCATGGACCCAAATTTAGAGTGAGTTGTCGATATGGGTTTTTCTCCTCCAAAGGATCCCCAAAGATTATCTTTAGAGGATGATAAAAACTCTTATCTCAATGCTCAAGCTTATAATGTGCTTTTCGATGCTTTGAGCAATGTAGTTATTTTTTAACTCTTGCTGTTTCGGGATGCTCATGAGTTGTGGACAAAGCTTCAAGATAATTATGGCGTGTCCAAGTTTTGTGGGGATGATTGTTCTCCCTCCACCTCTGGCCGTATTGTGTTCTCAACTTCTTCTACTTCACCTATATGTGGTTTTCCACAAGGTAATGAAATGGTGAGTAGTGTTGGTCATTGCAATGATGATAGTATGCTTATTGTGGATTATCCTTCATCACTATCTTATTGCAATGCATCTTCTTTGCACTTTAACATTTCGAGCACCCTACATCTTTCTCATGCTTGTGTTGATAGTCCGTGCATATCTTGTAGAAATTGCTTGACTAAATCTCATGATGATATGCTTGCTATATCTTGTTGCCATGATAAAAATGCTTGTATTTCCTCGAGTTGTTGTGCTAACAATGTAGAGGAAACCCAACACTCCATGGACAATATGTGGTTTTAAATGGTGCTTCAAGGGATCCTACATCATCATCTATTGCGGTTTGCCTTATGGCCAAGGCTTCAAAGGTATCTCCTACCTTGAACCCCAATATGTCTCTTGTTGATGATGTTGATGCTAATTGAGGGAGTCCTGGATTAGAGTGTCTCCGGACAGCCGGACTATATCCTTTGGCCGGACTGTTGGACTTTGAAGATACAAGATTGAAGACTTCGTCCCGTGTCCGGATGGGACTCTCCTTGGCGTGGAAGGCAAACTTGGCAATACGGATATGTAGATCTCCTCCCATTGTAACCGACTCTGTGTAACCCTAGCCCCTTCCGGTGTCTATATAAACCGGAGGGTTTAGTCCGTAGGACAACAACAATCATACCATAGGCTAGCTTCTAGGGTTTAGCCTCTATGATCTCGTGGTAGATCCACACTTGTAATACTCATATCATCAAGATCAATCAAGCAGGAAGTAGGGTATTACCTCCATCAAGAGGGCCCGAACCTGGGTAAACATTGTGTCCCCCACCTCCTCTTACCATCCGCCTTAGACGCATAGTTCGGGACCCCCTACCCGAGATCCGCCGGTTTTGACACCGACATTGGTGCTTTCATTGAGAGTTTCGTTGTTCCGTCACGATAAGGAAGGATGGCTTGCCTCGTTGTTAGGGACAACATCACCTCTGGGGGAGCCCTGATTGTAGGGCAAAACCTCCGACTAGGCGGCTTCGTCATGACCGCCTGTTCGGCCGCTGCGCCGACAATGACTTCTCGGGTCATCGAAAACAGCCTTCACATCGGCTCGGAGTTTACCGAGCGGATGAACCCAATGGAGCTCTCCTCCTTGAACGAGCTCTTGGATCGCATCGCCGCTTTGGGAGTCGCTATGGACTATGATCGGATTGGGCTTAAACCCGACCAAAGGGAGATTAACTCTCCACCGGTCACCCATCAGATAGCGGTGGTGGAAGAGCAATACAGCAATTCTTCCTCTATCTTGAGGACAAACTATGTCCGGATTCCCGAGCTCTTTGAGCCGGATACCCGTCTACGGGAGGACATCGCCCAAACCCTAAACCTAGAATCAGGCAGCGGGCCGGACCTATTGGGCAACATCCCGGAGCCCGAACTTCCAAGATCGGAAACTCCTCTGCCCCTGGGTCCCAGATCGGGTCAAGGTTCGGACTTAAATCCACCCACCCACCCAGATACAAACGATCTTTCCCACATTAGGCAAGAGCCCCAGGAAACAGTACATCATTATTGGGCCAGATTCCTCCTTGTAATGAAGAAGGTCAAGGACTGTCGCGAGGAAGACGCAATTTCATTCTTTTGCAATAATTGCACGGACAAGGGAATCCTCAACGCCATAAGTCGCTGTGATATAACACACTTCGCAGACTTGGCGGCCATAGTCTAAATCTTGTGCGATGGAAGCGCTGAAAACCCAAACAAAATTCTGGGATAATCCGGCTCTGACTAAACACCCAGTCCGAATTAAAAGGGTGTACTCTCATAAGTCATCCGACTCAATTACAAAGAAGCAAAAGCCCACTATAGGGCGTGGAACCGTATTGGAGGGATGGCTTAACGGGCCCTGCAAAATTCATAGTACAGCGGATACCATACCAACACACAACCTTAGAGCATGTGGCCAAGATCGGTGAGGATCTCCTCATTCAAAACACCACAGAGCACCATCCCGTGGATAACAATACAGTAATGACAGTCTTCGAGACCTTCACCTCAAATAATAGGCGAAAGCAAGCACTCCGCGGCCTCGCCGATGTCTGCCACATAGCAGCAATAAATCCATGGAGCGACACGGCTATCACCTTTAATGCCAGTGACGAACCCAAAATCCGAACAGCCCGAGCACCAGCCGCCTTGGTCCTCAATCCAATTGTGGACGGCTTTCGACTTACCAAATTACTCATGGACGGCGGCAGCGGATTAAACCTCATTTATGAAGAGACTCTTCAAAAAATGGAAATACACAGGAACCGCATTGAGCAAAGCAGCCACGACCTTGGAGGAATCATCCCTAGTCGGGAGGCACGATCGCTGGGAAAATCACACTAGATGTGGTATTGACGCATGGGAGAATTACAGGTCGAAGAAATCACATTCCAAGTGGCCCGTTCGATGGCGGATACCACGCCCTTCTAGGCGGGAGGCATCCACGATCTTCAAGCCATACCCCATTACGGGTACATGAAGCTCAAAATGCCCGGGCCCAATGGAATCATCACTCTAGCTAGTGATCCGGACATAGCACTCCGCGCCGAAAACAAAACAGCCGCATTGGCCCTCGAGGCATTATCCGAAGCCCTCGCGGCCGAGGAATTAACTGTGTTGCACTCCACAGTGGACAGGGACGATGTGATACTCGACAAGAGATCCAAGTCCACCTCTTTTAAATCAGCGGATGAAATAGTCAAATTCCAAGTCCACCCAACGGACCCTACAAAAACAACCTCCATCGGGGCACAGTTAAACCCCGCTCGCCGCACTACGGGAGTTCCTACGCGAGAATTGGGACATATTTGCCTGGCATCCCTCAGACATGCCAGGAATCCCACGCAGGCTGGCCGAGCATAGCCTCAACATTTTGAAGGATTCAAGCCGGTCAGCAGACTCTTGACATTTCTCGAACCTAAGAGACAAGCCATGGGAGAGGAGCTAGCCAAGTTACTGGAGGCCGGATTCATTAGAGAAATAAAACATCTGGACTGGCTAGCAAACCTGGTGATGGTACCACAGAAGGATAAATCATGGCGCCTATGTGTGGATTTCAAAGACCTGAACAAGGCTTGCTCCAAGGACCCCTTCCCCCTCCCCCGCATCGATCAAATTATCGACGCTACTACAGGACACGACTCATTGTGTTTCCTCGACGCATACTCCGGATACCATCAGATTAAGATGGCGGAGTCCGACCAAGCCACAACGCCATTTATCACCCCATCGGCCCTTCTGTTTTAACACTATGCCTTCCGGGCTTAAAACGCCGGATTACAGCGTATCAACGCATGATTCGGACATGCACGGAAAAATAGATCGGCAAAACAATGGAGGCATCGTGACGATGTGGTCGTTAAAACCGAACCGTCGAATCCCTAATAGGCGACTTGAGGCTGACGTTCGACAATCTCCGAACATCGACATCAAGCTCAATCCAGAAAAATACGTTTTGGCGTGCCCGCGGAAAGCTCTGAGGGTTCATTGTCTCGATGAGGAATTGAAGCAAATCCGGCTAAAATTGAGCCACATCACGATTGGCCATCCCAAGCGACCTCAAGCAAATCGAAATTAATCTGGATGCGTGGCGGCCTTAAGCGCTTTATCTCCCGATTAGGAGAAAAGGCATTACCCTTTATCGCCTTCTTGACGCACCAACACCAGTGGGCCGGACGCGCCACGCCAGATTGGAAGAAATAAAGGCCATCCTAGCCACCAACCCAATCCTGGTCGCGCCAAACATCGGCGAACCAATGCTGCTATATATAGCGGCAACTCATCAAGTTGTAAGCGCAGTGCTCGTCGTCGAACAAGAAACGGACGGACATAAATGCCCACTTCAAAAGCCGGTATATTATGTGTCCACTGTCCTCACTCCATGCAAATCACAGTACCCGCATTATCAAAAGATAGCATATGCAGTATTCATGGCATCCCGGAAACTAAGACACTACTTTCAAGAGTGTTCAATCACAGTGGCCTCGGAAGTACCACTCAATGACATAATAAACAACCGCGATGCCACGGGCCGGATTGCCAAATGGGCCATCGAGCTCTTCCCATTCGACATAACATAAAAACCTCGGCGAGCCATTAAGTCGCAAGTATTGGCCGATTTTGTCGCCGAATGGACAGAAGCCGAACTCCCTAAAAGTGCAGCACGTACTCAATTAGATCATGCACTTGACGGCTCTAAAATGCTGGTTGGTGCAGGGGCTTGCGTCGTCACGACGTCCCCACCGGAGATCTGATCAATCGTACTCCAAATACTATACACAGACTCCAACAACGCGGCGAATCGAGGCCTGTTACATGGTCTCCGGATGGCAGTTTCCATGGGCATTCGACGCCTGGAGGTGCGTGGGGACTCGAACCTCGCAATATCCCAAATAAATGGAGACTTCGACGCCAAGGACCCAAAAATGGCGGCATATCGCAACTCCGTCCTCAAAATGTCAACTCGGTTTGAGGGACTTGAATTCCACCATGTGACTCGGGAAAACAATCAGGCGGTGGATATCCTCGCCCGCATCGGGGCTAAGCGCGACACTGTCCCACATAACATCTTCTTGGAAAGATTGTTTAAGCCATCTGTGGTATGGGAAGGGGACATCGGTCACAATAGTCCGGACCCGGCCACAACACCAAATCCCGAACACTCTGAAATCATTGGAGGCTCTGCCATCGAAATAACACCTTCAGCCCACGTGATAATGGCCGTCATAGCCCCGTGGACAGAACCATTCCTGGCCTACCTAACTAGGAAGGAACTACCCGAGGACCAAAATGAGGCAAGCTGCATAGTGCGGCGATATAAAGCCTACAAGGTCCACGAGGGAGAGCTCTATAAGAAAAGCACTACGGAGTCCTTCAAAGGTGCATCTCGAAGAGGAAGGCGGAAGCTTTTGGCGAAAATACATCTGGACTCGGCGGTCCTGCCGCCGCAGCCCGGGCCCTTGTAAGCAAGGCCTTCCGTACAGGCTTCTATTGGCCGACGGCCCGGGAAGATGCACAGGATCTGGTCCAACGTTCCGTCGGATGCCAGCTTTTTGCAAACCAAAGCCACATGCCGCCTACCGCCCTCCAAACAATCCCCATCACTTGGCCCTTTGCGGTCTGGGGGCTTGATATGGTCGGACCCCTCAAGGGGGGAACCCATAAGAAAAAATACTTAATGGTCAGGTGGATAAATTCACCAAATGGATAGAAGCCAAACCTGCTAAAACGGCCGAATCCAGACCGGTGATACACTTCATATCTGGGGTTGTACACCGTTATGGCGTCCCCCACCGCATCATCACCGACAACGGCATGAACTTTACAGCCGACGAGGTAAAACTTTGGTGCAGCAACATGGGCATCAAGCTCGATTATGCTTCTGTCTATCACCCGCAAACTAATGGTCAAGTCGAGCGAGCAAATGGTCTTATCATGACCGGCATCAAACCCAGATTAGTGAGGTCCTTAAAGGAGTCTAACACACACTGGGTAGAGGAGCTCGACTCCGTACTATGGGGGTTGCGGACCACGCCGAATCGCACTACCGGATACACATCGTTTTTTATGGTGTACGGCGCAGAGGCGGTTCTCCCTTGCGATATAATTCATGACTCACCTCGAGTGCGCATGTATGAAGAAAGAGAGGCCGAGCTTGATCGGCGGGATAGTTGGGCATACTGGAGGAGGAGCGCGCGTGGCAAAAGCCGTTCCGCATTCTATCGACAGCAGGCTCGAAGGTACCAAAGCAGAGAAGTACGGGCCAAAACTTATAACGTTGGCGAACTAGTTCTACGTCTGCCGGAGAAGAAAAAGAACAAGCTTAAACCCAAATGGGAAGGTCCCTTCATTATTGACCAAGTTCTGACCGGCGGAGCGTACCGTCTACGGGATGCATCGGACAATTGACTCGAGCCGAACCCATGGAACGCAGCCAGACTACGAAGATTCTACGCCTAGTGTCAGACTCTATGTCCGTCTCCTTACCCCTATCCATTTTTTGCATATACGTTATCTGTCTTTTCTTTCTTTCTTTCTTCTTTTTCCCTTCTCCTCAAGGCCCTAAAAGGCCAACTTGTGTCTTGACTACACAATATTAGCGCGCTAACCGCGCTCATCATACCTGGGGGCTTCTTATACAGAAGCTTAATATAACTACTTTTATGGGCTTCAGGCCCCGCACATGTGTTATTCTTCTGCATGTACCTTTTTTCGCCCTTATATGCATCGATATGACTTAAGTTTTGGCCAAGCTGGGTTGCCTTGCTCTTGTGTTTATGCCCTACGTTCTCGTTAATTCAGCTAGGGCATAAGGGGAGCACCTCTGCGATTATTCTTGCGGGTCGACGGGCGTGTACCTCGGTAGGTGAAGCGAAAGCTAAGCGTTCTTAAGGGAATATTGATCGGTGAACAAAAGATGGCTTTTATTTATTTTGATACATGCCCCAGATGTTTTTTGCTGCGTCTTTTCTCGATTCGGACATGCACATTAGGGCATGCGTGCCGAGAAAGGAACCTTAACGGAACTATTCTCCTGGAAGATGTTTCTTACTATCCATGTAATATAACATAGCTAGTTGGGTACTTATGCATTCAAGCACTTATCACCCTACTTTGGTTTCCATGCATACCCGGTTTTACATAGCGGCAGGTATTCGGATACACTCCGATTATCGGGTCCGAGTCGAAGAAAAGGTCCGCCATGACAAATGATTTACAATCCGCTAGGGACATTATATATGTCATTTAAAGTACCAGATCCTTGATGGTGAATTCTTCTTCTATCCCATCAAAAGGCTGTCTAGCCTACAATCTGTTAGGAGTACTGCGGCTAATTCTACTTGGTCATACACCAAGCTGACAAGGATCTCTCTCCCATCGGACCCCACAGGTCCGACCTCGGCCATGTGGTTTGGGTCAGCCTTGGTATATCGCGTCTTCACCATGGCCCAGGCCTCCCGTGCACCTTGTCGGCAGGCCGATATCTTCCATAATCGGAAGCGCCGCCGCGCTCCCTTGAGCTTTTCTATAAGCTCCCCCGTGCCTCCGGGCGGGGAAGTGGATGGCCACAAGGCTTGGGCAATACTCTGCATCACCTGCCGAACTTGTTCGTGCAGCTATGAGAGCTCTGGTAGAAGATCACCCGCAGACCCGGGCATCTCCTCAGCGGGACGGCCCGTCAGCATACCTGCAGATATAACTCTGTTAACTGGCTTCTTTGCCGAACTCTTTTCAAAGGTTCATTCAAGCACTTACTGAATATGCCGCGTCGAAGCCGCTTATTCTCCTTCACGGTGTCCGCTAGCTGGGCCCGAACATCTTTCAGTCCCATGTCCAGCTGAATATTGGCATCCTGGAGATCATTTTTCTCCTGCCTAACCTGCGTAAGCACGCGCTCGCCAGCATTTAGCTGCCGATTAGTACGTTGTGCCTCCCCCGGCGAGGCCTCGGGATTCACTCCGGAGTCATCTGCAATATCTATTGTTAGATTGCATGCATGCCGCATACTATATGGTACATGTCATTCTTTGCAATAGAAAAAAGTGTTAACAGAGGGGGCCTTCTCGGACTCCTTCAATGCGGCAACTGCGGCCTGTAGCTGGGCCTTGCACTCTTTTAGCTCTTGAGACAATTGGGTATTCTTCTCTGTAAGAACCTGCACATATAATGATAATTAAATCAGTTGTGTCAACTGTTTCAAGTCTCAGGGGCTACTGATATATATAATCATCAAATTTTCTTACCCGTATATCCTTTACATACTGGTCCATGGCTCTGGCAAGACCATTTTGAGTAGCACGGATGTACGCGTCTCCCGAGTTGAAGGCATGAAACGCCTCTTGGGAGAAACAAGCGTCACGGAGTGCGGCCCGACGACGCCTGTGATTCATGGCGCTCTCCACCTCGGAATTTGTAGCGGATATTTTATCAGCATCCTCTGCAGGAGGAGCATCCGGCGTGTGCCCCGTGTTAGCTTTCGCCTCTGTGTCCGGCTCTGGAGCCCGACTGGTGGAGGCGTGATCAGCGACCTCTCCGGATATAGCCCGGCGAGCGTTTTTCCTTCTAGGAAACATGGGTGTTATTATGTTTTAAAAAGACGACACCCACGGAGCGAGGTTTTGTATCATACCTCTGCGCCGGCGTCTCAGTCCGGACCGCCTTCCTTTTTAGCCTACCCGACTTCGGTGCCCCTTGTTGGCGAGTCACTGCGGGTTCGGCATGGCGTCCCGAGGGCCTTCCCTGTAAAACACCATACGTGTACGGTAGGTGAAATGCATAAAAGGGGATCCTTCTTGGAAGTTGGGACTTTGGTTTTACTCACGTGCGATGCGGGGAGTAGCCCAGGATAGTCAGCTATAATGGCCACCATGGCATCATCACAGCATAATTGATAGAATATCCTATCGATCAGCTCCACAAATATGTCTGGATCCTCTTCGAGTCCGGGATCAAGGTCGGTCGAGGTCCTCCGATTGTGGGCGGGCTGTTGACCTCCCATCTGCCTTCCGCAGTTCTGCCTTGAATGGCAAGGTAAATACATATGACGACGAGTGCGGAAAAGATGGGAGTAAAGAATGGCAACTCACCCAGCTTGGAGGGTTGTACATGGAGAATCCGTCCCGTGGCTTAATGCGGATGAACTCCTCTTCTTCTCCCTTATACAAATCGGACAGAATTCTTGCCAGGGCAGCAGCTGAATCCGGTCCCTTACGCCCGCAGCTAGTGGCATCATCTTCCCTGTTGAAGTGCCACATGGGGTGGCCTCGATATTGAAGTGGTTGCACCCCCCGCATTATGCATATTGACATAACCTCGGTTGTTGTCAGTCCTGATTGAGCTAGCACCTTTATCCGGCACATCAGGTAAAGGACTTCTCTGTTACCTTCCTCTTGAGGGCTCCACGGGCGCCAGCTTCGGCGTTTCTTCAAAGGGGCATTGTCGAACTCGGGAAGACCAATCCGAATAGGATCCGGAAGGGGGACGTCCTCCATATAAAACCACTCCGAAGGCCAGTCTTCGGACGTCTTCTTCGGGGTACCGGACAGGTATCCGGTCCTGGCGATGTGCCATAATTCGGCTCCGCCCACTTGATATATTGACCCCTTCTGTGTACGGGGCACAAGGCAGAATAACCTCTTCCACAGCTCGAAATGAGCTTCGCAGCCCAGAAACAGCTCGCAAAGGGCCACGTAACCAGCGATGTGTAATATGGAAGCCGGGGTGAAATTATGCAACTGGAGGCCATAGAACTCCAGGAGCCCGCGGAGGAATGGATGGATTGGAAATCCAAGTCCCCTTAATAAATAAGGTGCGAGGCATACCGCTCCCCATGGAGGATTAGGAAAGCTCTCCGCTTGCTCCCGCCATTATAGGTGGCGAGCCTGGCTCGAGCAGGAACCATATCTGTTGGAGGAGAAATCCACAGGTGCATAACTCTACTAATTGGTTGTGCGGGATGGAACACTTCTTCCAATCACCGGGCTTAGGGCTACGGGAGCGAGAGGAGGAGCTGCGATGGTCGGCCATGTTGGAATGGATTTTTTCAAACACGCTCCGATGGATACTCGCCGAAGAGAGGATGGTGTGATTTGGATCTACGGATCCCCGTCTCTTTAATAGACAGTTTACTCACATGACTAGGGTGGCAAATGTAAAAATGCCCTGACTTCTCACATTCGCTCGACACATGGGAGATAGCCATTATTGGGCGCGGAAGCCGAGAGGTGCAACATTTATGGGAAGTCGGACACTACTCAGTAGGTATTCAGAATTTGGAGAAGAACCCACCTTGCAATGCGAAGACAATCTGCGCGCCGGACTCATCATCATTGAAGCCTGGTTCGAGGGCTCTTGAGGAGTCTGGATTAGGGGTCTCGGACAGCGGACTATATCCTTTGGCGGACTGTTGGACTATGAAGATACAAGATTGAAGACTTCGTCCCGTGTCCGGATGGGACTCTCCTTGGCGTGGAAGGCAAGCTTGGAAATACGGATATGTAGATCTCCTCCCATTGTAACCGACTCTGTGTAACCCTATCCCCCTCCGGTATCTATATAAACTAGAGGGTTTAGTCCATAGGACAACAACAATCATACCATAGGCTAGCTTCTAGGGTTTAGCCTCTACGATCTCATGGTAGATCAACTCTTTTAGTACTCATATCATCAAGATCAATCAAGCAGGAAGTAGGGTATTACCTCCATCAAGAGGGCCCGAACTTGGGTAAACATCGTGTCCCCCGCCTCCTGTTACCATCCGCCTTAGACGCACAGTTCAGGACCCCTACCCGAGATCCACCGGTTTTGACACTGACACTAATAATGATGAGGATAATGATGAAGAGAATGATAATGTTGCCTCCTTAAAAATTAAGGGGGAAATGATTTTTAATGCTCTTCATAAGAATAAAATTGCTCGTTCCAACTTCATGGAAATCATGTCTATTGCTATTGAGGGCAAGAAATATATAGAGGAGTTGGAATCTCATCTAGAGGAGCTTGAGGTCACCATTGAAAAAATGGAAGGTCATGAGTGTGATTACGCTAATGAGATTGCAGACCTCTCTCAAGCTCTTGAACTTGAACAAACCACCAAGGAATCTCTTGAGGAGAATTTTGCTCTAGAATTATCTAGAGTGAAGGAATATCATGATAGAGCTCATGAGGTGGCCAATGTTTTTGAAACTAAAAATGAGAAGCTTGAAGTTGTGCATGCTAAACTTCTTGAGGACTTTGGGCACCTCGAAAAGGGCTCAAGGGTCATTAAGAGTGAGCTCATCAAACTCATCGAGTCTCATGCACAACTAAAAGCTTCATATTCAAAAGAGCTCGCCAAGTTGCCTTCTCCTCTTGCTATTATTGATGATGCTTGTGCTACTAACTCTATTACTTGTGAAGCATCCATTTTGAAGGAGAATGTTGAGCTTCGGGCTCAACTTGAGTTGCTATCTAGCAATTATGGGAAATTGGAACAACACCATGAAAAGCTCTCAAGCTCTCATGATGATCTTCTAGTATCCCATAATGTGCTACAGATAGCTCATGAGGCCATGATTGCTAAGGTAACATCTAGTGAGCCTCATGTGGATACTAGCACTACTTTTAGTCAAAATGCTATATTGCCTTATGCTAGTCCTCGTAATTCATCTACGCATAACATTGGCACATCTTGTGATGAATTTCTTTCCTTGCCTTGTTGCTCTAATGATGAAGCTTATACTTCCTCGGGTGCTTGTGTTGAGACTAACCATGTAGAGGAAATCAAAGATCTCAAGGCCCAAGTCACTTCTTTGAAGAAAGACTTGGAAAAGTGTCATGAAGGGAAATCCACACTCAACAATATCTTGACTGTGCAAAAATCCCCCAATGACAAAGGTGGACTTGGATTCAACTCCAATAAGAAGAAGAAGTCCAAGATGAACAAGAAGAAGGGCCAAGAACAAGTCAAGAATTCGGCCAAGATTGTTTGCTTCAAGTGCAAAATTGAAGGGCATCATGTTAGATCTTGCCCATTGAAGAAGAAGGCCATTAGAGACAAGCAACAAGGGAAGCGGCCACAAGTTCAATCTCATGCTCAACCACAAGTTGAAGAAAGGCCTCTTCTCAAGAATACTCAATCTAATGCTTCTCAAGTTGAGAACTCAAGTGAGAAGAAAGTGAAGAGTAGGCGTTGCTACTTATGTCGTGAGAAAGGCCACCTCGCTTCTTCATGCACTAGTGGTAACTCATCCAGCCCAATTACTATTGATGATATCTATTCTCTTGGGAAGGATAAGGTTGGCAATGTGTTTGCCAAGTTTGTTGGTACTCAAAGTGGTGTCAAGCAAAGAATCATTTGGGTAGCCAAGCCTATTTTGACTAACCTCTTAGGACCCAACTTGGTTGGGGACCAACTAGCTCAAACTTGATCAATAGGTGTCTACGGAGGGCATTGGAGACTTGGATACATTATGAATAATTAAGGGGATTTTCATCATTCATATTGTCTCAAACCAAGTCATCCGGATTATCAAGTTTCTATCTTATATCCAATGTTCCTCCTTGTGGTAACTCGTGCTTAAAGTGTTTACATTGATAGTTACTTGCCCATTTGCATGTTTGGTTTCGTTCCTTGCATGTGTTTGTATATGTTGTGCTTCCAACTTGATTATCTTGAGCAATCAAGCATGTGTGTGTTGGTTTGCACATCATGTACGTGTGCGTCATGCGTTGAGCCTTTTGCATCTTGTTTATATCTTAATTGGCTCATGTGAGAGATTAATGGAACATCCCATTTTGGGGGAGTGATGTGCTTTGTGCACCTCACGGTCCCACAAATGTGTGTACATGAGGAATACCACCTAGTATTGATATTGCAAGCTTGTCTTCTCATGAGAAAATCAAATTCTAAATAGTCCATTAATTATCTCTTGTTGGATCCTCTTATTGCCTCTTGTTAAGTTTTTATTGGTATCACATTATGGGGGAGTAATATGCTATGTGCATATTACAAGCCTAGAAAATGTGTACATTTGAGATATTGTCACCTAGAATTGATATTGTAAATTATCTTGTTCCTAGGTGGCATGTTAGCTCTACAAGTTGCAATTTGCTTGTGTTTGGTGTGAAGAAGATGTTGGATATCCTTGCTATTTACCAACGGAATTATTTCCAAATACTTCTTGTCTTTTGACAATTTGTACTCACTTATGTGTGGTACAAATTATTGATCATCTTTACATTGGCCTTTGCTTTTGTTTGCCTTATCTCTTGCCTAGGATTGTGTCAACTCCCATTGTATTCCATACCACTTGTGGATCTTGTTATTTCCTTGAGATTGTCTAGTGTTTGTATAGATATAGTGAAAGTGGTGATCCCATCTTGTGCTTTTTGTATTCAAATGCAAATTCTCTATAATGCACAATGCTTGGGGGAGCTATCCTATTTTTCTTAGAATGATCACCTTGTGATCCTTATCAAGTGTGTGTTGGTGGAATGCAAACCGTTTCTTTTTGGTACTTTGTGCCATCACTAAACTTTGTAGAGCACTTGGTTTGTTTGGAACCATTCTCTCTTTTGGGAGTTTGACATCATTCTTTTTTAGTGTGTCGATGGATATCTCATTCCTTGATGTATCGGTTAATGATATCTTCCAAGTGATGGTTTCTCCTTTTGGTATCCTTTTCACTTGGTATTCCTTTTTCATTTGGTGTTGGTTCTTGAAAGTCTTTAGCATGCATATTTACTTCATGTATTTTCTTTGGCATGCTTTCTTTCTCTGACCTAATATATAGGGGAAACTCCACCAAGTCTCAAATTGGATGAGATGTGCATGAAATTCATGTCCATATCTATATGCACATATTTATGTGGAGTTTGTCCTACGTATATTGGTGTTTCTAAATCTTTGGTCCCAATGAGTTTGGGTACCATTTTGTTTGTGTTATTGGTCTAGGAACAATTGGAGATGCACTGGATGCTTGGCTCACTCACAAGGGAGGTGGTGTCACCATGTGCTTATTGGAGTCAAGCTAGGATGCTCAATGAACTACTATCTACTACCTTCAATTGGTTTCTACTACATCCTTCCAATGTTAACTCGGTAACAAATATCTTCATATACTTGATGCACACATTTCTTGCTTCAACCTTGTGTAGGTTGCATCTTGGCATGATATTCATTCCATCTTGTGATACTTGTTTCCTTTCTCAAAGCATCTCAACGATGATCTCATGTTGCTAGTTGTGATGTCTTTAATGGTTGTGTGGTAGGAATTCATTTATATACAATAAGACCATATCTAGCCATGTGCTATGCTTCCAAGCAAATATCTTATTGGTATATGTATGACTTCCTTTTGGATATCTTGTTCCTTCGTGTTGTAACTATTTCGGGTGTACATCCTTCTTTGTAGATATATATCATGATGATTCCGTCTACCTAGAACCTTATACACTTGAGAGAAATTACATCTCTAGATGATATCCTTTCTCTCACGACCACCTTGTCTATCTTATGTTATTTCTTTGGTGGCTCCGTGAAAGCTGTGACGCCCTCAATTCAATGGTACACTAATCATACACGCAAATGTGAACAATCAATATCAAGGACTCACGGGAAGATATCACAACACAACTCTAGACACAAATTAAAAATAATACAAGCTTTATATTATAAGCCAGGGGCCTCGAGGGCTCGAATACATAAGCTCAAATACACAAGAGTTAGCGGAAGCAACAATATCTGAGTACAGACATAAGTTAGGCAAGTTTGCCTTAAGAAGGCTAGCACAAAAGCAACAACGATCGAAAAGGCACGGCCTCCTGCACAGAGCCTCCTAACTACTCCTCAGTGCGTCGGCGGTCTCCACATAGTAGCGAGCATCGGTGGTGGCATCGGCTCCTGGCTCAGGCATCTGGTTGCATCAAGCTGGAAAGAAGAAGAAAGGGGAAAAGGGGAGCAAAGCAACCGTGAGTACTCATCAAAGTACTGCAAGCAAGGATCTACACTACATATGCAACATTATCAAAGGAAGGCTGTATATGTGGACTAGGCTGCAGAAATGCCAAAACAGAGAGAAGGCCTAGTCCTATCGAAGACTAGTATCTTCTGGAAACCACCATCTTGCAGCAAACAGGAGGGAGTATAGTAGCATAAAGTAAAGTAGTGGTAGTGTTATCAACCTCGGCGGAGATCCTTTCTCGACTCCTGCGAAAGCAATCCCGAAACCATACTATCCAGTTATCATCACAATCCAATTCTCTTTACCATACAGTGCTCATCACAAGTATCCAGTTCTAGTTGTATCGATCGGGATACAACTCCAAGTGTTCGTTACCGTAGGACAGGCTATCGATAGATGTTTTCTTCCCTGCAGGGTGCACCAACTTACCCTGCGCTCGATTAACTCGTGGGACACACTTTCTGGGTCATGCCCGCCTCGGCCAAACAATACACCGCAACCCGACCTAGGCTTAATAGAGAGCCCAGCCGCGGACTAAACCTATGCCCCGGGGTCATGGGCCATCTCCCAGAACTCCTGCATGTTGCGTCTGTGGCTGGTGAGCGAGACCTAGCTACCTCCCTAAAAAGCGGGAGCTTACCAGTCCAACCGGTGCACGCCGCTCGATCGGCGCGTCTATTAAGCTTGGTGATGCATCTGACCTTGACGCCCATACTATGCCCACGTGATGGTTAGTGCTATCGGGCGAGGCCCCTCGGATGAAATATCCAAATCGTAGTGGATTAGGAGCGCGGTAACAAGCAGAGACTCACGAAAGATGTGACCCCATTGCCCCATCTCGAGGACTTGCGGCAAGGGCTAGGAATGCCCGGCCACGCCTCGTAATTATCTCGAGGGCACCCTCCAGGTCAACCCGTCTCCACATCACTCGCAATCAAGCTCGCGCGGATACCCCTCAGGGTCAATCCGTCCTTGGTAACACGGTTCAGTGTAAAGTCACAGTAACCATAGTAACTATGTGTCCAAACATCAAGGGGAAAACCCAAGGAATCACCCCCGGTGAATTCCACTCGATGTAATCATCAAGGTGAACGTAAGAGGAACCACCCCCGAGGTTCACACTTAAGGGGTTGCACGACAGAGTCGTATCGGAAGTGGTTAAGGCGGAATCACCCTCAATGACCACGACCGAATAACTACACTAGCAGGTTAACATCAGAAGTGCTGATGAGGCCTCACCCTCGGCACTCGATATTAACCCAGTAGTGTCGAGCAACTAAGGGGAAGTGATGTGCGGTGCCGGGGCCTGGTCTTCGGTCCCGTTGATCGGGTCTTCAATGATGAAGCAGGGGTAACAAGGACAAGATGGGGGTCAGTGATGGATCACTAACCAACCTATACTAAGCAGTTTAGGATAAGCAGGTAGTACGACAGCACATACAAAAGCAGGCTATGCATCAGAATAGGAGCAAACAATTACAGTAGCAAAATCTAATGCAAGCATGAGAGAATGGAATGGGCAATATCGGGATGATCAAAGGGGCTTGCACGGTTGCTCACGGCAAGGAGGGTTGTCCTCGGCGTGAGTCGATCCACGAAGCGACATCGGTCTCGGGGTCTATCGGAGAGAAGAGGGGGAAGAAACAGTAAGTATAAAGCAAATATAGCATCACAAAGCATAACGTGGCAATATGTTGTGCCGGGTGTGACTTAACGTATGGCTACACGATATAGGTGAAGGGGCAATCAGCAGGAATGTTTTCCGGTTAGGACTATGTCGAGCGGATGACCGGAGGAAATGTTCCATGTTCAGATAGTTAGAGGCATCGACATGTATGTGGGTAGCGTATTCGGTTCGTCTAAATGCGTTACGAGCAACTTTCATGTATAAAGTTTTTCGATCCGAGCTACGGTTTATTTAATATGATTTTCTAAAATTTTATTAATTTCTGGAATTTAATTATTTATTTCAACATTATCCAGAATAGTAAATGATGACGTCATGCTGACGTCAGCAGTCAACTGTGCAGTTGACGGGGTCAACTACGTGTGGGTCCCGCATGTCATACACTATTTAGTTTAATTAGGGTTTAGCTAATTAATTACTGTTTAATTAAATTAACTGATTAATTAGATTAATTTAAACAGGATTAATTAACTTAATTAATTTACTAATTAATTAATTAACTAATTAATAATTTTATTAATTACATTTTCATTTTCTTTTTAAATTTTCGTTTTAGGGGTGTGGGGCCCCTACGTCAATGGCCTAGGGGCATCGGGCCCCACCCGTGATGGCTCAGAGGCCGGCCAAGGCGGGCTCGTGGTAGCGGGAGTGGGCGCTGACAGGCGCAGGCGTCGCCCGAGCAGGCGCGCCGGCGATCTTGGCTGGCCGGAGGGAGGCGGACGAGGCGGTGCGAGGCGGTTGAGGCGGCAGGCGGCGAGGCGATCAACGGCTTGGGCGGAGTAGATCCTCGGCAAGTGGCGGCGGCGCGCCATGGCAGCGTCTTGTGAGGCACCGCGACAAGCTGCAGGGCGGCTCGGGCCGACGAGCTAAGCGAGCAATGGGCGCCTGCTGGGCACTCTGTGAGTCTTGGCGCGGCGAGGTCGGTGGCGGCGAGGCACCGAGGCGGGGTCATCTTGTGGCGGTGAACAGTCTTGGCGATAGAGATCGAGGGGAGAGGCCGATGGCCTCACCAGCGTTGAAGAGAAGCGGGCGGCAAGGCTCGAGGGCGACCCGTGGGGAGGAGATGAGGAGGCCACGACGAGGTCGATCCGGCGCAGGCTGGCGGCGGTGGGGCAGCACCGGCGAGGCGGCGCCTAGCGTCGGCGATGACGACGGGGTCGGGGGCGACGCGTCCAGATCGGGGAGAGGGGCGGTGAGGGTTGGTGGAGCAGCGAGAATCTGGGGCGTGGTGGCGAAGCGATCTTTGGGGTGGGCGCCGGCGTCGGGGATCGGGAAATGGTTCGCGGGTTCAGAGGTGGCGCGGGGTCGAGGGTGTCGTGCCTCGATCCAGAATCGTGGGGAGGGAGAGAGGAGCGAGGGGGGTCGTGGGAATCGTGCGGGAGTGGGAGTGGGGGTGGATCGGTTAGGGTTTGCGGGTGGTGGGGGGATAAGTGAGGCGGTTTGGGCAGGTGGCGTGGAAACCGGCGGCCAGTGGGCGTTGGCCCAAAGAGGCGAGGGCTTTCTCTCTCCTCCCTGTGCTTTCCTTTTCTTTTTTCCTTTTTTTGATTTATTCCTGTTTTGCAAATTGCTTAGCCACCATTAGAGTTTTGTAAAATATGTGACTTAGCTCAACAATTATAGTGCAATATTTACCACTGCTAAAAAATGGTTTGGAACCAAAATGATTTCATTTGAATTTTTAATAAATGATAAGGCACTTTAAATTTCTGGTTTGATGTTGTTTCTTGTTGTTTGAGTCACATAATGAATTTCGATGATGTTGTTTTTCTGAAGATAATTAGTTATGAATTATTTTCTGTTTAATGAACATTTTAGTTTGCATGATTGAGAAATTTTGAATTTCACTCATAATTTGAATTTGAATTTGACTTTGATTTTTCATCAAGTGATAAATAGCTCAGTAAGCATGGTAACCTGGCACCATTAACAGGGGATTACTGTAGCATGACACTGGGGGTGTTACAAAAGCTCTTGCCTTGAGTGCGTGTCTTATCTCGTTGCATCTTGATGCACTCTTGTGTGGTGAAGATTATTTTCCTTGTGCTTGTCCTTATGCGGTGTCGGGGGTTGGGTGCGACATATGCCAAAGGATGGCTTATCATGGAGGGGGCGAGTAGAACGTCGCTGGTGCACAGAAGCAGGATAAAGGCGAAGACATGCCTTGGCGAATCTTACCTAGCTTGGGGCTCTCAGGAGATAACACCCCTCTTGCTGCTCTGCGGGGTCTCCGCATGGTCACTATGGCGAAACGGATACAAGAGGCTCCTTGAGCTGTTCGGGGTGAGGAAGGAGAAGGGCTTGGCTTGCTCTTCCCTCCCTCTATGTGTGTGTCTAAAGCTACTAGCTTCCAACCCTTTGCATGGGTGCCACGGGGGGTTTATATAGGCCTACCCCCCGGGGGTACAATGGTAATCCGGCCTGGCATGGGCCCAAGTCGTCAGTCTCTAAGTCGTCGTCTTCTCCGCTGACTCACAGGGCCCGCCGACTAAGCGGGCCCAGCGGGCCAACATGGGGCCGACATCCCTTGTCCTTGTGGTAGAATCTTGCCGACTGCGATCCTTTGTGCCGTGCTTCTAATGATCTGAGCTTGGTCGTGAGGTTATGGCAGCAGATCTGCCCGCTGGGCGGCGATCCTTGCCCATTCCTGTCTTAATCACGGTTAATGGCGTGGATCCGGGGAGGAGCGGCCCGGCTTCGGAGGCCGACTCCATCGGGTCCGTCTTGAGGTGCTCTCGCCGTCTTGGTACTCCGCCGACGGTAGAATCCCGCCGTCTTGGTCGTGCAGACGAGCCAGCGTGGGTACGAGAATCGCCCACGGTGATGATGTCTGAGCGGCATGGCAGCGATGCTGCGCCGCACGGAGATCTCCGTTGATGCGGTGCCACAGCCCATGCCCGCCCTTTATGGGCTGGGCGGGGATGAGCCGTGAGCGGCTTTACCCGTAGTCGCCCGAGCATAAGGCGGTGGAGGTCATGGGCCGACTCAGCGTGGCCGGCCTCATTGGAGGTCGCTGGTGGGAGTCGGCTTGTCTGGCGGCGGCCCCAGGACTCGGCCCGGAGGGTAGTCGGCGGCCTGCTGCCGACCATCTGGCGGCTCTTCGTCTTGGGGTCTTGAGGCGCAGCCTGCCCGATGTTTTGAAAGGCTCGGGGCTCGGTCTGCCTACCGTAGTCCATTACTCCGATAGTAGTCCCCGAAGCTGGGGAGGCGCCGAGGGCAGCCCATCGAGGAGCCTCGATAGCTTCATCCCTTCGACGGAACAACTGGACTCGGCCCGCCGTCTCCATCCGGAATCGGCCTTGCGGGGGGCCGTCTTGCTCTTCAAAGGCTTCGAAGGTCGCAACGGGATCCGGGCGGCGTGCCTGATAAGCTTCCCGGCAGCCGCCCGTTGCGGGCCCGCCATGTGACGCCACGCGGCGGGGCCGGTCTGCCAGCCCACGCGCGTGACAAGACAGGCCTGTTAGGCGGGGCCCGCCACTACCACGCCCCGGTGCGCGGCGGATCCGCTAGCGGCGCGCGGCGGTTGGGCTCTGCGCCGTTCTGCGCGCGATAACGTCGTGGAGTCAAATCGTGGGCGTGGGGCGTGGGCGCGATTAATCCCGCCCGCCCCTCGGCCGCAGCCCAGCGCCTATAAGTAGGCGGGGAGGGAGAAGCGGCGGCGCCGCGCACTCTCTCATCCCGCTCCCTGCCCGTCTTCTTCCTTGCTCCTCCGCGCGAGCCTCGTTCCTTCCTCGCCCGAGAGATGAGCTCTTCATCAACGCCGCACCTCCCACCGCGCTCCGGCGTGTGGGGCAGCTCATCATCGGCAGCGACATGGTCGAGTTCCTTGGCGGACCGCAGCATTCCCGCAGCAACCTCGTGCGAGCCGCGCGCCCGGGAGGTGAAATCACGCCGCGGCGAGGAGGGTGGCGGGTTGTCTTCGCTCGCACCTCATGCGCGGGTTGGGGCTGCCGGCGGCGGCTTCTTCGCGCATTCTTGGAGTTCTTGGGTTCGGCCGCACCACCTCACCCCCAACACGGTGGTGCTGCTGGCCGCCTTCGCATCCTTATGCAAAGGTTTCCTCGGAGTTCTCCCCATCATCGAGCTATGGGGGGAGTTCTTTCAAACGAAGCTCAGGACCCACATCGCTCGCGTGCGGCTCTCAGGCTTGCGCGCGTTCATCGCCATAGCGGAGGCGGTGGCGACAATCCTTTCCTGCCATCCCCCTCATCAAGTCGATGAAGATGTGGCGGCCTTTCGTATTTCTCGTCAAGAACGTCGCCCCGGCGGCGATCGGTCAACAGCGCCCTCGTGGGCGGCGAATGGCGGGCGACCCACCAGCTGGTCCTCTGAGGCCCGGACGCTGACTCCCAGAGCAATGCCGCCGTCGCGCACTCAGCGTAATAACCTGATCGGAGGGCCTGGCCCAGGCCTGACTTGCTGGCCGCCTTCGTGGCGCGCCGAGTCCTCCCTCTCCAGGGCCGCCCTCATCTGATATGCCAGATGAGCGGCCGCCGGGACCCTAGCCGGATGTGCTCCAAGGACATGCCCCACGCGGAGGTGGTGGACACGATGAACTTCTTGGCGAGCTGCGACCTCAAGGAGGAATGGCGCTTAGACAAGGAGCCATACTCGCGCACCAATCCCCCGCCGATGGTAAGTCGCCTCTCGCTTCCTTGTTTCCCTTCTTAGCCGGATCCGGCTCTTACTTTCCTTTGTTCTTTCCGACTCAGAATCCTCTCATGCTACCCTCGACCGGTGCCGCGGGGCCGACTCGCGAGTTCGTCCCCGACCGGGCGAAGAGTGACGCCGACGACCCCGACCTGGGCGTGGCGGCGGTGGAGACCGATGCCGAAGGAGGAGGAGAGGCCGACGACTTCAGGCCCTCGGCCACTTTTGCCGACTGGCCTGATGACGAAGTCACCCCTCGCCGCCAGTAGAGAACCGGCCAACCAGGTGCGAGCTCCTCCGCCGCCTTGGGGGGCCGAGGCGGCGCGAAGAAGCACCGGGCCGGGCCGAGTCAGCCAGGCGGCCAGGCCAAGAGGATCAGGGGAGCAGCCGCCGCGACTCAGCGCAAAGAAGCGGTCGCGAAAGCCAACCGCTTCCGCAAGGAGGTGAAGAAACCACCGCTGGTCTACGCGTAAGTATCTTTTTGTTCCGTCTTGTTTTCTTCTGATCCGTCTTGCGCAAGCCTTCTTATGTCTTTTTCTCTCATCAGGGCTCCTCTCACTCTGGAGAGGGTCGCCGCCGCCTCCGTCATGGGGTCGGCAGAGACGTCCGCCAGCAGTCGGCGGGCTGATCCTGCGGCCGCCCTCAGAGAGGCAACAGAGCGGAACGCGCAGGAGAAGCGCGAGCGAGGGCGCAGCCACCCGTCGAGAAAGCGGCGGCGAGAGGCGGTCGAAGCGCCGCCCGCTGCTCAAAAGGCAAGCCGAGAGGCGCGCGTCTCGGTCAGCGATGCTCGTCATTCCTCCGAGTCGCCGCCACGCTGCCGGACTTCACGGGCAATCGGAGGAGATGGTGGTGAGGCTCCGTCGCGGGGAGGGGCGGCGAGGCTTCTTCGCCCGGCGCGGCGCGGCACCTCCGCCGCCTCGCCGCGATCCGAAATCGCGCGAGCAAACAGCCGGCGGACCCACCAGCGCCGCCGACCGACGATGAAGCCGTGGCGGGCTGCTTCTTCAAATCGCCTCGCCAGGCGGCGCCACCTTGAGAAGGCGGACTCGGCGCGCGCCCTTGAGACCGGCGCGCCCGGCTTCAGCGATCCCGACATCTGAAGCATCGGCGCCGCGCCCATTGGGTGGGTGCGAGGAGGCGCAGGCCTGCTGAACACGGCGCTCTGGGCGTCCAAGCAAAGCTGCGGGCGAGCGTCGCCCTCGAAACCTCTCTCAAAGCGGACTCGCATCGCGTTACGGCGTGCGGGTAAGTTTTATTTCCAAATTTTCTCTTGATCTTCTCTGTGAGAACGCCAACGCACTGCAGGTGTAATCCCGAGTTTGGTCGGGCTTGGCGGCGACCGGAACTTTATTTGCTACTTCAAGTCTTTATCGTATGCAGGATCCTTGTTACAGAGTACCACAACCTCCGAGCTACCGCCTTCAACATAGCGTTGAAGAGCTGAACAAGCGGGCTGCTGATCCGGCGAGGAGCGAGGTGAGTTTTCTTCTTGGCGAAGCGCTTGCGCACCGCTGGCTGTAGTCCCGAGATTGGGCCGATCGCTGCGCAATCGAGCGGATCTTCTGGCGACCTTCTTTATCAGCGACTTCGCGTCCTTCTTATTTTGTTCTTGAGTCCAACGCCGCTCTGCTGAGATCAGCTGGTACGGCGAGACCGCCCTGCAGCGCCAAGGAGGAGGAATGCGGCAAGCTTCGCCCAGAGCGCGACCTGCTGGCCACGCAGCTGACGGAGCAGAGGGAGTTGCTCAAGGCGGCGCGGGCCGAGGCGGAGAAGAAAGAGGCCGCCCTCCTGGCCGAGTTTGAGAGCGAGCGCTCCGCCTGGACCGACCGAGAGGCGCATCTGACCTCCGGCTTCCATGAGATCGAAGATATCGTTGATGGTAAGTTTGCTTTACTTTCTCTTTTGGGTTGCCGACTATGGGTTAAGCCGGCTCTTGTCTTTTCTAACTTGCTTTTCTTCTTCTGGCAGACTTCTTCCTTGGTCATCGCAGCGCCAATCAGGCCATTGAGGCCGAACGCGAGGCGCGGAGGGCGGATAAGCGCCGAGATCGCGCTAACGCCCGGACCCTTGAGCAGCTCCACGAGCATTGAGGCTCGTCTGCGGCGGCACATCGGATGCTGCGCCGTCTTCGCTCAGCCGGGTCGAGCGACGATTGCTGCCTGTGGCGGACATGCCGTTCTCTGCGACTCCCAGCGGACCGCCGACTAGCTGGAGGTCGCGGCTGGGCGTCTTGAGGCTTGGAAGGGCTCCGCAGCCCGGGCTGGAGCTCGCCGAGCCCTGGAGTTCGTCAAGGCGTGGTATCCAGGGCTTGATCTGGACCGGCTGGCCGCGTTCTGGTCAGAAGCCCAGGCGGAGCTGCAGGCCGCGGAGGGCGCCCTCGTTGAGCGTGTGGCAGCGATCGCCGACTACACGGACACCAGCGTCTTTGTCTCGGAGCGGGCTGAAGACGGTGGGGAGGCACCGCTGGAGTGATTCGGGATGAACCCGGACTACGGTGAGGACTCGGCGGAGGTGATCGACTCCAGCACCGAGGATGAGGACGAGGCGGAAGACGGAGACGGCATGGAGGCATCTCAAGGCGAGCGGGCGGCCAGCCTCACTCGACCGTGCCTCCAAAGAACGAGCCGCCTCCGAGCCAGCCGCCGCGAGACGATCAACCGAGGCTGCCCAGCCAGCCGCCCGGCCAGGCCGACGCCGCCACCGCCTCCGCCTTCCAGCCCCATCCGCTGCTTCTTAAGCCGCCATGCTATTTTATTTTTTTATTTGCTTGTTAGTCTTTCAAAGAACTTCGTTAATTTCACAATTCCACCAGGGGTGTATTCGAACCTCTGTTTCAAGATCCGCCAAGGGCCTAAGTTTGTGTAAATATTGTTCTAATTTCATGTTTCCTTGCTCGATGCTCTTGTGGCTTTTCCTTCCCGCCTTCCTTAGATGCCGCTTGCCTGTCGGGCAGCCGCTCTCATGGACTGCCATCTAGGTCAAGTGCTTTCGGCTACTTTTGAGAAGGCAAGTACTTGGCCGTTTAAGTCGTTTAAGCAAGTTGGGTAGAAGATGGCACGCCGGCCTCTTAAGGGTTAGTTTCACAAAACGGGCTGGGAGCCGGTTTCAACTATGTGTATGCTTTGGGTCCTTAGCCCTTTTTCGTGTGGGCGCCCGTTCTGCCTTACTCCTGCCCGCCAAACAGTCGCTCTGCGAGCTGCGGCTTCTGACAGGAGACGGCTTGGGCACCGCACGCTACTTGTCGGACTTCAGGAAGCACTTCATAGCTCAAAAGCGGCGAGTCCCCGGGCTGACTAGTCGAGCCCGGTGCCAAACATCATAATAAAAAGGGTAACATACCCAAAGGCATAATTCTTATCATACAGATAACAAAAGGGGGCAGTCCCCGAGCTCGTCTCGGGGGACCCGGAGTCTTGGTATTTCAAACACAAAGGGGTAGCGTGGTACATACTGCATCAACTGTAAAATCTTCGGAGGAGATTTGCATTCCATGGTCGCTCCGTCTCTTTGCCGGAGTCGTCCCTCTTGCGTGCTCGGGGCTTCGAAGGCCGATCAGTAGTAGGAGTCGCTGCTCAAAGACCTTCTTCGATGATGAACGGCCCTTCCTAAGGCGCCGACGGCTTAGCTGGCCAGCCGTTCGCTGAATCAGCCGGAGCACAAGGTCGCCTCTAGGAATGATCTTGGCTTGACCTTCTTGTTGTAGTAGCGGCGCGAGCTCTGCTGGTATATGCTTTGACCGGCTGAGTGCCGCAGCGCCCTCTTCCAGCAGACGACGCCGTCTTGACGTGCTTCTTCCGCTTCCTCCTCGGTGTACATGGTGACTCGCGGGAGTCGAACTCTATATCCGCTGGGATGACGGCTTCGCACCGAGATGAGGAAGAAGGGTGTGAAGCTGGTTGACTTGTTTGGAGTCGTAGCGACTCCAGAGGACGGTCGGCAACTCCTCAAGCCAGCCGGCCGAACGCCCAGTGGTTCGACCAGCGAGGCTTGATGCCGCACAAGATGAGGCCGCTTGCTCGCTTCCACCGGCCGCTTGATCATGGATGGGCAACGGACGCTAAGTCCGGGCCGGATGCTTCTGCGTCGCAGAAACGGGCCAGGGCGCCCTTGGCGAAATTTGTGCCGTTGTCGGTGATGATGCTGTGCGGTACGCCGTACCGAGTCGTGATATCGGCGATGAAAGTTACTGCCGTAGGACCATTCAACTTCTTGATGGGTTTTGCTTCTATCCACTTGGTGAACTTGTCCACCGCGACAAGTAGGTGAGTTAGGCCACCTCGTGCCGTCTTGAATGGTCCCACCATGTCCAAGCCCCAGACAGCAAAGGGCCAGGCGATGGGGATTGTCTTGAGCGCTGAAGCCGGCTGAAGCGGCCTGGAGCGGAACACCTGGCACCCCTTGCATTTTTGAACTAATTCCTTGGCCTCTTCTAGGGCGGTCGGACAGAATAAACCGTGTCGGAAGGCTTTGGCGACGAGTGCTCTGGAGGCAGCATGATGGCCGCACTCGCCCTGATGGATTTCTTCGAGGATTGCCTGGCCTTGCTCTGATTCGACGCAGCGCTGGTAGACACCGGAGACGCTGCGCCTGACCAGCTCTCTATTGATTATAGAGAGGCTGCCGCCGGCGCTGCACCCGCCGAGCTAGGGTTTCATCGCTTGGTAGCTCTCCGCTACTAAAACTTCAAGATGGGCTGGGCCCATGAGGGTGCTGCTATTTCTTCGACCGCCAATCTCGCTACTTGGACGAGGGCGGCTGGGCCGGGAGGCGGCGGTTGGAGTCTGCAGCAGCTTGGTGCGTTGAGAAGTCCCCGGCCGACCGCACGGTCCTCGGTCGAGTAATCGAGGCTTTGCAAAGGTCGATGCAGTCCCCGGCTGGGTTCCGGTCCCGGCCGCTTCACCGCCGCGTTTTGGGGCGTCTTCACGGATTCTGTGCCGTCGCCGAGGCTCGAGTCGGATCTGCTTTTGGGGAGCCGCACAAAATGGAGTCTGAATCGGTGACGGTCGACGGATGGCTTGAGAAAGCGCCAAGGGCGACGCTGGATGGTATTGCTTGTCGGGTGGAACCGATTCTTGCCGTGGCATCTGCTTGGTCGTTGTCGCCCTTGGTACATGGAGGAATTCGCATCCTCGAAATATCCACTCAGCCGCTGTACCGTAAAGCGGTAGCTCGCCATGTTTGCATCTTTGGCGCCCCAATCGCGGATGACTGTTGGACCACCAAGTCGGAGTCGCCATAGCACAGATCCGCGAATGCCGAGCTCTTTGGCAAGCCGAGCTCGTGGATGAGCGCCTCGTGTTCGGGCGACGTTATTGGAGGCGGCGAAATGGATCTGCAGCGCGTGCATTTGAGCTTGTCGCCTTTAGGGAAGTGAGGACCACGCCGCTCCCAAGCCGGTGCGCATCTTGAGCCATCAAAGTGCATCCGCCAATGGTGGAGTCGGCCACGCGGCAGAATCTGGTCTCGCCTAATCGACGAGGAAGTCGGCCGATGCTTGCGACTTGATGGCGGTCGGGGCTGGTAAAGATGGTGTAGGGGCCAACTCTATGGCCCACTTGGCCACTCGCCCGAAGCATCTCGGCCTCGATGATCTCTGCTAGTGGGGCCGTGCAAACCACGGTGATTGGATGCTCTTGAAAGTAAGGCTTCAACTTCTTGGCGGCAAAGTGCATGCCGTAACACATCTTCTCGTAGTGGGGTAGTTCGCTGGAGGTCGACAACACCTCGCCAGTAATATACTGGTCTCGGACCAGTAGTGCCTTGCCCTCCTCCTTGCGTTCAACCACACACCTTCGCCGACTACCTCGCTGGTGGCGGCAATATATGTGGAGCATGGGATCCTTTGGAGTCGAGCCGCCAAAGACTGGGGAGAAGTCGAGATTCTTTTCAATCGGAGAAAAGCTTCGTCCGCTTTGAGTTCCACTCAAGAAGGTGGTCTTCTTCATAAGTTGGTACAGAGGAAGGGCTTTCACCCAGCCGACCGATGAATCGACCGATGGACGCCAAGCAGCGGTGAACTTGTGCACGTCCAGCAGTCGGCGGGGCACTTCCATTCTCTCAATTGCCTTGATCTTCACGGGGTTGCACTCTATGCCGCGTTCGGATACCAGGAAGCCGAGGAGTTGGCCGGCTGGTACTCCGAAGACGCATTTCTCTGGGTTGAGCTTGATCTGGAATCGGCGCAGGTTTTCAAAGGTCTCTTTGAGGTCTTCCAACAGCGTTCCTCGCCTTTCCGTCTTCACCACCACGTCGTCCACGTAAACGTGGGCATTTCTGCTGAGCTGCTTGAGGAGGCACTTCTGCATGCAAAGCTGAAAGGTGGCGCCGGCGTTCCTCAAGCCGAACGTCATGGTCAGGTAGCAGAAGGCTCCAAATGGCGTGATGAAGGCGGTCTTTAATCTGTTTGCCGGGTTCAACTTGATCTGATGATATCCTGAATATGCATCTAAGAAGCTCAACAGCTCGCATCCGGCTGTGGAGTCTATCACCTGATCAATTCTGGGTAGAGCAAACGGGTCCTTGGGGCAGGCTTTGTTGAGGCTTGTGTAGTCAATACACATCCGCCACTGCTTGTTCTTCTTTAGTACCAGGACCGGGTTCGCCAACCATTCTGGAAAGAAAACTTCCATGATGAAACCGGCTGCAAGGAGCCGGGCTATCTCTTCTCCAACAACTCTTCTTTTCTCTTCTGACAGGCGGCGCAAGGGCTGCCTGACGGGCTTCACATCAGGTCGGACATGTAACTTGTGCTCGGCGAAATCCGTCGGTACACTGCATGTCTTTGGGGGACCATGCGAAGATGTCCCGATTCTCATGGAGGAAATCGACGAGCTCGCCTTCCTATTTGCCGTCGAGGTTTGCACCTATGACAGCGTATTTCTCTGGGTGCTCCGGGTCCAAGGGTATCTTCTTGGTCTCTTTGGCCGGCTTGAACGAGCCCTCAGCTTCTGACTCCTTGGGGTCGGACGATATCT
Organism: Aegilops longissima; assembly: GCA_021605205.1. Lineage (NCBI taxonomy): Eukaryota > Viridiplantae > Streptophyta > Magnoliopsida > Poales > Poaceae > Aegilops > Aegilops longissima. The sequence goes on along the minus strand of CM038677.1, from coordinate 536,881,869 downwards.
CTGGCTGCTTGCGGCCATCGCCATGACCCGATCCAGAGCAGCTTCTCACCGCGATCACTGTGGACTCGGCTAGCCGGGTTGCTTTCAGCCACAAGAAGCGGACGACTTTCTGTAGTCGCGGCCACGGTCGAATCCCTTGGAACTCGGCATCTTCATCTTGAGGTAGGCGAGTGGGGACCGCCATCAACTTGGCTAAGGCAGGTCGGCCAAGCAAGGCATGGTAGGGGCTCTCGAGGTCCACCACTTGAACCAGACCGGCTCTCGTACGAAGTGATCCTTGTCCCCAAAGAGGGCGCTCATCGAATCTTGCCAATCGGGGAGCAGAAAGGCTGTACAAATTCCGTGGAACACAACCGACTATGCTCAAGCTGCCTCGCTTGATTCCTAACTTCTCCATCGTATCCTTGTACAGGATGTTGATGCTGCTTCCTCCGCTATCAAGATTTCGCGAGAAGCGAGCGCCCGCTTATCCGTGGCAAGGGTGGCTCCCAAGACCAGGGCGTAGGAGCCCGAATTCGCATCACCTGGGTGATCAAAGACGACTCGGTGATGGGCTTCTCGGACCAGTGCATGAATTCTGGGGCGTCTGACGCTACGGCATTCACCTTTGCTGCTGCTGCCGCCTGCTGCGGCGATCATCTGCCACGCTGGTAAACACGACATAGGCGACGTGCTCTTCGGGGTAATCGTCTTGTATCATACCGACCGGCGGACAGCCGGCTGTTTGGCGGTGGTGGAGGCGGCGCCCAAAGAAAGCGGAGGAGGGCAAGGCTGTCTCCCTTGGCGATCCTGGTGAGCCAGTGGCACTTCCGGGTGGTGTGGTTTGATGGATTCACGCCGCTGTGGAACTTGCAGGTTCCGTCCAGAGTCTGCTCGTAGGAGAAGGCCGGCAACCAGTTGGACTTGCCGCCTTTACGCCGCTTAGGTGAGGCTGCCCTCCGCTGCCGGTTCGACTGCCGCCACCGCCGACCGGTGGAAGCCGCTGCGGGCCTTGCGCCAGGATCATTCTGCTGCTGCTGTCGTCGGCTGGCATCGCCAGCCGGAGTTCTAGGAGCGTGAGGAGCTACTTTGCCAGTCGCATTGACCTCGATCTCCGCCTTCATGGAGGAGTCGGCAGTGGCGTATTTTTCTGCTATGACTAGCAGCTCGTCGAGGGTCTCCGGCTCGTCGCAAAGGAGCTTGTGCTTGAGGAGGGTGCCTTCTCTGCACCCGGCGGTGAAGTACTCGATTGCCTGCACCTCGTGCACTCCTTCACAGGAGTTCCGGAGCTCGCCCCAGCTGCGGAGGTAATCGCGAGTGGACTCGTTGGGGCCTTGTACGCTGAAGGACAGCCGACGAGGCTTGGGAGGTCGCTTGTATGTGCTCGTGAAGTTGCGGACGAAGGCCTCGGTGAAGTCGACCCAGCCGCTGATGCTGCGGGCTTCGTTGTTCAACCATGTCCGGCCGTGCCACGAGCATGAGGGGAACATACTTCACGGCAACGCGCTTGTTGCCGTCGCTATGCCGACGGCCGTGGAGTAGTCCACCAGCCAGTCCTCCGGCTTCACGAGCGGTGTATTTGGGTGTGTCGGGGAGTGTGAATCCTCGGGGAAGGGCTCGTCGCGGATGCGAGGTCCAAACAAGGTGGGCCCAACTCATCTTCTTCTTCTAGCGCCAGGACCGTGAAGTCGCCGATCCGGTGGCGTCGCTGTTCGCCGACTCCCTCTCGGCGGCCAAGGCGGTCGCCGAGAGTCGGATGCTCGACGGGTGGCGGGGAGACTCGCCTTTCTCTGCGGGGAGGCGGAGGCGATAGTCGTCCGCCGCTCCACCGCCTGGGCGGCCGTCTTCGCCACGCTCGATGGAGATGTGAGTCCGCTATGGCTGATACCGGATCCTGGTTCCTTCTTCCACGGACGCCGCCAGTCGGCGTCTGAGATGTCGCGCCTTGATCTCGGCGAGGAGGCAAGTCGCCGTGTTGTCGCTGTGGCGCCTCCGTGCGGCAGCCGGCTTCGCCTTGCGCGGCGGCCGCGTCGAGGAGCTGCTGGACTCGCTCCATCATCAGCGGCGCCTCGCCTCGGTTATCCAGCTCGTCGCGCCGCTTAGGCGGCGCGAATGTTCTCCGCTGGCGTGGCGTACAGGCAGCCGCCCCAAACAGATCGGGCGAGGGCCGCACCACATTGCCGGACCGCGCTTAGGCGGTTAGGCCTGGTCGGAGCCGGGCGAGCCGCCACAAGGCGATCCATCTCGCGGCCGATAGGCTTCGACAAGCGCCTCATGCTTGCCAGCCGCGCGCCCTCAAGGAGCTGAAGGCGGCGCGCTTCCAGCGTTCGGCATCGGGCGCCCTCCGAATGGAGGCGGTCGTCTTGCGTAATCGCGTGTCGAGAGGTCACGAGCCCGCAGCGGAGGGCTCGCCATGACTGATGACGAGTACTTCAAGAACGGTGCTCCCGCAGCTCTCCGCCGAGGGAGAGGCTCGTCGAGACCACCACGCTGGTAGGAACGACGAGCGACGCGGTGTCGGAATCGACCAGCATCGGTCGGTGGAGCCTACGGACTCCAGTCGGCGGCGGCTCGCCGTCGACGTGAAGCTGCTCGAGGAGGCCCGCGAGGAGGTTGGGCCGCCTGCGTTCTGCGTCGGACGCAGGCTCGCTTGGAGGGCGAACCTCGCCGACAAGTTCGGCGAGGCAACTTGCCGCGCAGAAGCGACCTCAGCGCCATGCAGCGGCCGGCGCAAACTCCATATGGCGTGCCGGCTGGCTGCGCCGCCAGGAGGAAGAGGGTTCCCGCCCGCAGCAGGTCTCCGACGACGGTGCACCAGTGCCCCACGGTGGGCGCCAAATGTCGGGGTTGGGTGCGACATATGCCAAAGGATGGCTTATCATGGAGGGGGCAAGTAGAACGTCGCTGGTGCTCGAAACGGATAAGGCGAAGACATGCACGCCGCGAATCTTACCCAGCTTGTGGCTCTCCGAGGAGATAACACCCCATCGCTGCTCTGCAGGTCTCCGCATGGTCACTATGGCTAAACGGATACAAGAGGCTCCTTGAGCTGTTCGGGGTGAGGAAGGAGAAGGGCTTGGCTTGCTCTTCCCTCCTCTATGTGTGTGTCTAAAGCTACTAGCTTCCAACCCTTTGCATGGGTGCCCGGGGGTTTATAGGCCTACCCGGGGTACAATGGTAATCCGCCTAGCGTGGCCCAAGTCGTCGGGCTCTAAGTCGCCGTCTTCTCCGCTGACTCACAGGGCCCGCCGACTAGCGGGTTTCACCGGCGGCCCAAAGATGGGGCCGACATCCCTTGTCCGCCGCTGGTGGGTCTTTCCGCTGCGTATCATCAGTAGCCGTGCTTCTAATGATGCGAAGCTTGGTCGTGAGGTTATGGCAACAAGCCGCCGCCGCTGCGGCGATCACCGCTGCCATTCCTGCCTTGTCCGGTTAATGGCGCGAGGATCCGGGGAGGAGCCGCCGCTTCCGGAGGCCAACTCCATCGGGACCGTCTTGGGGTGCTCGCCGTTTTGGTACTCCCGCCGACAGTAATCCCGCCGCCTTCGGTCAGACAGACAGCCAACGTGGGTACAGTGAATCGCCCACGGTGATGATAAATTGGTCGGCATGGCAACAAGGTTGCGCTGCACGGAGATCTCCGCTGGTACGGGCGCTCAGAGCCATGCCCGCCTTTATGGATCGGGCGGGATGAGCCGCGAGGTGGCTTTACCCGTAGTCGCCTGCATAAGGCGGTGGAGGTCATGGGCCGACTCACAGAGCCGACCTCACCTGGAGGTCGCTGGCTGGGAGTCGGCTTGTCCTGAAGGCGGCCCCTGGGACTCGGCCCAGAGGGGTAGTCGACCGGCGCTGCTGCCGACCATCTGAAGGCGGCTCTTCGTCTTGGGGTCTTGAGGGGCGCAGCCTGCCCCGATGTTTTGAAAGGCTCAGGGGCTCGGGTCTGCCTACCTGTAGTCCATTACTCCGACATGCGGCTTTTGCCATCTTAATTGGTATCCCTCGTCTTGATGAGGCTTTCCTCTTCTATCTTCACCATGGGTTATTGCAAGCTTTGTTGTTTTATTTTTAGTGAGCTTGTGAACCCATTTGCTAGTTGGGTGTGTGTGGGGAGGAATGTCATGCACTGTGTATCTCTTTTATCCAAGACTGTGTTGATGCTTAATGCTCATCCTTATTTTAGTCTTCTCAAGTGCTTTGCCATGACTCACACATATCATTTTGGTTGAGCCTATTATTAAGTTGCCTCTTTTACATGTTGCTCAACCATGTGTTTGTTGCAAGTACTAGGCTTTGTTTCTCACTTACACTTGTTGTGAGTTTCTATTGATTTTGGGGGAGCTATGATCCTATTTTGTGCACTTTTTTTGAGGAAACACAGTGGGGAAGACCCCCACTGTAACTCATTTTCTATTAATTGATGGAGCAATTACAGATGGTTATACACATACACATCAAGAAGTGTATAAATGGAAAATTACAATGTGTCTAGACAAGTTTGCATTTCCCTCTTTTAGGCTAGGTTTTGCCTTCTTAATGATAATGCTGATGTGCTCCTTGAAACAAGATATGCAATATGCAATGTCTTTGGTCTTGTTGTCAAAGATGACAGCATTCCTGTGCTTCCATATGCTCCAACATCTTGCCATAATGCATTCTTTAAACCCAATTAGTTTGGTTCTGTTTCTGGCTTCTATCATCATATCTTCAGATCAGTGTTCCACTCAAGGCTCAAATTCATCCAAAAAATTTGGCTGAAATCACAGATGAAAAAAAGATGTTGAAGGTATTCATTGGGCTCCTCGTCACATAGAACACAACGACTATCTTCAATGAAAAAAATTCCTCATCAACATGTATCTAGTATTGAGTCTAACCAGTAGTAATAACCAGAAGAAGAACTTTTGCTTTGGCAGACAGCATGATTTCCAAATCCATTGGAATGGTTTAGGAGCCTCAGGTGGGTTTCCAATAAGATGCAGATATATTCTTTTATTGGAGTAGTGCTTAGATTGCCACTTGAACTGCCAGGTATCATTATTGTCTCTGCCGATGTCATTTCTCAAAATGTTATACAGAACTTGACTTTGTTGCACTGCAATCGAGGACATTGGCAGGTGAAACATGTTGTAGAAATCATTATTAGTAGCATTTATTGCATTGGCAATGGTGATGTTATCCTCCTTTGCAAAAGAATGAAGCTGTGGGAAGATGTTAACTAGAGTATCTTCCTGCCAAATATCCCTCCATAACAAAACAGTATTACCTTTAGCTGGTTTACAGATTGCCATCTCTTTGAAATCATCTAGAATAGCACAACAATCCCTCCACCAGAATGATCCTACTCTGGTTGGGTAAGTGGGAACAGTACCATCAGAGTAGTAGGTATCCCATATCATTTCAACCCATGGTATATCCTGTTTATTGAAAAATTTATATAGGAATTTAACTAATAAAGTTCTGTTTTACTTTCTGAGATCAAGAACTCCTAATCCTCCTGATTTTTTTGGAAGGCATACAGTCTCCCAATTAACCAAGCATTTACCTTGTTTGTTTATTCCATTACCATACCAAAGAAAGCTTCTTCCAGATTTTTCAAAATGATCAAGAATTGAGAATGGGACTCTGATGGAGCACATAGCAAAGACAGGAAGAGCTGCAACAATTGCTTTCAAATGAACCAATCTCCCTAAATAAGTCATCATACCTGCTATACCAGATAATCTTTTGTCAAGTCTTGATACCATAGGCATAAGATCATCAACTTTTGGTCTGGTTGACCCCATGTATTTTCTTTCTTGCATCCTATGATATTGGCCAAATCATAGGCAATTGTGTCACTGATGTTAATGGGGACAATTGATGATTTGCTATAATTTACCTTAAGACCAGTAAAAGATGAAAAGATCTCAAGTATCTCTCTCATTTTTATCAATTGTTTTGGGTCAGCTGGCATGATGATTAAAGTATCATCAGCATATTGGATGATAGGATATCTTTTGGCCCCAGGATATTCAACTGGTAGATTAATTTCTCCTTGCTGCCATGCATTGTTCACCAGGATTTGCAGGAGTTCTGCAACCATCACATATAGTAGAGGAGAGTATGGATCACCTTGTCTAAAACCTCTTCTACATTTTATAACTTTACCAGGTACACCATTAAGAATAACAGATGAAGTAGCAGTGCTGAGCAACATTTTAGTCCATTTGATCCATTTATCACAAAAACCAAGATGTTTCATCATGAAGTAGATTGCATTGTGATCCACTTTGTCAAACGCCTTTTCAAAATCAATCTTGAAAATTATAGCTTGGTTTTTGGATTTGTGGAACATGTGGATATACTCAAAACTCCATGCCAAACAATCCTGGATACTTCTTCCTTTAATGAAACCATATTGGTTCTTGCTGATGACAGATAGGATGATCTGCTGTGCTCTGTTGGCCAGCAGTTTATTTATGATTTTGGCTGGCATGCTGACTAGAGAGATAGGCGTAAAATCATTAGGTGTCTCTGGATTTTCAATTTTAGGAATGAGGGAGATGAAAGCACTGTTGATGGGCTCAAGATTGACTTTTTCATATTGGAAGTCCTTAATCAAACTATAGAAACATTCCTTAATAATGTGCCAACATCTTTTCATAAAAGACCATTAAACCCATCAGGTCCAGGTGATTTGTCATTAGGCATGCATTTAATGACATTGTCAATTTCCTCTATTGTGAAAGGATTTGTTATGCTGTCATCAATCTCTTGTAGAGCCATGTTTTGAATATCAAAAAGCTGAACAGTATCCTCTGTTTTACCAATTCTATCTTTGAAAGATTGCCATAGAATAGCAGCTTTCTGTTCATGTTCATAGACTTCTATGTTATCAGATGACTTGATAAAGGAAATGTAGTTATGCCTGAAAACTTGTGTTGCAATAGCATGAATTTTTTTTGTATTTTCATCTCCAAGATTAGCCCATCTAATGTTGGCTCTGATTCTCCAATATTTTCTTTTTGCTTCCAATAGATTATTAGTCTGCTTGATCAAAGCCTTCCTGAAATTATTCTCAATCCTAGTAAGGTATCTCTGATCTTCCACACCATCCAGCAGTTTTACATAGAAGCAACAGTACTCTATTGTTTTGCTTAGTTGAGAAATTTTCTTGCTCCAAACCTTTAGACCTTTTCTGATAGATTTGAACTTAGCCACGATATTTTTTGCAGTATCTATGAAGAAACTGCTGTTCTGCCAATGATTTTCCACAGTTTCTATAAATCCCTCAAATTCAGTCCAAAATTCCTCAAACCTGAAAAGTTGACTTTTAGGGATTTTGCTGTCAATTTGCACCTTAATAGGTACATGATCTGATGAAATTTTAGCCAGAGGAAATGCCATAGTGTTTGGATGATCAGAAGTCCAATCAGAGCTGGTGAATATCCAATCAAGCTTTTCCAGTAGAGGCGAGTCCTGCATATTACTCCAAGTGAAAGCCCTCCCTTTTAATGGGATTTCAACAAGATCATGGTTAATAATAATATTGTTGAAAATCATCATATTATTATGGTATCCACCAGCCTTGTTTCTATTCTCAGGTCCTCTAATAAAGTTGAAATCACCAAGGAACATCCAGTACTTAGAGGAGCTGATATGCAGATTAGTAAGCCACTGTGTGAATTCATTTTTGCCCTCAGCAGTGTTTGGTCCATAGATATTGGTTAGCTACCATTTAGAGTTATCCATGGTGGATGTGAACTCCACAGTAATCTGAAATAAGCTTTGTGAGATTAGCTTACCTGTGAAATGACTGCCATTCCATATTGTTATAATACCTCCTGAACTGCGAGATGATGGAACATGCAGAAATTTGTTAAACCTCCTAGGACAATTTTTTTTGATATATGATATGTCAAATTCCTCTCTTTTTGTTTCCTGTAGTGCAATGATGCTACAAGCACTCTCCTCAATTTTTAATCTGTTGTGATCCCATATTTCTTGAGAGTTGATACCTCTCACATTCCAACATAGTATATTCCAGCTTCTATTCATTATAAAATGACTTGCATATTCTGATCTCATATATGTAGTAGCATAATATGAGGCTGGGAAAATAAAACCCTTTGGAAAGGACATCATGTGATTTTTCAGGTCTAGGTGCAAACTGGACTCTTAGAGCATAGCAAAATAACTGCATTGAAATCCTAGACAAAATAACAACTTGTCCAGAGGTGGCACTTAAAATCTCAGTAGTACCATTATTACAGACCAAGGTGTTCCAGGGTGAACGCAGGCACACAAACCAAAATAGAGGAAAGATAGCATAATTGAAACTGAAAGAAAAGATAACTTGATGACATTTAAGGTGGTCATCTAGCACCATATGCCCAGTAGAAGCTTTATTCATCTGAACTATCGTAGTTCAGAGCACTAGCAGATACCTCCTTGTGTAGCATCTTGCAGGGCCCAGCACCAATGGCCTGCAGGGTTTGCACTGGGATTGGTGGAGGAGGGGGGCATGCTTGTCTATCACTATAGAGTCAAACTTAGGCCCCAGGTTGATGGCAATTCTGTCCTTGTCTAGCTGTGCAGCAGAGGTCTCACCTTCAGTGAACTTCTTTTTGCTTTGAATCTTGTGGATGGCAGCAGTTGCAGATTTTTTATCCTTAAAACCCATGTTGATTTTGGCCAAACGATCACTTCTTCTGCAGAATGCTTCATCAACTATGTTGATTTTCTTTCTCTTATTGGCCATGTTGTTTTTCTTGCTAGTGACAGCATATTCCTCTTCTGAAATTTCCACAATACTTGTAGAGCTGGTGTTCTGTGGAGCTTCATGGACAGTTTGAATCTGCAAATAGCATCTCTTATTGGTTCCATTAGTGCCTTCAACATCTACAATGTTGCATTTAGCATTGATGATTTTAGCACCACCCAATTTAGGGATGATATCCTGTGCATTTGTAACCAAACTGCCAATCAGTCCCTGCAAAGCAGATATATCCTCATATATCTCTGAAGCACCTACCGTACCTAGAGATATACCAACCTGCTGGGCTGCCACCTGATCATTGTAGTTCATGCTGCTATTGTGCGGGGAGAAAACTAGGCTCTCAAGAGGTATGAAGCTGCCAGTCTCATGGTTTTCAGCAACTATAGCATTGAGCGCCACTGATATGTTGTGGGCATTAGGATCTATGTTGTTGTCATCAGAACCCTCCATCTGTGATGCACCCTGAATGACAGCAGGCACAGTCCCATGTTGTGTATTAGGGTGTCCATTTTCCTCCACTGCAGCACTGTTGTTATTGTTTTGTTCAGCACCAATGTGAACATCCTCATATGGAGCTCCAAGACCCTCATTATGTGGGTTAATCACAACTTGTTCAAATGGGATGTTGCCAAGCACTTCATCGTGCCAAAACCCTGCGTGCACATTGGGAAGGGGATGAGGATTTCCTCCATTAGGGGGGAGTGGATCCTCATCTCCTCCCTGCTGCCCAATAAGATCTCTGGGTAGTATATAAGCAGGGCATGTCCATGAGTCTCCATAGCCCACGTCATCCAGATTGCGAAGAATAACAATACTGAGTGGGAGCATGTCAGCATTCATGACTCTTACTTCCACAGTAATCCTGGTTTTGTCCCTTGGATCCTTGTTCCAGATAAGAAAATTTGTATCCTAATTCAAAAATTCTTATGTGTGCACAAATCATGGGGAGATTTTCTAGCTTCTTTAGATCACTCCTTTGCTCATATCATAATATCCTTTATTCATGTGGCTCGTAGGATCATTGGTCTAGTTGGTTCAATTGGTATCTTTTGATAGCTTGCTTCAATTGGTATCTTTTGATTGCTTGATTGCTTGTTTCTATCTTTGTTATGTCTTTGTGGCATATCTTTCTTTTGCAATCTTTGAGCCTCAATATAGTTTGTCTTCCTCCAAGTATTTACCGTTGGATATGTGTATTGCACTCCACTCTCTTGTGGAGAAATACACAATTTATGGAGAAACACAATTATATTGGCCTTCTAAGCTTTTCTCCCATTTTGGCAATCGATGCAATGTGGGAGAAGTTTCAGAGAGTTTTGTGGAGAAGTTTAGAGAGTCATCTTTTCTTGCTTTGTTTGTGTTTCCAAGCGATTGCATCTCTTACGCATGCATTATTGGTTGTTGCATTGCATGGTGATGCATAATTCCTTATATAAACTCTCTTGAAAGTGATTGCCATCAGTTACCAAAATGAGGGAGACTGAAAGAACATACGGTGCCCCCATGTTTGGTTTTGGTAATTAATGACAATCTCTATGGACTAATGGTTGCCTTGAGTTATGTTTGAAGGATTAGTCCATAGGCATTTCTTGAAGTCCATGTGTTGGCTTCAAGGAGTTTATGAGTTGACCAAGGTTCTATTAAGGAATTATTCTAAAATTGGTCATGTGAGTGTTGAGCTTATTGCAAGCATGTCTTGAAGAAGAAGATTGTGTGATCATTCATGTTTACCTTCAAGACATCATACAAATGAAGAGAGTTGGAAAGATTCAAGGTTGATCAAGACTAAGTCAAGAGTGAATCAAGTCGATCAACACACAAAGCATAGAAGATGTACCGAGAGGGATCAAGTGATCCCATGGTATGGTAAGCATTGTCCATTGCGCTTTGTGTACTAACCCATGGTCTATGTGAGAGTTCTATCTGGGGTTAGGTACGTGTTCATGGGCTTGCGTCAAGAGGAAGATATCACTCAACCCATGGAGAGGATGACATCAAGTGGTGATCGTCATCAAGATTGTCGTGTGCAAGTTCAAGTGGAGCATCATGAAGAGATCAAGTGCTTGAAGCTTGCCATCCATTGTGGTGTCAATGGACTTGTGAAGATGTGCCGAAGAGTGGCTCACCCATAGTGGAGTATGGGGGAGCAATCATCTAGTCTTCATCGAGCCAATGCAATCAAGAAAGGTGGTCCAACTTGAGGGAGTCAAGATCGTCATCATCTAGCTCAAGTGGACCATGTGAAAGGCAAAGTTTTGCCCTTGATAGGTTTTCTACTTTACCGGTCTCATGGTGGTAGTTGGGAGACCGGGTTATAGGATCGATTGTCGTACTATCAAGGAGGGCTCTCGATGAGTAGCTTGATCGTATCATTCGTAGAGACTCAAACCATTGCATTCTTGCATCATATTTCTTGGTTCTTGGTTGGTTATCTTTGTGAGTCTTAGAGCTTATGGTCATCTTGATGACAAGCTCGAGTTCTTCGAAAACCGATTTCTTATGCATCTTTCGTGTTTTCGGTGTTGGAGTTTTTACCGGTCTTAATTGAGAAAGGGTTCTCACCATTTTATTTTGGGTATTTTCTCAATTGCTATTTCTTGATATTTATATAAAGATTGTGTTTGCTCTTGTCTTTAGCTTTCCAACAAACTTGATTTCGTCGAATTCGGAGCTCGTATGTGAAAGTTGTGGCTGTTTTGATCTTACCTGTTTTACATAGAGAGGTTGTACTGCCCCTTAGAGCGGTTGTACCGGTTGATCGGTACAACCGGTGTTTGGAGCGGTTGTACCGCTCCAGAATTGGTCCGAAGGTTGTACCGGCCATGTACCGCTCTACCACCATACTAGTTTCTGTTTTGGAGCGGTTCTTGGGCGGTTGTTGACCGGTTGTACCGTTTAGTTTAGTTTAACCGGTACTACCGGTTCCCCGGGTTGTTGTACCGCTTAGGCATTTTTCCTACAGGTTGGTTTTTCCTCTACTTTGACCAGTTGTACCGGTTTGTGCACCGGTTGTACCGGTCTTACATTTTTCTGCACATAGCAGGCAGATTCGTGGGGACCTATAAAAGGGGGTCTTCTTCCCCATTGAACCTTATCGTTTGAGCTCGTGTTCTTCCCCCATTGTTGACCTTCTTCGAGCTTGCTATCTCTCAATCCCTCCATGGATTCTTGCTAGTTTTGGGGGTAAAAGAGAGAGGAGATCTAGATCCACATTTCCACCAATCACTTTCTCCTCTATGTGAGGGGAACCCCTTGGATCTAGATCTTGGAGTTCTTGGTGTTCTCCTTCTTGTTCTTCCTCTCATTTTCCTCCCTAGCATTAGTTGCTTTGGTGGGATTTGGGAGAGAAGGACTTGGGCACTCCGTGTGCCCTTTCCATTGCATTTGGTGCATAGGTTTGAGTTCTCCATGGTGATACGTGGAAGTTACAAGTTGAGAAGCTTATTACTCTTGGGTGCTTGGTACCCTTGAGCTTGTTCCTCTTGGGTGCTTGGGCGCCCTAGACAGTTGGTGGTGTTCGGAGCTCAATCATTGTGGTGTAAAGCTCCGGGCAAGCGTCGGGGTCTCCAATTAGGTTGTAGGGATCGCCCTGAGCAATTTGGCGGGTTTCGGTGACCGCCCCCAAGGGTTGCCAAAGTGTACGAGTTCGGTGACCGCCCCCAAGGGTTGCCATTTGTACGGGTTCGGTGACCGCCCTCAAGGGTCCCTCAGTGGAATCACAGCATCTTGCATTGTGTGAGGGCGTGAGGAGATTACGGTGGCCCTAGTGGCTTCTTGGGGAGCATTGTGCCTCCACACCGCTCCAAACGGAGATTAGCATCCGCAAGGGTGTGAACTTCGTGATACATCGTCGTCTCCACGTGCCTCGGTTATCTCTTACCCGAGCCATTTACTTATGCACCTTACTTTGTGATACCATATTGTTTCTTGTCATATATCTTGCTATCACTTAGTTGTTTATCTTGCTTATCATAAGTTGTTGGTGCACATAGGTGAGCCTAGTTGTTGTAGGTTTTGTGCTTGACAAATTAATCGCTAGGTTTATTCCGCATTTGTTCAAGCCTAAACCGTAATTATTTTAAAGCGTCTATTCGCCCCCCTCTAGGCGACATCCACGATCTTTCAGAAAGGAATAAATCAATAAGATTATATACTAATCCTATGGTAGGTGATAGCACCATAAGGAAAAGTATAAGTAAGAAAATTTTATTAGGGATTGACAAACATAGCATTAGTCAATGATGCAACTCATGAAAGAATTAATAAGGGAAGAGAAGATTCACATATAGATATACTATCCTAGAAATCTTTTGTGATTGTGAGCCCTCATCAAAATATTATATGTCAAAATTGTTGACGTTGGACAAGGAAGACAACTTAATGGTTTATGTTTGTTTATATTCACATAGAAGTCATATTGTCATAGATCCTTCAATATGTGATGTTTGCCCCCTATCTTTGATAGCTGAAAATTCCGCACTAAGTAGAGATACTACTTGTGCATCCAAAAACCCTTAAACCCAAATCTTTTTCAAGTGTCCACCATACCTACCTATGGATTGAGCAAGATCCCTCAAGTAAGTTGTCATCGGTGCAAAAAGGCAAAAAAATCGCTTCTGAATATGTGAGATCATTTAGTGTAAGAGAAAATTGAGCGTTGTACGAACTTGGGTGACAAAGAATAAAAGCGACAGACTGCATAATAAAGATTGTCATCTTAAGGGGCAATACAACATGATGTTCTCTTGCACTAAGGGATTGAGCATGAAAATAAATAAGCGCATGGCAACCTCTGCTTCCCTCTGCAAAGGGCCTATCTTTTACTTTTATGCAAAGAGTCAAAAGTTTTCCGTCTATTTCTTTTTATTTTCTCTTTTGGCAAGCATCATGTGGTGAGGAAAGATCTAGGCACATATGTCCAGTTGAATATAGATAGCATGAGTTATTATTATTGACATCACCCTTGAGGTGAGTATGTTGGGAGGCGAAACTATAAGCCCCTATCTTTCTATGTGTCCGATTGAAACGTTTTGCTCATAGGTACAAGGTGAGTGTTAGCAATCATAGAAGACTATATGATGGTTGAGTATGTGGACTTGCTTCAAAGGCTTTGACACGTGACTCTTCCTGAAAAGATGATGAATTGTAGTTGCAAAGTTGACTGAGAACATAGTTTGTTGGTTTCTAATAGAGTTTTTGCTTTATACTTCGATTATGTGATGAACTGTTACTTATTCATGGGAAGTATATGATGCAAGTTTTATGATAAAAATCCTATGTTTAATATTGTTGCTGTTATAATAATCAACACGATGCTTCTATGTCCGTATTTTGTTTTTATCGGCACCTCTGTCTCAAAGCATGTGGACATGTTTTTCGATTTCGGTTTTCGCTTGAGGACAAGCAAGGTCTAAGCTTGGGGGAGTTGATACGTCCATTTTGCATCATGTTTCCTTACTGTTATTTATAATGTTTTTATCCATAATAATGCTTTTTGGAGTAATTATAATGCCTTCTGTCTCATAATTTACAAGGAACACACCAAGAGGGAGAATTCTGACAGCTGGAAATCTGGACCTGGAAAAGCTACGTCTGGCCACCTATTCTGCACAACTCCAAATGAGCTGAAACTTTACGGAGACTTTTTATGAATTATTTGAGGAATATTGGAGCCAATAAACACCAGAGGGGGCCACCAGGTGGGCACAACCCACTTGGGCACGCCAGGCCCCCTAGGCGCGCCCTGGTGGGTTGTGGCCTCCTCGGCCCACCTCCAGTGCCCATCTTCTGGTATATAAGTCATTTTGACCTAGAAAAAAATAAGGAGGAGACTTTCGGGACGGAGCGTCGCCGTCCCGAGGTGGAACTTGGGCAGGAGCACTTTTGCCCTCCGGCTGAGCGATTCCGCCAGGGAACTTCCCTCCCAGAGGGGGAAATCATCGTCATCATCATCACCAACAACTCTCCCATCTTGGGGAGGGAAATCTCCATCAACATCTTCAACAACACCATCTCCTCTCAAACCCTAGTTCATCTCTTGTATTCAATCTTGTTACTGGAACTATAGATTGGTGCTTGTGGGTGACTAGTAGTGTTGATTACATTTTGTAGTTGATCACTATATGGTTTATTTGGTGGAAGATTATATATTCAGATCCATTATGCTATTTAATACTCCTCTGATCATGAGCATGCTTATCATTTGTGAGTAGTTACTTTTGTTCTTGAGGTCATGGGAGAAATCATGTTGCAAGTAATCATGTGAACTTGATATGTGTTCGATATTTTTATAGTATGTATGTTGTTATTCCCTTAGTGGTGTCATGTGAACGTCGACTACATGACACTTTACCATACTTGGGCCTAAGGGAATGCATTGTGGAGTAGCAAATAGATAGTGGGTTGCGAGAGTGACAGAAGCTTAAACCCTAGTTTATGCGCTATTTCGTAAGGGACCGATTGGATCCAAAAGTTTAATGTTATGGTGATGTCTACTACACAACCTTCTTCTTGTAGACATTGTTGGGCCTCCAAGTGCAGAGGTTTGTAGGACAGTAGCAAATTTCCCTCAAGTGGATGACCTAAGGTTTATCAATCCGTGGGAGGCGTAGGATGAAGATGGTCTCTCTCAAACAACCCTGCAACCAAATAACAAAGAGTCTCTTGTGTCCCCAACACATCCAATACAATGGTAAATTGTATAGGTGCACTAGTTCAGCGAAGAGATGGTAATACAAGTGCAATATGGATGGTAGATATAAGTTTTTGTAATCTGAAAATATAAAAACAGCAAGGTAACTAATGATAAAAGTGAGCACAAACGGTATTGCAATGCTTCGAAACAAGGCCTAGGGTTCATACTTTCACTAGTGCAAGTTCTCTCAACAAGGATAACCTAATTGGATCATATAACAATCCCTCAACATGCAACAAAGAGTCACTCCAAAGTCACTAATAGCGGAGAACAAACGAAGAGATTATTATAGGGTACGATACCACCTCAAAGTTATTCTTTCCGATCAATCCATTGGGCTATTCCTATAAGTGTCACAAACAGCCCTAGAGTTCGTAGTAAAATAACACCTTAAGACACAAATCAACCAAAACCCTAATGTCACCTAGATACTCCAATGTCACCAAAGGTATCCACGGGTATGATTATACGATATGCATCACACAATCTCAGATTCATCTATTCAACCAACACAAAGAACTTCAAAGAGTGCCCCAAAGTTTCTACCGGAGAGTCAAGACGAAAACGTGTGCCAACCCCTATGCATAAGTTCACAAGGTCACTGAACCCGCAAGTTGATCACCAAAACATACATCAAGTAGATCACGTGAATATCCCATTGTCACCACAGATAAGCACATGCAAGACATACATAAAGTGTTCTCAAATCCTTAAAGACTCAATCCGATAAGATAACTTCAAAGGGAAAACTCAATCCATTACAAGAAGATAGAGAGGGAGAAACATCATAAGATCCAACTATAGTAGCAAAGCTCGCGAGGTACATCAAGATCGTGCCAAATCAAGAACATGAGAGAGAGAGAGATCAAACACATAGCTACTGGTACATACCCTCAGCCCCGAGGGTGAACTACTCCATCCTCGTCATGGAGAGCGCCGGGATGATGAAGATGGCCATCGGTGATGATTCCCCTCCCCCTCCTGCAGGGTGCCGGAACAGGGTCCCGATTGGTTTTTGATGGCTACAGAGGCTTGCGGCGGCGGAACTTCTGATCTAGGTTTACTTTTTAGGGTTTCTGTATTTATAGGAATTTTTGGCGTCGGTCTCACATCAGGGGGGTCTCCGAGTCATCCACGAGGCAGGGGGGCGCCCAGGGGGGTAGGGCTCGCCCTCCACCCTCGTGGATGGCTTGGGACTCTTCTGGCCCAACTATTTTACTCCGGGGGCTTCTTTTGGTCCATAAGAAATCATCAAAAATTGGCACGTCAATTGGACTCCGTTTGGTATTCCTTTTCTGTAAAACTCAAAAACAAGGAAAAAACAGAAACTGACATTGGGCTCTAGGTTAATAGGTTAGTCCCAAAAATCATATAAAATAGCATATAAATGCATATAAAACATCCAAGATGGATAATATAATAGCATGGAACAATCAAAAATTATAGATACGTTGGAGATGTATCATATGGTTAGAATTTATTCTTAATACTTTTCTCATAGTTGCGGATGCTTGCCGGAGGGTTAATCATAAGTATGAGGTTTGTTCAAGTAAGAACAGCACCTAAGCACTGGTCCACCCACATATCAAATTATCAAAGTAGTGAACACAAATCAAACCAACATGATGAAAGTGACTAGATGAAATTCCCGTGTACCCTCAAGAACGCTTTGCTTATCATGAGACCTTTTTGGCCTGTCCTTTGCCTCAAAAGGATTGGGCTACCTTGCTGCACTTTTGTCATTATTATCGTTACTTGCTCGTTACAAATTATCTTGCTATCAAACTACTCCGTTACTTACAATTTCAGCACTTGTAGACATTACCTTACTGAAAACTACTTGTCGTTTCCTTCTGCTCCTCGTTGGGTTCGACACTCTTACTTATCAAAAAGAGCTACAATTGATCCCCTATACTTGTGGGTCATCAGGGGTCCCGAGCCGGTGATCTTGGCACGATGGTTAACAATAAGTAAAGGGGACACAATTTTACCCAGGTTCAGGCCCTCTCGAAGAGGTAAAACCCTATGTCCTGCTTGTATTGTATTGATTGTGGACAGGGTAAAAAGTACAAGATGATCTACCTCGAGATCGTATGAATGACTTCTAACCTCTAAAAACCTTGCTGCTGCAGACTAAACCCACGGCTTATATAGGCCTCAGAGGTATCTAGGTTTACAAGAAGGTCGACTACAACTAACTAGGGATAACATGCCGACCATTTGAATATGCCTTGAAGTGTACGCCAAGTCTTTCGAAGATTCCATCTCGAGTACGACGAGGGCCAGGGTGCGTGTGGCACATTCTTCGGTTGTTGGTGGATCCTCGCCCGGCCCATTACCAACATGCCAACGTGGTGTGCACCCCCAATTTAGGACACTGTCACTCATAGTGAAAAAGTTAATAGGCTATTGGGCCCAATTAGGGGTGGCGCCCCCTAAGCTTGTTGGACAAGCTAGGGGCACAAGGGAGTTGGAGGAGGAGTCATCTTCCCACTTGCCGCACCAAGGGTGGCTTCCGCCCACCCTAGTTCGGCTGTCCCCCTCTCCCTCCACCTATATATGTATATGAGGGGCCGCCCCCTTGGAACACACAAGTTCTCTCCGGTTGGAGGTGCCCCTCTCTAGTTCTCTCTCTCTAATCTAGACTTGATCTTGTTCTAGTTCCTCATAAAAGAGAAGCCCTACGAGGTTCTCTTCCTCCTCTAATTCTCCGACGACGTCAAGCTCTGGATGGCGAAGCACTGCCAGATTGTGTAGGCCGTACGTGCGCAATCCGTAGAGAGATCATGCTTTCGATCTTTTGTTCAAGGGATCGTTCGTGGGAAGGTTTGAGGGACTTCAAGAACGATCTTCCCCAATTCTTCTTCCGCTGCAACTCAAAATTAGTAACGATCCGATCTAAACCTTGTACAATCTTCATTGTGTTCCGGGACCTTCATCCATACAACGATTTTTTTGTTTTATACCATGCTTCCCAACACATAGTGGGAGTAACGTAGCAAGTAACATAACACATCCCAAGGCAAGTTTTCTTATGTGGCAAGTAGTTAATGAAGAGAGAGGTGTTTGTGGTACTAATATGTTACCGTAACATAACGCACCCCAAACTAAATGAGTTTATATCTAAATTAATGAAGACTTGCATGACACCGTACATATGTTATCTCTCACTATAAAGGTAATAATATAGACTAGTAAGATATGCATGTTACTTGTCTAAGTTACTTCCGACTATGACCAGCCTAAGCGCTACCCCTTGCAGGGGACCTTCAAGGGTCATTTTTTTGCGGCCTGGGAGCACGCCAAGTGGCGCATCCAGCCGCAGCCATATGTCGTGTGTTAGGCGCTCCCTTTGGATTTTTAATTTTTTTACCCGTTTTCTGGTTTTAGATGAGATTTTTTTTCGCCTGGTTATTCCTAGGTTTTGGAGATATTTTTTGTGAAGCACAATAATTCTCGGAAAAAATTGTGCTCCCATGCAAATCACAAATTTGCTTCACATGGAATCACAGATTTGCCTCCGCGCTGTGCTTCTCAGAAGAAAAAAAATGTGCTTCTTGAAAAAAAATTGTACTTACACGAGAAGCACAAAAATTTGATTCCACGTTGTGCTTCTCCGAAAAAGTGAAAAACCGCAACCGTGGTTCTGGGCTACGGTTTTTTTTCTTCTGCTTTTGTGGTGTTCGTTTTTTTCGCGAACCCTTATTTTGGTTTTTTTTGTTCAATTTTGGGTTATTTTTGCTTTTGTGAGAAAACAGTTCGTCAAAACGTATTGACATGGGATCTAGTTTCGAAGATCTTGACGCAAAAAATCCAACGGTAAAAATGGTTTGTTATTTGGATGTCCAATTCAAGAGATAAAACGTTTTGAAAAAATGAATCTACGCGAAAAAGGGAAACTCTCATATTGCAACAAGTGGGACAGCTACAGTGCGTCTATTGTCGAAACTTTTTTTTAGAGATGTCTATTGTCGAAACTGGAGGAGATGGAGGAGTGACCTTTGTAAGAGGCCCTTAAGTTGTGATTTCTGCTTAAAATTTCCATTCGACTGGCTTTGCAATAGCCCATAAAGCCCGCAAAAAAAACAGCCCAATAAAGAAGTGTGGGCTTGGTCGTCTCATCTTATCTCTCAATTGTACACGGCGCTCAATAAAGCAGGCTGCCTGATTCAGAGAGCGGGACGGTGAGGGTGTCGTCGTCGAGCGAGCTGTCTACACGTCTGTACCGGCGGACCCCGAAGGCGTCACGGAGCCGTCCACGCCGGAGGCGTCCTCCAGTGCGCCATCGAAATCCACAAGTCGGCTGACGAGTGGGCGACAACTGGGCGGAGCTTGACGACGTGACCGGCAGGCTGCTGGCCGCCGTCGTGACCGTCGGCACCGCGCCCTTAGCCGATGCTCGGGTGCTCTGGGTCGACCCTGCTACCAAGTCGACCTTGGGCTCCAGGATGTCAACGGACATGGTGCACCTGATGGTGAGGCTGTCATCGCGGATGCACGACGACGCCTCCAGCTCCGTCTTACTGACGCTGAGAAAGCCGAAGCCGCCGCACCCGTCAGGCCGAGCCTTGTGACAGCGGTCGAAGGCGGCGCGCTCCCCGCTCTCGTCCAGGATGTCTATGGAGATCTTGGTCGCCATGTTCTCGGGGTAGTTCCAGCCGTGGTCGGCGACGACGGTGACGCTGACGGTGAGGGAGTCCGCGCAAGCTAGGCTGCCCGCGGGGTCCACGTCGACGCGCCAGCCCTGGCCGCGGAACTGGAACGTCTCCAGGGTCAGCGTGGAGCCGGGGGGCAGGCCGGCCGACTTGGAGTAGCCGGGCATCGTGAAGATGCGCGCCTCGGAGTACTCCGTCTTGACGGCGGCGCACGAGGCCGGCGGAGAGGGGGTCTTGGCCGTGGCGCGCGAGGTCGGCCGAGAGGAGGACGACGAGCGGCTGGAGGCCGCGCCCATCGATCGTGAAATCGAAACCAGAATTTCTTTCAAAAAAAAATCGTAACCAGATTGGCCGGTTTCATACATATAGGAAACCCTCGATCAAGTGGGAGTAGGAGTCGGGTCGGTTTTGAATTTTGATCATATATTCATATCCAGGAAGGGAAGGTGTACGTAACTTGTTGAATCCGAATCTGGGTCAGGGAAACCTACGTAAAGATTTTCACGTAACGTAAGTAAAAAATGACATGGCCTGATTTGGTTGGAGGGGAAATAGGCCCAGGCCCACCCCCTGAAAATCAGGGGGCGATTAGTTTAGCGTTAAGGAAAGAAAGTAGCTTTACGTAGCTGGGTTTCGTAAGTCTAGCATTTTTGGGTACGTATATGACGGTACGGGAAAGGCTTCTCCTCTCCAAATCGCAATCTTCTGAGCTGTGGGCCTGTGGTGCCATTTCTGTTCCACAAACCATCCAAATTCAGGACTCTCCGCACGGGCATTGCTGCTGGATTTGCCCAAATCGCAATCCTCTCCAGCTCCAGCACAACGGTTCCGCATTATTAATCACCTGCTTTGGCGGTAAGCTCCGGGGACAATTCCCTCTGGCCATGGGGTTCGGCTCCTCTGCAGTGTCCGATTGGAATTAACGGCTGATACAGATGTCTACAGCACACGTGCAGTAATACTTCGACTGCAGAGGAGCCGCAGTTGACAGTGTTCAGTTTGCACCCGTGCCAGCCCAAAACAATTTAGTTGTTTTTTTTTTTTTTTAGGGACCAAAACGATTTACTAGTTACGTACTAATCCCTCCGTTCACAAATACTCCCTCCTTTCTTGTTTTTTCTTTTTTTTTTTTGCGGGTGTCCCTCCTTTCTTGTTTATAAGACGTTTTAGCCAGTCCGCTTTGAACTGCTTTGGAAGTGTCTGAACTGTGTAAAACATCTTGTAAAAGAGAACATTTGAGTATAAGATATCTTGAATATTTTAGTATTGTTCAAAAAAATATTATGTTCCCGCAAAAAGGATATTTTATTATGGACTAATACGGACTGAAATAAATGAACAAACGCACTTAAACATGTAGTATATATACATCCGATTCACAAAAAAGTTAGAACATCTTATATTTGTGAACGGAGCGAGTAGTATATACTCCCTCCGTTCCTAAATATAAGTCTTTGGAGAGATTCCACTATGGACCACATACGGAGCAAAATGAGTGAATCTATACTCTAAAATGCATCTAGATACATTCGTATGTGGTTCATAGTGAAATCTCTACAAAGACTTATATTTAACGGAGGAAGTAATTGTTACTACCTATATCCCGAATTACTTTTTGCAGAAATGGATAGAAATGAATGTATCTAGAACTAAAAATACGTTTAGATATAACCATGCATGCAACAAGTAATTCAGAACGGAGGGAGTATAATTCATGCATTAAGCTTGTACTTATATGTAAAGTCCTCTGTTCTGTAGCAAAGTAGCTAATGCCATACTTTGTTTTTCATTTTCAACAATAGCCCATACTGGTTTCATTATTAGCTTGTATGGTGCCTACATGAACTTGTTCATCACAGTAAATTATAGATGCAGTTTTTGTGCAATGAGAAAAGAGAAAAACTTCAAATAGACTTTCTTAGTCTCCGAAATTTTGTATGTGTCTGGAGAAGGTTGAACACGAATCATATTTAGGAAAATAAAACTTCTCTAGCAGTTTGTCTAGGCACTAAATCCTGGCTCCACCCTTGTAAGACAACTACTTTACCAAAAACTATTAAAGTTATATAACATAAAACATCAGCAGACATACAACATTCCAGCTACTTGACCCTCCCTAGTTTTAGTCCCAGGAAAGTTACCTATCAAAATAACACAAAGAAAAATAAAATCCAATACTAGAAGCGACTAAATTACCAACCATCCATGCACAAGTTTCAGGCTCAAGGTCAAAAATATACTATTCTGTGGTTATAAGGTTTAATCCATCATATTTTTATTCCAACACACTGATATTTTGTTAAACTATCCACGAAGATTGCGATTATGACCAGCCAAAATTGCAAGATAATGGAGTACACTGTTACACAACAATCTTAAGATGGAGACTAAGCTCTAAGCTACGATACGGCTAAAGCAGAGAGAACTTACATATCAACAAAACTGAAGCAGTGTGTAAGCACTATCCTACCCCATCGCTATAACATAACAAAGTTACGAGCACAAGCTAGCCTTGATGTCAACATAACTTAAGAAGTGTGAATATTTTGATCAGACAGCGAAGCATCACTGTTGGTCAAATTGTCAATGACAACATCTCTAGAGCTCAACTTGCTTAACAATTCTCTTGCCTCCTTCATATAGCCTTCGTGTGCCAAACCATCAATGAGTATAACGTAAGTTGATTCATTAGGCATGCAACCATCAGACACCATATCAGCAAAAATATCAATAGCATGATCTGTTTTGCCATTTCTACAAAGCCCTAAGAGTATTGTATTGTAGAGAACAGCATGGGGCGATATGCCTGTATCTTGCAGTTTATGAACCACCTGGACTGCCTCTTCAACTTTATCCTCTTCATCCAGAAACTCAGCCAACAGCTCATATTTTACCTCTGAGTTGAATCCTTTGTTGCCCATTTCATTCAACAACTCAAGGGATTGCTCCATGTTGCCAGTTTTGGCAAGCCCGTCTATTAGTGTACTGTAAGTGACTGAATCAGGATAGCAGCCTTTCTTGGGCATTTGCTTAAATACTTCGATGGCCTTCAGCGTCAACCCTTTTTGACACAAGATACCAATGAGTGTATTGAATGGCGAAATATCTGGAAGTTGATCAGTTTGGCTCATCTTCGGCATTAGCTCCTCGGCATCCTCCCACCGATCACCACTGCACAAAGCCTTCACTAGAATGTTATAGGTAGTGGTCTTAGGTTTGCAACCATGGGATTCCATCTTCACTAGTAACTCCAAGGCATTAGCCACAAGGCCTTGCTCACAAAGGGCACTGATGACAGCATTGTAAGTAGCAATATTTGCCGTGCATTCATGCTTTGACATTTTCTCGAGAAGCCTAATCGCCTGCTGGAGCAATCCTTGTTGTTGACACAAGGAACTGATGACCACACTGAGGGTTGCTTCGCTCGGGGGACAATTCTCCCTGAACATCTCGTCTATAAGCTCCTCAACGTCCGCCCACCGCCCGGCGGTGCGCAAACCTTTCAAGATAGTGTTGTAGTTGACGGTGTTTGGCGTGCACCCGTGAGAAGGCAAGGTGTTCAATAACTCACGGGCGCCGTCCACATCGCCTTCCCTGCACATCCCGTCCATGATAACATTGTATGTCACGTTGGTTGGCGTGCACCCCTCGGCGCGCATCAGATCGATCAGCTCCATGGCCTGCCGGTACCCGCTACCCTTGCACGTTGCCTCAAGGAGGATGTTGTAGGTGACGACGTCAGGGAGGCAACCCCGGGAGAGCATACCGTCGAGCACCACGAGGGCGTCCGTGACCTGGCCGCGCACGCACAGCGCGTGGATGAGCGGGTTGTAGGCGTACGCGCTCGGGCGCACGGGCATGCCGTCCACGACGCGGCGCGCCTCATCGAGCCTCCCCACGCGGCAGTACCCATCGGCCAGGGCGCTGTAGGTGACGGCCGTGGCCGCCGAGCCGCACGCCTCGACGACGCGCGCGGCGTCGTTGAAGCGGCCCCGGCGGCAGAGGTCGCGGACGAGCTTGTTGGCGAGCAGGACGTCGGGCGGGCAGGGAGAGGACTCAACGACGCGGAGCGCCGCGTCGAGGTCGCCGCGGTGGACGAGCGAGCTCAGGCGGCGGTCCTCGGCGTGCAGACGGCGCGGCGGCGGCGGGGGTGGGTCGGGGTTGGGCTTGGGGAAGCTCGGCGCGTTGGGGTTGGAGCTGCGTGGGCGCGCGCGGTGGCGGCTTGGGGATTTGCGGCGCGGGTGGTGGGGGTGGCCGGAGTAGGAGGGACGGGGTGAGGGGAGGAGGAGGAGGCTGCAGAGGGTGGGAGGAGATGGCGACGAAAGCATCGTGCGTGTCTGGATTTCCTTGTTTCGGGCAGGGGATGAGCCGTGTATGTGGGCGCTGCCGCTCATCATCCAACTGTAAAGTAGAGTCGCGTAGAAAAGCCCAGCACAAACAGAAGCAGTTGCACCTCGAAAAATACCAATTGGCAATTACTGAAATTTATGCAAGTACGCAGGATAAGCAAAGTTCAATTCTATTTTTCGAAAAAAATGTCCGCTAAAAAACAGATCATGTTTGGAACTTCTAAAAATATATAAAGAAATGTTAAGCAGGTGATGTTCTCACTAGAAAAATATATAAAGAAATGTTAAACACGTACAACTTTTTTCTACCTAAATCGTACTAGTAAAAGGCATGCAGAAAACAAATTCAGCAACGTATAATGATGATTATTTTGATTTTCGCTAGTATTATGACTGAGTTTATTTATTTATTTATTCTAGTATTATAAATACCATCTACTAAATTATTTAGTTTGAATTCGAAATTGCAGATTCTCTCCGTATATTTTCTCCTGTGCTTTCATACAGCTGGGAAGCTCCTTAGATTTGGGGCAACAGTCGACTTCAGCCAAGGTGGAAAATCAGTTTCAACCAGCAGACAATGAGTTCCAAGTAAGATAATGCGTGAACGGAAAATGGAGCAACTAGTACTGTCCTACGATAGTTCAAAAATGTGACCTCCATTCCTTCATAATAAGTCTTATAGCGTGATTCCAGAAGAATGTCAAAACGAGCCACAAAAACATAGTCATAAGCTCAGTTGCAGCCCAGCCCAATGTTACGCCCCCAAAATTAGCCCAGATGGCTTTAGTTGACATGTAGAGCTAATGAAAAAACAAGATACATAAAGACGACTGTTGACTGAAGCTATGGCTCTGATGGGGGAAAATGGTGTTTCTTGAACTTGCACAACCGTCTCAGTTTGTCCTATCCCTTTTGGTAACCCGTGTCACCTCTTCACTGTACGTTCATTAGCTCCACATCAAACAGAAGAGTTGAGTTCGGCGGTATCTCCCCGGCCTTCTGGTTTCCATAGCTACAAAGAGAGAACAAATCAGAATCGAAACAAGCAGCTCCTGATGTAAAAGCGATGTAGAAGCAGTATATATGTCCTACCCCATAGATGGTGGAATGGTAAGCTTTCTTTTGTCCCCAATGCGCATACCTATAACAAGCAAGCAAGACAGGATCATAAGAGATTACGAACTAACCGCATGTATCAGGTATGGAGTAGTACAACATATGCAATGGCCACAGTTATGTGTTGGATGACAATTTGAGAAATTAAATACCATTGACACCAATGTCCCAGCCTTTAATAACCTGTCCAACACCTGCATGAAAGTGGCATTAAAACCAATACCAACAAGGATACAAGTACGCTAGAGGGTAAAACATCAGAACTTACCCAGCCTAAACGAAAAAGGCTTCCGACCAACATTAGAGTCAAAAATCTTGCCATTCTTCAACTTGCCAGTGTACGTGACAAAAACCTAAAGAAGAATTCAATTGTCAGTAATAATAGTTAAAATATATACATAATAATCCAAGCATACAAAACTCTCTACGTGATCAAATTAATTAGAACAATGCGAAGGCAAGTAAGTACTGATTACACTGAGCATTGAAAGTACTGAGAAATTGCATTAATAAATGGTAGCCTGAACGGAGTTCTGCTGGTGCAACCTAAAAAATGTTTACCTTTTTCCCAGGGGTAGCTTTTTTACCATCTGGTTTGCCCAACGCCACCGTCTGAACAATCAAACCATTGCCATAAGTCCGTGCTTTGGGTGATGTCTGCTCCTTGCTAGCTGAATTCATAACATCAGTCTGTGCCTGGTTCTCACTTCCATTGTTCTCCTTTGTTTTCTTCTTGTTCTTCTTTTTCTTGGCCCCCTGTTTGCTAGGCTCCTCATCATTGTCTCTACAACAAAGAAATGACATGATTCCATCAGAAATGCACTCAGTATGGAAAGCCAGACACAATATATGACAGCTTAACATACGTACGTTATGGTTTTCTTATCAGCTTGCTCATCAGTGTCACCTTCAGAAGCCCTTTGCTTCTTGCTTTTCTTTTTCTTCTGTTTCGCTGCAACGGTGTCAGCTGAGGAAGCTAGCTTCACCTCCTTTTCTTCATCGTTTACTTTCTCACTGTCCACAGCATTCCTTTTGTCCTTGGCCTTTTTCTTTTTCTTTGAAACCACATCATTTTCAGCATTAACCTCCCTGGGATGACAGGCAAAATTTAACACATGTTGCTTCATTGTGATTAAACAAATCAGCAAGAGGAAAACAGTGAACTAGCATGTACCCTGACGACTTGTGAGGATCATTAATAGCATCACTTTTCCTTTTCCTGTCTTCAGTATTAGTCCCATTATTTAGATTCTTATCCTTCTTGGAACTACCTTTAGAACTCTTCTTTGATTCAGAAACAGGAAAGCCGTCTTCATCTTCACTTTCCACGGATTCAGCAGGTGGGGTCCTAACAGCAAGCTGAAGTCGAGAATTATCATCAACAGGCTTCTCATCCTCTTGAATCTCCTCAATGACAACTGCAAAATTTGCCCACATTGAAAGGAAAAATCATGAGATGATCTGAGGCCTGAAGGCCAATAGCCCATGCATCTCAACGCCAATACCACAAATGGCAACATGACTTCTATTTTATTTTATGGACAAATAAGGACAGTTAACAATGCTGATTCTATATAAGCATGCACATAAATTCACAGTGCTATCTAGAGAATCTAGGCCTAAGAAACTGGCATATACCATCTAATTGAACACACCAGTGACATACTACTCTGTGCTAACTTCAACCTGATATACACATTGCAGACAAGCACTTACTAGGCCTACATACGACTGACTATGTACAATAGTTCTCCTATGAACATTTTCCAACCAAAGAAATTGCTACATCATGGAAAGTCGGGACCTAGGAAATTGAATTGGAAGCATTACCTGAACTCTTGCCTCTACCCTGGTTGTACATCAAATCATCATCATCCTCTGAATCATAGTCCTCATCATAGTCTGAATCATCTTCGCTGTCTGAACATCCCAGGCTCGTCAGAATCAGTAATAGAACGGCATGGCTTGCACAATGGGATAAAATTTACAAGCTTACCTGTGTTCATCTGGCCATGGGATACT
Source organism: Aegilops longissima (assembly GCA_021605205.1). Taxonomy (NCBI): domain Eukaryota; kingdom Viridiplantae; phylum Streptophyta; class Magnoliopsida; order Poales; family Poaceae; genus Aegilops; species Aegilops longissima. The sequence continues at coordinate 536,854,293 of CM038677.1, read as the reverse complement.
GGAATGACCACATCATCGTCATCAGATGCCAAGAAATCATCATCGGAGCCTTGAAGTGACTCACTACCAGTATCACTGTCACCGATGTCCTCGTACACGTCACTGAGAAAATACTTAAGGAAAAGAAACCACACTGACAACAACTCTCGACCAGAGAAAATAATCCCAGTGATCAACTATCATCAATTGCATCATCAAAGAAAATAAGTAACTGAAACGAAACAAAGGATACCCAACATAGTATCCAGCCAAGTGGACACTCCTCGACCCAAGCACCGAGAACGTCACGAACTTCTCCTCGAACTCGAGGTCCAGGTGGCAAGTCACCGACTGCCCCGGAATCAGGGCGCAGAGATACACAGGCTCCTTGTTCTTAACAGTGCATTGCAGCTGCACCAAGTTCGTCTTCCCCTTCTCCACCTTGCCAACCTCAGCCCCCAGCGTCGCCTGCGTTATCCAACCAACAAAATCAGACACGGTCACATAACGTAGCAGGATGACAATCAGGAACCCTAACCATCTCGTGACATTAACAGAGGAAATCGTAGGTAAGGGCGAGGAATCGCGGACCTGGGTGAGGCGCAGGCGGCCGCGGCGCGGGCTGTGGGTGTGCGTGTAGGGCTTCTCCGGCTTCACCTCCGCACCTGGAAGCAAGCGGCCAAGCGATTAGACATGAAAAGGAAAAGGGAGAAGACGGAGAAATTGACGGCGGCGTCCATGGCGGCCGAGCCGGATGCTTACCCCAAAACGAAGACATGTCTGCCACTCAACCGAATGTGCTGATGCGCCGCAGGATGCCTCGCTCTCGATGGGAGGAGATTGGCTTAAAACGGCTGGGGGTTTGGATGCTTCGAGGAGGTGGTAGAAGAGGGGGGAGCTGGGCGGACGGCGGCGACAAACCCTAAAAATGGGGTTTAGGGGAGCGGCGGAGAGGAAGGACGCCCAACGCAACCAACTTGTGCGATTTGATTTGGGCCTTGAGTATTGCAGGATGGGCCTCCAAAGAGAACGGGGAATTTAACGCGTTAAAACGTCGTTGTGTGGTATAGTCGGGCCAGGCCATATTTTTGGTTTTCCACGGTGCCTTTTTTTCCTCCTTGCATTCTTTTATTTTTATTTTTATTTCCCTTTTGCTATTTTTTGCGTTTATTTTTCCTTTTTTAATTTTCAGATTTGTCCATTGCTTTATTTATATATATATATATATATATATATATATATATATATATATATATATATTTTTATTACTTTTCAGATATATGTTTTTATTACTTTTCTCTTGTACTTGAATTTATTTTATTTTGCGAGAAAGCTTCTAATCTATTCATGAACTATAAGGTAGTACTTCTCGCAAAAACTTATCAACAGAGAACAAAGAACACCAGAAATAAAAAAATTACATCCGGGTCCGTAGACAATTTAGCGACGACTACAAGCATTGAGGGAGCCGAAGGTGCGTTGTCGTGCATGATAGGCTTATTACGGATAATATCATTTGTGTGTATGAATGTTTGCCATTTTATGAAGCGTGGCAAGGCAAAGCCAGACAACTATTGTGCTCTGTAGCTAGATATGATGAAAGCATGTGACAGGCTTGAGTGGACTTATCTCCAGGCTATTATGGCCAAGCTTGGACTTGCTCAACCTTGGATTGAAATAGTGATGGGAATGGTCAGGTCAATATCTTTTTGTCTTTTTAACGGGGAGAGACTTGAATAGTTTAAAACCCCCGAGGTATTCGACAGAGAGACCTAATAAACCCTTATCGTTTACTGATTGTGACATAGGGCCTTTCGTAACGTTTAAAATCCAGTTCCCATTCATCAAATTTGGGCGACATCAAAGTGACCCCAACATTCCTAACTGTTAACCACCTTTTTATTTGCACATGACAACCCGCTGCTTTTTCAAGTCTAGTGTGAGGGGCGGTTATAGTATCAAAATATTTGTTACCACATATTGTAGTGCTTCGCGATAGAGAGTGAGTCATGATAAGTCTTTCACCTTCTTTAGTAAGGGGTGTCCTCGGTCCATTCGTGATAATGTTAAGAACACTCTGCATGTCTAAAATAAATCCCTAAATGATTGGTATCTCGGCATGCCTACCGAAGTGGGTCATTCAAAAAATGGAACTTCCAAGTATTTAACGGACCGAGCATGGAAAAAAGTGAGGGGTTTGGTGGAAAAGCTTTTGTCGTCTGTTGGCAAGGAGGTTCTCATCAAATCGGTGGCATAGGCGATTCCAGTCTCCATGGCTTGTTTTTTTATTAACGAGAGGTTTGTGCGAGAATGTATGTCAATTATTCGAAAATTTTGGTGGGGTGGCAAGCAAGGGAGAAGGAAACCTTGTTGGGTTGCATGGGATGACCTGACCAGACTAAAGTATGTAGGAGGTCTTGGCTTCCGTGACCTGGCGGTATGATGAGTGATATTTTTACACTCATCTATCCTTAGTTTTAACCGTTATATTTCATTAAATCGAGATATTCGCTCTGATATTGCTACTAATGACTAATGGATGCATGGGATTCCACAAAATCCTCTCTTTTCTTGTGTTTCTATAGGAAATGAGCTAAATATGGACGAAATCAAGTGAGAACATGGAAATGAGTAAAGGAGGAGATAGAAGAAATTAGGAGGAGGCGCATCAGAAGAAACAGTGCAAAAGACGGCGTTCCATACGACCGCGACCGCTCGCATGAGCGGTTGTATGGGGTGGAAACCGAGGCTCCTCGTCCACCTGAACGACTTTTATAAACGGGTTGAGGCCGAAATGTTAACAGAACGAGCGTGAGCGGAGCCATAACCGAGTCATCTCCCCCCCCCCCCCCCGCCCTCATCAACCCTAATCGTCGTCGTTTCCCATCTCCATAGCCACCATCTCCATCACCACCAATAGTTCTTCCTCCACTAGATCATACTTGTAATCATGTATCAGACATGACATCCATTATAAGACATATTATCAATCAATCTACCTTCATGATGTGTTCTTCGTGTGATCTGATCTCCACGTGTGAGTAGTTCGGTAAGGTATGGGTTGATGCAAGAGCCTTGCAACCCGATGTATTTGTTGTGGGGGTCAATGGGAGTGCTTTGAATTAACGTCCCGTATGTGTGAAATAAAATTGTTATGTAGATGTCTCTTGTATCGCATGCGTTATTCATCCCTGCAGGTACTCAGGATCATGGAGAGCGAGCCACAGAGAGGCTAAGAGCAGGGAGACCGTGAAGTGTTATTCTGAACACCAGTGACGGAAAGGTTTAGTATGGTAACATGGATCCTATCCCTGGGGATACAAGAGGTGTAGTCATTAAATGCCCAATGTTTTCGTCTGATTATAGAAATCTTAATTATCGAGTCAACACCGCGAGACGGATAGGGTCTTCAGTTGGACAAATGACTCTTTATACAGGACGCGTGTCGGTCAAGACGTAATTTGGACACATCCCCCACTTCGTTTCATAACAAGCACATCTCGATGGGTGACTTCCAGTGCAGAAATTAAGATCATATTTGGTCCCAACATAAACATATGGTTGTAAACAATAAGACCTCATATCCATGCCTATCTTTTTTATTATAAGTGTTCCCTTTCAGTTGTTTGATTTTGATCCGGTCAAAAGGTGGAATTGTTCTTTAACAAAAGTTTGATTGAGACCCTAGCTTCAAGGGGACCATCCTCCCGTGAGTTTGATAACTCAAGGTCACCTATGGGGAAAAGACGAGAATCCTTTCTGCTCCATTTCTGGATCACCAAAGGAAGTAATCAAGATATTTGATCTAGTGATTCTATCAAGACAGGCTTGGCGAATAATGTGTGATCCTTCATCTCTTAGTGCTAAGATACTTAAAGCAACATATTTTCCGGATAGTTTGTTGGTGGAATCCAAGTTGGGACCGCACCCTTCACAAATTTTGCGAGCCACTCTGGATTGGTTGTGATATTATGGCTTGGGGAATTATCAGAAGAATTGGTGATGGGGAGACCACGAGCATTTGGGATCACAGCTGGCTTTCCAAGGATAGCTTCGAGCGGATGATCACTTTTGGCGGAATTGTTTGACGCCACCCCATCATCCTGGCAAGAGGGATTGGTTCGATCTATTTTTGTTCCAATTGATGAGGAGACGTTCCTGAAAAATCCATTATGCACAAGGAGAGATGGAGATTTTTGGGAATGGAGTGGTAACTTTACTGACCGTTATGCCTACCAGATGATTGTGAAAACTAAAATGAGTAGGGAGAGCTGGCCAGACGAGAACGAACTGTTGGCAATATGCCCTAGATGCAATAATAAAATGGTTATTATCATATTTCCTTATTCATGATAAAAGTTTATTATTCATGCTATAATTGTATTGACCGGAAACTTAAATACATGTGTGAATACATAAACAAATACTATGTCCCTAGTAAGTCTCTACTAGACTAGCTCGTTGATCAAAGATGGTTAAGGTTCTCTAACCATAGACATGAGTTGACATTTGATAACGGGATCACATCATTATGAGAATGATGTGATGGAAAAGACAACCGTAAGCTTAGCATTTGATCATATCAGTTTATTGCTATAGCTTTCTTCATGCCAAGTATCTATTCCTAAGACCATGAGATCATCCAACTCCCTCACACCGGCAGAATACTTAGTGTGTATCCAAACGTCACTCCCTGACACCGCGGTAAGAATGGTTCTTGCTATTTTCCCATAGCGGCCACGTAAAATTTGCAACAATAAAGTGGTGAGCGTCTAACTTATTTTTGCAGGGCATGTTGTGATGTGGTATGGCCAAAACGTGATATGATATATGTTGATGTATCAGATGATCATATTTTGTAATAGGTTCACGACTTGCGTGTCGATGAGTATGACAACTGACAGGGGCCATAGGTTTGTCTTTAATTTATTATTTTTCATGTAATTGATTTACTTTATCGCTATGCGTTAGCAATAGTTGTGGAAGCAATAGTTAGCGAGACGACCACGTAACGACATGATGATGGAGATCATGGTGTTATGCCGGTGACGACGTAGATCATGCTGGTGCTTTGGAGATGGAGATCAAAGGCACGAGATGATAATGGCCATATCATGTCACATATCGATTACATGTGATGTTTATCTTTTTATGCATCTTATTTTACTTAGAACAACGGTAGCATTATAAGATGATCCCTTCACTTAATTTCAAGAAATTGTGTTCTCCCTAAGTATGCGCCGTTGCAAAAGTTCACCGTTTCGAAGCACCTCGTGATGATCGGGTGTGATAGACTCTACGTTCGCATACAACATGTGTAAGCCAGTTTTGCACATGCAGAATACTTGGGTTAAACTTGACGAGTCTAGAATGTACATACATGGCCTCGGAACATAGGAGACCGAAAGGTCGAACATGAGTCATATAGTAGATATGATCAACATGGAGATGTTCTGTAACGCCCCGAGACCGATGCTCCAGTTTTTGCCCTGTTTTCCATTTCTTTTGCACACAGCCACTTGGGCCGAATCCTCATCTAGGCCGCTGCACCGTGCTACTTCCGGCCCAAGCATGTTTTTTCTGCTCTGCGGTTTCATCATTTTCCAGTGCAAGCATATTTACATAACTGCCATCATTTTGAATTTTTAATAGCTAAATATCCATGCATCCAAATGAAACATGTTATATATGTAAAATGCCTAGAATTTCATGTACTTTCATAATATGCAACTTTCATCCATGTTTAAAATGTTTAAATTGATGTTTGCATTTAATTTGCATAATGACATGTTAAAATGGTTTATTTCATAACTAAAGAATCATAGCTCCAAATTAAATAAACTTTACATGTAAATGGGGTAGAAAAATGCATAGATTAACATGGTGCACTTTATTTGCTGTTTAATAACATTCAAATTGTGGTTTAAGGCATAACAATACCAAATTTGAAATGTTCTTATGAGGATTTTCCAGATTTGTTGTTTGTTGTACCGGCCTCATTTAAACTTGCCGAGATAGATAGTTCATGTATGCTCCTCTTGCCATGTTTAGCAACATTTAATATTGTTGGTACATAAACAAGAGTGAACTAAATATTTGAATGTCCTGTTTCGTCAATATGCAACTCGTTGCATATTGAGCTCCACTTAATTTTTAGTATCGTTTGTTGCACTTTGCCATGCCATGCCATGAATCATTAAACTGGACATGCATCATACTTGATTGTGCATCATGCACTACAAAAAAAAGACACATCCGTGACATTTTGGGCCGAAAGAAAAAATTTCATCATACATATGACACTTCTATGACGATAATTGTGACAAAACCCAGATCATCATAGATGTGGTGGGCTCCTACTTCTATGACAAAAATCATGATGAAAATGGGCTTTTCGTCCGGGCGGGCCGGAGACGCAGCTGCATGACATTCTTTGGGTCGCCCATGACGGAAAAACCGTGGTAGAAGCAAGGGGAGGAAAATTTTGGGAGTTCCGGTTACGGTGGGAGGTCGGGGCCGAAGCGATGCGCTTTTTCTCGTACACGTCGCTGCTGCGTGTGTGCGGCGTTGGCTCTAATCAACCCGAAGCGAGGCGTTGGGCTCTAATCGAACCCGAGTGATCGATCGATGGCTATTAATCAACTCGACGAGCGATTCTTCGCTACTACGCTAATCAAGTCGATCGATGCTGCCTCGGGATGAACAGTGAGCGCTATGGGGGGGTTGGATGAACAATGAGCGGTGGCATTGCCTCTGGATGAACAGGACCCGTGTGGTGTGGTGGAGGGCCGGATGAACAATGAGACGATGGAGGGTGCCCGTGGAGGGTGGTTGAACATGACCCCATGGTGTGGAGGGTGGATGAACAATAGACGGTGGAGGGTGGTTGAACAAGAATCGTGGAGTAAGCGCGTGGTGGAGGCCGGATGAACAGGAGCCCGTGGAGGCCGGAGGAGGTTGACGGTGGAGATGAACAGATCCGTGGAGTCCTGCTTATGGAACGCCACACCCTCCCGATGAACAGACTCCGCTTCGACCGTAGGAGGTCCGTTTAAATCCGCTTTTGCGGTACGCCACACCCTCCCGATCAACAGGCCCCTGCTTGACCGTAGGAGGTCCGTTTGTCCGCTTTGTGGTACGCCACACCCTCCCGATCAACAGACCCCGCTTTGACCGCTTTTGCGGACGCGGCACTTCTCCCGATGAACACGATCCCGCTTGAACGTGGCGGTCGAACACAAGGCCGCTTTCTCCATTTTGCGATGCGCCGGCCTCGCTTCCATCGCTGTTCCGCCCAAGCCTCCCGGCGAACACGACCACGCATTCCGTTCGACCCGGCGGTTGGCTCCCACGCTTCGTTGCCTCCCGGCGAACACGACGCATTCCGCTGCCTCCCCATGAACACGACGCATTCCGCTGCCTCCCCATGAACACGACGACGACGCTGTTTCTCCGTTCCGACCCAGCCATGTCAACGAGCCCTCGCCAGACGTATGCACGAGTAGGCGTTCGAGACCTCGCCAGATGGACACATACGTGGCAGATTTTCTTTCTTGCACCACGCCGATGTACGACGCGTGTACATGCTACGCGCGCGACTCTACTACGACACATGCGCCGCCTCTACATCGACCAAGATATACGCATAACGCTCGCCACCGAATGACAACACTATGTACGCTTCGACCAGGTGGGTCCCGACCGCCGCACTTCCTTGCTCACGAAGATGTAGCTGGTGGGTCCCAGCGATGGGGCGAATCGTTTTTTTGCCCGGACGCACTTCCTTGCATGCGAAGATCTAGCCGGTGGGTCCCAGCAATGGGGCGAATCGTTTTTGCGGATGCACTTCCTTGCGTGCGAAGGTGTAGCTGGTGGGTCCCAGCAATGGGGGCGAATCATTTTTTCCCGCACGCACTTCCTTGCGTGCGAAGATGAAGCCGGTGGGTCCCAGCATCGGGGAAACGTTTTTCCGCGAAATACAAATGTCCTTCTCGTGGGTCCCACCGTCGTGGAGGAATCATTATTTTTTGCGTAATAAGGAGGCACTTCCTTGCTGCGGCCGTGGACCCACTGTCGACCTCTCCACATACAATCCACGCCCGATGGAAGTCGCCTTGACCACGCTGACCAGGCGCCGCCGAGAGCACCACGGCGGTGGACGACGGCGAGGCCTAGGAAGGGACGACGCGAGCCGGGAAGACGCGCGATGGAAGCCAGCGGAGAGGAGTATGATGGTTCACTAGTTCGGCATGCGGTGTGGTCAGCTGCCGCCACGAGGCCCGCCAGCGGGGAATAGTAGGAGGCGGTGAGGCCTCCATGGCAAGACAAACCGCCACGGAGGCGTGGAGCATGCGGCACGACCGGCGCCGCTTTGGGCACCGGAGCAAGAAGACCAGAGGTTGAAGAAGCACTACGGCCGTTGGATGCACATCGTACGGTCACTGGAGCTAGAACCGTTCATATTGACTAAGTTAACAAAGCCCTCTGTCCCCGTCAACTTAGTTGGCCCACAAGTCATCCTCCCACTATGGTGGGTCCCAGCTAGCAGGGGGTATTAATTTTTGTGTGCGTAATAAGGAGGCACTTCCTTGCGTGCGAAGATATAGCTGGTGGGTCCGACATGTCAGGGGGGAACGTTTTTTCGCGAATACTGAGGCCCTTCCGTGGGTCCCAAATTGCCGTGGAGGAATCATTATTTTATACAGACATGATCCACGGCCGATGGATGTCGTTCGTTGACCACGTTGACCAGGCCGCGTGAAAGGATCGATATGGTTGACTAGAGGGGGGGGGGGTGAATAGGCAACTAACAATTTTTAAGCTTTTCTTAGCCAAATTAAACTTTGCAATAATAAAGGTTGTCTAGATGTGCAACTAGGTGAACAACCTATATGATGCAACAACACTAGCACACGAGCAAGCAAGGATAGGAACAACAAAAAGCTAGCACAAGTAAAGGGATGAGATAACCAAGAGTGGAGCCGGTGGAGACGAGGATGTGTTACCGAAGTTCCTTCCTTTTGAGGGGAAGTACGTCTCCGTTAGAGCGGTGTGGAGGCACAATGCTCCCCAAGAAGCCACTAGGGCCACCAGATTCTCCTCACGCCTCACACAAGGCGAGATGCCGTGATTCCACTATTGGTGCCCTTGAAGGCGGCGATCAACCTTTACAAGCAAGGTTGGGGCAAACTCCACAACAACCGGAGGCTCCCAACAACAACAACAAACCCACGAAGCTTCACCACAATGGAGTATGGCTTCGAGGTGACCTCAACCGTCTAGGGTGCTCAACACCCAAGAGTAACAAGATCCGCAAGGGATAGGTGGGGGGAATCAAATATCTCTTGGTGGAAGTGTAGATCTAGGCCTTCTCAACCGATCCCGAGCAAATCAACAAGTTTGATTGGCTAGGGAGAGAGATCGGGCGAAAATGGAGCTTTGAGCAACAATGGAGCTTGGGGGGAAAGAGGTAAGTCAACAAGGAAGAAGATGACCCCTTTATATAGTGGGATAACACATCCAACCGTTATCCCACTAACCAGCCCGCATGAGCGGTACTACCATTGAGTCGTATGCGGTACTACTAAGAGCGGTACTACCGCTCCATACCTAGCGGTACTACCGCTTACCACAGCGCAGTATCTCACAGAGAAGAGCGGTACTACCGCTTGAGCGGTATTACCGCCGCCATCGCCGCCCTAGTGCCGCAAAACCCGACACGAGAAAACACCGCCTCGAATCGAGGCGGTAGTAGGCGCGATTACGAGGTAGTAGTCGAAGCTCATGAGGTACTACCGCTCATCGGAGCGGTATTATCGCTGGGAGCGGTACTACCGCTCGGTGAGCGGTACTACCGCTTGAGGGCTTCGGTACTACTATCACAAGAGCGCGTACTACTACCGCACAGGCAGCAAGGTATGCAAGAGAGAGGGCAGCTCCAGAGATGCAAAGGGAAGACGACGGTGTGAAAAGGATGTGTGTGATGATTCCACCCTAGCCTTACCAACGCGGATCCCCTCTTAATAGTACGGGACTCCTACGAAACTAGTCCACCAACAACGAACCGCAGGAGCTACACCGTCTTGAGTAAAAACACCGAGGGGATTAAATCGTCTCGTGCCAATGGATGATCTTCGAAAGAACTTAACGCACACGATTAGTCCGCAAAAGCATTGTCATCAATCACCAAAACCACTAGGGAATAAATATGCCCTTACAATCTCCCCCTTTTTGGTGGATTGATGACAATACGGGATTTGCAAAAACACGATATATGGAAAACGTACAAATCGACGGTCCTAACATGTAGTTGGGCTCCCCCTCGATGTGTGCTATTTAAATAAGTGCTTTGGTCTGCACAGCACACATACTTGGATCAAAGCTCCCCCTACACTTTGGAGACCAATAATATAAGCATGAAGCATGAGAGCAGCATAGAAGATATAACAAGATAGGCATGCAACTCATGAGCTAGATAGACATAGATAATGAAACTGAAGGGGAAAGGTAGCATATGTCTCACACCATATGACTCGAAATGCGAAACTTAGGTCTCACGGACAAACCAACCAAAGCAAGCCAACTAAAACGACAAGACACACGAACGAAAAAGACACACACGCAAATCCCTAAGCTCTCTCCCCCTTTGGCATCGAGACACCAAAAAGGAGAGGGAGCGCTGCTACGGCCCCAGGTGAGAGCAATCGAGGAACACACGCATCAGAGCCCAGCAGAATCATCGGCATCACCGTCGTCAGTCTGGAAGTGCTCGGTCTCAGAATCGGTCCATGGGCGGTCTTCTGAATCCACTCCTCCTCCTCGATGGCTGGTCCTCGATCCACTCGGGCGGTGGCGCCTAACCGACGCATGAGCTCCTTGTGACGACCTCGGGCCTTCTTCTCTCGCCACGTGAGCCATGTATTGACCGTGAGACTCCATGCGGAAGAGCTTCTTGACCTTGGCCTTGAGCTTACGGGCCCAAGATGGCTCATCCCGGAGGGCACGAAGTCATCATCTTCATCCTCGACCTCGATCTCCTCTTGACCTCCATAGCAGCAGCAGATGACGGAACACCAGTCTTAGGGGCTTGAGTGCCCCAGTTCTCCTTCTTCCTCGGGCGCTTGACATCGTGAGAGACCAAATCGCCAAGCTCCAAAGGCCTCCTTGGGATAGACATGCTCCCTGTGCCTTCTCAATGAGCAGCATAATGAAAGGAGCATAAATTGGGCATTTGCGCTCGGAGATAGCAGAAACTAGCTCAGACCACATAACATGAGAGATATCCAAGGTCTCTCCGGTGCTCTGCCCCTTCTCCTGCTGACAGAAGATAAGCATGTCCACAAGATAAGAGTGAACCTGGTCCAGATTCCCGATGCGAGGGAAAAGCGTCTCTCTGAAGATACGGTGAAGGATATCCAGATAGGCAGGTAGCTCATAGGTCTCCTTCTTTGTGTCAGAGTTGATCTTCAGAGTGCAGTAGGGCCACAGAGCTTGCTTGTGAGTGGCGAGGGCTCGACGGTGGGGCGAAAGCCGACAGGAGACTCAAGTCCAAGGTCTTCCACCCCAATCAACTGCATGAAAGCTTTCCACTTGATGACAAAGAACTTGCCATTTGTCATCCGTGTCGAGTCCTGTCATCATCAGTCCCAAGGTGAACCGTGGCATAGAATCGGGCCACAAGATCAAGATTGAAGTCCTTGTTGAATTGCATGATCCGGAGAATGTTCACTGGGTGCACATCTCAAGAGCTTCACCAAAGTAGTCGGGATCACTCTTCATATGCTCAATGTCGATGGAGTGTACTTTGACATAGAGATTCTTCTTGGCCTTGAGAACATCAAAATAGATAGCAAACTGAAACTTGTTCCAGAATGGACGGTTGACCAAAGTGGGATCTTGGGCAACCTCATACGGATTATGACGGCGCCTTGCCCGTAAATCCTTGGGTGGCATTTCTGGCGAGTTTTCCGGCTTTGGCTTGACCGCAGTCCTCTTCGCATTTGGGGAGGAGGTGGAGCACTCGAAGATCCTTCGGCAGGCTCAGTGGTGCAGTAGCGCTTGGACGTAGCACGACCGGGGTTGACACGGCGAACTTGAGGCTCAGGAACCTCATCACCGGAACCACACACACAAAACACGCAAACAACGAGCATTTAAACAAGGATAAGCCACAAGAACGAACAAAATGATCACAAAGAGGTAGGAGAAAGATGGATTACGGTAGAGGCGGTAGTACTGTGACCCTTAGACGGTAGTACCGCTCAAGCGGTAGTACCGCTCGGGGAGCGGTAGTACCGCTCAAGCGGTAGTATCATCTCGTGGAGCGGTAGTACCGCTCTAAGCGGTAGTACCGCTCGGAGAGCGGTAGTACTGTTCGAAGCGGGAAACAGCCGTTTCCTACTACCGTGGTCGATCCGTACTTCCGTCCTACCAAATTCAAAATTTCTCCAACCAAACACTAATCCAAACAGCCTAGAAGCCTTCTCCATCCTACTCAAGCCTAGATTTGGCCAAAAATCTAAGGATGCAACCGCTAATGCCCTAAGAAGCTAGATTGAAAACCTAGATAAAAGGAACAAGAGAACAGGGCAATCCGCATCCATGGCAAGAGGACGGGTGGGGATCGACTCCACCAAGGAATGGAGAAAGACTGCCCGAGAGGGAGATCCGCGGAGCCCTCCATGGCGCCGGTTGTCGGAGAGAGAGACAGTGAGAGGGCGAGAGAATGGGTATGGGGAGAAGAAACTCCCCGCCTCAAATAACCCCCATACGCCTCCAGCGGTAGTACTCATACTGGAGAGCGGTAGTACCGCTTTGAGCGGTAGTACTGCTACAAAGAGCGGTAGTATCACGGAGCGGTAGTACTACCGCTACCAAGCGGTAGTACCGCCAAGAACCAACAGAGAAGACTACTAGGCGCACAAGAGGAAGAAAACACACCAAATAAACAGAAAGGCGATGACAAGATAGAGACCATCGAAAACAAAACGCACAAACCATGAACCGAACCCACTCCTTCAAAACAAACTACACAAAGGGAGCAAGCTCAGCCTCTCTCGAGAGAGGCGGTGGCAAAGCCACCTATGTTTGAGTCAATTGGTATGGCACCGCCAAGAATTATCCTTGGGTCCATGACCAAAACTCCTCTTTGAAGCACAAGTGCCATCAACAATGGCTAAAGTGAAAGAGTTGATCGTTTTATGCATAAAAGGGGGAGGGAGAGTTCATTAATAGAACAACACTCCCCCTATGTCCATGCCTACACCTAAACTAGACATTACATTAAGTGTGGTGGGAGATGCACGGGTTCAAGCTACATTGCTCAAATCAATGATATTTAGCTCATGCCTTAACTCGCGAAATCTTGCTTCATCCAAGGGCTTCGTGAAGATATCTGCAAGGTTATCGTGAGTGTTGACATACTTGAGCTCGATCTCTCCTCGCCTAATGTGATCCCGGATGAAATGATACCGAATCTCAATGTGCTTCGTCTTGAAGTGTTGCACCGGGTTGAGAGAAATCTTGATGGCACTTTCATTATCACACCAAAGAGGCACTTTGTCACAATTGACACCGTACTCCTTTAAAGTTTGCCTCATCCATAAGAGTTGAGCACAACAACTACCCGCCGCCACATACTCCGCCTCGGTGGGCGAGAGAGACACACAACTCTGCTTTTGGAAGACCAACTTACCAAAGAGCAACCAAGAAATTGGCACCCTCCTAAGTGGACTTCCTATCCACTTTGTCTCCGCCCAATCGAATCAGTAAATCCTTCAAGCTTGAAGTTTGCTCCACTTGGGTACCATAAGCCAAAGTTTGGGGTATGAGCTAAATATCGAAAGATTCGCTTGACTGCCACATAGTGACTTTCCTTCGGTGTGGCTTGAAACCGTGCACACATACCCACACTCAACATGATATCCGGTCTAGATGCACAAAGGTAAAGCAGAGATCCAATCATGGAGCGATATACCTTTTGATCCACCGCTTTACCATTGGGATCAATGCCAAGTTGGCACTTAGTAGGCATTGGTGTAGTAGCCGGCTTGACATCACTTAGCTTGAATCTTTTGAGCATGTCTTGAGTGTATTTGGCTTGGTTGATGAAGGTTCCTTCTCTCCTTTGTTTGATGTCGAAACCAAGGAAGAACTTCAACTCTCCCATCGAAGACATCTTGAACTTGGAGGTCATGAGAGCGGCAAATTCCTCATTGAAAGCTTTGTTAGGAGAACCAAAGATAATATCATCAACATATAATTGGCATACAAACAACTCCCCATTGACCTTCTTAGTAAAAAGAGTGGGATCGATTTGTCCCACTTCAAAGCCACGATCTTGTAGCAACTCGGTAAGGTGGTCATACCACGCACGTGGGGCTTGTTTAAGGCCATAGAGTGCCTTATCGAGTTGATACACATGATCCGGAAAGTAGGGGTCCTCGAACCCGGGGGGTTGCTTGACATAGACCAACTCATTAATGGGACCATTAAGAAAAGCACTTTTCACATCCATTTGTTGCAACTTAAAGTTGTGATGGGAAGCATAAGCAATCAACAAACGTATGGATTCAAGACGAGCAACGGGAGCAAAGGTTTCACCGTAGTCGATACCCTCGACTTGGGAGTAGCCTTGTGCTACCAATCTTGCCTTGTTGCGAATGATGTTTCCATGAGCATCTTGCTTGTTCTTGAAGATCCACTTGGTCCCAATAACGTTGTGGTTCTCCGATGGCCTTGGCACCAATCTCCACACCTTGTTGTACTCAAAGTTGTTGAGTTCTTCATGCATAGCATTGAGCCAATCCGAGTCTTCAAGCGCCTCATAGACCTTTTGTGGTTCAACACAAGAGACAAACGCGTGATGTTCACAATAGTTTGCCAATTGTCTACGAGTGCTTACCCCTTTTCGTAGGCTTCCAACCACATTCTCCATGAGATGTCCTTTGGTTGTGAGTTTGGAAGCAATCTTGGCGGCACGACGCTCTAATTCCTCCTCGGAGGTGAGATGAGGAGGGGTCACTTGATCATCTTGAGCGTCGTCTTGAGCATGAGCTTCATCTTGAGCAAGCTCGGGGGAGAGAACTTGACCTTGGGCATCATTTGAGGTGATATCATCGTCTTGAGCACGATCTTGCCCTTGGTCTTGTTCTAGAGGTTGAGGGCCTTCACTTTGTTCTTCGGAAGCGTGTGGGCCTTGGGTTGGTGATGGCTCCACTTGAGTGGAGCATTGTCCTTCTCCTTCGGCCACAAGGGGTTCCTCAATGGGTAGGATGTAGCCAACTCCCATTCTTCTTATGGCTTGAGGAGGAATTTCATCACCTACATCACAAGTGCCACTTTGCTCCACTTGGGAGCCGTTATTCTCATCAAACTCCACGTTACATGTCTCCTCAATAAGTCCCGTGGATTTATTGAGGACACGATAAGCATGAGAGTTTGTAGCATAACCAACAAATATGCCCTCATGAGCTCTAGATTCAAATTTAGACAAACGAACACCTTTCTTGAGAATGAAACACTTACACCCAACACCGGAAGTACTTAAGGTTGGGCTTGTTGCGGTGAGTATCTCATAAGGAGTCTTGTTCAAGCCTTTGCGGAGATAAAGCCGATTGGATGCATGACAAGCGGTGTTGATGGCTTCGCCCAAAAGTTGTATGGAGACTTGAACTCCGCCATCATGGTCCTCGCCGCATCCATCAACGTCCGGTTCTTTCTCTCCGCCACACCATTTTGTTGAGGGGTATATGGTGCAGAATATTGATGCTTGATTCCCTCATCACTAAGAAACTCATCCAAGGTGTAGTTCTTGAACTCGGTGCCGTTGTCACTTCTTATGGTCAAGATCTTTGCATTATGTTGACGTTGAGCTTCATTTGCAAAGTCGATGACGGTTTGTTGGGTCTCACTCTTCCTCTTGAAGAAATATACCCAAGTGTATCTTGAATAGTCATCCACGATCACCAAGCAATACTTTCTTCCTCCAAGACTATCAAATGATGGTGGCCCAAAGAGATCCATGTGAAGGAGCTCCAAGGGTCTCTTTGAGTAAATGATAGTTGAGGGAGGGTGAGCCTTCTCATGAAGCTTTCCTTCAATACAAGCACTTTGCAAGCACGGTCTTTGGCAAAGCTAACATTTGTTAGTCCACGAACATGGTCCCCTTGAGAAGACTTTGCAAAGATCTCATATTGACATGGGCTAGACGGCGATGCCAAAGCCATCCCACGTCAACTTTAGCCATTAGGCATGTCGCGGTCTTAGTGGGTCGCTCAAAAGTTAATCACATAGAGACCGTTTTCGACATGCCCAACAAAGGCCACTTTAAGAGTCTTGCTCCACAAGAGGGCCACAGTATCAATGTCAAAGAAAGTAGCAAAACCCATGACTGCAAGTTGACGAACGGAAAGCAAATTGTATGCAAGGGACTCAACAAGCATGACTTTCTCGATCGTAAGATCATGAGAAATGACAACCTTGCCGAGACCCAATACCTTAGAATGTGACGCATCACCCCACTCGACATCGGTGGGCATAGATGGAATCTCTTGCACGTCCACCACCATGTCCTTGCTTCCGGTCATATGATTTGTTGCTCCACTATCAAGCAACCATGATCCCCCACCGGAAGCAAACCCCTACAAGAGATCAATGCTTGGTTTTAGGTACCCATTTGGTAATGGGTCCTTTGATGTTAGTAACGAGGGTCTTAGGAACCCAAATAGACCATTCAATGAACTCATAAGAAGAACCAACAAATTTAGCATAAACATGCCCATCCTTAGCACGGCACAACACATAGGAGGGGTTAAAGTTCTTGGCTATGTTCGTGGGAATGATGTTGTCCTTCTTGACATTGCCACCCTTGGCACGGTTCTTCTTTTCTTGGAAGCACCCTCTCCTCCTTCACAAAAGTTTGCTTGAGAGGGGGAGGTTGCTTGGTCTTGTCATTCTTCTTCTTGCTCTTGGGCTTGGGCGCGAACCCAATCCCCTCCTTGGCCACAACTTCCTTTTGATTACTCAAAAGATCGTTAAGGTTCTTCTTGCCTTGAATGCATGAGACAAGGCCCTTTTCAAGTTGCTCCTTCAACTTAGCATTCTCCTCAACAAGATGCACATGCTCACAACAAGGGTTAGTAGCATTTGCATTATCAATCAATATCATATGAGGAAAGGTGGCTTTCTCCTTGGTTAGCTTTACTTGGAGTTGATCATGAGACTCTTTGAGACTAGCATGAGCCCCCTTCAAGACTTTGTGAGCCTTGTCGAGAGTGTCAAAGTCCTCGTTGAGTCTAGCAAGATCAACTCCGAGCTTTGCCTTCTCGGAACTAAGCACACGAGACACAACAAGAGTATGATCAAGGTCTTTCTTTAATTTAGCGTGATCATCGTTGTGTGACTCCTCAAGAGCCAAACGAAGGCCACGCTCTTCCTCAAGAGCATTGGAAAGATCCGAGATCTCATCGGCATAGTCACGACTATGCCCTTCCATCTTAGAGATGGTTTCTTCATGAGTCTCGATCATGACATTGGCCTCACCAAGTTGTTCCAAGAGAGCAACGTGCATCTTGGATTTGCCCTTGAGTTTACTCATAAAGATCTCAAATTCATTTTCCTCCACATTAGTCCCTCATGTTCATCAATGCAATCCGTTAAAGAGGAATGATGGATGATGGTAGTTTTGATGTTGGGGTTACCTTGTTGGTGGCTTTAGCCATGAGGCACTTAGCGGTGATGTTTTCATTGGGTGAATCAAAAGAGACACCGAGGAGTCATTGCAATGGCCACGGAGGCCATGGCACCGGTTCACCATCCTCATCATCATCATCATCCTCATTGTACTCTTCTTGAACCACCAAGGCTTTGTGAGGAGACTTCTTTGGAAAGTTGCTCTTGTTGGGGAAAGACTTGACCTTGTCCTTACGGATGAGCTTGCCACCATTGTCTTCCCTCTTCTCATATGGGCATTCCGCAACAAAGTGACTCACATTGCCACAATTGAAACACGTCCTCACACGTTGCTTGCCCTTAGAGCCACTTGAATTGCTCTTGTTGAAGTTGGGTCTTGAGTTCTTCTTGCTCCAAAATTGTCTTGAAGCAAGGGCCATGTGTTCATGATAATCATACTTAGTATCTTGAGGTTGCTCTCTTCTTCTTCCTCCTCTCCATCTTCTTCAACACAAATCTTGGCCTTTAAAGGCGAGGTTGGGCTTCTTTGCTCTTTGAGAGCGAAGCACCGCATTGTCGGCGGTCTTGTCCAATATGCTCATAGCCACAAACTCGTCCAACACATCACTTGAGGATAAGGTGTGGAAGTCCGTCGCTTGACGGATGACGGAGGACATGGCTTTGTGGTATGGCATCATCGCCTTGAGAAATTTGCGCTTGATCCAGTTGTCATCGGTGTCCTTACTTCCATGATCCCGGAGGAGACGGCAAGCTTGGTTACTCTCGATAGAGCTCACGAGGTTCTTCTTCTTCCTTCATTGCAAACTCATCGGCTTCGTCTTGGACCACTTCATAATTGGAGCGTTGAATGCTTGCGCTTCCTCGATACATGGACACCACCTTGAGCCAAGCATCTTTGGCACGGATGAAGGGCCGTAGATGAGGGAGATCTTCGGAAGGATTGCTTCTTGGATGATGAAGAGAGCGTTCTCATTGAATTGATGATCCACGACCTCTCTTGGAGAAAAGTTGCTCGGATCATGCGGATAGAAACCTTCTTCAATGATTCTCCAAAGGTTAGTGTTCACATGATTTAAATGGCGCTTAAAACGATAAACCCAAGAATCAAAATCCTCCTTTTATCAACCTTAGGTGGTGGACCGCATGATTCAAATGAGTGGAAGGAATCAGCCCACCATAAGCAGGAGGTTGCACATGGGCAAAGATGCGGTGCCATTCTTACCACTAGACGAGGGGCTTTCTCAATCGTAGCTTCCCCTTATCGGAGTTAGCATCCGCTCCGTGTTGGTGGGATCACCCACTTTCACGGGTGCGGTGGAAAGTTTAAGCCCTTCTAGGAAATCCTTAAACATGTCCTTGACCTCGTTCGTCATGGAGGTTTTCAATGTGTCCAACGCCACATTGAATTCCTCACGAGATCGAGTACTCCCATCTCCGTAGATGATGTCGGATTCAAGACCGGAGTGCTCCCCACATCATCTACGACGTCAACTCATACTCTTGGACGGTAAAGTCCTTAAAAGAGACGAGGCTCGATACCAATTGAAAGGATCGATATGGTTGACTAGAGGGGGGTGAATAGGCAACTAACAATTTTAAGCTTTTCTTAGCCAAATTAAACTTTGCAATAATAAAGGTTGTCTAGATGTGCAACTAGGTGAACAACCTATATGATGCAACAACACTAGCACACGAGCAAGCAAGGATAGGAACAACAAAAAGCTAGCACAAGTAAAGGGATGAGATAACCAAGAGTGGAGCCGGTGGAGACGAGGATGTGTTACCGAAGTTCCTTCCTTTTGAGGGGAATACGTCTCCGTTAGGCGGTGTGGAGGCACAATGCTCCCCAAGAAGCCACTAGGGCCACCAGATTCTCCTCACGCCCTCACACAATGCGAGATGCCGTGATTCCACTATTGGTGCCCTTGAAGGCGGCGATCAACCTTTACAAGCAAGGTTGGGGCAAACTCCACAACAACCGGAGGCTCCCAACAACAACAACAAACCCACGAAGCTTCACCACAATGGAGTATGGCTTCGAGGTGACCTCAACCGCCTAGGGTGCTCAACACCCAAGAGTAACAAGATCCGCAAGGGATAGGTGGGGAATCAAATATCTCTTGGTGGAAGTGTAGATCTAGGCCTTCTCAATCGATCCCGAGCAAATCAACAAGTTTGATTGGCTAGGGAGAGAGATCGGCGAAAATGGAGCTTTGAGCAACAATGGAGCTTGGGGGAAAGAGGTAAGTCAACAAGGAAGAAGATGACCCTTTATATAGTGGGATAACACATCCAACCGTTATCCCACTAACCAGCCCAAGACAGAGCGGTACTACCGCTGAGTCGAGCGGTACTACCGCTAAGAGCGGTACTACCGCTCCATACCTAGCGGTACTACCGCTCTACCACAGCGCGGTACTACATGAGAGAAGAGCGGTACTACCGCCGCCATCTGCCGCCCTAGTGCCGCAAAACCCGACACGAGAAAACACCGTCTCGAATCGAGGCGGTAGTAGGCGCAGTACTACAGAGGTAGTAGTCGAAGCCCATGGCGGTACTACCATTCATCGAGCGGTACTACCGCTGGGAGCGGTACTACCGCTCGGTGAGCGGTACTACCGCTTGAGGGCTTCGGTACTACTCATCAAGAGCGCGGTACTACCCACGCACAGGTGACGGAAGTGCAAGAGAGAGGGCAGCTCGGAGATGCAAAGGGAAGGCGACGGTGTGAAAAGGATGTGTGCGTGATGATTCCACCTAGCCTTACCAACGCGGATCCCCTCTTAATAGTACGGACTCCTCTGAAACTAGTCCACCAACAACGAACCGCAGGAGCTACACCGTCTTGAGTAAAAACACCGAGGGGATTAAATCGTCTCGTGCCAATGGATGATCTTCTGAAAGAACTTAACGCACACGATTAGTCCGCAAAAGCATTGTCATCAATCACCAAAACCACTAGGGAATAAATATGCCCTTACACCGCGCCGAGAGCACCATGGCGGTGGACGATGGCGAGGCCTAGGAAGGGAACGACACGGAGCCGGGGAAGACTCGGCAATGGTTGCCCAGCGATGGGGGAGTCTGAGGTTTCTTGGTCCGCTGCCGTCGCGGAAAATAACGAAGGTGTGGGTGAGTAGAGGAATGGCACGGCCAGCAATGAAGTAGGGTGGGGCGGTGCGGCTGTCGGCAACCAATGCCATGGGAGGCGGAGCAGCAGTCCCACCGAGCTGGTTTGGGCGGCCGGAGCAAGAAGGTCATATATTGAAGAAGCGACGGCCGTTGGATTAACATCCAACGATCCTTCTTTGCTAGAATCGCTTGTGGACTAAGTTGACAAAGCCAAAGTACCGTCAACCTAGTAGACCCACAAGTCAGCCTCCAAATCTGTCCCAAACAGCATACACCCAAAACTTCTAGCCAGATTCAAATTAATTTTAAATCTAAATATACCTTAATTTAAATTCAATGAAATTTTACCCGCACAAAAACAATGAAATTTAAAATATCAAAATCCGAAAGAAAACAGTATTTTGGAACTAATTACCTGTTTGCTGTATTTTTTTTTTTCATTTTACAGCCCATTTATTATTACTTACAGCCCATTTCTTATTACTTATAGCCCATTTTCTGGGCAAAATGCATCCCTCCTCGTCTTGAAAGATTTCCGGCCCAGCAGGGCATAGAAAAGCAAGTAGGCCTATGTTGGTTATTCAGCAAAAAACAAAATAGATGGCTAGCCATTTTCAGTAAGGAAAAAAACAAAGTGGGCCGGTCATGTGCTACACATATGAAATAAAAGCCTGGGCTAGACGGGCCACGGGTCCCGCACAACCCAGTTGATACCCTTCTCCGTCTGAAAAAACAAAATTATGCACTGCTTTGGGTCCCTACTAATATCCTCACCATGTACAAATCATCTCCTTATTCCTCTCGGTTGTTGACCATGTTGACAACACCGAGGGCGGCGCCCATGGCGAGTGAACCAAGGCGGAGGACGATGGTGAGGCCTCGACGGAAACGAGCAGGAGCCGGGGAAGATCACAACCAACCGTGGGAGGCGGGAGTAGGCGGTCTCGCCGGTCTGGTTTAACTTTGGCGGCTCGAGGAAGAAGAGATCAAGAAACGCGACAGACGTTGAATGTTAATCCAACGGTCAAGGTTGGCTGTCGTTTGTTGACTAAGCGGACACCAAGTAGCATACTTTTTTATATATAGGAAGAAAACTGCGAGGAAAATGCGTTCATCTGCCGTCCTCCTCACAGGAACGTTAAGCCACATAAGTGACTAGCACCCTTAGTTTTCAACCGAGAGGTCTTGGGTTGAGTCCCAGAACTCTCAATTTTGTCCTCCTTCCTTCCTCGCAAAAAGGAAAGAAAATCAAAGATTGGGAAGGCGTCTGAACAAGCTAGTGTACCAAGAAAGAGACATTGCCGAGTTTTAGAAAAAAGAAAGACGTGCTCCTATAGCTGGTTCGAATCCAAACCTAGACTATGACTATATATGGTGCTATGCTACTCTGCAAGTAATGAAACTGACATATCCAACATTCGCTTCTCCTCTTCTCTACTTACTCGCTTAGCATCGAAGCTCGCCGCAACAACCATGTCCGCTAGCTGCTCGTCCACCGCTCTTCAGCAGTAACAACCAGATATCGCCAAGTCGCCACCCGTACCATCGCTTTGTGGGTCTCATCACACCCGCCGCACGACACACACCGCAGCCGATTGCTCATCGCAACCCGCTGCCGTTGGTGTGGTGCCACTTCTGCAAATCACGCAGAGTCATCATCGCGTCTCAACCACAATCCGCAACCTGGCGAGTCTTGTACAAATGCCGAATCATTGGGTAATAATATGTTTAAGTGTTGTTCTGCTGCTTTCGCTTGCTGATTTTTTAATAGTTTGGTTGATGATCTTCCAATTTGATTAAATGCGAGAAAAGGGAAGATTCGTGTGATTTGTAATTTACGGGAAGTTCTTGATGTGGGGAATGCAACTATGCTGATTATTTGATTAGCCGAGGAATCCCAATACCAGCGAGGTTGGGGTGTTGGACAAGTAATTGAAGGAGCGCGGAAGAGGAAGATCAGAGCGAGGGTTAAAGATGCAATTCCTCGATCATGGCCAAGCAACACTTGTTGAGCGGCCTTGATAGCAATGAGGAGATGAAAGAGCTTGTGAAGATAATGGGCAAAATCGATGTGCTCTGTGGGATGATTGTCTCTTTATTTGCGATGTATGTAGCACTTTCGTGATGTATTCATTAGCTACGACATGAGCACTTTCTTGAAACTAGTAATGAATGAAACACATGTAGCAGTTTGGGCGTAGTGTTGTGAACATCTAATGATTTCTATCAACGGAAATCAGGGGGTATCCCCTTTTGCTCATATAAATAAATAAATAGCAGAGGCCCTGTGGGGTCAGCTTTTTTCTCATTCGAAGATGTCGAGAAAACTGCAGTCCAACAGCAAACTATGTCATCAAATTCAAGTTTCACAGCCAAATATGAGTACAACTAAACAACAATGTTATCATGTTTTAGTTGTCATACAATCACCAAACACAAATAAGCATACATAACAAGTGATGTTCTCACAGCAAAATACTAAACAACATGTTCATCAGGTTTCAGTTGTCATAGCAAACACAATTTCACATAGTAGATAAAAAACGTCTTCTGACAGGCAAATACGACAAAAGCAATGTAATCATCATCCGCAGCAGCAGCGTCAACATCGTCGCGATATGTATCAGTCTGAATCGTAATTCCCCACGGTGTCATCTTATTCTTCGTCCTCAACGTCCTCGAAGGTTGGCTTCTTCTTGATCAAGTCTTGTATGTCCATAGCACGACATGCAATCTTTTCGCCGGCGTCATTGACGTGATGGTTCTCAAAGATATTAGGAACATCTGTGTTATCTTGTACATCAGGAGCAGTGTAAGCATCATCTTGTTGTGCAACTTCATTAAACGAATTCCTCTGCTCAAACCTTTGCAATACTCTCCAGTCATCGCTACGTGCAAATGTGTCTTCCAAGAAAAATATCTGTGTTGCTTGATTTGCCAAAATAAAAGGCTCGTTGGTCTGGTGCGCCGCCTTCACATTGATGGATTTGAAATAATCATCACTATGGGTTTTGCGATCTGGAAAACAGGTTATACCAACGACAACAATGTAACCACACACCGATGATCCTCAAAGCGAGAGATATCTGCAATCGAACAATGTCATTATGTTAGCATACATTTCAGTTGTCTCTTTGTCATCGTATCCGTGCTCATGATGGCACTGTTTTGTGTCTTCCCGCCTTCGTCTCGTGCAAGGGTGTTGTAGCGCACATCTCCAACAACGCAAGATTCATAATGTCTTACCCGAGTATCGGGACCCATTGCTAGTGAGTAAAGGGCATCATCAACTGCGTGCCCATCCTCCGCATCTTCTTAACCTATGGTTAGAAAATAGACAAGCTGATCATCTTATGTACTCAATATATTAAAAAACTGATGATTGCACTTCAAAAGCTTACATGGTTCTTGAACCATTTCGCAAATCCTGCCATAACCAGTTTGTCAATGTTTCTTGGATTTTGCGGCAAGAACTCCTCTTTGTAGATGTTGCACAACATAGTGATCGCGTCAAACATCTAAATATAAAAGAATGTGCTGCAAGTTTAGTAGATTACGATGTATAAGCTGCGATCGCACTTACTTGATATAAGGTAGTATCTCGGGACGGTTATTCAACATATAACAAACCATTTTGTCCAAATCTTTAGGTTTGTCCTCTTGTCGACTCTTCCACAGTAACTTTCGAGCAGAATAATCAAAAACATTGAGCCCGGATTGTCTTCACCCACCTCTTTGCTAAGTGATGAGCTGTTTCAATGTATTTTGAGCAGAATGTCAACACTTCTGTAGCAATGTAGGCCTCTGCAATGGAACCCTCGGGTCTAGCTCTGTTCCTAACATAGCCCTTGAAAGTGCCTAGCCGCCTTTCAATAGGGTACATCTAGCCATCTTGTCTTGGACCTCTAAGTAGTGCCTCATCGGGTAGATGAACAGCCAAATGCAACATCACATCAAAGAAGGTGGAGGATATATCTTCTCAAGGTCGCATAGGATAGTTGGTATCTTGTCTCTAAGGCGCTCCAAAGCATCTATCCCGATATTCCTCTGCAGAGTTCCTCAAGAATTGTCCCAACTCTTGCAATCTCTCAGTATAAGTCGTATGCCCAATCCTCTAAGGATAATAGGTAAAACCCTTTGAAGTAGGGCGTGGCAGTCATGAGTTTTCAACCCTTGTACCTTGTTTCCATCTGCACCGACTCTCCTTTCGGGGTTGGAAGCAAATCCATGTGGGAATCTCACACGTGAAAGGACCTCATGAATTCTTTTCTTTTACCTTGTCCAAGGCGCACACACCGGTGCCATATCCGTGGTTTACCTTCATCTTGCACCGCAAATCCTTTCGATACCTAGGTGTGTCAAATCAATCCTAGATTTTAAGGTATCTTTCGTCTTGCCTTCAATATTAAGAAGTGTGCCGATAATCTTGTCACATATATTTTTCTCGATGTGCATCACATCAAGATTATGCCGCAGATCCAAATCTTTCCAATACTCCAAGTCCCACAAAGTGGACTGCGGGTAAACAATAATCTCTCTTCTACCCTGCCACGCTTCCTTTTCCCGCTACCATTACCAGGATGGTTTCCTGGTGTAATATGCCTAACCTTCTCTAATTCCACTTGCAACTCATCGACGGTGAGCCTCTTTGGCGCATCACGGTTTTCATGCTTTGCATTGAACACATGTCTTCGATATTTCCTAGGATGCGGCTTGTCCTTGGCAAGGAAACGGCGGTGTCCAATGTAACAGATCTTGCTAAGTATTACGTATGATAACGGATTCCTGTCACAGCGAACACATGCATTGTAACCATGTGTCGTTCGCCCTGACATAGTGCCCAAAGCCGGATAATCATGGATGCACCAAATTATAATAGCACACAGAAAGAAATCAGCTGGTGGGCTGCTATATAGGTCTCGAGTGAGAACACCCTTCCATAGCTGTTGAAGTTCCTCCACAAGAGGCTCCATGAACAAATCAAAATCCTTTCCAAGACTTTTTGGACTGGGATGAGCAAGTCCATCATGTAGTTTGATTCTTTGGTGCGTACATTTGGAGGCATGTTGTAAGGATAACAAGCACCGCCACATGCTATATGTGGCGCTCTGGTGGCCAAATGGGTTAAATCCATCCGAAGCTAAGCCAAGTCTAATGTTTCTCGGGTCAAGACAAACTCTTTGTGTTTATCATTGAAGCTTTTCCACTCACTACCATGAGATGGATGGCTCATTACATTCGATCTCTGTACTCTGGTTCCTAGAATGCCACAATACATCCTCTCTTGTTTCACATCATGAAACAACCTCTGCAATCTTGGTGTAATTGGAAAATGTCTCGAGAACATTATGAGGAATCCTCTTCACAAGATCGCCATCTTTCCATCTTGATGATTTGCATTTCGGGCATTCACTTAAGTTGGCATAATCCTTCCTAATGAACACAATTATTCTTACAAACATGGATCATATCATATCCAATTCCAAGCTGCATCGAAGGAAATTCTTCATTTCTTTGTAGGTGTGTGGCAGCTCGAGACGATCTCTGGAAAGGTTCACGGAAAGCAGCCAACATCACATCGAATGATTTGTTGGTCATCCGCTCAGATGTCTTCACCAAGAAAGGTGACCATAGCTGAGAATCTTGACAACTTATTTCACAGGGGTCACAGACAACGTTGCATTGTTCCAACATGCGGGCCCACCGTTTTTCTTCTGCGGTGAAAGTTCACGGAATGCATGAGCATTTAGTAGCATTATTTCAATGTTGGTCAAACTCACTAGCTCCGCCACCACCTCCTCCTCCTCCTCTTCCACACGAGCATCAGGCGAGATCAAGATGGTGATCTGCTGCTTCCACGTAGTCAATAACATTGGCGTTCACAGCTTCACCATGATGAACCCACCTAGTATATGTGACCGACATCCCATACAAGTGTAGATGATTTTGCACAGTTGACTAGGGTCTTGTAACTGAATTCATACAACTGCTACAGGGCGAGCACATCTGATTTGGACCACCGTACTCAGCTCGATAAAGTTCATGAAGTTTTCAACCCCTCGACATATGCAGCGGAGAATCTTGAGCGAAGTTATCAAGTCATGTCCATCATCGTAGACATACAAATTAGTTCTTCTACTAGATATTACAGGAAAAATATATATGCTTTTTTATGAAGTCCAGAAAAAAATATCTAGGTCGATGTCTAAAGCTATGGCAAGATATTTGGACGAGCAGATCTAAGTAACGAAATATATGTAAAGCTAATTCAGCAAACAGATTTGAGTGCCAAATTATGGCAGGCTGTTTCAGCAGTCAATGAGGCCAAGCACACAACCATCAAACTATCGAAGGCCATCGCAGCAACAAAGATCGAGTATAAAACGGTGTAGAGCTATTTCACCTAACAGATTGGCTACTAGACCATGGCAATCTACGTCACAATAAATATATGGCAGGATATTTTAGCAACTAATCGGCCTTGGCATGCCATCTCAGCTAAGCAGATTGAGTGCGAGCAGGGCAAGGAAGCTTCTTAAGCGAGCATATTGACAATAAACTACTTGCCAAACAGTGAGATTAACAGCGTCTATCAGCTAACATTCAGCGCTATACCGACATGAGCGGGCCTCGATCTAGAATCGCGCATCGTGGGAGAAGCTGTCCGCCGTGCGTCTCCACACTAACGTCGCCCGGTGATGGCGGCGCTGAGCGCCGTCGCGCCCCACAATAACGTAGCGGAGGTGGCGGCGCGCTGAGGACGGCGATCTCGAGCGTCTTGTGGGAGCGAGAGGATCGCCAAACCGCGGCGCCTCGGCGTGGCGGGGAGGGCGGCTTTGGCGGAGCGAATGGAGTGGAGGGGGACAGGAGGGAGTGGGGTTTGGGGAATATTATCGGCTAGTTGGCCGAAGGGCGGTTGAATCAGATTTGGGGGGAATTTTTGGGTGTGGGGGGGGGGGAGGATTTTCGCACGGTGGGCGGGGGGAGTTTGGCGCATGGTCGGTTTCTCCAAGTGCAGTCCCACGTGTCAGTGAAGAGGCAAGCCAAAGCGCGTTCCGTTTGCGTGAGCCATGTGCAGGACCGAATGTGTGTGGGGTGCAATGCGACCGCGGCATGAGTGTTGTGAGTGTACCGCCTTTTTTCCTTTTAAACTAGGTGCTTCGCCCCCTCAAAAAAAATTGTTGCTTCGCACGATCCATCGATACTACTACTAGTAATCCGGTAATCCCGACTAAAACGGCGCGACCGGGTCTTTTGCCGCGCGATATGCTGGGAGGTTGGCTTAGTTGGGTTTTTTAGGACGAGTAATGCTACACCTCGTAATCCCGATTCGTAATTAACGTAATGTGAAGCGTGTGAGCTGTTGATTGTAGATTGGGGGAGGAGGGCCCACCACCATGAAAATCAGGGAAGAGAGAGAGAGAGGCAATTCGTTAACCCTTTCGTAGGTTCCGTAGATGTAGAAAGATGTGAAATGCGTGAATGTGTAGTGGACGTACTATTGGAGTGCCTAGGATAATTTGTGTATGTATAGACCCTATGTGTTTATTTTACTTAGCATGTTAGATTTGTCTCGGTTCAATAAAAGCGAGTTGGTGATGATGGTGTGCTGTCATCCTGCAATATAGGCCGTCCGATCTATATCTAACGGATAGGAAGGAAACTATGAAAATTTACCGCACTCCTCTCCACATTTGCAGATAAGGCTTTCCCTCGTTCATCCTTTTCTCCCACAAGATCTTGATCTTCCGTACAACGCATACGAACATCTTACTAGTACTCCTACAATATGTATATTATTGTGAAAGTTCATATACACCGCGAGATTAATGCAAACATGGCAGATTTTCATTACATTTGAACTTTTATAGGACAGAAAAATAAAAGAAACCCGACCCTAAACCTATTCTCTGGCGGCGACCGACGTCCTCCATCTGCGATCTCTATGTGCGGGCGGGGTTCAAGACCCGTGAAGTGAAGGTGCGGTCTCCGGCGAGGAAGAGTAGAACACGGATCTGGACCGACCAGTTGGCACACCATGCCCGCCGCCTCCATGCCCTACTCATCCTCCGAGGAGTCCCGACCTTAAGCGGTGCGGACGTTGGACGGCGGCAAGTAGGACAGCGTGGTGGCGGTGCTCCGTCGTCGGCCGCCAGCGTAACCACCGCTTGTCGCGATCGCGCCGAGATCCGGCTACGCCGCTATTGCGTCGCAAGAGGCGACTTGAGCGAGGGCGGCGACCTCAAGCTTCATCCCCGAAGACAAGCTCTCCCGCAGAGCGTTCGCACTTGCGGTCATGGCGGATGTGGTGCCAGGTAGGAGGACAATGCGCTATGGTGTGGAGGTTAGCTGGGTGTTGCCGCTTTAAGTAGCGCATTCCGGTGAGGCCAAGCGTCCGGGTGCGTCATTAAGTCGCCGGAGTTGGTTCCTCGGACACCGAGCCTCTTAACGACGACATACGAATGGACAACATGAATGCGGGTAGCTGGCGCCGGCTGGGAACGCACCGCACGACGGCGTGATTGACGAGGGTTTTGGTGTGCCAGGGTAGTCAGTTGCGGTCGTGGCAACGTTGGAGATGCCATTTGCTCACATGCGATCCCCACATGTCATTGAAAATGCAAGACGACCTGGCATGGTCTCAGGTCCAGAGGATGCAGTTGGCCGCGCTACACCACTCCGCGGACGCATCGCGGTGCCCCGTGCATCCTCGACGAGTCGGGTGTTGGGGTGTGTTTGGATTGTGGCCAAAGTGTACCTTACCAAAATTTTGGTCATGACCCAAAGATTGGTCTTTGTTTGGATGGTTGCCATTTTTTTTGGCATGCCAATGAACTCTAGCCAACTCTAGTTCATTTTTCTTGCCAATGTCGGCCAAATCATGGGCAACCAATACCTAAACCAAAATTTTGGTCATGACCCAAAGATTGGTCTTTGTTTGGATGGTTGCCATTTCTTTGGCATGCCAATGAATTCTAGCCAACTCTAGTTCATTTTTCTTGCCAATGTCGGCCAAATCATGGGCAACCAATACCTCAACCAAAATTTTGGCTACCCTATGCTTTGATGGGGCAACCTTGGGCACAAACCAAACATACCATTGGTCGTGCCACAGCACTAACGCCACCCCCGGCACACTGAACCGACCGTGTCTAGCGATGATATGAGCGTGTCGCTCACCGCGGTCGCCGTGTCCAGAGGCGGTGCTGGAGCTGCGCCCCGTTGTTGGCCCCAACGACCCACATGAACAGTTGTCGGTGGCGAGGAGGTCGTGGGCTAGCTCCTCCATTCGACTAGTCTGCACTACGTCGTCCCGACGAGTGTGCCCCACATGTCGGTTTCCCTATTTTCCTGGCCATATTCGAGCGTCAGTGCTCCGCGTTGCGCATTAGGCCTTTCACTATGTAGGCCAAGCGAGACAACTTATTGTTTATTTGAGTCATTCAAGTATAATCATGTGGCGTTTGCTTATTTCTCATTCCTCTCCAACCCTGTTCTCCATCGATCATGTTGCCCTCCAGTCAAGTCCATCCTCCCGCATGCCTCATTTGAACATTCCACCGAGTATCATTCGCATGTACCCACCCTAGTCCTCTTTCAATAGATCTCCGGACCCGAGATGAAATCGAGAGGAGCGAGTGAGAACACGTGATACCTAAAGCGGATTCAAAATTTTGAATCGGTGATCATAGCATCCGCAAATCATATATAAAGGGTATTCAATGTTCGTTTGCTTTTGAACATACAATATACTCCCTCCTATCCTTTCTAGTTTACATATAAGTTTTATGTGTAGTCAAAGTATCTCTACTTTGATAAAAAAGGTATCAACATTCAACAACGCCCAATCAATATTGTTAGATTAAATGCGTACTCCTAGATTTGTACTCGAGATGGTTTCCAATTTGACTATTGACAAGATTAATAGTACATGAGATGTATAATGTGAAAATTATATCATTGAAACTCCTTTCACATACGAATTTGACCGTATGCTTTGTGTAAGTTGCATGTCATATATTATTACTCTAACATTTGGTCAAAGTTAGCCTAAAAAAATGCATTAGACCATGTATGCTTTGTGTAAGTTGCATGTCATATATTATTACTCTAACATTTGTATAAGTTGCATGTCATATATTATTACTCTAACATTTGGTCAAAGTAGTATAGTGGAAGTGGATCCTCTGACGTAGGTATCCCTGCCTTACCCTCCCTTTCGATCACTTACTGGCGGACCCAATGCTTGCTAGGCCCCGCATGTCAGTTACTCAATGGGTTCGGCCACGTCAGGGGATCCTCATTCGTAGTATACTCCCTATGTTTTTATTTACTCCGCATAAAATGGAGGGAGTGGTGGTATAATAAATGATGCTTGGCGGGGAGGGAGGGGCGTCGGTTTGCTCTCAATCTGCGGTCCCTGGCGGCAAAACGCAAGACAAGCGCATTCCATTCGGTGAGCAACATGGAGGTCCAGCGTGCGGGCTGCAACACGAACGCGACAAGAGCGATGTCTGATCAAAACCGATTGACCGGTCGTCACGGAACCACTATTCATACGGAACCTTCGCTGCTCGGCCTCGCCAGCCACTGCCCTAAAACCACACCAAATCTCAGCCCATTCCCCACCTTTGATCCCTAGCCCGCATCAAGCGTCCCTAGTTCGCGGAAAGCCATGGTGCGCCGCAAGATCACTTTCTACAAGATGCTGACGCCGGAGTGCCGCGCAGAAATCGCGATGGCGGTCGGCGCCACAAACCTCCGTTCCCAAGCTCGCTTTGCGGCGGGCCAATCCCCGAGTTCTCTAGAGCCAAGCTATGAGGAGGAGGAAGCCGATCCAATGTTCATGGCGGAGGTCGCGGCGCATAAGGCCCCCGATTGGTATGAGACGATGGACGTCGACTTCGTGTCGGCTTCTGAGTCCCCCATGGTGCAGGCGGACCAGCGGTTCAACATGGCGATACTAAAGGAGGACCAGGAGGCAGAGTGTGGCGCCCCCGATTCAATCATACACTAATCATGCACGCAAATGTGTACGATCAAGATCAGGGACTCACGGGAAGATATCACAACACAACTCTAAAACATAAATAAGTCATACAAGCATCATAATACAAGCCAGGGGCCTCGAGGGCTCGAATACAAGTGCTCGATCATAGACGAGTCAGTGGAAGCAACAATATCTGAGTACGGACATATGTTAAACAAGTTTGCCTTAAGAAGGCTAGCACAAACCGGGATCTGAGATCGAAAGAGGCGCGAGCCTCCTGCACAGGATCCTCCTAACTACTCTGGCCGTCGTCGCCGGGCTGCGTAGTAGTAGGCACCTCCAGGTGTAGTAGTCGTCATCGGCGGTGGCGTCGCTCTGGGCTCCGACATCTGGTCGCAGCAATCGGATAGAGATAGGGAAAAAGGGGAACAAGGCAACCGTGAGTACTCATCCAAAGTACTACTTAAGCAAGGAGCTACACTACATATGCATGGGTATATGTGTAAAGGGCCATATCGGTGGACTGAACTTCAGAATGCCAGAATAAGAGGGGGATAGCTAATCCGGTTGAAGACTACGCTTCTGGCAGCCTCCGTCTTGCATCATGTAGAAGAGAGTAGACTGAAGTCCTCCAAGTAGCATCTCCAAGTAGCATCGCATAGCATAATCCTACCCGACGGTCCTCTCCTCGTAGCCCTGTAAGAGAGCGACCACCGAGTTGTATCTGGCATTTGGAAGGGTGTGTTTTATTAAGTATCCGGTTCTAGTTGTCATAAGGTCAAGGCACAACTCCAAGTCGTCCTGTTACCGAAGATCACGGCTATTCGAATAGATTAACTTCCCTGCAGGGGTGCACCACATAACCCAACACGCTTGATCCCATTTGGCCGGACACACTTTCCTGGGTCATGCCCGGCCGCGGAAGATCAACATTGTTGGGGAACGTAGTAATTTCAAAAAATTTCCTACGATCACGCAAGACCATGGTGATGCATAGCAACGAGATGAGAGTGTTGTCTACGTACCCTCGTAGACCAGCAACGGAAGTGTTGGCGCAGCGTAGAGGAAGTAGTCGTACTTCTTCCCGATCCAACCGATCCAAGTACCGAGCGTCACGGCACCTCCGAGTTCTGCACACGTTCAGCTCGATGGCGTCCCTCGAACTCCGATCCAGCCGAGTGTTGAGGAGAGTTTAAATCGACCTGACGGCGTGGTGGCGATGATGATGTTCCACCGCGCGGGGCTTCGCCTAAGCTCATAGCGGTATATTCGAGGTGTAGTTTGGTGGAAGGGGCACCGCTGCACGGCTGAGGAACGATCTCAATGATCAACTTGTGTGTCATGGGGTGCCCTCTGCCTTTGATATAAAGGAGGGAAGGGAGGGGCTGGCCGGCCAGGAGGGAGGCGCCAGGTGTCCTACTCCTACTAGGGTAGGATTCCCCCAAATCCTAGTCCAACTAGGGTTTGACCAAGGGAAAGGGAGAGAGGCGCCACCCCTTCTCCTAATCCTAATAGGACTAGGGAAGGGGAAGGCTGCGACCAGCAATATGGCCCCTTTTCTCTTTCCCACTAAGGCCCATCAAGGCCCATTGACCCCCGGGGTTCCGGTAACCCCGGTACTCGGTAAAATTCCCAATTTCACCCGGAGTGATTCCGAGTCAAACATAGGCTTCCAATATATCAATCTTTATGTCTCGACCATTTGAGACTCCTCGTCATGTCCGTGATCTCATCCGGGACTCGAACAACCTTGGTACATCAACATCATAAAACTCATAATAACATCGCCATCGAAGCGTTAAGCGTGCGGACCCTACGGGTTCGAGAACTATGTAGACATGACCGAGACACCTCTCGGTCAATAACCAATAAGCGGGACCTGGATGCCCATATTGGTTCCTACATATTCTCTGAAGATCTTTATCGGTCGGACCGCATAACAACATCGTTGTTCCTTTGTCATCGGTATGTTACTTGCCCGAGATTTGATCGTCGGTATCAATACCTAGTTCAATCTCAATTCTTGGCAAGTCTCTTTTCTCGTTCCGTAATACATCATCTCACAACTAACACATTTAGTTGCAATGCTTGCAAGGCTTATGTGATGTGCATTACCGAGAGGGCCCAGAGATACCTCTCCGAGCAATCGGAGTGACAAATCCTAATCTCAAATATGCCAACCCAACATGTACCTTCGAGACACACGTAATGTACCTTTATAATCACCCAGTTATGTTGTGACGTTTGGTAGCACCCAAAGTGTTCCTCGGGCAAGCGGAGTTGCATAATCTCATAGTTATAGGAACATGTATAAGTCATGAAGAAAAGCACTAGCAACAAACTATACGATCAAAAGCTATGCTAATGGAATGGGTCATGTCAATCAGATCATTCAACCAATGATGTGATCCCGTTAATCAAATAACAACTCCTTGTTCATGGTTAGGAAACATAACCATCTTTGATTAACGAGCTAGTCAAGTAGAGGCATACTAGTGACACTCTGTAGGTTTATGTATTCACACATGTATTATGTTTCGGTTAATACAATTCTAGCATGAATAATAAACATTTATCATGATATAAGGAAATAAATAATAACTTTATTATTGCCTCTAGGGCATATTTCCTTGATCTCCCACTTGCACTAGAGTCAATAATCTAGATTACACAAGAATGATTCTAACACCCATGGAGTCTTGGTGCTGATCATGTTTTGCTCGTGGAAGAGGCTTAGTCAGCGGTCGCAACATTCAGATCCGTATGTATCTTGCATATCTCTATGTCTCCCACCGACCAAATCCGGATGGAGTTGAAGCGTCTTTTGATGTGCTTGGTTCTCTTGTGAAATCTGGATTCCTTTGCCAAGGCAATTGCACGATATTGTCACAAAAGATTTTCATTGGACCCGATACACTAGGTACAACACCTAGATCGGTTATGAACTCCTTCATCCGCACTCCTTCATTAGCTGCTTCCGAAGCAGCTATGTACTCAACTTCACATGTAGATCCCGAGCGGCGCTTTGTTTGGAACTGCACCAACCGACAGCTCCACCGTTTAATGTAAATCGTATCCGGTTTGCGATTTAGAATCGTCCGGATCGTTGTCAAAGCTTGCGTCGGCGTAACCGTTCTGACGAGCTCTTTGTCACCGCCATAAATGAGAAACATATCCTTAGTTCTTCTCAAGTACTTAAGGATGTTCTTGACCGCTGTCGATGATCCACTCTGGATTACTTTGGTACTGCTGCTAAACTTACAACAAAGGCACACATCAGGTCAGTACACAGCATTGCATACATGATAGAGCCTATGGCTGAAGCATAGGAACATCTTTCATTTTCTCTCTATCTTCTGCGGTGGTCGGGCATTGAGTCTTACTCAACTTCACACCTTGTAATACCGGCAAGAACCCTTTCTTTGCACGATCCATTTGAACTTTTCAAAACTTTATCAAGGTATGTGCTTTGTGAAAGTCCTATTAAGCGTCTTGATCTATCTCTATAGATCTTAATGCCCAATATGTAAGCAGCTTCACCGAGGTCTTTCATCGAAAACTCTTATTCAAGTATCCCTTTATGCTATCCAGAAATTCTATATCATTTCCGATCAATAATATGTCATCCACATATAATATCGAAATGCTCTGAGCTCCCACTCACTTTCTTGTAAATACAAGGCTTCTCCAAAAGTCTCATATAAAACCAAATGCTTTGATCACACTATCAAAACGTTTATTCCAACTCCGAGAGGCATGCACCAGTCCATAAATGGATCGCTGGAGCTTGCACACTTTGTTAGCTCCTTTGGATCGACAAAACCTTCGGTTGCATCATATACAACTCTTCTTCCGTAAATCCATTCAGAATGCAGTTTTGACATCCATTTGCCAAATTTCATAATCATAAAATCGGCAATTGCTAACATGATTCGGACGGACTTAAGCATCGCTTCGGGTGAGAAGGTCTCATCGTAGTCAATCCCTTGAACTTGTCGAAAACCTTTTGCAACAAGTCGAGCTTTATAGACGATAACATTACCATCGTCGTCGCCTTCTTCTTGAAGATCCATTTATTCTCAATTGCTTGCCGATCATCGGGCAAGTCAACCAAAGTCCACACTTTGTTCTCATACATGGATCCCATCTCAGATTTCATGGCCTCAAGCCATTTTGTGGAATCTGGGCTCACCATCGCTTCTTCATAGTTCGTAGGTTCATCATGTTCCATAACATGACTTCCAAAATAGGATTACCGTACCACTCAGTGCGGATCTTGCTCTGGTTGATCTCTGAAGTTCTGAGAAACTTGATCTGAAGTTTCATGATCATCATCATTAGCTTCCTCCTATTTGGTGTAGGTGTCACGAAACTGTTTTACGTGATGTACTACTTCTCAATAAGGGAGTAGATACAGATTATCTCATCAAGTTCTACTTTCCTCCCACTCACTTCTTTCGTGAGAAACTCTTTCTCCAAAAAGTTTCGAATTTAGCAACAAAAATCTTGCCTTCGGATCTGTGATAGAAGGTGTACCCAACTGTCTCCTTTGGGTATCCTATGAAGACACATTTCTCCGATTTGGGTTCGAGCTTATCAGGTTGAAGCTTTTCACATAAGCATCGCAGCCCCAAACTTTCAAAAGCGACAACTTTGGTTTCTTGCCAAACCACAGTTCATAAGGCGTCGTCTCAGCAGTTTAGATGGTGCCCTATTTAAAGTGAATGTAGCCGTCTCTAAAGCATAACCCCAAAGCGATAGCGGTAAATCAAGAAGAGACATCATAGATCGCACCATATCTAATAAAGTACGATTCTGACGTTCGGACACACCATTACGTTGTGGTGTTCGGTGGCGTAAGTTGCGAAACTATTCCGCATTGTTTCAAATGTAGGCCAAACTCGTAACTCAAATATTCTCCTCCACGATCAGATCGTAGAAACTTTATTTTCTTGTTACGATGATTTTCCACTTCACTCTGAAATTCTTTGAACTTTTCAAATGTTTCAGACTTGTGTTTCATTAAGTAGATATACCCATATCTGCTCAAATCATCGTGAAGGTGAGAAAATAACGATATCCGCCACGAGCCTCAACATTCATTGGACCACATACATCGGTATGTATGATTTCCAATAAATCTGTTGCTCTCTCCATAGTTCCGAGAACGGTGTTTTAGTCATCTTGCCCATAAGGCACGGTTCGCAAGTGCCAAGTGATTCATAATCAAGTGACTCCAAAAGTCCATCGGTATGGAGTTTCTTCATGCGCTTTACACCGATATGACCTAAACGGCGATGCCACAAATAAGTTGCACCATCATTATCAACTCTGCATCTTTTGGTTTCAACATTATGAATATGTGTATCACTACTATCAAGATTAAGTAAAACAAACCATTCTTCAATGGTGCATGACCATAAAAGATATTATTCATATAAATAGAACAACCATTATTCTCGATTTAAATGAATAACCGTCTCGCATCAAACAAGATCCAGATATAATGTTCATGCTCAACGCTGGTACTAAATAACAATTATTTAGGTCTAATACTAATCCGAAGGTAGATGTAGAGGTAGCGTGCCGATCGCGATCACATCGACTTTGGAACCATTTCCCACGCGCATTGTCACCTCGTCCTTAGCCAATCTTCGCAATCCGTAGCCCTGTTTGAGTTGCAAATATTAGCAATGTAACCAGATCAAATACCAGTGCTCTGCGGTATTAGTAAGGTACACATCAATAACATGTATATCATATATACCTTTGTTAACCTTGCCATCCTTCTTATCCGCCAAATACTTGGGGCAGTTCCGCTTCGAGGACCAGCCTGCTTGCAATAGAAGCACTCGGTTTCGAGCTTAGGACCAGACTTGGGTTTCTTCTCTTGATCAACAACTTGCTTGCCGCTCTTTTGAAGTTTCCTTTTCTTTCCTTTGCCCTTTTCTTGAAACTAGTGGTTTTGTTAACCATCAACACTTGATGCTCCTTTTGATTTCTACCTCCATGACTTTCAAATCGCGAAGAGCTCGGGCATTGTTTTGGTCATCCTTGCATATTATAGTTCATCACGAAGCTCTTGTAGCTTGGTGGCGATGATTGGAGAATTACATCAATGACGCAATCATCCGGAAGATTAACTCCCAGTTGAATCAAGTGATTGTTATATCCGGACATTACGAGTATATGCTCCTTGACGAACCGTTCTCCTCCATCTTACAGCTATAGAACTTATTGGAGACTTCATATCTCTCAATCCGGGCATTCGCTTGGAATATTAACTTCAACTCTGGAACATCTCATATGCTCCATGGTGTTCAAAACGACGTTGAAGTCCCGGTTCTAAGCCGTAAAGCATGGCACATCGAACTATAGAGTAGTCATCGCTTTGCTTTGCGGACGTTCACAACTTCGGCGCAGCCCTTACACCAGGCCCGGCACCTAACGGTGCTTCCAGGGCGTAATTCTTCCGTGCAGCAATAAGGATAATCCTCAAATTACGGACCCGATCCGTGTAATTGCTGCCATCATCTTTCAACTTTGCTTTCTCAAGGAACGCATTAAAATTCAACGGAACAACAAACGAGCCATCTATCTACACATCATAGACAAGCAAGATACTATCGGTACTAAGTTCATGATAAATTTAAGTTCAATTAATCATATTACTTAAGAACTCCCACTTAGAAAAATATCCTCCAATTCTCTAAGTGATTGCGTGATCCATATCAACTACACCATGACCGATCATCACGTGTGATGGAGTAGTTTCAATGGTGAACATCAATATGTTGATCATATCTACTATATGATTCACGCTCGACCTTCGGTCTCCGTGTTCCGAGGTCATATCTTATATGCATAGCTCGTCAAGTATAACCTGAGTATTCGCGTGTGCAACTGTTTTGCACCGTTGTATTTGAGCGTAGAGCCTATCACACCGATCATCACGTGGTGTCTCAAAGACGAAGAACTTTCGCAGCGGTGCATACTCGGGAGAACACTTCTTGATAATTTAGTAAGGGATCATCTTATAATGCTACCGTCAATCAAAGCAAGATAAGATGCATAAAGGATTAACATCACATGCAATCAATATAAGTGATATGATATGGCCATCATCATCTTGTGCTTGTGATCTCCATCTCAAAGCACCGTCATGATCACCATCGCCACCGGCGCGACACCTTGATCTCCATCGTAGCATCGTTGTCGTCTCGCCAACTATTGCTTCTCGACTATCGCTACTCCTTAGTGATAAAGTAAAGCAATTACATGGCGTTGCATCTCATACAATAAGCGACAACCATATGGCTCTGCCATTGCCGATAACTCGGTTACAAAACATGATCATCTCATACAATAAAATATAGCATCACGTCTTGACCATATCACATCACAACATGCCCTGCAAAAACAAGTTAGGCGTCCTCTACTTTGTTGTTGCAAGTTTTACGTGGCTGCTACGGGCTGAGCAAGAACCGTTCTTACCTCGCATCAAAACCACAACGATACTTCGTCAAATAGACTCCGTTTAACCTTCTCAAGGACCGGCGTAGCCTTTTCAGTTCAACTAAAGTGAGAGAGACAGACACCCGCCACCACCTTTAAGCAACGAGTGCTCACAGCGGTGAAACCAGTCTCGCGTAAGCGTCTGGCGTAATGTCGGTCCGGGCCGCTTCATCTCACAATACCGCTGAACCAAAGTATGACATGCTTGGTAGGTAGTATGACTTGTATCGCCCACAACTCACTTGTGTTCTACTCGTGCATATGACATCAACGCATAAAACCAGGCTCGATACCCTTTGTTGGGGAGCGTAGTAATTTCAAAATTTTCCTACGATCACGCAAGACCATGGTGATGCATAGCAACGAGATGAGAGTGTTGTCTCGTACCCTCGTGAGACCAGCAGCGGAAGTGTTGGCGCAGCGTAGAGGAAGTAGTCGTACTTCTTCCCGATCCAACCGATCCAAGTACCGAGCGTCGGCACCTCCGAGTTCTGCACACGTTCAGCTCGATGGCGTCCCTCGAACTCCGATCCAGCCGAGTGTTGAGGAGAGTTTCGTCGACCTGACGACGTGGTGGCGATGATGATGTTCCACCGGCGCAGGGCTTCGCCTAAGCTCATAGCGGTATATTCGAGGTGTAGTTTGGTGGAAGGGGCACCGCACACGCAGCTGAGGAGCGATCTCAATGATCAACTTGTGTGTCATGGGGTGCCCTCTGCCCTGTATATAAAGGAGGGAAGGGAGGGGCTGGCCGGCCAGAGGGAGGCGCGCCAGGGTGTCCTACTCCTACTAGGAGTAGGATTCCCCCAAATCCTAGTCCAACTAGGGTTTGACCAAGGGAAAGGGAGAGAGGCGCCACCCCTCTCCTAATCCTAATAGGACTAGGGAAGGGGAAGGCTGCGCCAGCAATATGGCCCCTTTTCTTTCCCACTAAGGCCCATCAAGGCCCATTGACCCCGGGGTTCCGTAACCCGGTACTCGGTAAAATTCCCAATTTCACCCGAGTGATTCCGAGTCAAACATAGGCTTCAATATATCAATCTTTATGTCTCGACCATTTGAGACTCCTCGTCATGTCCGTGATCTCATCCGGACTCGAACAACCTTCGTACATCAACATCATAAAACTCATAATAACTCGCCATCGAAGCGTTAAGCGTGCGGACCCTACGGGTTCGAGAACTATGTAGACATGACCGAGACACCTCTCGGTCAATAACCAATAGCGGGACCTGGATGCCCATATTGGTTCCTACATATTCTACGAAGATCTTTATCGGTCGACCGCATAACAACATCGTTGTTCCTTTGTCATCGGTATGTTACTTGCCCGAGATTTGATCGTCGGTATCAATACCTAGTTCAATCTCACATTCTTGGCAAGTCTCTTTTCTCGTTCCGTAATACATCATCTCACAACTAACACATTTAGTTGCAATGCTTGCAAGGCTTATGTGATGTGCATTACCGAGAGGGCCCAGAGATACCTCTCCGACAATCGGAGTGACAAATCCTAATCTCGAAATATGCCAACCCAACATGTACCTTCGAGACACACTGTAATGTACCTTTATAATCACCCGATTCGTTGTGACGTTTGGTAGCACCAAAAGTGTTCCTCGGGCAAGCGGGAGTTGCATAATCTCATAGTTATAGGAACATGTATAAGTCATGAAGAAAAGCACTAGCAACAAACTATACGATCAAAAGCTATGCTAATGGAATGGGTCATGTCAATCAGATCATTCAACCAATGATGTGATCCCGTTAATCAAATAACAACTCCTTGTTCATGGTTAGGAAACATAACCATCTTTGATTAACGAGCTAGTCAAGTAGAGGCATACTAGTGACACTCTGTAGGTTTATGTATTCACACATGTATTATGTTTCCGGTTAATACAATTCTAGCATGAATAATAAACATTTATCATGATATAAGGAAATAAATAATAACTTTATTATTGCCTCTAGGGCATATTTCCTTCAAACATGTCGCAGCCCCACCTAGACATAACAGAGAGTCAGCACGCGGTCTAAACCTAAGCGCATGGGGGTGCAGGCCCATCGCCTTAGCACACCAAGCGTTATGAGGGCGGCCGAAGCGCAGACCTAGCCTAGCGAGCGTTCCAGTCAATTCGGTAGCGCAGCGCTCGATTCGACGTCACGAAATGCTTGGTGATACCACGACGCCGAGTGCCCATAACTGCTCCCGTGTGGTTGGTTAGTGCGTATAGGCCAAGAGCGACTCGGATCAAATACCAAGACCTCGTTAAGCGTGTTAAGTATCATGACGCGCCGACTAGGGCCAGCCCACCTCTCTCCTAGGTGGTCTCAACCTGCCTGTCGCTCCGCCTCAAGGTAACAGATTGGGGGCCGTCGGGAACCCAGGCCCACCTCTACCGGGATGGAGCCACCGTCCTTTCAACCCCATCTCCTAACAATATCACGAGTAATGTAATAGTGTAAAGTATATAGTATATGCCCGTGATCACCTCCCAAGTGATCACAGCCCAAAGAGTATAGCATGGCGGACGGACAAGAGTTTAGGGTCACTGATGGAACACTAGCATCCTATACTAAGCGATAGGATAGCGGTAAAAGGTAACAACAATAGTAGCAAGGACAAAGCTATGCAAAGCGGTATAGGATTAACGAAAGCGATAACATGCTACACTACTCTAATGCAAGCGGTATAGAGAAGAGTAGGCGATATCCGGTGATCAAGGGGGCTTGCCTGTTGCTCGAGACAAGAAGGAGGGGTCGTCGGGGACGTAGTCGACCACATGGGCATCAACATCGTCACGGGGTCTACCGAAGAGAAGAGGGGGGAGAAACAGTAAATACATAGCAAGCAAGTGCATAACAGGATAACAGGCAGAGCTAGACGTGTTCCAATGCGGTATGAGGTGATACCGGTGAAGGGGGAAAACATCCGGGAAAGTATTCCCGGTGTTCCGTGTTTTCGGGCAGAGGAGCCGGAGGGGGAAAGTTGCGGGTTCGATAGGTTAGGGATGTGTGGCGGACGAACGGGCTGCGTATCCGGATTCGTCTCGTCGTTCTAAGCAACTTTCATGTTGAAAATAATTTAATCCGAGTTACGGATTAAAAGATATGATTTTCTAAAGATTTACTAATTTCGGAATTTAATTAATTATTTAAATTAATTGAAAAATGGATTAATGACATCAAGCATGATGTCATGTCGATGTCGTGATCAACAGAGATGACCGGTCAACCGGACTTGTGGGTCCCTTTGTCATAGGTCATTAACTAACCTAACAGATTAATTAACTAAACTAAGTGATTAGGTTAATTAACTAGTTTTAATTAAGTTAATTAGTTCACTAATTAATTAACTAATTAATTTTACTATTATTGTTTTAATTCGTTTTTGTTTTTACTGGGGCCGGGCCCGGCGATCGATGGCCGAGGCCTAGCGGGTGTCTTGAGCGGCGGGTGTGGGCGCCGAGGCGAGGCCGTAGCCCGCCTGGCTCTTGGGCGAGGCCGTGGCCATCCGGTCGCGGGGGTCGCCAACGTGGGGCCGAAGGCGAGGCCAAGGGTGGCCAGCAGCGGCGGTGAGGAAGGTAGCAGCGGGGGAAGGCGTAGCGCGAGGGGCGCGTGGGAGGGAGCGCGTGTAGCGTGGACCGAGGCGACCAGGGAGGCTCGCCGGAGTGCGGTAGGATGGCTCGATGGCAGGTGCAGGGGTAGGACCGGCGCGTGCGGGAGGGCAATCCCGACGAGCGCGGGTGCTAGGCGGCAGGGGAGTGAGCAACGGCCGGAGGGCGTGGTCGCACTTGTGCGGGTGGACACGGGGTCACGGGCTGCAGGATGAGGAGCGATGAGCATGCGAGCGGGGCCCATGTCAACGCATGGCGATGAGGGGAGCAGGGCGGAGGTGAAGGAAATATGCCCTAGAGGCAATAATAAAGTTATTATTTATTTCCTTATATCATGATAAATGTTTATTATTCATGCTAGAATTGTATTAACCGGAAACATAATACATGTGTGAATACATAGACAAACAGATAGTCACTAGTATGCCTCTACTAGACTAGCTCATTAATCGAAGATGGTTATGTTTCCTAACCATAGACATGTGTTGTCATTTGATTAATGGGATCACATCATTAGGAGAATGATGTGATTGACATGACCCATTTCGTTAGCTTAGCACTTGATCGTTTAGTATGTTGCTTATGCTTTCTTCATGACTTATACAAAGTTCCCGCAA
Source organism: Aegilops longissima (assembly GCA_021605205.1). Classification (NCBI taxonomy): domain Eukaryota; kingdom Viridiplantae; phylum Streptophyta; class Magnoliopsida; order Poales; family Poaceae; genus Aegilops; species Aegilops longissima. Next base: position 536,810,749 of record CM038677.1, on the reverse strand, counting down.
CTATGAGATTATGCAACTCCGTTTACGGAGGAACACTTTGTGTGCTACCAAACGTCACAACGTAAATGGGTGATTATAAAGGTACTCTACAGGTGTCTCCAAAAGTATATGTTGAGTTGGCATGAATCGAGATTAGGTTTTGTCACTCCGATTGCCTGGAGAGGTATCTCTGGCCTTCTCGGTAATACACATCACATAAGCCTTGCAAGCATTGCAACTAATGAGTTAGTTGTGAGATGATGTATTACGGAACGAGTAAAGAGACTTCTTGTAACGAGATTGAACTAGGTATTGGATACCGACGATCGAATCTCGGGTAAGTAACATACCGATGACAAAGGGAACAACGATATTGTTATGCGGTTTGACCGATAAAGATCTTCAGAGAATATGTAGGAGCCAATATGGGCATCCAGGTTCCGCTATTGGTTATTGACCAAGAATAGTTCTAGGTCATGTCTACATAGTTCCCGAACCCGTAGGGTCCGCACGCTTAAGGTTTCGATGACAGCTTATATTATGAGTTTATGAGTTTTGATGTACGAAGGAGTTCGAGTCCCGGATGAGATCGGGGACATGACGAGGAGTCTCGAAATGGTCGAGACGTAAAGATCGATATATTGGACGACTATATTCGAGTTCGGAAGGTTCGAATGATTCGGTATTTTTCGAGTCTTGGAGAGTTACGGAATTCGCCGGGAGAAGTATTGGGCCTTATTGGGCCTGCGGGAAAGAGAGAGGGCTGCCTAGGGCAGGCCGCGCGCCCAAGGCCTAGTCCGAATTGGACTAGGGGAGGGCCGCACCCCTTCCTCCCTTCCCTTCCTTCTCTCCTACTCCTACTAGGAAAGGAGGAGTCCTACTCCGGTGGGAGTAGGACTCCCCCTAATCGCGCCTCCTCCCTTGGCCGCCACCTCCTCCTTGCTCCTTTATATCACAGGGGCGGGGGGCACCCCATGACACACAAGTTGATCTACGGATCGTTCCTTAGCCGTGTCGGGTGCCCCTTCCACCATATTCCACTTCGTCATATCGTCATGAGCTTAGGCGAAGCCCTCGCGCCGGTGAAGTCATATCGTCGCGGAGCTTAGGCGAAGCCCTGCGTCGGTGGAGCATCATCATCGTCCTGCACGTCGTCTTGTGGAACTCATCCCGACACTTTGCTGGATCGGAGTCCGGGATCGTCATCGAGCTGAGCGTGTGCGAGAACTCGGAGGTGCCGTGTCGTTCGGTGCTTGGATCGGTCGGATCGTGAAGACGTCTGACTACATCAACAGCGTTGTTATAACGCTTCCGCTTCGGTCTCACGAGGCGTGGGCGGACACTCTCCCCTCTCGTTGCTATGCCATCACCATGGTCTTGCGTGTACGTAGGAAATTTTTTGAAATTACTACGTTCCCCAACAGGAGGGCGCCCGAGGCGCGACCCGGTGCTGCGAGTGCGGTGACATGGCCGGGAAGAGAGGAGAGGCGGGAGTCGCTCACGGGGGCCGTAGGGTTCGAGGCAGCAGGGCTCGGGGAGGAGGACGGGTACGACGCGTCGCAGGGGAGGCAGTCCGGTGGGGAGGTGGAAGCAGGCCGACGAGGAGGAGCTCCGGCGATGGACGGCGTCGGGCGGCGGTTCGGTGATGGAGATGTCGAAGACGATGGCGTCAGGTGAGGTGGTCCCGGGCAACGGCGAGCGCTGGGCGTCGGGCACGCAGTCATGAGCGCGTCGGGTCTTGGGACGGCGCTGGTATGCAGATGGGGTGGTCCGCGACGGCGGTGGGCAGGCGTCGCGAGAGAGAGCGGTTTCATCCCGATCCAGATCGGATCGAGGGAGGGGGAGGAGAGTGAGTGGGGGATATTTTGAAGTCTGGGAGTGTCGGTGGGGTTTTCCCAGTGGGGGATATGGAGGAGGCGTGGGGCGCCCGGTTTGGGCCGGCCTGATTGGCCCCGAGGCCATCTGGGCCGTGGCCCAGCGGGGAGGGGGGGGGGTTCTCTTTTATCCTTTTTTTATTTGTTTTACATTTTTGTTTTTGTATTTTCTTTTATTTATTTATTTTCCTTTCTGTTTAATTCATTTTAAGTATTTAGGTCTTTTATAAAAGCATGGATCCCACACCATAAATTCCTAGGCATTTATTTGCACATCCCAAACATTTTTATTTTAAATTTTTGTAAAACTTTTATTTTTGACATGATTTTGAATTTGAATTCGAACCGGTTTCGAACTAACGCGGGATTAGCAACAGTAATAGAGGTGACGTGGCATCATTAGCAGAGGTTCACTGTAGCTTAAATATCCGGGCGTCACACAGAGGCTTAACTCCACGCGGAGCGCGCGCATGCCGCTGCCATCGAGGCTCTCCTGCAGGCGGAACCAGATGTCGTGGTTGTGAACTGGGCAGCGAAGGCTCAACTTGAGGCGGAGCGCGCGGATGCCGCTGCCATCGAGGCCCTCCTGCAGGCGGATCCGGACGGCAGAGGCTCGACTCGACGCAGAGCGCGCGGATGCCGCTCTCATCGACGCCCTCCTGCAGGCGGAACCGGACGTCCTGGACTTGAACCGGGCGGCGGAGGCTCGACTGGACGCGGAGCGCGCGGATGCCGCTGCCATCGAGGCCCTCCTGCAGGCGGAACCGGACGTCCTCGACTTGAACCGGGCTGTGCTCTCGTCCGTGCAGAGCGCTCGCATGCTCCGCTTGAACGAGTAGCTGGAGGCCGAGGACAACCACGGTGCGGAGACACACGTCGGCAATGACGGCTGGTTCGCGCCGGCAGCCAAAGACGACGAGGCCGTCTCTTTCCGCGAGCAGTGATAGTTTTTCTTTATGTTGTTGTTTTTATGGATCTTTTGCTGTGTAAAAACATATATTTGTTATGCAAGTCGCCTAACTTGGGCCAGTCTACCATTTCAGGTGGTTGGATGAATATCCTACATCTCCTAACCCTTCTTTCCTTCTTCCTCACCTCTTCTTCCTCCCCAACAGACCACCGCACGGGCCGTACGGATACTCCCCAACATGCGGTTGGATAAAATACTCTATGAACGAAAATTATGTGTCAGCAATAGGATGGCTGAGTTTGGTTTGTTCACATGCGACAACACGTGTCAGTGAGGGTGCGTTCCCTTGGTTGGGTTTGCGGCGTGCAGGAGCGACTGTGTGAGGGTGTGGTGCGACCGCGTCGTGCAGGAGCGACCGTGTGAGGGTGCGGTGCGACCACGACAGCCGTGCGCAAGTGTACCTCCTTCTCATTTTGAAAACATTAGGCAAGCTTGGCAAAAATGTGTGGTGAAGTTTGGCAATGCAAGGCCTAGACCCAAACAGGATAAGTACGTACGTACTAGGAGTACTAGTGTTAAAAAAGAAAGGCAGGGTTTTCCTTCGCGGGATTTAATCGATACAAATCCTCGTTTCACGTGTCAATTAATGCTTATTTTTTTCTCCAAAGACCAAAGAGCTAACCATCTCACTCCTCATCGCTTGATTAATGTAGTGCCATGCAAACCAACCTTCTCACTTCCGCATGCATGCAGGGGATATTAATGTCCTTGGTTGCTAACCCCATCAATTTTGCCTCGACTAGTGTTAGTGGCCCTTTGCAAATTGTAATTTTGATATACTGGCCTTGTGTAAAAAAAATGGAGGTAGTAACTATATTTGACTTCCTTCCCCATTGCGGTGACGTCGATGGTATCTTTTTTTGGTGGTTTGGCGAAGTGCGTTCGACGGAGAACACCATTTAGGGAGACCACGGTAAGTCGTTTGCAAGTGCCGCCTGCAAGCCGAGACAACTGCCTTATTTGCATCCAGGAAGTCCTTTACTAGTACTACTAGGAGTACTAGTGCGGTGAGATGGTTTCTCGAAGAAGACGATGGAGAAGCGGAGTCAGCGAAGAGTGAAATGATGGTTGCTTCGTCTGTGCATTTGTGATTTGACGCCTCACTCCTTTGTGATTTGTGATAGAAGGGACAGGGGAGTAGACTCTGTGCTCTATACTGTACTACATGCGTCCAAGCATGGGAGAAAGAGGAGAGATGTTGCATTTTTCTATTCCTTCAATCAATCAATCAGGGAGCTCCAGTTCCATCTTTTTGGCTTTGGCAACACCGTCCACAATGGTTCCCACGATGCCAAAAGCTATTTTCACATTTGGCTACACATTGTGGATGCCCTTAACCGTACCACTTGGTTTTGCTCCTGTGTGCTATCTATACAAATCTCAATTATATTGATCTAAAAAACTATAGAATCAAGATTAGTAAAAAGGAGGTGATTTTGCTGCGCGGATGGCGGGGGAGGTTTCTTATATGAGCAATGCTACATCCACGTAATGGTTTACGTAAAGTTATGAACTGATGTGATGTGGGACTATTTGATTGGATTAAAGGAGAGGATTAGGCCCACCCCACCTGAAAATCAGGGGGGCATATATAGATTAGATGGGAAGTATACGTAGCAGCTATGTAGCCCTTTGTAAGTCTAGGATTAGGCTTCTTATTTTCGGAGGACGTTGTCCTGGCGGTTTGCTAACATGCGGTCCCACGTGTCAGTGCTTTACCAAGCCGATCCATGTCCCACATGAGGCAGAACAACGGCAGAAGCAACACGTGGTTAAGTTGAAGAAGATGAGGGAGAAGCGGATTCAGCAGCGAGTGAAATGATGGTTGCTTCGTCCCCCCAACTTAACAGCGGGAAAGTCTCAGCTTTGTGATTTGACGCCTCATTGCTCATTACTACGCCGGCGCCATGACTGGGGTGCTTCACCCCGGCTGCTCTGCACTGTATTCCAGTATGGCATGTGGACCTGGTAGCTTGATGTCCCACATGTCGGCGAAAGGACTAGAAGATTTATGAAAGCGGCGCCCACTCTTCTGACGGAGGAGTAGACGAACGACGCCCAATGGCTGTCACTTGTATCTTGTATAGTACTATAGTTTTGCTGTTTCGCATGATCCATCGATACAAACCCGATTAAACAGGAAAGAGCGGGATTTTTCCCGCGCGGTAGATGATACTGGCCATACATTTCAAAGGCAATTTTAATGTATGCAAACTGAATAATTATAAGTAACAATATGATATCTAGTAAAACTAAAAACACATATGATTTATTGTGTTAGTGTAGTAGTAGTGCTGTATTGCATAGTTGTTAGATGTAACATGCGAGAAAGTGTAGAGATGTAGTTTTGGAGAGAAAAGCGTAATACGGTCACCGAACTTCAGAATAAGCTGATTACGATCACTATATACGTTTTGCGGTGATTATACGGTCACTTTCTCACAGTTCAGCATCGGATTGCACTCTGTTGACCGCCCAAATAGTCTCCGTGGCACCATGTTGACTAGTTAAATTGACCATGTTCCTTGTGGGTCCCACCTGTCAGTTTGCATAGGCAAAAGGTCAGATAAACACAAATTTACGCGGGCGCGACAAGGCTCCAACCCGTGCGCAGGAATCACCTGGTTATGTATGTGTGCATCGGGGCTGATGTGTGCGCATGCGTGTAGGTTGAGCACTTGGCGTGAGAGTGTGTGTTGGTCGTGTGGTGTACTGGTGTGTGCATGCATGCGTGCGTGTGTGCGTGTGAGTGTTGCGTGCGTGCGTGTGAGTGTTGCGTGCGTGCGTGGCTGCGTGTGTACGTGTGAGTGTTGCGTGCGTGCGTGGGTGCATGTGTTTGTGTGAGTGTTGAGTGGATGCAGTTTATGTGCGTGCGTGCGTGTGTGTATAATCACCACACCAGCTCCTGTGTGTTAAAACAGACGGCTCAGCATACCAATACAATGCCACCTTGTCCGCTGTGCCCGTGGTCATGACTTCGAACCACCGTCCAAATATTTTTTTGTCGTTTGTTTTCATTCTTACTAGCAAGATGCCGGTCGTTGCACGTAACATCAAGATGCATTTGTATGACTTGTTTATATTGTGAGAGAAAAGGATGAACGAGGGAAGGCCTTATTTGCAAATGTGGAGAGGTGTGTGGGTACCTTTTTGCAAAATTACCATAGTTTCTTTCCTATCCGTCAGATATAAATCGGACGGCCTATATTGCAGGATGGCAGGCACACCATCATCACCAACTCTGTTTTTTATAAGAGTGTATTTTATGTATTTTATTAGAGTGTAGATGTAGAGTAGATACAAGTCGATAGGTGGGCACGATGGCAGTGAGATAATGTGATGCAACACTAGAGGTGCCACGTGGAGCGTTTAACTGGTCAACTAGTCATGTCATGAGCAAATATAAGTTGTACGGTGAGCCCGTGACTGTATAATAACCAACTAACGTAAATGGTGACCGTAATGAGTGGATTCTGAAGTCCAATGTACGTATCGTGCTTTCGCTTCAAATACAATGATCGTCATTGCATATATCGCGAGAGAAAGATGAAACATGCGTGAATTTTCTGGGGGCTTACTTTTAGAGGACATGGAGATAGTTTTGTGTGCATACGTGAAAGGGGCGTACAGGGGGGGGGGTATGCGAAGGAGAGAGAGTTGCTCTTCGTTTCTCTTTATTATGACTAACTTTGTATAGAGTATAAAAATAAACAAATTCACAGTGTGGAATAAATATCATTGTGGGCACCATGCAATGCAAATTAGCTTTCGTACTCCTCCATATAACTTTGTAATGTTGTATATATGTAGAAACTCTAAAATATTTTTTGGCCACACTTTATTCAAAAGGAATGTTGTATGTGAAATAAACGTGAAGAGAGGGCTTTTTAGATCAATGGGGTACGTGATGTAACATGTGTGAATGTGTAGTTGATGCATTTGGCGGGGCCTAGAGAGGTATGTGTGTGTATTACGTATTCGAGAGAGGCATGGATAGAGGGGCCGACGGGGGGGGCATGGGAGAGATAGCACGAGAAATGAGAGTGGTCTAGAGAGAGAGACGAATATGACGTCATGACAAGAGATTCCATTCCCTTGAGTGTGTATATGCAAGGGGGAGGGAATAGAGGCACCAGGAGAAATTTTCTGTGCGTGTGGTGTTTGTGTTGGTATGTGTGGGTGTGAGAAGATAATGAGATGTGGGGGCAGAGGGTGTGTCACTGCGTGAGGTCCGGTGGGTCGAGGTGAGGCCCTTCGTTTGGTTCCGTCCTGCGCCACATTAGTCGGCCCGTGACGCATTTAGGAAGACCCATGGATGACTCGTCGTACAAGACAAAGATAGCAGAATTGTGAAGGACTCTGTGTCCACTGAGAAAGCCGGCTAGGATTTGTAACCCTAGGTTCTCTGACTAAGGTAACCCCTTTATCTCTGATATTACTATTCATCTAACCTAACTTTAAGGGGCATCCAACAGAATGCTCTGCTAGAATCATACTCGTCGATCTAGAAGAGAGGTGTGAGACAATGCGTGAGAGACAGGCGTAAAGATAATGTGCGTACATGAGACACGTAGGCAGGTCCATGTATATAGAAAGGGTCGATGAGGATTGTGCGTGTGTATGTTTGCGAGAGGAAGAGTGCTTGTGATAAAGGTTAGTGAAAACAGTTGTAAATGGTTACGAGAGGGAGGGATAGTTATATCTAGAGCATGTGTGCGAGAAAGACACCTCGGGAGAGAGTGTGTGAGCATGTGTGAGAGACCACCGACGGAGAGTGAAACTACATGTAAAAGACTTCTCTACACATTGATTAAAGATATAAATTGTATCCAAATATTAGGATGGGATCATGATATTTGCAGTTCGCGTAAGGAGCGGTCATTGATCCATCAGACATCTAGATTCTATCGAATTTGAGTATGTCTATGTTATTATTCGACACAATTGATCCACATAGTTAGTATTTTGAACTCCAGACAATGCAGCGCTTTAGCAATCGAATATAAACGTGAGTATAGTTCATGTTGTGTGTGTAAAGCACATTATACATACGAAAGTTACACAATGGACATTATAAATAGCTACCTATGAACTAGCATACATTTGAATTCAACTTAAGGTGGTTTAAAAAAAATCGAATTCAACATGAAGTCCATTCAATTATTTGAATTTGATATCATGGCATTTGTAAACCATACCTAAATTATGGGGGCACCAATCTTTGCTCTTATTTTGTACATAATAGCATATGTAGTCGTGTACAAAATATATTCAAATTTAGCTCCTCCATTCCAAAATAATCATAGTTATAGGATTTTCAAGTGTCAAAATTTCAAAAAGAAGCGATAATTTAATGAGGTTTTCAAACATACAAGGTCAAATATAACGTTGTCTATTTAGGTCAATCCTCATAGTTCAAGAGTACTCCAAACGTGAATGCTTGTGTTTCAAAATTTCGAACGAAGCGCCAAAAGAGCCTCTACTCGCACGAAACCGCGTGAGACCAATGTTTGGTAGTACAAGGAAATTACTTTTCTAATAACTCCGACCCGTGAAACCTACCGCCCGACGTCCAAAGGTCTAAACCGGGTAGGTTTGTAGCTTCATCTAGACGCCACGCAACCGCATCCAAAAACATTCATACACAATGGCCGCCTAAACACACATGCATCGCGGCAAATCGCTCCGCCCACTATTTGGGACACAGGATTACCATCCTACCCCAACCCGCAGAGGGTCCGAAATTTAAGAGGGGGCAAAGTTTGTACTTTCCCCAAATTTCAAACAAGCGCGTCCCATCTTCTGCTCAAAAAGCCAAAAACAAGCGCGTCCCTGACGAAAATGGTTCCCCCCACCCGTCCGATTCCCCATTCGTACTCCGTGGGCGCCAAAACTACCTTTCCACCAGCCGCGAAACCCCGGTGTCCTCCGTCCGCCACCCCATCCCATCCATCAACCGCCGCCCTCCTCCATCACGCCGGAGCCGATACCCCGACGTCGACGTCCACCGCAACCTCAACCGCAACGCCCTCCACGGCTAGTAGTTGAAGCCGAGGCCGAGCCGTTCGTACCCGAGCCAGTTCAACCAAGCCGTCCTGCGCCTCACCGCTGCCGCTCCAACTTCGCCACCCTCCACCGCACCGGAGCTGTTCCTGCTATGCCGTCCTTTGCCGCCTTGGATCTGCTTCCCCTTCGCCGACATACGGCCACGGCAACAAAGTCAACAGTTTGGCCATGGGTTCATCAAAGCCTGCACCCTCCATAACATCGGTTTCCCCGGTAAAAAGAAGAAAATCGGCGCGACATGTGGAGGTGACCACACCGGCAACCGAAAAAGGTACTCCTCTTCCCTTATTCGTGAAAATCTCACGTCTCTGCTTGCACGGTATTCATCCCACAGAAGACACTAGTTGACCGCTTCTTCTTGATACTAGATGTTCCTAGTAACTCGTGATGCACAAGGTTTCTCCTCATATACTATTTCACCTTAGCTAGAGGTCCGTCGCCCCCCTGAATTTCAATTTCTGACCAGTTGATTCCCAATTAACGGAAGCATTCCCCGGCGTAACAGGCGCTAGTACGCCTATTACGCCGGGGAAGCAGCGCCTTGGTGTTTATCTTAGGGGTGTGTGCGGCCTAGAGCTACTGGCGCCCGATCTGGAGGTCGGCCGGGATTAAAGGGATGGCCTGGGGGCGCTGCCAAGCACGGCGGTGGTGTGAGGTCGATGGGAGGGCGGGGGGCGGAGGCAGGGGTCTGGGCCGGTGGTCACCGGCGGTTCGAGAAAGATCGTCAACAGTGACTGGCGGGAGGTAGACGAAGGCCATCTTCCCGTTCCTTATAGATCGGACGGTTCATTAAAAAAATCGACTGACCTATTTATTTTCAGTCGACTGTTATCTTAGATATGACCACATGTGGTGGTGTCTTTGGAGGAGTACCGCATTTCTGTGCTCATATATTACAAAATCGTACGGAGTAGAATCTAATTTTTTTTGCCATGCAATGTTGTAGAGCTATCATATGTCTCCTGTCATTTATTTTTCAGCCACCTGCTATCTGCTACTTTTACAGTGCACTAGTTCTGCTTACACTTCACCCTTACTCTCACTATTATGTTTTTATGCAAGGCTATTTCAGACTCTGCTGCCATGAGAGAAGCCAAAAAGAAAAGAGAGAAGTCGCTCCTGCTTCGTATGCTGGTAGGCAAGACACGTTACAACGCTATAAAGGGTGCAGTGTCAGCAGATGGAGACGGTAAACGTAGCTCTGGAGTTGATGACCTCGCTCGCAATGAACCACCATCCCAGGTGCTTTGCTTTAACTTCGTGGTGTCATATGTGGTTGCATGTTCCATATGGTGTCTAGCTTGTATTCGAAAGGCTGAAGTCGGTAAGATAAGGAAAGTTATTTTTTTTACATGAACCACCATCCCGTGAGCACCAGAAGACAAATAAAGGGCACTGGCCGAGCCAGTGACAAGCCCAGCAAAGACAGGCATCACCTGGAAGCCAACTAAAAAGCTGCGATGGTGGCGAAGCAGCCTCCCTCCCACCGTGCTCTCGTGTCCTAGATGATCATGCTCACCACTCCACCGGATGTCTAGCTTGTATTGCTTCCAATTTGGTTAAATTGCATCCGCTTAGCTTACACATTATACCTATGAATATGACATGCTTTTCTGTTTTTGGTACATACTAGTACATCTGTGTATTAACCATGTTCTTACATCAAACTAATGTTCTTGTGTATCCCTCATCAATCACTTATGACGAGGCAGGCAGGCAAGGGGACTACTCCTCATTAAAGAATGCAGCGTCAGCCTCCCAACATGATTCTCAAGAAACAGAAATGCTAGATGAAGATTGTGAACGTAGCTCTCTAGTTGATTACAGCATTCCCCTACACTAGCATCGCAGCTGCTTGCTCTAACTTGGCAGCGTGATATGTGGTTGCATGTTGCATATGGTGTCTAGATTGTAATTCTTCCAATCTGGTTAAACTGCATGTGCTAGTCTACTTAGCTTATACATTATACAAGTAATGTGACATGCCTTCCTGTATTTAGTACATAGTACATCTGTCTATTAAGCATGTCCTTACATAAAACTATTGTTTTTTGTATCCCGCATCAATCAACATGACGAGACACCTTTAGTATATGCAAGTGCGATATTAGTTGCATCTTTCATATGATTTATAGCATCGCTGCTTCTAATTTGTTGAAATTCCATTTATGATGGGACGCTTTTAACTTGGCGAGTCATATTGGTTGCATCTTTCATGTGGTGTCTAGCTTGCATTGCTTCTTATTTGCTGGAATGGTTTCGCTTAGTTTACACAAATAGTTGTGAACATGCCATGCCGTCCTGTTTTTCGTACATATTCCATCCTGGTATCATGTGTCCCTTACATCAAAGTAGTGATTGTCGTTATCATGCATGAATGAGTTCGAAGAGAGAATTTTATTGCCTTTTCTTGTCGGTTTTACTTGACAATTCAAAATCAATAAAGCGGAAGGAAGTTAGCAAGGCAGCGGATAAAGGTGCTCCTTCCAACGGAGGGCCTCTCAGCTTCTACCCTCCACACCCCAAGATGATTTCCAAGACAACATGCATAGACACTCAACAAAGCTGTGTTTATGATGAGCACGTCTCCCTAGTGCAGCATCACCGGTGCTCCCTCTAACTTGGCAATCGTTATATGTGGTTGTATGTTATGTGTGATGTCTAGCTTGTATTGCTTCTAATTTTGTTGAATTCCATCTGCTTACTTTACACATTATACTTGAATAAGACACGTGTTCTGTTTCTAGAACATACAATATCATCTATCACACCATGTTCTTACATCAAATTACTACTGTTGTGTAACCTGCAACAATCACTTATCATAAGGCACGTTTGACTTCGGAGTGTGATATAGGTTACATCTCACATTCTTTTCTACCTTGTACTACTAATTTGTTGAAATGGCACTTATGACGAGACAGTTTTAACTTGGTAGAGTGATATTCGTTGCATCTTTCATATGGTGTCTAGCTTTCATTGCTTCTAATTTGTTGAAATGCCTTCTCCTTAGTTTACACATCATAAGCTGTGAATATGCAATGCTGTGAATATGCAATGGCACTAATGACGAGAGACCTCTAACATGGTAGTGTGATGTTGTTTGCATCTTGCATATGATTTATTTCTTGTACTGCTTCACATTTGTTTAAACGCCTTTTATGATGAGACACTTATTAACTTGGCGAGCGATATTTGTAGCATCTTTCATATGGTGTCTACCTTCCATTGCATTGCTTCTAATTTGGTGAAATGTCTTCTTCTTAGTTTACACATCATAGTTCGTTATCTCTTCCGTCCTGTTTTTCATACATATTACATCCTCCTATCATGTGGTTGTCTAACATCAAAGTTCAGTTAAATGCATCACGCATCAATTTGTTACAAGAACTAAATTGTTATTCGTTTTCTTGTCGGCTTGACTTGACATGGCACGTAGAAAGAGGAAGAAACACGAAAAGCGAGGGAATGAGAAGCGGATGAATCCTGCAGATTCTGCTTGGTAATCGATGGTGCAATAGAAGGTCAAAGTCCGTGGAAAATTCTACAAACACGGCATCCCCATGCTACATGAGTTGCAAAAAATCCAAACAGAAACAAATAGCTGCCACCAAACAAGCAGAGACAGCCCTAGTTCTTGCATCACCTACCACAAGATTACCAATTGCACGACTTACTCGTCGTCAACCGAAACTAGCAAAGATGTTCCCAAGCTCCCTTTCCCCCTGACACTACTTCCCAAGCACTCTTGACACAAGACGAGTTGGCAATATCAGATGAACCTTGTGAGCATCAACGGCAAGAAGGTAGTTGCTGGAGTCAAGTTACAGTTGCATGCTTCTTTATATGTAGTCTCACAGTTTGATGTACACTAACACTTCCTATGTTCGTTGTTGGACTAGCACCTAGGCACAAGAGGAAACAAACATCAAGGATAATGCTCGATAGGTTAACTAAATCTAGAGGAGGAAGAATGGAGATCCATTTTGAGGCCGGTTTAAAAAGGCCACGTGATGCTACAGAGTCAGCCAAGTTAGTATCAGAGGCAGCGGTTGCCGTTAGGTGTCATGTACGTATCCTCCCAACATGGATTCAGTACAGGAATGACAAAGACGAAACCTAGTTCAACACCTTCCTCGACCATTTATATGTAAGTATGGTTATGTATGGAAACTAGTAATATCGTCTTGCTTTGTCCCATACTCTCTAGGTTGCTGATAATGAGACTCCCATAATTTTCAACAGATGAGGTTCAAGTTGGATAGCCAAGATGATGCAACTGCAAGCTTGCACCCATGTTTTCAAGTCTGCTTGTGTGACAAGATCGGTATAACTTGAGGAAAACTCACTTTGAAGGCAAGGCTAACGGTGAACTTTCCCAAACATCTCCATGGAAAATATATCGGATGAAGACCGGAGGGCCTTGTTAAACACCGGTCGATCCAAGTATCGGTACATTATATATATGTGATCGATCACATGTTGAAGTCCTATTTACGCATGTGCCACACAAATCTATCTTCTTGTAGGTGAACTGTTCAAAGAACAAGGCCAACCGTAGAAAAGTGAAATTCAATGCAGACGAGAGGATCTCGTAGCTATATTGCACAATCGCGAGGCTCTTGTAATTAGCTGATGTTTCACTCTTTTCATTGTACCATATTATCAGATCTATATTGACTTGTTCGAAATGCAGAGGAAAGCCCGCAAGGACCAAAAAGTACCTGAACCAAATGTTGTGGAAATCTTCAAGGACTGTCACACCAGCAAGAAGAAGGGCATGACTACACTAGTCAAAGCCGCTGTTGTAAGTCCTTAATCCTCATGCCTTTTAACTACTACTTACTCTGACTTGTGCCTTGAACTGCATGGTTTGCAGCCAATGTCTATTACTCTTTTCAATTTTATACACAATTGTCTTAGCGTATCATTGCACCTTACAAGGTTTAAAAGAGAGGAGTGATGTTCCTTTGATCTTGACCCGTAATCTAGTTCCGTGCTGGACTTGCCCACACAACGTTACAATTGCCTGTTTGTCTGTTCTCAGTTGTTTTGTGATATGAATGATGTCATACTATGCTTACCGTATTATAAACTTCATCTCTTTATCCTTAGCCCTTAATACAATGTGAAGAAATAGACAATACATTAGCGATGGTACATGGTCATATGTTTGGAACCTGGTTTTACTATGTACTTTGCAATAAAATACAACTAATATTTGACATGGGTTCACCAGAATAAGTTCTGTATATAGACCAAAGCTATTTTGTTTGGTTTTGCTGCCTCCTTAATATATTCTGTTCTGGTACTACTAATGTAAAACCTCAACTTTTCAGCGAGCTATGGAAAAATGGTGGAACCGCCACCTTACAAGGTGGCGAGGCAACTATAACCGCAATGTCGCTCTTGCTGCGAGGGTCAATATTTGTCCACTAACGATGCCAAAAGCACGTTCTGCGTATCTTGGGTTGGTTGTTAAGGCAATATCGTCCAAACTGCCTCATGATCAAGATATGCAAGCTCAAAGCAATGTTGTATCTGCGCTCCGCACACAAGTCCATTCCCTAACAGAGACCCTTTGTGAAACAAGGAGAAACATTGCTCAATGTCGTCAAGATATGCATGGTTTTGAAACCGGACTATCGACATTTGCTATGTTGTTCAGAGCCTAGGGAAATGAAGGCGAGGGTTATGGTGCCCCATCGGACAATACAACATGAAAACGTAATGATCGAGTCAAATGAACTGAGCTTCAACTTCGGTGGTGCATTTATCTCGCTAGATCGTTAAGTTTTATGACAACCTTCGTTTTGTTATATAGTTGTAATTTGTTTTGGTGCGATACAAAATTTATTCTTAACGTGCAGCCACCGGCTAAAGAAAACAGCAAACCATTTTTGTATAGTGTAGGGTGTTCCCTATATTTGCACTGGTGGCGATCTTTGATGCCAAGTGGATGTAATCTGTGCAATCGCCTTAATAGCCTAGCGTTAGTTTCAGCCTTATTTATTTCCTAGTCTTCTTTTTCCCTAGTTTGCTCACTACTAGGGAAAACCTTAGACACAGAATTTTAGCAGCAGCGCGGTTTAAAAATGGGTGCTACTGCTAACTAGCAGTAGCGAGCTTAACGGAATCGCGCTACTAATAACTAGGTAGCAGTAGCGCTCTACGCGAAACAAGCGCTACTACTATAATTGCCACGGATTTGCCTCCAGGCTAGATATAGTAGTAGCGCCCTTCCCTGGACGCGTTGCTGCTAAATTACTTAGTAGCAGCGTTTTTCTGCAAAACTCGTTGCTGCTAAGTGTTGCACCTAATTAAGTTTAGTCCCATACTGCTAAGCGAACAAGGTGTTTACCACCTTAAATATGTTACTTCTCAAACTACCTAGAGCACTTGGTCTTCATTGAACTATATGTGTAGGATTTGTGGCTGCAATATGAATCTTTACCAGTGCCTATGCACGTACTGTGAGGATTCATGTTGACTATTTAGATTCTACGCAAAAAGATCAATGATGACCAATGTATATTTTTGATGCGTGCCTAGACTTAGCAGTAGCGTTTTTCTGTAAAACGCACTATAGCTACTTCGACTTAACCACCAGCCCGCTCAAAATTTCACTAAGTCCTCCTCCCCCCTATTCCCCTACTCCTCTATCACCGCCGCCCGAGCCCGAGCCTGCCCTCACCACCGCCGCCCGAGGCCGCCCTCAACCTCACCGCTGTCGCCCGCCGCCGCTCTCGACCTCACCGTCGCCGCCTCCCCCCCCCCCGCCGCTCTCAACCTCACCGCCCGCCGTCCTCCACCGCCACCGAGGTACTCCTCCTTCCGTGCCTCCTCCTCCCACCGCTCCTCCTCCTCCTCCTCCCACCGTGCCCTCCTCCCTCCTCTGCCGCCCCCCTCCTCCCTCCTCCTCCGGCCCTCCCCTCCTCCTCCTCCGTCCCGCTCCCCTCCTCTCTCCTCCCTCCCTCCCTTGTCTCTGTTCTTGCAAATCGTAGGTGTTTTGAATAAAATAGAAGTAAGAAAATTTAGGGTAGAACTAGGGTAGTAGAATTTTTAGCAAGTGTTTAATAGAAAATAGTTTATTTAGTAAGTGATTAATATAACTAGTTTATTTATATTAGGTACTTAATAGAACTAGTTTATTTGGTAAGTGCTTAATAGAACTAGTTTATTTATAGTAAGTGCTTAATAGCACTAGTTTATTTAGTAAGTAGTTAATAAAACTAGTTTATTTAGTGTTAGGATTATATATAAGATATTTTCAAATGTTTTTTTTCATATTTTGAACCATTGAAATGCAATGACCATCGCTAAATGGCCTATGTTTTGCGGAGTGTTGATTAATTTCCGTTCTCGCAAATTTCAGCGCCGATATGTCTTTTTAGCAAAGGTCATGCGGATTTTTGGGGTTCTGCCGTGAGTTATAATCTTTTAATTTTGAACACGGAGATGTCGATGACGATGGGATCCCGGAGTCGGTACCGCTTCGATGACCGTGGTGTGTGCGACAGATTTCCTCACCTGCAAAATGATAGGTTTTTCACTGTGAAGCTGGAAGAGACCTTCGATGTTTGTACGGTACGCAATGACAAGCATTTCATCATAATAAATATCATCACTTGTGCTTCTTTTGTTCAACGTGTAATTTATGGATTTTTTTTCAATACGACTAGGACATCCCATGCCATGCTAGACCATATGTATTGGAGAAGCTTCGTTTTGGTTTAGATGACTTTGAGAATGTGGAGACGAGGAGGGCTCACTTAAGAACTAAACATGGTTATGAGTTTCTGGTTAAGTTTGATACGTCTCCAACGTATCTATAATTTTTGATTGCTCCATGCTATATTATCTACTGTTTCGGGAAATATTGGGCTTTATTTTCCACTTTTATATTATTTTTGGGACTAACCTATTAACCGGAGACCCAGCCCAGAATTGTTGTTTTTTGCCTATTTCAGTGTTTCGAAGAAAAGGAATATCAAACGGAGTCCAAAAGACCTGAAACTCCACGGAACCTATTTTTGGACCGAAGAAGCCCATTGAGTCATGTGAAGCTCACGGGGAGTCCCGGGCTGCCCACGAGGGTGGGGGGCGTGCCCACCCCCCTGGGGCGTGCCCCTACCTCGTGGCTAGCCCGGAAGTCCACCGACTCCTCCCTGCACCCATATATACTCTCATACCCTAAAACTTCCAGAACGGAGATTGGATCAAGTTCCGCCGCAAGCCTCTGAGCCACGAGAATCAATCTAGGCCCTCTCCGCGCCTGCCGAGGGGGCCATCATCACCGTGGCCATGGGGGAGTATCCCGGAGGGGTCTTCATCATCATGAAGGCCAAGGACCAGAGGGTGGAGGCCATGGAGGCGGAAGCACAAGGGGGAGAACCTCTCCTCCTCTCTCTTG
Organism: Aegilops longissima; assembly: GCA_021605205.1. Lineage (NCBI taxonomy): Eukaryota > Viridiplantae > Streptophyta > Magnoliopsida > Poales > Poaceae > Aegilops > Aegilops longissima. Next base: position 536,793,447 of record CM038677.1, on the reverse strand, counting down.
GTGGCACCGGAGTGCCATCGGGAGGGGAATCATCGCCACGGTGATCGTCTTCATCAACATAACCATCATCATCACCATCCCCATCTCTTTTACGCGGTCCACTCTCCCGCACCCCGCTGTAATCCCTACTTGAACATGGTGCTTTATGCCACATATTATGATCCAATGATGTGTTGCCATCCTATGATGTTTTGAGTAGATATCTTTTGTCTTTGGGTTGATTGATGATCTAGATTGGTATGAGTTGTATGTTTTACTTTGGTGCTGTCCTATGGTGCCTTCCGTGTCGCGCAAGCGTGAGGGATTCCCGCTGTAGGGTGTTGCAATACGTTCATGATTCGCTTATAGTGGGTTGCTAGAGTGACATAAGCTTAAACCCGAGTAAGAGGGATTGCTGCGTATGGGAATAAAGAGGACTTGATGCTTTAATGCTATGATTGGGTTTTACCTTAATGATCTTTAGTAATTGCGGATGCTTGCTAGAGTTACAATCATAAGTGCATATGATCCAAGTAGATAAAGTATGTTAGCTTATGCCTCTCCCTCATATGAAACTGCAATAGTGATTACCGGTCTTGTTAATAATTGCCTAGGACAATTCCGCACACCGATCCATCATTATTCCACACTCGCTATTTATATTATTTAGTAATATATTCTAACTTTATGATAACAGCACCTACTTTTATGTTTTAGCTCTCCGATATCATGCAAAGTTATCCTCTTCATACCCACAACGTAGTTTTATTTCTCGTTTCTAGTTGGAAGTAAACGTTCGGTGCACGTAGAGTCGTATCAGTGGCAGATAGGGATTGAGAGAATATTGATCTTACCTTTAGCTCTTTGTGGGTTCGACACTCCATACTTATCACCTCCATCTTTGGAAAGTGCTACGATGATTCCTTGCACTTGGGGATTATCAAGCTCTTTTCTGGCGCCGTTGCCGGGGAGCAATAGCGTGGGGTTGATATTCTCGTGTGTGCTTGTTTGCTTCCTTCACTAAGTATATTTTGTTTTTCCTTTTTGTTTCTGTTTAGTTGTGGGTGAAACATACAAAAAAAATTAAAAAATGAAAATACAAAAAAAATTATTACTTGCCTCTCATGCCTAAAAAGTTTTTCAAAAAGAGAAGTGATTGGAAGGTTTTGCATTGAAGAAGTGAGGGTCGACCTTGAGCACTTGTGCTCATGCTCACAGAAACAATGTAGAATTTTTCATGGAAGTTTCTCTGTAAATAATTATCCCCTTGTATATATTCAATGTATTATAAAAATAATGTGCCAAGCATTGGTTTTAGGATGATTAGATTGCTTGTTTACTTTGTGCAAAATAAAAACAGAAACTTTGGCTGTAGTGCGTGAATTTACATTTTTAACTGGAAAGTCAAATGGTTCTTATTCTTTTTGCACATTACCTCTGTACAAATTGTTCAAATTGTAAAATTTAGTTTATAATTTTAGGAGTTACATAAGTTTGTCAAACTTCCAGATTACTACAGACTGTTCTGTTTTTAACAGATTCTGTTTTGCGTGTGTGGTTTGCTTATTTCGATGAATCTATGAGTAGTATCGGAGGGTATGAACCATAGAGAAGTTGGAATACATTACATTTAACATCAATACAAATAAAGAATGAGCTCATTACAGTACCTAAAGGTAGTGATTTGCTTTATTACACTAACGGATCTCACAAGTTTTTGTTAAAGTTTTATGTGGATGAAGTGTCCGAAGGTCGAGGAGCTATCAATATGAGAAGAATAAAGAGAGGAAAGAGTTCAAGATTGGGGGTTCCCAAGGCACCCCAAGTAAATATTTCAAAGTACACTCAAGCATTTAAGCTTGGGGATGCCCCGGTTGGCATCCCATCTTTCTTCTTCAACAAATATCGGTATATCTCGGTTTTTGTTTTGTTCACATGATTTGTGTCCTTTGTGTTTTTCTTTTTCTTTAAGAACCGTGCTAGCATGAGATATACTTCATTGATTTATAGAATACTTCATGAGCTTCACTTATATCTTTTAAGTATAATTTTATAGAATTGCTCTTTGTGCTTCACTTAAATCTTTTGAGTATGGTTTTATAGAATGCTTCGTGTGCTTCACTTATATATTTTGAGCATGGATATTGGTTAGTCTATGTAGAATGCTCCATGAAAATTACTTATACCTTTTGGAGTATGAATAATACTATCATTTAAAGTGGTTTTGGAAGAGTGTCAACTTTAGGAATTAGTGATCCCACTATTTTGGAGGATGTTGAATCTTAGTGTGATATTTATTAAAGTGGATTCGGAAGAGTGTCAACTTTAGCTAGTAATGATTCCACTATTTCGGAAGAGGTTCCAATTGAGTATGAGAACAAAGTTTCTATCCATGATACTACTGAAAATTATTATGAGGAGGAATACATGCTTGTAGGAGTTGCAATAATATTAAGTTTCCTCTCTATGTGCTTAAAGTTTTGAAGTTATACTTGTTTTGCCTTCCTATGCTAGTTGTTTCTTGTTCCCATAAGTTGTGTGCTCACAAAATCCCTAGGCATAGGAAGTGTGTTAGATTTAAATATGCTAGTCATATTCTTCAAGATGCTCTCTTTGTGTTTCAATTCCTATCTTTAAAGTGAGCATCATTGAAATCATCATGCCTAGCTAAAAGGCATTAAAGAAAAGCGCTTGTTGGGAGACAACCCAATATTTACCCTTACTGTTTTTGTGTGTTTACATGATTAATATACTGTAGTAATCATGTTTTATAGCTTTTGTTTCAATAAAGTGCCAAGTAAGACCTTTGGGAAAACTTGGGTGAAAGTTAATGTGATCTTGCTGTAAAAAACAGAAACTTTGCGCTCACGAGAATAGATGTCATTTTTTACATAAGAGTGATCTTGAGTTGATTCTTTTTTCAGAAGATTAATAGACAAATTACTCACGTCCAAAAATTTATTTCATAATTTTTGGAGTAGCATAAGTATGGTTATTGTTCAGATCATTACAGACTGTTCTGTTTCTGACAGATTCTGTTTTCATTGCATAGTCTGCTTGTTTTCTAGTTTCTATGGCTTATATTTCTCAATATAATTTGTAGAAATGATATGGTACAGCAGGAATTGTGTGAAAACAATTATGAACCTTGTCTTTGTTAGTACCAAAGTGAATGGTTTGCTCTTTATCATACTAACCTATCTCACGAAGTTTGGCTAAGTTTTGAGTGATTGAAGTTTTCAAGTTTTGGGTGAGATGTCGATATGAGGAGAATAAGGAGTGAAAAGACCCTAAGCTTGGGGATGCCCAAGGCACCCCAAGGTAATATTCTAGGAAGACTCAAGCGCCTAAGCTTGGGGATGCCCCGGAAGGCATCCCCTCTTTCGTCTTCAAAACTATCGGTACACCTTACTCGGAGCTATATTTTTATTCGTCACATGATATGTGTTTTACTTGGAGCGTCATTTTCTTTTGTTAGTATTAGCTATCTGCTATTTATAATAGTGTTTTGCATCTTTAATTTCAATAAAAAAGGTCAAGGATAGCCTTTGCCATGCTTATTTTGCTAGTATATATGTTGCTGTTTTAAAACAGAAAGTTTACCACTGTTGCAAAAATTCCCTAGAAAAGTCAGAGAATGATATAATGATGAAACCTTTTGCATAATAAGCTCTGATAAATTTATTACAGTGGGAATTTTAGTTCATAATTTTTGGAGTTAGGGAAGTATTGATACTCTTGCATTCTTCACAGACTATACTGTTCTGGCAGATTGCTGTTATGTTTGCATTGTTTGCATATGTTTGCTTGTTTAATGATTCTATTTGAGGATAGGAGTATTAAATATGCAGAGGAATTTAGTATGCAATGTTGAATAATAATTTTAGTGATTTGTTACAGTAGGAAATGATAAGATTTTGCATTGGTTTATACTAACCTATCTCACGAGTTCTTGTTGAGTTTGTTGTGAATGAAGCTTTTGATAAAAAGAGAAACCATGATATGAGAGGAATTAAGGAGACACAAAAGTTCAAGCTTGGGGATGCCCAACGCACCCCAAGATAATATTTCAGGAAGTCTCAAGCATCTAAGCTTGGGGATGCCCCGTTAGGCATCCCACCTTTCTTCTTCAACAACTATCGGTTAGTATCGGTTGAGCCTAAGTTTTTGCTTCTTCACATGAGTTGTGCTATCCTTGCAATGTCATTTTATTTTGTTTTATTTGCTGTTTGAATAAAATCATTGGATCTGAAATTTTGAATAAAAAAGGAACCCTCCCATGGCTAGTTAATTACTTGACTACTCAGTGTCTTTCACTCATATCTTTTAGAGTAGTTTGTCATTTACTCATGTGCTTCATACTTATCCTATGAGTAAATGGGGGAAATGAACTGAATGTCATAAATCTGAACTTTTATATGTTTAATTTGCTTATAACATGGTTAGTGATGACTTCACACATAGAAAGTATGAGACATAAAAGTTGTTGAGAATTGGCAAACGTAGTTTTGGTCATCGTTGCAATTAATAGGAAGTAATAAGGAAAGAGAGGTTCACATACAAATATATTATCTTGGACATCTTTTATGATTGTGAAGCACTCATTAAGTATGACATGCTAAAAGAGTTGACGTTGGACAAGGAAGACAACGTAATGGTTTATGTTTTCCGACATCTCGCTTAAAGTATATTGTCATTGACCTTCCAAACATGTTGAGCTTGCCTTTCTCCCTCATGCTAGCTAAATCCCTTGCACCAAGTAGAGATACTACTTGTGCTTCCAAATACCAGTAAACCCAGTTTTGCCATGAGAGTCCACCATACCTACCTATGGATTGAGTAAGATCCTTCAAGTAAGTTGTCATCGGTGCAAGCAATAAAAATTGCTCTCTAAATATGCATGACTTATTAGTGCAGAGAAAATAAGCTTTGTGCGAACTTGTTGTGGAAGTAATAAAAGCGACGGACTGCATAATAAAGGTCCACATACAAGGGGCAATATAAAGTGACGTTCTTTTGCATTAAGATTTTGTGCATCAACCCTAAACGCGCATGGCAACCTCTGCTTCCCACTGCGAAGGGTCTATCTTTTACTCTATGTTTTTACTTTATGCTTGAGTCAAGGTGATCCTCAGCATTCCCTTTTTCATTTTATCCTTTGGCAAGCTCCTTGTGTTTGAAAATTCATGATATATATATCCAATTGGATGTAAGTTAGCATGGGCTATTATTGTTGACATCACCTAAAGGTGAATACATTGGGAGGCAACACAATAAGCCCCTATCTTTCTCGAAGGTCCCATGAAACTCCATAACCACAAGTATTGTGTGAGTGTTAGCAATTGTAGAAGACTATATGATAGTTGAGTATGTGGACTTGCTGAAAAGCTCTATTCATGACTCTTTCTAATGTTATGATAAATTGCAATTGCTTCAATGACTGAGATTATAGTTTGTTAGTTCTCAATGAAGTTTCTGAACCATGCTTGACATTGTGAATAGATTGTTACTTGATCATGAAAAGTTTTATGAGATAAGCTGCTATTATGACACATATTGATGCTAGAAAAAGTGATTGGAATTATCATTGATCAAACTTAAGCACTTACTAGCATTCCGCATAAAAAATTATCTTTTTATCATTTACCTACTCGAGGACGAGCAGGAATTAAGCTTGGGGATGCCTGATACGTCTCCAACGTATCTATAATCATTGATTGCTCCATGCTATATTATCTACTGTTTCGGGCAATATTGGGCTCTATTTTCCACTTTTATATTATTTTTGGGACTAACCTATTAACCGGAGGCCCAGCCCAGAATTGCTGTTTTTTGCCTATTTCAGTGTTCCGAAGAAAAGGAATATCAAACGGAGTCCAAAAGACCTGAAACTCCACGGAACCTATTTTTGGACCAGAAGAAGCCCATTGAGTACAGGAAGCTCACCAGGGGAGTCCCGGGCTGCCCACGAGGGTGGGGGGCGCCCCTACCTCGTGGCCAGCCCGGAAGTCCACCGACGCCCTCCCCGCACCCATATATACTCGCACCCTAAAACTTCCAGAACGGAGATTGGATCAGAAGTTCCGCCGCCGCAAGCCTCTGTAGCCACGAGAAATCAATCTAGGCCCTCTCCGGCGCCCTGCCGGAGGGGGCCATCATCACGGGTGGCCATGGAGGAGTATCCCGGAGGTGTCTTCATCATCATGAAGGCCAAGGACCAGAGGGTGGAGGCCATGGAGGAGGAAGCACAAGGGGGAGAACCTCTCCTCCTCTCTCTTGGTGGCACCGGAGTGCCATCGGGAGGGGAATCATCGCCACAGTGATCGTCTTCATCAACATCACCATCATCATCACCAGCCCCATCTCTTTTACGCGGTCCACTCTCCCGCACCCCGCTGTAATCCCTACTTGAACATGGTGCTTTATGCCACATATTATGATCCAATGATGTGTTGCCATCCTATGATGTTTTGAGTAGATATCTTTTGTCTTTGGGTTGATTGATGATCTAGATTGGTATGAGTTGTATGTTTTACTTTGGTGCTGTCCTATGGTGCCCTCCGTGTCGCGCAAGCGTGAGGGATTCCCGCTGTAGGGTGTTGCAATACGTTCATGATTCGCTTATAGTGGGTTGCTAGAGTGACAGAAGCTTAAACCCGAGTAAGAGGGATTGTTGCGTATGGGAATAAAGAGGACTTGATGCTTTAATGCTATGGTTGGGTTTTACCTTAATGATCTTTAGTAGTTGCGGATGCTTGCTAGAGTTCAAATCATAAGTGCATATGATCCAAGTAGAGAAAGTATGTTAGCTTATGCCTCTCCCTCATATGAAACTGCAATAGTGATTACCGGTCTTGTTAATAATTGCCTAGGACAATTCCGCACACCGATCCATCATTATTCCACACTCGCTATTTATATTATTTAGTAATATATTCTAACTTTATGATAACAACACCTACTTTTATGTTTTAGCTCTCCGATATCATGCACAGTTATCCTCTTCATACCCACAACGTAGTTTTATTTCTCGTTTCTAGTTGGAAGTAAACGTTCGTGCACGAGAGTCGTGTCGATGGCGATAGGGCTTGAGAGAATATTGATCTTACCTTTAGCTCTTTGTGGGTTCGACACTCCATACTTATCACTTCCATCTTTGGAAAGTGCTACGATGATTCCTTGCACTTGGGGATTATCAAAGTTCTACAATGCCGTCGATCGCTCCCATTTCGGTTGCTCTAATTGGGAAGCTCTCTGCAAGGCATATGGATTTGAGGAGGGAATGCGAATAAGATTTGATATTCGTCCCGAAGATTATGATGACGATGATAATATCGACATCCGGGTGGATGTGGATATGCCTCGCTTTTACCTAGATGTGAGTTTGTCAAACTAATTTGTTAAGTTCAGTAATTTATGTTGTTAATTTAAAATATTTGGTGTTCGTCCGTACTAAACTTATTTATTTATAATTGTCAGCTTATTTCTTATCTTCAAGAAATACTCGGAAGGTAGTAGACAACACATACTACAGCTATGATTCCAAGCTTAATTGTGAGGAGAAAGGTTATCTTGTCTCATTCATAGAAGATGTTGAGGCCTTCAAAACCAGTCACTCTATCAGCCCAAATTATACTAGATACGTGCCACTAGTCCATAAATTGCTTGATGGTAACTTCATTGCCAAAAACTTGGTAAGAATTTGTTAATGATGGTAACTTCATTGCATACATTATTCTGAAGTAAACTACATTGCTAACTATATATGTTACTATTTCGGTTTTGAACAGAGGCTCCCAAGCAGGTTGTGCACGACATGCTATGTATCAAGGTGATATGCATATGGTTAGCTTGCGACCAACTCCTTCGGAGGCTTACCATACTGCATACTCGATTTCCTCAAATGATGGAAGGCTCAAAATCAAAGAATGGAGCAAAGTGATGAATGTGCACACGCAAATAATTGGAGACAAAATGAGTGTGCGCAAGCCACAAGTTGGAGATAGGTTTATGTCCATTCTCCATTATGATGAAGGACCGGTTTATCTGTTTTATGGTATTTTAGCTAGGAGAGAGGAGTAGGTCCTAAGTATTAAGAACAATTAGTTAGTGTTGATTATATATGACTACATTGTCTTAGACTTGATGGTGATGCTGAGTAGGAGTAGTGATTATGAGTACTATGATGATGATGATGAGGAGTTGTTATTATAACTAGTGACGAAGTTGTTATATTCATCATGAACGAAAATGATGATTATGAGGAGTTATATGACAATGGTATATTATGATGATAAGTTGTTAATGATATTGTGATGATGATGATAAGTTATTATGTCATTGGGTGAAATAACCGCGGATTAGTTTCAAATGGATGGATCCAAAGTGACCATTATATTGGTTACTTTGGATCCATGCACTTGAAACTAATCCAAAGTTCTTTCACCTAGTGATTTAATAACTCATTATGATGTTAAAACAATCTCTAACTTGCTACTATATGAAAAATTGTATACAAGTGTATGAATACGACCTAAAATAAAAAAGAAATGGAACTACGAATAATAGTAGTAGCGATTGTTCTCGAAAGCTCTACTAGTAATTAGCAGTAGCGCCCGTTGGGGAAAGCGCTGCTACTAAGTAGATATAGCAATGGCAGCGTGCCAGCGCCATCGCTAAGCTTTAGTATGCGCCTTATCGATGGCGCCTCTTCCCAGCGCTCTCGATAGGCCAAAACCAGCGCCATCGCTAGGCTTTTCCCTAGTAGTGGCTAGTGACCGCAACTACCATGGGCCATATACAGGTAGTAGGATCCATGGGTCTCCTACGGGCCGTCGATAAATGGGCTCAGAATCGGTGGGCCTCGGGCCGTCGGATAAATGGGTCTACATGGGCGTGTCGGGCATAATTGGTATCGGCCAAGACGGTAACAGCCGTTAACAGTCGTGGACAACAAAGGCTTAATTCTGTCACAGGCATAACGGGTCGTTAATGTCTCGTCGCGAAGCTCCATCTAAATCATGGTAAGGCGTCATCTTATTCTTTTCATCCTTCAATTCTATCTCATCATCCTTTTGTTACCGGAATTCTTCATGGTGGTTCATTAAGGATTTAACTCATTCTTGTCAAGGAGTTAATTCATTCTTCAATTGTTCATCAAGATTATTATTGGAGGAGCGCACGTATCTTTTCTTCTTGCGTCTCCAAGTGAAAATATTTCTCTGTTTTCTTTTGAAGTGACTTTTGCATTTCTTCGTTCTTCTCAGATATTCAAGCTTTTGGTTGTGGCAAAATTTCACCTCAAATTTTGGAGATGTTTTCAGTAAGTCCACAACAAGCTTATTCTTTCATTTCCAACAACTCTGTTCAATCCTTCCTTGCAAGGATGCTTCTCAATTCAATTATGGGGGAAGTTGTATGTTGTTTTTCCCCTTTCTTTTCCTTCCAATGATTCACCTTCTATTCTTCCGTTCCGGAGGCACCGTGATGTTGCTCTTTTTGTCCATCATCTTGTTTAATCCTTGTTTATCCATCTTACCGGAGTGTCAAGTCCTCTTTTGAAGTCCTTTTTCTTGCCAATCTCTGCTTTCCTTTTCCATCTGAATTCTTTCGTCCTTATTCCTTTTCTACCTTGTTCTAACCAGAGTGGTTTCAGAGTCTATCTTATTCCTTGAGCTTTTTATTCTCTTCATATTCGCCGTTCCTCTTTTCTACTCGAGTGTTCTCGACCTTGTTCATCTTCTCTCTTCAGCTCTTGTTTCACGTCATCCTCTTTTCATACGTCTCGTTCCTAAGATCTCGGGACGAGATCTTCTGTTAGTGGAGGAGAGTTGTAACGCCCCGAGACCGATGCTCCAGTTTTTGCCCTGTTTTCCATTTCTTTTGCACACAACCACTTGCGTCAAATCCTCATATAGGCCGCTGCACCGTGCAGCTTCTGGCCCAAGCATGTTTTTTTACTGCGTTGTGGTTTCATCATTTTCCAGTGCAAGCATATTTACATAACTGCCATCATTTTGAATTGTTAATAGCTAAATATCCATGCATCCAAATGAAACATGGTATATATGTAAAATGCCTAGAATTTCATGTACTTTCATAATATGAAACATTCATCCATGTTTGAAATGTTTAAATTGATGTTTGCATTTAATTTGCATAATGACATGTTAAACTGGTTTATTTCATAACTAAAGAATCGTAGCTCCGAATTAAATAAACTTTACATGTAAATGGGGTAGAAAATGCATAGATTAACATGGTGCACTTTATTTGCTGTTTAATAACATTCAAATTGTGGTTTAGGGCAGAACATTACCAAATTTGAAATGTGCTTATGAGGTTTTCCGGATTTGTTGTTTGTTGTTCCAGCCTCATTTAAACTTGCCTAGATAGATAGTTCATGTATGCTCCTCTTGCCATGTTTAGCAACATTTAATATTGTTGGGTACATAAACAAGAGTGAACTAAATATTTGAATGTGGTGTTTCATCAATATGCAACTCGTTGCATATTGAGCTCCACTTAATTTGTAGTATCGTTTGTTGCACTTTGCCATGCCATGCCATGAGTCATTAAACTGGACATGCATCATACTTGATTGTGCATCATACCATGTTTATGTGATGGTTGTTTACCATGTTGTTTGCTTCTTTCCGGTCATGGTTCCTTTCGATAGTCCCGGTTTCGTTGCGATTGTGGGATTCGTTTGACTACGCCCATTCGCCTTCTTCATGGTCTCGATCTTCTTCCTAGCAGGATTTCAGGCAAGATGACCGTTGATTGCTCTCTGACTATAGCGCCAGAAAAGCTCCTATCTGCTAGGACTACGTCAGTATTTCCCCAAAGAGGAAGGGATGATGCAGCACAGAGACGGTAGGTATTTCCCTCAGTAAAGAAACCAAGGTTATCGAACCAGTAGGAGAACCAAGCAACACAATGTAAATAGCACCTGCACACAAATAATAACACCTCGTAGCCCGATGTGTTAAAGGGGTTGTCAATCCCTTTCGGGTAACGATGCCAGAAATTGGTAATAGATTGAAATAATAGATCACAAATAAAATAAAGTGCAACAAAGTATTTTTGTATTTTTGGTTTAATAGATCTGAATAAAAATGCAAAGGAAAAGTAGATCGCAAGCACATATATGAGGAAGAAGACCCGGTGGCCGTAGGTTTCACTAGTGGCTTCTCTCGAGAAAGATAGCAAACAGCGGGTAAACAAATTACTGTTGGGCAATTGATAGAACTTTAAATAATTATGACGATATCCAGGAAATGATCATTACATAGGCATCACGTCCAAGATTAGTAGACCGACTCCTGCCTGCATTTACTACAATTACTCCACACATCGACCGCTATCCAGCATGCATCTAGTGTATTGGAAAAACAGAGTAATGCAATAAGAACGATGACATTATGTAGACAAGATCCGTTTATCTATTGCGTAGATATAGATCCCATCTTTTTATCCTTAGTAGCAATGGTACATACATGTTGTTTCCCTTTCTGTCACTGGGATCAAGCACCGTAAGATCGAACCCACTACCGGGCACCTCTTCCCATTGCAAGATAAATAGATCAAGTTGGCCAAACAAAACCCAAATATCGGAGAAGAAATACAAGGGTATAAGAGATCAAAGAAACTCAAATAACTTTCATGGATATAAAAATATATAACTAATCATAAACTCGAAGTTCAACAGATCCCAACAAACACACCGTAAAAAGAGTTACATCATGTGGATCTCCAAGAGACCGTTGTATTGAGAATTTGGCGAGAGAGAGAAAGCCATATAGTTACTAACTATGGACGCGAAGGTCTACAAAGAACTACTCACGCATCATCGGAGAGGCACCAATGGAGGCGGTGAACCCCGTCCGAGATGGTGTCTAGATTGGATCTGGTGGTTTTGGACTCTGCGGCGGCAGGATGAATATTTCGTCGACTCCCCTAGGGTTTCTGGATTTTTGGGGTATTTATAGAGCAAAGAGGCGGTCCGGGGGGCACCCGAGGTGGGCACAACCCACCAGGGCGCGCCTGGGCCTCCTGGCCCGCCCTGGTGGTTTGTCCCCTCCTTGGGACTCCCCTCGGGTGCAAGCTGGGCCCAATGTGTTCCTTCTGGCCCATAAAAAATCATCGTGGTGTTTCGTGGCATTTGGAGTCCGTTTGGTATTGATTTTCTGCGATGTAAAAAACATGGGAAAAACAGCAACTGGCACTTGGCACTATGTCAATAGTTAGTACCAAAAAATGATATAAAATGATTATAAAACATCAAAGATTGATAATAAAACAACATGGAACAATCAAAAATTATAGATACATTGGAGACGTATCAACATCCCCAAGCTTAACTCCTGCTCGTCCTCGAGTAGGTAAGTGATAAAAACAGAATTTTTTGATGTGGAGTGCTGTTTATCATGTCATATGATATTCTTTTCTTTATAGCATGGACATTTGGACTTTTATGTGATTCAAAGCAATAGTCTAGTTTTGACATAATAATTTAGATACTCAAGCATATCAACAAGCAACCATGTCTTTCAAAATATCAATGCTAAAATAAGTTATCCCTAGCCCATCATGCTCAAACATGATCCATTCATGAAACACACTTGAATATTAACTACACCCAATACTTAAGCATGATCATATTGCCTCCTAGTTGGTGCTTTTTGTAAGAGAAGATGGAGACTCAAAATAAAAATAAAAATTGCATAAAGTAAAAGAAAGGCCCTTCGCATATAGGTTGATTTAGTGGACTCATGGGCAAAACTGGTTTAAAGGATTTTGGATGCAGAAGTAGAGATCATACTTAATGCAAAATGAAGGCTAGCAAAAGATTGAGAAGCGACCAACCAAGAAACGAATAACCTCATAAGCAAGCATTAAGCATAATTAACACCGATTCATGCACCACAAGTAGGATAGAATTTTCATTGCATGACTATTGGCTTTCGTACTTGCATAGGGAATCACAAACCTTAACACTAATATTCTTACTAGAGCACAATCACTCATCAACATAACTCACATATCACATCATCATATCTCAAAACTATTACTAAGAATCAAGTTTATTTTGTCCAATGATCTTCATGACATTTTTCTTTTCTTTTTCTTTATCCTTCTTCGATATATATCACTTTGGTACTAATTTTCATATGTTGCTTTTCATAAGCTCAAACAAATATAAGTGAAGATCATGAGCATAATTCTTTTTCTTTCTCTCAAAATAATTTAAGTGAAGCAAGAGAGAATTTCTTGAAAATTTTACTAACTCTCAAATAAATCTTAGTGAAGGAAGTGAGCATTTCTTCAAAATTTTACTAACTCTCAAATAAATCTAAGTGAAGCAAGAGAGCATTTATTCAAAAATACTAAGCACACCATGCTCAGATATAAGTGAAGCACTAGAGCAAGTCCTAGATCATAAAAGATTTAAGTGAAGCACATAGAGCAATTCTAACAAGTCATGATATAATTTTGGCTCTCTCAAATAAGTGTGTCCAGCAAGGATTGATGAATTAAAACACAAAATAAAACAAGCAAAGACTCATATCATACAAGATGCTCCAAGCAAAACACATATCATGTGAAGAATAAAAATATAGCCTCGACTAAAATACGGATGGTCGTTAGAAGAAAGAGGGGATGCCACTCGGGGGCATCCCCAAGCTTAGTTTGTTGCTCATTATTGGATAATAGATTGGGATGCTAGGGCATACCCAAGCTTAGGCTCTTCTATCCTTCTTTCATCCATCGTAAAATAACCCAAAACTTGAAAACTTCAATCACACAAATCTCAACAAAACCTTCGTGAGATCCGTTAGTGTAAGAAAAATAAATCACTACTATAAGTGATGTATCAAACCAATTCTTATTTTGTTTTTGTATTATATCTACTGTATTCCAACTTTTCTATGGAAAAAAATCATCAAATAAAACCATAGAGCCATCAAAATAAGCACACAACATAAAGAAAACAGAATCTGTCAAAACAGAACAGGCTGTAGCAATCTGACGTTTGTTAATGCTTCTGGAACTCCAAAAATTCTACCAAATTAGGACGACCAGGGTAATTTGTATATTAATCTTCTGAAAAAAGTGTCAGGGCAAAAGAACTTCTCTGTGATTTATGAAAATTATTTTCACGAGCGCAAAGTTTCTGTGTTTTTCAGCAAGATCAAACAACTATCACCCAAGAAGATCCTAAAGGCTTTACTTGGAACGAACACTAACTAAAACATAAAAAACCACAACCATACCAATAGCATAATTGTGTAAACACGCAAGAACAGAAAGCAAAAAAGAAAATATAAAGTTTATTCATTGGGTTGCCTCCCAACAAGCTCTATAGTTTTACGCCCTTAGCTAGGCGTAAAGCAAGGATCTAAGTTTTGTCATCTTTCTTCTTCTTAGTTTTCTTAGAGGTGTTTTCATCATGGGGTTTTGTAAACACAACATAAAACATATTATCCATAGAAACTTTAGCATTCCTTAATTGGTTTTCATCATAACCCCTTTGATTTCCCGCAACAATCCAAGAGTAGTGTTGATTGACATTATTAAAAACTTGTTGGATTATTTCTAGAACGGGGACCTCCTTTTTAAGATTATCATCAAAGATCTTATTATCCCCAGGCAAATGCCTTAGTGCATAGTCACTATTGCAAAGAATTTCATCTATCACGGTTTTTTCACGATTCATACCATAAAAGTCAAAGATTTCCCTAGCTTCCCTTATTATGCAGTCAAACTCATTCATAAGAACGAGAGTGGCTAAAATTTTTAGCCCTAGGATTCTTTATTTCGGGGAGCTCAAAAACAATCTTTGCAAAGTAGGATGCGTACGAATAAATTTACTTTCAAGTTTCAGAACTAGTGCTGAAATAGCATCCGCATAAGATCTAGTAGTTTTAAGTATAGGAGCATCATCAAGACTCAGATTTCCAACACAACTGAAAAATTCTTGGATACATTCTTTTCCCATAACGTTCCCTTGCCCCAAGATAAAAGTTTTAGCATCCAGATTGCCAGTACGTCCTATCTTAGGAGTCAGGCCATCATCTCTTAGTGCCATACCGAAATCACTCATGATTGCAAGCAAAGAATAGATCTGACGAGAAAATGGCGAATGGAAAAAGAGAGGCGAATAAAACGGCAATTTTTTGTGAAGTGGGGGAGAGGAAAACGAGAGGCAAATGGCAAATAATGTAAATGCGAGGAGATGAGATTTGTGATTAGGAACTTGGTTATGTTGAAGATTCTCCCCGGCTATGGCGCCAGAAATTCCTTTTGATTGCTCTCTGACTATATCGCCAGAAAAGCTCCTGTCTGCTAGGACTACGTCGGTGTTTCCCTAAAGAGGAAGGGATGATGCAGCACAACGATGGTAGGTATTTCCCTTATTAAAGAAACCAAGGTTATCGAACCAGTAGGAGAACCAAGCAACACAACGTAAAACAAAACCTGCACACAAATAACAACACCTCGCAACCCGACATGTTAAAGGGGTTGTCAATCCCTTTCGGGTAACGATGCCAGAAATTGGTAATAGATTGAAATAATAGATCCAAAATAAAATAAAGTGCAGCAAAGTATTTTTGTATTTTTTGTTTAATTGATCTGAATAAAAATGCAAAGGAAAAGTAGATCGCAAGCAAATATATGAGGAAGAAGACCAGGGGCTATAGGTTTCACTAGTGGCTTCTCTCAAGAAAGATAGCAAACGGTGGGTAAACAAATTACAGCTGGGCAATTAATAGAACTTCAAATAATTATGATGATATCCAGGCAATGATCATTACATAGGCATCACGTCCAAGATTAGTAGACCGACTCCTGCCTACATCTACTACTATATATTACTCCACACATCGACCGCTATCCAGCATGCATCCAGTGTATTAAGTTCATGGAAAAATAGAGTAATGCAATAAGAACGATAACATGATGTAGACAAGATCTGTTTATCTATTGCGTAGATATAGATCCCATCTTTTTATCCTTAGTAGCAACAATACATACGTGTTGTTTCCCTTTATGTCACTGGGATCAAGCACCGTAAGATCGAACCCACTACCGGGCACCTCTTCCCATTGCAAGATAAATAGATCAAGTTGGCCAAACAAAACCCAAATATCGGAGAAGAAATACGAGGCTATAAGAGATCATGCATGTAAGAGATCGAAGAAACTCAAAAAAAATCATGGATATAAAAAGATATAACTGATCATAAACTCGAAGTTCATCTGATCCCAACAAACACACCGCAAAAAGAGTTACATCATATGGATCTCCAAGAGAACATTGTATTGAGAATTCAGCAAGAGAGAGAAAGCCATCTAGCTACTAACTACGGACCCGAAGGTCTACAAAGAACTACTCACGCATCATCGGAGAGGCACCAATGGAGGTGGTGAACCCCATCCAAGATGGTGTCTGATGTCGCTTGAAGCTACGTACGTCGATATTTCCCCAAAGAGGAAGGGATGATGCAGCACACCGGCGGTAGGTATTTCCCTCAGAAATGAAACCAAGGTTATCGAACCAGTAGGAGAACCAAGCAACACAACGAAAACAGCCCTTGCACACAAATAACAACACCTCGCAACCTGACATGTTAAAGGGGTTGTCAATCCCTTTCGGGGTACGGCGCCAGAAATTGCGCGTTGACGGGAGAAAGTTGTAATAGATTGAAATAATAGATCATAAATAAAATAAAGTGCAGCAAAGTATTTTTGTATTTTTGGTTTAGTAGATCTGAATAAAAAGAGCAAATAAAATAGATCGCAAAGCAAATATACGAGAAAGAAGACCCGGGGGCCGTAGGTTTCACTAGTGGCTTAAAGATAGCAAACAGTGGGTAAGCAAATTACAGTTGGGCAATTGATAGAACTTCAAATAATTATGACGATATCCAGGCAATGATCATTACATAGGCATCACGTCCAAGATTAGTAGACCGACTCCTGCCTGCATCTACTACTATTACTCCACACATCGACCTCTATCCAGCATGCATCTAGTTCATGAAAAAACGGAGTAATGCAATAAGAACGATGACATGATGTAGATGATAACCCACAAGTATAGGGGATCACAACAGTTTTCGAGGGTAGAGTATTCAACCCAAATTTATTGATTCGACACAAGGGGAGCCAAAGAATATTCTCAAGTATTAGCAGTTGAGTTGTCAATTCAACCACACCTGGAAAACTTAATATCTGCAGCAAAGTATTTAGTAGCAAAGTAGTATGGAAGTAACGGTAATGGTGGCAAAAGTAACAGTAGCAACTTTGTAGTAATTGTAAAAGTGGCAACGGTAAAGTAACTAAGCAAAGATCAATATGTGAAAAGCTCGTAGGCATTGGATCAGTGATGGATAATTATGTTGGATGCGATTCTTCATGCAACAGTTATAAAATAGGGTGACACAGAACTAGCTCCAGTTCATCAATGTAATGTAGGCATGTATTCCGAATATAGTCATACGTGCTTATGGAAAAGAACTTGCATGACATCTTTTGCCCAACCCTCCCGTGGCAGCGGGGTCCTATTGGAAAGTAATGGATATTAAGGCCTCCTTTTAATAGAGTACCGGACCAAAGCATTAACACTTAGTGAATACATGAACTCCTCAAACTATGGTCATCACCGGGAGTGGTCCCGATTATTGTCAAGTTGGGGTTACCGGATCATAACACATAGTAGGTGACTATTGACTTGCATAATAGGATCAAGAACTCACATATATTTATGAAAACATAATAGGTTCAAATCTGAAATCATGGCACTCGGGCCCTAGTGACAAGCATTAAGCATAGCAAAGTCATAGCAACATCAATCTCAGAACGTAATGGATACTAGGGATCAAACCCTAACAAAACTAACTCGATTACATGATAAATCTCATCCGACCCATCACCGTCCAGCAAGCCTACAATGGAATTACTCACGCACGGCGGTGAGCATCATGAAATTGGTGATGGAGGAAGGTTGATGATGACGACGGCGACGGATTCCCCTCTCCGGAGCCCCGAACGGACTCCAGATCAGCCCTCCCGAGAGGGATTTGGGCTTGGCGGCGGCTCCGTATCATAAAACGCGATGAATCCTTCTCTCTAATTTTTTCTCCCCGAACGTGAATATATAGAGTTGGAGCTGAGGTTGGTGGAGCCTTAGGGGGCCCACGAGACAGTGGGGCGCGCCCGGGGGGGGGGGGCAGGCATGCCCCCACCCTCGTGGGCAGGGTGTGGGCCCCCTGGTCTTGATTCTTTCGCCAGTATTTTTTATAAATTCCAAAAAATTCTCCGTGAAGTTTCAGGTCATTTCGAGAACTTTTATTTCTGCACAAAAATAACACCATGGCAATTCTGTTGAAAACAGCGTCATTCTGGGTTAGTTCCATTCTAATCATGCAAGTTAGAGTCCAAAACAAGGGCAAAAGTGTTTGGAGAAGTAGATACGATGGAGACGTATCAACTCCCCCAAGCTTAAACCTTTGCTTGTCCTCAAGCAATTCAGTTGACAAAGTGAAAGTGATAAAGAAAAACTTTTACAAACTCTGTTTGCTCTTGTTGTTGTAAATATGTAAAGCCAGCATTCAAGTTTTCAGCAAAGATTATGAACCAACCATATTCACAATAACACTTAGGTCTCATGTTTACTCATATCAATGGCATAATCAACTAGCAAGCAATAATAATAAATCTCAGATGACAACGCTTTCTCAAAACAATCATAATATGATATAACAATATGGTATCTCGCTAGCCCTTTCCGAGACCGCAAAACTTAAATGCAGAGCACCTCTGAAAATCAAGGACTGACTATACATTGTAATTCATGGTAAAAGAGATCCAGTCATAGTCATACTCAATGTAAACTAATAGTAATGGATGCAAATGACAGCGGTGCTCTCCAGCTGGTGCTTTTTAATAAGAAGATGATGACTCGACATAAAAGTAAATAGATAGGCCCTTCACAGAGGGAAGCAGGGATTTGTAGAGGTGCCAGAGCTCGATTTTGAAATAGAGATAAATAATATTTTGAGCGGCATACTTTCATTGTCAACATAACAACCGAGAGATCTCGATATCTTCCATGCTACACACATTATAGGCGGTTCCCAAGCAGAATGGTAAAGTTTATACTCCCCACCACCAACAAGCATCAATCCATGGCTTGCCCGAAACAACGGGTGCCTCCAACTAACAACAATCCTGGGGGAGTTTTATTTGCAATTATTTTGATTTGAGCATGGGACCGGGCATCCAGGTGACCAGCCATTTTCTCGTGAGTGAGGAGCGGAGTCCACTCCTCTTGAGAATAACCCGCCTAGCATGGAAGATACAGACATCCCTAGTTGATACATGAGCTATTTGAGCATACAAAACAGAATTTCATTTGAAGGTTTAGAGTTTGGCACATACAAATTTACTTGGAACGACAGGTAGATACCGCATATAGGAAGGTATGGTGGACTCATATGGAATAACTTTGGGGTTTATGGAGGTGGATGCACAAGCAGTATTCCCGCTTAGTACAAGTGAAGGCTATAAAAAGACTGGGAAGCGACCAACTAGAGAGCGACAACAGTCATGAACATGCATTAAAATTAATAATCATTGAGTGCAAGGATGAGTAGGATATAATCCACCATGAACATAAATATCGTGGAGGCTATGTTGATTTTGTTTCAACTACATGCGTGAACATGTGCCAAGTCGAGCCACTTGAATAATTCAAAGGAGGATACTACCCTATCATACCACATCACAACCATTTTAATAGCATGTTGGCATGCAAGGTAAACCATTATAAACTCCTAGCCAATTAAGCATGGCATAAGCAACTATAATCTCTAATTGTCATTGCAAACATGTTTCATTCATAATAGGCTGAATCAGGAACGATGAACTAATCATATTTACAAAAACAAGATAGGTCGAGTGCATACCAGCTTTTCTCATCTCAATCAGTCCATCATATATCGTCATTATTGCCTTTCACTTGCACAACCGAACGGTATGGATAATAATAATAGTGCACGTGCATTGGACTAAGCTGAAATCTGCAAGCATTTAATACAAGGAAGAAGACAAAGTAATATGGGCTCTTGGCTAAATCAACAATAATGCATATAAGAGCTACTTCAACATTTTCATTATGGTCTTCTCCTCTCGACCCCTATCGGTGTCAAAACCGGCGGATCTCGAGTAGGGGGTCCTGAACTGTGCGTCTAAGGCGGATGGTAACAGGAGGCAGGGGACACAATGTTTACTTAGGTTCGGGCCCTCTCGATGGAGGTAATACCCTACTTCCTGCTTGATTGATCTTGATGATATGAGTATTACAAGAGTTGATCTACCACGAGATCGAAGAGGCTAAACCCTAGAAGCTAGCCTATGGTATGATTGTTGTATCTCTCCTCTATCGACTAGCCGGGCCCTGGTTTATATAATTCACCAGAGGCCTAGGATAACAAGAGTCCTAGCCGAATACGCCGGTGGGGGAGGAGTCCTTGTCTTGATCACCAAGTCTTGTGGTATCTTCCTTGTATGTGGCAGCTGTCCGGACTGGCCCATGAGTATACGGCCATGGGGGTCCTTGGCCCAATCTAATAGATCGGGAGATGACGTGGTGAGTACCCCCTAATCCAGGACACCGTCAGTAGCCCCCTGAACCGGTCTTCAAGTTAGGAACGCTCCTCGATTCCTATGAACTGTTCTTCATCTTCGGTTGTCGGTCTTGAAAACTAGTTCAACAAATCTTCTCATCTTCGATCTTGAGGATCACGGAAGTGCATCCGAAGAGTTTACACGTCAGGCATCCGAGGAGCCCCTCTAAGTCTCCGGCCTTTATCAATGCCTTGTTATTTTTATGCCACACCTCGGGTTTGAAGTTGTTCCCGGGAGGCAGTGTCCTCTTGCGTCCGAGCTCTAATGCCGGACTGCATTCGAGGTATCTTTTGCAGCCGATCACCAATGTCGGACTGCTTCCGAGCTCCAACGCCGAAATGTATCCGAGCTCCAACGCCGGACCGTGTCCAAGTTCCAACGCCGGACTATATCCAAGAAGTCATAAATCATCTTGGTCCAAAAAAGTTGAAGGAGTTTAGCCGAGCTTAATGCCGGAAATGCCCTCTATGGAGCTAGCCGCTAGCGCCCGAGCTTTATGTCGGACTGCTTCCAAGGTGGTGCACCACCCCGACCGCGGGCTGATTTTTTGTGAATATTTTTAACTAGTGTAGTTTATTCTCTGCCGATGTATATCCAGTAGCCCTCAAGGTGTGTATCAGTCTAAAACCCGAGATGCACCTGAAGGCAAGCATAAAAACTGCTGTTCCTAGTAGCCCCTGAGACTCAGGTCGATGCGCGAAATCGGCCTGAGGATCAATTCCTAGCTCGGCAGCATACATAGGAATAAAAATGCAGTGTAATATATCAGAGATAATAGTGATTGGCGAACGGGCCCCTGAGAGAGGGTCGTGAGAAGTCGCCGTGATATATAGCTTGATGCCAGATAGGTCCAGATGGTACTTATTGTTGTCCGAAGACGCGCTTTCCCATAGTTCGATCAAGCCGAACACTGAGCCCTTTGAATTTTCTGCATTGAATAGGCAATGCAGAGCCCCGAGACACGGGTCGGGTGGCAACACCGAATCGGGGATCGATGTGCCCTTTAATATTTGTAAATAATGGGCGCAAAGCCCAGTAGCCCCCGAGCCTTAATGTGGGCACGGGTGGCCGAATTAAGGATCGATATCCAGAGTAAAATCATAGATTATGTGTAACGATTCTATGTATCCAAGTACTTTACATCATTATTTTGACTCCATTGTGACTGTTTATTAGTTGAAAGTGGCCCATCGTCGGCTTCTACCCCTTGGTAGATACTACGTAGGGTGTTTCCGCAATAACAAAGCAACCCTTAGCCGACGTCTCGGTGCCCGAAGGCGGTTGTGTTAGCGGAAACGAGGCAATCAGATATGTGGGCTTTAAAACTTTCGCTTAGTCATAGGAGATTTATACTGGGGAAGCTAGCTATGAGCCCCCGGTTAGTGTTCAGCGACAGCCGAGGTCAAGCCGTAAACACTTCGGCCAATGTTATGAACGGCCCGTCATTTAACATAGTCATCGGATCGCTGACCAGTTTACGCCTATTGTGACAGTCAGTTTTCGGCTTTCTCCACTGAGGTGCTTGACCATGCGAGCTAGAAGCACAATCACAGTGGTTCTCCCTTTGCACACCTATCCGAACAAAGCGGAACGTAGGAGGCAAGAACAGGAGCCGGGCAACCCAACTATTGACCGAAGACACAATTCGAAACCGATGCATATATAGCAATATCCGAGAATGTTTTTGCCGAATCCCTGAAGGTGTCCGGCGTTGCACTGCGAGACTAATGCTAGAAACGCACAAATAGTTTAAAAATGCCATAGGCTCGAAAGGCCAAAAAACTTATTCAAAAGTTTAATGTCCGAACTAGATCAAGTGTTCGGTGCCAATCCGAAAATTGGACTTTAGAAAAAAATTGCTTCTGCCGTGCTTTAACATGACACATCCTATCTCAAGACTTCAAGCGGGTCAGCCTACGGCTTCAACCTCCTATCCGAAGGCGGAGTACTTCTCATTAGGCCAGTTTAGCAAACTAAACTCTAGCGGTTTTGATATAAAAATTAGGCTCCTCAGCTAGCGACCACATACTTGTGTTGAAAAAAGGAATGATAAATAACAACAATAAAAACTTTGCAACGACTAAGAAGAAGAACACTTATTATAAAACGGCTCATATAAATTTAAGAGCCCCCAAGTGACTTGGGTAAAAGAATTTTATGCATAATGATTGTATGTACCGAAGTACTTATATCATATCTGTGTTCACCCGAACTTTAAACGCGTCGTAACCGACCGTCGGCTTCTCCCTCCTCGGTCAAGGACCGAAAAGTGTTATGTACTCCACCTGTCGAAAATATCGATGGTGTTTCCGATAACCAGGCAATCAGGCCATAAGGCAGTAATGCATAAAGCGCTCGGGGAACTTATGCTATATTACAATCAAGTGTAAGAAGCATCTTCGAAGAAAATAGTACCCCCACCGATACCTTTCTTCGGTGCTCATTATTACTATGAGACTTGTGCAATAGATTTTTTGTACTCATGAGTTCCGTTGTGTGCCGACCATGATTGACAACAATAAGAGTGCTAGCTTTCGGCTTCACCCAGTCTAAGGTCAGAGCTCGGATGACCCGGTCGTGACAATCGCAGAGGTGCTCCCTTTACTCCCTAGCCGAACAATCGGGAACGTAGGGGTAAGCACAGGAGCCAGGCAACCCAGCTTGCAAATCGCTTAAGTCAATATGGTGCATATTGTAGCGTAATACATGAACAAGGAACGAAGCCGTACAAGTATAATCATATGCAAGAAGAAAGGCTTCATGAAGGAAGCCCCCAAGTGAACTGGGTATTTGAATTTGTCCGCCACAAACAAAGTTTGGACAAGGAAATTTTTTACAACCAACTTTTTTCCAAAAAAGTATAATGCTTGTTCGAACTGAACACAGGTTAAAAATTTAAAACTTTGAGCATGAAGGCAACTTAGCTGCTTAATGTGTTCGGTATTGATGACGCGGTCCGAGCTTGATGCGGGACAAGGTTCCATCCCCCAAGCCGGTCCCGAGGTGGCGGAGCAAAGAGCTCGGCACTCCGAAGTGGTGACATTGCACGGTCAATGCAGGCCGGCAGAGTGATGCTGAAGTCACCGGCATGGGGTAATGAAGTGTTGACGAAGCCCCCCGTCCAGCCGAGGTGACGTGGTATGTCAGTACGCCGAGTTGACTATACTGCCCAACCCGGATCATTTTCCTGTGCACAAAAAATAGTGCAAACCGGAGATAATAGTAATGTTAATAAAAAATCGTTGCATAATTAATAATTTATGCAAAGTGAGTAATAAAAGAAATATGGCCTGGCGCCGAAGTCAATGTCGATGCAGGGCGTCGGCGTGATGCGGTAAAGGCGTGGCAAAGCCTGAATTCACAGGTCGGTCCGAGTTCCGGATGCGGCGTTCGCCGGACTATGTACGGAGACTGACCGAACCACCATGCGACCGTCGTTAATGTGGCCACCATTTGATAGACCTGTGTACATATGATGGACAAACCAGAGCAATAATTCCTTGGGAAAAATGAACCCAAACAAGCAAAAAATACTAGGATTAATAGCACCTGGTTATTTGTTGTAGCAATACGAAGAAAGGTGATTCCCAAAATTGGGACTCGATCCGCACACCCATTGCCTGATGGGCGATAAAGCGACGACATGGCAATGCTGGCAAAGGTTGGCTTGCCGAGGCAAAGCCCTCGGTCCAGCTAATCGTGACGAAGCTGGTCGGCTGGTGACGCCAAAGTCGCCGGAGTAGGTTGATGAAGAGATGATGAAGCCCCCGGTCCAGCCGAGATGTCAAAGCCTCAATGTCAGCTGATGAGTCGAAGTAGGTCGGCGTGATGGACACCGGCTTGAATGAGCAATAGTGCGGCCTTGCCGATGCAGGTCGTGACGTGGTCAATGCCGGCTTGATGAAGTGACCGTGCGGCGATGCCGGTGTGCCCGCTCCGTGTAATCTGTGGGGCGGCGATGTTGGTGATGATTTATCCTTTGCGATGCCGAACTCTTGTTCGGCTTGCCGAGATGATGATTCGAAGAAGTTGAGCTCGGCTCGACAAAGTGACGACGTGTCTAGCGCAAGTCGGCAGCCGTGGAGCAATATTGCCGGACTGGTTTGACACCAGCATGATGTTGAAGATCATGTTCAAAAGATTTTACAGTTAGTGGGATGTGTTCGGGAATAAAAGACAATACCCCATACAAAACTTCCTTAAAAAAGAATGTCCGAAATCCCGTTCATAAAAAGACGATCTCGGGTCGGATTCGTTTTCGCGCGGAAAACAGATCTGAAAAGTGATGCACTAATCGGAAGGTTCCCGGAGTTTGGACGGTCGGATCAAGCTGAAATTTTGAGGGGTGGTAGATATAGGAATTCCGCAGCCGATCAACGGTTGGATCTTCCAAAGGAAGTCCGAGCTAGAAGCTGGACACCACGCCCTAAACTCGTCCAGATTCTCGTCCAGATTTGATAGGGCTCCAGTATATCGCGGATTGCCAGAGATTCCTCCATCGGAACTCGACGAAATTTTCCAGGGTTGTTGTATACTCAATTCTGCACAATTCCACCGAAGCAATCGTTAAAACAAAATTTGAGGAGGCGGTGGCGGCGGACACTAGTTCGTTGTCCAGAAAAACACCACGGTCGCCCGAGGGCAATGCTGACGTTCAGCCCCCGGGCTCCCTGGATGATTCCTCCATGATCTTGATAGAGATCGGAGTTGATGTTGATGAAGGCCCTCATCCGAACATGACGATCGGAGGTAGGGCACAGTCCTTGGTCGAACCAAGGTGACCAGTCGAGCTGGTGACGAAGATGTCGAAGTCGCATTTGATCTGCAGGCGAGTCATCGACCTTTTGCCGAACACACAGCGGAACTCTCAATGAAAGCACCAATGTCGGTGTCAAAACCGGCGGATCTCTGGTAGGGGGTCCCGAACTGTGCGTCTAAGGCGGATGGTAACAGGAGGCGGGGGACACAATGTTAACCCAGGTTCAGGCCCTCTCGATGGAGGTAATACCCTACTTCCTGCTTGATTGATCTTGATGATATGAGTATTACAAGAGTTGATCTACCACGAGATCGAAGAGGCTAAACCCTAGAAGCTAGCCTATGGTATGATTGTTGTATCTCTCCTCTATCGACTAGCCTGGCCCTGGTTTATATAATGCACCAGAGGCCTAGGATAACAAGAGTCCTAGCCGAATACGCCGGTGGGGGAGGAGTCTTTGTCTTGATCACCAAGTCTTGTGGAATCTTCCTTGTATGTGGCAGCTGTCCGGACTGGCCCATGAGTATACGGCCATGGGGGTCCTTGGCCCAATCTAACAGATTGGGAGATGACGTGGTGAGTACCCCCTAATCCAGGACACCGTCAACCCCCAAAGAAAAGAAAAGAAATAAAACTATTTACACGGAAAAGCCCCCAACAAGCAAAAAGAAGAATGAGAAATATTTTTGGGTTTTCTTTAATTATTACTACTACAGGCATGGAAAATAAACTAGCTAAAAGCTACAACTATTTTTTTGGTTTTCTTAAGGTTTTTCGAACACACAAGAAGAAGGCTTAGAACAGAAAATAAACTAGCATGGATAGTACAATGAAAAAGTATGAGCACCGACAACTGGCATGAGTGTGTGAACATGAATGTAATGTCGGTGAGAAATACGTACTCCCCTAAGCTTAGGCTTTTGGCCTAAGTTGGTAGATATCCTAAGTTGTAACTAGGGTCGTACTGAGATGCAGCGGCTATTGCCTGATGAGCTGCGGCTTGGAGGCGAGCTGCCTCCGTCCTCCCTCATACTCGATCGCCTCCTCCCTGGTTATAACATATCTCCCTTTTGCCTGAAAGTCAAAGAAAGTAGGAACAGAGAGAGCAATATGGACAGTGCGGCGTCTGTCAAAGATTAGTCGGTATTGGAGGAACTGTTCATTCCTCTCAACAAACTGATGAAGAACCATGGCACTATAATCTAAATAATCAGGAGGCAATTCCATATCATTTTCATGTATGGGTATCTCAAGATAATTAGCTACACGGGTTGCATAAATTACACCAAACAAATCTCCCCTAATATTGTTATGATGCAACCTTCGTGCAACAATAGCCCCCAAGTTGTATTGTTTATCTCCTAATACAACACTCTTGAGAACACTAAGGTCGGGAACACACATGTGACATGCCTCGTCCTTGCTGTTAATGCATCTACCTATAAAGAGAGCAAAATAATGTATGGCAGGAAAGTGAATGCTCCCTATGGTAGCTTGTGTTATTTCTCTAGATTCCCCCATAGTGATACTAGCAAGAAAATTTTTAAATACAGATTTGCGAGGTTCACTAACATTACCCCACTGCGGGAGTTTACAAGCAGTACTAAAATCTTCTAAGTCCATGGTATAAGATTTATCATAAAGATCAAATAGGACAGTGTGAGAATTGTGTGATGATGTAAATTTAAACCTTCTCATAAAGGAATCAGTTAGGTAATAATATTGGGGGCACTTATTTGACACGAAGCCCTCAAGTTCAACGTTATGCACATATGCGTCAAATTCCTCCTTAATGCCTGCTTGGACCATAAAATCTTCTGACGGCCATTCACAAGGCCGCACTTGAGCTTCTCTTGGTAGTTCATAGTCCGGCTCGCGTATCGTGAGCCTGGGTCCTTGCTTCTTTGAGGAACCACCTTGGTACATTTTCCTAAACATATTTCTTCCTCTAAAAAAATTCTGAAAATTTTAGTGACTCAAAATAAAAGTGAACCAAACTCAACAAAATTGATAGCAACTACTCCCACAAGTGCCTAGAGACTATATCATGCACTAGAACTACTTGGGACCAAATAAACTTGACATGCAGGCTCAAGAACAGGGTCATCTAAGCAGCAAAAAATTGCAATAAATAAAGCACTAGAACAAAAACTAATTGGACCATTGGAGGAGTCACATACCGAAGAACAATCCCCCAAAGCAGTTTTGTGAGTGGAGTTTTGAGCAAGGAGATCGAAAATCGCAGCAAAACGAGCTAGAACATGGGTTTGAGTTGTGTGGTGATTTTTCCGGAGGAAGACGAAGTGTGTGGGTGCAAGAATAAGTGGAGGGGGGCCACGAGGGGCCCACGAGGCAGGGGGCGTGCCCAGGGGGTAGGGCGCGCCCTGCACCCTCGTGGCCAGGTGGTTGCCCCCTCTGGTGTGTTCTTAGTGCCAGATATTCTTAAATATTCTACAAAAAATCATATTTCAATTTCAGGGCATTTGGAGAACTTTTATTTTCGGGGTACTTTTTATTGCAAGGATAATTCAGAAAATAGATAGAAAATACTATTTTTTCTTTATTTAATCTAAATAACAGAAAGTAAAAGGAGCGTATAGAGAGTTGTGCTTTCTAACTTCATCCATATCATGCTCATTAAAAGGAATCCACTAACAAGGTTGATCAAGTCTTGTTAACAAACTCATTCAAGTCGCATGAAACCGGAGAATTTTCGAATAACACTAGGTTACCTCAACGGGGATATTCACATCCCCAACAATAAGAATATCATATTTCTTCTTGGCAGTAGGAAGAGGAAATTCAAAACCTCCAATAGTAATTGTTGAAATTTTCCCAATAGAATTTATACAGTGGACTTGAGGTTGTTTCCTCGGAAAGTGTACCGTATGCTCATTACCATTAACATGAAAAGTGACATTGCCTTTGTTGCAATCAATAACAGCCCATGTTGTATTCAAAAAGGGTCTACCAAGGATAATCGACATACTATCGTCCTTGGGAATAACAAGAATAACAAAGTTCGTTAAAATAGTAACGTTTGCAACCATAACAGGCACATCCTCACAAATACCGACATGTATAGCAGCTGATTTATCGGCCATTTGCAAAGATATTTTAGTAGGTGTCAACTTATTTAAATCAAGTCTACACTATAAAGAGAGAGGCATAACACTAACACCGGCTCCAAGATCACATAAAGCAGTTTTAACATAGTTTCTTTTAATGGAGCATGGTATAGTTGGTACTCCTGGATCTCCAAGTTTCTTAGGTATTCCACCTTTAAAAGTATAATTAGCAAGCATGGTGGAAATTTCAGCTTCCGGTATCTTTCTTTTATTTGTAGTAATATCTTTCATGTACTTAGCATAAGGATTCATTTTAAGCATATCAGTCAAACACATACGCAAAAAGATAGGTCTAATCATTTCAGCAAAGTGCTCAAAATCCTCATCATCCTTTTTCTTGGATGGTTTAGGAGGAAAAGGCATGGGTTTCTGAACCCATGGTTCTCTTTCTTTACCGTGCTTCTTAGCAACGAAGTCTCTCTTATCATAACGTTGATTCTTTGATTGTGGGTTATCAAGATCAACAGGAGGCTCAATTTCTACATCATTGTTATTGCTAGGTTGAGCATCAACATGAACATCATCATTAATATTATCACTAGGTTCATGTTCATTACCATATTGTGTTTCAGCATCAGAAATAGAAATATCATTGGGATTCTCAGGTGTGCCAATGACACGTTCACTAGAAGCATGCAAAGTCCTATCATTTTTCTTTTTCTTCTTCTTAGAAGGACTAGGTGCATCAACATTAGTTCTCTGAGAATCTTGATCAACTCTCTTAGGGTGGCCCTTAGGATACAAAGGTTCCTGAGTCATTCTACCCCCTCTAGTCACAACTCTAACAACATTATCATTTTTCTTATTATTAATTCATTGAGCAAATCATTTTGAGCTTTAAGCACTTGATCTACTTGAGTGGTAACCATAGAAGCATGTTTACTAAGAAGTTTAAGTTCACCCTTAACTCTAGACATATAATCACTCAAGTGTTCAATCATATAAGCATTTCATTTCAATTGTTTACCAACATAAGCATTGAAGTTTTATTGTTTAACAATAAAATTATCAAACTCATCTAAGCATTGGCTAGCAGACTTATAACGAGGGGTATCACCTTCATCAAATCTATAGAGCGAATTTACCTTTACTACCTGTGTGGGGTTATCAAGACCATGTATTTCTCCAATAGGTGGTAAATTCTTAACATCTTCAGCTTTAATACCCTTTTCTTTCATAGATTTCTTTGCCTCTTGCATATCTTCAGGACTGAGAAATAGAATACCCCTTTTCTTTGGAGTTGGTTTAGGAGTGGTTCAGGAAGCGTCCAATGATTTTCATTACTCAACATATTATTCAATATAAATTCAGCTTGATCAACAGTTCTTTCCCTGAAAACACAACCAACACAACTGTCCAGGTGGTCTCTGGAAGCATCGGTTAGTCCACTATAAAAGATATCAAGTATTTCATTTTTCTTGAGAGGATGATCAGGCAAAGCATTAAGTAATTGGATAAGCCTCCCCCAAGCTTGTGGGAGACTCTCTTCTTCAATTTGCACAAAATTATATATTTCCCTTAAAGCAGCTTGTTTCTTATGAGTGGGGAAATATTTAGCAGAGAAGTAATAAAGCATATCCTAGGGACTACGCACACAACCGGGATCAAGAGAATTAAACCAAGTTTTAGCATCACCCTTTAATGAGAACCGAAATAACTTAAGGATATAGTAGTAATGAATTTTTTCCTCATGAGTAAACAGGGTGGCTAGATCATTTAATTTAGTAAGATGTGCCACAACAGTTTCAGATTCATAGCCATAGAAAGGATCGGATTCAACCAAAGTAATTATCTCAGGATCGACAGAGAAATCATAATTCTTATCGGAAATACAGATAGGTGAAGTAGCAAAAGCAGGGTCATATTTCATTCTAGCATTCAAAGATTTTTCTTTCAGCTTAGCAAATAATTTCTTAAGATCATATCTATCTTTGCAAGCAAGAAAGTCTCTAGCAGTTTCTTCATCCATAACATAACCCTCAGGCACAACAGGCAGTTCATATCTAGGGGGAGAATCTTCATCATCACTTTCATCAATATTATCAGTTTCAACAATTTCATTCTCTCTAGCCCTAGCAAGTTGTTCATCAAGAAATTCACCTAATGGCATAGTAGTATCAAGCATAGAAGTAGTTTCATCATAAGCATCATGCATAGCAGAAGTGGCATCATCAATAACATGCGACATATCAGAATTAATAGCAAAGCAGGTTTAGGTGTCGCAAGTTTACTCAAAACAGAAGGAGAATCAAGTGCAGAGCTAGATGGCAGTTCCTTACCTCCCCTCGTAGTTGAGGGATAAATCTTGGGTTATTCGTCTTTCAAGTTCCTCATAGTGATCAACAGATATAAATCCCAAATGACTCAAAGAATAGAGCTATGCTCCCCGGTAACGGCGACAGAAAATAGTCTTGATAACACACAAGTATAGGGGCTCGCAACAGTTTTCGAGGGTAGAGTATTCAACCCAAATTTATTTATTTGACACAAGGGGAGCCAAAGAATATTCTCAAGTAATAGCAGTTGAGTTGTCAATTCAACCACACCTGGAAAACTTAATATCTGCAGCAAAGTAGTATGAAAGTAACAGTAACGGTGGCAAAAGTAATAGTAGCAACTTTGTAGTAATTGTAACAGTGGCAACGGTAAAGTAACTAAGCAAAGATCAATATGTGAAAAAGCTCGTAGGCATTGGATCGGTGATGGATAATTATGTCGGATGCGATTCTTCATGCAACAGTTATAACATAGGGTGACACAGAACTAGCTCTAGTTCATCAATGTAATGTAGGCATGTATTCCGAATATAGTCATACGTGCTTATGGAAAAGAACTTGCATGACATCTTTTGTCCAACCCTCCCGTGGCAGCGGGGTCCTATTGGAAACTAAGGGATATTAAGGCCTCCTTTTAATAGAGTACCGGACCAAAGCATTAACACTTAGTGAATACATGAACTCCTCAAACTACGGTCATCACCGGGAGTGGTCCTGATTATTGTCACTTCGGGGTTACCGGATCATAACACATAGTAGGTGACTATTGACTTGCATAATAGGATCAAGAACTCACATATATTTATGAAAACATAATAGGTTCAGATCTGAAATCATGGCACTCGGGCCCTAGTGACAAGCATTAAGCAAACCTAAGTCATAGCAACATCAATCTCAGAACATAATGGATACTAGGGATCAAACCCGAACAAAACAAACTCGATTACATGATAAATCTCATCGACAACGACAGATTCCCCTCTCCGGAGCACCGAACGTACTCCAGATCAGCCCTCTTGAGAGATATTAGGGCTTGGCGGCGGCTCCGTATCGTAAAACGCGATGAATCCTTCTCTTTGATTTTTTCTCCCCGAACGTGAATATATAGAGTTGGAGTTGAGGTCGGTGGAGCCTCAGGGGGCCCACGAGACAGGGGGCGCGCCCCCACCCTCGTGGACAGGGTGTGGGCCCCCTGGTCTTGATTCTTTCACCAGTATTTTTTATAAATTCCAAAAATATTCTCCGTGAAGTTTCAGGTCATTCTGAGAACTTTTATTTCTGCACAAAAATAACACCATGGCAATTCTGCTGAAAACAGCGTCAGTCCGGGTTAGTTCCATTCTAATCATGCAATTTAGAGTCCAAAACAAGGGCAAAAGTGTTTGGAAAAGTAGATACTGTCGTATTACAGGTTCCGGCAAAACCCTTGAGGTTCGAACACTGGGGTGCGCATGAAGATCTCTCTCTCCCTCTAGCTCGCTCTCCCCACGATCGCGAGGCCTAGCTCGACGAACCCAAAGAACAAGGGGACACAAGATTTATACTGGTTCGGGCCACCGATGTGGTGTAATACCCTACTCCAGTGTGGTGTGTTGGATTGCCTCTTGGGCTATGGATGAACAATTACAAGGGAAGAACATCCTCCTGAAGAGAGGTGCTTTTTTGCTTGGTGATCTTGTGTGGTTGGGGATGATCTGAATGATCTCTCCTCCGAATGGTGGTGGCTAGTCCTATTTATAGAGGCACTGGTCCTCTTCCCAAATGTTCAGGCGGGAAGGGATCCCACGACGGCCAAATTCGAAGGGAGACAACTAGTACAAGTTATCCTGACTAAAGGTGGTCTTCGCCTACCAAAGGCTCTGGTGGTAACGCCGTCTTGGGCTCCACGATGACCTCCGTCCTGCCGTCCTGCTGGCCTTGGTCTCGTTGCACTGATATGGAAACCTTTGCCTGATGCCTCAGGACTCCTCGCCTGCGCTTGCCTGTTTAGCACCAAAGAGGAAACAAGGACACTACTCGTGCTGGCGCCCGCCTTGCTCCAGTCGTCATGTCTTGCATCACGGGAACCTCGTGAGGTGCCCCTTGCCTTTATCTCTCCGCCCCTCGCGAGCCGGCCTGGTGAGGCCGCCCCCGAGGAGGTCTCGCGTCGTCCGCCTCGTGAGGCTTGGCCCCTCGCGAGGGTCTTGAGTGTTTGCTGGTGAAGATGGGCTGTACAGGGCCGCTGGTGGAGCCACGCTGTGGGCCGCAGGCAGGCAAGTCTGGGGACCCCCATTCCCAGGACACCGACAGTAGCCCCCAGGCCCAAGGCGCGCTCGGTCTTGGCTTCGAGGCGAAGCCAAAGGGCAAGTGCGGAGCGCCGCAGGCCCCAACAGCCTGCGGCCTCGCTTGACGCATGGCGATTGATTGGACGTGGGCGTCTTCGCTTCCCCATGCTGCCTCGGCAACTGCCCGACTTGACGAGTCCCTGCTGCATGCAGAGAAAAATCATCATTACCTGTGATCGTGGGGATCGCTGGTTGGCCTTCTCCTGCTATAAATGAGGAGGGGGCGGAGCCCCCATTGCTCATCTCTTCCTGCTCCGCTCGCTTCTTCTCCCTTGCTTCATTGCTAGTGGTGACACTCATGGTGCCTGCGAAGAGGTTCTCGGCCGTAGAGAAGGGGAAGGCCCGCCAGGAGGGGCCTGGCTCGCTGACGCCCAAGAGGGGCGCGGTCGCCCACGCAAGCACACCGCGACCCCCCCGTGGCCCCTCGCGGCCGCGGCGGCACCTCTTCGCGTGGTGGGGGTCGTCCAGGTCGTGGCAACCCCTCGATGAAGGGAGGCGTGCCATGGTCGCGCGGCCTCCCCGGCCGTGCTTCCACTCGGCGGAGGTGCTGCCGGAGTTCGTCGTGTGGTCAGAGAACCCGGCCGGTACCTGGCTTCAGCTCCCATGCTTCTTCGCCCGCGAGCTGCCAGCCACAGGTCCAGGCGGTCTCTGGCTGCAGGCAGACGGCTGCTGCAGCAAGGATTCATGGGTCGCGGTCGAGGTCTCTGTCGGCTGCAACGCAGCCCTGGCCCGCGGCTGGCAGACGTTTGCCCGCGCACGCGGCCTGGGCCGGCGGTGCACCCTCCACTTCAAGTACGACTGCAACACGACCCTCTACTTGAGGGTGTTCGGGGAAGATGGTCGCTGCGTCGGGTGCTGCCCTGAGGACAACGATGGTGGTGAGGTGCTCAGCCTTAGCGACGGCCGCAATGAGGGTGAAGGCGGGCTTGTCCTTGGCACCGGCCATGGCTCGTCTAGCTACAACGACTCTTCTTCCGGCGACAGCTTTAGCAGCGGCGGCTACGACTAGCCGCCACGCCATCACGCCCACTTTGAGGGCGGCAGCGGGTCGTCTCGTCGTCGTGCCCCAATGAAGAGCGAGGAGGGATCTGGCTGAGCCCAGGAGAGCTCCATGGGTCTGTCCTCACGAACTGCTGCAGGGGCACGCCACTTTTGCTTCGTTCTTCCTTTTCTTCCTGCATTGAGAGAGGGACAAGTATGGGGCCCCATAGGGGCGTGCAACGAACCATGATTTCCAAGTTTGCTATACTATGTTTACCATTCCTGTGTCGTGTTGCAGCATCAACGTTTTATGTAGGAGCGTAGAAATAACTTAGCTTGACACACTTGAAGTAGTTTTCGCCTCGTGAGGCGCGCACTTCCCAGTACCTGGCGAGGCCTCCTTGGCTTGGGAGGCGTCTAGGAACTGCAAAAAATTGTTAGGAAACTCTTATTCCTCCGAGCCCTGGTCGCTCATTGGGGCCACTAGGGGCCCAAGGACGTCGTCTTGCTCAGCTGGGTCGTCCGCTGGCGTTGCTGCAGCCCCGTGGTGCCCTTCAGGTCTTGCATCGCCCCGGCTATGGGCGTGGCTCGGCGCGGCGTATTCTTGTCCTGGCGCTCTTCCCGAACCGCCACCAGAGCTGCACTAGCTGAGTAAGGAGTGGCGGCGAGGTAGAGCACCAGGGGCTCGCGAGGCGGGGTGCCACCATCACCGGAGGGCTGGTCAGGTATCTCTTGAGGTCTTGAAATGCTTGGTCAGCCTCCGGGGTCCACTCGAATGGGCCCTTCTTCTTCATCAGCTCGAAGAACGGTAGGGCGCGCTCTCCCAGCTTGGAAATGAAGCGCCCCAGCGAAGTCACGCAGCCGGCGAGCTTCTGCATCTCCTTGAGGGTTTGTGGTGGGCTCATGTCTTCGATTTGTCTTGACCTTCTCCGGGTTGGCCTCGATCCCCCTGTGGGACACGAGGAAGCCCAGCAGCTTGCCAGAGG
Source organism: Aegilops longissima (assembly GCA_021605205.1). NCBI lineage: Eukaryota > Viridiplantae > Streptophyta > Magnoliopsida > Poales > Poaceae > Aegilops > Aegilops longissima. The sequence continues at coordinate 536,758,321 of CM038677.1, read as the reverse complement.
GGACGCCAAATACGCGCTTCTCCGGGTTAAGACGCAAGTCCACCTGGCGCAGGCTCGTGAAGGTCTCCTCCAGGTCCTGAATCAAGGTTCTCGCCTCCCGAGACTTTACCACAATGTCGTCGACGTAGGCTTCAGCGTTCCTCCCGAGATGCTGACCCAGGGTGATGTGCATCAGCCGTTGGAAGGTCGCGCCTCCGTTGCGCATCCCGAAAGGCATGCAAGTGTAGCAGTACACCTGATAATCCCCAAGTGCAGGGAATCATCATAGAAATTTCCAAAGGTGGAAGTGATAAGTATGGAGTGTCGAACCCACAGGGAGCTAAAGGTAAGATCAATATTCTCTCAATCCCTATCTGCCACTGATACGACTCTACGTACACCGAACGTTTGCTTCCAACTAGAAACAAGAAATAAAACTATGTTGTGGGTATTAAGATGATAATTTTGTATGATATCGGAGAGCTAAAATATAAAAGTAGGTGCTGTTATCATAAAGTTAGAGTATATTACTAAATAATATAAATAGCGAGTGTGGAATAATGATGGATCGGTGTGCGGAATTGTCCTAGGCAATTGTTAACAAGACCGGTAATCACTATTGCAGTTTCATATGAGGGAGAGGCATAAGCTAACATACTTTCTCTACCTGGATCACATGCACTTATGATTGGAACTCTAGCAAGCATCCGCAACTACTAAAGATCATTAAGGTAAAACCCAACCATAGCATTAAAGCATCAAGTCCTCTTTATTCCCATACGCAACAATCCCTCTTACTCGGGTTTGTGTTTCAGTCACTCACCAACCCACTATAAGCGAATCATGAACGTATTGCAACACCCTACAGCGGGAATCCCTCACGCTTGCGCGACACGGAGGGCACCATAGGACAACACCAAAGTAAAACATACAACTCATACCAATCTAGATCATCAATCAACCCAAAGACAAAAGATATCTACTCAAAACATCATAGGATGGCAACACATCATTGGATCATAATATGTGGCATAAAGCACCATGTTCAAGTAGGGATTACAGCGGGGTGCAGGAGAGTGGACCGCGTAAAAGAGATGAGGATGGTGATGATGTTGATGAAGACTATCACCGTGGCGATGATTCCCCTCCCGATGGCACTCCGGCGCCACCGGAAGAGAGGAGGAGAGGTTCTCCCCCTTGTTCTTCCTCCTCCATGGCCTCCACCCTCTGGTCCTTGGCCTTCATGGTGATGATGGCCCCTCCGGGATACTCCTCCATGACCACCGGTGATGATGGCCCCCTCCGGCAGGGTGCCGGAGAGGGCTTAGATTGACTTCTTGTGGCTACAGAGGTTTGCGGCGGCGGAACTTCCGATCCAGGTTTCTTTCTGGAAGTTTGGGTATATATAGAAGAGTTTTGCGTTGATTTCACGTCAGGGGGTCTCTGGGCTGTCCACGAGGCAGGGGGGGCGCGCCCTAGGGGGGTGGGCGCGCCCCCACTCTCATGGGCAGCCTGGGACTCTTCTGGCCTGCTTCTGGTACTCCGTGGGCTTCTTCTGGTCCAAAAATGATCTCCCTCAAGTGGCACATCAATTGGACTCCATTTAGTTTTCCTTTTCTGCGATACTCTAAAACAAGAAGAAAACAACAACTGGCACTCGGCTCTAGGTTAATAGGTTAGTCCCAAAAATCATATAAAATATCATATAAATGCATATAAAACATCCTAGAAGGATAGTATAATAGCATGAATACTTCATAAATTATAGATACGTTGGAGACGTATCAGCATCCCCAAGCTTAATTCCTGCTCATCCTCGAGTAGGTAAATGATAAAAGAAATAATTTATGAAGTGTGAATGCTAGCAAGTGCATAAGTTTGATCAAGGATAATTCCAGTCACTTTTTCTAGCATCATTATTTGTCATAACAATAGCTCATCTCATAACACTTCTCATGATAAAGTAACAAGCGAATCACATGTTAAAGTATAGATCATAAACTTTCTTGAAAACTAACAAACAATATTCTCAGTCATCAAACAATTGCAATTCATCTTATTTTCAGGAAGAGTCTATGTCAGAGCTTTGATTTAGCAAACTCCACATACTCAACTATCATTTAGTCTTTCACAATTGCTAACACTCACGCAATACTTGTGGTTATGGAGTTTTAATCAGACACAGAGAAAGATAGGGGCTTATAATTTTGCCTCCCAACCTTTTACCTCAAGGGTAATGTCAACAATAATAGGATTTCTCATGGCAAAACTGGTTTAAGGGTTTTGGGAAGCACAAGTAGTATCTCTACTTGGTGCAAAGAATTTGGCTAGCATGAGGGGGAAAGGCAAGCTCAACATGTTGGATGATCCATGACAATATACTTTATTTCAGATATAAGAAAACATAACCCATTACGTTGTATTCCTTGTCCAACATCAACTCTTTAGCATGTCATATTTTAATGAGTGCTCCCAATCATAAAATATGTCCAAGATAGTATATTTATATGTGAAACCTCTCTTCCTTCAATATTCTTTCATGAATTGTTCAAGTGACCAATTCTACGTTTGCTAACTTTCAATAAGTTTACTACATATACTTATTATGTGTGAAGTCATTACTCCCCATGTTATAAGAATATGAAATATATATATATATATATATATATATATATATATATATATATATATATATATATATATATATATATATATATATATATATATATATATATATATATATATATATATTCAGATTTATGACATTCAATTTATTCAACCATTAATCATAGGATATACATGAAGCACATGATCGATGACAAACTACTCCAGGAGATATGAGTGAAGAACACTGAGTAGTAAAATAATTAACTAGCCATGGGAGGATTATTTTTCATTCAATATTTCAAATCCAAAGATTTTATTCAAACAACAAGTAAGATTTAAAATACGCTCCAAGCAAAACACATATCATGTGACGAATAAAAATATAGCTCCGAGTAAGGTATACCGATAGTTTTGAAGACGAAAGAGGGGATGCCTTCCGGAGCATCCCCAAACTTAGGCACTTGAGTATTCCTTGAATATTACCTTGGGGTGCCTTGGGCATCCCCAAGCTTAGGGTCTTTCCACTCCTTATTCTCCTCATATCGATATCTCACCCAAAACTTGAAAACTTCAATCACACAAAACTTAACCAAACTTCGTGAGATAGGTTAGTATGATAAAGAGCAAACCATTCACTTTGGTACTGTCAAAGACAAGGTTCATAATTGTTATCACACAATACCTACTGTACCATATCATTTCTACAATTTATATTGAGAAATATAAGTCATAGAAATTAGAAAACAAGCAAACTATGCAATGAAAACATAATCTGTCAGAAACATAATAGTCTGTAATGATCTGAACATAAACCATACTTCTGCTACTCCAAAAATTATGAAATAAATTGGTGGACATGAGGAATTTGTATATTAATCTTCTTAAAAAATAATCAACTCAAAAGCACTCTTCTGTAAAAAATGACATATATTCTCATGAGCGCAAAGTTTCTGTTTTTTACAGCAAGATCACATTAACTTTCACCCAAGTCTTCCCAATGGTCTTACTTGGCACTTTATTGAAACAAAGCTATAAAACATGATTACTACAGTAGATTAATCATGTAAACACACAAAAAAAGTAAGGGTAAATATTGGTTGTCTCCCAACAAGCGCTTTTCTTTAATGCCTTTTAGCTAGGCATGATGATTTCAATGATGCTCACATAATAGACAAGAATTGAAACACAAAGAGAGCATCTTGAAGAATATGACTAGCACATTTAATTCTAACCCACTTCCTATGCCTTGGGATTTTGTGAGCACCCAACTTATGGGAACAAGAATCAACTAACATAGGAAGGCAAAACAAGTATAACTTCAAAACTTTAAGCACATAGAGAGGAAACTTGATATTATTGCAACTCCTACAAGCATGTATTCCTCCCTCATAATGATTTACATTAGCATCATGGATAGCAACTTTTTTCTCATACTCAATTGGAACCTCTTCCGAAATAGTGGAATCATTACTAGCTAAAGTTGACACTTTTCCAAATCCACTTTCATAAATATCACACTAAGATTCAACACCCTCCAAAATAGTGGGATCACTAATTCCTAAAGTTGACACTCTTCCAAACCCACTTTAAATTATAGTATTATTCATACTCCAAAGGATATAAGTGAAGTTCATGGAGCATTCTACAATTAATATAGACTAACCAAGCTCAAAATGTATAAGTGAAGCACATGAAGCATTCTATAAAACCATACTCAAAAGATTTAAGTGAAGCACAAAGAGCAATTCTATAAGATCATACTTAAAAGATTTAAGTGAAGCACATGAAGTATTCTATAAATTGATGAAGTTACATCTCATACTATCATGGTTCTTAAAGGGAAAACAAAAACACAAAGGGCACAAATCATGTGAACAAAACAAAAACCGAGGTATACCGATAATTGTTGAAGAAGAAAGATGGGATGCCCACCGGGGCATCCCCAAGCTTAGATGCTTGAGTATCCTTTGAAATATTTACTTGGGGTGCCTTGGGCATCCCCAAGCTTGAACTCTTGCTTCTCTTTATTCTTCTCACATCGGTAACTCCTCGTTCTTCGAACACTTCATCCACAAAAACTTAACAAAAACTTTGTGAGATCCGTTAGTATGACAAAACAAATCACTACTATAAGTACTATTGCAGACCAATTCATTTTTTTTTTCATTATAGCTACTGTAATATAACTTTTCCATGGCTTAATCCACTGATAGAGACCGATAGTTTCATCAAAACAATTAAGCAATGCATCAAAAACAGAATCTGTCTTAAACAGGACAGTATGTAGTAATATGGAAGTTTAGCAAACTTCTGTAACTCTTAAAATTATGAACTAAATATGAAAATTTGAAAAATTTGTACAGAAGTAATGTCAAAAAAGTTTCAGACCCATTTGACTTTCCAGTAAAAAATGTAAATTCACGCACTACAGTCAAATTTTCTGTTTTTGTTCTACACATAGCAAACAAGCAATCTAATCATCCTAAAACCAAAGCTTGGCACATTATTTTTAGAATACAATGAATATATACAAGGGAATAATTATTTACAGAGAAACTTCCATGAAAAATTCTACATTGTTTCTGTGAGCATGAACACAAGTGCTCAAGGTTGACCCTCACTTCTTCAATGCATAACTTTCCAATCGCTTCTCTTTTTGAAAAACTTTTTAGGCATGAAAGGCAAGTAGAATTTTGTATTTTCATTCTTTTAATTTTTTTTGTATGTTTCACCCACAAATAAACAGAAACAAAAAGTGAAAACAAAATCTACTTATTGAAGAAAGCAAACAAGCACACACGAGAATATCAACCCCACGCTATTGCTCCCTGGCAACGGCGCCAGAAAAGAGCTTGATAATCCCGAAGTGCAGGGAATCATCGTAGTAATTTCCAAAGGTGGAAGTGATAAGTATGGAGTGTCGAACCCACAAGGAGCTAAAGGTAAGATCAATATTCTCTCAAGCCCTATCTACGACTAATACGACTCTACGTACACCGAACGTTTGCTTCCAACTAGAAACAAGAAATAAAACTACGTTGTGGGTATGAAGAGGATAACTTTGTATGATATCGGAGAGCTAAAATATAAAAGTAGGTGCTGTTATCATAAAGTTAGAATATATTACTAAATAATATAAATAGCGAGTGTGGAATAATGATGGATCGGCGTGCGGAATTGTCCTAGGCAATTGTTAACAAGATCGGTAATCACTATTGCAATTTCATATGAGGGAGAGGCATAAGCTAACATACTTTCTCTACTTGGATCATATGCACTTATGATTGGAACTCTAGCAAGCATCCGAAACTACTAAAGATCATTAAGGTAAAACCCAACCATAGCATTAAAGCATCAAGTCCTCTTTATTCCCATACGCAACAATCCTCTTACTCGGGTTTGTGTTTCACCACTCACCAACCCACTATAAGCTTAATCATGAACGTGTTGCAACACCCTACAAAGGGAATCCTCACGCTATGCGACATGGAGGGAACCATAGGACAGCACCAAAGTAAAACATACAACTCATACCAATCTAGATCATCAATCAACCCAAAGACAAAAGATATTTACTCAAAACATCATAGGATGGCAACACATCATTGGATCATAATATGTGGCATAAAGCACCATGTTCAAGTAGGGATTACAGCGGGGTGCGGGAGAGTGGACCGCCTAAAAGAGATGAGGATGATGATGTTGATGAAGACAATCATCATGGCGATGATTCCCCTCCCGATGGCACTCCGGCGCCACCGGAAGAGAGGAGGAGAGGTTCTCCCCCTTGTGCTTCCTCCTCCATGGCCTCCACCCTCTGGTCCTTGGCCTTCATGGTGATGATGGCCCCTCCAGGATACTCCTCCATGGCCACTGGTGATGATGGCCCCCTCCAGCAGGGTGCCGGAGAGGGCCTAGATTGACTTCTCATGGCTACAGAGGCTTGCGGCGGCGGAACTTCCGATCTAGGTTTCTTTCTGGAAGTTTGGGTATATATAGAAGAGTTTTGCATTGATTTCACATCAGGGGGGGGGTCTCCGGCTGTCCATGAGGCAGGGGCGCGCCTAGGGGGTGGGCGCCCCACCCTCGTGGGCAGCCCCGGACTCTTCTCGGCCTGCTTCGTACTCCGTGGGCTTCTCCTGGTCCAAAATGATCTCCGCCAAGTGGCACGTCAATTGACTCGCTTAGTTTTCCTTTTCTGCGATACTCTAAAACAAGGAGAAAAATGTAAACGCACTGGGCTCTAGGTTAATAGGTTAGTCCCAAAAATCATATAAAATATCATATAAATGCATATAAAACATCCTAGAAGGATAGTATAATAGCATGAATACTTCATAAATTATAGATACATTGGAGACGTATCAACACCCCACACTGGGTTAGGAAGGCCGTCTTCTCCACGTCCTCTACCGCCATCTTGATCTGATGATAGCCTCAGAACGCGTCCAGGAAGCATAGCAGGTCGCACTCGGCGGTGGAGTCGACGATCTGGTCGATGCGTGGAAGCAGGAACGGATCTTGGGGACAGGCTTTGTTGAGGTTGGTGAAGTCGACACACATGCACTCCTTCCCGCCTTTCTTCGGCACAACGACGGGGTTCGCCAGCCACTCGGGGTACCGAAGCTCGTGAATGACACCGACTGCCTCCAGTCTGCGGGTTTCCTGGATGATGAAGGACTGCTTCTTCGTGGACTGTCGTCGCGCCTTCTGCTTCATAGGGCGCACATTGGGGCACACCCTCAAGTGATGCTCGATCACCCCTCTTGGGACCCCTACCAGCTGCTTGGGCTCCCAGGCGAATACTTCCTTGTTAGCACGCAAGAACTTCACCAATGCATCCTCTTGATCCTGGTCGAGGTTGGCACCTATGGTGAAGGTGGCTTCGGAGGACCCATCTTTCTCGACCGGCACCTGCTTGGTTTCAGCCCGATCTTGAGTGAACAACTCTTCTTCTTAGCTGGTGCAGCCCCCTTAACCTCGGAGACGACCTCGTCGGCCGGTCGTGCTGCCGCGGCGGTCTTGAGGGCAAGCTTGAGCGCTACTAGAGCTTCCTTGGTATCTCCGACTATGGTGAGGACGTCCTTGCTCCCGGGCATCTTCATGAGGTTGTAGGCCGGATGGGTTGCTGCCATGAACTGAGTCAGAGCCGGGTACCTGAGGATGGCATTGTACGGGAGGCCAATGTGGGTGATGTCGAATTCGATCAGCTCCGTGCGATAGTTGTCGCGGGTGCCAAAGGTCACGGGGAGATGGATCTGCCCCAGGGAGTAGGAGGAGCCGTCGCCGACCCCGGAGAAGGGCTTGCTGGGGCGGAGCCACTCGAGTGGTATGTGAAGGAGGCTAAAAGCCTCCAGAGAGAGCACGTTGAGGCCCGCGCCGCCATCGATGAGGGTCTTGGTGACGGCTACGCTGCAGATGGTGGGCGTGCAAAGCATTGGGAGCACGCCCGAGCCGACGGTGGTGACTGGGTGATCCCCCGCGTCAAAGGTCAGGTCGGCCTTGGGCGTCGCCCAACCCGGGGGAGTCCCCTGCCGCGCGGAGACGGCGCCGATCTGGCGGAAGAACGGCTTGGTGTGAAGGTTCAAGGGTGGCGCTTGCGAGCCGCCGAGGAGGGCCGCAACGGCGAGGGGCGCCGGTGCCGCAAAGCGCGCAGTGAAGAGGCCGCGCAGCCCCTCCCAAGATGCCATCGTGGATCCTGGGAGGTTGAGTAGCCAGCGCGCGGTGCACCAGTGAGGGCCATCGGAAGCCAGTTGGCCATGACCTTGTCGTCGCCCCCAGCCTTCACGACGGCCTCTTCATATGCCAGCAGGAAAGCCGATGGGTCCGCCACGCCATCGCAGCGCGGCGGCATCTCCGGCTTAAACTTGGGTGGCCACTGCACCCGCCGCAAGGCGGGGGTTAAGGCTCGGAGCCCCTGGCCCCGCCACGGGCATCTATCGTCACAGCTGGAAGAGCAGCGCCGGCCATGGGGGTGAAGCGCGGTGGTGGCGGAGCGTAGATCGACGGAAGGAAGGCTTCGGCACACCCCTACCTGGCGCGCCAAGTGTCGAATTACGGGTTCCGGCAAAACCCATGAGGTTCGAACACTGGGGTGCGCACGAAGATCTCTCTCTCTCCCTCTAGCTCGCACTCGCCACGATCGTGAGGCCTAGCTCGACGAACCCAAAGAACAAGGGGACACAAGATTTATATTGGTTCGGGCCACCGATGTGGTGTAATACCCTACTCCAGTGTGGTGTGGTGGATTGCCTCTTGGGCTATGGATGAACAGTTACAAGGGAAGAACAGCCTCCTGAGGAGAGGTACTCTTGTGCTTGGTGATCTTGTGTGGTCAGGGATGATCTGAATGATCTCTCCTCCAAATGGTGGTGGCTAGTCCTATTTATAGAGGCCCTGGTCCTCTTCCCAAATGTTCAGGCAGGAAGGGATCCCACAACGGCCAAATTCGAAGGGAGACAACTAGTACAAGTTATCCTGACTAAAGGTGGTCTTCGCCTGCCAAAGGCTCTGGTGGTGACGCCGTCTTGGGCTCCACGGTGACCTCCGTCCTGCTGGCCTTGGTCTCGTTGCACTAATATGGAAACCTATGCCTGATGCCTCGGGACTCCTCGCCTGCGCTTGCCTCTTTAGCACCAAAGAGGAAACAAGGACACTGCACGTGCTGGCGCCCGCCTGGCTCCAGTCGTCATGGCTTACGTCACAGGAACCTCGCGAGGTGCCCTTGCCTTGATCTCTTCGCCCTTCGCGAGCCGGCCTGGTGAGGCCGCCCCCGAGGAGGTCTCGTGTGAGGCTTGGCCTCTCACGAGGGTTTTGAGTGTTTGCTGGTGAAGATGGGTCGTACAGGGCCGCTGGTGGAGCCACGCCGTGGGCCGCAGGCAGGCAAGTCTGGGGACCCTCGTTCCCAGGACGCCGACAGATACGATGGAGACGTATCAGTAGACAAGATTCGTTTATCTATATGGCGGTAGATATAGATCTCGTCTTTTTATCCTTAGTAGCAACTATACATACGTGTCGGTTCCCGTTCTGTCACTAGGATCAAGCACCGTAAGATCGAACCCACTACCTGGCACCTCTTCCCATTGCAAGATAAATAGATCAAGTTGGCCAAACAAAACCCAAATATCGGAGAAGAAATAGGAGGCTAATAGAGATCATGCATATAAGAGATCAAAGAAACTCAAATAACTTTCATGGATATAAAAAGATATAACTGATCATAAACTCGAAGTTCATCAGATCCCAAACCACACACCGCAAAAGAGTTACATCATATGGATCTCCAAGAGACCATTGTATTGAGAATTCGGTGAGAGAGAGAAAGCCATCTAGATACTAACTACGGACCCGAAGGTCTACAAAGAACTAGTCACGCATCATCGGAGAGGCACCAATGGAAGTGGTGAACCCCTCCGTGATGGTGTCTAGATTGGATCTGGTGGTTCTGGACTCTGCGGCGGCTGGATGAATATTTCGTTGATGCTTTTAGGGTTTCTGGAATATTGGGGTATTTATAGAGCAAAGAGGTGGTACGGGGGTTACCCAAGGTGGGCACACCCCACCAGGGCGCGCCAGGGCCTCCTGGCGTGCCCTGGTGGGTTGTTCCCCCCTCAGGGCACCCCCAGGTGCAACCAGGGCCCATTACCTTCCTTCTGGCCCATAAAAAATCATCGTGGAGTTTTGTGGCATTTGGACTCCGTTTGATATTGATTTCCTGCGATGTAAAAAACATGGAAAAAACAGCAACACGCACTTAGCACTATGTCAATAGGTTAGTACCAAAAAATGATATAAAATGACTATAAAATGATTATAAAACATCCAAGATTGATAATAAAACAACATGGAACAATCAAAAATTATAGATACATTGGAGACGTATCAACATCCCCAAGCTTAACTCCTACTCGTCCTCGAGTAGGTAAGTGATAAAAATAGAATTTTTTATGTGGAGTGTTGTTCATCAAGTCATATCATATTCTTTTCTTTCTAGCATGGACATTTGGACTTTTATGCGATTCAAAGCAATAGTCTAGTTTTGACATAATAATTTAGATACTCAAGCATATCAACAAGCAACCATGTCTTTCATAATATCAATGCTAAAATAAGTTATCCCTAGCCCATCATGCTCAATCATTGATCCATTCATGAAACACACCCGAATATTAACTACACCCAATACTTAAGCATGATCATATTGCCTCCTAGTTGGTGCTTTTTGTAAGAGAAGATGGAGACTCAAAATAAAAATAAAAATTGCATAAAGTAAAGGAAAGGCCCTTCGCAGAGGGAAGTAGGGATTTGTAGAGGTGCCAGAGCTCAAAGCGAAAAAATTAGAGATAAAAACATTTTGGGAGGTGTACCCATCCCAACAACGAAAACGACTCAGAGTTCCGAGCACTTTCCATGCTAGATATGCCATAGGCGGTTCCCAAACAGAAAATAAAGTTTAGTCCTTTTTCCACCATTCTTTCACTTTCCATGGCTAGCCGTAACCACGGGGGCCCTCCATACCAACACTTTCCAAGGAATTTATTATTTAACAACATAAGGTAAATTCATTTTTGCATTTCGGGACTGGGCGTCCCTAAAACCTTTGCCTTACTCTCGTGCAATGACAAGTGAATAAACACTCGTCGTGAGAATAACACATCTAGCATGGAAAATATTAGTCATCCGTTACCGTTCCACGAGCGAAACAAACACACAAAAGAGAAGTTTATTTTGAAAATTAGAGATGGCACATGCAAATTTGCTTACAACGGCAAAATAATACTGCATATAGGTAGATATAGTGGACTCATGTGGCAAAACTGGTTTAAAGGATTTCGGATGCACAAATAGAGGTCATACTTAGTGCAAAATGAAGGCTAGCAAAAAGATTGAGAAGGGACCAACCAAGAAACGAATAATCTCATAAGCAAGTACTAAGCATAATTAACACCGAATAATGCACCACAAGTAGGATATAATTTTCATTGCATGATTATTGACTTTCGTGCATGCATAGGGAATCACAAACCTTAACCCCAATATTCTTACTAAAGAACAATTACTCATCAACATAACTCACATACACATCATCATATCTCAAAACTATTACTAAGAATCAAGTTTATTTTATCCAATGATCTTCATGATATTTTTACTTTTATCCTTCTTGGATATCTATCACTTTGGGACTAATTTTCATGTGTTGCTTTTCATAAGCTCAAACAAATATAAGTGAAGATCATGAGCATAACAAATTTTCTTTCTCTCAAAATAATTTAAGTGAAGCAAGAGAGAATTTCTTCAAAATTTTACTAACTCTCAAATAAATCTAAGTGAAGCAAGATAGAATTTGTTTAAAAATAAAAAACACACCATTCTCAAAAAGATATAAGTGAAGCACTAGAGCAAGTCCTAGCTCATAAAATATTTAAGTGAAGCACAGAGAGCAATGCTAACAAGTCATGATATAATTTTGGCTCTCTCAAATAGGTGTGTCGAGCAAGGATTGATGACTTAAAACACAAAATAAAACAAGCAAAGACACATATCATACAAGACGCTCCAAGCAGAACACATATCATGTGACGAATAAAAATATAGCCTCGAGTAAAATACCGATAGTTGTTGGAAGAAAGCGGGGATGCCACTTGGGGGAATCCCCAAGCTTAGTTGGCTACTAATTCTTGGATAATATCTTGGGATCCCGGGGCATCCCCAAGCTTAGGCTCTTGCATCCTTCCTTCACCCATCGTAAGATAACCCAAAACTTGAAAACTTCAATCACACAAAACTCAACAAAACCTTTGTGAGATCTGTTATTATAAGAAAGCAAACTACTACTATAAGTGTTGTATCAAACCAATTCATATTTTGTTTTTGTATTATATCTACTATATTCCAACTTTTATATGGCAAAAACTCATCAAATAAAACCATAGAGCCATGAAAATAAGCACACAACACAAAGAAAACAAAATCTGTCAAAACAGAATAGTCTGTAGCAATCTGACTTTAGCAAATACTTCTGGAGTTCCAAAAATTCTACCAAATTAGGACGACCAGGGTAATTTGTATATTAATCTTCTTCAAAAAGAATTAGAGCAAAAGCTCTTTTCTGTGATTTATGAAAATAATTTTCGTGAGCACAAAATTTCTGTCTTTTTCAGTAAGATCAAACAACTATCACCCAAGAAGATCCTAAAGGCGTTACTTGGCACAAACACTAACTAAAATACAAAAACACAATAATAACAATAGCATAATTGTGGAAACACACAAGAACAGAAAACAAAAAGCAAAAATAAAGTTTATTCATTGGGTTGCCTCCCAACAAGCGCTATAGTTTTACGCCCATAGCTAGGCATAAGGTAAAAGGATCTAAGCTTTGTCATCTTTCTTCTTCTTAATTTTCTTAGATGTGTTTTCATCATGGAGTTTTGTAAACACAACATAAAATATATTATCCATGGAAACTTTAGCATTCCTTAGTTGTTTTTCATCATAACCCCTTCGATTTCCCGCAACAATCCAAGAGTAGTGTTGATTAACATTATTCAAAACTTGTTGGATTATTTCTAGAACGGGGACCTCCTTTTTAAGATTCTCATCAAACATCTTGTTATCCCCAGGAAAATGCCTTAGTGCATAGTCACTATTGTAAAGGATTTCATCTATCACAGGTTTTTCACAATTCATTTCAAAGATTTCCCTAGCTTCCCAAATTATGTAGTCAAACTTGTTCATAAGAACGAGAGCGGCCAACTTTTTGGCTCTAGGATTCTTTATCTCGGGAAGTTCAAAAAACAATCTTTGCAAACTTGGATGAGTGCAGATAAATTTACTTTCAAGTTTCAGAACTAGTGCTGAAATAGCATCCGCATAAGATTTAGTAGTTTTCAGTATAGGAGCATCATCAAGACTCACATTTCCCACACAATTGAAGAATTCTTGGATACGTTCTTTTCCCATAACGTTCCCTAGCCCCAAGATAGAAGTTTTAGCATCCAGATTGCCGGTACGTCCAATCTTAGGAGTCATGCCATCATGTGTTGGTGCCATATCGAAATCACTCATGATTGCAAGCAAAGAATAGATCTGACGAGAAAATGACGAACGGAAAAAGAGGGGCGAATAAAGCGGCAAATTTTTGTGAAGTGGGGGAGAGGAAAACGAGAGGCAAATGGCGAATAATGTAAATTGCAAGGAGATGAGATTTGTGATTAGGAACCTGGTTATGTTGAAGATCCTCCCCGGCAAAGGCGCCAAAAATTCCTTTCGATATCGCTTGAAGCTACGTCGCTATTTCCCCAAAGAGGAAGGGATGATGCAGCATAGCGGCGGTAGGTATTTCCCTCAGAAATGAAACCAAGGTTATCGAACCAGTAGGAGAACCAAGCAACACAACGTAAACAGCCCCTGCACACAAATAACAACACCTCGCAACCAGACGTGTTAAAGGGGTTGTCAATCCCTTTCGGGGTACAACGCCAGAAATTGCGTGTTGACGGGAGAAAGTTGTAATAGATTTAAATAATAGATCGCAAATAAAATAAAGGGCAGAAAATTATTTTTGTATTTTTGGTTTAGTAGATCTGAATAAAAAGAGCAAATAAAATAGATTGCAAAGCAAATATATGAGAAAGAAGACCCGGGGGCCGTAGGTTTCACTAGTGGCTTCTCTCGAGAAAGATAGCGAACGACGGCTAAACAAATTACTGTTGGGCAATTGATAGAACTTCAAATAATTATGACAATATCCAGGCAATGATCATTACATAGGCATCACATCCAAGATTAGTAGACCAACTCCTGCCTGCATCTACTACTATTACTCCACACATCGCCCGCTATCTAGCATGCATCTGGTGTATTAAGTTCATGGAAAAACGGAGTAATGCAATAAGAACGATAACATGATGTAGACAAGATCTGTTTATCTATATGTTGGAAGATATAGATATTGTCTTTTTATCCTTAGTAACAACGATACATACGTGTCGGTTCCCTTTCTGTCACTGGGATCAAGCACCGTAAGATCGAACCCACTACCGGGCACCTCTTCCCATTGCAAGATAAATAGATCAAGTTGGCCAAACAAAATCAAAATATCGGAGAAGAAATACGAGGCTATAAGAGATCAAAGAAACTCAAATAACTTTCGTGGATATAAAAAGATATAACTGATCATAAACTCGAAGTTCATCAGATCCCAACAAACACACCGCAAAAGAGTTACACCATATGGATCTCCAAGAGACCATTGTATTGAGAATTCAGCGAGAGAGAGAAAGCCATCTAGCTACTAACTACGGACCCGAAGGTCTACAAAGAACTACTCACACATCATCGGAGAGGCACCAATGGAAGTGGTGAACCCCTCCGTGATGGTGTCTAGATTGGATCTTGTGGTTCTAGACTCTGCGGCAGCTGGATGAATATTCCGTCAATGCATTTTGGGTTTCTGGAATATTGGGGTATTTATAGAGCAAAGAGGCGGTCCGGGGGGCACCCGAGGTGGGCACAACCCACCAGGGCGCGCCCAGCCCCCTCGGGGCACCCCCATGTGCAACCAGGGCCCATTGCCTTCCTTCTGGCCCATAAAAAATCATCGTGGAGTTTCGTGGCATTTGGACTCCATTTGATATTGATTTCCTGCGATGTAAAAAACATGGAAAAAACAGCAACTGGCACTTGGCACTATTTCAATAGGTTAGTACCAAAAATGATATGAAATGACTATAAAATGATTATAAAACATCCAAGATTGACAATAAAACAACATGGAACAATAAAAAATTATAGATACATTGGAGACGTATCAGGGTCTAGATTGGATCTGGTGGTTCTGGACTCTGCGGTGGCTAGATGAATATTTCGTCGACTCCCCTAGGTTTTCTGGACTTTCGGGGTATTTATAGAGCATAGAGGCGGTCCGGGGGGCACCCGAGGTGGGCACAACCCACCAGGCCGCGCCTGGGCCTCCTGGCGCACCCTGGTGGGTTGTGCCCTCCTCGGGACTCCCCTTAGGTGCAACCAGGGCCCAATGTGTTCCTTCTGGCCCATACAAAATCATCGTGGAGTTCGTGGCATTTGGACTCCGTCTGGTATTGATTTTCTGCGATGTAAAAAACATGAAAAAAATAGCAACTGGCACTTGGCACTATGTTAATAGGTTAGTACCAAAAAATGATATAAAATGACTATAAAATGATTATAAAACATCCAAGATTGATAATAAAACAGCATGGAACAATCAAAAATTATAGATACGTTGGAGACGTATCAACCGTCACCTTGGATCTCACTACTGTCTTTGCTATGCTAGTTGTCTCGTTGCTATCGCTATGTCGCGCTACCCACCACTTGTTTACCAAGCCTCACAATATGCCATGAAACAGCCTCTAACCTTTTCCACCATCCTAGCAAATTGTTGTTTGGCTACGTTACCGCTTTGCTCAGCCCCTCTTATTGCGTTGCTAGTTGCAGGTGTAGTTGTAGTTTGTTCTATGTTGGGGCATGGGTATCTTGGGATATCACAATGTCTCTTATTTTAATTAATGCATCTATATACTTGGTAAAGGGTGGAAGGCTCAGCCTTTTTCCTGCTGTTTTGTTCCACTCTTGCCGCCCTAGTTTCTGTCATACCGGTGTTATGTTCCTTGATTTTGCATCCCTAACACGGTGAGGGTTTATGGGCCCCTCTTGACAGTTCACTTTGAATAAAACTCTTCCAACAAGGCCAACATTGTTTTTAACATTTTCCATAATAATATTGAACTAAATAATTAATTGGCATAGGGCGTCATGAACCCGAGGATTCTTTATTCCACATAAACAAGGGGGCCAGTGCTGATGGTGTTGGTCCCAAACGGGCAGCCTGCGGGGCCACCACGGGGAAACCCGAGGACTTGGTTTTATTCGCAGCTTGTCCCATCCGGTCGTGGCCTGAGACGAGATACACACGGCTACTATCAGGGTGTCGGCACGCCGGGAGGTCTTGCTGAATTTGTTTTACCATTGTCGAAATGTCTTGTGCACCGGGATTCCGAGTTTGATCGGATGGTCCCGAGATGGAGGATTGTCTCCGCGGATCGTGAGCTTGTCATGGGCTAAGTTGGGACACCCCTGCAGGGTTTAAACTTTCGAGAGCCATGCCCGCGGTTGTGGCAGATGGGAATTTGTTAATATCCGGTTGTAGTGAAGTTGAAGTAAACCCAATTAAAATACATGAACCGCGTGCCTAACAGTGACTGTCTCTTTTCGAGGAAGTTTCGAGAGGAGAACACGTTTGGGTTATGTTTGAGCGTAAGTAGTTCAGGATCACTTCTTGATCATTACTAGTTTGCAACCGTTTGCGTAGTTTCTCATCTTACTCTTGTACTCGTAAGTTAGCCACCATACAATGCTTAGTCGCTTGCTGCAACCTCACCACCTATCCATTCCATACCCATTAAGCTTTGCTAGTCTTGATACCCATGGTAAAGGGATTGCTGAGTCCTCATGGCTCACAGTTTACTACAACAACAGTTGCAGGTACAGGTAATGTGATGATCATGATGTGAGAGCTATGTTTACTTGTTTTGAAGTTCTTCTTCTTCGTTGATCTTGGGATAGGTTCCTGGTCGGCAGCCTGGGCTAGCAGGGTGGATATTGTTTGCGTTTCTGCTTGTGTTACATCCGTAGTTAGATGTTCTTCTCATGTATGAAGTATGATGTATTCTTGTGGCACTTGTGTGCCTTTTGTATGTATCCCCAGCTATTATGTAATGGTATGATGTAATGATATGCACCTTGCAAAAGTGTTTCAATATGCGGCTCTATCCTTGGTGGGACCTTCGAGTTCCTCTCGGATAGGTTCACATATTGGGCGTGACATGTTCACCATTGATGACTATTCCATCTCACGTGATGATCGGACATGGGTTAGTTGATTTGGATCATGTATCACTTAGACAACTTGAGAGATGTTGATTTAAGTGGGAGTTCACTAGTAATTTGATTAACTGAACTAATTATCATGAACAAAGTCTAAATTGTCTTCGCAAATTGTTTTGTAGATCAATAGCTTGCGTTGTAGCTCCCTATTTTTAATACATTCCTAGAGAAAGACTAAGTTGAAAGATATTGTAAGCAATTATGCGGACTAGGTCCGTAGTCTGAAGATTTGAAAGTGCAACTATCCCTGGGAGGTTTTGGTAATTCCTAACAACATATAGCTCATTGAGCTAATGCTATTCCAAGATAAATATTTCAGGAAAGCTCAATGTTTTGGCATGGCATGGATTAGAAAGTGCACCCTTCAAAATGCTAAGGACAAAGGATTGGCTCAAGCTCAAAGCACAAGACTCTACATTCTCTATTTTAGTGATCCAAGATCACATTGAGTCTATAGGAAAAGCCAATACTATTAAGAAGGGATGAGGTGTTGCTTAATGAGATCTTGCTCAAAATGCTTAGTGATATGCTCCAAAACCCTCCACTACTTTCTCATATCCACATATGTCCATAACCAATAAGTCCAACTCGGCCCCACTGATTTTGTTCATCTGGAGCCACCAAGTTCAGTTGACATAGCCACTGCCAGAAACCCTAATCAATTCGGTCTCACCGATAGGGATCTCGGTCTCACCGAGATGGGATTGCAAACTCTCTGTTTCCCTTCGTATTTCGGTCAAACCGAGATGAGCGATCGGTCCCACCAAGATTGCAATGCAAACTCTCTGTTTCCCCTTTGTAACGTTTCGGTCCAACCGAGATGAGCGAATCGGTCCCACCGAGTTTGCCTGACCAACTCTCTGTTTGGCTATTACCAAAATCGGTCTCACCGAGTTTGTGTAATCGGTCTCACCGAGATTACGTTATGTCCTAACCCTAATGACATCGGTCCCACCGAGTTGACATGTCGGTCCCACCAAGAATCCTAACATTCACATTTTGAACTAAATCGGTCCGACCGAGTTCTCTGAATCGGTCCCACCGAGTTTGGTGATTTGTGTGTAATGGTTAGATTTTGTGTGGAGGCTATATATACCCCTCCACCCACTCTTCATTCATGGAGAGAGCCATCAGGACATTCCTACACTTCCAATACCATATTTTCCGAGAGAGAACCACCTACACTTGTGTTGAGGTCAAGATATTCCATTCCAACCACATAAATCTTGATCTCTAGCCTTCCCCAAGTTGCTTTCCACTCAAATCTTCTTTCTACCAACTCCAATCCTATGAGAGAGAGGTTAGTGTTGGGGAGACTATCATTTGAAGCACAAGACCAAGGAGTTCATCATCAACACACCATTTGTTACTTCTTGGAGAGTGGTGTCTCCTAGATTGGCTAGGTGTCACTTGGGAGCCTCCGATAAGATTGTGGAGTTGAACCAAGGAGTTTGTAAGGGCAAGGAGATCACCTACTTCGTGAAGATCTACCCTAGTGAGGCAAGTCCTTCGTGGGTGACGACCATGGTGGGATAGACAAGGTTGCTTCTTCGTGGACCCTTCGTGGGTGGAGCCCTCCGTGGACTCGCGCAACCGTTACCCTTCGTGGGTTGAAGTCTCCATCAACGTGGATGTACGATAGCACCACCTATCGGAACCACGGATAAAAAATCTCCGTGTCAACATTGTGTTTGCTCCCTCAATCTCATCCCTTTACTTCATGTGCAATTGTTTTACATTCCGCATCTATGCTCTTAGAATTGCATGTGTAGGTTGATTGCTTGACTTGTGATAAGTTGCTAAAATCTGCAAGAACTAAAATTGGGAAAAGGCTAGATTTTTATTTGGTCAAGTAGTCTAATCACCCCCCTCTAGACAAACTTTCGATCCTACAAGTGGTATCAGAGCTTTGGTCTCCATTTGCTTTGATTTCCATAGTTTTTGGTGGTCATAGCCTTGGTTTCATAACCTAGGAGAGTATGGCGTCTAGCGAGGGAAATTACCACCGTAGAGGTCCTTACTTTGATGGCACTAATTTTGCTAGTTGGAAGCATAAGATGAAAATGCATATTCTTGGACATAACCCCACCGTTTGGGCTATTGTGTGTATTGGCTTGCAAGGTGAATTCTTTGATGGGAGAGAACCGAACCTTGAAGCTACCGTGGAAGAGTTAAAGATGCTACAATACAATGCTCAAGCTTGTGACATTCTCTTCAACGGATTGTGCCCCGAAGAATTCAACAAAATCAGCCGTCTTGAGAATGCAAAGGAAATTTGGGATACTTTGATTGATATGCACGAAGGTACCCACTCCGTCAAGGAATCCAAATTGGATGTGCTTCAAAGTCAACTTGACAAGTTCAAAATGAAGGATGGTGAAGGTGTCGCTGAAATGTACTCTAGGCTTGCTCTCATCACAAATGAGATTGCCGGCTTAGGAAGTGAAGAGATGACCGACAAATTCATCATCAAGAACATCCTAAGAGCCTTGGATGGAAAATATGATACCGTGTGCACATTGATCCAAATGATGCACAATTACAAAGATCTCAAGCCTACAGAAGTCATTGGAAGAATTTTTGCTCATAAGATGTCTCTCAAGGATAAGGAAGGGCTTCACAACAAGTCAAGTGGTGCTTACAAAGCCTCATGTGATACTCCCACATCTTCAAGTGAGAAACAAAACTTCAATGAAGAATTGAGCCTAATGGTAAAGAACTTCAACAAGTTCTACAAGAGTAGAAGCAAAGAAAGAAGTTCCAAGTCAAGGTCCTACAATGACAAAAGATCTTCTAGTCGTGAGCGAAATTGCTACAATTGTGGAAGACCCGGACAGTACTCCAATGAGTGTACGACCCCCTACAAAAGACGAGAAGATTCTCCCAAAAGAAGAAGTAGAAGAGAAGAATCACCACCAAGAGAAAGGAGGAGTAGAGATGATCGTATGAACGAAGACCCTCTCGGAGAAGCAAGGATTTGGAAATAAAAAAAAGTCGTCAAGGAGCTACACAAAAAGAAGACATCAAGCTCATGTTGGTGAGTGGGTATCCGGCTCCGACTCTAACAATCACTCCGAAAGAAGTTATCACTCCGACGACGAATATACTCAAGATGAAGGTGTTGCCGGTCTAGCACTTGTGTCAACCAACTCCTATGGCATATTTGACTCACCAAATGAAGGAATGGGAAGATGCTTCATGGTCAAAGGTCCAAAGGTAACACATCCCGAGTATGTTGATTTCAATAGTGATGAAGATGATTTGCTAGGTGATGATGATTTACTTATTGACAACTCTAGTGATGAAAACTATGATGAAACGTCATTTAATCATGCTAAAACGAATGATGATGATAAGAAGGAGATTGAGCGTCTAACCAAAGAACTAAAAACTCTTAAGTTAGCTCATGAAACTACCTTGGAAAATCATCGAGAACTTTTAAAGACTCATGATAAGCTACGCTTTGAAAAGCTCAACCTTGAGCAAGAGCTTGAGTTTTTAAAGGCAATCAATGATGATCTTCGCAAGAAAAGTTCTTCTTACATTGCCAAGCGTTTACTCTTGTCTACTTACATGCCACAAGTTAAATCTAGCAACAAGGACAAGAAAGATTCTTCATCTAGTGGTAACAACAATCATGCTAAATCCAATGTTGATGCTTCTAGTAGTTCTCTTGATTCCACTAATGATTCTCTTAGCCAAGTTTGAGCAACAAAATAGCTTATTGAAGGGAATCATAGAGAAAGGTATTTACAAGAGTCTTGCTGGAAGTAAGCAATTTGAGGAAATTGTGCGCAAGCAAGGAAGACACCGGAAGTATCAAGGTGTTGGTTTTGAACGAAAGTTCAATGCCAATGGAGTTGAGTGGGAAGAAGATCAATACCCCAAGACGAAGTTTGTTCCTCAACAAGAGAAGTATGATCCTACTTCTTTCAAAGGGACACAAGCTCAAGATGATTTTCCACCACAAGACCACAAGCAAAAAGGCAAGGATAAGCTTCAAGAGGAAATTGATGCATTTGAAGAAGCACCTAAGGCCTTAGTCAAGTGGGTTCCCAAGACTACATCAAGTTCCACTTCATCAAGTACAACTAGGACTCCAAGGATTCCCATCAAGATGGTGTTGATCCAGAAGAAGAAGAACTAGAGAGTTCTTGAGGGTGACTCCACCAACATACTTCACTCCTATCATTTTGGCAAGGACAAGTGCAAACAACTTCCATATCTTGCACTAGTTCAAGGAGTCACAAACCCTCTTGTTGGTAAGACAAGGGACAAGGTAACCTAATGCTTTCATGGACATCATCCTGTGTATGCATCACTCTATGTCTATGGATATCCTTGCTTGTTCCTTGTGGGACTAAGCCATGTAGGTATTGAAAGTGCAACTCACTCCAAAGGATTGCTCCAAATGATCTACATCAACATTGAGCATCTACATCTTCAACACCTACATGAAGTCATTATCGACAAAACCCAAGGTTAGTTCATTCCCTTTAGGGGGAATATAACATCTAGGGGGAGCTTTACTCAAATCAATGAGCTAGAGCAACTCTAATGTGTGAACACAACAATGCTTTATGTAAAAGTGGTAACCCCACTTGTGCTTAAACAATGAGTATGACCTATGATCAAATGTTCTCATTTGACTCCTAAGTCAATATAGTCATATATAGATGACCTAGTCATCGCCAATTTCTTGACAGATTCTAGAATGTTTGTGCATGCTTTGACACATATTTCATTTGCCATTTAATTGTGTGAGCATGTTGGGTGCATATTTTACTCATTCGAGGACATCCATTTGTTGCTATGATTGTTTGGATCTTTCTCTTTTGCCAAATGGATGGACAAGAATGCCTAAGAACACCCTCTAGCTATCTATGCTTTTCTCGTCTCAAACTCTATTCATGCTACATCACAAAGTTTGATCAAGTCAGATTTGAACCACTCTGTGTGAGGAGCACTCGGAGATCCCGATTCGTCATAGACTTAAACCTCCAAAACCTCTTTGTGCATCTCGGTCTGAACGATTCATCCTTTTCGGTCCTACCGAGTCACCAAGTTGATCTAGGGTTTTCAATCTCGGTGCAACCGATTAGAACGTTTCGGTCACACCGAGTTGCAGTAACTGCTTGCGGTTTTGCATCTCGGTGCCACCGAGTCGTTCCACTCGGTCACACCGGCAGGGTCAGGTTATATATACCGCAAGGTCAAAATTTGGAAATTTCTCCGAACCCCTTCGCCCGCGCGTAACCTAATCTGCCTCCTCTGGTCTCCAGATCGTCCTCTCGTCACCAGCGACCTCCCGCCGCTGGTCTCCGCCGCCGTCAATGGAAATCTTCTCCGCCGTTGCCGTCGTAGCAAGTTCGTCGCCGCTCTAGGGTACAGACTTGATCATTGTGCTAATCTTTAACTCCAATTCCTAGCACATTGCTTTGCCATGTTTCTTGCCATAATTGAAATCATCCTGTCCAGCGAAAACGCCCCGTAGATTAGTTTTGATTTGAAAATTTAGGGTTAGGTCTCCGCCGAATTCATCTCGGACCGACCGAGTTGTAGAAATCGGTCTCACCGATTTTGGCTTAGGCCAGAGCACACACATTTTCGGTCCTACCAAAAACTGCAAATCGGTGTGACCGAGTTTGATTCTCTGTGAAATCCTAGCAGTCTCGGTACCACCAAACTGTGATTCGGTCTGACCGAGTTCACTAGTTCAGGTTCCAAAAGCTGCTTCGGTATCACTGAGTTTACAAATCAGTAGATCCGAAATGCTTTCCATGAAGAACTAAAACTAAGTTTTTAAGTCATCTGTTTTTGCAAAAACTCTTGTGCTTTGTGATTCTCATCTACTCTACCTCATCTATAACCTATTCACAGGGTCTGCTGATAGTTTGCTTGCAAGATGTCTAACCAAAGTGACAGCCAGAACAAGTCAGAGGAACATGTTCAGTTGAGTGAGGGCACTAGTCCCTCTAGCAGCTATGATGATGGCAGCAGGAGCACTCCAAGCAACTTGCCAAAGGCTGCTACCAGAACAAGGAAGAAGAGAACTTCTGACTCTGAAGATGAAGATTATGTGGCTGTTGAAGATGAAGCCACTTCCAAGAAGAAAGTGCTGAAGAAAGAGTATGGCTCAGATGCTGCAACTAAGACAGGTTTGAAGACTAAGATGCCAGCAAGAAGACAGCCCATGTCTAAGCCAAGGAAAGTTGCCATAGGAGAAACAATGGAGTTCACTCTTGAACCCAAGGAAACTGGAGATGGCAAGAAGAGAAAAGAAAGGGTCAAGAAGACCATTGCCAGAGTTATTGGGAAGCCATCAATGATGAGAGATTCCGAAGAAGAGGAAGAGGAAGAGGATGCAACACCAGCACCCAAAGCTCAAAAGCTTATGGGAGATGCAATCAGATCAGGGGCTGCTCCATCTAAGCCCAAAACTGCTCCTAAGACTGCTGCTCCAGCTCCAAAGCCAAAACCCAAGAGGAGCACCAGGAACATCCCTGCTGAGGAGAAAAACAAGGCCCCAGTGCCTCAGGCTGCTGAAGAAGAAGAAGAAGAAGAAGAAGAAGAAGATTCTGTTATTTTGAGGAAGATGAAGCCAAAGATCCCTGATCACAATGATGCACACCCAGTTGCAGAGAACAAGAAAATCAGGAAGGATTCAGGATTAAGGCTATGGAGAGAGTCTGATCCATATGCCACCAGGAGAAGGACTGCTGTGGACTACAGATTCCACACTAAGGAACAACATGACTTCTATGAGACTGTTTTACTTGACAAGAAGCCCATAGTGTGTGACATGACATGGGTTGATTGGAAATTCATCAAGGAGAATGAGGATCACTTCCCTGGTGTATATGACAGCTTCAAGGCATGTGGAGTTGATGAGTTTGTGGCTCAGAAGTTCACCAAGTGGAATGATGAGCTAATTATGTAATTCTACTCCACTGCACACTTCTATCCAGATGGAAGGATTGTGTGGATGTCTGAGGGTACTAGGTACCAGTGTACTGTTGAAGAATGGGCAAAACTCATAAATGCTCCTGAGGAACATTAGGATGACTTGGATGTCTATGCCAAAAGAAGAAGAAAGACCACAACTCTATGGCAAATATGTACAAAGAGATCCCTGATGATGCTTTGGACACACATAAGTTTGGATCTGTATACTATTTGTTGTCTGGTCTGCTTATAATCAATTGGATTCTGAGGCACACACTTCTTCCCAAGTCAGGTGATCACAAGATGATCAGAGGACATGCTATCAACTTGTTGCACATATTTGATGTCCCACAGAAGTTCAAGGTTATGAGCCTGATTGTGGAAACAATCAAGAGGACTGCAGCTGATCAGAAGGGAAGTTGTGGATATAGCCCACACATCCAGGAGCTCATTAACTCAAAGATGGGCAAGGGCAAGTACATCTTGGACAAAGAGCATCTTCCCATCTATCCTGAATTTGAGGACAACATAGTAGTTATGACTGAGAATGAACCATCATCTGTGCAAGCACAAGAGAAGAAAGCCAAAGCTAAAGCTGAGAAGGCAGCAAAGATGCACTATGGAAGAGGCATCTCAGGTCTTCTTGAAGAGCAAGCAAGACCAGCTTGGATATCTGATCCAACCCACTCTGAGGATTGAGCAGGGCCTGGCCACCCTGACCAAGAACCAGGAGAGCTTGGAAAGGATTGTTGAGACAAAATTCTATGACCTTGATGTCAAGATCACAGAGATCCAAACTGCAGTTGAGCAACTTCAGGAGGAAGCAGAGGAGAAGAAGGGCAAGTCTACCACAGATGCATTTGCTAGAGTGCCAAGAGGACAGAGATCTGCTGCAGTGCTAGTGACAGACACTAGAGCTACAGTATCAGCACCAGCAGCTACAGCTCCAGTCCCAACTCCAGCAGCTACTCCACCAGCTCCAGCCACTTCATCAGAGGCTTTCGTCCTTGGCGTTCTCTCAACACCACCTCCCGAAGATCAAGCCTGATAGTCGTTTAGCACTATGCATCTTCAAACTTTTTGGTAACTTGTTGCCAAAGGGGGAGAAAAATGTATAGATCATAGGCTTCGAGAGAGAGAGAGAGAGAGTGTTGGTTTTTATCTCTCTTTGCACTCTTTTTGGTTGGTTTGAAACTTTAATGTGTGCTTGTGTGATACTACTTTATGTCCTTGTGAGATACTTATTTGGTCAAGTGTTTGATCATATGCTACCCTTAATGCTTGTTGGTTAATGCTATCTTTCATATCCGATTATGATCATTCACTTTGCTTGGTGATGAGTGCATGCTTTTAATCTCTATCATTTCGAGCGCTCCACCAAGATGTATGTGATATGGAAGAGTAACCCATGATCCTAATCGATTGTGCATTTGCATTCAAAAGCAAATCTTAAATAATGCACAAATTTAGGGGGAGCTCTTGCTTATCACATACTTCTCAAAGCGACGATGTTTTTCAATCTTACTTATCATTTGTCGAAGCTTTGATCTATATGTTGTCATCAATTACCAAAAAGGGGGAGATTGAAAGTGCAACTATCCCTGGGTGGTTTTGGTAATTCCTAACAACATATAGCTCATTGAGCTAATGCTATTCCAAGATAAATATTTCAGGAAAGCTCATTGTTTTGGCATGGCATGGATTAGAAAGTGGACCCTTCAAAATGCTAAGGACAAAGGATTGGCTCAAGCTCAAAGCACAAGACTCTACATTCTCTATTTTAGTGATCCAAGATCACATTGAGTCTATAGGAAAAGCCAATACTATTAAGAAGGGATGAGGTGTTGCTTAATGAGGATCTTGCTCAAAATGCTTAGTGATATGCTCCAAAACCCTCCACTACTTTCTCATATACACATATGTCCATAACCAAAAAGTCCAACTCTGCCCCACCGATTCTGTTCACCCGGAGCCACCGAGTTCAGTTGACATAGCCACTGCCAGAAACCCTAATCAATTCGGTCTCACCGATAGGGATCTCGGTCGCACCGAGATGGGATTGCAAACTCTCTGTTTCCCTTCGTAACGTTTCGTTCAAACCGAGATGAGCGATCGGTCACACCGAGATTGCAATGCAAACTCTCTGTTTCCCCTTCGTAACGTTTCGGTCCAACCGAGATGAGCGAATCGGTCCCACTGAGTTTGCCTGAGCAACTCTTTGTTTGGCTATTACCAAAATCGGTCTCACCGAGTTTGTGTAATCGGTCTCACCGAGATTACATTATGCCCTAACCCTAATGACATCGGTCCCACCGAGTTGACATGTCGGTCCCATCGAGAATCCTAACGTTCACATTTTGAACTAAATCGGTCCGACTGAGTTCTCTGAATCGGTCCCACCGAGTTTGATGATTTGTGTGTAACGGTTAGATTTTGTGTGGAGGCTATATATACCCCTCCACCCACTCTTCATTCGTGGAGAGAGCCATCAGAACATGCCTACACTTCCAATACATATTTTCAGAGAGAGAACCACCTACACTTGTGTTGAGGTCAAGATATTCCATTCCAACCACATAAATCTTGATCTCTAGCCTTCCCCAAGTTGCTTTCCACTCAAATCTTCTTTCTACCAAATCCAATCCTATGCGAGAGAGTTGAGTGTTGGGGATACTATCATTTGAAGCACAAGAGCAAGGAGTTCATCATCAACACACCATTTGTTACTTCTTGGAGAGTGGTGTCTCCTAGATTGGCTAGGTGTCACTTGGGAGCCTCCGACAAGATTGTGGAGTTGAACCAAGGAGTTTGTAAGGGCAAGGAGATCGCCTACTTCATGAAGATCTACCCTAGTGAGGCAAGTCCTTCGTGGGCGACGGCCATGGTGGGATAGACAAGGTTTCTTCTTCGTGGACCCTTCGTGGGTGGAGCCCTCCATGGACTCGCGCAACCGTTACCCTTCGTGGGTTGAAGTCTCCATCAACGTGGATGTACGATAGCATCACCTATCGGAACCACGGATAAAAAATCTCCGTGTCAACATTGTGTTTGCTCCCTCAATCTCATCCCTTTACCTTCATGTGCAATTGTTTTATATTCTGCTGCTATGCTCTTAGAATTGCATGTGTATGTTGATTGCTTGACTTGTGATAAGTTGCTAAAATCTGCCAAGAACTAAAATTGGGAAAAGGCTAGATTTTTATGTGGTCAAGTAGTCTAATCACCCCCCCTCTAGATATACTTTCGATCCTACAAGATTGTCCTCACTGCTGCACAAAAGGATTCTGTCCTTGATGCACCACTCGGTGTGCCAACCCCTCTAGCGTCGTATGTGGATGTTGTGAACATCTGGCAGGCACGTTCTGATGACTAATCGATAGTTTAGTGCACCATGCTTTACGACTTAGAAACCTGGGGCCTAATAACGTTTTGGATGGCACGGAGCATATGAGATGTTCCAAGAGCTGGAATCGATATTTCAGGCTCATGCCCGTGTTGAGAGGTATATGACCTCTAACAAGTTCTATGCCTGTAAGATGGAGGAGAACAGCGAGCATGTGCTCAGAGTTTCTGGGTGCTACAATCGCTTGAATCAAGTGGGAGTTAATCTTCCAGATAAGACAACGATTGACAAAGTTTTCCACTCACTGCCACCAAGCCATAAGGGTTTTGTGACGAACTATAGTATGCAAGGGATAGAGAAAATGATCCTCCAGCTATTCGCGATGCTTAAGGCCTCCGAGGTAGAAATCAAGAAAGAGCATCAAGTGTTGATGGTTAATAAGACCACCAGTTTCAAGAAGAAAGGCAATGGAAAGAATGGGAACTTCAAGAAGAACGACAAGCAGGTTGCCGCTCCCGTGAAGAAACCCAAGGCTGGACCCAAACTTGGTACAGAGTGTTTCTATTGAAAGGAGAATGGTCGCTGGAAGCGGAGCTGCCCCAAGTACTTGGCAGATAAGAAGGCTGGTGATTGCTTGTATCTGCGCTGGCATTTCCCCGAAGAGGAGAGGATGATGCAACACAACAACGGTAAGTATTTCCCTCAGTTATGAAACCAAGGTCATCAATCCAGTAGGAGAACCAAGCAACACTATGTAAACAGTACCTGCACACAAATAACAAATAATTGCAACCCAACGCGTAAGAGGGGTTGTCAATCCCTCCTTGATATTGAGATAGATTAAATTGTATGAGACTCGATAAATAGATCTAGCAAAAACACAAAATAAAATAAATAAAGAAAAAGTGCAGCAAGGTATTTTTGGATTTTTGGAATAATAGATCTAAAAATAATATGATAGGAAATAGACCCGGGGGCCGTAGATTTCACTAGTGGCTTCTCTCGAGAAAATAGCACATGGTGGGTAAACAAATTACTTTTGGGCAATTGATAGAAGAGCAAATAATTATGACGATATCCAAGGCAACGATCATGTATGTAGGCATCACGTCCAAGATTAGTAGACCGACTCCTGCGTGCATCTACTACTATTACTCCACACATCGACCGCTATCCAGCATGCATCTAGTGTATAAAGTTCATGGAGAAACGGAGTAATGCAATAAGAACGATGATATGATGTAGACAATATCTATCTATGTAGAGATAGACCCCATAATTTTATCCTTAGTAGCAACGATACATGCATGCCTAGCTACCCCTTCTGTCACAGGGTGAGGACATCGCAAGATCGAACCCATCACAAAGCACCTCTTCCCATTGCAAGAAAAATCAATCTAGTTGGCCAAACCAAACAAGTTTCAGAGAAGAAATACGAGGCTATAATAATCATGCATATAAGAGATCAAAGAAGACTAAAATAATATTCATAGATAGAATTGATCATAAACTTGCAATTCACCGGATCCCAACAAACACACCGCAAAAGGTCATTACATCAAATAGGTCTCCTAGAACATCAAGGAGAACATTGTATTGAGAATCAAAAAGAGAGAAGAAGCCATCTAGCTACTGCCTACGAACCTGCAGATCTATGGTAAACTACTCACGCATCATTGGAGGAGCACCAAGGAGGAGGATGAACCCCTCCATGATCATGTTTCCCTATGGAAGGTGCCGGAATTGGGCTCTAGATTGGATCTCGTGGTTCCGGAACTTGCGGCGGCTGGAATTGTGTTTCGTCGACTCCCCCAAGGTTTCTGGAATATTTTGATATTTATAGAGCTGAGAAGGGGTGGGAAGGACCTCCATGGGCCCCACCACCCATCAGGGCGCGCTAGGGGCCTCTGGCGTGCCCAGGTGGGTGGTAGGCCCCATGGGCCTCCCCTCTGGCACTTCCTTGGCTCCCAAGTTGTCTTCTGGGCAGAAAAAATCTCCAAAAAGTTTCGTGGCATTTGGACTTTGTCTGGTACTGATATTATGCAAAGTAAAAAACAAGCAAAAACCAGCAACTGGCACTGGGCACTATTTCAATAGGTTAGTCCCAAAAAATGATATAAAGTTGCTATTAAATGAATGTAAAACATCCAAGAATGATAATCTAACATCATGGAACAATAAAAAATTGTAGATACGCTGGAGACGTATCAGCTGGCAACGTCAACAAAGGTATATTTGGTATACATGTTATCGATGTGTACCATACTAGTGCTTGTAGTAGCATCTGGGTATTTGATATTGATTTAGTTGCTAATATTAGTAACTCGAAACAGGAGCTACGGAATAAACGAAGACTGGCTAAGGACAAGGTGACTATGTGCGTCGGAAATGGTTCCAAGGTTGATGTGATCTTCGTCGACACGCTACCTCTACATCTACCTTCGAGATTAATTTTAAGCCTAAATAATTGTTATTTGGTGCCTGCTTTAAGCATGAACGTTATATCTGGATCTTGTTTATTGCAAGATGGTTATTCATTTAAGTCGGAGAATATTGGTTGCTCTATTTATATGAGTAACATCTTTTATGTCCATGCACCCCTTGTGAATGGTTTATTCTTGTTGAATCTCGATCGTAGTGATACACATATTCATAATATTAATGCCAAAAGATGCAAAGTTAATAAAGATAGTACCACATATTTGTGGCACTACCGCTTAGGTCACATTGATCTAAAGCGCATGAAGAAACTCCATGCTGATGGACTTTTGGAGTCTCTTGATTATGAATCATTTGAGACATGTGAACCATGCCTTATGGGCAAGATAACTAAAACTCCATTCTCCGGAACAATGGATCGAGCTAGTGACGTATTGAAAATAATACATACCGATGCATGCAGTCCAATGAGTATTGAAGCACGCGGTGGATATCATTATTTTCTTACCTTCATAGAAGATTTGAGTAGATATGGGTATATTTACTTAATAAAACACAAGTCTGAAACATTTAAAAAGCTCAAGGAATTTCAGAGTGGAGTGGAGAACCATCGTAACAAGAAAATAAAGTTTCTACGATCTGATCGTGGAGGTGAATATTTGAGTTACGAGTTTGGTATGCATTTAAGACAATGTGGAATTGTTTCACACCTCACGCCACCTAGAACACCACAACGTAATGGTGTGTCCAAACATCGTAATTGTACTCTATTGGATATGGAGCGTTCTATGATGTCTCTTACCGATTTGACACTATCGTTTTGGGGTTATGCATTAGAGACAACCGCCTTCACTTTAAATAGGGCACCGTCTAAATCTTTGGAGATGACATCGTATGAGTTACGGCTTGACAAGAAGCATAATCTGTCGTTTCTTAAGGTTTGGGGTTGTGACGCTTATGTCAAAAGGCTTCGGCCTGATAAGCTCGAACCGAAAGCGAATAAGTGCGTCTTCATAGGACACCCTAAAGAGACCATTGAGTATACCTTCTACCACAGATCCAAGGGCAAGATCTTTGTTGCCAAGAATGGGTCCTTTCTAGAGAAGGAATTTCTCTTGAAAGAAGTGAGTGGGATTATACCTTCTCTCAAATTGGAATGTAGCACATCACAGAAAGCAGTTCCCATGATGCCTACCAACCGAAGAGGAAGCTAATGATGATGATCATGAAACTTTGGATCAAGTTACTACTGAACTTCGTAGGTCGACCAGGGTATGTTCCGCACGAGAGTGGTACAGTAATCCTGTCTTGGAAGTCATGTTGTTAGACAACGGTGAACCTACAAACTATCAAGAGGCTATGATGAGCCCAGATTCTGACAAATGGCTTCAGGACATGAAACCCGAGACATGATCCATGTATGAGAACAAAGTATGGACTTTGCCGGACTTGCCCGATGATCAACAAGCCATTGAGAATAAATGGATCTTTAAAAACAAGACAGACACCGATGGTAATGCCTGTTGGGGAACGTTGCAGAAAATTAAAAATTTTCCTAAGATTTCACCAAGATCCATCTATGAGTTCATCTAAGCAACGAGTCATGGGATAGAGATTGCATCTACATACCACTTGTAGATCGCGTGCGGAAGCGTTCACTAGAACGTGGATGACGGAGTCGCACTCGCCGTGATCCAAATCACCGATGACCGAAAGTGCCGAACGGACGGCACCTCCGCTGCTCAACACAGTGCACGGACGGAGACGTCTCCTCCTTCTTGATCCAGCAAGGGGAAGGAGAGGTTGATGATGATGGCTCCAAAGCAGCAGACAACGGCGTGGTGGTGGTGGAGCAGCAACACTCCGGCAGGCTTCGCCAAGCACGTGACGAAGGAGGAAGAGGTGTAGCAGGGAAGGAGGCGCCAGAGTTTCAGTGCGGCTGCCCCCCCCCCCTTTATATAGGCCCCAAGGGGTCTCCGCCCTTGGGGATCCCATCTCCCAAGGGGCGGCGCCAAGGGGGTGGAGTGCCCCCAAGGCAGTGGGCGCCCCACCCTAGGGTTTCAACCCTAGGCGCAGGGTGGGCCAAGGCGCACCAGCCCACTATGGGCTGGTTCCCTCCCCACTTCAGCCCATGGGGCCCTCCGGATGGGTGGCCCCACCGGTGGACCCCGGACCCTTCCGGTGGTCCCAGACAATCTGGTGACCCCAAACTTTCCCAATGGCGAAATACCACTTCCTATATATAATTCTTTACCTCCGGACCATTCCAAACTCCTCATGACGTCCGGGATCTCATCCGGACTCAACAACATTCGTATACTGCATACTCATATTCATACAACCCTAAGCGCCACCGAACCTTAAGTGTGTAGACCCTACGGGTTCGGGAGACACGAGACATGACCGAGACGGCTCTCGGGCAATAACCAACAGCGGGATCTGGATACCCATGTTGGCTCCCACATGCTCCTCGATGATCTCATCGGATGAACCACGATGTCGAGGATTCAAACAATCCCGTATACAATTCCCTTTGTCAATCGGTATATAGTTACTTGCCCGAGATTCGATCGTCGGTATCCCAATACCTCGCTCAATCTCGCACGGCAAGTCACTTTACTTGTACCGTAATGCATGATCCCGTGACCGGACACTTGGTCACTTTGAGCTCATTATGATGATGCACTACCGAGTGGGCCCAAGGATACCTCTCCGTCATACGGAGTGACAAATCCCGCCTCGATCCGTGTCAACCCAATGACACTTTCGGAGATACCTGTAGTGCACCTTTATAGTCACCCGATTACGCCAGACGCTTTGATACACCCAAAGCACTCTTACGGTATCCGGGAGTTACACGATCTCATGGTCTAAGGAAGAGATACTTGACATTGGAAAGGCTCTAGCAAAACAAACTACACGATCTTGTGCTATGCTTAGGATTGGGTATTGTCCCTCACATCATTCTCCTAATGATGTGATCACGTTATCATTGACATCCAATGTCCATAGTCAGGAAACCATGACTATCTGTTGATCAACGAGCTAGTCAACTAGAGGCTCACTAGGGACATAATGTGGTCTATTTATTCACACGTGTATTAAGATTTCCAGATAATACAATTATAGCATGAATAAAAGACAATTATCATGAACAAGGAAATATAATAATAATCTTTTTATTATTGCCTCTAGTGCATATTTCCAACAGTCTCCCACTTGCACTAGAGTCAATAATCTAGTTACATTGTGATGAATCGAACACCCATAGAGTTCTCGTGTTGATCATGTTTTGCCCATGAAGAGGTTTAGTCAACGGATCTGCGACATTCAGATCCGTATGCACTTTGCAAATTTCTATGTCTCCATCTTGAACATTTTCACGGATGGAGTTGAAGCGACGCTTGATGTGCTCGGTCTTCTTGTGAAACCTGGGCTCCTTGGCAAGTGCAATAGCTCCAGTGTTGTCACGAAGAGTTTGATCGGCCCCACGCATTGGGTATGACTCCTAGGTCGGTGATGAACTCCTTCACCCAAATTGCTTCATGCACTGCCTCCGAGGCTGCCATGTACTCCGCTTCACATGTAGATCCCGCCACGACGCTCGCTTGCAGCACCGCACTTCCATCGCTCCACCATTCAACATATACACGATCCGGTTTGTGACTTAGAGTCATCCAGATCTGTGTCGAAGCTAGCGTCGATGTAACCCTTTACGACGAGCTCTTCGTCACCTCCATAAACGAGAAACATGTCCTTTGTCCTTTTCGTGTACTTCAGGATATTCTTGACCGCTGTCCAATGTTCCTTGCGGGATTACTTTGGTACCTTCCTACCAAACTTACGGTAAGGTTTACATCAGGTCTGTACACAGATGGCATACATAATAGATCCTATGGCCGAGGCATAGGGATGACGCCATCTCTTCTTTATCTTTTTCCGTGGTCGGGCATTGAGCCGAGCTCAATCTCACACCTTGTAGTACAGTGCAAGAACCCTATCTTGGACTGATCCATTTTGAACTTCTTCAAAATCTTATCAAGGTATGTGCTTTGTGAAAGACCTATGAGGCGTCTCGATCTATCTCTATAGATCTTGATGCCTAACATATAAGCAGCTTCTCCAAGGTCCTTCATTGAAAAACTTTTATTCAAGTAGGCCTTAATGCTGTCCAAGAGTTCTATATTATTTCCCATCAAAAGTATGTCATCTACATATAATATGAGAAATGCTCAGAGCTCCCACTCACTTTCTTGTAAACGCAGGCTTCTCCATAAGTCTCATAAACCCAAACGCTTTGATCATCTCATCAAAGCGAATGTTCCAACTCCGAGATGCTTGCACCAGCCCATAAATGGATCGCTGGAGCTTGCATACTTTGTTAGCATTCTTAGGATCGACAAAACCTTCCGGCTGCATCATATACAGCTCTTCCTTAAGATAACCGTTAAGGAACGCTATTTTGACGTCCATCTGCCATATCTCATAATCATAGTATGCGGCAATTGCTAACATGATTCGGACGGACTTAAGCTTCGCTACGGGAGAGAAAGTCTCATCGTAGTCAATCCCTTGAACTTGCCGATAACCCTTAGCGACAAGTCGAGCTTTATAGATGGTGACATTACCATCCGCGTCCGTCTTCTTCTTAAAGATCCATTTGTTTTCTATCGCTCGCCGATCATCAGGCAAGTCTGTCAAAGTCCATACTTTGTTTTCATACATGGATCCTATCTCGGATTGCATGGCTTCAAGCCATTTGTTGGAATCTGGGCCCGCCATCACTTCTTCATAGTTCAAGGTTCACCGTTGTCTAACAACATGATTTCCGTGACAGGGTTGCCATACCACTCTGGTGTGGGTGTCCTTGTGGACCTCTGAAGTTCAAGAGCAACTTGATCCAAGTACCTTGATCATCATCATTAATTTCCTCTCCAAGAGGGTGTAGGTACCACAGAACATTTTCCGAGCTGCACTACTTTCCGGTTCAAGAGGTAGTACTTCATCGAGTTCTACTTTCCTCCCACTTACTCCTTTCGAGAGAAACTCTTTTCCGTAAAGGATCCGTTCTTGGCAACAAAGATCTTGCCTTCGGATCTAAGGTAGAAGGTATACCCAATGGTTTCCTTAGGGTATCCTATGAAGACGCATTTTTTCGATTTGGGTTCGAGCTTTTCAGGTTGAAGTTTCTTGACATAAGCATCGCATCCCCAAACTTTTAGAAATGACAGCTTAGGTTTCTTCCCAAACCATAATTCATACGGTGTCGTCTCAACGGATTCAGACGGTGCCCTATTTAAAGTGAATGTAGCTGTCTCTAGAGCGTATCCCCAAAATGATAGCGGTAAATCTGTAAGAGACATCATAGATCGCACCATATCCAATAGAGTGCGATTCGACGCTCGACACACCGTTACGTTGAGGTGTTCCAGCGGCGTGAGTTGTGAAACGATTCCACATTTCCTCAAGTGTGTACCAAATTCGTGACTTAAATATTCTCCTCCACGATCTGATCGTAAGAACTTTATTTTTCGGTCACGTTGATTCTCTACCTCATTCTGAAATTCCTTGAACATTTCAAAGGTCTCAGACTTGTGTTTCATCAAGTAGACATACCCATATCTACTTAAGTCGTCGTGAGAGTGAGAACATAACGATATCCTCCATGAGCCTCAACGCCATTGGACCGCATACATCGGTATGTATGATTTCCAATAAGTTGGTTGCTCGCTCCATTTTTCCGGAGAACGGAGTCTTGGTCATTTTGCCCACAAGGCATGGTTCGCATGTGTCAAATGATTCATAATCGAGAGACTCTAAAAGTCCATCGAATGGAGCTTCTTCATGCGCTTGACACCAATGTGACCAAGGCGGCGATGCCAAGTATGTGGGACTATCGTTATCAACTTTACATCTTTTGGTATTCACACTATGAATATGTGTAATATTACGCTCGAGATTCATTAAGAATAAACCATTGACCATCGGAGCATGACCATAAAACATGTCTCTCATATAAATAGAACAACCATTATTCTCGGATTTAAATGAGTAGCCATCTCGCATTAAACGAGATCCCGATACAATGTTCATGCTCAAACTTGGCACCAAATAACAATTATTGAGGTTTAAAACTAATCCCGTAGGTAAATGTAGAGGCAGCAGTGCGACGGCGATCACATCGACCTTGGAACCATTCCCGACGCGATCGTCACCTCGCCCTTCGCCAGCCTCCGCTTATTCCGCAACTCCTGCTGTGAGTTACAAATATGAGCAACGGCACCGTATCAAATACCGGGAGTTACTACGAGTAATCGGTAAGGTACACATCAATTACATGTATATCAAATATACCTTTAGTGTTCCCGCCTTCTTGTCCGCTAAGTATTTGGGGCAGTTCCGCTTCGATGGCCCTTCCCTTTGCAATAAAAGCACCCTGTCTCAGGTTTGGGTCCATTCTTTGACTTCTTCCCGGCAACTTGCTTACCGGGCGTGGCAACCTCCTTGCCGTCCTTCTTGAAGTTCTTCTTGCCCTTGCCCTTCTTGAACTTAGTGGTTTTATTGACCATCAACACTTGATGTTCTTTCTTGATTTCAACCTCTGCTGACTTCAGCATTGAGAATACTTC
Organism: Aegilops longissima; assembly: GCA_021605205.1. NCBI lineage: Eukaryota > Viridiplantae > Streptophyta > Magnoliopsida > Poales > Poaceae > Aegilops > Aegilops longissima. The sequence goes on along the minus strand of CM038677.1, from coordinate 536,721,445 downwards.
GGAATGGTCTTCACCATCCCCGCATATTGTAGTTCATCACAAAGCTCTTGTAGCTTGGTGGGAGCGATCAAGGATTCTGTCAATGACCGCCTCGTCTGGAGGTTTATGTCCAGCTTGGACAGGAGGTTGTGCAACCTGGACATTTTGTGTATGTGCTCACCGACGTAACTGTTTTCCTCCATCTTACAACTATAGAACTTGTCGGAGACTTCATATCTCTCGACCGGGCATGAGCTTGGAAAACTAGTTTCAGCTCTTCTAACATCTCATATGCTCCGTGTTGCTCAAAACGCTTTTGGAGCCCCGGTTCTAAGTCGTAAAGCATGCCGCACCGAACGAGGGAGTAATCATCAAGACGAGACTGCCAAGCATTCATAATGTCTTGGTTCTCTCGGACGGTGCATCACCTAGTGGTCCTTCTAGGACATATTGTTTCCTAGCAGCTATGAGGATGATCTCGTGTTCGGACCCAGTCCGTATAGTTGCTGCCATCATCTTTCAGCTTGGTTTTCTAGGAACGTTGAAGTTCATGTTGACATGACGTTGGCCATTTGATCTACAAGACATATTTGCAAAGGTTTTAGACTAAGTTCATGATAATTAAGTTCATCTAATCAAATTATTTTAATGAACTCCCACTCAGATTAGACATCCCTCTAGTCATCTAAGTGTTACACGATCCGAGTCGACTAGGCCATGTCCGATCATCACATGAGACGGACTAGTCATCATCGGTGAACATCTCCATGTTGATCGTATCTTCCATACGACTCGTGTTCGACCTTTCGGTCTCCGTGTTCCGAGGCCATGTCTGTACATGCTAGGCTCGTCAAGTTAACCCTAAGTGTTTTGCATGTGTAAAACTGTCTTACACCCGTTGTATGTGAACGTAAGGATCTATCACACCGATCATCACGTGGTGCTTGAAACGATTTAACTTTAGCAACGGCGCAGTTAGGGAGAACACTTCTTGATATTGTTGTAAGGATCATCTTATTTACTACCGTCGTTCTAAGTAAACAAGATGCATAAACATAATAAACATCACATGCAATTATATAGTAGTGACATGATATGGCCAATATCATATAGCTCCATTGATCTCCATCTTCGGGCTCCATGATCATCTTGTCACCGCATGACACCATGATCTCCATCATCATGATCTCCATCATCGTGTCTTCATGAAGTTGTCACGCCAACGACTACTTCTACTTCTATGGCTAACACGCTTAGCAATAAAGTAAAGTAATTTACATGGCGCTCTTCAATGACACGCAGGTCATACAAAAATAAAGACAACTCCTATGGCTCCTGCCGTTGTCATACTCATCGACATGCAAGTCGTGATTCCTATTACAAGAACATGATCTCATACATCACAATATGTCATTCATCATTCATCACAACTTCGGCCATATCACATCACATGACAATTGCTGCAAAAACAAGTTAGACGTCCTCTAATTGTTGTTGCATCTTTTACGTGGCTGCAATTGGGTTCTAGCAAGAACGTTTTCTTACCTATGAATAACCACAACGTGATTTTGTCAACTTCTATTTAACCTTCATAAGGACCCTTTTCATCAAATCCGCTCCAACTAAAGTGGGAGAGACAGACACCCGCCAGCCACCTTATGCAACTAGTGCATGTCGATCCGGTGGAACCGGTCTCACGTAAGCGTACGTGTAAGGTTGGTCCGGGCCGCTTCATCCCACAATACCGCTGAAGCAAGATAAGACTAGTAGCGGCAAGCAAGTTGACAAGATCTACGCCCACAACAAAATTGTGTTCTACTCGTGCAATAGAGAACTACGTATAGACCTAGCTCATGATGCCACTGTTGGGGAACGTTGCAGAAAATTAAAATTTTTCCTACGGTTTCACCAAGATCCATCTATGAGTTCATCTAAGCAACGAGTCATGGGAGAGATATTGCATCTACATACCACTTGTAGATCGCGTGCGGAAGCGTTCACTAGAACGTGGATGACGGAGTCGTACTCGCCGTGATCCAAATCACCGATGACCGAGTGCCAAACGGACGGCACCTCCGCGTTCAACACACGTACGGGACGGGAGACGTCTCCTCCTTCTTGATCCAGCAAGGGGGAAGGAGAGGTTGATGATGATGGCTCCAGCAGCAGCACAACGGCGTGGTGGTGGTGGAGCAGCAAGACTCCGCAGGCTTCGCCAAGCACGTGACGGAGGAGGAAGAGGTGTAGCAGGGAAGGAGGCGCCAGAGTTTCAGGTGCGGCTGCCCCTCCCTCCCTTTATATAGGCCCCCAAGGGGCGCCGCCCTGGGGATCCCATCTCCCAAGGGGCGGCGGCCAAGGGGTGGAGTGCCCCCAAGGCAGTGGGCGCCCCACCCTAGGGTTTCAACCCTAGGCGCGAGGTGGGCCAAGGGGCGCACCAGCCCACTATGGGCTGGTTCCTCCCCACTTCAGCCCATGGGGCCCTCCGGGATGGGTGGCCCCACTGGTGGACCCCGACCCTTCCGTGGTCCCAGACAATCTGGGTGACCCGAAACTTTCCCGATGGCGAAATACCACTTCCTATATATAATTCTTTACCTCCGGACCATTCCGAACTCCTCGTGACGTCCGGATCTCATCCGGACTCAACAACATTCGGTATACTGCATACTCATATTCATACAACCCTAGCGCCACCGAACCTTAAGTGTGTAGACCCTACGGGTTCGGAGACACGTGACATGACCGAGACGGCTCTCGGGCAATAACCAACAGCGGATCTGGATACCCATGTTGGCTCCCACATGCTCCTCGATGATCTCATCGGATGAACCACGATGTCGAGGATTCAAACAATCCGTATACAATTCCCTTTGTCAATCGGTATGTTACTTGCCCGAGATTCGATCGTCGGTATCCCAATACCTCGCTCAATCTCGTTACGGCAAGTCACTTTACTCGCATCAGTAATGCATGATCCCGTGACCGCACACTTGGTCACTTTGAGCTCATTATGATGATGCACTACCGAGTGGGCCCGTGATACCTCTCCGTCATACGGAGTGACAAATCCAGCCTCGATCCGTGTCAACCCAATAGACACTTTCGGAGATACCGTAGTGCACCTTTATAGTCACCCGATTCGCCAGACGCTTGATACACCCAAAGCACTCTTACGGTATCCGGGAGTTACACGATCTCATGGTCTAAGGAAGAGATACTTGACATTGGAAAAGCTCTAGCAAAACGAACTACACGATCTTGTGCTATGCTTAGGATTGGGTCTTGTCCATCACATCATTCTCCTAATGATGTGATCCCGTTATCATTGACATCCAATGTCCATAGTCAGGAAACCATGACTATCTGTTGATCAACGAGCTGGTCAACTAGAGGCTCACTAGGGACATAATGTGGTCAATTTATTCACACGTGTATTACGATTTCCGGATAATACAATTATAGCATGAATAAAAGACAATTATCATGAACAAGGAAATATAATAATAATCCTTTTATTATTGCCTCTAGGGCATATTTCCAACAATGTCACCGTCTACAAAGCTCGACTTGTCGCAAAGGGTTTCCAACAAGTTCAAGGGGTTGACTACGATGAGACTTTCTCACCCGTAGCGATGCTTAAGTATGTTAGAATTATGTTAGCTATTGACGTATTTTATGATTATGAGATCTGGCAAATGGATGTCAAAACGACATTCCATAACGGGTTTCTTAAGATAGTGTTGTATATGATGCAACCAGAAGGTTTTGTCCATCCTAAGGATGCTAACAAAGTATGCAAGCTCCATCGATCCATCTATGGACTGGTGCAAGCATCTTGGAGTTGGAACATGCACTTTGATGAGGTGATAAAAGAGTTATGGGTTTATACAAGTTTGTGGAGAAGCTTGTATTTACAAGAAAGTAAGTGGGAGATCAGTAACATTTCTGATAGTATATGCGGATGACATATTGATGATTGGAAATGATGTAGAATTTCTGGAAAGCATAAAAGGGTTATTTGAAAGGAGTTTTTCAAAGGAAGGCCTGGATAAAGCAGCTTACGTATTGGGCATCAAGATCTATGGAGATAGATCAAGACGCCTGATAAAACTTTCACAGAGCACATACCTTACAAGGTTTTTGAAGGAGTTCAAAATGGACCAGTCAAAGAAGAATTTCTTGCCTGTATTGCTGATGTCGCTTGAAGCTACATCGGTATTTACCCAAAGAGGAAGGGATGATGCAGCACAGCGGCGGTAGGTATTTCCCTCAGAAATAAAACCAAGGTTATCGAACAAGTAGGAGAACCAAGCAACACAACGTAAACAGCCCCTGCACACAAATAACAACACCTCGCAACCCAACGTGTTAAAGGGGTTGTCAATCCCTTTCGGGGTACGGCGCCAGAAATTGCGTGTTGACGGGAGAAAGTTGTAAAGATTTAAATAATAGATCACAAATAAAATAAAGTGCAGCAAAGTATTTTTGTATTTTTGGTTTAATAGATCTGAATAAAAAGAGCAAATAAAATAGATCGCAAAGCAAATATATGAGAAAGAAGACCCGGAGCCCGTAGGTTTCACTAGTGGCTTCTCTCGAGAAAGATTGTAAACGGTGGGTAAACAAATTACTATTGGGCAATTGATAGAACTTCAAATAATTATGACGATATCCAGGCAATGATCATTACATAGGTATCACGTCCAAGATTAGTAGACCGACTCCTGCCTGCATCTAGTACTATTACTCCACACATCGACCGCTATCCAGCATGCATCTAGTGTATTAAGTTCATGGAAAAACAGAGTAATGCAATAAGAACGATGACATGATATAGACAAGATCCGCTTATCTATATGGCGGTAGATATAGATCTCGTGTTTTTATCTTTAGTAGCAACGATACATACGTGTCGGTTCCCTTTCTGTCACTAGGATCAAGCACCGTAAGATCGAACCCACTACCGGGCACCTCTTCCCATTGCAAGATAAATAGATCAAGTTTGCCAAACAAAACCCAAATATGAGAGAAGAAATACGAGGCTATAAGAGATCATGCATATAAGAGATCAAAGAAACACAAATAACTTTCATGGATATAAAAAGATATAACTGAACATAAACTTGAAGTTCATCAGATCCCAACAAACACACCGCAAAAGAGTTACATCATATGGATCTCCAAGAGACCATTGTATTGAGAATTCAGCGAGAGAGAGAAAGCCATCTAGCTACTAACTACGGACCCAAAGGTCTACAAAGAAGTACTCACGCATCATCGGAGAGGCACCAATGGAAGTGGTGAACCCCTCTGTGACGGTGTCTAGATTAGATCTGGTGGTTTTGGACTCTGCGGCGGCTGGATGAATATTTCGTCGATGCCGTTAGGGTTTCTGGAATATTGGGGTATTTATAGAGCAAAGAGGCGGTCCGGGGGCACCCGAGGTGGGCACAACCCACAAGGGCGCGCCAGGGCCTCCTGGCATGCCCTGGTGGGTTGTGCCCCCCTCGGGGCACCCCGAGGTGCAACCAGGGCCCATTGCCTTCCTTCTGGCCCATAAAAATCATCGTGGAGTTTCGTGGCATTTGGACTCTGTTTGATATTGATTTCCTACGATGTAAAAAACATGGAAAAAACAGCAATTGGCACTTGGCACTATTTCAATAGGTTAGTACCAAAAATGATATAAAATGACTATAAAATGATTATAAAACATCCAAGATTGATAATAAAATAGCATGGAACAATAAAAAATTATAGATAGGTTGGAGACGTATCAGCATCCCCAAGCTTAACTCCTCCTCGTCCTCGAGTAGGTAAGTGATAAAAACAGAATTTTTGATGTGGAGTGCTGTTCATCAAGTCATATCATATTCTTTTCTTTCTTGCATGGACATTTGGACTTTTATGTGATTCAAAGCAATAGTCTAGTTTTGACATAATAATTTAGATACTCAAGCATATCAACAAGCAACCATGTCTTTCAAAATATCAATGCTAAAATAAGTTATCCCTAGCCCATCATGCTCAAACATTGATCCATACATGAAACACACTCGAATATTAACTACACCCAATACTTAAGCACGATCATATTGCCTCCTAGTTTGTGCTTTTTGTAAGAGAAGATGGAGACTCAAAATAAAAAATAAAAATTGCATAAAGTAAAGGATAGGCCCTTCGCGGAGGGAAGTAGGGATTTGTAGAGGTGCCAGAGCTCAAAGCGAAAAAATAGAGATAAAAACATTTTGGCAGGTGTATCCATCCCACCAACGAAAATGACTCAGAGTTCCGAACACTTTCCATTCTAGATATGCCATAGGCGGTTCCCAAACAGAAAATAAAGTTTATTCCTTTTTCAACCATACTTTCCCTTTCCATGGCTAGCCGTATCCACGGGTGCACTCCATAACAACACTTTAGAAGGAATTTATTATTTGACAACATAAAGTAAATTCATTTTTGCATTTCGGGACTGGGCATCCCTAAGCCTTACTGGCGTGCAATGACAAGTGAATAAACACTCATCGCGAGAATAACATCTAGCATGGAAAATATTAGCAACCCGTTACCGTTCCGCAAGCAAAACAAACACACAAAAGAGAAGTTTATTTTGAAAATTAGAGATGGCACATGCAAATTTGCTTAGAACGGCAAAAGAATACCGCATATAGGTAGATATAGTGGACTCATGTGGCAAAACTGGTTTACAAGATTTTGGATGGACAAGTAGAGGTCATACTTGGTGCAAAATGAAGGCTAGCAAAAAGATAGAGAAGTGACGAACCAAGAAACGAATAATCTTATAAGCAATCATTAAGCATAATTAACATCGAATAATGCACCACAAGTAGGATATAATTTTCATTGCGTGATTATTGACTTTCGTGCATGCATAGGGAATCACAAACCTTAACACCAATATTATTACTAAAGCATAATTACTCATCAACATAACTCACATATCACATCATCATATCTCAAAACTGTTACTAAGAATCAAGTTTATTTTGTCCAATGATCTTCATGAAATCTTTACTTTTATCCTCTTGGATATCTATCACTTTGGGACTAATTTTCATGTGTTGCTTTTCATAAGCTCAAATAAATATAAGTGAATATCATGAGCTTAGCAAATTTTCTTTCTCTCAAAATAATTTAAGTGAAGCAAGAGAGAATTTCTTCAAAATTTCACTAACTCTCAAATAAATCTAAGTGAAGTAAGTGAGCATTTATTCAAAAATAACAAAGCACACCGTGCTAAAAAAGATATAAGTGAAGCACTAGAGGAAGTCCTAGCTCATAAAAGATTTAAGTGAAGCACAAAGAGCAATTCTAACAAGTCATGATATAATTTTGGCTCTCTCAAATAGGTGTGTCCAACAAGGATTGATGAATTAAAACACAAAATAAAACAAGCAAAGACGCATATCATACAAGACACTCCAAGCAAAACACATATCATGTGACGAATAAAAATATAGCCTCGAGTAAAATACCGATAGTTGTTGGAACAAAGCGGGGATGCCACTCGGGGGCATCCCCAAGCTTAGTTGGTTGCTCATTCCTGGAAAATAGCTTGGGATGCCGGGGCATCCCTAAGCTTAGTCTCTTGCATCCTTCCTTCATCCATCGTAAGATAACCCAAAACTTGAAAACTTCTATCACACAAAACTTTTGTGAGATCCGTTAGTATAAGAAAGCAAACTACTACTATAAGTATTGTATATAACCAATTCATATTTTGTTTTTGTATTATATCTACTGTATTTCAACTTTTCTATGGCAAAAACTCATCAAAGAAAACCATAGAGCCATTAAAATAAGCACACAACACAAAGAAAACAGAATCTGTCAAAACAGAACAGTCTGTAGGAATCTGACTTTAGCGAATACTTCTGGAGATACAAACATTCTACCAAATTAGGAAGACGAGGGTAATTTGTATATTAATCTTCTGCAAAAAGAATCAGGGAAAAAGATCTTTTCTGTGATTTATGAAAATTATTTTCGTGAGCACAAAGTTTCTGTCTTTTTTAGCAAGATCAAACAACTATCACCCAAGAAGATCCTAAAGGCTTTACTTGGCACAAACACTAATTAAAACACACAAAAAACAATCATAACAGTAGCATAATTGTGTAAACACACAATAACAGAAAGCAAAAAGCAAAAATAAATTTTATTCATTGGGTTGCCTCCCAACAAGCACTATAGTTTTACGCCCTTAGCTAGGCATAAGGCAAGGATCTAAGTTTTGTCATCTTTGGTTCGAGATCCATAAGATGCCCTCATGATTGATTCATAAGGTGGCCTGATTTTTGCTCTAGGAAAGTGTTCCATACCTTTCCTCAAACGAAATTGGAACTTAATATTGCCTTCTTTTATATCAATCACGGCACCGATAGTGCGTAAAAACGGTCTACCAAGAATAATAGGACAAGACGGATTGCAATCAATATCAAGAACAATAAAATCTATGGGCACATAGTTCCTATTTGCAAGAATAAGAACATTATTAATTCTTCCCATAGGCCTTTTAATAGTAGAATCCGCCAAGTGCAAATTAAAGGAACATTCTTCAAGATTGGTAAGACCAAGCACATCACATAAAGATTTCAGAATTGTAGAAACACTAGCACCCAAGTCACACAAAGAAAAACACTCATAATTTTTAATCTTGACTTTCCCACTCATCATGCAATTTTCTAGGAATTGAAACTTCCAATTCCAACTTTTCTTCCAAAGCTTTCATCATAGCATCAACCATATGTTTAGTAAAAGATTTATTTTGTTCATAAGCATGGGGTGAATTTAGCATGGATTGCAACAAAGAAATACAATCAATCAAAGAGCAACTATCATAATTAAAGTCCTTGTAATCCAAAATAGTGGGTGCATCACTAGCTAAAGTTTTGACCTCTCCAAACCCACTTTCATCAATTTTCTCAACAAGATTTTCACCCTCCGAAATATTGGGACGCCTTCTACCTAAAGTTGACTCTTCTCCAGTCCCTTTTTCATCATTCTTAACTTTACTAAACAAGGAATCAATAGAAGATACACCAATCATTTTAAGATCTTCATCATTGAGGGAGTCCCAGATTAGGGGGTGTCCGGATAGCCGGACTACCGTCATCGGCCGGACTATCATCATCGACCGGACTCTAAGACTATGAAGATAGAAGATTGAAGACTTCCCCCCGTGTCCGGATGGGACTTTCCTTGGCGTGAAAGGCAAGCTTGGCGATACGGATATGTAGATCTCCTACCATTGTAACCGACTCTATGTAACCCTAGCCCCCTCCGGTGTCTATATAAACCGGATGGCTTTAGTCCGTAGGACGACAATCACAACAACCCTTACAATCATATCATAGGCTAGCTTCTAGGGTTTAGCCTCCTTGATCTCGTGGTAGATCCACTCTTGTAAACATCCACAATATCAATATCAATCAAGCGGGGCGTGGGTTTTACCTCCATCAAGACGGCCCGAACACAGGTAAACATCGTGTCCCTTGTCTCCTGTTACCATCCGCCTAGACGCACAGTTCGGGACCCCTACCCGAGATCCGCCGGCTTTGACACCGACATTGGTGCTTTCATTGAGAGTTCCTCCGTGCCGTCACCGATAGGAAGGATGCCTCCTCCGCCTTCAAGGACGGTATCTTCGCCAAAGGAGCCTTGGCCGCCGCCAAACAATCCGCTAGGTGGTTTTCTTATGACCGCTTTGTCCGCCATCGCTCGACAACGACCTCTCAAGTCGTCAAAAGCAATCTTCACGTCAGCTCGAATTCGCCGAGCGGTTGGATCAATAGAGCTCTCGTCCAGAACGAGCTCTTGGATCGCATCGCCGCCACAGAGTCGCTACGGACTACGATCAGATTGGGCTTAAACCCGATCCGAGAGAAATTAACTCTCCTCAGTCACCCACCACGTTGTGGTAGAGGAACAATGCGGCGACTCTTCTCCAGTATTGAAAACTAGTCATGTCCGATCCCGAACCCCTCATGCCGGATTCCCGCGGAGGGACGGGCTTCGATCAAACACTGAACTTAAAGTCGCATCGGACCCGCACTCGTTGGACAACGCCCGAAATCCAAGCTTCAAAATTGGAAACTCCTCGGCCTTGAGCCCCGAGATGGGTAGGGTTCGGACTTAGTTCCACCCACCCGCCCGGACATATGCGATCTAACTCTAATTCGGCAAGAGCCCGCCGAGACAAGACATCACTCTTGGGCCGATTCCTCCGGTTATGGACAGGATAAAGGACTGCCGAGAGGAAAATGCAATCTCGGTCTTACGCAATAATTGCATGGACAAGGGAATCCTAAACGCCATAAGTCGCCGACATCACGCTTCGCTGACTTGGAGACCATCGTCGAAAGTATTGTGCGATGGAGAGCGCTGGAAAACCGAAAGTAAATTTTGGGATAATCCGGTCCGAATCGTCCCTAGTCCGGAACCAAAGGGTGCATCATTATCAAGCACTGGGCTGAATACCAAAAACCAACACCCCTAAAGGGTGCGGAACCGTCTTCGAGGGTTGGCTAAACGGACCTGCAAAATTCATAGCACGTAGGCGCCACTCCAACTCATAGCCTTGAGCATGTTGGATACTACGGCGGTGGCCAAAAGTGGCGAGGAGCTTCTAGCTCCGAATCCCAGCCCAAAGAACACCAAGACGGTGTTAATAGTCTTGAGACTTTCGCATCCAATAACATGCGAAAACGACAACTCCGCAACCTTGCGAAGTCTACCAAGTAGCAACAATAAATCCATGGAGCGACACGGCTATTACCTTCAATGCCGGTGATTTAACCTAAATTCGAACTGCCCGGCACCGGCCGCATTGGTCCTCAGCCCAATAGTAGATTTCGCCTTACTAAGGTACTCATGGATGGCGGCAGCGGACTAAACCTCATCTATGAGGAAACCCTCCAAAAATGGAAATAGATGGAACCGCATTGAGCGAAGCAGCACAACCTTTAGAGGAATAATCCCGGCCGGAAGCATGCTGCACAGAAAAATCACGCTGGGCGTAGTGTTCGCTCACGGACAATTATAGGTCCGTGGAGGTCACGTTCAAGTGGCCCCATTCAGCAGCGGATATCATGCTCTATTAGGACGAGAGGCATTCACAACTTTTCAAGCTATACCCCATTATGGGTACATGAAGCTTAAATGCCGGTCCCAGCGGAATTATCACTCTCGCTAGTGATCCGGACATAGCACTCGCGCGAAAAACAAGACAGCCGCACTAGCCCTCGAGGCACTATCCGAAGCCCTAGCGGCCGAGGAACTCACCGCGATGCGATCCACGATGAACAGGGACGATGTGATACTTGATAAAAGATCCAAGTCCACCTCTTTTAAACCAGCGGACGAAATAGTCAAATTCTAGGTCCACCCTACGGACCCCACGAAGACGGCCTCCATCGGGGCACAATTGAACCCTGATGTAGACGCCGCACCGTGAGAGTTCCTTCGGGAAAATTGGGACATTTTTGCCTGGCACCCATCGGATATGCCCGGAATCCCACGCAGATTGGCAGAACACAGCCTAAACATCCTAAAAGGATTCAAGCCATCAAACAGGCTCTTGACGATTTTCCAACCCAAAAGACAGTAATGGGAGAAGAGCTAGCCAAGCTACTAGAAGCCGGATTCATCAGAGATATCAAACACCCGGATTGGCTAGCAAACTTGGTGATGGTACCAAAGAAGGACAAATCCTGGCGCCTATGTGTCGATTTCAAAGACCTAAATAAGGCCTGCCCAAAGGATCCCTTCCCTCTCCCCCGCATCGACCAAATCATCGATGCCACCGCAGGGCACGATTCATTGTGCTTCCTGGACGCATACTCCGACTATCATCAAATCAAGATGGAAGAAGCGGATCAAGCCGCAACAGCATTCATTACTCCATATGGACCTTTCTGCTTCAATACGATGCCCTTCGGACTTAAAAACGCCGGCGCAACATATCAGCGCATGATTCAGACATGTCTGGCTAACCAGATCGGCAAAACAGTAGAGGCATACGTAGACGACGTAGTCGTCAAAACTAAACACGTCGAAACTCTAGTAAACGACTTGAGGCTCACATTCGACAACCTCAGAGCATATGACATCAAGCTGAATCCGGAAAAATGTGTTTTCGGCGTACCGAAAGTCTCTTGGGCTTCATCGATCCGGTAGAGGAATTGAAGCAAATCCAGCCAAGATCCGAGCTCTGTCACAGCTAGATATCCCAAAAGACCTCAAGCAAATACAAAAATTGACCGGATGCGTGGCGGCTCTAAGCCGCTTTATCTCCCGTCTAGGAGAAAAGGCATTACCCCTCTATCGCCTCCTTAGGCGCACCGAACACTTTGAGTGGACGGATGCTGCCACCGCCGGACTCGAAGAAATAAAGGCCATATTGGCAACAAATCCGGTCCTGGCTGCGCCCAACCTGGGCGAACCAATGTTGTTATACATCGCAGCTACACATCATGTTGTAAGCACAGTACTCGTCGTCGAACGAGAAAAAGAAGGGCATAAATTCCCTCTTCAAAAACCAGTATACTACGTATCTACTGTGTTAACCCCCTGCAAGTCCGTTACCGCACTATCGTAAGATAGCATACGCGGTGTTCATGGCATCCCGGAAGCTCCGACACTACTTTCAATAGTGTTCGATAACAGTGGCCTCTGAGGTACCACTTAACGACATTATAAACAACCGCGATGCAACGGGCAGGATTGCAAAATGGGCCATTGAGCTCTTACCATTTGATATATCTTACAAACCTCGGCGAGCTATAAAGTCACAAGTATTGGCTGACTTTGTCGCTGAATGGACCGAAGCCGAACTCCCTAAAGAATACGGCGCATACTCCAATTGGATTATGCACTTCGACGGCTCTAAAATGTTGGCCGGACTGGGGGCTGGCGTCGTATTGACGTCCCCGACCGGAGACACATCAATATGTACTTCAGATAATGTACACGACTCCAACAACGCAGCGAATCGAGGCCCTTTACATGGTCTCCGGATGGCAATCTCCATGGGCATTCAACGCCTAGAGGTGCGAGGATTCAAACCTCGCAATATCCCAAATAAGCGGAGACTTGACGCCAAAGATCCGAAAATGGCAGCATATCGCAACGCTGTCCTAAAATGACAGCCGGTTCAAGGACTTGAATTCCATCACGTCACGGGATAATAACCAAGCGGCCGACATCTTGTACGCATTGGCGTAAGCGACGCTGTCCCTCCTAATATCTTCTGAACGGCTCTTCAAGCCATCCAGTATTATGGGAAGAGGAGTCCGGAATTAACAAACCGGAACAAGCCGCGCCAACCGGCGTTTCAGCCGATGACATAGCACCATCCGCCCACGACATAATGGCAGTAATTGCCCCGTGGACAGAACCATTCCTCGCCTACTTGCTTAGGCAGGAGCTTCCCGAAGACCAAAATGAGGCCCGCAGCATTGTCCGGCGGTCTAAAGCCTACAAGGTCTATGAGGGAGAACTTTATAAGAAAAGCACAACCGGAGTCCTTCAAAGGTGTATCTCCAAAGAGGAAGGGCGGAACCTCCTGGCTGAAATTCATGCCGGACTAGGCATACACCACGCCGCAGCTCGGGCCCTTGTAGGAAAGGCATTCCGTACAGGATTTTACTGGCCGACGGCCCGAGCAGATGCACAGGACCTAGTCCAAAGATCGTCGGTTGTCAACTCTTTGCTAATCGAGCCATATGCCACCCACCGCCCTCAAAACTATACCCATTACACGGCCGTTCATGGTGCAGGGGCTTGACATGGTTGGACCACTTAAAGGGGGAACCCACAAGCAAAGGTACCTATTGGTCATGGTGGATAAATTCACCAAATGGATAGAGGCCAAGCCGGTCAAAACGGCAGAGTCCGGACCAGTGATAGACTTTATATCCGGGTGGTACACGTTATGGTGTCCCCACAAGATCATAACCGATAACGGCACGAACTTCACCGCCGATGAGGTTAAATCATGGTGCAAAAATATGGGCATCAAGCTCGACTATGCTTGATCTATCATCCTCAAACCAGCGGTCAAGTGGAGCGAGCAAATGGTCTAATAATGGCGGCATCAAACCCGGACTAGTGCGGTCCCTTATGAAATCGACACGCCTTTGGGTAGAGGAGCTCGACTCCGTACTGGGGCTGCGGACAACGCCTAACCGTACTACCGGATTCACACCATTTTTTATGGTATACAACGCAGAAGCAGTTTTGCCCTGCGACATCATTCATGACTCACCTCGAGTGCGCATGTACGAAGAAAGAGAAGCCGAGTTGGATCGGCAGGACAGCTTGGACACATTGGAGGAAGAGCGCGACGTCGCCAAGGCTCGTTCCACATTCTATCAACAGCAGGCTCGAAGATACCAAAGCAGAGAAGTACGGGCCAAGACTTACAACGTCGGCGAACTAGTTCTACGCCTGCCGGACAAGAAAAAGGACAAGCTCAAGCCCAAATGGGAAGGCCCCTTCATCATTGATCAAGTCTTGACCGGCGGAGCATACCGTCTACGAAATGCATCGGATAACCGACTCGAGCCGAACCCATGGAACGCAGCCCGCCTCCGGCGATTCTATGCCTAGCGCCGGACTAAGAGTTCGTCCCCTCCCCCCGTCCAAATATTTTTCTTTTATTTATTTCAGCTGCCTTTTGTTCATCTTTTTTCTTCTCAAACCTATTCATCCAAGCCTTAAAGGGTTTTACCCGCGCAACGTTCGCGCACAATTGATGTGCTACCCGCACTCATTATACTGGGGCTTCTTTACGGAAGCTTAATTATCTGGGCTTTATGCCCGGCACATGTGTCAAGCCTCCACATGTACCTTTTATTCACCATATATGCATCGATATGACTTAAGTTTTGGCCAAGCTGGGTTGCTGGCTCTGTGCTTACCCTCACGTTCCCGATTGTTCGGCTAGGAGGTAAAGGAGCACCTCTGCGATTATTCTTGCGGGTCAGCGGATGTGTACCTCGGTAGGGTGAAGCCGAAAGCTAAGCGTTCTTAAGGGAATATTGATTCGGTGACTTACAAGAGGATTTTTATCCACTTATTTATCTGCCCCAGATGTTTTCTGCCTTTTTCGCAGCCGGACATGCACTTTAGGGCATGCCACCCCAATGGAAAGGAACCCTTAACGGAACTATTCTCCCTGGAAGATGTTTCTTACTAACCATGTAATATAACATAACTAGTTGGGCACTTGTTTGATAAAGCACTGATGACCCCTACGCCTGGTCTCCACGCATACCCCGGTTGTTTCATAACCGAGAAGGTATTCGGACACACTTCGGACTCTCGGGTCCCGAGGTCGAAGCGAAAAGGTCGGCAAAGACAAACGATCTACAATCCGGCTAGAAGACATTTTGTATGTCATTTTATAATACATTGTCAAATCGACCGATTGTATTCTTCCTCAATCCCGTCTAACAAAGTTGTCTAATTTACATCCTGTTGGGAAAATTTTGCGCCAACTCCACTTGGCGTATACTAAACTCACATGGATCTCCTTCCCATCGGGCCCCACAGTCCGACTTTGGCCATGTGGTTGGGATCCGCCTTCTTGTACAGCGTCTTTACCATGGCCCGAGCTTCCACAGCACCTTGGCGGCAGGCGAAATCTTCCATAAATGGAAGCGCTGCCGCACTCCTCAGAAGCTTCTCAAAGCTCCCAAGACCCTCGGGTATGGAGAAGGCCGCCATAACGCATGGATGGCGCCTCTCATAGCCTGCCGAACTCGTTCGATCGGTTGCAACAATTCGAAGTTGATCACCCGTTATTACGGGCATCTCCTCAGAGGCGACTGTGAGTATACCTCTGAGACATATTTTGTCAAATTGACTTCCTCGCCGAACTCTTCTTTTCAAAGGAGTTCGCTCAAGCACTTACTATATACGCCGCGACGAAGCAGCTGATTCTCCTTAACGGAGCCCGACAGCTCGGCCCGAACGCCTTTCAGCTCTTCTCCAAGCTGGGCATGGGCATCCTGGAGCTTGTTCCTTTCATGCTGAACCTTATGCACCACCCTCTCGCCGACCTTTAGTTGGCACAGAAGTTCTTGCCTGTCCGGATCTTGTCCGACAGCACCTGCAACGTCGTTTTTTAGACTTGCGCAAAGGCCAAACGCTACTTATCCTTCTAAAATAATGCGTTACCAGGAGAGGTCCTTGCATTTCCTCCTGCGCCAGACAATGCGGCCTCAAGTTGGGCCTCGCACTCCTGCAGCTCCTGAGACAGTTGGGTATTCTTCTCGGTAAGATCCTGCATTTCATATGATCCTTAAATCAGTTAATATAACTACTTTAAGTCTCGGGGGCTACTGGCATATACAACCGTTAAAATCTCTTACCCGTATGTCTTTTACATACTGCTCCGTGGCTCTGGTAAAACTATCTTGGCGGCACGAAGGTCGCGTCCCCGTGTTAAAGGCATTCAACGCCTCGGGAGAAGCACGCGTCATGAAATACTGTCCGGCGGCGCCTGTGATTCAGGGCACTCTCCACCTCAGACTTGGTGGCGGACAGTCTTTCGGCATCCTCTGTCGGAGGAACGTCCGGCTGGCGCCTTGCGCTCGCCTCCCCCTCCTGACTAGGTGCGGGAGCCCGGCTGGTAGAGGTTGGATTGACAACTTTCACGCCTACAGTCCGGCGGACGCTTTTTTCCCTACAAAAGTCATGAGCACTCAAAACGCTTCCTAGGAACGTTGCTCTAAAAATGAGGAATTGTGAGCTACACCTTTGCGGCGGCGCTTGATCCAGCGCCGCGCTCCTCTTCCGCCTACCAGTCCGGACTGGCCCTTGTTGGTCAGCCACCGCGAGCTCGGCTTCTCGCCCGAGGGCACCTCCTGCAGTGCCATCATGTACGGTGGTCGAAATAAGCAAGGAAGGAATAGCGGTGTCGGGGCTTCGCCGCAATCACACGGGAGCCGGTTTAGTCCGGGGTAGTCGGCTGTGATGGCGACTAAAGCATTATCCATGCTTGAGCTGGTGGAACACCCGTCGATTAGCTCCACCTTTATGTCCGGATCCTCTTGGAGGCGGATCCGGGATCTCTCTCGATCCTCGGGCTGCGGAGCGGACTTAGCATTCCTCCACAGTCCGGCGCAGTTCTGCGTCGAAAGAATGACACAATGTAAGAAACTTAAGTTTCAAAAGGCATGGGTCGGACACGCTGAGTGTTCACTTACCCAAGGCGGGGATTGTTCATGGAAAACCCATTTAACGGGTTCGCTGCAAGGAAATCCTCCTTCTCCCCTTATACAGGCGGACAAGATCGTCACCAGGTCTTGGCGAATCCGCCCCTTGCGGCCATGACGGGTGGCATCGTCCTCCCGTTGAAATCCCACATGGGGTGGCCTGTATTGTAGTGGCTGCACCCCAGCGTAATGCATGTTGCCATGATTCCAATCATGGTCAACCCGGCATGGGCGATAACCTTATTCGGCCCATTAAATAATGGGCGCTCTTGTCTTCCTCGATCGGGGCTCATGGACGCCAACTCGAGGCGTTTCTTGAGAGGAGCATTGCTGAACTCCTCGAGGCCGATCCGAACAGGTCCGGCAGCGAGCGTCTTCTATATAAAACCATTCGAAGGCCGGTCTTGGACACCTTCTTAGGGGTACCGGATGGATATCCGGTCCCGGCAATGCGCCATATTTCGGCACCGCCCACTTGATATATGGACCCCTCGTGAGAGCGGGGTACAAGGCAAAACAACCTCTTCCACAGCGCGAAATGGGGCTCGATGCCCAGGAAAAGCTCGCAAAGAGCTACGTAACCCGCAATATGCAGGATCGAGGCAGGCATGAGGTGATGGAGCTGGAGTCCGTAGAACTCCAGGAGCCCGCGGAGGAATGGATGCACAGGAAATCCGAGCCCCCTTATCAGATAGGGGACAAAGCATACCCGCTCCCCTTTGTTGGGATTAGGGGTAACCTCCGCTTGCTTCCCACCTTTGTAGGTGGCGAGCCCGGCTCGAACCGGAACCATGAAGGCGGAGGAGATATCCCCCATTTGGAGCTTTACCAGCTCGTTGTGCGAAATGAGCATCTCCTCCAATCTCGGCAAAGGGCTGGGGCGAGAAGAGGAGCCGCGTTGACGGTCCATGATGGAATGGATTTTTGGTCGAAAGCGCTCCGATGAGTATTTGCGAGAGGAAGATGGTGATTTGGATCTGGATTATTGCCTCCCTTATAGGCAGATTGTTCGCACAACTAGGGGGTAAAACATAAAAGACACCCTGGCTTTTCACATTCGCACGACGCGTGGAAGAAGACCATTATTGGGCGTGGAAGCCAAGGCGCATAACATTGATGAGGAGGCCGGACACTCGCTCGGCGGTACATGGAACAAGGAGAACCCGCCTTGCAACGCCAAGACTACACATGCTGGACTTATCGTCATTGAAGCCTGGTTAGGGGCTCTTGAGGAGTCCGGATTAGGGGTGTCCGGATAGCGGACTACCGTCATCGGCGGACTATCATTTGCGGACTATCATCATCGACGGACTCCAAGACTATGAAGATAGAAGATTGAAGACTTCCCCGTGTCCGGATGGGACTTTCCTTGGCGTGGAAGGCAAGCTTGGCGATCTGGATATGTAGATCTCCTACCATTGTAACCGACTCTATGTAACCCTAGCCCCTCCGGTGTCTATATAAACCGGATGGCTTTAGTCCGTGGGGCGACAATCACAACAACCCTTACAATCATATCATAGGCTAGCTTCTAGGGTTTAGCCTCCTTGATCTCATGGTAGATCCACTCTTGTAAACATCCACAATATCAATATCAATCAAGCGGGACGTGGGTTTTACCTCCATCAAGAGGGCCCGAACACGGGTAAACATCGTGTCCCTTGTCTCCTGTTACCATCCGCCTAGACGCACAGTTCGGGACCCCCTACCCGAGATCCGCCGGTTTTGACACCGACAATCATCTTTGCAAGAATAATCACTAAAAAATCTTTTTCTAAAAATTCTCTTTTAGCTCTAAGCATAGTAGTTATTTTCTTGCTTTCATCCATAGAAACATAAAGAACTTTAATTGATTCATCAACTTTAGGCATAAAAATTTTCATATTGAGATTTTCCACATCATGAGCAATTCTATCAACACTTCTAGACAAATCATCAATCTTATTCAACTTTTCTTCTATGGAAGTGTTGAAAACTTTTCGTGTGTTGATAAATTCTTTCATATTATTCTCAAGATCGGAGGTGTTCCTATTATTATTATGATATTGATTTTCATAGGAACTGCCATAATTGTTAGAGAAATTACTAGGAAAAGGCCTAGGATTAAAATTTCCTCTATAAGCATTGTTGTTAAAATTATTGCGAGAAATAAAATTCACATCAATGGCATCACTATTTTGCTCAATCAAAGTAGACAAAGGCATATCATTAAAATCAATAGGAGCACTTTTACTAGCAACCAATTTTTTTGGCGTTCTGGGAATGAAGGTCCCTAGACTTGCCGCCTGCAGCCCACAGGTGGCTCTACGAGCGGGCCCGTACGGCCCGTCTTCACCAACAAGCATTCAAGACCCTCGCGAGGCGGACGACGCAAGACCTCCTCAGGAGCGGCCTCACCAGGTTGGCTCGCGAGGGGCGGAGAGTTCAAGGCAAGGCAAACATCGCGAGGTTCTTGTGACGTGAGCCATGACGATCGAGGCTAGGCAAGCGCCAGTCCGTGCAGCGTCCTTGTTTCCTCTTTGGTGCTAAGGAAGCAAGCGCATGCACGGAGTACTGAGGCGTCAAGCAAAGGTTTCCATATCGGTGCAACGAGACCGAGACCAGCAGGACGGCAGGACGGAGGTCACCATGGAGACCAAGGCGGCGTCACCACCAGAGCCTTTGGCAGGCGAAGACTACTTTTGTCAGGATAAGTTGTACTAGTTGTCCCCTTTCAAATTGGCCATTGTTGGCTCCCTTCCTGCTCGATATTTGGGGAGAGGACCAGGGCCTCTATAAATAGGACTAGCCACCACTGTAGGAGGCAACAGATCGAGAGACAACGGAGCCTCAGGATCTGATCTGATCTTGAGCCAATCCTTAGCCACACATCGAGCAGAAGAACACCTCAACCTCAGGAGGCTGTTCTTCCCCTTGTACTGTTCATCCATAGCCCAAGAGGCAATCCACCACCACCACACTGGAGTAGGGTATTACACCACAACGGTGGCCCGAACCAGTATAAATCTTGTGTCCCTTGTGTTGTGAGTTCGTCGAGTTAGTCCTTGAGATCTTAGCAAGCTAGGCCGTGGATCGGTAGGGGAAGATCTTCACGCGCACCCCAGTGTTCGAACCTTGAGGGTTTTGCCGGAACCCGTGATCCGACATTTGGCGCGCCAGGTAGGGGTGCGCTGTGGCTTTCCTTCCATTGATCTACGCTCCGCCACCACCGCGCTCCGCCCTCATGGCAGGCGTCCCGCTCCCGGCCCCAACGACTGGCGCCGACGATGGGGCTAGGGGGCTCCGAGCCCTGGCGCCAGCCTTGCGGCAGGTGCAGTGGCCACCCAAGTTCAAGCCGGAGATGCCGCCGCGCTACGATGGCGCGGCGGACCCGTCAGCTTTCCTGCTGGCGTACGAGGAGGCCGTCCTCGAGGCCGGGGATCACGACAAGGTCATGGCCAACTAGCTTCCATGGCCCTCATTGGTGCGTCGTGCACCTGGCTGCCCAACCTCCCCAGATCCACGGTGGCGTCCTGGGAGGAGCTGCGCGACCTCTTCTCCGTGCACTACGCGGCACCGGCACACCACGCGTTCGCGGCCTTGCTGGGCGGCTCTCAAGCACCGCCTTCAGATCGCCATATCAAGCTGTTACTTCGCCAGATCGGTGCCGCTTCCAAGCACTCGGGGGCTCCGCAGGGCTGGGTCGCACCCGAGGCCGACCTCACCTTCGACTCAGAAGACCACCCCATCACCACCACCGGTGCGGGTATGCTCCTGATGCTTTGCACGCCCACCATTTGCAACGTGGCCGTCACCAAGACCCTCATCGACGGCGGCGCCGGCCTCAACGTGCTCTCCGTGGAGGCCTTCAGCCTTCTTCACGTGCTGCTTGAGCGACTCCGCCTCCGCAAGCCTTTCTCAGGAGTTGGCGGCGGCGGCGCCCACCCCCTGGGGCAGATCTGCCTCCCTGTCACCTTTGGCATGCGCGACAACTACCGCACCGAGCTGGTCGACTTCGACATCGCCCACATCGTCCTCCCATACAACGCCATCCTTGGGTACCCAGCTCTGGCCCAGTTCATGGCAGCGACCCATCCGGCCTACAACCTCATGAAGATGCCTGGAAGGAAGGGCGTCCTCAACTTCAAGGGGGACGTCAAGGAGGCCTTGACGGCGCTCAAGCTTACCCTGAAGACCGCCGCCGTGGCACAGCCCGCTGGCGCGGGCACCTCCGAGGCCGAGGGGGCCGCACCCACCAAGAAGAAGCAGCTGTTCACCCAAGACAAGGCAGAAACCAAGCAGGTGCTGGTCAAAGAGGACGGGTCCTCAGGAGCCACCTTTACCATAGGCGCCGACCTCGACCCGAGCCAAGAGGAAGCATTGGTGAGGTTCTTGCGCGCAAACAAGGAGATATTCGCATGGGAACCCAAGCAGCTGGTGGGGGTCCCGAGAGAGGTGATTTAGCATCACTTAAGGGTGTGCTCCAATGTACGCCCTGTGAAGCAGCGGGCGAGACGGCCGTCCACGGAGAAGCAGGCCTTCATCATCCAAGAAACCCGCAAGTTAGAGGCGGCGGGTGCCATTCGCGAGGTTCGGTACCCCGAATGGCTGGCAAACCCCGTCGTTGCATCGACTTCACCAACCTCAACAAGGCCTGCCCCCAAGAGCTGTTCCCGCTCCAACTCATCGACCAGATCATCGACTCCACCACCGAGTGCGACCTGCTGTGCTTCCTGGATGCATTCTCAGGGTATCACTAGATCAAGATGGCGGTAGAAGATGTGGAGAAGACAACCTTGCTGACCCCGTGTGGAGTGTACTGCTACACTTGCATGCCTTTCGGATTGCGCAACGCGGGCGCAACCTTTCAGCGATTGATGCACATCGCCTTAGGGCGGCAGCTCGGGAGAAAGGCGGAAGCCTACGTCGACGACATTGTGGTGAAGTCTCGGGAGGCGAGAACCTTGATCCAAGATCTGGAGGAGACTTTCGCGAGCCTATGCCAGGTAAACTTGCGGCTTAACCCGGAGAAGTGCGTGTTTGGCGTCCCTTCCGGCAAGCTGCTGGGTTTCCTCATGTCCCACAGAGGGATCGAGGCGAACCCAGAAAAGATCAAGGCCATTGTAGACATGAGCCCACCGCAGACCCTCAAGGAAATGCAGAAACTGGCTGGTCGAGTAACTGCGTTGGGGTGCTTCATCTCCAAGTTGGGAGAGCGCGCCCTGCCCTTCTTCAAGTTGATGAAGAAGAAGGGCCCGTTCGAATGGACCCCGGAGGCCGACGAGCTTTCCAAGACCTCAAGAGATACCTGACCATCCCTCCACTGATGGTGCCGCCACGACCTCTCGAGCCCCTAGTGCTTTACCTTGCCGCCACCCCATACTCCGCCAGCGCGGCTCTGGTGGCGGTTCGGGAAGAACGCCAAACCAAAGGCGCGTCGCGCCAAGCCACGCCACCAGCCGAGATGATGCAACATCAGGAAGGCGCCGCAAGAGCCGAAGCAGCGTCAACAGAGGACCAAGCTTGGCAGGACGCAGCCGCCGAGATCCCGACAAGCGATCAGGCGTCGGGAGCTCCACAGCCTCAGGAGACGCCCCAGCTTCTGCAAGACACGAGCCTCACCTATGCGCCGTCTCTCATCGAGCACCCGGTGTATTTTGTCAGCACGGTGTTGCGGGACGCAAGGGCACGATATCCCATGCCTCAGAAGCTCTTACTCGCGCTCTTGGTGGCCTCACGTAAGTTGCAGCACTACTTCCAGGGCCACCCCATCAAGGTCATCTCAGCCTACCCATTGGAGAGAGTGCTCAGGAGCCCCAACTCTGTTGGAAGGGTCGCTGAGTGGAACATCGAGTTGCAGGTGTTCCAGTTGGAGTTCAGCACTACCAAGGTCATCAAGGGAGCCACACTCGCTAATTTCGTGACAGAATGGATGGATGCCCCGACGCTTGCAGTAGGCGAGGACCGGTCCACTTCGCCGGGAAGTGAGGCGCCTGACGGTTGGGCCATGTATTTCGATGGCGCCTTCGCGCACCAGGGCGCGGGGGCTGGAGCAGTACTCATCTCACCCACTCAACACAAGCTTTACTACGCCGTGCAGCTTTGCTTTCAGCAGGGCGAGAAGGTCTCCAACAACATCGCAGAGTACGAAGGCCTCATAGCTGGCCTGAAGGCTACGGCAGCTCTAGGGGTGAAGCGCCTCGCCGTTAGGGGCGACTCGGAGCTCCTCGTCAACTTCTCCAACAAGGTGTATGAGCCGAAGGACGAGCACATGGAAGCATACCTCGCGGAGGTGCGCAAGATGGAGAAGCAGTTCCTGGGCCTGGAGTTGCAGCACGTGCCCGGGGCACCAACAAGGAAGCTGACGACATCGCCAGGAGGGCATCCAAGCGGCAGCGCCAAGGGCCTGTCGTCTTCGAGGAGTGGCTCTTCAAGCCATTAGCGACGCCACCACACTCAAGGACAGCTCAGCCTCGGGAGGAACTCCCGCTGCCGCCTGCCACAGGAGCCCCAGCCCGTGGCCCGACTTTGGGGGCGTGAAGTCTACTACACAACCTTCTTCTTGTAGACGTTGTTGGGCCTCCAAGTGCAGAGGTTTGTAGGACAGTAGCAAATTTCCCTCAAGTGGATGACCTAAGGTTTATCAATCCGTGGGAGGCGTAGGATGAAGATGGTCTCTCTCAAGCAACCCTGCAACCAAATAACAAAGAGTCTCTTGTGTCCCCAACACACCCAATACAATGGTAAATTGTATAGGTGCACTAGTTCGACGAAGAGATGGTGATACAAGTGCAATATGCATGGTAGATATAGGTTTTTGTAATCTGAAAATATAAAAACAGCAAGGTAACTAATGATAAAAGTGAGTGTAAACGGTATTGCAATGCTAGGAAACAAGGCCAAGGGTTCATACTTTCACTAGTGCAAGTTCTCTCAACAATAATAACATAATTGGATCATCTAACTATCCCTCAAAATGCAACAAAGAGTCACTCAAAAGTCACTAATAGCGGAGAACAAACAAAGAGATTATGGTAGGGTACGAAACCACCTCAAAGTTATTCTTTCCAATCAATCCGTTGGGCTATTCCTATAAGTGTCACAAACAACCCTAGAGTTCGTACTAGAATAACACTTTAAGACACAAATAAACCAAAACCTTAATGTCACCTAGATACTCCAATGTCACCTCAAGTATCCGTGGGTATGATTATACGATATGCATCACACAATCTCAGATTCATCTATTCAACCAACACATAGAACCTCAAAGAGTGCCCCAAAGTTTCTCTTTGGAGAATCACGACAAAACGTGTGCCAACCCCTATGCATAGGTTCATGGGCGGAACCGCAAGTTGATCACCAAAACATACATCAAGTGAATCACGTGATATCCCATTGTCACCACAGATATGCACCGCAAGACATACATCAAGTGTTCTCAAATCTTTAAAGACTCAATCCGATAACATAACTTCAAAGGGGAAACTCAATCCTTTACAAGAGAGTAGAGGGGGAGAAGAAACATAAGATCCAACTATAATAGCAAAGCTCGCGATACATCAAGATCGTGCCAAATCAAGAACACAAGAGAGAGAGATCAAACACATAGCTCTTGGTACATACCCTCAGCCCGAGGGTGAACTACTCCTCCTCATCATGGAGAGCGTCGGGATGATGAAGATGGCCACGGTGAGGTTCCCCCCTCAGGCGGTGCCTAACAGGTCCCGAGAGGTTTTTGGTGGCTACAGAAGCTTGCGGCGGCGGAACTCCCGATCTATTCTCCGTTCTGGAAGTTTTAGGGTACGTAGGTATATATGGGTGGAAGGAGTACGTCGGTGGAGCAATAGGGGGCCCACGAGGTAGGGGGCACGCCCCCCACCCTCGTGAGCACCTCCCTTCTCTCCTGACGTGGGGTCCAAGTCCATCCGGTAGCTTTCCTTCCAAAAATAACTTCTCTAGTTGATTTCGTTCCATTTTGACTCTGTTTGATATTCCTTTTCTTCGAAACTCTGAAATAGGCAAAAAACAACAAATATGGGCTGGGCCTCTGGTTAATAGGTTAGTCCCAAAAATAATATAAAAGTGGATAATAAAGCCGAATATTACCCAAAATAGTAGATAATATTGCATGGAGCAATTAAAAATTATAGATACGTTGGAGACGTATCAAGCATCCCCAAGCTTAATTCCTGCTCGTCCTCGAGTAGGTAAATGATAAAAAAGAATTTTTGATGCGGAGTGCTACTTGGCATAATTTCAATGTAAATCTTCTTAATTGTGGTATGAATATTCAGATCCAAAAGATTCAAGACAAAAGTTCATATTGACATAAAAATAATAATACTTCAAGCATACTAACAAAGCAATCGTGTCTTCTAAAACTAACATGGCCAAAGAAAGTTATCCCTACAAAATCATATAGTCTGGCTATGCTCTATCTTCACCACACATAGTATTTAAATCATGCACAACCCCGATGACAAGCCAAGCAATTGTTTCATACTTTAACATTTTCAAAACTTTTCGATCTTCACGCAATACATGAGCGTGAGCCATGGATATAGCACTATATGTGGAATAGAATGGTGGTTGTGGAGAAGACAAAAAGAGGGGAAGATAGTCTCACATCAACTAGGCGTATCAACGGGCTATGAAGATGCCCATCAATAGATATCAATGTGAGTGAGTAGGGATTGCCATGCAACAGATGCACTAGAGCTATAAGTATATGAAAGCTCAACAAAAGAAACTAAGTGGGTGTGCATCCAACTTGCTTGCTCACGAAGACCTAGGGCATTTGATGAAGCCCATCATTGGAATATATAAGCCAAGTTCTATAATGAAAAATTCCCACTAGTATATGAAAGTGACAAAATGAGAAACTCTCTATCATGAAGATCATGGTGCTACTTTGAAGCACAAGTGTGGTAAAAGGATAGTAGCATTGTCCCTTCTCTCTTTTTCTCTCATTTTTTTATTTGGGCCTTTTTTTATGGCCTCTTTTTTTTATTTTTCGTCCGGAGTCTCCCGACTTGTGGGGGAATCATGGTCTCCATCATCCTTTCCTTACTTGGGACAATGCTCTAAAAATGATGATCATCACACTTTTATTTTTTTCTTACAACTCAACAATTACAACTCAATACTTAGAACAAGATATGACTCTATATGAATGCCTCCGGCGGTGTACCGGGATATGCAATGAATCAAGAGTGACATGTATGAAAGAATTATGAACGGTGGCTTTGCCACAAATACGATGTCAACTACATGATCATGCTAGCAATATGACAATGATGGAGCGTGTCATAATAAATGGAACGGTGGAAAGTTGCATGGCAATATATTTCGGAATGGCTATGGAAATGCCATGATAGGTAGGTATGGTGGCTGTTTTGAGGAAGATATATGGTGGGTGTATGATACAGGCGAAAAGTGCGCGGTATTAGAGAGGCTAGCAATGGTGGAAGGATGGGAAAGTGCATATAATCCATGGACTCAACATTAGTCATAAAAAACTCATATACTTATTGCAAAAATCTGGAAGTTATCAAAGCAAAGTATTACGCGCATGCTCCTAGGGGTATAGATTGGTAGGAAAAGACCATCGCTTGTCCCCGACCGCCACTCATAAGGAAGACAATCAATAAATAAATCATGCTCCGACTTCATCACATAAAGGTTCACCATACGTGCATGCTACGGGACTTGCAAACTTTAACACAAGCATTTCTCAAATTCACAACTACTCAACTAGCACGACTTTTATATTATCACCTCCATATCTCAAAACAATTATCAAGCATCAAACTTTTCTTAGTATTCAACGCACTCAAAAGAATTCTTACAAATCTTGTATGCCTAGCATATTAAGATTATTTAAGAAAATTACCATGCTATTCAAGACTCTCAAAATAATATAAGTGAAGCATGAGAGTTCATCTATTTCTTCAAAATAAAACCACCATCGTGCTCTAAAAGATATAAGTGAAGCACTAGAGCAAACAACAAACTACTCCGAATGATATAAGTGAAGATCAATGAGTAGTCGGATAATTATGCAACCATGTGAAGACTCTCTCATTTTAAGAATTTCAGATCTTGATACTTTATTCAGCAAGCAAAACAAAACAAAATAAAATGACATGACGCTCCAAGCAAAACACATATCATGTGGTGAATAAAAATATAGCTCCAAGTAAAGTTACCGATAAACGAAGACGAAAGAGGAGATGCCTTCCGGGGCATCCCCAAGATTAGTCTCTTGGTTGTCCTTGAATATTACCTTGGGGTGCCTTGGACATCCCCAAGCTTAGGCTCTTGCCACTCCTTATTCCATAGTCCATCGAAACTTTACCCAAAACTTGAAAACTTCACAACACAAAACTTAACAGAAAACTCGTGAGCTCCATTAGTGAAAGAAAACAAAACACCACTTCAAGGTACTGTAATGAACTAATTCTTTATTTATATTGGTGTTAAACCTACTGTATTCCAACTTCTCTATGGTTTATAAACTATTTTACTAGCCATAGATTCATCAAAATAAGCAATCAACACAATGAAAACAGAATCTGTCAAAAACAGAACAGTCTGTAGTAATCTGTATCAAACGCAAACTTCTGGAACTCCAAAAATTCAAAAATAAATTGGTGGACCTGAGTAATTTGTCTAGTAATCATCTTCAAAAAGAATCAACTAAATTTCACTCTCCAGTAAAAAGTTCTAGCTAATCTCGTCAGCGCTAAAGTTTCTGTTTTTTACAGCATGATCATAAAGACTTCACCCAAGTCTTCCCAAAGGTTCTACTTGGCACAAACACTAATTAAAACACAAAACCACATCTAAACAGAAGCTAGATGGATTATTTATTCCTAAACAGAACCAAAAAGCAAAAAACTAAAATAAAATTGGGTTGCCTCCCAACAAGCGCTATCGTTTAATGCCCCTAGCTAGGCATGATGATTTCAATGATGCTCACATAAAAGATAAGAATTGAAACATAAAGAGAGCATCATGAAGAATATGACTAGCACATTTAAGTCTAACCCACTTCCTATGCATAGGGATTTTGTGAGCAAACAACTTATGGGAACAATAATTAACTAGCATAGGAATGCAAAACAAGCATAACTTTAAAACTTTAAGCACATAGAGAGGAAACTTGATATTATTGCAATTCCTACAAGCATATATTCCTCCCTCATAATAATTTTCAGTAGCATCATGAATGAATCAACAATATAACCAGCACCTAAAGCATTATTTTCATGATCTACAAGCATAGAAAATTAACTACTCTCCACATAAGCAAAATTCTTCTCATTCGGAATAGTAGTGGGAGGAAGCTCAACAAAACAACTATCATGTGATTGAAAATTAAGATCAAGATGACAAGTTTCATGGTTATCATTATTCTTTAAAGCATACGTGTCATCACAATAATCATCATAGATAGGAGACATGCTTTCATCATAATAAATATTCTCATCAAAACTTGGGGGACTAAACATATCATCTTCATCAAACATAGCATCCCCAAGCTTGTAGCTTAGCATATCATTAGCATCACGGATATAAAGATGAAGCGTATGAGACAAACTCAATTCCATTTTTTGTAATTTTCTTTTATAAACTAAACTAGTGATAAAACAAGAAAAAAAAAGATTCGATTGCAAGATCTAAAGATATACCTTCAAGCACTCACCTCCCCGGCAACGGCGCCACAAAAGAGCTTGATGTCTACTACACAACCTTCTTCTTGTAGACGTTGTTGGGCCTCCAAGTGCAGAGGTTTGTAGGACAGTAGCAAATTTCCCTCAAGTGGATGACCTAAGGTTTATCAATCCGTGGGAGGCGTAGGATGAAGATGGTCTCTCTCAAGCAACCCTGCAACCAAATAACAAAGAGTCTCTTGTGTCCCCAACACACCCAATACAATGGTAAATTGTATAGGTGCACTAGTTCAACGAAGAGATGGTGATACAAGTGCAATATGGATGGTATATATAGGTTTTTGTAATCTGAAAATATAAAAACAGAAAGGTAACTAATGATAAAAGTGAGCGTAAACGGTATTGCAATGCTAGGAAACAAGGCCTAGGGTTCATACTTTCACTAGTGCAAGTTCTCTTAACAATAATAACATAATTGGATCATATAAATATCCCTCAACATGCAACAAAGAGTCACTCCAAAGTCACTAATAGCGGAGAACAAACGAAGAGATTATGGTAGGGTACGAAACCACCTCAAAGTTATTCTTTCCAATCAATCCGTTGGGCTATTCCTATAAGTGTCACAAACAGCCCTAGAGTTCGTACTAGAATAACACCTTAAGACACAAATCAACCAAAACCCTAATGTCACCTAGATACTCCAATGTCACCTCAAGTATCCGTGGGTATGATTATACGATATGCATCACACAATCTCAGATTCATCTATTCAACCAACACATAGAACCTCAAAGAGTGCCTCAAAGTTTCTACCGGAGAATCACGACGAAAACGTGTGCCAACCCCTATGCATAGGTTCATGGGCGGAACCCGCAAGTTGATCACCAAAACATACATCAAGTGAATCATGTGATATCCCATTGTCACCACAGATACGCACAGCAAGACATACATCAAGTGTTCTCAAATCTTTAAAGACTCAATTCGATAACATAACTTCAAAGGGGAAACTGAATCCATTACAAGAGAGTAGAGGGGGAGAAGAAACATAAGATCAACTATAATAGAAAAGCTCGCGATACATCAAGATCGTGCCAAATCAAGAACACGAGAGAGAGAGAGAGAGAGAGAGAGAGAGAGATCAAACACATAGCTACTGGTACATACCCTCAGCCCCGAGGGTGAACTACTCCCTCCTCGTCATGGAGAGCACCGGATGATGAAGATGGCCACGGTGAGGTTCCCCCCCCGGTGGTGCCCAAAAGGGTCCCGAGAGGTTTTTGGTGGCTACAGAGGCTTGCGGCGGCAGAACTCCCGATCTATTCTCCGTTCTGGAAGTTTTAGGGTACGTAGGTATATATGGGTGGAAGGAGTACGTTGGTGGAGCAACAGGGGGCCCACGAGGCAGGGGGCGCGCCCCCCACCCTCGTGAGCCCCTCCCTTCTCTCCTGACGTGGGGTCCAAGTCCATCTGGTAGCTTTCCTTCCAAAAATAACTTCTCCAGTTGATTTCGTTCCGTTTCGACTCCTTTTGATAGTCCTTTTCTTCGAAACTCTGAAATAGGCAAAAAACAGCAAATCTAGGTTGGGCCTCCGGTTAATAGGTTAGTCCCAAAAATAATATAAAAGTGGATAATAAAGCCCAATATTGCCCAAAACAGTAGATAATATAGCATGGAGCAATAAAAAATTATAGATACGTTGGAGACGTATCAGAGCGCGCCTGCTCTTGGCGCTCGAGCCCCAGGAGGGGCGCTGGACCAAGGAATTCAAGGACTACCTGATGCAAGGGGCGCTACCGGAGAAGGAGGAGGACGCAGAGCGTGTGGCCCGGCAAGCCACGGCGTACTGCATTCAGGACGGTGAGTTATACAGGAAGCGACCGAACGACATTTCACAATGTTGCATCTCCAAAGACTAGGGGAAGGAGTTGCTATCTGACATACATGGTGGGGACTGCGGGCACCACTCGTCATCACGGACCCTCGTCAGCAAGGCATTCCGCAACGGGTTCTACTGGCCCATGGCGCTCAACGGCGCGACTGAGCTGGTGAAGTCATGTGAAGCCTGCCAGTTCCATGCCAAGCAGATCCATCAGGCGGCTCAGGGCCTCCAGACCATCCCACTCACATGGCCGTTTGCGGTCCGGGGGCTGGACATCTTGGGCCCGTTCCCTCGAGCGCGTGGGAGCTACCGCTACCTCTACGTCGCCATTGACAAGTTAACCAAGTGGGCGGAGGTGGAAGCCGTCTGCACCATCCCAGCTGGCTCCGCGGTCAAGTTCATCAAGGGTCTTGTAAGCCGCTTCGGGGTCCCCAACCGTATCATCACTGATAACGGCTCGCAGTTCACTAGTAATCTCTTCAAGACATACTGTGCTAACCTTGGAATGCAGATCTGCTACGCTTTGGTGGCGCACCCCCGGAGCAATGGTCAGGCCGAACGCGCCAACGCAGAGGTCTTGAGGGGCCTCAAGATCAGGACCTTCAAGAAGAAGCTCAAGGCCTGCGGCAGGGGCTGGTACGACGAGCTCCAATCCGTGCTGTGGTCCATCCGCACCACCGCCACCAAGCCAACGGGCGAGACCACGTCCTTCCTCGTCTACGGAGCTGAAGCGGTCCTCCCTCACGAGGTCAAGCATCGCTCCGCACAGGTCCTAGCGTTTGATGAAATGCAATAGGACGCCATGCGGGGAATGGACCTCGTGCTGGGGGGGAGGAACGTCACCGCGAAGCCGCACTGCGGGCGGCAAGGTATCAGCAGGCGCTGCGGCGATACCACTGCCGCAGCATCCGCTCCAGGACACTCAAGACGGATGATACGTCTCCAACATATCTATAATTTTTTATTGTTCCATGCTATATTATATTCTGTTTTGGACATTATTGGGCTTTATTCTACACTTCTATATTATTTTTGGGACTAACCTATTAACCGAAGGCCCAACCCAGAATTGTTGTTTTTTGCCTATTTCAGAGTATCACAGAAAAAGAATATCAAACGGAGTCCAAACGGAATGAAACCTTCGGGAACGTGATTTTTGGAACGAACGTGATCTAGAGGACTTGGACCCTACGTCAAGACATCAACCATGAAGGCACGAGGTAGGGGGCGCGCCTACCCCTCTCGGCGCTCCCTCCACCCTCGTGGGGCCCATGTTGCTCCACCGACGTACTTCTTCCTCCTATATATACCTATGTACCCCAAACTACCAAAAACGGAGCCAAAAACCTAATTCCACCGCCGCAACCTTCTGTACCCGTGAGATCCCATCTTGGGGCCTTTTCCGGAGCTCCGCCAGAGGGGGCATCGATCACGGAGGGCTTCTACATCAACACCATACCCTCTCCGATGATGTGTGAGTAGTTTACTTCAGACCTTCGGGTCCATAGTTATTAGCTAGATGGCTTCTTCTCTCTTTTTGGATCTCAATACAATGTTCTCCCCTTCTCTTGTGGAGATCTATTCGATGTAATCTTCTTTTGCGGTGTGTTTGTTGAGACCGATGAATGTGGGTTTATGATCAAGTTTATCTATGAACAATATTTGAATCTTCTCTGAATTCTTTTATGTATGATTGGTTATCTTTGCAAGTCTCTTCGAATTAACAGTTTGGTTTGGCCTACTAGATTGATCTTTCTTGCAATGGGAGAAGTGCTTAGCTTTGGGTTCAATCTTGTGGTGTCCTTTCCCATTGACAGTAGGGGCAGCAAGGCACGTATTGTATTGTTGCCATCGAGGATAACAAGATGGGGTTTATATCATATTGCATGAGTTTATCCCTCTACATCATGTCATCTTACTTAAAGCATTACTCTGTTCTTTTGAACTTAATACTCTAGATGCATGCTGGATAGCGGTCGATGTGTGGAGTAATAGTAGTAGATGCAGGCAGGAGTCGGTCTACTTGTCTCGGACGTGATGCCTATATACATGATCATACCTAGATATTCTCATAACTATGCTCAATTCTATCAATTGCTCAACAGTAATTTGTTTACCCACCGTAATACTTATGCTCTCGAGAGAAGCCACTAGTGAAACCTATGGCCCCCGGGTCTATTTTCCATCATATTTAATCTCCCGACAACAAGTTATTTCTGGTGCCGTTTTAATTTTGCTTTCTTTACTTTGCATCTTTATCATAAAAATACCAAAAATATTATCTTATCATATCTATCAGATCTCACTCTCGTAAGTGACCATGAAGGGATTGACAACCCCTTTATTGTGTTGGTTGCGAGGATTTATTTGTTTGTGTAGGTGCGAGGGACTCGTGCGTGGCCTCCTATTGGATTGATACCTTGGTTCTCAAAAACTGACGGAAATACTTATGCTGCTTTACTGCATCACCCTTTCCTCTTCAAGGGAAAATCAACGCAGTGCTCAAGAGGTAGCAAGAAGGATTTCTGGCACCGTTGTCGGGGAGTCTACGCAAAAGTCAACATACCAAGTAACCATCACAAACCCTTATCTCCCGCATTACATTATTTGCCATTTGCCTCTCGTTTTCCTCTCCCCCACTTCACCCTTGCCATTTTATTTGCCCTCTCTCTTTTCCATTCGCCTCTTTTGCGCTTGCTTCTTGTTTGCTCGTGTGTTGGATTGCTTGCTTGTAACGATGGCTCAAGATAATACCAAATTGCGTGACTTTACCAATACCAACAACAATGATTTCCTTAGCACTCCGATTGCTCCTCTTACCGATACTGAATCTTGTGAAATTAATGCTGCGTTGTTGAATCTTGTCATGAAAGATCAATTCACCGGCCTTCGTAGTGAAGATGCCGCTACCCATCTAAATAGCTTCGTTGATCTGTGTGATATGCAAAAGAAGAAAGATGTGGACAATGATATTGTTAAATTGAAGCTATTTCCTTTTTCGCTTATAGATCGTGCTAAAGCTTGGTTTTCATCTTTTCCTAAAAATAGTATTGATTCTTGGAATAAGTGCAAAGATGCTTTTATCTCTAAGTATTTTCCTCCCGCTAAGATCATCTCTCTTAGAAACGATATCATGAATTTTAAGCAACTTGATCATGAACATGTTGCACAAGCTTGGGAGAGGATGAAATTAATGATAGGTAATTGCCCTACTCATGGTTTGAATTTATGGATGATTATACAAAAAAATTATGCCGGATTGAATTTTGCTTCTAGAAATCTTTTAGATTCGGCCGTGGGAGGCACTTTTATGGAAATCACCTTAGGAGAAGCTACTAAACTCCTAGATAATATTATGTTTAATTATTCTCAATGGCACACCGAAAGATCCACTAATAAAAAAGTGCATGCGATAGAAGAAATTAATGTTTTGAGTGGAAAGATGGATGAACTTATGAAATTATTTACTAATAAAAGTGTTTCTTCTGATCCTAATGATATGCCTTTGTCTACTTTGATTGAGAATAATAATGAATCTATGGATGTGAATTTTGTTGGTAGGAATAATTTTGGTAACAACGCGTATAGAGGAAACTTTAATCCTAGGCCGTATCCTAGTAATTCCTCTAATAATTATGGTAATTCCTACAACAATTCTTATGGAAATTTTAATAAGATGCCCTCTGAATTTGGGACTAGTGTTAAGGAGTTTATGAATTTGCAAAAGAATTTCAATGCTTTGCTTGAAGAAAAACTGCTTAAAGTGGATGAATTGGCTAGGAACGTTGATAGAATTTCTCTTGATGTTGATTCTTTGAAACTTAGATCTATTCCTCCTAAGCATGATATCAATGAGTCTCTCAAAGCCATGAGAATTTCTATTGATGAGTGCAAAGAAAGAACCGCTAGGATTCGTGCTAAGAAAGATTGCTTTGTGAAAGCGTGTTCTTCTAGTCTCTATGAAAATAAAGATGAAGATCTAAAAGTTATTGATGTGTACCCTATTAAATCTTTTTTTTGCAGTATGAATCTTGATAATTATGGGACTGAATATGATCCACCTTTACCTAGAAGGCGTTCCAAAAATTCGGAGTTTTTAGATATTGATGCAAAAATTGGTAAAAGTGGAATTGAAGAGATCAAAACTCTAGATATTAATGAACCCACTATCTTGGATTTCATGGAATTTAATTATGATAATTTCTCTTTGATAGATTGTATTTCCTTGTTGAAATCCGTGCTAAACTCTCCGCATTCTTATAGTCAAAACAAAGCCTTTACCAAACATATTGTTGATGCTTTGATGCAATCTTATGAAGAAAAATTTGAGTTGGAAGTTTCTATCCCTAGAAAACTTTATGATGAGTGGGAACCTACTATTAAAATTAAAATTAAAGATCATGAATGCTATGCTTTGTGTGATTTTGGTGCTAGTGTTTCCATGATTCCAAAGACTTTGTGTGATTTGCTAGGTTTCCGTGATTTTGATGATTGTTCTTTAAACTTGCATCTTGCGGATTCCACTATTAAGAAACCTATGGGAAGAATTAATGATGTTATTATTGTTGCAAATAGGAACTATGTGCCCATAGATTTTATTGTTCTTGACATAGATTGCAATCCTTCATGTCCTATTATTCTTGGTAGACCTTTCCTTAGAACGATTGGTGCAATTATTGATATGAAGGAAGGGAATATTAGATTCCAATTTCCGTTAAGGAAAGGCATGAAACACTTCCCTAGAAAGAAAATAAAATTACCTTATGAATCTATTATGAGAGCCACTTATGGATTGCCTACCAAAGATGGCAATACCTAGATCTATCCTTGCTATTATGCCTAGCTAGGGGCGTTAAACGATAGCGCTTGTTGGGAGGCAACCCAATTTTATTTTTAGTTTTTTTGCTTTTTGCTTCTGTTTAGGAATAAATATTTGATCTATCATCTGGTTAGATGTGTTTTTATGTTTTAATTAGTGTTTGTGCCAAGTTTAACCTATAGGATCTTCTTGGATGATAGTCATTTGATCTTGCTGAAAATTCCAGAAACTTTCTGTTCACGAAAATAATTGTTAAAAATCACCAGAACGTGATAAAATATTGATTCCAATTTCTTATGATCAATAAAAAAAATTCTAGGTCGTCCTATTTTTTCTGAATTTTTGGAGTTCCAGAAGTTTGTGTTAGTTACAGATTACTACAGACTGTTCTGTTTTTGACAGATTCTGTTTTTCGTGTGTTGTTTGCTTATTTTGATGAATCTATGGCTAGTAAAATAGTTTATAAACCATAGAGAAGTTGGAATACAGTAGGTTTAACACCAATATAAATAAAGAATGAGTTCATTACAGTACCTTGAAGTGGTGTTTTGTTTTCTTTTGCTAACGAAGCTCACGAGATTTTCTGTTAAGTTTTGTGTTGTGAAGTTTTCAAGTTTTGGGTAAAAGATTTGATGGATTATGGAATAAGGAGTGGCAAGAGCCTAAGCTTGGGGATGCCCATGGCACCCCAATATAATCTAAGGATACCTAAAAGCCAAAGCTTGGGAATGTCCCGGAAGGCATCCCCTCTTTTCGTCTACTTCCATCGGTAACTTTACTTGGAGCTATATTTTTATTCACCACATGATATGTGTTTTGCTTGGAGTGTCTTGTATTATTTGAGTCTTTGTTTGTTAGTTTGCCACAATCATCCTTTCTGTACACACCTTTTGAGAGAGACACACATGATTCGGAAATTGTTAGAATACTCTATGTGCTTCACTTATATCTTTTGAGTTATATAGTTTTTGCTCTAGTGCTTCACTTATATCTTTTAGAGCACGGCGGTAGATTTGTTTTATAGAAACTATTGATCTCTCATGCTTCACTTATATTATTTTGAGAGTCTTAAAACATCATGGCAATTTGCTTTAATTATAATATCATGAGAAATTTGATGCTTGATAATTGTTTTGAGATATAAAGGTGGTAATATCATAGTTGTGCTAGTTGAGTAATTGTGGAATTGAAAAATACTTGTGTTGGAGTTTGTGATTCCTGTAGCATGCACGTATGGTGAACCGTTATGTAACAAAGTCAGAGCATGAGGTATTTATTGATTGTCATCCTTTGTGTGGCGGTCGGGATTACGCGATGGTTAACTCCTACCAACCCTTCCCCTAGGAGCATGCGTAGTAGCACTTTGCTTCGAGGGCTAATAAATTTTTGCAATAAGTATATGAGTTCTTTATGACTAATGTGAGTCCATGGATTATACGCACACTTACCTTTCCGCAATCTTCTAGCCTCTTCGGTACCGTGCATGCCCTTTCTCACCTTGAGAGTTGGTGCAAACTTCGTCAGTGCATCCAAACCCCGTGATATGATACGCTCTATCACACATAAGCCTCCTTATATCTTCCTCAAAACAGCCACCATACCTACCTATTATGGCATTTCCATAGCCATTCCAAGATATATTGCCATGCAACTTTCCATAGTTTCGTTTATCATGACACGCTCCATCATTGTCATATTGCTTTGCATGATCATGTAGCCATTGTATTTGTGGCAAAGCCACCATTCATAATTCTTTCATACATGTCGCTCTTGATTCATTGCATATCCCGGTACACCTCCGGAGGCATCCACATAGAGTCATATTTTGTTCTAAGTATTGAGTTGTAATCTATGAGTTGTAAGTAAATAAAAGTGTGATGATCATCATTATAGAGAATTGTCCCAAGTGAGGAAAGGATGATGGAGACTATGATTCCCCCACAAGTCGGTATGAGACTCCAGACTAAAAAGAAAAAAGAGGCCATAAAAAAAGAGAAAAGGCCCAAACAAAAAAAAGAGAAAAAGAGAGAAGGGACAATGTTACTATCCTTTTACCACACTTGTGCTTCAAAGTAGCACCGTAATCTTCATGATAGAGAGCCTCTCATTTTGTCGCTTTCATATACTAGTGAGAAATTTCATTATAGAACTTGGCTTGTATATTCCAATGATGGGCTTCCTCAAATGCCCGAGGTCTTCGTGGGCAAGCAAGTTGGATGCACACCCACTTAGTTTCTTTTGTTTGAGATTTCATACACTTATAGCTCTAGTGCATCCGTTGCATGGCAATCCCTACTCCTTGCATTGACATCAATTGATGGGCATCTCCATAGCCCGTTGATTAGCCTCGTTGATGTAATAATTTCTCCTTTTTTGTTTTCCCACATAACCCCTACCATTATACCTTATTCCACCATAGTGCTATATCCATGGCTTGCGCTCATGTATTGCGTAAGAGTTGAAAAGGCTGAAGCGCGTTAAAAAGTATGAACCAATTGCTTGGCTAAAACCGGGGTTGTACATGATATGAATATTTTGTGTGGGGAAGATGGAGCATAGCCAGACTATATGATTTTGTAGGGATAACTTGCTTTGGCTATGTTATTTTGATAAGACATAATTGCTTGGTTAGCATGCTTGAAGTATTATTATTTTTATGTCAACATTAAACTTTTATCTTGGATCATATTAAATCTGAACATTTGTGCCACAATAAGAAGAATTACATTGAAATTATGCTAAGTAGCATTCCACATCAAAAATTCTGTTTTTATCATTTACCTACTCGAGGACGAGCAGGAATTAAGCTTGGAAATGCTTGATACGTCTCCAACGTGTCTATAATTTCTTATTGTTCCATGTTATATTATAATCTGTTTTGGACATTATTGGGCTTTATCATACACTTCTATATTATTTTTGGGACTAACCTATTAACCGGAGGCCCAGCCCAAAATTGTTGTTTTTTTTTGCCTATTTCAGAGTTTCGCAGAAAAGGAATATCAAACGGAGTCCAAACAGAATGAAACCTTCGGGAACGTGATTTTTGAAATGAACGTGATCCAGAGGACTTGGACCCTACGTCAAGACATCAACCAGGAAGGCACGAGGTAGGGGGGCGCGCCTACCCCCTGGGTACGCCCTCCACCCTCGTGGGGCCCACGTTGCTCCACCGACGTACTTCTTCCTCCTATATATACCTACGTACCCCCAAACTACCAAAAACGGAGCCAAAAACCTAATTCCGCCGCCGCAACCTTCTGTACCCGTGAGATTCCATCTTGGGGCCTTTTCCGGAGCTCCGTCGATCACGGAGGGCTTCTACATCAACACCATAGCCTCTTCGATGATGTGCGAGTAGTTTACTTCAGACCTTCGGGTCCATAGTTATTAGCTAGATGGCTTCTTCTCTCTTTTTGGATCTCAATACAATGTTCTCCCCCTCTCTTGTGGAGATCTATTCGATGTAATCTTCTTTTGCGGTGTGTTTGTTGTGACCGATGAATTGTGGGTTTATGATCAAGTTTATCTATGAACAATATTTGAATCTTCTCTGGACTCTTTTATGTATGGTTGGTTATCTTTGCAAGTCTCTTCGAATTATCAGTTTGGTTTGGCCTACTAGATTGATCTTTCTTGCAATGGGAGAAGTGCTTAGCTTTGGGTTCAATCTTGCGGTGTCCTTTCCCAAAGTGATGAGGGGCAGCAAGGCACGTATTGTATTGTTGCCATCGAGGATAACAAGATGGGGTTTATACCATATTGCATGAGTTTATCCCTCTACATCATGTCATCTTACTTAAAGCGTTACTCTATTCTTTTGAACTTAATACTCTAGATGCATGCTGGATAGCGGTCGATGTGTGGAGTAATAGTAGTAGATGCAGGCAGGAGTCGGTCTACTTGTCTCGGACGTGATGCCTATATACATGATCATACCTAGATATTCTCATAACTATGATCAATTCTGTCAATTGCTCAACAGTAATTTGTTTACCCACCGTAATACTTATGCTCTCGAGAGAAGCCACTAGTGAAACCTATGGCCCCCGGGTCTATTTTCCATCATATTTAATCTCCTGACAACAAGTTATTTCTGGCGCTGTTTTTATTTTGCTTTCTTTACTTTGCATCTTTACCATAAAAATACCAAAAATATTATCTTATCATATCTCAGATCTCACTCTCGTAAGTGACCGTGAAGGGATTGACAACCCCTTTATTGCGTTGGTTGCGAGGATTTATTTGTTTGTGTAGGTGCGAGGGACTCGTGCGTGGCCTCCTACTGGATTGATACCTTGGTTCTCAAAAACTGAGGGAAATACTTACGCTGCTTTACTGCATCACCCTTTCCTCTTCAAGGGAAAACCAACGCAGTGCTCAAGAGGCAGCAGCGGATGACCTCGTCCTGAGGCGGGTCCTCTCCAGGAAAGGGATGCATAAGCTCTCACCCTTGTGGGAGGGCCCGTTCAAGGTCGTCCATGTCTCCAGGCCTGGCGCCGCGCGCCTGGAGACACAGGTCGGGGTACCCATCCAGAACGCCTGGAACATCCAGCACCTCTGGAAGTTCTACCCATGAAGAAAGGTCTGGTGCGTGTGAAGAAGGCCCAGTGCCTGTGAAGATCGCCGCTCGTGACACTCTCACGTTATAACGAGTGGGGCTATACATGCCCCGGAGTCTCAGGAGTGCCGCCCTCGGGCCTCGGGGGCTCCCTCCCATGTCCTAGTGGCAGCACTTAGCTCCGCGCTGGTGAGAAGACTTGAAGACTAGACTAGGTGCCGGACGCGGCTTTTCATTTGCTTTCCGTAGTTGGCTCGCCTCCTTTTATTGAAATTTGCTTCTGGTGTTCCTTCTTGATTTGGTTCCGTCGCCTTTTGCCGCTGTTTCCGACCCTAGTTTAACCTGTTCTCTCTCTCGCATATCTCGCGAGGGGGCTAGGCAGGTGCCCTCGCGAGCTTTTCCCTTTTCTCTGCCTTCCGTCTGCTTTTTCGTGAGGCACCCTCGTTTGAGCCCACAAGCTGGCGCATCTCTCCTAATCCGTGCCCCTCGGGTACCGCGTTATGAAGCGCTGGGTCAAGGCTCGGGTGAACGACAAGCCTCCTAGTGAGCTTCCTAACGAATTTTTTGCAGTTCTTAGGCGCCCACTAAGTCAAGGAAGGCCTTGACAGGCACCAGGAAACAAGTTCCTCGTGAAGAGGAGGCTGCCCCGAGTGTGCCAAGCTAAGTTGTCTCTACACAAAACAACGGCACAACACAGAAACGATAAGCATAACATAGTGATTGAGGAATCACGGTTCGATACACGACCCTCCGGGGCCCATACTAGTTTCTTTTTGATACAGGAAGGAAAGGAAGAACAAAGTAAAAGCGGCACCTGCCCCCACAGTGGTTCACGGAGGCGGGCTCTTGGCGACATCCTGAGCTCAGCCGGACCCCTCCTCGCGCTTCATAGAGGCGCGGCGACGAGAGGACCCGCTGCCACCTTTGAAGCGGGCGCGGCGGCTGGTCGTAGCCACCACTGCTGGAGCTGTCGCCCGGGGAAGAGCCACCGTAGCTGGACGAGAGGCAGTCGACACCAAGGGCGGGTTCGCCCTCCTCCTTGTCCCGACCGTCGCCAAGGTCGAGCACCTCCTTGCCATCGTTCACCTCGGGGCAGCACCCGGCGCGGCGACCATCTTCCCCAAACACCCTCACGTAGAGGGTTGCATCACCGTCGTACTAGAAATGGAGGGTGCACCGCCTGCCCAGGCCGCGTGCGTGGGCAAATGTTTGCCAACCGCGGGCCAGAGCTATGTTGCCCACGACGGAGACCTCGACTGCAACCCAAGAAGCCCTGCTGCAGCAACCGTCCGCCTGCAGCCAGAGCCCACCTGGATCGGAGGCTGGCAACTCGTCGGCGAAGAAGCGTGGGAGCTGAAGCTAGTTGCCGGCCGGGTTCTCCGACCAGACGACGAACTCCGGCAGCACCTCCGTCGAGTGGAAGCGCGGCCAGGGAGGTCGTGCAACCATGGCACGTCTCCCTTCATCGACAGGGCTACCACGACTGGAACGACCCCTGCCATGCGCAGCGGCACCACCACGGGAACGGGGAGCCGCGGAGGGGGTCGCGGTGTGCTTGCGGGGACGACCACGTCCACGCTTGGGCGCCGGGGAGCCGGGCCCCTCGCGAGGGGCCTTCCCCTTCTCCGCGGCAGAGAACCTCCTCGACGACGCCATTGGTGTCACTACTAGCAATGGAGCAAGGGGGAAGAAGCAAGCGGAATGGGAAGAGATGGGCGACGGGGGCTCCGCCCCCTTCCCATTTATAGCAGGAGAAGGCCAACCGGCGCCTCCCACGATCACAAGTAATAATGGTTTTTTCCTTGCATGTCACAGGGACTTGTCAAATCGGGCAGTTGCCAAGGCAGTGTGGGGAAGTGGAGACGCCCACGTCCAATCAACCGCCACGCGTCGACCAAGGCCGCAGGCTATTGGGGCCCGCAGCGCTCCGCACTTGACCTTTAGCGTCGCCTCAAAGCCAAGCCCGAGCGCGCCTTGGGCCCAGGGGCTACTGTCGGCGTTCTGGGAACGGGGGTCCCCAGACTTGCCTGCCTGCGGCCCATGGCGCGGCTCTGCGAGCGGGCCCGTATGGCCCATCTTCACCAACAATCATTCAAGACCCTCGCAAGGGGCCAAGCCTCGCCAGGCGGACGACGCAAGACCTCCTCAGGAGCGGCCTCACCAGGTTGGCTTGCGAGGGGCGGAGAGTTCAAGGCAAGTCAAACCTCGCGAGGTTCTCGTGACGTGAGCCATGATGATCGAGGCCAGGCGGGCGCCAGTCCGCGCAGCGTCCTTGTTTCCTCTTTGGTGCTAAGGAAGCAAGCGCAGGCGCGGAGTACCAAGGCGTCAAGCAAAGGTTTCCATATCGGTGCAACGAGACCGAGACCAGCAGGACGGTAGGACGGAGGTCACCACGGAGCCCAAGGCGGCGTCACCACCAGAGCCTTTGGCAGGCGAAGACTGCTTTTGTTAGGATAAGCTGTACTAGTTGTCCCCTTTCAAATTGGCCGTTGTTGGCTCCCTTCCCGCTCGATATTTTGGGAGAGGACCAGGGCCTCTATAAATAGGACTAGCCACCACCGTAGGAGGCAACGGATCGAGAGACAACGGAGCCTCGGGATCTGATCTGATCTGATCTTGAGCCAATCCTTAGCCACACATCGAGCACAAGAACACCTCAACCTCAGGAGGTTGTTCTTCCCCTTGTACTGTTCATCCGTAGCCCAAGAGGCAATCCACCACCACCACACTGGAGTAGGGTATTACACCACAACGGTGGCCCGAACCAATATAAATCTTGTGTCCCTTGTGTTGTGAGTTCGTTGAGTTAGTCCTTGAGATCTTAGCAAGCTTGGACGTGGATCGCTAGGGGAAGATCTTCGCGTGCACCCCAGTGTTCGGACCTTGAGGGTTTTGCCGGAACCCGTGATCTGACAAATTTCATAAGAGCATCAACTTTATCACTCAAAGAAGAAATTTCTTCAACCGAATTAACTTTTTTAATAGCAGGAGCTCTTTCGGTATGCCATTGTGAATAATTTGCCATGATATTATCAAGCAATTTGGTGGCTTCACCCAAAGTAATTTCCATAAAAGTTCCACCCGCGGCGGAATCTAAAAGATTACGAGAAACAAAATTCAACCCCGCATAAAAAAATCATATGATCATCCAAAGATTTAACCCATGAGTTGGGCAATTCCTTAGCATCATTTTCATCCTTTCCCAAGATTGTGCAACATGCTCATGTTCAAGTTGCTTGAAGTTCATGATCTGGGTTCTAAGGGAAATAATTTTTGAGGGAGGAAAATACTTAGTGATAAA
Organism: Aegilops longissima; assembly: GCA_021605205.1. NCBI lineage: Eukaryota > Viridiplantae > Streptophyta > Magnoliopsida > Poales > Poaceae > Aegilops > Aegilops longissima. Next base: position 536,677,996 of record CM038677.1, on the reverse strand, counting down.
AGCATCTTTGCACTTGTTCCAAGAATCAATACAATTGTGAGGCAAAGAAGAGAACCAATTTTTTGCAGAATCACGCAAAGAGAACAGAAATAATTTCATCTTGACCACATCATTGTCCACACCTTTGTTCTTTTGCATATCGCATAATTCCATGAAGGTATTAAGATGGGATGCGGCATCCTCATTAGGAGTACCGGAAAATTGGTCTTTCATAACAAGATTCAGCAAAGCAGTATTAATATCACAAATCTCCGCACTAGTGGCGGGAGGAGCAAGCGGAGTGCCAATCAAATCATTGTTGTTGGTATTTGAGAAATCACATAACTTGGTGTTCTCTTGAGTCATGATGACCACACAACAAGATTGCACTAAAAACAGACCCGGCAAGAAAACGGCGAACGGAAAAGAGGGGCGAATAAAACGGCAATTTTTTGTGAAGTGGGGGAGAGGAAAACGAGAGGCAAATGGCAAATAATGTAAATTGCAAGGAGATGAGATTTGTGATTAGGAACCTAGTTATGTTGAAGATCCTCCCCGGCAACGGCGCCAGAAAGTTCCTTTTGATGTCGCTTGAAGCTACGTCGGTATTTCCCCAAAGAGGAAGGGATCATGCAGCACAACGGCGGTAGGTATTTCCCTCAAAAATGAAACCAAGGTTATCGAACCAGTAGGAGAACCAAACAATACAACGTAAACAACCCCTGCACACAAATAACAACACCTCGCAACCCGACGTGTTAAAGGGGTTGTCAATCCCTTTCGGGGTACGGCACCAGAAATTGCGTGTTGACGGGAGAAAGTTGTAATAGATTGAAATAATAGATCGCAAATAAAATAAAGTGCAGCAAAGTATTTTTGTATTTTTGGTTTAATAGATCTGAATAAAAAGCGCAAATAAAATAGATCGCAAAGCAAATATATGAGAAAGAAGACCCGGGGGCCATAGGTTTCACTAGTGGCTTCTCTTGAGAAAGATAGCAAACGGTGGGTAAACAAATTACTGTTGGTCAATTGATAGAACTTCAAATAATTATGACGATATCCAGGCAATGATCATTACATAGGCATCACGTCCAAGATTAGTAGACCGACTCCTGCCTGCATCTACTACTATTACTCCACACATCGACCGCTATCCAGCATGCATCTAGTGTATAAAGTTCATGGAAAAACGGAGTAATGCAATAAGAACGGTGACATGATGTAGACAAGATCCGTTTATCTATATGGCGGTAGATATAGATCTCCTCTTTTATCCTTAGTAGCAATGATACATACGTGTTGGTTCCCTTTCTGTCACTGGGATCAAGCACCGTAAGATCGAACCCACTACCGGGCACCTCTTCCCATTGCAAGATAAATAGATCAAGTTGGCCAAACAAAACCCAAATATCGGAGAAGAAATACGAGGCTATAAGAGATCATGCATATAAGAGATCAAAGAAACTCAAATAACTTTCATGGATATAAAAAGATATAACTGATCATAAACTCGAAGTTAATCAGATCCCAGCAAACTCACCGCAAAAGAGTTACATCATATGGATCTCGAGACCATTGTATTGAGAATTCAGCGAGAGAGAGAAAGCAATCTAACTACTAACTACGGACCCGAAGGTCTACGAAGAACTACTCAAGGATCATCAGAGAGGCACCAATGGAAGTGGTGAACCCCTCCGTGACGGTGTCTAGATTGGATCTGGTGGTTCTGGACTCTGCGGCGGCTGGATGAATATTTCGTCGATGCCTTTAGGGTTTTTGGAATATTGGGGTATTTATAGAGCAAAGAGGCGGTCCGGGGGCACCCGAGGTGGGCACAACCCACCAGGGCGCGCCAGGCCTCTGGCGCACTCGGTGGGTTATACCCCCTCGGGCACCCCCCAGTGCAACCAGGCCCATTGCCTTCCTTCCGCCCATAAAAATCATCATGGAGTTTCGTGGCATTTGGACTCCGTTTGATATTGATTTCCTGCGATGTAAAAAACATGGAAAGAACAGCAACTAGCACTTGGCACTATGTCAATAGGTTAGTACCAAAAAATGATATAAAATGATTATAAAACATCCAAGATTGATAATAAAACAGCATGGAACAATAAAAAATTATAGATACGTTGGAGACGTATCAATTGCGAGGTGTGTAGTTGAGTGAGACTCAAAGCTCGACCGCGGCAAAAGAAAGAGAAAGGACGAAAGCCGCCCCCTATGCCTCGGCCATGGGCTCTATAATGTATGCCATGCTATGTACCAGACCTTTTGTGTGCCTTGCCATGAGTCTAGCAAGGGGGTAGTAGAGTGATCCAGGAATGGATCACTGGACAACGGTCAAAAAATTATCCTAAAGTTACTTAAGGAAATGTTTCTCATTATGGAGGTAAAAAAGAGTTCGTCGTAAAGTTTTACGTTGATGCAAGCTTTGACGCCGATCTGGATGACCCCGAATCTCGAACAGGATACCTCAAGTGGAGAAAATGTTAAAGTAGTTCCAAACCGAGCGTTGAGGCGGGTTTACATATGAAGCGCATATTTAGCGCCCTTTTCAACTCCATTCGTGATTGGATCAAGGACGAAGACATTGAGATTTGCAAAGTACACACGGATCTGAATGTTGTAGACCCGTTTACTAAGACCTCTCTCACAAGCAAAACATGATCAAACCCCAAAACTCATTGGGGTTTAATCACATAGCGATGTGAACTAGATTATTGACTCCAGTGCAAGTGAGAGACTTCCGTAAACATGCCCTAGAGGCAATAATAAATTGGTTATTATCATATTTATTTATTCATGATAAAGGTTTATTATTCATGCTGGAATTGTATTGACCGGAGACTTAAATACATGTGTAAATACATAAACAATATAATGTCCCTAGTAAGCCTCTACTAGACTAGCTCGTTGATCAAAGATGGTTAAGGTTCCCTAACCATAGACATGAGTTGTCATTTGATAATGGGATCACATCATTAGGAGAATGATGTGATGGACAAGACTCAACCATAAGCTTAGCATTTGATTGTATCAGTTTATTGCTATAGCTTTCTTCATGTCAAGTATCTATTCCTAATACCATGAGATCGTGCAACTCCCTGACACTGGAGGAATACTTAGCGTGCATCCAAATGTCACTTCATAATTGGGTGATCATAAAGGTGCTCTACAAGTATCTCCGAAGGTGCTTGTTGGGTTGGCATGGATTGAGACTGGGATTTGTCACTCCATGTGACGGAGAGATATCTCCCGGCCCTCTTGGTAACACAACATTGTAAAGAGCTTGCAAGCAATGTGCCTATTGAGTTAATCATGAGATCTTGTATTACGGAACGAGTAAAGAGACTTGTCGGTAACAAGATTGAAATAGGTATGGAGATACCGACGAACGAATCTCGGGCAAGTAACATATCGCCGGACAAAGGGAATTGCATACGGGATTAACCGAATCCTTGGCATCATGGTTCAACCGATAAAAGATCTTCGTGGAATATGTAGGAACCAATATGGGCATCCAGGTCCTGCTATTGGTTATTGACCAAAGAGGTGTCTCGGTCATGACTACATGATTACCGAACCCGCATGGTCGCACACTTAACGTTAGATTAGTATTGGGATATTTGATGATTGGTAACCGAATGTTGTTTGACGACCCGGGCGAGATCCCGGACGTCACGAGGAGTCTCAGAATGGTCGAGAGGTAAATATTTATATGTGGGAAGTCATATTTTGGGTTCCAGAAAAAGGTGCAGTTTTTTCGGTATTGTACCGGGAAGCTTCCAGAAGGTTCCAGAGGATTCCGAAGGGTCCAGAAGTCCACAAATGGGTCCACCATGTCCCACCTGACAACATGGGCTGAAAGGGGGCGCCCCAACCTACACGGGCCAGTCGCACCAGCGCCTAAGAGTCCCATGTGGCTAAGACATGTGGAAGGGGACTAGGAATCCAACTCCTACTAGGAGTAGGACTCCCTTGGCGCCAACTCCTATTAGGAGTAGGGCTGGACTCCTAGCCCCTCCACCTATATAAATAGAGGGGAGGAGCGCACCAAAGGATGGGAGATCCACAGATCAACACACCAGTCCCTGGGCGCCCTCTCTCTCTCGTTGCACCACCGCCTCATCCCGACGACGCTTAGCGAAGCGCTGTCGGTGCTCCACCGCCACCATCACCCCCGCGCCGTCGCGCTGGTTGTGATCCCATCTACTTCTCCGCCTTCTCTTGCTGGATCAAGGAGGAGGAGACGTCATCGAGTCGCACGTGTGCTAAACTCGGAGGTGTCGTCCGTACGGCACTAGATCGGTTGGATCGTGATCAGATCGCGAAGAGTACGACTACATCAACTGCGTTATATACACTTCCGCTTTCGGTCTATGAGGGTACGTAGACACACTCTCCCTTCACGTTGTTATGCTTCTCCTAGATAGATCTTGGGTGTTCGTTGGATTTTTTTTATTTTCATGCTTCGTTCCTAACACAAACGTACATCTGATGTGTCGACAAAGAGCATCACATGGATTTCTCTTTGAAAAAACTAGTTCGACCAAAACTTAGTTTTCCTATGGCGTTTGGCGCAACAGTCAATCCCGATAGGAGAGCTGCTCTAGTGTAGGAACATGTCGACGACGTGTGTATGTTCCTTGGGCGGAGTGCATGATACTTGGCACCACACCATACTAAGTTGTTTTATGGCAAGAAGTGCGTGGTCTCTTTCTTATGAATAGATGATCGAACACATGCGTTCCAATCAAAGATCTTAACGCAAGAACTGGATCTTTGCCACACATGAATCCTTGTCTAGTGATGAGTTCGTTCGGATGGTGGCCACCTTATGGGCAATTTAGAAAGTGAGGAGGAAGGCAATTCACCAGGACATCTTTCAGAGTCCTCTTTCTATCCATTGTTCTATTAACTCTTTCTATCAAATATTCAAGTTACTGCAAAGCCGACCACGATCTCAACCAGAACTACTGCCCTTAGACAGTTGCTGGGGTTTAGCCTCTGATGAACTGTGCCAAGATCATTGTTGATGTGCCAGTGCCAAGGAATGGGGGATTTGGTGCAGTAGGTGCTTTGCAGAGATCGTACCAAAAGTTTTATGGGAGCTTTAACTATCGTACTCAATGATATATCTGAACCCACGATGCTTGAAGCACTTGTTGTTAGAGAAGCCATGACCATTGGAGATGATCTTGATGTTCAATGGATTCACATTGCTTGAGATTGCATGATGGTGGTATAGAAGATGTCAAGCAAGGGAGTTCAATTAGCTATGGTGCAATCATCCATGAAACCATAGATGAGGCAATAGTTTTTACAACTGGTAACATAGTTCATGAATTAGGAGCTCGAATGTCGAAGCTCATAATCTAACAAAGCATACTTTGTGTCTATGGGCTGCCTGTCATGTTTGGTTAAGCCAACCGATGATCTTATTTTTGTATCTAGAAACATTATGACAATTAACAAAGCTTCGCAAGATTGTCTAAAAAAGGCTTATGTTTGCCCATTATTTATTTATTTTTATTCATAGTGCTAATCGATTTTTTTTTGGGCTCAACGCCTCTCCTCTATGCAGATTACTCTTGCCGCCAGAACACTCCACAAGGACCCTGATTTGGCTCATACAGCACTGTCTTTGTCACGCTGATCTGGTTCTTCGCGACTACACTTTCCTAGTCCTACTCCGCCAAACATTTTGCAGGAACAAAACAGACCGTGACTCGAGACACCAAAAAATCAACACAACAACGTGCAGTGTACAACTCAATCAGCCAGCCAAACCCTAGCCTCGTGCCAAACATTTAGCAAAACCGAACGAGACCGTGACTTGAATCGACAAAAAACAGCAGCGACTTCCATAGCGGGAAAGCCCTAACCTATACGGAACAGCGAGCGAGTTCCCGTGGCCCGACCTTGACGCGTCTTGCCTGGGGTCAAGCTGTCCGTGTCCTCCCAATTATTACGCCCCGCTGGCGGTAACCTGACTACCTGCCGTAACGTTGTTGTTGATTGCAGACAGAGGAGCGAGCGAGTGGCTGTCCGCGGCCCGACCCCCGGGACACGCCACGCAACCGCCACCCCCGTCCGTCGCCGTCGCGTCCCCCGAACACAAAGCGAGGGAGCAGTGGGACACGGCCACACGCGTCCAGCTTCCGCCAGCCTCCCACAGCTCCTCTCCGTCTCCTCCGGTTCCTCCTCCCCTCCTCCCTCTACACTTCTCTCTCCTTCTCTCGCCACAGTCCCCGCCAGATTTGTTGCCTCACCTCGCCTCACCTCCACCTGTATCTGTATGCCGCCAACGCCCCCATGGCGTCAACCGCACCACGGCCGCCCCGCCGAGCCGCGACCTTGACACTCCTCCTGCCCTTCCTCCTCCTCTCCTCCTCCCCGTCCCTCTCCTTCGCCGCCGAGCCGCCGCCGTCGAGCCCCGCCCCGCTCCACGCGCCGCCGCGGCGGGTCGCGTCCGACTCCGACAGCGCCCCCCCGCCGCCGCACCACCCGCAGCACCACCACCACCACCGGCACCACCCGCCCCCGCCTCCGCCGCACTGGCGGCGGCTCAACTTCGGCGAGAGGCTCGGGATCGCCTTCGCCGGCGTCGCCGTGGCAATGCAGGTCGTCCTCGGCGCGTTCTTGGCGCTGCGCGCCTGGCAGCTGCGGCGGCTCGACAGGGCCGAGGTGTCCTCCTCCACGCCCCTCACCTGACCTGACCGCCTGGCCGCCTGCTCTGATCCTTGCTCGTCCCGCCAGGTCCGTGATTCGTTAATTGTCCGTGGTCTGAAATCGTCGCTGTAAAGGAAGGAAGCCAATAACGTATGCCTATTCTCCATTAATTCCATTTTTACACGCCGTTCTTTTCGCATGTGTTGGGCGCCAGTGCTTTGCTGTAGGGTGTGTACAATTCGCTTCTGCTCCGTGCAGACCCTAGTAGACAGGCCATGTGATATACTGATGTGAGAGCTGTGGTGTCTGTTTTATTTGTGAGTAGGTACTACTAGCAAGTGATCCAGATTCCGAAATAGTGATATGTTGGTTGATTCATGTGGGGCTGTGACTGAGTATAGCTGCTTGCTTAGATGGGCATCAATGTACAAATTGATTCCAATTATTTTTGTGGTGCCGTGATCTTAGCTCTTAAGTATGTCACCTGTGCTAGCACTTCAGAGAATCAATATTGCTCCAATGTGGAATGATTGAGCCAGCGATCACACAATGAAGTTGCACTTATGAACCTTGGTCCCTTATCATTCCTGCTATGATGGCTTAGTGATCAGCAAGCTGATTGTAAATCCTTTTTTTAAAACAAGCTGGCTGTACCTGTATTTTGTGTCTTGTACCGTATTTCTTTGTATCTGCACTGTCCTCTCCTGGTCTACTCTGAGTTCAATCACGCTATCATGATAGAAAATTCAGAGGTATCAACTATTTAGTGATCATGGAAAATCAGCAAACTCAAGATGGCATGGTTAACTGTTAGCTGTTCGTGTTATCACAAGTTGTCCACTTCCTCTGTTACCTTCGGGCAGGTATTGCATGTGTAACTATGATGCATAAACAGTGAGTCAGTTGAAAGGGCATGTTGTGGGGTAACCCGTCTCTTGCTTGTTTTCCTTAGAGAGGAAAACAAATAAGGAGCATAGTTATTGGGATCAAATGATTTTTGAATCTGAAATGGTACATGGATCATTGGTCATGCATGTGAGAGCCAGATGGTCGGTAGTTTCATATGTCCTAAAATTTGCATCTTGGACAACTGGACAAATCTGACCTTATTTTATTGCTCAGATCCAAGCCCTGAAGTACTTGACTGTAAAAACGTGTGCCAACTTGAATGAGCAACTGTCTGCTGAAGAGCAAGATGTGGATGTGGAATGTTCTTCTTGGTATCTTTGTCCTACTAGTTTAGATACCTCAGCTTTTGTCTGTAGACGCGGGTTTGATGCATTCAGTCTAAATAAGTTTCTGCGTCGAAAGTCCTTCTACTGTCACCGATTAAATTCTACTCACTTCGCTCCAAAATAAGTGTTGTAGTTTTGAACTAAGGCAACCCTTAGTTCAAAACTGCCATACTTATTTTAGACCGGAGGGGGTACTTGATATATCAATAGCAGCAGCAGCAACAACAACAACAACAACAACAACCCCTCGGAATAGCGGGATCTTCATCAACCCACCAGCCCGTCCAATTGTACAATGTACACATGATCTTCTAGGCTGCAGATACACGCCAGGCCTAGAAGCTCACGCGCCATGCCCAACCGGACTATACGGAGTTCCTGGATTGGGCCGACTCCACGGTCACCTTCGACTGCATAGATCACCCCGCCCATGTGCCTCAACTAGTGAACTTTGCTCTGGTGGTAGATTTGATTGTCGACGGTTTCCGCCTCCTCGAGTCCTCATGGACGGGGGCACCGGGATTAACATGATCTTCCTTGACACCTTGGCGAAGATGCGAATTTTCAAGTCTCGTCTAAGCCCGGCATCCACCGGCTTCCACGGGTTTGTGCCTGGCAAAAAGGCGCAACCCCTTGGACAAGTCGAGCTAGTGGGGATCTTCGGAGACGAAGATAACTTCCGCTCAAAAACATGTGCTTTGAGGTCACGCCGTTCCATACGGGATACAAGGCCATCCCTGCCAGGCCGGCCTATGTAAAGTTCATGGTGCTACGCTTGTACACATACTAGTGGCTGGGGCGGACTCCGGGTGCGCCGCCTGAGAGGAAGATGGGGCGATGCCAGATAGAACGCGCCCCTTTCACTTTCTAATCTACTGTTACTGGATTGAACTTGGAGCAGTGCAAATAACACATTGAGACAACGGACTGAATGGACTGGGCGGTGCCAAGTAAGGAAACGAGAAGCTTTCAACTTCCTTTTTGGATCTAGATAACACATATATGCAATTCTTGATAAACTTATTAGATTGATGCATCACGTGAGAAACAATACCATCACAGGCAACGCAGAACAATGTAATGCCATCGACAGAAGCATCTTGCTGCATGGCATAAGATAGAACAATAGAAATTGACGCGCGTGTCGGCCCCGGCGGCAGCAACATGCCTCTGATGCCTCCCTCCGACGTGTGACGAGTACGAGAGGAGTGCGCTCAGCTCATCTGTAGTGTGCTTCATAAACACATGTACATTCGGATGAGTCGTCGCGGACGACAACGACCCTTGGGGACACATTATCGACAGAGTTGGCCAAGATGTTGAGCTTGGTTCGGAGGTCCCTGATGGTAGACCTGATCCTCTGGACGGTGAACAGCTCCGCATCATTGGCATCCTGGATGGGTCCTCATCACGCGCTTCTTCTCGTACGACGGCTGGACACGCTCCCCTATCTGCAAATGCACTTCAGTTCATATCTTTGGCTGGAATTGAGCACACGCATTACCCAAGAGGCAACCATTTGATAAGCAAGTTCTAATATCAATTCGATGATTATTAAGAAAAATATGATGGTGCCTTTAGGTGTATTTGATAAGGCCCAGAGATACCTCTCTGATACACGGAGTGACAAATCCTAATCTCGATCGATGCCAACCCAACAAACACCTTTGGAGACATCTGTAGAGAATCTTTATAATCACCCAGTTAGGTTGTGAAGTTTGATAGCACACAAGGTGTTCCTCCGGTATTTGGGAGTTGCATAATCTCATAGTCAAAGGAAAATGTATAAGTCATAAAGAAAGCAATAGCAATAAAACTGAACGATCAACATGCTAAGCTAACGGATGGATCTTGTCCATCACATCATTCTCCTAATGATGTGATCCCGTTCATCAAATGACAACACATGTCTATGGTCAGGAAACTTAACCCTCTTTGATTAACGAGCTAGTCAAGTAGAGGCATAATAGGGACATTCTGTTTTGTCTATGTATTCACACATGTACTAAGTTTCTGGTTAATACAATTCTAGCATGAATAATAAACATTTATCATGATATAAGGAAATATAAATAACAACTTTATTATTGCCTTTAGGGCATATTTCCTTCAGCAAGAGCTTTGCATGTTACTCCATTGACAGATATCCATTGTGCCAGGTCATGATATTACCATAAAGTCCATAGGGTCAAGTTGAAATGGGTATGTTTAGTGATTTTATGTGTTTGTAACAGGTTAAGTCATGCCATACCTTGACATGGTCTCTTTTATTTTACCCACCATGTCATCCATGAAACATGCGTGGATCGTCTTGAACTAGTAGTTGGGGTGCCACCCTGTGGCGCCGCTTGAAAGGAAGCTGTGCGCATGTTTCTATTTAAAAAAATACACAGAGTCCTCGCCTCCGTCTAAAACAACATCTAAAAAATCATCATATTCATCTAAAAAAAAGTAAAAAATAAAAAATAAAAAATACCACAACAGTCTACCAGCGAGTGCCACTTTGCGTAACCCTCCCTTTAAAAAATACCATAAATCCTCATCTCCACCTAAATAAATAGATTTAAAAAATAATCCACACCTTCATCAAAAAAGTTACAAAAGATTTCTCACCGCGGCCAACCAGCTTGCGCCACGTGGCATAGCTGGTTGGCCGCCCTTCACGCGTAGCTTAATGGTTTTAATGTTAAGTAGAGGTAATTGTTAACAAGTTATAGGCAGTTAAGAACTAATCCTAGAACTATCATAACGTATAAAAAGGATCAGGTGTATTTTCAATAAGAATTCACTTTTAATTTGTTTGTCAAGACCTCTAACTAAAGAGGTGAATATCTCGACCTAACTTAACAACTCAAAAATTAATATACCATTGTTACCCCTGTTTGTAGTTTGTCCTCAACCGTTGTTGCGCCAACAAGGATCAGCTCCTTCTCAATCAAATCTGCAACTCGCTCAAGTTGCAATTCCCTATCAGGTCCAATGGATGTCTTTGCTTTACGAAACTCAGCATTCCAAAGATTCATATTCTCATTCCTCAAGCATTCTGTATGATAGCACTAACGTCCGCAAGGCACCTTCCATTTTTTGCTAGTCTATAAAATATAATGCTGGTCGGTTGAATAAAAAAACATAAGATAGTCAGATTAAAGCATGAGCAGCCCATGTGGAGAATACCTAATGCGAAATCAAGCGTATACGCTATTCTTTTGGTGGCATTTATTTATTTATTTAGTTTATGATCAACAAAGTAGCTGAGTGTGAGTGTACGCGCTACTCTTTTGGCGCATTTTCTTATTTTCATCTTTTTAGTCTATGATCAATAAAGTAGTAGACTATAACACAGATGACAACACATGTTGATGTAATAACTGACAACATAAGCATCAGAAACAAAAATTATTTGGTATAGAATCTTATGTATCTGCTCCTTTGCAAAGAAGAACAATACGGTTATCTTCATCCCTCATAATTACCGTCATTCGCTTTCTTTTGCTGTTGAACTCCAATAAATTGAGAATCTTGAACTCCCTAAGAAATCCCAATCGAAGATGAAGATGCATGAATAAATAGCGATCAGAAAGCTAAATACTCCGAGCTGGAGATAGAAAAGCTAAGGACAACAGCAATTTGAAATACATGTACCTCTCAATTGTGCCATTGGAGGAAGTGTATTTCTATTTGATGAAGGCACTCGCTTGTGTTATCTTGAAAAATTCAAATCCAAATTCTCTGGCTGCCACAAGAAAAGCCCCCTTGTCAGGTGATTCTGCTTCATAAGTAAGAGCACATGTTGGCTCATTCACCTCGGGGATTGCAGTGTGACAAATAGCGAGTATCCGGAAGAACATGAGAAGTGTGGAGGAATTTGGTTCATTGGTCGAGTGCCCTTGCATAAGACGGTCATCCTCAAAACTAAAACCTTTTATCAAGGATTTTTTGGGTCTTTCCCACACTTAAGGTAATTCCTTCCACTAACTTGATTTCATCCTCATTACTGTCCATACATCTTCCACGGTCAATAGCGCCTGATGCCATCTGCTTTGCAGCAGCCCTTTCAACTTCACTTGCACGCACACCATAAGAAACCCCGGCAATTGAACGCTTCAAGAAATCCATCTCATTACAGGTCAAAGTGTCAGTTTTATCTGATGTTTTCTGGTTGTTGCATTATATCATAATTCCCTGAGAGAACACAAATAAGAAAGTTCACACACGATGTGCAATTAGCACTGACATGGAAATATGACAACAAGTAAATATAATTGGCATATAAAAGAGGATGCAGTTACCGAAAATAGCAGAAGCAACTGTCCTTGGCACTGCAGCTTCGTCTACACCGAATGCAGTATGGAGACCATGTATCTTTCCCCTCACAAATCTTAATATAAAGAAAAGTTTAGCGATACAGCCCACAGTCATCATATAAACGTACAAGAGTTAAATCATTTGAGTCATAGAAGGACATACTCACAACATACTGTCATCTAGTCTTTTATGTCATATAAGGCATATCTCATGGATCTTGTGGCTAGAGAGTGGGCTAAGGATTCACGAGGGAGGACCGCGCTTCAGCGCTGGCAAAATAAGATTAGGCATTTGAGGAGTTTCCTACGTGGGTGGGCTAAGCATCTGAGCAGGATTTATAAGGCCGAAAAGGAAAAGCTCCTTGTCCTTATCCAGTCTCTGGATGTAAAAGCGGAAACCACGATACTGCCGGTTGCGGAGCTTCATGCCAAGCTAGAGGCGGAATTGCGACTCAAAGAACTTCTTAGAGAAGAAGAATTGAAGTGGGCGTTGCGGGTCAAGGTCCGGCGTGTTGTCCAGGGGGACGCGGACACACAATTCTTTCACATGATCGCTAACGGTAAGCATCGAAAGAAGAGGATCTTTCAGCTTGAGCAAGATGAGGGTACGATTGTAGGACAGGATAACCTAAAATTGTACATAACCGAATACTATAAGTAGCTGTTTGGCCCTCCAGAAGAGAATTGTGTGTCTCTGGACGAGTCAAGGGTTGAGGATATTCCTCAGCTTACTTCGGTGGAGAATGATATTCTTGCGGCTCCTTTCTCGGAGAGTGAGGTGCTCGAGGCCATCTCGCAAATGAAGAATAACAAGGCGCCGGGACCTGATGGTTTCCCAGCGGAGTTTTATAAGAAGTGCTGGCATATCATTAAAGGGGATTTGTTGCCTATGTTTAATGACTTGTTTGCTGGGCAGCTTCATTTATTTCAGCTAAATTTTAGAACGATTACCCTTCTTCCTAAGAAAACAGAGGCTGTGAGGATTGAGCAATTCAGGCCAATCTGTCTTCTTAATGTCAGTTTCAAAATTTTCACCAAGGTCGGGACCAATAGACTCACACAGATTGCGCACACTGTTGTGCAGCCTATCCAGTCTGCTTTCATGCCGGACAGGAATATCCTTGAGGGGGTAGTGGTCCTTCATGAAACGCTCCATGAAATCCACACGAAAAAACTGGATGGGGTTGTTTTCAAAGTGGATTTCGAAAAGCATACGACAAAGTCAAATGGCCATTCCTTCAGCAGGCCTTGCGCATGAAGGGTTTTGATGAGGCTTGGCGACACCAGGTAGAATCCTTTACGCAAAAAGGGAGTGTTGGAATTAAAGTAAATGATGATATTGGGCACTATTCCAGACACATAAAGGTCTGCGGCAAGGAGATCCAATGTCCCCTGTTTTGTTCAACATTGTGGTTGACATGTTGGCAATCCTAATTGGTCGGGCAAAGGAGGCCGGCCAGGTGGGAGGCTTGGTGCCCAACCTAGTTGATGGGGGGTGTCCATCTTACAATCTGTGATGATACTATCATCTTTATGGAGCATGACCGCAAAAGCGAGAAATATGAAGCTGGTGCTTTGCTTATTTGAACAATTGTCTGGGTTAAAGATTAACTTTCATAAAAGCGAATTGTTCTGTTTTGGTAGAGCCAAGAAGGAACAGGAGGCTTATAGGCAATTGTTCGGATGTGAATTAGGAGCTTTACCTTTCACTTACTTAGGTATACCTATTCACCATCGTAAGCTTACAAACCGAGAGTGGAAATGCATTGAGGATCGGTTTGAAAAGAAACTGAGTTGCTGGAAGGGCAAACTTATGTCGTATGGAGGCCGGTTAATTCTTATTAATTCGGTACTCACGAGTATGCCGATGTTCCTATTATCTTTCTTTGAGGTTCCAGTTGGGGTTAGGAAACGACTGGACTTTTACCGATCAAGATTTTTTTGGGCAGAGTGATGAACTTAAGAGAAATTATAGACTCACCAAGTGGGATGTCATTTGTAGACCTAAGGACCAAGGGGGGTTGGGTATCGAAAATCTTGAGGTCAAGAACAGATGCCTGCTTAGTAAGTGGCTGTATAAGCTTTCGGGTCCGACTGATGCAACTTGGGCGCAGATTCTTCGTAACAAGTATCTGCAGTCCAAAACTTTGTCCCAGGTGACAGTGAGACCAACTGATTCGCCGTTTTGGAAGGGGCTTATGAGAGTCAAGGTCACCTTCTTTAATAGAACAAAGTTTATTGTCGGTGATGGAAATGGCACACGTTTACGGAGGACACTGGCTGGGTGATACACCTTTAGCAATACAAGACCCAACCTTATATCGAATTGTCCAAATGACGTGATGCGCTAGTTACAACGGTTATGCAGTCCACTCCCTTAATATTCAGTTTGGCGGGTGCTTGTTGGTGAGAGATGGGAAGCTTGGCTCCATCTGTGCGTGATCGATGGAAGTTCAGCTAAGCGCAACAGCCCGATCAGCTAAGGTGGAAGCTTACTAGGAACGGACAATTTACAGTCAAGTCGATGTACACCGATGTCATCAATTCCACGGTCATTCCTAGCACCATACATGTTTGGAAAGTAAAAGTGCCTTTGAAAATTAAAGTGTTTATGTGGTTTGTCCATAAGCAGGTAATCTTAACAAAAGACAACTTGGTCAAGCGCAATTGGACCGGATCTACTAGGTGTAACTTCGTGATCGGGGCGAGACCATTAAGCATCTCTTCCTTGATTGTCCTTTGGCGAGAATTTTGTGGCGCACTGTGCAAATTGCTTTTAACATTACTCCTCCGAGTATGGTCGAGTCGTTATTTGGAACGTGGCTGGATGGGATAGAGTCCGAAACAGCTAGACATATTAGTGTAGGAGTGTATGCGTTGTTATGGGCAATTTGGAACTGCAGAAATGATTTGGTCTTTAACAGAATAACTACTATTCATTTTTTGCAGGTTTTATTCCGTGCTACGGCGTTGATCCGTATGTGGTCCTTACTCACTCCAACGGAGGCCAGGGAGCGTTTGGTTACTGGATCTGTCCGGTGGGAGATGGTAGCGCGAGATATCTTCAACCGGTTTGGTTGGCGGTCATATAATAGGATAGGCTATTAGTGCTCCTATCTTTTCTTTTACCAGCCGGTTGTGGCCTTTGTGGTTTATCTTGGTTTAGCTGCGATGCTCTTGGTGAGCTCGCCTTTATTTTGTTGAAGACTTTACGACTTTGTTGAACCTATTTTTATTTATTGAGGTGGCCGTATGCATCTTTCTGATGCAGAGGCCGGGGAGCTCCCCCTTTTCGAAAAAAATAAGGCATATCTCCTTTATTCCAGGGATGGATAACCACAAAACAAAGAACCACTATTGGACTCTTTGAGTACCAAATTGTCTTCGGACAGATGAGCAGCTGGCATCAATGCCAGGGCCTGGTCAACACCAACATAACAAACATGACATGCTACACAAGTTTAAAATAATATTATCAGATTTAGAAATTTTTGTAACTTTGAATTGGACTGGTGAGAAACTTACGCCATGGTCCAGTGCGTCTCCTATCAATAGGTGGAGGAGAAAATGAGAAGTTTTAGAAGGATAGTGCTCTAGATGAATAGCTGATAGGAAACTCCATGAAATACCTGAACCTTTTCATGGCTGATGTCCAATTGTTTTCCTGTCCGTGATGTCGTATCAAATCATTTCCACTCAAAGAACACGTCCATGCAGGATTTACAAAGCTCGGGCATGATCAGAAAATCCTAGCATGGTCTCGGTACCAGGTGCTACAATTTCATCTACAACCAACCAACCAAAAGAAGATCTTGTGGTTTAGTACTCAAAGATACATAAGTAAAAAAACGTAGAAATAATACAACAGTTACAGGTTATGCTTTACTTTTTTACGAACTAAAAAGTAGATTAGATCAATTTATCTCTTACTCAAAACAGAATGTTTAGCGGACAACATTCCAGGCAAACAACATACGGAAAGAAATACCATGTTGATCTATAAGGGTTAGGCAAACAGATATTCAGTAGAATCATCAACATTTACTACATACATGTCACCAAGAGCTTGGAAGAAACTGTACTGATTATGGCCCCTTGCTCTAAGAAGCATAGGCAGCTTCTTTAGAGAAGTAGGAACAACAGCTACAAAAAGTTGATGAATTACTCATTGGCACGGACGCACGGTCTCTACTTTCACAAATGCTTTGTCAATGCACCAGACTCAGGAATTAACCATAGCAACTCTCATTTTTCTTAAGGAACCAAATTAACTTTAGGAAGGGGCTAATGGCTTCTATAGTTAAATACCAGATGATAGAAGGCATAGCAGTTAACCATGGAAACAATTAGTGGCAAACATCATTTCCACGGCAGCAAACATAACCCAGTTCATTGCTATGAGGCACTACTGATTCATATGAATACTCCCACCACTTCAGGGGCAACTGAACACCAAATCCTCAACCACAGAGCTAAACAAGAAGGTGGACGGCAAGAATCAGTCATTCCAGCCATATCTGTGTCAAACCAACTCAAGAATGAGGCGAATCATTTCATTCCACTTCCAACAGTAAGTACTAAGTAGCAGTAGGGCAGTAGCACCATGCGGAAACTTGTCACCTCCATTTCTCCTTGGGCCAAGATGATGTAGGGCGGAGCCCTAGTCGGAGATCTTTCGCATTTGGAGGGGATCCTACAGGGAGAACACGACGAACAAGCGGAAGAACACAAGAACAAACACACAAGAGGAACACTAAACCGACAAATCTCGATCACACAAGGGCTAGATCATCAAACACATAAGGTAGCACAAGATTCAAAATCAAAAAGGAAAGATACACGAGTAGCCGTTCTTCTCCGTGAGGAGGTCTTGATGGGGTCCACCCTAGAAGGGGATCTTGAATCCGCTTGGGGAATCTTCTCCGAAGAGGTCCTGAGCTCCGAGGAGAAGGTAACCAAGTAGATGAGCAAAGCTCTCACACAAATATGAGCTAATCCTTTGCTAACCCTAACTAGGAGGAGGAGGAGGTATATTTATAGTCTTAGTGCAAAAAGGGGCGAAGTGAACGGGTACAAGGGCTCCAGCCCGCGGTCGCGGTCACACAGGTGTCGGATCCGGAAGGCGTCGGACGTCCGGGGCTTCGGGAAGGTCCGGATGTCCGGAGGCTGTCGGACGTCCGTAAATCCGGCTCGGGTGCTGGTCGGTCGGTCGTCTGAAGGCTTCGGTCTTCCGTAGATTTGGTTCTGGTTGCTGTGCGTCGGTCGTCCGGAGAAGGCCGGTCGTCCGGGGCTTCGGGAAGGCCCGGACGTCCGTGGAGCGTCGGACGTCCGTAGATTCGGTTCTGGTACGGGTCGTCCGGTCGTCCGTGGCCTGGGGAGTTTTCGGACGTCCGGACTTGGTCGGACGTCCGATGCCTGTAGCTTCAACAGTTTTTCTTCTTCTTCTTCAACGTGCTTGGGGTCCTCGTCGTCTTGGCTCTTGCAAGTAGTTGTTCCTTCGCTCGTTCCCAAGTACCTGATTACACATAGGGTTTCGGAATGAGGTAGTAGCCATGTCTCGTGAGTAGGAAGAGAGAGTTCGGAGAGGAGCGAGTTCACCTTATCTTCGATGGCCTTAGCTCGGGCTCGAGTCATGGGTCCACAGGGTGTTGAGGAAGATGTAGGTGCGTCCATGGGGATGAGTGAGGGATGCTCCGCATCATCTCCCCTCCCTTGAGAGAGATCCGACCGCGGATCAAAAGCTTCATCTCCATGGTATGGTGCGAGGTCCTTGACGTTGAAGATGTCGTTCACATTTTACTTGTCTCGAGGTAGCTCGATCTTGTAGGCGTTGTCATTGTAGCGTGCTAGCACCTTGAAAGGTCCATCGGCTCTACGAAGAAGCTTGGACTTGTGTTCTTTGGGGAAGCGGTCCTTGCGAAGGTGTAGCCACACTAGATCACCAATGTTGAAGACCATGGGTTGCTTGTTGGCGTTGAGCTTGGTCGCTAGTCGTTGTACTTGGTGCTCGATGGTTTGTCTTGTATCCTCATGCATCTTCTTGATGTAGCTTGCCCGTGCACTCGCATCCATGTTGGTGCGCTCTTGTAGAGGAAGAGGTAGAATGTCCAATGGGGACAACGAGTTGAAGACGTAGACGATCTCGAAGGGGGACTTGCCGGTAGTCGAATGTCTTGCACGGTTGTAGGCGTACTGCGATGGGTAGACATGCTTCCCACTCCTTGATGTTCTTCTTGATCAAGACACGAAGTAGAGTGGATAGTGTGCGGTTCGTCACCTCCGTTTGGCCGTTGGTTTGAGGATGGTATGCGGATGAGAACAAGAGCTTGATTCCGAGCTTGGCGCATAGGGTCTTCCAAAAGTAACTCAAGAACTTGGCGTCACGATCGGAGACGATTGTCTTTGGTACTCCATGGAGTCTCAAGATTTCCTACAAAGAGATTTGCAATGTGTGAAGCATCGTCTATCTTGTTGCAAGGAATGAAATGTGCCATCTTAGAAAATCTATCCACAACAACAAACACGGAATCCTTTCCATTTTGAGTTCTAGGCAAACCAAGTACAAAATCCATGCTAATGTCTTCCCAAGGTTGATAAGGAATAGGAAGAGGCATGTAAAGACCATGAGATTGAGCTTTAGACTTAGCTTTGCGACATGTAGAGCATCGGTTGGTGAAGCGTGAGACGTCGCGGTACATCTTGGGCCAAAAGTAGTTCTTGGAGAGTGTGGCGAATGTCTTGTCGCGTCCAAAGTGTCCCATGAGTCCGCCTCCATGAGCCTCTTGCAAAAGGATCAAACGAAGAGAAGACTCGGGAATGCAGAGTTTGTTAGCTCTCATAAGATAAGCATCCTTGATGTAATATTGTTCCCAAGAAGTATGCGTCAAACACTTAGCATAAGGAATAGCAAAAGATGGGTCATTAGCATACAATTCTTTTACGTGCTCAAAGCCAATAACATTCAACTCAAATTTAGTGACAAGCGTGCATATGCGTGAAAGTGCATCGGCAACTACATTTTCTTTACCCTTAATGTACTTGATCACATAAGGAAAAGATTCAATAAACTCACTCCATTTGGCATGACACTTGTTCAACTTAGTTTGACCTTTTAGGTACTTAAGCGTTTCATGATCGGTATGGATGACAAACTCATGCGGTCTAAGGTAATGTTCCCAAACATGTAGCACACGCACTAAAGCATACAATTCTTTGTCATAGATGGGATAGTTAAGTTGAGCACCGGAGAGTTTTTCACTAAAGTAAGCAATGGCTCGTTTTTCTTGCATCAAAACTCCGCCAATTCCGGTACCACTTGCATCACAATGGACCTCAAAAGTGTTGTCAAAATTAGGCAAAGCAAGAATCGGAGCATGAGTAAGCAAAGATTAGGACTCCAGATGTGAGGTGGGCGACGAGATCCTCCTTGGTGAGCGGCTCCGTCAACAGCCGGTGCGGGGGTGAGGTTGTATCTGATGAATCACGGACAATGACACCGTCGTTGGTGCTCTGCGTCGAACCCAACGCCTGTGGTGACCTTCTTCAAGAAACTTGAGACTCAAGAAGGGCTATGCCAACAAGTTGTTAGAGCCAAATATTTCAAGAACAAAACTATTAATACAACTAAAACAAGTCAATAGGATAGTTAATTAGGAGTGGCTGCACCGAACAAGCACTCAACCACGCACATCAGTGCTAGCACAGCACACACGCACCACGTAGCTAGCACACACACCACGCCTCCAGCAGCACGCAATCCACGGGCATTACGGACGCACGCCCACGCTGCTTCCTCAGTTGCGTTTGTTGTCCGCGCGCGCGCCCAGATGTGATTGCCGCCACCGCCAATATGTCCGCAAATTTCGATCGAGCGAGAGATAGGATATGAGAAGGAGAGAGGGCCGCCGCGCACTGACCTTAGATTTGTAGCCACCGCCACGGACAGCCTTGAGCACGGTTGGCTGCTCCCCCTCCCCACGTACTAATGCGACCACTCCTCTTGTCGCCTGAGACGGCAGCCACGCCGGCGACCTAGGTCTGGCAGATCGACGGAGCCAAAGGGGCTCTGTCAGGTGTCGCGCGCCGATGGGCGAGGAGGACGCTGCCGCCGCTGCCGTCTCCTCCCATCCCCGCTCTGCTCTGCCTTGCTCGACCTTCTACTCGATCTGGTGCGAGGGGGAGGAGAGGGTCGCCGATGGTGAAAAGAGGCGAAAGGGAGGAGAAAAGGGATGGGAGAGTCAGCCGTTGGGGAGGGCATGGCTGATGCCGGCGGCTGCAGGGAAGTCGCCGGTGGCGGTGGCGGCGGCGGCGACAAGGGAAAGGGAGAGGGAGAGGAATCAGGGGGATGGGGACTGGGGGGGGGGGGCAATCCCTTTCTCTCTTTCTTCTCGAGACAAAGTAAACTTTTTTGTCTCATAGCTAATCTGACGTGGAACGAGCGAGGGAGCGCCATTTGCGCGACCGTTAAAGGGTTTCATTTGTTGCTCAAGAGGCCCGAACCAAATGACACCATCACCTTCCACGGGAGCACTGAAAAGAGCGCTAGCTGCAGAGGTCGCAAAAGTTGAGTGTACACATATTTGTTACTCAAGAGGTCCGGACCAAACGACACCATCACCTTCCACGGGAGCAATGAAAGAGCGCTGGCTACAGAGGTCGTAAACGTCGAGATCAAGGAGGCTGCCTGGCTTCCATTGAGCTTGAAGAGATCAAGAGCTCTGCCGATCCAACCACAACAATCTAACCCCACAAGCCCAGACCCGACCCAGCCTTTGGTGCGGAGCACCCTACGGTCATCCCCATGGACAGTACACCAACTCCCCAAGCACCAAGTAGGACAAGAGCCCGCAAATGCGCCACTAAACATGAGGTGAACTCGCTCCTTAGTGAATCTCCATTTTCCATACGCGAGACATGCTTAGTACCTCAAACGGATGTCCTCTGCGTGCTGAGGTACTAAGGATACGAGCATGAAGAAGTTAGGAGCAACGGTCAAGATGGCGTAGAGGCGGATCAAGGGAATCAAGAAGGAAGGCTGCAGAAAAGCTACAGCCACCGAACATCCGGTGCAACGCAAGGAGGGCCTCCCAGGAAAACAAGTCGCAGATCATGGGAAGTCGATAAGCGGCTCTCGTGTCGCTATAATTACCCTTCTTTAATCCCAAAGCATGGAAGCGCTTCTATTCTTATTCATACTAAAGCATGTCATTTACCTCTTGAGTTAGAACATAAAGCATATTGGGCAATCAAGGAATTTAATTATGATTTTAAACTTGTCGGTGAAAAGAGGTTATTTGATATTAGCTCTTTAGATGAATGGACAACCCAAGCCTATGAAAATGCCAAGTTGTTTAAAGAAAAAGTTAAAAGATGGCATGATAAAAGAATTTAAAAACAGGAATTCAAAGTGGGTGAGTATGTTCTATTGTGCAATTCTCGCTTTAGATTTTTTGCAGCAAAACTTGTCTCTAAATGGGAAGGGTAGTATATCATTGAGGAAGTTTATCGTTCTGGAGCCATTAAGATCAATAATGCCGAAGGTAATAATTCGAAGGTGGTCAATGAGCAAAGAACTAACCATTATATATCAGGTACACCTATTAATGTTGAAACTAACATTATTCAAACTATGACGGTAAGTAAACCGATTAAAAAAGAATCCATAAAAATACTTTCAGTCAGATTTGGAATATTATAATAAATACAACAATAAGAAATGCCGAAGGGGGCCACCCAGGTGTCCACGAGGCACCAGGGCGCGCCCTGGTGGCTTGTGAGCCCCTCGTGAGCCTTCCCGACTCCGTTTTCTTCTGGGATACTTGTTTGCAAGATAAAAATTCTTTATATATATACTATCGGACGTTTTGACCACCGTATCACAGAAATATCCTCTGTTATTGTTTCGTGTTGTTTTCCTATCAGATCTGGAAGTAGGTCGTCCCAAGATTCACATGGAGAAAGCTATGTCTCCCACTATGTTGCAAACCCAAGGATTTATGGAGAAAGCTCTTTGCTGGCCTTTGCCACTACAGCTTGGCTTCTTGCCGAGCTTTCCGTAGCTCGTCCTTGAGGGCCTCTGAAAGGATCGATATGGTTGACTAGAGGGGGGTGAATAGGCAACTACCAATTTTTAACTTTTCTTAACAAATTAGGGTTAGGAACAAATAGGTTGTCTAGATACGCAACTAGGTGAGCAACCTATATGATGCTAGCAACACAAGAAAGCAAAGGATACAACACAAGTAGAGCTTGCACAAAGTAAAGGTAAGAGATAACCAAAAGTGGAGACGAAGATGCGTTATGTAAGTTCCTTCCCTTTGAGAGGAAGTAGGTCTCCATTGGAGCGGTGTGGAGGCACAATGCTCCCCAAGAAGCCACTAGGGCCACCGTATTCTCCTCACGCCCTAACACAATGTAAGATGTCGTGATTCCACTAGTGGTGCTCTTGAAGGCGGCAACCGGACCTTTACAAATAAGGTTGGGGCTCTCTCCACAACCGAATTGGAGGCTCCCAACAACATCACGAAGCTTGACCACAATGGAATGTGGCTCCGAGGTGACCTCAACTATCTAGGGTTCTCAAACACCCAAGAGTAACAAGATCCACAAGGGATTAGTGGGGTGAATCAAATCCTTGGTGGAAGTGTAGACCTAGGCCTTCTCAACCAATACCTAAAGAATCAAAAGTTTGATTGGCTAGTGAGAGAGATCGGACGGAAATGAGCTTGTGAACAACAATGGAGCTTGGGGGAGTAAGAGGTAAGTGAACTTGGGGAGGATGACCCCCTTATATA
The DNA here is from genome assembly GCA_021605205.1 of Aegilops longissima. NCBI lineage: Eukaryota > Viridiplantae > Streptophyta > Magnoliopsida > Poales > Poaceae > Aegilops > Aegilops longissima. Next base: position 536,655,007 of record CM038677.1, on the reverse strand, counting down.
GTGGGAAAAGAAATCCAACCTTTATGCACCCACAACCCCTGCACAAGCGGTAGTACCGCTTAAGGGAGCGGTACTTGCGCTGGCACATATGTTCTAGCCGCTGTGTACAATTTAGCATGTTAGGGATGCGGTAGTTCCGCCAAAGCAGTACTACCGCTCCCACCACTGGTACTTCCGCTTGGTATTGTTCAGCAGCCGAAAATCGTAGTAGTAGAGGGAGGCATGGCGGTAGTGCCACCAAGGGCGGTAATGCCGCTAGGAACTACCGCTCTACTCCCATCCATGGGATAAACCAGTCCAGAACGCAAGAATCAAGCGGTACTCCCTGCGGCAGTAGCCAGCGGAAGTTCCGCCGGAGCGGTACTACCGTGGCAAGGAGCGGTACTTCCGCTTAATGGTAGAGAGTACGGTAAACCTGCGGTGGTACGGTGGTAGTTATGCCTGCAGTACCGCTGGAGCGGTACTGCCGCGCCTAACTGCCGCTCTACTACCGCCCATTAATTTATAGGACCCTCAAGACAAGCGAAAGTGGGAACCGCAGTACATAGCGGCAGTTCCGCAGGAGAGGTACTACCGCAGAGCAGAGTGGTACTACCTCTTAAGAGGTTCTGACAGGGTCTAGGCAAGATAGGAGGGACAAGCTCAAGAGTCGGGAAAGAAGGATGGTGCAAGGAGACAATGTACATGTTGATTCCACTCAAACCATTCCGAAGCGGACCCCCTCTTAATAGTACAGTCTTCGTATGACTCAAGTCCACCGAAAATGAAATGCAAGATAAACACCGTCTACATGAAAGCCCAGAGGGGGTTCCGATCATTTTGTGCCAAATGGTGGTTTATCTAAAATGCTCAATGCACACAATTAGTCCGCAAAAGTTTGTCATTAATCACCAAAAGCACTAAGGAAGAAATATGCCTTAACAATCTCCCCCTTTTTGGTGGATTGATGACAACACGGTATTTGCAATCCCAACATCTATAAAATATAGACGAATCCCCCTAGATGTGTGCACTACTTGGGTATGCCTTTGGAATGCAAAGCACACACACTAGGACCCCACCTATATTGTAGAGACCGACAATACTTGCATTAACAATATGAGACGGATATGCAAGGATGCAAGTAAATAGCATGTGAGCATAAAGATAGGGCACAAGATAAACAATATCTCACAAGCTAATACTGTACTTGACATAAAGATAAAGATAAGGTAGCATATGTCTCACACCATATGACCGGTACTAAAAGTTCCACACACGAACATAAAGCAAACCAAACGAAAGAGTTCATGAGAGAACGAAAGCAACAACAAATAAGACACACTAGTGACTGGCAAATCCCTAAACTCTTCCCCCCTTTGGCATCGAAACACCAAAAAGGCAAAGAGCACTAAACACGTCCAGGGTGACGGTGAAGCTCCAGATCATCAATACTCCTCGTGCTCATCTGAGTCCTCATGCTCCTCTGACTCCTCTGCTGCAGCTGCCTGATGCTCCGCCTCTGAATCTGACCACTTGCAATGTTGCGAGATCCAATTCTCCTCATCCGTGACCCGCGCCTCGAAGCCACTAGTGATCTCCTGACCGAGGCCCTCATCATGTTCTTATGGCTAGTGCGAGCAGCCTTCTCAACCACATGAGCCCTGTACTGACCCTTGGCCTCTATGCAGAAAAGCCTCTTCATCTTCGACTTGAGCTTAGATTCCCAAGATGGTACCCTCTCAGGGGATGGAACAAACTCGTAATCTGGCTCCGCCTCATCATCAAAATTAGTAGGGGAAATCTCCTCATCGGGGGCAGCAGATACAGTCCCCTAGTTGTCCTTCAGGCGCAGATTCAGAACCGGATGAGACACCATGTGCTCAGCAGGAAGAGCCTCCCCTGGAAACTCAGCAGCCCACTTCTCCTCAATCAGTTTAAACAGATAAGGGCCATAGATGGGCACCTTCTGGTCAAGCACAGTGGAGCGAAGCTCACGCCACATGATGTGGAAGATGTCCAAAGTAGATGTCTTGTCCTGCTCCTTGATGCATATTAAGAGAAGATCCACCAAGTAGGAGTGCGCCATGTACAAATTTCCAATGCGAGGAAAGAGAGTGTTGTGAAAGATCCGGTGCATAATCTCCAAAACCGGAATGAGCTCCGTGCCAGTCCCCTTGAGAGTCTTAACCATCCTGGAGTAGCGGATAAGCTTTGACTTGTGTGTGGGAGGTGATTCCTTGTGAGGCCGGAGACCAACCGGATTGTCTTGTTCCTTATCAGCAATGCCCAAACAATCCATGAAGTCCTTCCAATCAACCCTGAATCTTCTTCCACCGGTCATCCCTGTCATAGATCTCTCCTCATTGGCATGAAAGTGAATCGTGGCATAGAATTGAGCAACAATCTCCGGATCATAGTCCTTATTGTATGTGATGAAAGGAATGAGTCCCCATTGATGAGAAAGAGCAAGAGCCTCTCCAAAATATGTCGGATCCTTCTCCATCTGAGAGACATCAATAGACTTGGCGGTCACAAACAAGTTCTTCTTGGCCTTCAGAATGTCAAGGTAGATCAACGATTGCTCCTTGGTCCAGAAGGGACAACCAACAAGAGCCTCATCCTGAGCACGGTAATACGGATTGCAAACTAGAACACCTCAAACTCCTTTGCAGTCATCTCATCAGGAGGTGTGTACTTCTCCTTCTCCTTCTGCTTACTGGCTATCGTCTTCACATTCTGCCTGGGAGGACCACTGGAACTGGCAGGAGTGCCATCTGCGATACGGTAGCGCTTGGAACCAGCCGGGCGCTCTGGGTTCTTGCAACGAGCATGAAGAACAGAGTTACCGTCACCTGGAACCCACAAACACATGGCGAGGGAAAAGCAGGTGTAAATCCATTGCATAAGCCAAAGGACATAAAATGAGAATAGAGGTAGATGCAAAAAGATTGAACATCCAGATCACAGCGGTAGTATCGTGCCCAACCGCAGTAGTACCGCTGGACACGAGAGGTAGTACTAGCCGTGTCCAAGCGGTAGTACCACTCACCCAACGGGAAAACTTCCGCGGTGTGGATCCGGTAGTACCGGTGACGTAGAGGAGCAAAACCTTGGCAAAGACTACTGTACTCCTATCTAGCAGTCATCCTGCAACCTACTCATGCCTAAATTTAGCCAAAAATCTACGAATACCACATGCATTTCCCTAGAACCAAGATTCAAAAAATTGAACTGTAGGAGAGAAACGAGGGCAATACCGGTATCCATGGCAAGAGGAGAAGGTGTGGATCAATCCCACCGGTCGAAAATGGAGAAGACGACACGGATTCGGAGAGCCGAAGCCGGCCTCCGGAGCAGTTTTGGGTCGCCTTAGAGAGAGAACTCGGGGGGAGAAGAATTGAATGGGTATGGGGGAGTTAGAACTCCTCATGCCCAGCACGTAACCCCCATGTGGGTCCTCGAAGCGGTAGTGCCACTGGGGTCAGCGGTAGTACCGCCAGAGAGGTAGTACTGTGCCCCATAGCAGTAGTACTGCCTAAGTGCATCGACAGGGGGTCAACACACGACACTCAGCGGTAGTACCGCTGACGTGCACGGTAGTACCGCCGAACCGGTAGTACCGCCGAACCGGTAGTACCGTTCCTGCCAGTGGTAGTACCGCCTGCTACCAAAAAACTGCACTAGATCAAGAAGGGAATAAGGGCTTATGCAATATGTGAGAAGTTGAGGCAAGGAAGGGCTTGGGTTGGAGACAACAAAAAACATCAAATGGGAAGGAGTACTCCAAGGTCAAAAACAACAAAAAGGAGAGCACACTTGGAGTAATCCAGCAACCGAAAGCGAAAGAAATTAAATCACACCTCAAACCAAAAGGAGCCAAACCTCTCAAAGAGAGAAGGCGGTGACTGAGGTCACCTATATTCGAGTCAATAGGTATGGCACTACGAAGATTTTAACCTTGGGCCCATGACCAAAACTCATCTTTGAAGCACAAGTACCATAACAAATTGCTAATGGGGAAGACTTGATCAATTTATGCATAATGGGGGGAGGGAGAGTTCATTGAGAGAACAACACTCCCCCTATGTCCACACCTACATCTAGAACAAGATAATATGATGAATGCGGTGGGTGTGCCCAGATTCAAGCCACATTGCTCAAATCAATGATATTTAGCCCATGCCTTAATTCGCGAAATCTTGCTTCATCCAAAGGCTTCGTGAAAATGTCTGCTAGTTGCTCTTGAGTATTGATGTAGATGATCTCAATCTCTCCACGCTTATTGTGATCCCGGATGAAATGATGACGAATCTCAATATGATTCATCTTGCAATGTTGCACCAAATTGTAGGAGATCCTTATGGCACTTTCATTGTCACATAGAAGAGGCGCTTTGTCACAAGTGACACTGTAATCCTTTTATAGTTTGCCTCATCCATAGAAATTGTGCACAACAACTTGCGGCGGCTACATACTCGGCCTCGATGGTGGAGAGAGACACGCAATTTTGCTTATTCGAGGACCCAACTCGCCAAAGAGCGACCAAGAAGTTGGCACCCTCCGGAAGTTAACTTCCTCTCCACAACGTCTCCCGCCCAATCCGAGTCTGAATGTCCCATGAGGTTAAAGCTTGCTCCTTTGGGGTACCATAGGCCAAAGTTTGAGGTATGAGCTAAATATTGAAAGGTTCGCTCAACCGCCACATAGTGGATTTCCTTAGGTGCAGCTTGGAACCTTGCACACATTCCTACACTCAACATAATATCTAGTCTAGATGCACAAAGGTAAAGCAAGGATCCAATCATGGAGCGATATACCTTGTGATCCAAAGCTTTACCATTGGGTTCAATGTCAAGCTTGCATTTGGTTGGCATTGGAGTCTTAGCCGGCTTGAAATCATCTAGCTTGAATCTCTTGAGCATGTGTTGGGTATATTTGACTTGATTGATGAAAGTCCCTTCTCTTCTTTGCTTGACTTCTAACCTAAGAAAGAACTTCAACTCTCCCATCATAGACATCTCAAACTTCTTGGTTATGAGTGCGGCAAACTCATCATTGAAAGCTTTGTTAGGAGAACCAAAGATAATATCATCAACATATAGTTGGCATATGAACAAGTCCCCTTTGACCCTCTTTATAAAAAGAGTGGATCTATTTTCACAATTTCAAACCCACCATCTTGCAACAACTCGATAAGGTGCTCATACCATACACGTGGGGCTTGTTTAAGGCCATAGAGTGCCTTGTCAAGTTTGTATACATGATTGGGGAACTTGGGATCTTCAAACCCTGGGGATTGCTTGATATAACCAACTCATTAAGAGGACCAGTAAGAAATGTACTTTTCACATCCATTTGTTGTAATTTGAAATCATGGTGAGATGCATAAGTAAGCAACATGCAAATAGATTCAAGGCGAGCAACGGGAGCAAAGGTTTCACCGCAGTCGATACCCTCGACTTGGGAGTAGCCTTGTGCTATCAATCTTGCCTTGCTGCGAGTGACTACACCATTAACATCTTGCTTGTTCTAGAAGATCCATTTGGTCCCGATGACATTATGATTCTCCTTTGGCCTTGGCACCAATTTCCACACCTTGTTGCACTCAAATTTTTTGAGTTCATCATGGATGGTTTCAAGCCAATTCGGATCCTCGAGCGCCTCATGTACCTTTTGGGGTTTAATACAAGAAACAAACGTGTGATGCTCACAAAAGTTTGTTAATTGTCTATGAGTGGTTACCCCTTTTCTTAAGCTTCCAAGAACATTCTCCATGACATGTTCTTGATGCTTGAGCTTGGAAGCAAGTTTGGCAGCTCGATGCTCCAATAGCTCTTCAATAGGCATTTGAGGATCATCATCTTGATCATCTTGAGCACCGTCCTGAGCTTGCTCTTGATCTTGAACATCCTCTTGATCTTGAGCTTTCTCGGAGTCATGAACTTGATCTTGGGCATCACTTGGTGGATCACCATCATCATGGGTCTGATCTTGCCCTTAATCTTGTTCACTAGGTTGAGGGCTTTCACTTTGTTATTCGAAAGCGTGTGGGTCTAGTGTCGGTGATGGCTCCACATGAGTAGAGAATTGTCCTTCTCCTTAGGCCACAAGGGGTTCCTCAATGGGGATTATTTGACCAATCCCCATTCTTCCTGTGGCTTGAGGATGAATTTCATCACCTACATCACAAAGACCACTTTGCTCCACTTGGGATCTATTATTTTCATCAAACTCCATGTTACACATCTCCTCAATGAGTCTGGTGGACTTGTTGAGGACACAATAAGCATGAGAGTTTGTAGCATAACCGACAAATATGCCCTCTTGAGCTCTAGGTTCAAATTTAGACAAACGAACACCTTTCTTGAGAATGAAACACTATCAACCGAACACCCGGGAGTACTTGAGGTTGGGCTTGTTACCGATAAGTATCACTACAAAAAAATACACTTACGTGATGATACGTGTTTGTCACAGTAGGCCACGTTTTCTGTCATGCATGTACATCCATGACGATTTTATGACAGAATCAAGATAGTCATACATGTGCTGTCATAGAAGTGTTCCATGACAGTACCAAAATTATCATCACGGAAGTGTCCACTCCCATGACAATAAATGGCGCGTCATGGAAGTGCTTTCGTCAAGGGTAACCCACACGTGGCATCCACTGTAACGGGTCACCGTTAAGCTAGCGAGTTCCGGTTTGGATTCGATAACCCGTTAACAGCCTAGACCAATGGGGATTTTCAATGTGTAAAATTCTCATGGAACCACGTGTCGGCTCACTGTTGGGACAAATGGCATCCACTCATTAGACGGGAGGCGCCTATAATTCATCGACACATGGCACGACCCAACAAAGGCCCATTTAGGTGAAAAGGACAGCCCGTTTGACTTGGTCAAAAGGTAGCGGGCCGGCCCAGGGAAAGCATGTTAACGGCCTGTTCGCATATAGCCCATTTCCAGCCCGCTAACTCACGGCCCGTTATGGCCTATCCGAATTAGGCCCAGTAACGTCATCTGGGCCGTCCAATATGATTCCATCCCGTTGTAACATCGGGGCCATGTAAGGTCCATGGCGTCTTTCGGCCCATACGAGGCCCTTTGTAACTCTTGGCCCATTAAAGGCACGTGGTGAAACTGGCCCATTATGAACAGTGTATCGCTTTATACCCATCAATGGCCCATTATTCTGTTGGGCCGTTTCCAGTCCGTGTTAAGTTTCGGCCTTCTAATGGCCCATTTATTTTTGGGCTCATTTCTAGCATTCGGTTACTTACGAGCTGTTACTGGCCTGTTCCGCTTGTGGGCCAGCCGTGGTTACATTTGGCCCGTTTGTGGCCTGTTAACCCGTTGGGCTGTATTCATAGCGTCATCAAATATATCCCATTAATGACCCGTGATGCCTGTCGATAGAATTAAGCTGGCTATACATTTCTGTTTACGGCCCATTTTTCAGACCGTTATTGGTCCACGAATAGAACGGCCCATGTTTGGCCAATCGATCATACGGCCCATAGAAGGCCCATGGATCGTACGGCCCGTAGAAGGCCCATGGATCCTACGGCCCGTATATTATGGCCCATGGTTATTGTGGCCTAGTTATAAAAGAACTGCAGTGACTACAAGAAAACAACTAGACAATAAGGAAAAAGCAAGCAACTAACGCTAGGCTATTATGACTATTGCACATATTATATCTACTGGGCATCAAAGTTCGCCACCAGTGCAAATATAGGGAACAAAGCAGCATATTACATACACTGGCCATCTAAATTGGCCACCAGTGCAAATAAACGCGGCAACAAAACAAGTCCATAACTGAAACAACTTCAGAAGAGCTCATGAAACATTATCATGGGTATCCACCATGCTGGCAATAAGCTTAGCAAGCTTATTAGCTTTCTCCTGTTTGGCGCTAAAATCCTCCAATGCTTTGCACTAGCAAGTATGCATATGAATTCTCCAGGGACTCCGCAGTCGTTCGGCTTCTTGTCGCAGCACAGCTGATCGATGTCTTTCAGCTTGTACTTGATACTCAAGAAACCGAACTGATTCAGACAGTGAGTTCGAATAGCTTGTGCCAGTGGTAGTGGCTAGTAACTCGAACACTACACCAAGACAGGACTTTGGGGTTGTCTCACTGTCTTCAACATAGTTTTCCTTAGCTATTTTATCAGCTTTGTTGGAGACCAACAAGGATGTCTCACTATCCTGAACCTTATCTGCATTACTTCCTTTACCATTGCTTAATAAGGTACACTTCCTCAATATTCCATCAGCATTCTAAAAGAAGAAACAATCAGACACATAACAGATTTAGCATGTAGTATATGAAACTCGTTTCGGTGAACCAATTCAGTAGTAAGGTGGACAGGATTAAACTACCAAGTCTTCTGTTGCCAAGTAGTACATAATAAAAGCATCAAACAAACATATATCTATGTCCTATGGACACTGCATTGTCTTGCCAAATCAAAATAGAGACACGGTTCAAATCATATCACTTCAAGACAAAATAGCATTGAAAGAATACAAAGCATGGTGAACTACACGACACAACAAGATTTTAGATGGGTACCACGGGTCTACATGTAGAATAACACTATTTGTGCTGTTGTGATGCTAGTATGCATGATATGAGAAGTCAAATGTATACACAATTGAAATTGAAATCAACATACCCGTTGTGCCATTGGAGTTTTGATTGGATCCTTCAATTTAAAAATAAGTTTGTATGAGTAAATACACTGACACAAGAGCAAAGAAGTATGCATGATAGCAACAGAATCTTAAATGAGAATAGTTGTTCTTCAGGTTTTAGCACTTGTTCTACACGAATAGAGTATAGTAAGACGCAAGCATACATTACTTAAAAATAAAAACTGAGCTTGTAGACCTTACCACATTCTTGGTTCGGGACCAGTATAGAACAAGGCATTCCCAGTCATCGTCCCATACATGTGTCTCAGGATAACGTTAGGGAATTTGATGAGTTTCTTTGCCAGTGAAGTACATTTTCTTCAGGTAATTCAAATACTGCCACCAAAAATTCTTGAAGATAGCAGAGGTATTAGCATAGGTTACCTCATCCTGAGTTTCCAAATCGGTCCTTCTCTGTAGAGAAAAATGGGAACATTTCCTTTATTTTAACCAGCATGGAGGTAGAATGTACGGGACAAAGCAAAGTAATTGCCATGAAAAACATTACTTACACATAACTGTTGGGAATCGTTGCATGGAAAACAAAAAATTTCTACGCACACACAATGATCCATCCATGGAGATGCATAGCAATGAGGGGGAGAGTAAATCTACGTACCCTCGTAGACCGTAAGCGGAAGCATTTCACAACACGTTTGATGTAGTCAAACTTTCTTCGCGTTCCATCAATCCAGTACCGAACGTACGGAACCTCCGAGTTCTGCACACGTTCAGCTTGGTGACGTCCCTTGCCTTCTTGATCCAGCAAGATGTCGAGGTAGTAGATGAGTTCCATCAGCACGATGGTGTGGTGACGGTGATGGTGAAGTGATCTTCGCAGGGCTTCGCCTAAGCACCGCGAAAATATGACCGGGGGTGTAAACTGTGGAGGGGGGAACCACACACGGCTAGGCAATTGTCTGTTATGTGCTAGGCGCCCCCCCTCCTCATATATATAGGTGGGAGGGAGGGAGGAGCAGCCATAGGAGGAGCCCACATAGGAAGAACCCTACTTGGAGTCCCTCCAGAGCCGCCCCCTGCTATATATAACCGAGGTGGAAGGAAAGAGGGGGGGGGGGAAGGAAGTAGGAATCCTAATGCACACTTTCGTTGCCCTCCCCTCTTTCCTTCTCCTCCTCATAGGTCTGGCCTCTATAGGGGCGCACCAGGGCTGGTGTGTTCCCTCACTTGGCCCATAAGGCCCATATCTTCGCCGGGGGTGCCTGAAACTCCTTTCCGGTGACCCGATAAGTACCCGGTACCCTCCGGAACACTTCTGGTGTCCGAATACCATCGTACTATATATCAATCATTACCTCTCGACCATTTCGAGACTCCTCATCATGTCCATGATCTCATCCGGGACTCCGAACAACATTCGGTCACCAAATCACATAACTCATATAATATTATATCGTCATCGAACGTTAAGCGTGCGGACCTTAAGGGTTCGAGAACTATGTAGACATGACCGAGACACCTCTCCGGTCAATAACCAATAGCGGAACCTGGATGCCCATATTGGGTCCTACATATTCTACAAAGATCTTTGTCAGTCGAACCGTTATGACGACATACGTAATTCCCTTCGTCCATCGGTATGTTACTTGCCCGAGATTCAATTGTCGGTATCTTAATACCTAGTTCAATCTCGTTACCGGCAAGTCTCTTTACTCGTTCCGTAATACATCACCTCGTGACTAACTCCTTAGTCGTTTGCTTGCAAGCTTATGAGATGTATTACCGAGAGGGCCCGGAGATACCTCTCCGATATGAGGAGTGACAAATCCTAATCTCAATCTATGCCAACTCAACAAACACCTTTGGAGATACCTGTAGAGCATCTTTATAATCACCCAGTTACGTGTGACGTTTGATAGAACACAAGACATTCCTCCAGTATTCGGGAGTTGCATAATCTCATAGTCGAAGGAATATGTATTTGACATGAAGAAAGGAATAGCAATAAAACTGATAGATCATTATGCTGAGCTAACGGACGGGTCTTGTCCATCACATCATTCTCCTAATGAATGATGTGGTCCCATTATCAAATGAAAAATCATGTCCATGGTTAGGAAACCTTAACCATCTTTGATCAACGAGCTAGTCAAATAGAGGCTCAGTATGGACACAATGTTTGTTTATGTATTCACACATGTATCTAGGTTTCCGGTCAATACAATTCTAGATTGAATAATAAACCTTTATCAGAATAAGGAAATATAAAATAAAAACTTTATTATTGTGTCTAGGGCATATTTCCTTCAGTCTCCCACTTGCACTAGAGTCAATAATCTAGTTCACATCGCCATGTGATTTAACACCAATAGTTTCACATCGTCGTGTGATTAATACCCATAGTTCACATCGCCATGTGACCAACACCCAAAGGGTTTACTAGAGTCAATAATCTAGTTCACATTAACATGTGATTAACACCCAAAGAGTACTAAGGTGTGATCATGTTTTGCTTGTGAGAGAAGTTTAGTCAACGGGTCCGTCACATTCAGATCCGTATATATATTTGCAAATTTCTATGTCTACAATGCTCAACATGGTGCTACTCTAGCTAATTGCTCCCACTATCAACATGTATCCAAATTGAGACTTTGAGTCATCCGAATTGGTGTCAAAGCTTGCATCAGCGTAACCCTTTACAACAAACTCTTTATCACCTCCATAACCGAGAAATATTTCCTTAGTCCTCTTAGGTAACTAAGGATAAATTTGACCACTGTCCAGTGATCTACTCTTGGATCACGATTGTACCCTCTTGCCAAACTCATGGAAAGGTCCGCAATAGGTATGGTACACATCATGGCAGACTTTATAACCTATGGCTGAGGCATAGGGAATGACTTTCATTCTCTTTCTATTTTCTGCAGTGGTCGGGATTTGAGTCCTACTCAATTTCACACCTTACAATACAGGCTAGAACTCCTTCTTTGACCGATCCATTTTGAACTCCTTCAAAATCTTGTTAAGGTATGTACTCGTTGAAAGTCTTATCAAGCGTCTTGATCTATCTCTATAGATCTTGATGCCTAATATGTAAGCAGCTTCATTGAGGTCTTTCATTGAAAAATTCTTATTCAAGTATACTTTTATGCTATCTAGAAATTTTATATCATTTCCAATCACTAATATGTAATCCACATAATATCAGAAATGCTATAGAGCTCCCACTCACTTTCTTGTAAATACATGCCTCACCGTAAGTCTGTATAAAATCATATGCTTTGATCACCTCATCAAAGCGCATATTCCAACTCCGAGATGCTTGCACCAGTCCATAGATAGATAGCTGGAGCTTGCACACTTTGTTAGCACCTTTAGGATCGACAAAACATTCTGGTTGCATCATATACAACTCTTCTTTAAGAAATCCATTAAGAGATGCAGTTTTGACATCCATTTGCCAGATTTCATAATCCTAACGGCAATTGCTAACATGATTCGGACCGACTTAATCATCGCTACGGGTGAGAAAATCTCATTGTAGTCAACCCCTTGAACTTTTTGAAAACCTTTTGCGACAAGTCGAGCTTTGTAGACAGTAACATTACCATCAACGTTAGTCTTCTTCTTGAAGATCCATTTATTCTCTATGGCTTGCCAATCATCGAGCAAATCCACCAAAGTCCACACTTTGTTCTCATACATGGATCCTATCTCAGATTTCATGGTTTCAAGCCAACTGTCGGAATCTGGGCTCATCAAAGCTTCTTCATAGTTCGTAGGTTCGCCTTGTTCTAATAACATGACTTCCAGGACAGGATCACCGTACCACTCTGGTGCAAATCGTGTTCTAGTTGACCTACGAGGTTGTGTAGTAACTTGATATGAAGTTTCACGATCATCATTATTAGCTTCCTCTCCGGTTGGTGTAGGCATCACAGCAACAGTTTTCTCTGATGTTCTACTTTCCAATTCGAGAGAAGGTACAATTACCTCTTCAAGTTCTACTTTACTCCCACTCACTTCTTTCGAAAGAAACTCCTTCTCTAGAAAGGATCCATTCTTAGCAACAAAGATCTTGCCTTTGGATCTGTGGTAGAAGGTGTACCAATGGTTTCCTTAGGGTATCCTATAAAGACGCACTTCTCCGCTTTGGGTTTGAGCTTATTAGGATGAAACCTTTTGACATAAGCGTCGCTTCCCCAAACCACAGTTCATACAGTGTCATCTCAACGGACTTAGACAGTGCCCTATTTAACATGAATGAGGCTGTCTCTAATGCACAACCCCAAAAGATAGTGGCAAATCGGTAAGAGACATCATAGAACGCACCATATCTAATAAAGTATAGTTATGACATTTGGACACACCATTAAACTGTGGTGTTCTAGGTGGCGTGAGTTGTGAAACTATTCCACATTGTTTTATATGAAGGACAAACTCGTAACTCAAATATTCGCCTCCGCGGTCAGATCGTGGAAACTTTATTTTCTTGTTACAAGGATTCTCTACTTCACTCCGAAATTCTTTGAACTTTTCAAACGTTTCAGACTTGTGTTTCATCAAGTAGATATACACATACCTACTCAAATCATTTGTGAAGGTGATATAATAATGATACCCGCCACGTGCTTCAGCACTCATCGGACCGCATACATCGGTATGTATTATTTCCAATAAGTCATTAACTCGCTCCATTGTTCCGGAGAACGGAGTTTTAGTCATCTTGCCCATGAGGCATGGTTCGCAAGTGTTAAATGATTTATAATCAAGTGATTCCAAAAGTCCATCTGCATGGAGTTTCTTCATGCGCTTTACACCAATATGACCTAAACGGCAGTGCCACAAGTATGTTGCACTATCATTATCAACTTTGCATCTTTTGGCATCAATATTATGAATATGTGTATCACTATGATCGAGATTCAATAGACCATTCACATTGGGTGTATGACCATAGAAGGTTTTATTCATGTAAATAGAACAAGAATTATTCTGTAACTTAAATGAATAAATGTATTGCAATAAACATGATCAAATCATATTCATGCTCAACGCAAACACCAAATAACATTTATTTAGGTTCAACACTAATCCCAAAGGTAGAGGGAGTATGTGATGGTGATCTTATCAACCTTGGAATCACTTCCAACACACATCGTCACCTCGCCCTTAACTAGTATCTGTTAATTTTGCAACTTCTGTTTCGAGTTACTAATCTTAGCAACTGAATCGGTATCAAGTACCTAGGGGCTACTACGAATACTAGTAAGGTACACATCAATAACATGTATATCAAATATACATTTGTTCACTTTGCCATCCTTCTTATTCGCCAATTATTTGGGGCAGTTCCACTTCCAGTGACCATTTCCTTTGCAGTAGAGGCACTCAGTTTCAGGCTTGGGTCCAGCTTTGGGCTTCTTCGTGGGAGCGGCAACTTGCTTGCCATTCTTCTTGAAGTTCCCTTTGCTTTCCCTTGCCCTTTTTCTAGAAACTAGTGGTCTTGTTTACCATCAACACTTGATGCTCTTTCTTGATTTCTACCTTCGCCGATTTCAGCATCGCGAAGAGCTCGGGAATCATTTTCGTCATCCCTTGCATATTATAGTTCATCACGAAGTTCTAGTATCTTGGTGATAGTGACTAGAGAACTTTGTCAACCACTATCTTATCTGGAATACTAACTCCCACTTGATTCAAGCGATTCTAGTACCCAGACATTCTGAGCACATGCTCACTGGTTGAGCTATTCTCCTCCATCTTGTAGGCAAAGTACTTGTTAGAGGTCTCATACCTCTCGACACAGCATGAGTCTGAAATACCAATTTCAACTCTTGGAACATCTCATATTCTCCGTGGTGTTCAAAACGTTTTTGAAATCCCGGTTCTAAGTCGTAAAGCATGGCGCACTAAACTATTAAGTAGTTATCATACTGAGCTTGCCAAATGTTCATAACGTTTGCTTCTGCTCCTGCAATAGGTCTGTCACCTAGTAGTGCATCGAGGACATAATTCTTCTGTGCAACAATGAGGATAATCCTAAGATCATAGACCCAATCTGCATCATTGCTACTATCATCTTTCAACATATTTTTCTCTAGGAACATATCAACAATAAGGGAGCTATATCATGAGCTATTGATCTACAACATAGATTTGTAAATACAATCAGGACTATGTTCATGATAAATTAAGCTCAATTAAATTACTAATGAACTCCCACTTAAATCAATATCCCGCAAGTTGTCTAAGTGATACATGATCCATATCAACTAACCAATGTCCGATCATCACGTGAGATGGGGTAGTCATCAATGGTGATCTCTATGTTGATCATATCTACTATATGTCTCATCTTCGACCTTTTGGTCTACAGTGTTCCGAGGCCATGTATATACATGCTAGGCTCGTCAAGTTTAACCCAAGTATTCCGCATGTGCAAAACTGTCTTGCACCCGTTGTATGTGAACGTAGTCTATTACACCGGATCATCACGTGGTGTCTCAACACGACAAACTGTCGCAACGGTGCATACTCGGGGAGAACAATTTTATCTTGAAATTTAGTGAAGGGATCATCTTATAATGCTACCACCATACTAAGCAAAATAAGATGCATAAAAGATAAACATCACATGCAATCAAAATATGTGACATGATTTGGCCATCATCATCTCGTGCTTTTGATCTCCATCTCCAAAGCATCGTCATGATTTCCATTATCACCAGCTCGACACCTTGATATCCATCGTTGCGTCGTGGTCGTCTCGCCAACTATTGCTGCTACAACTATTGCTAACTCATAGCGATAAAGTAAAGCAATTACATAGCGTATGCATTTCATACAATAAATTGACAACCATACGACTCCTGTCGGTTGCCATATATCTTACAAAACATGATCATCTCATACAATAACGTATATCTCATCATGTCTTGACCATATCACATCACAACATACCCTGCAAAAACAAGTTAGACATCCTCTACTTTGTTGTTGAAAGTTTTACATGGCTGCTACGGGCTTCTAGCAAGAACCGTTCTTACCTACGCATCAAACCACAACGGTGTGTCGTCAAGTTTGCTGTTTTAACCTTCTTCAAGGGCCGGCCGTATTCAAATACGATTCAACTAAAGTAGGAGAAACAGACACCCCCAGCCACCTTTATGCAAGACTAGTTGCATGTCAGTCCGTGGAACCGGTCTCATGTGCGTGGACATGTAAGGTTGGTCTGGGCCGCTTCATCCCACAATACCACCGAATCAAAATAAGATGTTGGTGGTAAGCAGTATGACTATCACCGCCCACAACTCTTTGTGTTCTACTCGTGCATATCATCTACGCATAGACCTGGCTCATGATGCCACTGTTGGGAATCGTTGCATGGAAAACAAAAAATTTCTACGCACACGCAATCATCTATCCATGGAGATGCATAGGAACGAGGGGGAGAGTAAATCTACATACCCTTGTAGACCGTAAGTGGAAGCATTTCACAACGCGGTTGATGTAGTCGAACTTTCTTCGCGTTCCACCGATCGAGTACCGAACGTACGACACCTCCGAGTTCTGCACACGTTCAGCTTGGTGATGTCCCTCGCCTCCTTGATCTAGCAAGATGTCGAGGTAGTAGATGAGTTCCGTCAGCATGTCGGTGTGGTAACTGTGATGGTGAAGTGACCTTCGCCAGGCTTCGCCTAAGCACCACGAAAATATGACCGGGGGTGTAAACTGTGGAGGGGGGCGCTGCACACGGCTAGGAAATTGCCTGTTATGTGCTAGGTGCCCCCTTCCTCATATATATAGGTGGGAGGGAGGGAGGAGTAGACATAGGAGGCACCCAAGTAGGAGGAATCCTACTTGGTGTCCCTCCCAAGCCGCGCGCCCCCCTTGCCATATATAACCGAGGTGGAAGGAAAGAGGGGGAGAGAGGGAAGGAAGTAGGAATCCTAATCCACACTTTCCATGCCCTCCCATCTTTCCTTCTCCTCCTCATAGGGCTGGCCTCTATAGGGGCACACCAGAGCTGGTGTGTTCCCTCACTTGGCCCATAAGGCCCATATCTTTGTCGGGGGTGCCCGAAACTCCTTTCAGGTGACCCGATAAGTACCCTGTACCCTCCGGAACACTTCCGGTGTCCGAATACCATCGTCCTATATATATATATATATATATATATATATATATATATATATATATATATATATATATATATATATATATATATATATATATATATATATATATATATATATATATATATATATATATATATCAATCTTTACCTCTTGACCATTTCGATACTCCTCGTCATGTCAGTGATCTCATCTGGGACTCCGAACAACATTCGGTCACCAAATCACATAACTCATATAATACTATATCATAATCTAACTTTAAGCGTGTGGACCTTACGGGTTCGAGAACTATGTAGACATGACCGAGACACCTCTCTGGTCAATAACCAATAGCGGAACTTGGATGCCCGTATTGGATCCTACATATCTGTGAAGATCTTTATCAGTCAATCCGTTATGACAACATGCATAATTCCCTTTGTCCATTGGTATGTCACTTCCCGAGATTCGATCGTTGGTATCTTCATACCTAGTTCAATATCGTTACCCCGGCAAGTCTCATTACTCATTCCGTAATCTATCACCTTGTGACTAACTCCTTAGTCGTTTGCTTGCAAGCTTATGATGTGTATTACCGAGAGGGCCCAGAGATACCTCTCTGATACTCGGAGTGACAAATCCTAATCTCGGTCTATGCCAACTCAACAAACACCTTCAGAGATACCTATAGAGGATCTTTATAATCACCCAGTTACATTGTGACGTTTGATAGCACACAAGGCATTCCTCCGATATCCGGGAGTTGCATAATCTCATAGTCGAAGGAATATGTATTTGACATGAAGAAAGCAATAGTAATAAAACTGAATGATCATTATGCTAAGCTAACGGATGAGTCTTGTCCATCGCATCAATCTCCTAATGAATGATGTGATCCCGTTATCAAATGACAACTCATGACCATGGTTAGGAAACCTTATCCATCTTTGATCAACGAGCTAGTCAAGTAAAGGCTCACTAGGGACACGGTGTTTGTTTATGTATTCACGATGTATAGAGGTTTCCGATCAATATAATTCTAGCATGCATAATAAACCTTTATCATGAATAAGGAAATATAAAATAACATCTTTATTATTGCCTCTAGGGCATATTTCCTTCAATAACTCCTGGAAGAACACCCGCAACTGGCATTTTTCCTTCATCTTCAGTATAATATTTGCATGATAGGAAGATACGCACATAGGATTTAACAACATCAAATGCGATAGATGCTAAACTATTAATGGCTGGTTGTGCTTCGTCCACAGGAATAGGAGTACTAACTTGTGGAGTTGGGGTTCGCCGTGGTAGTACAGGCACTTTGGGCACTAGAGATGCCTTACTAACTGCTCTTGTTTGGGAGCTCTGTGGTGGATATGGTGTTGTGTCAATTGGAACTAGGTTACTATCTGCAGGGGTTGGGGTTAGATTGGGTGAAGCTGGTTCTCTGTCCATCGCAGTAGGGGTAGAATCTGTGAGAGTCTGGGTTATGTGTGGTAGGGCTGGTTCTCGTGCATGTACAACCGGGGTGCTATATCCACCAAGAGGTAGCACTGCTTTATTTGAAGACCATGTTTTTACTCCGCTAGATACTGCCATCACCCGCTCCAATTCAAATGGCTGATAAACAGGAAACATAGTTGAATGTACAGACCTTGTATGAGAGACAGATGCAATAGATTGTGTGGAAAATAGAGGGCATGAAATAGTTCACATGTATATTGTTTAACTAAAAAAGATAGCATAAAATAATTTCACATATATGACGTCTATCTAAACTGGATAACATAGCATGACATAATTCAAAGATATGATGACTAACTAAATAGGATGGCATGCGATAATTATATGATGTCTTTAATAAACAGGTTCGCATGACATAATTCACATACATGTTATGTAAGTAATCAGGATCGCATGATTTAATTCACATATGTGATTTATATACTAAGCAGAGGGCATTCGAATATATGATGTCTGAACTAAGAACATGGTGTTGAATATTGTGTATATGATGTCTAAACTATGCAATGCAAGACACCATATGCATGATATGAGCAGTATAACCGTGCCAAGTTAGAGCATACACCTTGATGGGGGAATAGGACTGGTCATCTGTCTCTGAATCAATCTCTGAGGAGCTATCGGGACCCAGCAAGAGATCTACTTCGACATGTATCACTGTCTGCTCTGAAGACCTTGTTTTCACTCCAGATTTTTCCATCACCCACTCAAATGGCTGATTCATAGGAAGAGTAGTTGAATGTACAAACATAGTCGATAAATGGAAAAGTAACGAAGAAAAGGTTTGGCAAGATATCATTCAAATATATGATGCCTGTTTAAACAGGATGGCATTGCATATTTCACATATATTATGGCTAGCTAAATGAGATGAGATTGCATAATTCACATATATGATATAGAAACTAAACAGGTGGCATTATAGAACATGTCTAAACTAAGCAGATGACATATATGATGTCGAAAGTAGGCACTGCAAGGCAACATATGCATGATATGACCAACATCATCATGCCAAGTTGGAGCAAACACCTCGGGGGGTAAATAGGAGTGGTCAGCTACGTCTGAATCCGCATCAGAACAGTTATCTTCCTCTGGATTACAATGTGGAGGGGGGAGGGTTTTCCATTGAACCCACCATGGAGAAATGTCTGCATGACATTGTATTGCTGCGCAAAACCCTTCTCTTTTTCTCTACATGTCTAGCATGACTGTGTACAATATCTAACATGCATACGAGAAAAATATAGCGAGATTATGTAAGGAGAGCATGCAGAAATCTAGAGTGATGGTAACAACCAGTGGATGGATCCAAAAATAATGATAGCATGCTGATGATTGCTTTATTTTAATAAAAGACAGATGATTATTGCTTTACTATTTGTTTCCCACCTAAGATGAACAACATAGGCATACCCTAGGTGAACCAGATAACAGATGGAGAAACTATTTATTGCTGCCTCGATATGTGCTCCACAAGTAATTTTAAAACTCAAGTTTGAACATTAATTTGGACCTAACTTGGAGTCTAAGAGGTGAACAGGACGATAAAGTAGCAGGTAATATTAAGCAATGCATAACATAAGCAAAAACAAAAGAGTGCGACCTCTCTTGTGGACCCGTGTAGGTTCATCTGTTGAGTCGATGATGGTGATGCAGTTGCGGTGGGTGCCAGCGGCAGGGAAGGAGATCTGAGGTGGCGAAAGACGGTCAGGAGTCGTGATGTATGGTATGGTGGATGCTTCTGTCAACGTAGCAGCTCAGGTGAGGTGGACGACGTCGTGGCAGGAGCAGGACAAACTACACAAAGTTTTCTTTGACACCTATCTGTAACTAAAGTAATTCTATAAGGGCTCCTTTGGCTTGCAGGATTCTAAAAACACGGGGATAGGAAAAACAACGGAATAGGATAGCAATGCACATGGGAAACAGAGCATTTGTAAACATAGGATTTATGTCAACTTGGGTGTTTGGTTCACAGGAACTAAAGTGAAACTATATGAAAGTGTGTACAGTCACTACTGCAGGTTGCTGCTAACGCGACACTACGATCAGAGACCCTTCGACGAAATTGTGTGCGATGCCACAATCGCAAACAATGGTGTAAAATAACGGTCAAAAAGGTGCAAAACGTTTGCGATGGAGGATGCATCAAACATGGTTCAGATTTTAGTTGCGTGTGCGATGCAGGGCATACGGTTCAGCTCAATTAACTGTTTGCGATGAGGAGGAACAAAAGAAACGGGAAGCCACATGAAGGTGTGTGTGATATACAACATACGTTAACTCGGATGAACTGTTTGTGATTAGGCAACACAAAAGAAACGGGCAGCCAGATGAAGTTGTGTGCGATATATGGCATGCGGTTCACTCGGATGAACTGTTTGTGTCGAGAGAAGAGAACATAAACGGTTCAATATAACAAGATGTGTGTGATACACGGCAAACAGGTCTGTAATCAGAAATGTGTGCGAAGACCGATAATAACACAGACGATTGCTTCTAATAAGACGTACGTGATATGCTCTGTCTACACAACATCTATTGGCCATTGGGGGACGGGCAATCATCCGGATACGCGATGAGGATGCGAAGAGGCATCCTATCAGCAAGGACTAGTTGTGTCGGTGGGAACGACACCTATGGGATCACAGGAATCCCTACTACGGTTGCGGGGCGCGGGATTGTGAGAAGAGCAGGATCAACAGTCAACACAGAGATCGTTTACCCAGGTACGGGCTGCGAGGATGCGTAATACCCTAGTCCTGGTTTGGTGGCTGTATTTCAAAGAGTTCTTGAGCCCTCGAACTAGCTATGGTGGCTGTGTAGTTCAAAAGAGCCGAATCCCTCTCCAGTATGCCATGGGCCTCCTTTTATAGTCGAAAGGGGCTGCCACAGTGGCACACATGAGGCGGAAAGGCGTACAGTGCTACGAGCTTATCACCCATATTACAGGACAAGACGCATTTAATGCATCGCTTAGGTGTCCCTTAGTTTTATTGGGGATGGGAACGAGGCCCGTCCCGTCCGTCGCCGCCTCGCCTTGCATCGACACGCGCCCAGGCCAGCGATGCATGTGGCGCCATGTAGGCAGGCAGGCAGCTGAGGTGGCGTGGTGGTAGGGTGTTCACGAAGATCTGCATGCCACCATGCAGGTGCTTGCTGAGTTGGGTCGGAAGCCGCTCGTTGCCACGTAGGCGCCTGCCCAGCTGGTTGGGTTGGCAGCTTCATGCGAGTGGCAGTGGAGACTTGGCTGGTGCGAGCGTGGCAGTGGCCCTGCTGGTACCCTCGGCAATGGTCTTGCCGGGAGGCCCTGCAAGGGTCTTGCCGTGGCGCGCAGTCGTCCTCGGCAAGGATCTTGCCGGGGGTCTTGTGGCTTTCCTCGGCAAGGATCTTGCTGAGGATCGTCATCTTTCAATCCTCATCTGATCTTGAGTATTCTTTGTCTTCACAAAGATCTGCATGCCACCAATGGAGGTGCCTCCCGAGCCCTGGCCCAACGTCGTTGATGGTGTTGGAGACCGTGGGCTCAAGGGTGGCGCGCTCCGCTGGTGTTGGGTGAGCTTCCCCGGCAAGGGTCTTGCCGGGGCCGCTGAGGCTACCCCGGCAAGGGTCTTGCCGGGGGAACCTGCTTTGTCCCTCTCCTCTTTGTGTTCTTGGTCTTGGTGTTGTCTTGTGCTTCGGCTTCTCTACAGCTTCCCTCTTCTGCCCTGCTACGTGCGGTCGTGGCGCGCGGCTCTGATTGCCCGTGCACAAGTAAAGGGGTCAAAAGGAGAACCCCTACTTTTGTACACCGACAGAAGCCCCCGGGCCTGGGCCACACATAAGCACGACACGTTGTTGGGCCAGTCCCAAAACGGTACGCGGGCAAGAGGGGCAGATTTCACCGCAGTAACTGTTTTGTCCGCTGCACTTCCCCACGACCCGCGTTGAACGCGCGTCGTGGAGGGTCATGCGTGACATGGGGGGCATGCCTGGGGCGGTTCCCGCACGCATGCGTCACGTCGCAGTTAAAGGGGCGGCTCGCACCTTCCCCGGGAAAAAGGGGGGTGCAGAGGCAAGGCTCATTTACTCGGGTGGACCCGGGTCATGGCCTTCAAGGCGTCCGTGCCCCACGATCATGGGGTGGGGAACGGTCACCTCACCCATCCCCTCGGTTCCGCTTGCTCGCCACGTGTCCCCCATGCAGGTGGCAGGCGGTGGAGGCGGGAAACCGGGCCGTCGCTGATTGGGGCAGCGGGTCGGTCCTGATTCCCTATGCCCCTAGTGACTGGATTGGCCGAATGGGGCGGCCGAGCCTCGACTCTGCCCCTTTATAAGAAGGGGAGGGGGGGCGACATTCCTCATTCTTCTATCATCCATCTTCTTCTACCCCCGCACCTTTCTTCCATCCGCCATGGCGAGAGGGAGTGCTGGCCCTTCGACGGTGGGCGCGAGGGTTGCTGCTCGACAGCGCGTCCCCCCTTCCCAAGACCTCGCGGCGGCGGAGCCTGCCACGAGAGGAAGGGGGAGGGGGCGAGGCCGGGGTCGCCATGGCTCTTGGGGGAGAGGCGGACGGGGCGGCGCACCGGTCCTACCTCCGCCAGCAATGCCTCTCCCGATGGAGGGCCACGCCGGGGACCAGCCCCGCAAGTTCTTCATCAGGCTGCGCCGGCCACCGCGTCATCGTCTTCGCCTCCCCACCCCGTTCGCTCGGGAGATGGAGGTTGACCCTCCCCAGACCCTCAGGTTGCACATGAGGGGCTGTGGGAATGGCGGCACGCGGGTCAACGTCGACTTCCCCGCTCCCGAGGTCATGTACCTTCGCCGCGGATGGAAGACGTTCGCTCACATCCACAGCCTGACCGCGGGGCTCGTCCTCTACTTCAAGTTAATGGAGGACGGCCTACTCTCCGTCAAGGTCTTCGGGGATCTTGGAACTCGCCTGAAGTGCTGCATGGAGAGCTCCTCCGACGATGAAGATTCCTCCTCGAGCGGGAGTGACGAGGAGGACAGTGACAGCAACGATGAGAGAGTCGGGCGGCAGGATGCCGACTCCGACTTCGACTGACCGCGCTGCTCCTCCCTCGGCCTCGCACCCTGCCGAGGGCCTTCCTTGTCAAGCTCTCCATCGGGCCGCTCCCCCTCGTCTCCTTGGGCGGCTGGCGTAGGAGGGCCAGAGAAGGCGGGTGGCAACCGTCAACTCGGAGTACGCGGGCACCGACGCCTTCGTCACGTATTGGCGGCCCGCTGCCTCATCTTCCAGCCTTCTACTCCTCGCACCTCGCCTAGGCGCTCTTTTTGCCCTCCTGCTGTCTTGTTCCACCTTCTGAGGAGAGGGACAAGAAAGGGATTACGGGCATTTTATCTCTTTTTAGTTTGCAAGCCTGCGAGAAGTTGTTAATTTTAAGACTTGTAATCCCCTTGCTCATGTTTTTAATTCCGTATGGACTGTACCTGTATGGGACGTTTTTAATGAAAAAGGGTGTTTGCCGGGTTCTTTTGTGCGTGAGCGAGGCCCATGCCAAGGAACGAATCCTTGTCATTTTTAAGATAAACATTGTCGCCCGGCAACATGCCTTGCCGTCCCCCCACTTCAATCGACCGTTCTCACGCTTTTGGCAGAGGCAGGGGCGAAGTAGAGTTAGGTCCTTCGTTCATTTTCTTGCCACCGCGACTACGACAAAGTCCCGAACCATAGGATAGCTCTTGGGTATAGGAAAGGGGGAGCAAAGTAGTTTAAGAATGTAAATGAGGTTTCATATATCCCAGTTCCATACAGAAATGCACAACAGGGGATGAAAGACTTATCTGAATCCGCAGCCCCCGGCAACCTTGGCTTGCCGCGGTTGGACCCTTGTGTCTTCAGCCCCCGGCAACCTTGGCTTGCCGGGGCCGGAGCGCCGGTTCGTTCTCTTTCTCCCAAGTAGCTCGGCAGACGTGTCCACGTGCCCTGCGAACTAAAAGAGGATGGAAAGGAACAGAACAACGCAGACTCGACCTCTATGCTAGGGGTTAGTCTCCGCTAAGCACTATCAACCCTAACCGAGGGAGGGACTTGACCTAGCATGCATACTATAACTTAGGGCGCCAGCGCTTCATTTATTTATGCTCAGGGTCTGTGCCTGGCTTTGTACAGAGGGTTACATGCCTTGCCGACAAGGCTTGCACAAAAGGTGGCTTGCCGGGAGGCCCGGCAAGCCGCGCCTTATGGGTAAAACTTGCGAAGATGTTCGATGTTCCAGGAGTTGCTCACCGGGACAGCATCTTCGGTCTCCAGCCGGATTGCACCAGGCCTGGTGACTCGTACTACCCGATAACGGCCTTCCCACTTTGGCGTCAACTTGTTGGAATTCTTTGCCCACTGAACGTGCCGAAGAATAAGGTCGCCTTCCTCAAAGCTTCGAGCATGAACCTTGCGGCTATGGTAGCGGCGCAAGGCTTGCTGGTAGCATGCTTCTCTCACAGCCACCCGAAGACGATCTTCCTCAAGGAGCGTCGTGTCATCTTGCCGCAATTGCTCTTGCTCAAGCTCGTCGTAAGCGAGCACTCGAGGTGACCCGTATATGAGTTCTGTGTGGAGAACTGCTTCTGCCCTGTATACCAGGGCAAAGGGTGTCTGGCCGGTGGCTCGATTTGGGGTCGTCCTGATCGACCAAAGAACCGCCGGCAACTCATCAATCCAGCGCCTTCCACTCTTGTGCAGCTTGTAAAAATTCTTTGTCCTCAGGCCACGCAACACTTCAGCATTTGCCCTCTCTGCCTGGCCGTTGCTCCGTGGGTGTGCCATGGAAGCGAAACAAACCTTCCTGCCGAGGTCTTGGATGTATTGCATGAAGGTGTGGCTTGTGAACTACGCGCCTTTGTCGGTGATGACTCTGTTGGGCACACCAAAACGGCAGACTAGTCCCTTGAAGAACTTGACGGCTGACTGTGCTGTCACCTTCCTCACTGCTTCCACCTCCGGCCACTTTGTGAACTTGTCGATTGCAAATTACAAGTACTCAAAGCCCCCGACAGCACGGGGGAAAGGGCCCAGTATGTCGAGCCCCCAGATCGAGAATGGCTAGGAGAGAGGGATTGTTTGAAGGGCTTGAGTTGGTTGATGAAGCTTCTTTGAATGGAACTGACACGATTCACACTTGGTTACTAGTGTTGTTGCATCCTGGAGGGCAGTGGACCAGAAGAAACCCTGCCGGAACGCCATGCCGGCAAGGGCCCTTGACCCTATGTGGGAGCCACATATGCCTTCGTGTATCTCCGCCAACAGCTCCAGTCCCTCCTCCCGGGGAATGCACTTCAATTTCACACCATTCGATCTCTTCCTGTACAGGGCGTCATCGATGAAATGATACATAGCTGACCGACGGGCTACTTTCTCTGCTTCTTCCTGCTCCTCGGGAAGCTCCCCTGTTTGGAGGAATCGAACGGTATGCTGTGCCCATGCCGAAGCCTGGGGCTCGATGGCAAGGACCAAAGGCGTTTCTTCTGCCATGGGAACGGTTGTCTCTACGGGCAGGCTTGACGGCCTGCCGGAGTCGGTTCCTCCTCGTCAGGCTCAGAGTCCACGGCAACACCCTCGCCGGCGGCCCCTGGGGGCTCAGCGGGAAAGTACTTGCCGGGGCCTGATTTCCTCCGCTTGTTCTGCTCCGTTGATGGTTCGATGGATGGCTGAGTTAACCGGAGCAAAAAGGTACTTGGTTCCACAGGTAGCTTGAATGCAGCACGCTTTGACAGGTAATCGGCGATGTCGTTCTCTGCTCGGGGAACGTGCTCCGCTTGTATACCGTCAAAGCGCTCCTCCAGCTTCCTCACCTCATCTACGTAGGCCTCCATCAATGGGCTCTGGTAATCTTTGTTGACCAGTTTGACGACAAGCTGCGAGTCACCCCTGACGATGAGCTTTTTAACTCCGAGGTTTGCCACGATCCTGAAACCGGCAAGCAGCCCCTCGTACTCAGCAGTGTTGTTGGTGGACATCTCCCTGGGAAAGTGCATCTGGATTACATACTTGAGGTGCTCTCCGGTGGGTGCGACAAGCAGCACACCAGCACCGGCGCCTTGCAGTGAGAAAGCTCCATCAAAGTACAAAATCCAGTCGCGAGCTGTTTCCTTGCCGGGGAGAGTGGTCTCCTGTATTTCCTCGTCAGGCATTGAGGCCATTCTGCAATGAACTCCGCCAAGACTTTGCTCTGGATCGTTGAAGTACTTTCAAACTTCAGCCCAAAGCTTGACAATTCCAAGGCCCACTCCACAATCCTTCCGGTTGCATCTGGGTTGTGCAGTATCTGCTGCAACGGGAGGCAGGTGACAACAGTGATCTCGTGGGCTTGGAAGTAATGACGCAGCTTCCTCGAGGCCATAAGGAGGCCGAAGAGCAATTTCTACACACCGGAGTACCTCGACCTAGCCCCCTGCAAGAGGGAGCTGGCAAAGTAAACCGGGTGCTGCATCATCTTCTTATTTTGCACCACTCCACTTGGCTGTGCGGGCTCTGTCCTGATGGCGTCAGACTCTGCTGGGGGCCTTGCCTTGCCAAAGACCAGTTCTCGCCGGGAATCCTCGACTTGTTATCCGCCAGTCCTGCCATTGCATCGCTTCTTCTTCAACTCTCCTCCGCCACTAGTGCGACACTGACCACTTGATTCATTGCCGCCAAATACAGCAGCAACGACTCTTGTGGTTTAGGCGCAACTAGTATCGGTGTAGAGGAAAGGTATCACTTCAGGTCTTGCAACGCCGCCTCAGCCTCTGGGGTCCACTCCATTGGGCCCGCCTTCTTCAAGATCTTGAAAAAGGGAAGGGCGCGCTCGGCAGACTTGGAGATGAATCGGCTCATGGCGGCAATGCAGCCAGTGAGCCGACGCACATCCTTGATCCGCTTGGGCACCTCAATCTGCTCAATAGCCTTGATCTTGTTTGGGTTTGCCTCTATCCCACGCTGCGACACAAAGAACCCGAGAAGCTTGCCGGACGAAACGCCGAAGACACACTTCTCAGGGTTCAGCTTGAGGTTGATCTTGCGCAGATTGGCAAACGTCTCTTCTAAGTCTTGTACAAGAGTTGCCCTGTCCTTGGTTTTGACCACTATGTCATCCATATAAGCTTCCATATTTCTATGTAGCTAGGGCTCAAAACCAATTTGGACCGCTCTTGCAAATGTTGACCCAGCACTCTTCAACCCGAAAGGCATCCGTAAAAAGCAGTACTTACCACATGGGGTGATGAATGCTGTCTTCTCTTCGTCTTCTCTTGTCATGAAGATCTGGTGGTAGCCCGAGTAGGCGTCGAGGAACGATAACAGATCACACCCGGCCGTGGAGTAAACAATCTATTCGATGCGCGGCAACGAGAAGGGGTCCTTAGGACAAGCCTTATTGATATCTGTGTAGTCAATACACAACCTCCACTTCCCGTTTGCCTTGCGCACCACCACCGGATTGGCCAACCACGTAGGATGGAGCACTCCCCTCACTAAGCCTGCTGCTTCCAGCTTCCTAATCTCCTCTGTAATGAATTCCTGCCATTCCAAAGCTTGCTTCCTGACCTTCTGCTTGATGGGTCGCACATGGGGGCAGACAGCAAGGTGGTGCTCAATAACTTCCCTGGGAACACCGGGGATGTCAGATGCTTGCCATGCAAACACATCGACATTCGCCCGCAGGCAAGTGACGGGCGTGCTTTCCTATTTGCTGTCGAGGGTGGAGCTTATGGTGAAAGCACCTCCCGTGCCATCCTCCCTGACGGACACCTTCTTGATCTCTGGTGGCGCAGCTCTGGATTTCTTGCTCTTGCCGGTGGAGCTCTCTGGCACATCCTCGATGGTAGCACAACACTCCGAAGAGGCGCGCTTGCCGGAGTGGGTGCGAGAGGTCTTGCCGGTCTTTTTCTTCCCTCCCGGGGCTTCAGCGGCAGCTGCTGCAACTGCTTCCCGGTAGAGTAGGTCGGCGCAGATCAACGCGTCCTTCTTGTCGGAGGGGACGGTGATGATGTTCATCGGCCCAGGCATCTTCAGCGTGTTGTAGGCGTAGAGCGATGCCGCCATGAACTTAGCTAGTGCCGGGCGGCCGAGGATCCGTGCCAGGGCAAGGGATCTCGGCTACATCAAGACAATCCTCTCCGCCCCGTAGTTCAACTTCGCCTCCAAACGCCACGCATAATGTGACATTCCTTTCGCTGGCTCCTTCCGGGTTGACCCCTTGAAACGTGCCCGTTTCCTCGAGGCCTCCATCAGGAATTTGTAGCCTTTTGATCACAACCGGTGAGATCAAGTTCAGACCGGCCCCGTCGTCAACCAGCATCTTGTTCACCTTGAGGTTGCATATCGTTGGTGAGACCAACAACGGCAGACTCCCGACCGCAGTTGTGCGGTCAGGGTGGTCCTCGGTGTCAAAGATGAGGGGCGTGCTGGACCACTTCAGCGGCTTCTGAGCGTCGAATGAGGGCTCCGCTGCTGTGATCTCACACGCCCATTGTTTGAGCTGGCGGTGAGAAGTATGCAGCGAGGTGCCACCATCGACGCACATGGCCTCTGTAGCCTTCTGAAACTCTTGCTCACAGGACTCGTCATCGTCGTCGTCATGATCGTCGTCTTCTTGCTTCTTGTCGCGGCCCCGAGCGGGCCTCTCTTGTTGGTTGTCCTTGCCGCGGTGGCCTCCTTGGCTGCCATGCTTCTTGCTGGATCCCTCGACACCATCCTGACCCTTCTCCTTGTCCCGCCTCTCATACTCGGCCTGTTTCTTCTAAGCAAGCAGCTCGATTTGTCGGCAGTTCTGGAGGTCGTGGCCTTTGGTGCGGTGGATCTTGCAGTATTGCTTGTCGGAGCCCCTTGCTTGTCGGCAGCCGCCAAGGCCCGGCAGGCGGCGCACCCGGCAATATCCTTGCCGGGGTCGTCTGCCTTGACCTTCTTGGTGGCGCTGGTGTCGTCGGATCCCTCGACGGTAAGCACGGCCTTGCCCTTGCGTTTCTTGTTGCGACGCCAGCCCTTCTTCGTCGGGGCGGTGGTGTCTCCACCGGTAGAGTCAGTTTCCATGCCGGCATCCTCGCCGGGGTAATTCCTTCCCTCTTCAGCCCGGGCACACCTATCGGCTAGAACGTAAAGTTCGGCCACATCCTTAACCTTGTTCATCACCAGCTCTTCGCGCATCTTGCGGTTGTGCACGTTCTGATGGAACGCGCTAATAATGGCAGTGGGATGAACATCAGGGATGTTGTACTACACCCGGCTGAACCTCTGGATGTACTTACACAGGGTTTCTCCATCCTTCTGGGGAATGATATGCAAATCACTCGCCTGGCCGTGAGCTTGGTGGCCTCAAGTGAAGGCACCAACAAACTCATGACACATGTCCGACCAAGAAGAAATGGAGTCCACCGACAAGTGCATCAACCAAGACATGACGTTGGGCTTCAACGCCAACAGGAAGTAACTGGCGAGCACCCTGTCATCGTGAGCTCCAGCAGCTTGCATCACGATGGTGTAGATGCTGAGGAACTCCGACGGATGGGTCTTGCCGTTGTACTTCTCGTTGACGTCGGGCTTGAACATGCGGTGGGACGGCCACTCGAACTGCCGCAGCTCACGGGTAAAGGTTGGGCAACCCACCTCGTAAGGTAGGCCACCGGAGCCTCCCGGAGCCGCGTGGTCCACAGCGGGCCCTGCCCGCTTGTCCGACTGGTGGCGTGTATCGCGCCGGCGCTCGATGGTGGTTCGAGCGTCTTCATGGGTTCGCTCCTGAAGAACTTGGTGCTGGTCGTGGTGGGTTCGCGGGTCGGACGACGCTATGGAGATGTTATCACAAGCGTCATCACGATGGACCGACACCCACGGTGGTTGGCGTGGAGGAGGAGAGTGCACCGTGACCGCAGCACCCCCAGTCCTTCCACCGCTGGCATGTGGTGGCTCGACGGAGGGCCGGCCCGAGGGCCTAGCTCGTCGCGGATCGTCTTTGTTGGCGACGGAGACAAGGCTCCGGATGGTGGCTCTCCACTCGTCGAGCTTCTCCACAGCAGGAGGGAAGTCGAGGAGTAGCTGCTCGTGCGCCAAAGCTTCTGCTGGCATGGGTGGTGGCGAAAACTGCGTGGACCGTGGCGCGCTTTGACTTCTAACCATGTTAGAAGGAGCTCTGTCACGGCACAGCGGCTGCGTGCCACTTTCGCCGGTGCTTCGGCGCCCATGCTGGCCCCCTTCCATCCCGCGGATGATGCACAAGGCTCTTCCCACGACGGCGTCCAGGGTCACCGGCGTGGTGACGCTGCTCGTCAAGCACACCATGGGAAGAGCGCGCTGTGGGCGCCGGGTTGGGCGTCTTGGAGGTCGCTGCGCCGCCTGTAGGGGGCACAACGATGCACCTGGAGGGCCCCGCACCGCCTGCGGGGGCCCAACCCCATCTTTGGATCTGGCGGCGTGCGACTCGTCGTATGGCGCACGAACGATGCTGCTCGCCAGGCTCGGACTACCAGAGCGATGCTGGTGCTCACGAGCCACGGCTCGGGTTCTGTCCGTGATCGGTCCGCTACTCGCTCGCACCGGTACGGGCCGTCTAGCTCGCGGTGACCCGACCGCCGTGGCCACCTTCTTCTTGCGAGCCATGGCAATGAAGAACTACTAGGCTAACTGCAAGACCAGATTCTCACAATTGCACCCCTACGTGGCGCGCCAAAGATGTCGGTGGGAACGAAACCTATGGGATCACAGGAATCCCTACTACAGTTGCGGGGCGCGGGGTTGTGAGAAGAGCAGGATCAACAGTCAACACAGAGATCGTTTACCCAGGTTCGGGCCGCGAGGATGCGTAATACCCTAGTCCTGCTTTGGTGGTTGTATTTCAGAGAGTTCATGAGCTCTCGAACTAGCTATGGTGGTTGTGTAGTTCAAAAGAGCCGAATCCCTCTCCAGTATGCCATGGGCCTCCTTTTATAGTCGAAAGGGGCTGCCACAGTGGCACACAGGAGGTGGAAAGGCGTATAGTGCTGCGAGCTTATCGCCCGTATTACAGGACAAGACACATTTAAAGCATCGCTTAGGTGTCCCTTTGTTGGAAATATGCCCTAGAGGCAATAATAAATTAGTTATTATTATTATATTTCCTTGTTCATGATAATCGTTTATTATCCACGCTATAATTGTATTGATAGGAAACTCAAATACATGTGTGGATACATAGACAACACCATGTCCCTAGTAAGCCTCTAGTTGACTAGCTCGTTAATCAATAGATGGTTACGGTTTCCTGACCATGGACATTGGATGTCATTGATAACGAGATCACATCATTAGGAGAATGATGTGATGGACAAGACCCAATCCTAAGCCTAGCACAAAGATCGTAGTTCAGTATGCTAAAGCTTTTCTAATGTCAAGTATCTTTTCCTTAGACCATGAGATTGTGCAACTCCGGATACCGAGGAATGCTTTGGGTGTACCAAACGTCACAACGAATCGGGTGGCTATAAAGGTGCATTACGGTATCTCCGAAAGTGTCTGCTGGGTTGGCACGAATCGAGACCGGATTTGTCACTCCGTTAATGGAGAGGTATCTCTGGGCCCACTCGGTAGGACATCATCATAATGTGCACAATGTGACCAAGGGGTTGATCACGGATGATGTGTTACGGAACGAGTAAAGAGACTTGCCGTAACGAGATTGAACAAGGTATCGGGATACCGACGATCGAATCTCGGGCAAGTACAATACCGCTAGACAAAGGGAATTGTATACGGATCGATTGAGTCCTTGACATCGTGGTTCATCCGATGAGATCATCATGGAACATGTGGGAGCCAACATGGGTATCCAGATCCCGCTGTTGGTTATTGACCGGAGAACGCCTCGGTCATGTCTCAGATGGTTCCCGAACCCGTAGGGTCTACACACTTAAGGTTCGGCGACGCTTAGGGTTATAAAGGAAGTTTGTATGTGGTTACCGAATGTTGTTCGAGTCCCGATGAGATCTTGGACGTCACGAGGAGTTCCGGAATGGTCCGGAGGTAAAGATTCATATATGGGAAGTCCTGTTTTGGTCACCGGAAAAGTTTCGGGCGATATCGGTAATGTACCGGGACCACCGGGAGGGTCCCGGGGGTCCACCAAGTGGGGCCACCTGCCTCAGAAGGTTGCGTGGGCCAAGTGTGGGAGGGGACCAGCCCCTAGGAGGGCTGGTGCGCCCCCAAGGGGCCCAAGGCAAGGGGAGTGGGAGGGGCAAACCCTAGTCTGGGATGGGCCTTAAGGCCCACCTAGTGGGCGCCTCCCTCTCCCCTCTTGGACGCCCCAAAACCCATCTAGGGCTGGCCGCCACCCCTAGGGGTGGAAACCCCAGAGGGGCGCAGCCCTCCCTTCCCTATATATATGAGGCCTATGGGGCTGCCCATAACACACGAGAGCCTCCCTCTCCAGCGCAGCCCCGCCTCCTCCTCCTCCTCTCCCTTGGTGCTTGGCGGCCTCATGGGATTGCCACGCCTCCATCACCACCATGCCGCTGTGCTGCTGCTGGATGGAGTCTTCTCAACCTCTCCTCTCTCCTTGCTGGATCAAGGCATGGGAGACGCCACCGGCTGTACGTGTGTTGAACGCGGAGGTGCCGTCTGCTCGCACTAGGATCTCCGTGATTTGGATCACGACGAGTACGACTCCTTCAACCCCGCTCTCATGAACGCTCGCTTAGTGATCTACAAGGGTATGTAGATGCACTCTCCTTCCCTCGTTGCTGGTTTCTCCATAGATTGATCTTGGTGATGCGAGAAAATTTTGAATTTCTGCCACGCTCCCCAACAAAGGGCATCATGAGCTAGGTCTATTGCGTAGATTCTTTGCACGAGTAGAACACAAAGTAGTTGTGGGCATTGATGATGTTCAATATGCTTACTTTTACTAGTCCAATCTTGTTTCGACGGTATTGTGGGATGAAGCGGCGCGGACCGACCTTACACGCATACATTTACATGAGACAGGTTCCACCGATCGACATGCACTTGGTGCATAAGGTGGCTAGCGGTGCCGCCTCCCACTTTAGTCGGAACGGATTCGATGAAAAGGGTCCTTATGAAGGGTAAATAGCAATTGGCATATCACGCTTGTGGTTTTATGAGGTAAGAAACGTTTTGCTAGAAACCCATAGCAGCCATCGTAAAACATGCAAACAACAATTAGAGGACGCCTAACTTGTTTTTGCAGGTATGCTATGTGATGTGATATGGCCAAGAAGAATGTGATGAATGATATGTGATGTATGAGATTGATCATGTTCTTGTAATAGGATTCACGACTTGCATGTCGATGAGTATGACAACCGGCAGGAGCCATAGGAGTTGTCTTTATTTGTTGTATGACCTGCGTGTCATTAAACAATGCCATGTAATTACTTTACTTTATTGCTAACCGTAGCCATAGTAGTAGAAGTAATAGTTGGCGAGACAACTTCATGAAGACACGATGATGGAGATCATGATGATGGAGATCATGGTGTCATGCCGGTGACGATGATGATCATGGAGCCCCAAGATGGAGATCAATGGAGCTATATGATATTGGCCATATCATGTCACTACTATATAATTGCATGTGATGTTTATTATGTTTATGCATCTTGTTTACTTAGAAATGACGGTAGTAAATAAGATGATCCTTTACAAATTTCAAGAAGTGTTCTCCCCGACTGCGCACCGCTGCTACAGTTCGTCGCTTCTAAGCACCACGTGATGATCGGGTGTGATGGATTCTTACGCTCACATACAACGGTGTAAGACAGATTTACACAGCAAAACACTTGGGGTTAACTTGACGAGCCTAGCATGTGCGCACATGGCCTCGAACACGGAGACCGAAAGGTCGAGCATGAGTCGATAGTAGATACGATCAACATGAAGATGTTCACCGATGATGACTAGTCCGTCTCACGTGATGATCGGACACGGCCTAGTTGACTCGGATCATGTAATCACTTAGATGACCAGAGGGATGTCTATCTCGAGTGGGAGTTCATAAGATGAACTTAATTATCCTGAACATAGTCAAAAGATCTTTGCAAATTATGTCGTGAGCTCGCGCTTTAGTTCCACTGCTTAGATATGTTCCTAGATAAAATATAGTTGAAAGTTGACAAGAGCGATTATGCGACACGAGAAAGCTTATGTCCTTAATGCACCGCCAGGTGCTGAACCCCAAACGCCGCTTGTGGATGTTACTAACATCGACATACACGCTTTGATAACTACGTGATAGTTCAGCTTAAACGGTTTAGAGTTGAGGCACCAAAGACGCTTTTGAAACGTCATGAACATATGAGATGTTTCAAGGCTGAATTGGGATTTCAGGCTCGTGCTCACGTCAAGAGGTATAAGACCTCCGACGATTGTCTTAGCCTGCAAACTAAGGGAGAAAAGCTCAATCGTTGAGCTTGTGCTCAGATTGTCTGAGTGCAACAATCACTTGAACCGAGTGGGAGTTGATCTTCCAGATGAGATAGTGATGTTTCTCCAAAGTCATTTCCACCAAGCTGCTAGAGCTTCGTGATGAACTATAACATATCAAGGATAGAGATGATGATCCTTGAGGTATTCGCGTTGTTTGACATCGCGAAAGTAGAAATCAAGAAGGAGCATCAATTGTTGATGGTTGATGAAACCACTAGTTTCAAGAAGGGCAAGGAAAGAAGGCACACTTCATGAAACGGCAAATCAGTTGTTGCTCCAAAGAAGAAACCCAAGGTTGAACCCAAACCCGAGACTAAGTGCTTCGTAATAAGGGAACAGCCACCGAGCAGAATTACCCTAGATACTTGGTAGATGAGAAGGCTGGCAAGGTCGATAGAAGTATATTGATATGCATTATGTTAATGTGTACTTTACTAGCACTCCTAGTAGCACCAGGGTATTAGATACCGGTTCGGTTGCTAAGTGTTAGTAACTCAAATAAAAGCTACGGAATAAACGGAGACTAGCTAAAGGTGAGTGACGATATGTGTTGGAAGTGTTTCCAAGGTTGATGTGATCAAGCATCGCACGCTCCCTCTACCATCGAGATTGATGTTAAACCTAAATAATTGTTATTTGGTGTTTATGCTGAGCATAGACATGATTGGATTATGTCTATCGCAATACGGTTATTCATTTAAGGAGAATAATGGTTACTCTATTTATTTGAATAATACCTTCAATGGTCTTGCACCTAAAAGAATGGTTTATTGAATCTCGATTGTAGTGATACACATTTTCATGCCAAAAGGTATAAGATAGTAATGATAGTACCACTTACTTGTGGCAATCGCCATGTAAGTCATATTGGTATAAAACGCATGAAGAAGCTCCATGTTGATGGATCTTTGACTCACTCGCTTTTGAAAAGTTTGAGACATGCGAACCATGTCTATTGGTGTATACGCATAATGAAACTCCATGCAGATGGATCGCTTTGGACTCACTTGATTTTGAATCACTTGAGATATGCAAATCATACCACATGGGCAAGATGACCAAAAGCCTCGGTTTCAGAGATGGAACAAGATAGCAACTTGTTGGAAGTAACACATTTTGATGTGTGCAGTCCAATGAGTGCCGAGGCATGCAAAGGAATATCGTTATGTTCTTACTTCACGATGATTCGAGTAGATGTTGAGTATATTTACTTGATGAAACACAAGTCTGAATTATTGAATGGTTCAAGTAATTTCAGAGTGAAGTTGAAGATCTTCGTGACAAGAGGATAGAATGTCTATGATATGATCATAGAGATGAATATCCGATTTACGAGTTTTGGCACACAATTAAGACATTGTGGAAATTGTTTCACAATTAGTACCGCCTGGAACACCATAGTGTGATGGTGTGTCCGAACATCATAGTTGCACCCTATTGGATATGGTGCGTAGCATGATGTCTCTTATCGAATTACCACTATCGTTCATGGGTTAGGAATTAGAGACAACCGCACTCACTTTAATAGGGCACCACGTTACTCCGTTGAGACGACACCGTATGAACTATGGTTTAGAGAAACCTAAGCTGTAATTTCTTGAAAGTTTGGGGCTGCGACGCTTATGTGGAAAAGTTTCAGGTTGATGAGCTCGAACCCAAAGCGGATAAAATGCATCTTCATAGGACACCCAAAACAGTTGGGTATACCTCCTAATTCAGATCCGAAAGCAATAGGGATTGTTTCTTGAATCGGGTCCTTTCTCGAGGAAAAGTTTGTCTCGAAAAGTTGAGTGGGAGGATGGTAGAGACTTGATGAGGTTATTGAACCGTCACTTCAACTAGTGTGTAGCAGGGCACAGGAAGTTATTCCCGTGGCACATACACCAATTGAAGTAGAAGCTTATGATAGTGATCATGAAGTTTCGGATCAAGTCACTGACGTACCTCGTAGGGTGACAAGAATGCGTACTACTTCAGAGTGGTATGCAATCCTGTCTTGAAGGTCATGTTGCTAGACAACAATGAACCTGCGAGCTATGGAGAAGCAATGGTGGGCCCAAATTCCGACAAATGGTTAGAAGCCATGAAATCCGAGATAGGATCCATGTATCAGAACAAAGCATGGACTTTGGTGGACTTGCCCGATGATCGGCAAGCCATTGAGATGAATGGATCTTTAAGAAGAAGACGGACGTGACGGTAATGTCACCGCTCTATGAAGCTCGACTTGTGGCGAAGAGTTTTCACAAGTTCAAGGAGTTGACTACGATGAGATTTTCTCATCCGTAGCGATGCTTAAGTCCGTCGGAATCATGTTAGCATAAGCTGCATTTATGAAATCTGCGATGGATGTCAAAATGAGTATCCTTACCAGTTTTAGTAAGGAAAGGTTGTATGTGATGCAATCGAGAAAGTTTTGTCGATCCTAAGGATGCTAAAAGGTATGCTAGCACCAGCGATCCTTCTAAGGACCGGAGTAAGCATCTCGGAGTTGGAATGTGCGCTTTGATGTGATGATCAAAGATTTTGGGTTTATACAAAGTTTATGAGAAACTTGTATTTCCAAAGAAGTGAGTGGGAGCACTATAGAATTTTGATGAGTATATGTTGTTGACATATTGTTGATCGAAATGATGTAGAATTCTCGAAAGCATATAGGGTTATTTGAAAAGTGTTTTTCAAGTGAAAACCTGTATTAAGCTACTTGAACATTGAGCATCAAGATCTATAGGATAGATCAAAACCGCTTAATGGTACTTTCAAATGAGCACATACCTTGACATAATCTTGAAAGTGTTCAAGATGGATCACCAAAGAAGGAGTTCTTGCCTGAGTTGTAAGGTATGGAATTAAGAGTTAAAAGCTCGAACACGGCAGAAAAGAGAGAAAGGACGAAGGTCGCCCCTATGCTTCATACATAGGCTCTATAGTATGCTATGCCGTGTACCGCACCTAAGTGTGCCTTTCCATGAGTCACTATAGGGTACAAGAATGATCCAGAATGGATCATTGGACAGCGTCAAAATTGTCCTTGGAGTAAATAAGGACATGTTTCTCGATTATGGAGGTGATAAAGAGTTCGGCGAAGGGTTACGTTGATGCAAGCTTTAACACCTATCCGAGTGACTCGAGTAGCAAACCGGATACGATAGTGGAGCAACCATTTGGAATAGATCCAAGTGGAGCGTGGAAGCAGCATTTACAATATGACATAGAGAATTGCAAAGCACACACGGATCTGAAAGGTTCGACCGTTGACTAAAACCCGCTGACTAAAACCTCTCTCACAAGCAAAACATGATCAAACCTCGAACTCATTGAGTCTAAATCACATGATGATGTGAACTAGTTTACGACACTAGTAAACTCTTTGGGTGTTGGTCACTGGCGATGTGACCTATCGATGTTAATCACATGACGATCCGAACTAGATTATTGACTCTAGTGCAAGTGGGAGACTGTTGGAAATATGCCCTAGAGGCAATAATAAATTAGTTATTATTATTATATTTCCTTGTTCATGATAATCGTTTATTATCCATGCTATAATTGTATTGATAGGAAACTCAAATACATGTGTGGATACATAGACAACACCATGTCCCTAGTAAGCCTCTAGTTGACTAGCTCGTTAATCAATAGATGGTTACGGTTTCCTGACCATGGACATTGGATGTCATTGATAACGAGATCACATCATTAGGAGAATGATGTGATGGACAAGACCCAATCCTAAGCCTAGCACAAAGATCGTAGTTCGTATGCTAAAGCTTTTCTAATGTCAAGTATCTTTTCCTTAGACCATGAGATTGTGCAACTCCCGGATACTATAGGAATGCTTTGGGTGTACCAAACGTCACAACGAATCGGGTGGCTATAAAGGTGCATTACGGTATCTCCGAAAGTGTCTCTGGGTTGGCACGAATCGAGACTGGATTTGTCACTCCGTTAATGGAGAGGTATCTCGGGCCCACTCGGTAGGACATCATCATAATGTGCACAATGTGACCAAGGGGTTGATCACGGATGATGTGTTACGGAACGAGTAAAGAGACTTGCCGTAACGAGATTGAACAAGGTATCGGGATACCGACGATCGAATCTCGGGCAAGTACAATACCGCTAGACAAAGGGAATTGTATACGGATCGATTGAGTCCTTGACATCGTGGTTCATCCGATGAGATCATCGTGGAACATGTGGGAGCCAACATGGGTATCCAGATCCCGCTGTTGGTTATTGACCGGAGAACGCCTCGGTCATGTCAAGATGGTTCCCGAACCCGTAGGGTCTACACACTTAAGGTTCGATGACGCTAGGGTTATAAAGGAAGTTTGTATGTGGTTACCGAATGTTGTTCGAGTCCCGGATGAGATCCTGGACGTCCACGAGGAGTTCCGAATGGTCCGGAGGTAAAGATTCATATATGGGAAGTCCTGTTTGGTCACCGGAAAGTTTCGGGCGATATCGGTAATGTCATGGACCACCGGAGGGTCCCGGGTCCACCAAGTGGGGCCACCTGCCTCGAGAAGGTTGCGTGGGCCAAGTGTGGGAGGACCAGCCCCTAGGAGGGCTGGTGCGCCCCACAAGGGGCCCAAGGCGCAAAGGGGAGTGGGAGGGGCCAAACCCTAGTTCAGATGGGCCTTAAGGCCCACCTAGTGGGCGCCCCTCTCCCCCTCTTGGCCGCCCACCCAAAACCCATCTAGGGCTGGCCGCCACCCCTAGGGGTGGAAACCCCAGAGGGCGCAGCCCTCCCTTCTCCCTATATATATGAGGCCTATGGGCTGCCCATAACACACGAGCCTCCCTCTCCAGCGCAGCCCCGCCTCCTCCTCCTCCTCTCCCTTGGTGCTTGGCGGCCCTCGGGATTGCCACGCCTCCATCACCACCATGCCGCTGTGCTGCTGCTGGATGGAGTCTTCCTCAACCTCTCCTCTCTCCTTGCTGGATCAAGGCATGGGAGACGCCACCGGGCTGTACGTGTGTTGAACGCGGAGGTGCCGTCTGCTCGCACTAGGATCTCCGTGATTTGGATCACGACGAGCACGACTCCTTCAACCCCGCTTCATGAACGCTTTAAACTAGCGATCTACAAGGGTATGTAGATGCACTCTCCTTCCCCTCGTTGCTGGTTTCTCCATAGATTGATCTTGGTGATGCGTAGAAAATTTTGAATTTCTGCTACGTTCCCCAACACCCTTAGCTTTATCTGGGATGGGAACGAGGCCCGCCCCGTCCGTGGCCGCCTCGTCTTGCTTCGAGATGCGCCTAGGCCAGCGATGCATGCGGTGCCATGTAGGCAGGCAGTGAGCTGAGGTGGCGTGGTGGTAGGGTCTTCACAAAGATTTGCATGCCACCACGCAGGTGCTTGCTGAGTTGGCTCGGAAGCCGCTCGTTGCCACGCAGGCGCCTGCCCAGCTGGTTGGGCTGGCAGCTGCATGCGAGTGGTGGTGGAGACTTGGCTGGTGCGGGCCTGGCAGTGGCCCTGCTGGTGCCCTCGGCAATGGTCTTGCCGGGAGGCCCGGCAAGGGTCTTGCCGTGGCGCGCAGTCGTCCCTCGCAAGGATCTTGCCGAGGGTCTTGTGGCTTTCCTCGGCAAGGATCTTGCCGAGGATCATCGTCTTTCAATCCTCATCTGATCTTGACTATTCTTTGTCTTCACAAAGATCTGCATGCCACCAATGGAGGTGCCTCCCGAGCCCTGGCCCAACGTGGTTGATGGTGTTGGAAACCGTGGGCTCAAGGGTGGCGTGCTCCACTAGTGTTGGGCGAGCTGCCCCGGCAAGGGTCTTGCCGGGGGAACCTGCTTCGTCCCTCTGCTCTTTGTGTTCTTGGTCTTGGCGTTGGCTTGGCTATCTTGTGCTTTGGCTTCTCTCCGGCTTCCCTCTTCTCCCCTACTACGTGCGGTCGTGGCGCGCGGCTCTGACTGCCCGTGCACAAGTAAAGGGGTCAAAAGGAGAGCCCCTACTTTTGTACACCGACAAGTTCATGTAAGAGAACTCTCAAGTTAAGTGTGCTCTGGCTGGAGCAGCCATCCGATGGGTGACTGGATGGGAAGTTGTGTTGATGTTAAATTAACTGATAGGATGGGTCATATCTATCAAATTAAATGACTGAGGCTGATATGACCCATCCCATGAGTTAATTTAACCTCGAGGTCCTTGTTTTATTTTTTATTTTTTAACACATGTTAAAGAAGGTCTACCGCATTACTTTTTGACAATGTGCGATACGTGGCATACAGTTGATCCATCCGACCTGTTTGTGATGGAATAGGTCGTGTGTGTTGTGGGCAAACGCTTGCTAGTATTCAACCGTTTGCGATTGATGAATTCATCACCGACGGGTTCCCTAGTGTGGTCCGTGTTCATCTGATCATCATGTACTTCTTGTGCTAGCTCGATGTTCCTTCTATGCTAAGTTTCTATTAATTGATGGCATTTTATGAACTCGTCACCGTTTCCAGCCATTTCCTCACCTGTTTCCCACCACCCAGCGATATTGTGCACAGGCGGCGCGCGACGCACGGAGGCGATAAGCGCAGCCTGTAGCACATCCACCTTTTCCAAGCATACCAACCCACCAAAGCGCCGCCTCTGCCATCAACCTTGTAGACGAGGAAATCGAGCAGGCGCCACGGCGAGTCGAGGCCGAGGCGCTCCTCGGCAACGCGAAGGACGACGCCGTGATGCGCGTCATCGCCAGGGTTGAGCAGACCTTTGGCGCATGGCGCTTGAGCGTCACGGATCATGATAGGCATGTCAGCGCCGATAGTCTACAGCTTGCCGCACAACATGATCGATGGCGCGCCGCAGATCAAGCTAGGCGCGTCCGCACTGATAGGCTGCAGCTCGCTGCACGGCGAGACCGTTGGAGTGCTGCAGAGCGAGAGGAGCGGCGCGCCGCACAAAAAGAGCGGATCCATTGGCGCTTGCCTGCTGTCGACATGGTGTCGCAGCTCGGTACACGTCCCGTCAGTAACCCCATTCCTCGCCAGGAGTGGGCAGAGGCCCTCAGCGCCGTACTTGCATCGGATGCCCGCCGCGCTGTTCGCATGGGTGCTGCCGTTCGCCTTGCCCGCTGGATGCCAACATGCTGGTCCGTAGGCTCGATCGCCTCCTTGGCCCAGGTGTCCACCTGGGCGCAGTAGAGGAACATGGCCATCGCATCCTCGAGGTGGTGATCTCTGATGAAATAGCCAACTTGGAGCTCGAGATCGCGCTCAAGATGTACCGCGAGCGTGTCGACCGCTTGGACGAACGCATGCACGAGTTCAGGAAGAGCCAAGAGCTACCGTAGGCAAGGGCTGCTAGTCATGGTCTCATGGACGCTTTTTATTTTGTTGAGTCGTTTTGATGTGGATAGCTATGTATTCACAGCAATCATAGTATTGCTCTGTTTATTGCTCTGTTTCAATGTGTATGTATACGCTTTCCATTCTGTATATGTGGATGATAACAGCTAGATTCAAATTAGTATACAAAAACAGATATAAAATGTAATTCATAATATATATATATATATATATATATATATTAATTGTTCATTAGTTCATCATAATATATATATATATATATATATATATATATATATATATATATATATATATATATATATATATAAATATCATCATCATATATACGTGATGATACTTGACTACTAGGTACAATGCATAAAATTGAAAACAAACAATACTAAAACTAATAATCCCTCCTAGGGCAAGTATTCCGGCAGCCCCTCTCTAGTGTCTCCCTGGTGCGCGGTGTCTTCCTAGCGCAGAGGCAATACTCCGCCTCCTCCGCCTCGCAGCGCTTGACGTACTGATCTGCCTCTTGCTGGCAAGCGTGCATGGACGATCTTGCCATTTTGTTGGGCGCCCACCGGAGCTCCTCGTCAGTGGCACGCTGGATCTTATCGGCCAACCTCCATGCAACGACGAGGCACCCAGCGCCTATGACCTTCCTCGCGAAGTACCCGTCTTCATGCACCTCCTCGGCACGACGACGCGCCCGCCCCCAAAGCTTCGCCGCAATCTTTTTTCAGGCGACATCACGGTCTTCACAGGCTGCCTGGTACCTGGGTTCCTCCTCTGCCATCTCCTTCTTGAGCGCCACTTGCCTGGCTTTCTCAGCCGGCGGCAGCGACTTCCACAGAAAAAGATTGTCCTGGCCCCAAAACCAATCCAAAGTTGGGGGGTCCAGCGCAACCTCATCAAGCGGCGCGTAGGTGTCCTCGTCGCTGCTAATCGAGTGAGCGTCCTCGGGGGGCGGCGACTCCTCGTCGGCGCGTGAGCAGACCGGTGGTGCCATGGCAGAGATTTGAGAGAGAGAGAGAGAGGGGGGAGCGAGGGGAGGATGTAGATGAGAATGCAGGCGGGACGACGTGAGCAATGTAGTATTTATTGGCGGCCGGAATCTCGATGGAACAGTACACACGCCAGTCGCTGGAATTTACGAGTACTTTAGTTTGAATTACACACGATTCCGGCAGCAAAATCCGTGTGTGAACACAATAGATGAGGTATCCAATACAAAACCGTGTCTGATTAATGATCCCCGCCACTCACCTACCAAACCTCGAGCCGCGAGATAGAGTGCCAATCGTGTGGGGGCCAGTTGTCATGCCAGATCTTTACAATTTATTTTTTAAACACCAGATATTTACATCGTCTGATGATTTTTTAACTCGCACACAAGTACACCAAAATATGATTTTTCAAATCGTTATGGTTAGGCGTTGCATGTAGATGTAGTTCAAATTTGAATTACGGTCATTAAATGGCTAGAAAATCACTTAAATGTCTTTAAAAGGTCAATCGAGTTAAAGCAGAGCATCAACGGCCTGCTGGCACCCTTCAACCTGTGGCAATTCCTGAATGGAAATGGGATAAAATCGGTATGGATTTCATTACCGGGTTTCCCAGGACCAAGAGAAGGAATAATGCTATCTTCATTGTTGTCGATCGTCTTTCCAAAGTAGCCCACTTCCTACCCGTTCGTGAGAGTATAACCGCTAGCCAGCTAGCTGATTTGTACATCTCTCGAATAGTGTCTCTTCATGGTGTTTCGTTGGAGATTAACTCAGACTGTGGAAGTCTCTTCACCTCTCGATTTTGGGAAAGTTTGCAAAATGCTATGGGAACTCGTCTCTCTTTTAGCACCGCCTTCCATCCTCAATCAAGTGGTCAAGTAGAATGAGTCAATCAAATTCTGGAGGATATGCTTCGAGCTTCTGTCATCTCTTTCGGCATGAATTGGGAGAAATGCCTTCCATTCGCCGAGTTCGCTTATAACAATAGTTATCAAGCTAGCTTGGGCAAAGCTCCTTTCGAAGTTCTCTATGGACGGAAATGTCGAATGCCTCTTAACTGGTCAGAAACTGGGGAAAGACAACTCTTTGGCCCAGATATGATCCAGGAAGCAGAAGAGCAGGTTCACGTTATTCATGAGAAATTGAAAACAGTCCAATCTCGTCAAAAGAGCCAATATGACCGCAAGCATAAGCCTATGTCTTATGAAGTTGGCGAGAAGGCTTACCTTCGGGTTACTCCTTTGAAGGGAACCCATCGATTCGGTATCAAAGGCAAATTGGCTCCTCGTTACATTGGACCCTTTCACATTCTTGCCAAACGAGGAGAAGTTGCCTACCAATTGGAACTACCTCCGCATCTTTCTAGAGTTCATGATGTCTTCCACGTTTCTCAACTCAGGCATTGCTTCTCGGATCCTATCCGTGGAGTGGACCACGAAACGCTTGATCTCCAAGATAATCTCACCTATCGAGAATATCCAGTTCGTATCCTTGATCAAGCCGAGCGTACCACTCGACGCCAGAATATCAAGTTTCTCAAGGTTCTATGGTCAAACCATTCCGAGCAAGAAGCTACTTGGGAAAGGGAGGATCGTCTTCGACTTGAGTACCCCACCTTCTTTCCGATGGATCCAAAATCTCGGACGAGATTCTTTTGAGTGGGGTGAGTTGTCACATCCTAGCTAGTCCATGCATTAGAGTGTTGCATTATGTTTACCTTTCATCGAAACTTGAATTGGGGAAGACAGTAACCCCAGTAACCCTCTCTCAATTCAACTAAGGTTTACTAAAATATTTTCAATGAACCCGAATTGCCCTTCTAAAAGTTCACCCTCTTTGTCTTGGGTTAGAACCTCCGGAAAATTGGTGCACATTTTCTAGGTCAACAGAAGATCATTGAATTAAATCATATGTAAAT
Source organism: Aegilops longissima (assembly GCA_021605205.1). NCBI lineage: Eukaryota > Viridiplantae > Streptophyta > Magnoliopsida > Poales > Poaceae > Aegilops > Aegilops longissima. Next base: position 536,610,094 of record CM038677.1, on the reverse strand, counting down.
TGCATTTGGGCATTTAAATGCTAGTAAATATTTTGAATGCTCAAATAATTCCGAAAATAAGTGTGGGCTGTTGGAGATTTTCTAAACAGAGCCTCTGATTATTTCCAGGATTTTTTAGAAGTGCCTAACTATTTTTAATAAGTCCACAAACTTACAGAATAATAGAAAAAGGAAAAACCAGAAAGCAGAGGCTTACCTGGCGCCCATCTGGCAAGCCCACCTGCCGGCCCAGCCCAGCCACCGCTCCAGCGAGCTGCTTGGCTTGGCCAGGCAGGCAGCTAGGTGCTCGACGGCGGCACCAGCGCGCGCCACGCAACTGCTCGCTGCCCTTCCTCCTCCTCTCACCGTTCTGCCGCCCTGGGTCGGTCGCCCACTCCTCCCGCGAGCTCGCAGACACGCTCTCTCCTCCCCAGCTCCTCTCCTCGCCGCTCGCCCGACCATGGCCGACGCCAGCTGCGCCAAGGCCACCACGTGAAACCCGCGCTCTCCGTTGTCCTTGCGCCGCGCCACCATGTCCAGACGCTTCGCCGCCCTCCTCTCCTTCGAGCAAGCCGAGCCCCGAGCGCTCGTGTGCCTCGGAGCCGCTACACCGACCTCGCCCGACACCGCCACCTCTGGAGATCCCTTTTGCCGTCGCCGCCGCACCAGCTCATCCCTGACCGCGTCGACTACACCATCGTGACCGCCGTGAGCTCAGCTACCTCCTCCCCCTTCTCGTTCTCTCTCTTGAGCCTTGCATCAACCCCATGGAGCTTCACCACACGCGCCACCGCCGAGCTCGTCGCCGACGTGTCTCCGGCCAACCACCGGCCATCCCACCGTGTCTACCACACTCGCTGCATCCCCAAGAGTCTAAAGCACTACTCCACGCGCCTCGCCGTGCCCCGTAGCCACGGGTCCATCTTCACCCGACTCCGGCGACCGCCACGGTTGTCGCCGGCGACGTTTCCGGCCATCCCGAGCTCAACCACCGCCACCAAACGCCGCGGCTTGTTCCTGGCTACACGTAGATGGCCTCCGCCGCTCATTTGGTTGCCGGAATGCACAAATGCACTCTCACCGCCGCGTCTGGCTTCGCCGGCGGCTAAACACCGACGTGTTTGACCCTTGACTTTGACTAGGGTGGGCCCAGGTCGACTCCCCTGAGTCTATGACAAGTGGGGCCCCCTGTGCTAATTAACCTAGATTAGTTTTAACTAAATTTAGTTAGTTTAAATAATCACGACATGCGGCACCCATCGGGTCAGTTGACTGGACGCCCCTTGACCACCGACGTCACCGTGAGGCATCACGACGCAATAACTAATTTCTGGATTTATTTTTTATATAGGAAATTCCAGAAATTGTTGCAAACTTCAAAAATTCATAGAAATTAATCTATAACTCCAAATGCAAAGTTTTATATATGAATTTTGATCAGAAAAATTCAATCTATCCATTGGTAATGGTTTCATGCATGACAGAACAAGTTAACCTTTCTGTTTAAGCAGAATAAGATAATGCACTAATATGGCTATGTTAAATGAACTAACATTTGAATCTTTGATTCAAATGAGTTCATCCCTTTCTGTTCTAGCTTGCATTAGGCCAAGGCACATTCATATTGCCATGTCATAGCATGCATCATATTGTTGCATATCTTCATGTGTTGATTATGTTCGGTGTGTCTTTCGTGGTAGGTTCATCTCCGAGGATAACCCGAATATCCATCTCAAGGGCGTACCCTACTACCACTACATCGTGCAAGCAACCCATTGATCATTCCGATACAAACCCATGATCTCACTTCGCTCTTGTTTATCGCATTAAGACAACGCGATTCAAACTGCTGTGTGTTGCGGTAGTTGAACCCACTTCCTTTGCATGACCTGTCATTGCCACAATAACTAGATGAAACCCACTAGTATGTGTAGGAGTTGATTGAGCCATATTTGTGTTCCTACCATGCTATGCTTGCTATGCTTAGAGTTGTGTCAGGTCTGGCTCATCGGGATGATGAACTAGAGTGAAAGGTTGTGTCAGTAACAAGGGTGAAGTGTTGAACACGTTTTGGTAAAGGTATCGATCAGAGGCCATGTAGGAGTACATGGTGGGTTGTTTCATTGAAGCCGTCCTTAAGAACTGAGATTTGTGTGTGTGATTTAAGACTCAGCTACTACCACGCATTGGGATCCTTAATTGACCCTCTCGACTTATTAACCACTCTTGTCCTCTGTCTGGGAGTTGCAAAGTAGTTTCTGGTGTTTGTAGCATGCTGGGGGCCGCACACAGCGCTGACCTTAGGGGTGGGCTGTGTTGCGGTAGGCACGTGGCCCGGTGTACCGATTCGCCCGTTTGGTGTCTCGGGAACCCTGCACACATCGTTCGGGCCGTTAGTCGAAACCTCAGCCGGACTCCCTGCGGATGGAACCCGAATAGGTGATAAACCTGGACTAGGGACTCGTGTGTTTAGTCAGGTCGTGGCCGACACCCTCGCCGGGCTTCCGCTTGAAGGTTGCCGAGTACATGTCGTGTAGCAGTGATAAGTGGTGAGAGCGTGTGTGAAGAAGTACACCCCTATAGGGTATGAAACTATTCGAATAGCCGCGTCCGCGGTAAAGGACTACTTGGTCACCTATACAGTTCATAGACAAGTAAATGGATACTACTAAAAGCCTCAAGATAAGTGTGAGTACCGCGGATGGCCCTCTCGTAGGTTGACGAGAGAGGATCCACGGTGGAGTATTGTGTTGGTGATTAGTGGACTCGTGTGCGACAAATGCTTTCCAAGTGATGTCACGTAGGATAGCTTAGCCAAGAGTCAAAGCTGGCTTGCTGCAATAACTCCTCTACCTTCTTGAGAATGTGCATGTATAGTAGGATTCTATTGTAAGACTTGCTAAGTACCCCCGTACTCATGTTGCTTTAATTAATGTTTTCAGACGACAACACCGCCCCCTCCAATTGGTTCTATGTAGACCTTGACGTCGACGAGTGACTAGCCACCCAGGTGGTGGTCCAAGACTTGTGAAGGGCCCATGTAGATAGAAGGGCTTCGTCAAGCCTTCTTTCTTTTTAGTGTCTGTACTCAGACTAGTTTGCTTCCGCATGTGCTTGTATGTTTGTATGACTTGATTGTCGGGTCATGTGACCCCTATCTGTATGAACATGTTATGTATGGCTCCTCGAGCCTCTTAAATAAAGTACTTTGAGTTGTAGAGTTTTGTTGTGATGCCATGTTGTATGTACTCATATCGGGCATATTGTGTGTATGATTGAAATGCTTGGTATGAGTGGGATCCGACAATCTAGTTGTTTATCCTTGGCAGCCTCTCATATGGGGAAATGCAGTCTAGTGCTTTCGAGCGATAGTAGTCCGCTATACCGGTTCACCGGAGTCCTGCTAGCCCAAAGACTACTGCTCGACACTTGACTTGCCGGCATGTGTTTCACTTCGTTCTCTCGTGTTCTCCCTTCGGGAAATGTCACGCGGTGACATCCGGAGTCCTGCCTAGCCTGATACAGCCCGGGTTACCGGAGTCCTGTTAGCCCAGTGCTACAGCCCGGATTCATACGTTGATGACCGACATGCTCGACATGATTCATGTATGCCTGTCCCCATGTCGGCCCGGGTTCTCTGTCATGTGGATGCTAGCGACACTATCATATACGTGAGCCAAAAGACGCAAACGATCACGGGCCAGGGTAAGGCGACACCCATGGGAATACCGTGCGTGAGGCCGCAAAGTGATATGAGGTGTTACCGGCTAGGTCGATGTGACTTGGAATCGGGGTCCTAACACGTTGCATTTAGATATAGTTCAAATTTGAATTACGGTCATTAAATGGCTAGAAAATCACTTAAATGTCTTTAAAAGGTCAAATGACCATTAGAATTTCACAAAATTTCACATTACAGTTATAGTAGTGCATGTTAAACGTAGAAAAAAACTGAAGGCCGTAAGAGGAAGCTATCTCCCGTTCGTCATCAAACATGCATTGTTCCCTCTCGGAAACACTAGCCTTCTATTGAGTTGCTCCGGTTTGTGTCCAAACTTTCGTCAAACATGCCAATTTTTTTACCACATCATCTTGGTGGCATGACATTACATCAACCCTGGTTTCATGTGTTTCTGATATTTTTTCAATTTTTTAGAATTAAAATGCCATGTCACTCCATGCACATGTATGCATGTGTCCATCTCGTGAGACCAATATGTTTGAAAATTCCTTCTAATTTACTACACACATGGAATTAACTCGCACACAAGTACAAAAATATGACTTTTCAAACCGTTTTGGTTAGCCGTTGCATGTAGATGTAGTTCAAATTTGAATTACGGTCATTAAATGGCCAGAAAAACACTTACATGACTTCAAAAGGTCAAATAAACCCTAGAATTTTACAAAATTTCACATTACAGTTGTAGTACTGCACGTTAGACGTAGAAAAAAATTGAAGGCTTTAAGAGGAAACTATATCCCGGTCGTCATCAAACATGCATTGTTCCCTCTCGAAACCACGAGCCTTCTAGTGAGTTTGCTCCGATTTGTGAGGGTTGTGTGTCCAAACTTTCGTCAAACATGCCAATTTTTTTACAACATCATCTTGGTGGCATGACATTACATCAACCAAGGTTTCATGTGTTTTCGATATTTTTTAAAATTATTGGAATTAAAATGCCATGTCACTCCCTGCATTCATATGCATGTGTCCATGTCGTGAGACAAATATGTTTGAGAATTCCTTCTAATGTACTGCACATGGAATTAACTCGCACACAAGTACACACATATGATTTCTCAAACCGTTTTGGTTAGCCATTGCATGTAGATGTAGTTCAAATTTGAATTACGGTCATTAAATGGCTAGAAAATCACTTAAATGTCTTTAAAAGGTCAAACGACCCCTAGAATTTTCCAAATTTCACATTACAGTTGTAGTAGTGCATGTTAGATGTAAAAAAAAATTGAAGGCCGTAAGAGGAAGCTATCTCCCGTTCGTCATCAAACATGCATTGTTCCCTCTCGGAACCACGAGCCTTCTAGTGAGTTGCTCCGGTTTGTGAGGGGTGTGTGTCCAAACTTTCGTCAAACATGCCAATTTTTTTACCACATCATCTTGGTGGCGTGACATTACATCAACCAATGTTTCATGCGTTTCTGATTTTTTTTCGTAATTAAAATGCCATGTCACTCCATGCATATATGCATGTGTCCATGTCGTGAGACAAATATATTTGAAAATTCCTTCTAATGTACTGCACATGGAATGAACTCACACACAAGTACACAAATATGATTTTGTCAAACCATTTTCGTCAGCCGTCGCATGTAGATGTAGTTCACATTTGAATTACGGTCATTAAATGGCTAGAAAATCACTTAAATGTCTTTGAAAGGTCAAATGACCCCTAGAATTTTCCAAAATTTCAAATTACAGTGGTAGGAGTGCACGTTAGACGTAGAAAAAAATTGAAGGCCATAAGAGGAAGTTATCTGCCGTTCGTCATCAAACATGCATTGTTCCCTCTCGGAACAACAAGACTTCTAGTGAGTTTCTCCGATTTGTGAGCGGTTTGTATCCAAACTTTCGTCAAACATGCCAATCTTTTTACCACATCATCTTGGTGGCATGACATTACATCAACCAAGGTTTCATGTGTTTCTGATATTTTTTTAATCTTTTGGAATTAAAATGCCATGTCACTCCATGCATACGTATGCATGTGTCCATCTCGTGAGACCAATATGTTTGAAAATTCCTTCTAATTTATTGCACATGGAATTAACTCACACACAAGTACACAAATACGATTTTTCAACCCGTTTTGGTTAGCCATTGCATGTAGATGTAGTTCAAATTTGAATTACGGTCATTAAATGGTTAGAAAATCACTTAAATGTCTTTAAAAGTTCAAATGACCCCTAGAATTTTCCAAAATTTACATTACAGCTGTAGTAGTGCATGTTAGACGTAGAAAAAAAATTAAAGGCCGTAAGAGGAAACTATCTCCCGTTCGTCATCAAACATGCATTGTTCCAAGAGTTGCTCCAATTTGTGAGGGATGTGTGTTCAAACTTTAGTCAAACATGCCGATTTTTTACCACATCATCTTGGTGGCATGACATTACATCAACCAAGGTTTCATGTGTTTCTGATATTTTTAAATTTTTTGGAATTAAAATGCCATGTCACTCCATGCATACATATGCATGTGTCCATGTCGTGAGACAAATATGTTGGAAACTTCCTTCTAATGTACTACAGATGGAATTAACTCGCACACAAGTACACAAATATGATTTCTCAAACCGTTTTGGTTAGCCATTGCATGTAGATGTAGTTCAAATTTGAATTACGGTCATTAAATGGCTAGAAAATCACTAAATGTCTTTAAAAGGTCAAATGACCCCTAGAATTTTCCAAAATTTCACATTGCAGTTGTATTAGTGCATGTTAGACATAGAAAAAATTGAAGGCTGTAAGAGGAAGCTATCTCCCGTTCGTCATCAAACATGCATTGTTCCCTCTCGGAACCATGAGCCTTCTAGTGGGTTGCTCCGGTTTGTGAGGGGTGTGTGTCCAAACTTTTACATGCCAATTTTTTTACCACATCATCTTGGTGGCATGACATTACATCAACCAAGGTTTCATGCGTTTTGGATATTTTTTTATTTTTTTGGATTTAAAATGCCATGTCACTCCAGGCATACATATGCATGTGTCCATGTCGTGAGACAAATATGTTTGAGAAGTTCTTCTAATGTACTGCACATGGAATTAACTCACACACAATTACACAAATATGATTTTTCTAACCGTTTTGGTTAGCCGTTGCATGTAGATGTAGTTCAAATTTGAATTACGGTCATTAAATGGCTAGAAAATCACTTAAATGTCTTTAAAAGGTCAAATGACCCCTAGAATTTTCCAAAATTTCACATTACAGTTTTAATAGTGCATGTTAGATGTAGAAAAAAATTGAAGGCCGTAAGAGGAAGCTATCTCCCGTTCGTCATCAAACATGCATTGTTCCCTTTCGGAACCACGAGCCTTCTAGTGAGTTACTCCGGTTTGTGATGGGTTTGTATCCAAACTTTCGTCAAACATGCCAACTTTGGTCCACACAGCCGAGCAACCAAGCAGTAAAATACTAAATCTTTATGGCACGAAGGAACTGGGCATCGGAGCAACTACGTGCTCCGGAGTCCAGGTCCCTGATTTTTTTCCGCTGCATCGGCTCGCCAGTGTAGGGCACCGGTGTGAGATGTAGCAACAGTTGTCTTTACCCCAGTTTTGGCATACATAGTGGACGGCCTTAGCGCTATTAGTTCTATGTTACTAAATTTGTGCATGTACACACTTGTTAGTATTAATTTGTTGTCATCCAAACACTATCGCTATGCTATTGCAGTTATATTTACCTTCCTCATAAAATGTTCAATTTGTTATTTATTGTACTTGAGTAAGAACTTGTAGTGTTGTTGTAGTTAATTATAGCTTCTGATGTTCCAGAATTTGGTTGTTGTCTCAGTAGCAATTAATTCATTTGCACATTGATCTTTTTGAGAACATATGTCATAATTAACATGTTTCTTCAGTTTTGAAAATAAGCATTGGTGATTTTCTATGTTGCTATAAACCCATTTCCCCTACAATTGTTACTGATCTAGTTTTAAATATTATAGGATGAACGGAAGTGTTCTTACTTGGAGTGGGTTGATCAAGAGTGGCCACCGTCTTTGAAGATGTGCCTAGCGAAGATCTGGAGCATGTATGAGGAAGAGAACAGACGTAGGCTTAGAGAAACTGTTGTCAACACTCAAGAATATTTGAAGATGCGGGATAAAAAGTTGAAGATGGAGAATGAGCTCGGATTTTTTAAGTCAGACTTTGCTAAGATGGTGTTGGCGAAGGAGTAGGCACTTTCCCAGTTGGCCCGTGCAAAACAGGTTCTTACTGAACTGAAAGCAGAGGTGGATAAGACGAGCCTGGATGATCTCGATTAGGGAAATGAATATATTGTTCTTATGAAGTTGAACTAGCTATGTGTTGTACTGTGCCGTTTTCATGTAGCTATCGTACTGTGATGTTATAATATATTTATGTGCCTGATATGAAATTGGCAAACAGTTGTTCGATACGAAATGTGAATTTGCGTAATACTGGAATTATTAATTGTAAACTAATAAACCTGCTAAACGTGTCATGGACCTTTGCAAACAGTTCTAGCAGTAAAAGCGCTTGCGATGGATAGCCCAATGTCACACAATTTTTTTTCATCAAATCACGTGTGATGTAGTTGATAAAAGCAAACAGTTAACCAAGGCAGAGCATGTGTGATAGTTACACATTTCACACACGAGCCTACACATAAAACTGTGTGGGATGTACATACGAACGGAAACGTTTTCCTTGGATTGACTGTGTGGGATGTACATAAGAACGGAAACGTATTCCTTGGATTGACTGTGTGTGATATACATACGAACGGAAATGGTTTTCTGGGATTCACTGTGTGGGATGTACATACCTACGGAAATGTTTTTCTCGGATTACCGTGTGGGATGTACATACCTACCGAAATGATTAGGTTTTGATGCCTCGCTCGATCGCACACGGCCCCAGCCTGTGTCCCAAGAGGGCCTATCCCCGACGATTTATGGGTCGTGTGGGAAGGACCCCCTATCGCACACACTCACTTGGCGATGGTTCCAAATGCCGTCGCAGAAAGGGGTTAAAAACCGTTTGTATAGCACCGATGCGCACCAGTGAGTTAGAATGTTATTCTGCCACTAATGCACTTGGTCTTGTTTTCATGATAGGATTTTTAAAAGTAGGTCCATGTGGATGTTTTGCTCCATTCCTTTCAACGAAATGCATGCATATTTGAATAGTAGACTGCCATATGAAAATTTCCCATTAATAGCATCTCCAATAGATGATGTAAACTACATTACCAAAAGGTGATAGATGTAAAATTTACATCTCCAAAAAACACTTGACTACAACAGATGAGGTAAAATTGTTGACCCTGAACTTAACTGTCAAAACTGAAATTTACTATGGAATCTGAATGTTACTGTCAAAACTGAACGCACTGGTAGCAGAGAGTCATTTCACATGTAGTTTAGGCCGCTCGAGCACTAATAGTAGAGAAAAGTGATCTAAATCAGCACGCAATCGACAGGGAACACAGTAGAAGATAGCATCTGGAGCAACAGCCTCTAGAGCAGCAGTGCCTGGAGGAGCAGTGTGAACTAGCAAGCGAGAGCAGTGTGAACTCATGTAGTTGCAGCAGCCCATGTACCGGCATCAGCAGTGCGAGCGAGAGCAAGAGCAGAGCAGCAGCACAAGCGAGGGGAAGAGCAGAGCAGCGGCATGACCGAGCAAGAGATGGAGTAGCAGTAGCGTGAGCGAGCGAGAGCCGAGCAGCGGCGAAGAACGCGAAGAAGCGAGCGAGCAGCAGAAGCAATAGCGAAGCGAGCCGAGCAGCAGCAGCGGATCTGGCTGGTATGGAGGACACCGCTGAGGGAGCCTCGCACTGGGGGAGAGCCGCCATGGAGATGTCGCCAGCGGCACCGGCTTCGAGGTAGCTGCGCCATGGGGGTGCAGGATGGAGCACCGTCAGCGCCGGGAGGTCGAGTTAAGGAGAAGGTGCGATGCAATGAGTGTACAACCTCTTTGGTGGCGCCGAGTAGGCCTCGGCTTCGTTTGAGGAGTCGGTGATGATGTTGCGGTTCCGGTGGAGCAGGTTAAGGCGGCGCTGTGGGGATGGATCAGTCGTGATAGACGAGGCGATGGTCGGAGCAGCTCCTTGGAGGTGGAGGACGGGGCGGCTGAACCCGTGGGACGACGAGATCGACGATGGATCCTCATCGAGGGAGGTGGATGTGGGAAGTCGAGCTGTTGTGGTGGACGACGTCATCGGGGAAGAGGCTCCGGCTGGGCAGCGGTGAGGTGGTAGACGGAGGAGGGTGGGGTTTCGCGGCTGGAGCAGAGAGGTTATGGTGGCCTGGGATTTTGAATGGCGAAAATGAGGCGATGAGGGGGGACCATGACTCAGGGAAGCGCTTGTCCAAAATGTAGGGTGTGTTACAATAGTACCCCCACCGACTTGAACTAGCAGCCCTTTCGGCTGAGGGTTAGAAGGGGGATTTCACGTGTCGGGATTTAGTAGCTGGAGAGAGTTTTTGTGCACATTGTAATTTCGGGATAGCAAGGCACGGGTTGTGAAGGCGCGGTTTTTGGGAGCACGATATCTGAATTTTCGGGATAACAAGGTGCAGGTTGAATTTTGGGGACAAGCCTAACATGTAATAACGTATGTACGAAATCAATTCGCACTTCCCTCGACGAAAAATAAATAAATAAAAATATTCGCACCATTTAAAGAGAAACTCTTGTCATGTTTTACTGTACAAATGCTATTCAAAGCTATGAATCCATGTTATGTCCAATTAAATTTTTTCGCTGGTTGTATAATGCATGTAACCTACTCATACGAACATTTTAGTGCATTCCAAATGTCTATACTACCGCTGGAATTCGAACTAAATTTGAATTTGTTTCTCTATTTGAATAAGAATCTCCGATCATGATTGTTGCCAAGTTAAACCATCATTCGTATATTATGTTAAAAACACACCACATGATTACTATAGAGATAGATATGAACTATGTGTACTATATGAACATGAATTCAAAATTTTAAATACACTTCATGTTGATTCCAAATAATAGTACATTTGATGTACTAACTAGATCTTCATAATCTAAACCATGTTTCATACGTACACTGTGTTTATAACACAAAGTATAGTGCCCCGCCCCCTACATTATGACAAGTATTTAGCCATGAGCTGCAAAAGCCACACATTATCACAAATTCAAATAAATGTTCTATATATTATATGTAGTATAACATGTTCATAACCACACCATGTGTATCACCATTATGTATAATCATGCATGCGTCGGTTTAAAACACTATGATATCTTCTTCAAATATCTGAATCCACTTTTATAATGAATTATGATTTCTATTCATCTTTTACACCCACACAATCCTCTTATCTTTGTAGCTAGCGCTAACTTTCTCTCGTGCATGCACACACCCGCCTCCTTCTCACCCTCCCTCGGCATTGTCTAGCTCCATCACGCACATTCATCTTTTCACTTTAGGTCATTCACCCATGGTGTGTGTAGGCCCCCCAGCTCCTTTCCGGCACACACCGATCGATATACCTCTCTAGCCAGGTGTGCCTACCACAAACACAAGCTTTCCCTCTTCTCTTCTCATCGTCCATGCCTCACTGTCTCCCCTCTTTTCATCGGTTTCATACTCGCACACTCCTTCCCCCTTGATATAGTAGGCCTCTCGCACCACCTCCTAGCTGCATCCCTCTCTCTTTCTATCCATCTCTCCAGGCCTTATTTGCTTCTAACACATACATGCATGTATACTGATCGATCTCCCTACATATACCTAGGTCGACTATAACACTTTTTCCCCATGCATCGGTCGACGTACCTCACAAGTTATGTCTCTCCCTTTCTCAGACAAAGGACGATTGATCTTCCTATGTAGTTATGTCTGCTTACCACAGTCGTATCGTCCCCCCTCATCATTCGTGCATGCCTCCTGACACGTCTCTCACACGCACGTGCATAGACAGGCAGACATACCCTCTCTTATTGATATTGCAGGCGTGCCCTCTGTTTGTCTAGCAGGCCTCTCCTGTTGAGGAACGTAGTAATTTCAAAAAATTTCCTATGCACACGCAAGATCATGGTGATGCATAGCAACGAGAGGGGAGAGTGTTGTCCACGTACCCTCGTAGACCGAAAGCGGAAGCATTAGAACAACGCGGTTGATGTAGTCGTACGTCTTCACGGCCCGACCGATCAATCACCGAAACTACGACACCTCTGAGTTCTAGTACACATTCAACTCGATGACGATCCCCGGACTCTGATCTAGCAGAATGTCGGGGAAGAGTTCTGTCAGCACGATGGCGTGGCGACGATCTTGATGTTCTACCATCACAGGGCTTCGCCTAAGCACCGCTATGGGAAGGAGGAGGGAGAGAGGAAGGAAAGGGGGGCGCCGCCCCCCTCTCCTTGTCCTATTCGGACTAGGGGGAGGGGCGCGTGGCCCAGCCCTTGCCTGCTCTTCTCTTCTCCACCAAGGCCCATGTAGGCCCATTAAGTCCCGGGGGGTTCCAGTAACCTCCCGGTACTCCGGTAAAATCCGATTTCACCCGGAACACTTCCGATATCCAAATACAGGCTTCCAATATATCAATCTTCATGTCTCGACCATTTCGAGACTCCTCGTCATGTCTGTAATCACATGCGGGACTCCAAACAAACTTCGGTACATCAAAACTCATAAACTCATAATATAACTGTCATCGAAACCTTAAGCGTGCGGACCCTACGGGTTCGAGAACTATGTAGACATGACCTAGAACTGTTTCCGGTCAATAACCAATAGCGGAACCTGGATGCTCATATTGGCTCCTACATATTCTACGAAGATCTTTATCGGTCAAACCGCATAACAACATACGTTGTTCCCTTTGTCATCGGTATGTTACTTGCCCGAGATTCGATCGTCGGTATCTCAATACCTAGTTCAATCTCGTTACCGGCAAGTCTCTTTACTCGTTACATAATGCATCATTCCGTAACTAACTCATTAGCTACATTGCTTGCAAGGCTTATAGTGATGTGCATTACCGAGAGGGCCTAGAGATACCTCTCCGACAATCGGAGTGACAAAACCTAATCTCGAAATACGCCAACTCAACATGTACCTTTGGATACACCTGTAGAGCTCCTTTATAATCACCCAGTTATGTTGTGACATTTGGTAGCACACAAAGTGTTGCTCCGGTAAACGGGAGTTGCATAATCTCATAGTTATAGGAACTTGTATAAGTCATGAAGAAAGCAGTAGCAACATACTAAATGATCAAGTGCTATGCTAACGGAATGGGTCAAGTCAATCACATCATTCTCCTAATGATGTGATCCCGTTAATCAAATGACAACACATGTCTATGGTTAGGAAACATAACCATCTTTGATTAATGAGCTAGTCAAGTAGAGGCATACTAGTGACATTAAGTTTTTTTATGTATTCACACATGTATCATGTTTCCGGTTAATACAATTCTAGCATGAATAATAAACATTTATCATGATATGAGGAAATAAATAATAACTTTATTATTGCCTCTAGGGCATATTTCCTTCATCTCCCACCATTTGTGAGAAGCAACTCCACCACCAACCCCTCCGACACTCCAGCTCTGTATCTCTCCCAACCTTATTCCTCTCCTACACATATGCATGGATGTCGATCGATCTCCCTCAATACATAAGGTAGGTCTCTCTCCTCCTCCACACATATACTAGCCATTCTACCTCTATAGTTAGTTCTCTGCCCCCACACACCAATAGTAGAACACTGTAGGTAGGTATCCATTCCACAGAGACAAACTGCACCTGTCCCCTCTCACATTCTAGTAGGCCAGCCACCCTATATATTTGACGTGGGCACACACAAATTCGATGGCACTCTTTATCGATCACGCACACACACACACACACACACACACACACACACACACTTCATCCCTCTCTTCGATTCTATGGATACCTCGCACCTATGATACCTCCACTCTCTTCTCATGGATTGCCCCCTTTATATATGATATATCCAGGCCTCTGTTTCAGACACATTGCATATGTTACATTTTTTGTATGAAATATCGTCGACACATATTCCCTGTCTATCTCTCACGCACCCCCTGCCCCCCAAAAAAACGCTCATGAAGCCACACACTATCTCTCTCACACAAACCCACGTAGGTGGTGTACGTACACAAAGAGAATAGGTGCAGGTACTCACACTTCGTGCCCAACCACACCCATGCGGGCACAATGTGGAGCTTATTTCTGTGCGAAATGGCTGCCCACGTGCTAATTTGAGCGCGTGTAGCGGTTGTTTACCTAGGGAGGTCGTGTACCACGCATGCACGAAACAAAGCTCGACTTGATGTGTTGGCTCGTTATTTTTAAATAAAGTTATATTGCTCAATGGCACGTACACAAAATATAAAACGATTTTTACGGAGAAAAAAGTAGTCCACTCCACTATATACAATGGAGCCTGCCTGTCGGGGTTTATCCCTCTTCAGAGTATCTCACACAAGGTGGCGGTGGCCTCTCTCTCTGACCGTTGGCCACTGATCCGACCGCATCCCATCCGCCGACTGAAAGGGAGGATGTGCATTGTTTCTCCACTCAATGGCATCGAGGCAGCATGTCCCGATCTGTGGTACCCGCCGTTCTCTCTGACCAAGCTCCAGCGTGGTAGGGCCTATGCCACTTTCTCACCGCCACACTTTGGGCAGATCCCACCCGCCGCCGCCCTCCTAGTTACATCCCGACGACCCCCAGGTATCCCCTCGGCCTTGCTCCACTTCCCATCTTCCCACGTTGTTGCATTTGGATCTTGCCTAGTTCTTTGCCCAAAACATAGCTTGTCCAGCGTACTTTCCATCTTCTAATATCGTCCTCACACCGTTTTTGATCATCCACCATATCTTTCCCTTATGACATGGAATATGCTTTTTTGCCGGCGTATGTGTCTTCAGCCCTTTATTGGGCAGTAATTGTTTCATTTCTACCTCTTTTTGCAATCAGGGCTATCCATTTCACCTCGTTGCTATTGCGACCTTTTGGTGAACTGCACAAATCAATTTTTTCTTAAGCGTGTTTTGTGCAGTTTCGCCAAAATGTCACAGGGGCATGTTTTACATTTCTGTGGGACTGCAGAAAGGGAGATTGGTTTTGCTATCCTCCTCATCCAACTCTGAGCCTAATCTTCTCCAACAAGTGGTTAGTCTTAAAGAGAGATCGCAGAGGTGATCGGCTTCTATTTGTGAGCGTTATGTTTCATCATGACCTAGTTCAACTATTATTGTAATCACACTGGCTGAATATCTTTGCAAACAGGGATGATAAGCTCGATTTTAGTGGAACTTCACAAAATGATTGGATTGTGATGTCCTCCATACACCTCTTTCTTGGCTACAGAGCTGCGTGAAACTGGCTACCAACCAATGAAAACCGTGGCCAGGAAATGGAGCCATGCCTACGAACAACATCGATCAATTATACTCCATTTTTATTTATTTGACACCATCTCACAACTTTGTCTTCAGTTGTGATGTGAATATTGGCGCTGATCTGCGAATCATTGAGATGCATTAGCAGCCATGGTAGTTTCATTTGTATTTGATATAATGCTGTAACGAGACAATGTTGAGGCAAGAGGACACATGAATCCTAAGTTGAAACCTTTTTTTTCCGCGGGAACCAAAGTTGGAACCTTCATAGCATTACAATACAATTTCATTATGCTGGAAAATTATGCCAGAAACCATTCAACTTTGTTTCGCCGACATGTGGGACATCCTTCATCCGGCTCCACCTGCCATGCACCAATATTGAGTGCACAACTGTTGGGGAACGTAGCAGAAATCAAAAAATTTCTACGCATCACCAAGATCAATCTATGGAGTTATCTAGCAGTGAGGGGAAAAAGAGTGCATCTACATACCCTTGTAGATCGCGAGCGGAAGCGTTCAAGAGAATGGGGTTGATGGAGTCGTACTCGTCGTGATCCAAATCACCGATGACCGAGCGCCGAATCTAACGGCACCTCCGCGCTCAACACACGTGCGGTTGGGGAAGACGCCTCCTTCTTGATCCAGCAAGGGGAAGGAGAGGTTGATGGAGATCCAGCAGCACGACGGCGTGGTGGTGAATGCAGCAGGGATCTCGGCAGGGCTTCGCCAAGCTCTACGGAGAGGATGAGGTGTTGGAGAGGGAGAGGGAGGCGCCAGGGGCTAGGGGTGCGCCCGCCTCCCTCCCCCACTATATATAGGGCCCTTGGGGCGCCGCCCCAGGAGATGGGATCTCCAAGGGGGCGGCGCCAAGGGGTGGCTTGCCCCCAAGTCAGGGGCCCCCCCACCCCTAGGGTTTCCTGCCCTAGGCGCAGGGAGGCCAAGGGGCGCACCAACCCACCAGGGCTGGTTCCTCCCCACTTCATCCCATGGGGCCCTCAGGATAGGTGGCCCCACCCGTGGACCCGAGACCCTTCCGGTGGTCCCAGACAATACCGACACTTCAAACCTTCCCGATGGCGAAACTTGACTTCCTATATATAAATCTTTACCTTCGGACCATTCCGGAACTCCTCGTGACGTCCGGGATCTCATCCGGGACTCCGAACAACTTTCGGGTTAGTGCATATTAATATCTCTACAACCCTAGCGCCACCGAACCTTATGTGTAGACCCTACGGGTTCGGAGACACGCAGACATGACCGAGACGACTCTTCGGTCAATAACCAACAGCGGATCTGGATACCCATGTTGGCTCCTACATGCTCCTCGATGATCTCATCGGATGAACCACGATGTCGAGGATTCAATCAATCCCGTATACAATTCCCTTTGTCAATCGGTACGTTACTTGCCCGAGACTCGATCGTCGGTATCCCAATACCTCGTTCAATCTTGTTAACGGCAAGTCACTTTACTCATACCGTAATGCATGATCCCATGACCAGACACTTGGTCACATTGAGCTCATTATGATGATGCATTACCGAGTGGGCCCAGAGATACATCTCCGTCATACAGAGTGACAAATCCCAGTCTCGATTCGTGCCAACCCAACAGACACTTTCGGAGATACCGTAGTGCACCTTTATAGCCACCCGCCACGTTGTGACGCTTGGCACACCCAAAGCACTCCTATGGTATCCGGAGTTGCACAATCTCATGGTCTAAGGAAATGATACTTGACATTTGGAAAAGCTCTAGCAAACGAACTACATGATCTTTGTGCTATGCTTAGGATTGGGCCTTGTCCATCACATCATTCTCCTAATGATGTGATCCCGTTATCAATGACATCCAATGTCCATAGTCAGGAAACCATGACTATCTGTTGATCAACGAGCTAGTCAACTAGAGGCTCACTAGGGACATGTTGGGGTCTATGTATTCACACATGTATTACGATTTCCGGATAACACAATTATAGCATGAACAATAGACAATTATCATGAACAAAGAAATATAATAATAACCATTTTATTATTGCCTCTAGGGCATATTTCCAACAACAACTACATGGGATATTCACCCTGGTCGTTGCACCGCAGTAATAATGAGTAGTGAGCAGTCAAATCACATAGCCCCACCTTTGCCACAATAATAAGTTGCTCGGACGAAGCAACCATCATTTCGCTCTTCGTTGAATCCAGTGGTACTCCAATATTCCCTTGCTCGGACGAAGCAACCATCACTTCACCTTTCCCATAGTAAGTACCTCTTTTTTTTTATTCTAGAAACCAGCACACGCGAATATTGGACGGTAGCACCACAACATCAAGTGTACTCACTACTCAATTCAAAAATCAAAATCAACCAATGAACTACTAAGATGGTGAGCATTTGCTAGTATCATGTACTCCCTCTATATAGCTAGGGCCTACGTATGCCTACGCCCTCTCACTCGCCCACGCGCGCGGTGGCTCGCAGGACGAGGATAGGGTTTTGACTACAGCGCCCTCTCCCTCTCCCTCGCCCTCACAATGGACGTGCAACATTTCAGCCATACGTATAGGACATGTAAGTTGCTCAGAGCATACCGTCAATTTCATACGTGAAACAGTGAAAGGATCTTCGAATGATATAATTTTCAAAGTATATAGAATCTTATCAATAGTCAAAGGCAACCTCGAAAAATACATTAGGCCCTATATATATATATATATATATATATATATATATATATATATATATATAGGCGTACAGCCACCTAAAACTGCTCAGTTCAAGTAGCGAAACAGAATAATATTCTGTTACGCGAAACAGAATAGCCTGGATGTGTGTGTGTGTGTATATATATATGTGTGTGTGTGTGTGTGTGTGTGTATGTATGTAGTATGGGTCTATTATGATAACACCCCCTTAAGACTTATTCTCTATAAGAGTTTTATTCTGCTAATACCACACGAACAGAACCAAGATGCAAACGAACGGCACAAATAATGACCCAAAAGAACAAAATGCCCGTGAGGCCGTGATCCTCCCTCCACCATGCCTTCTTTCCCCCCGTGCCCCCACCCCTTCTTCCACGCAGGCGCCATGGCCGCCCTCTAGTCCACCTGCCCCCAACCCTCCGACCACCTTCTTCCATGCCCCTCCCCTCCCCTCCCCCTACCACCTTCTTCTGCGGCGGTGGCCCCATGGGTTCGAATACGGAAGAAGACTACTCGAATACGGAAGAAGACTACTTGAAGTAACAACGAAAAAAGAAGGAAAGAAGTGCACAGCAGTCCCTTAGTGGTTCACCTTGTATAAAAAAGAGAAAGAAATCCCCACAGAAAGTTTACTTTCTTTCTCGAATGCAATTTTTTTGTTTGTGGGACGATTGGAAAAAATAGTTCACTCCAATTTGTGTAGCAGGTCATTACACCTATGTATGAAGTGCATCGTGTGTCTCAAAAATCAGTTGACTACATCAACACGTGTAGTGTGTTTGGTCTTCGGATGTGGTTCATTTTTCAGATTGATGCTGTTCACTTGCACCTAACATGAAAGTGGGAAAAATTTAGCGAAACAACAAGATGGTAATGCGGTTCACTTCGATATATGATGTGGTTCGCTGGCCCTAGTCTCCGCGGTCCACTATCATTAATAAAAAATGTTGAAAAAAAGACAACAAAAACTTGTCCAAAGAAAAAAAATTACGTTCGACAAAAGAAATCATGAAGTGCGCTTGCTCGTCCGATATAGTGCGCTTTTTCGTCTGAAGCAGTGCACTCCACCTCGTTTGGAAAATTTTTATGTCCCACAAAAAAGAAATCATGAAGTGCACTTGTCTGTTCGATGAAGTGCGGTTTTTAGTCTGAAGCAGTGCACTCCACCTCGTTTGGAAAAAATTACGTCCCACAAAAAAGAAATCATGTAGTGCACTTGTCTGTCCAATGAAGTGTGGTTTTTAGTCTAAATAAGTGCGGTTTTCTGTCTGATGCAGTACGGCCTGTTTACGGTAGTGTCGAGGTTCACTTTTCATAGTATTACGGTTCACCAAACACTCGACATGAAGGGCACTCCACCTCGTTTAGGAAAATTTATGTCCCACAAAAAAGAAATCATGCAGTGCACTTGTTTTTCCGATGAAGTATAGTTTTTAGTCTAAAAGAAGTGTGATTTTCTGTCTGATGCAGTACATACGACGATTTTGGTGTCGCGAAAAAACAGTGTTCGCATTTCGTTAAAATCAAAATTGCTTCTAAACCGTAAGGAATCAGAGAGAGTGTTCTATATGAAAAAGTTGCGCCTCATTGATATCTTTCCAACGGCGTATAATTTGAATCATTTCGACCAGTGGTTTGTAAAAATTTCATGAAAAACGGCCGCTAGCTTTCGTCGTCAGCCGCATGATTTTTAAAATTAACTAAAAACCGTAAGGAATCTGAAAAACATTTTAACATATGAAAGTTGCGCCTCGTCCGTAGCTTTCCAATGGCGTATCATACATCTCATTTTGACAAACAGTTCAAAAACTGGAGTGAAAACAGTGCCGAAAATTTAATTTTTTTTGAAAAACAGAATTCTGCGATTTAGTAAATTTGAAATTGCTCTTAAACCGTAACGATTTAGAGAAAATAATAGATATGAAAAAGATGCGCCTCGACGATATATTTCCAACGGTGTATCATTTGCTTCGTTCCGACAAGCGGTTTAGAAGAAATCGTGAAAAAACGCTCGCTGCCACTCGTCATGGGCCGCACCATTTTCAACACTGCTCTTAAACCGTGTGGAATCTCGAAAAGTGTTAAACATGTAGAAGTTGCGCCTAATGCATAGATTTTCAACAGTATATCACACGCCTCATTCCGATAAACGGTTTTAAAACTAGAGTGAAAACAGTACCGAAAAAACAACACGTGCAGTTTTTTCCGACGAGAAGTTCACTCGTGTGAGTACTGCAGCACACTTGGTTCAAAGAATGACGCCCAGTTGCATTGAGTGTGCAGTGCGGAAGTGCGTTGAGCATTGCCGGCTGGTGGAGGCGCCGTAGCAGGAGGCTGAAGATGGGGGCATGACGCGTTGAGGTGGGCTGGTTTCATTAGACTACGCACATCGGGCCCTATAGGGCGTGAAGGTAACAGAATAATATTCTGTTACTAGTAACAGAATAGCCCAGCCCTATTTATATATAATAGTTCTTGCATGTTTGTGCTCTATTCTAGCTGCCCTTGCTTGCTACTTGCTACAACTCAACTTAGTTTCTTCCCTGTATTATTAGATGGAGAGAGAAAAAAAGTTTGATCTTCCTACCATCTATTCTCATTGAGAGAAAAAAAATAAGCTGATACTTTCTTCCCGGTATGTATGCATTGAATGGATAGTAAATATTGTTTTTTTGTGAGTGTAAAGAATAACCTATTTTAGGATGATGCATTTTGTTGGTTTAGTGCGTAGTAAAAGTGTCATGGCCTGCGCTTCAGTGCCAAAAAAGTGGAACCTGCAGGAGAAGCCACGGGGGGCGAGGATGTCCATCTCGGCAAGATTAACGTCATCATCGACCCCATGTTCGCTGGCAAGACCACCGTGGTTCTCCGCCGGCACCGGTAGGTACCCACCCTGGTGTCGTCTCTTGCTTACTGATTCATTTCGCCTCTGTTCCTGTCAGTCGGTCAGGGTGTAAGAAGAAAAATGAACACTGAAAAGAGTAGGTATTAAGCCAAGTATATAAAACTAATGCACTTCAAAGTGTTTGCTTAAATGCATAAACAAAGATCTATTTTAGTTCAGTTCAAAATTTAATTTTAGTTCAGTCCATCATGAGCAGTAGTCCAAGGCCTCAGCTCCTCTTTCCTCTGTAGTGACAATCGCATCAGCTTCAGCATCTCCTTTCTGCTGCAGTCCATGGCTGGAGCTTGCCGGCAGTGGTGGATGTGGAGCTTCACCACCATTCGCAGCTCAAAACCGTGATCCAGTTCTTCGTGAGGCTCTCAAGCTTGTATTTCTTACACTATGGCAACTCAAAGTAACATATGCCAATTTTCTCACCTTCTGTCATGCGGTGCCTATTTCTCAGTACACTTGCATATGTCATAAGCACTTGCTTTGCACAGAATTTAAGTTAACATGAACAGCTCTGGAAATGAGAATGCTAAACTTTTACTTGGTGTGATGTTCTTTTGGCTTTTAGATTCTCATCCTTGTTATTCAGCTCATTGCTGGTCTCTGTTCTAATTAGGTGTGCAGCTCTCCGACTGAAGATCCGGAAGTAAGCGAGGATGAAAAGAGGCACATACTAGGTGGCAGTACCGTGAAGGAGCCTGTTAGCTCCATACCATGGAAGTTAATCCTGTCGAAGCCTGTAGTATGGGCTCTCATAGTATCCCATTTTTTCCATAACTGGGGAACATTCATCCTCCTAACGTGGATGCCCACATACTACAACCAGGTAATTTAAATAATGCACAAATGTTTGGCATTCATCATTTCTCGTATCAGACAAGGACACCATGTCATGCATGTTGTACTCGTCGAACGAGTTTATCCAGGTTCTGAAGTTCAATCTCACCAAGTCCGGGCTTCTGTGTGTCTTGCCGTGTCTAACGACGGCCTTGTTTGCAAACATTGGTGGCTGGATAGCTGATAGTCTTGTCGCAAAAGGGGTTTCGATTACAAACGTTCGGAAGGTAAGTTCATTTTCACTACCTTGTTAATTATTATTTTTGTGTGTCTCGGCAAAAGTTGTTCTGCGCATAGTTGCTAATCTTGACATACTTGGCAACCTGTTTCCGTGCAGATCATGCAATCTATCGGTTTTCTTGGACCAGCCTTGTTCTTGACACTGTTGAGCAAAGTCCGCACGCCGGCCATAGCCGTGCTGTGTATGGCATGCAGTCAGGTTTCAAGAAATTAGATGCTTTCGAGAAATTTGTCGCGCAAGTTCAAGTATAATTGCTGCACGAGTTCAAAATCTGAACAGTTTAAGCTCAACCCGATTTCAAGAACTGTTTCCTTCATAAATTGTTTTTATGTTAGTTTGTTGTTATGGACAGTATAGGTGCAAATTACTGTGTAGTACATGTGTCCATTGATGTGTTTGAATCCCTTCAGTTCACTTTGATTCCTATAGGTGTTTCAACGTGTCGAGCGGTAGCAGTGCTTGCTCCCAATGGTTGCCCGCGCAAGGAGGATACAGGGATGTTACATTGCTGGAGAAGAAGTAGCATGTAGTAGCTAGCTGAAGAAAAGGTATTGTCCTGTAGCTTTGGTCTTACCTAGTATGGATAACATTTTTATGGAAAACTTGCTATTTCCCTGGTGCGCTAACATGATGTGTTGGAATATCAGCCAGCGGCCTGCTCTGGCCATGCCGCACCACCACTGGCACGTCCACCATGGTTGCTGGCAGCCGTCCAAGTTGAGCGCTGATGGGAGTCCTTAGCGTGCTTCAACGACACTCTCTCATATCAATCTCTCTCTTTCTTTGCTCCTGCTATTAAAATGTGTCGATGTGCTGCTTTGCTAATTGAGTAGTTGGGAAGATGTGAAAAGAACATGCTCTCTAGGTGTGTGATTATTCCTGTGAGCACAAATGTATTTAAATGTTTATTTTGTGCTTCAGCTTATGCTTTTGGGAAGTACAAAAACATCTTCAAAAATAAGTACAGATGCGGTCTTATAGAACTCTAATTGTTGTTGGATGCTATTCCAAATTCCAATGATCATGCAAAATGGTTATTGAACATTAAAATAATGGCTTTTCTTGTAGGAGGTTCAAAGATTGTCATGGAACAAGTTCAAGAGATTAGTTTGGTGAAAATAATGTGATTTTTTGGTCAGGATTTTGCATGATCCATAGCCATCAGGCGAGCAGTTCAAGGCCTACTACGAGAGTCGTCCATCATCTTCTACGCATGATGAGCTTGTTTTCTCTACACATCTAGCATCGGAGTATCTCCTCCCCTTGCCGCACACACATGCCCGCGGTCGAGCTAGTGTTGTTTGTGATTGCTGGTCGTGACTCTTACGTTGTCATTGGACAAATAATTTCTTCTGTAACTCTGTACTGATGGGACCTTCAGCATATATGGTGTTTAGAATTTTTTTGTAACTCTGTACTGCCGGGACCTTCAGCATATATGGTGATCTCAGTATTCTAATCTGTAGGCCAAAAATGGTGAACATTTAAACATCAGTTAGATTTAATAAAACTGAGAAGTTCTACTTTTGATAAATAGCTGAACATGGTACAACAAAGTTCTACCATTAGTCATGGGGATTATCCGTTAATGTGTACTGTGTTTTTTTGTCAGTTTATGTGCTTTTTGTTTGTCAGGCCATGTGCAAGTTCGTTATCGGTTCATGTGTATGTGTGTTGGACCACTGCTATTGATGCTAGGTACCGATCTGACCATGTATATGTTATTCATGTACATGTATTATATGTGTGAAAAAATTCTACATATGATGAGATGATTGCTACTTCAAAGAAGGTATAGGTACATGACGGCTTGATGTGCGTGCAAGAATAAAAAAATGGTTTGAATCAAAAATATTGATCAGTACGAATTAAAAACAATGATCAGTTTGAAAAATAAAAGATGGTTAGGTTTTGGTATTCTATGACATTGACGTCCAAGGGTTAACGTCCAAGAAAACGTCCAAGTTCTACAACTGATCCGTCCAAATGGGACAAGGAGGTCAGTCCAGCAGGCGCATCTCAAGTGTCATGTCAGTGCGCCGCCCACCTGTTGCCATGCCTCTTCGCCGCATGTCGTGTCGTGCCGCCTTGCCATCAACCACCTTTGTGGCTCAGCCATGTAGTGCTTCCACGATCACCACACACAACTTCCTTCTATCTTTGTCCTCGCCCTGCTCTCCTCAATATTGGCATTGCAAAACACAGCAAGTTCACAATTAAAAAAGTTGTAAGCTCAACACGACGTCCCAGATAAGTTTGAGAAAAAGGCTCAAACAAAATGAAACCCAATGAAAACTCAAATGGTAAAAGTTCAAGTTGCAAAACAAGAGAAGTCCAAAACATCTTGCAAGAAAATTGAGTTAAAAAACAAACACATGAAATTATTTCCTTTGTCCTCGCCCTGCTCTTCTAAATATTGGCATTGCAAAAACACAGCAAGTTCACAATTAAAAAAGTTGTAAGTTCAACACGACGTCCCAGATAAGTTTGAGAAAAAAGCTCAAACAAAATGAAACCTAATAAAAAATCAAATGGTAAAAGTTCAAGTTGCAAAACAAGAGAAGTCCAAAACATCTTGCAAGAAAATTGAATTAAAAAAAAGAACACACGAAATTATTTCCTTTTGAAAAAATATCATTCAGTTCAACGATATAAACCATGCAAGTTCGGGGACTATGATACCCAAAAAACAGAGTGAAGTCTAGTACATGAAAACATGCTCAGTACAAAACCATACGAATCTCAGTGCAAGTACTCTTTTCTCGGAACCATTCAAAATTACTTTGAAAAATACCTCAGTACAAACACACACATAGATCAGTACGAGTACTCTTTTTTTCGGACAGAAAAACGGCACGATGAGTCTCACCATATTTCAAAATTACTCTTAAAATATGGGAGCAAGTAAAAAATCATAAAGACATCCGTTCAAAGTATTCTTTTTTCGGAACCATTCAAAACGACTCTGTGAAAAATACCTCAGTACAAACATAGAAATGGATCAGTACGAGTACTCTATTTTTTAGACACGAAAAAACAACACAATGAGTTTCACCTTATTCAAAATTACTTTTAAAAGGTTTCAAAGTAGAGAAAACGTTCTAACATGACTAAGCTTCACATTTTCGATAGCTATCCAACGGTATATTATTTGCCCCATTTCGACAAACTTTTTTAAAAAAACCGCGTTCAAAACCAATTTTAACCGTATTTGAATTCGTATTTAAACTGTAAGGAATTAGAAAAACTTTCTATACGCAAAAGTTGCGCATTTTCATAGCTTTCCAACGCTATATCATTTGCGTCAATCCGACAAACCGTTTGCAAAAAATAGTGATAAACATTTCGCCCAGAATTTCATCGTTTTTCAAATTACTTTTAAATCATATAGAATTTGAAAAATAGTAGATATATGGAAGATGCGGATTTTCACAATCTTTCCAAGGCCATCTCATTTGCTCAATTCCGACAAACCATTTGAAAATTAATTCAAAAATTCGATTCGCGTTTTTGGTTTTGAAAAAAACGATTTTTTTCAAAAATGCTCTTAAATCATAATTTTTTTGCAAAAACAAATTATAAGAATTTAATGTGGATGGCAAGAGCTTTCCGACGATATGTTACACGCCACGTTTCGACAAAAAAATTTGAACTAAAGAAGACGATTTTTAACAGCAACAGAAAGCATCAGTTCAACCACTCGAATTTCATCAGTTCAACCGCTTGAATTCATCAGCTCAAGTAGGGTAACAGAATAATATTCTGTTACAGCGTAACAGAATAACTCAGATTTATATATATATATATATATATATATATATATATATATATATATATATATATATATATATATATATATATATATATATATATATATATATATATATATATATATATTGACAAATGTTTCCTACAAGCAGTGGTAGTTACCACCATTGCGTATTGTATGTTGTATCCATCCTACCAAACCAAGGTATAGTTACCCCATATGTAGTATATAATATCATGTGGTACTATATATACTATTTTATATATTTTAAATATGTTCATATACTATATCTAAGATATTTCAAAACAAGTTTCATGAAAAATTGGGCTCATATGAACCCATAGTTTTTATTATATTTGTGAAATATCTTATATATTTGTATGTAAAAAGAGCATACTTAAAATGGTACATACTACCTAAAATTAGTATATATACTACCTAATCATTGTTATATACTACATACTACACGTATATACTTTCGGTGGTTGGACAGATACTACATACAACATATATAAAACGCAAGTGGTGGTAACTACCACTGCTTGTAGGAAACATTTGTCCTATATATATATATATATATATATATATATATATATATATATATATATATATATATATATATATATGGATGAAGGAGTAGTATTAATCGCAACGCATGCATGCGTGAGGAGTACTACAATAAACAAGAACGTGTTGGCATAACAATAGAGTACAGTAATTTTTTGGACTGGACCCACTCACGGCACGGCACGCCTGTCTCGTTTGGTCCGTCGGTCAAGGCGATTCCTCTTCTTGGGATAACAATAGAGTACAGTAATGTTTTTCAAATGCTCTTGGCATGTCGCTAACCAACCTTAATACTAGACGGCAAATTCACCAGCCCGCTGCACTTTGAGAGGGACGAGGAGTGAGAAGCGATACGAGCTGGTGGATTACTAGAGCTAGGTGTCGCACGGAGGTGAAGAAATATGGTGATAGCGTGAGGTGGGCCATGTATGATGTAAACTACACTGGGCTGCCGTGTTTCTGAGGTCTACTGATGTGGAGAAGATTGGGTTGATTTTATATCGCCGAGTATATAAAATATATTAAGAGTCCAGAATGCTCCACCGCGAGGTTCCTTGCTCCTTCTCGGTCGTTGGAAAGCGTTCTTCTTCGTTTTGCCGACATGTGGGACATCCAACATCCAGGTCCACGGGTCATGCAAGAAAATGGAGTAAATAGTAGGAGAGAGTCACCAACGGTCACGAACGTAGGTGGAGTACGTGCACGAATCATCCGAAAAAAGGAATACATGCACGAAGAAAAGAGGTGCCGGCACCGACGCAGGTACTACTCTTTTGGCGAGTGTAGTAGTTGTCAGTGGTGGGTCGGGAACCAGGCGTGAACGAATCGAAGTTCGACCATGACACGGCGGTGCATTATTTACAAATGAAATTATTCTATTTGATGGAACATACGCAACATTATTTTCTTCAATGGAACTTGAATCGTGCACGCACTCATTGACAGAGCAAGGGATGGTACTCCCTCTGTCTATGTGTAGATCTTATGAAAACCAAGTAATCCCAAAACACTTGGACGCGGTGCATTAACTTTCACCTCGTTTCTTGTTTCTTGACATAAATATAGGAATCAACCAATAAGAGATGTGGGGCGTGTATGACATCAATGACTTAGACTTTCAAACACGAAATGCAGTGGTTAGTTCATTGCATGCAATGCCATTAATTAGCAAATAAGCATTAAAATCTCTCATTTTTTCCCTTCACCTTGATCACGGTGCACAGCCGGCTATATTTCGAATGCATTGGTGATTTTACATGAGGTACTAGGCACATTAAAAACTTTAGCAACTAAAGCCCCCAGTGCATAGGTGCTTAACTTGTTGGTGCTAATCATCCTTCATTTAATGATTTTGCAACTCCGTGGCCCTCCGTCCTTCAGAGTGTAAATAGTTAAGCCAATGACATGTGGGTCTACAACAAGAGGGCCCATGTGTCAATTAATGGAAGAGAGAGGTGCGTAGGCATATCTGTGGAAGCGAACCTCTTGCGGAAGCGTGCTCCACTGGCAAACGTGATGGTAGTACAGGGTAAGGCTGATTTAGTAACACCAACATGCTGGCTGAGCTTATTAATTGAGTGTCCCATCTGCTCCAGCGTGTATTGTCACTTCTCTGACTAAGTGAATAAGTAGTTCTCTCTGACCGAGATGGGGAATAATGGATCGCCAAGACTTCCTATCTACAGTATCCCTATGCCTCTACTCTCTGTCCAACAACAAGAACCATTGGCCAAGGCACACCTACTCCCTCCTTCGGGTTTATATGCAGGTCAATAAAAAAAATCATCAACCAAGGTAGTAGTAAATGATGAGTGCCCAAAAGATTTTTTTTCCAAAAGTAGTACTCAATAATGGGCTCGTTTTCCTCAAGAAAATTGTTTTTATGAACATATTAATTGGAATGCATGCGTGCATGAGTGAAGAAAAAAAGACCAGAACTTTTACATGCAACAGTGAGTTTTCTCTTAATTCTTGCATGCAACGTTCTAATGAAGCTTGAAATATGAACATGTCAATGGGAGGGAGTAGAAGCCTCATGCATGCATGCATGCAACACTCACACGTACACATGCACGCACGCAATACTCACACATCCATGCGGCACACAGCAGACGACGCAATACACACGCTCACGCTCTCAACCTACTCATTCCGTCCGTGAAAGACGATACATATAGAGAATTACACATTGACCAAGAGGAATGGAATCGCACATCATTTAGAGCAAGTACTTCCTCCGTTTCTTTCTTTGATTCACACATCATTTAGAGCAAGTACTCCCCCCGTTTCTTTCTTTGATTCGCACATCATTTAGAGCAAGTACTAGGATTCTCAAAATGCAGGAATAGGAAAAACAATGGATTCAACTGGAATGTCCACTTGAATCCCATAGTATTAGCACTGAGTGTTTGATGCCACGGTAGAGAGAAAGGAAGTAAAAAAAGTTGAAGAGGATTCTAGATTTCCAATGAAATGTTGTAGTAGTACACGTGATTCCATACTACTCCCTTCGTCCCCAAATATAAGTCTTTCTAGAGATTCCAACAGGTGACTACACACGGAGCAAAATGAGTGAATTTATACTCTAAAATATGTCTACATACATTTGTATGTTGTAGTCCATTTGAAATGTCTAAAAAGACTTATATTTAGGAACGAAGGGAGTAGTAAAAATCCCTATAGGATTCAGTCCTATGAATCAAACGACTATTGTACTAAGGTCCACAGTCAAGGCGGCACAGGGCGGACGCGACCTCTCACCGCGTCTGCCATTGAAGCTGCGCGCTGGCCGAGGGTGCCGCCAGCTGCACGCCCAGCTGAACGAGCCTCCTCGCCGCCTTTAAACGCCTACATTAAACTCGCATGGAATCCGAGAAACCTACTCTACATGGAAACCGGTTATTTTATGTAAATGTAATGAAATCCGGTCGTGTTTGCACAAAAATTTTTATGTACAATCTAAGTGGATTGCTCTAGTGGTCATCACACGTGATCCAACCGATTCAAACCCTTCACCGCTCCATTTTGTCTTGTGTTACTTCCTCCGTCCATCACACTGTCAAGTGGGCCCCATGCTCATGTATGCCAACGTGGTAGTCAATTATTTTGTCAGAGTCAGCTATCACACCCTTCCGGTGCCACGTCAAACGAATCCACTAGAAACAAGTCTAGACTTGTTCGGTTCAACCGCCTCCCTAGGTGTTTGTTGAGGAATTGGCCGGTGCGAGGCGGTTTTATAGGTGGGCATGCGGCAAAAAACAGGGGAAAACGCGGGAACTGGCTAGATGAGGGGGGACGCTTCTTCGCGGGGGGCGTGACATTGGCCATTGGGTGGCAACAGGCGGTCATTCGAGTATGCCATAAAGGACACGAAGAGGCATCATATATCACAAGGACCAGCTTCCCCACCAATAGCTCATCTAACAGAACTCCCAAGTTAACTGTGCTGAGGCTTGAGTAGTCATCGGATGGGTGATCGGATGGGAAGTGGCCTCGATGTTTAATTAACTAATGGTATGGGTCACTGTAAACATTTGATTGACTTAAATGTATATAGTGCTCCGTCCTATCAGTTGAATTAACCTCGTGGTCCTTTTTCGTAATTTTTGACCTTTTTGTTTTTTTAAACACATGTTAATCGAAGGTCTATCGCGTTACTTTTTGTTTTTTGGACACATGCTAATTGGCGTGAAAGAAGGTCTATCGCGTTACTTTACGATATGTTTCCAAAAAAGTGATATGACTTCTGTCAACTTATAAGTCATGTCTGTCAAATTAACCTCTATGTACTTGTTCTCAAATTAACCTACTTGCAGGAGTGCTGCAATGTGTCAGCGTAAGTTGCAAGATGAGTCAGCAAGCTAACAATGGAGTTGCCAACATGCTCAAAGTGCACGCGACATTGAGTTGAAGAAGCATGCCCACTACAACATATTTTGATGTCTCCTCTAGATTACGTGACAGGCTTAAGATAAAACTGTCTTATCAAGTACTCTGCATGCTCTAAATAGTAACAAACTAACATTTGGGTAGTTAATAATAACATGTGAGATTATGAATATATCTTTTTGCAAATATATCAGAACAAAGTGTTCTTTTTTTTGGTAGAAAAGAATGTTCAATGTAACTGATTAGCTACATGCTGGTTTTGACTACTTTAATTTAAAAATGAACCCCGTGTTTTCTTTGGTAACACAAAATTAGTAACTAAATGGAGATTGGACACCATGTCCTACCACGCATGTAAGTGCAGCAAGCAAGATTTAATCACGTACAGGGCAGGCTTGTACTTCTTAGAGAAAAGTAAAGAAAAGAAATGGGGAAGCTGACTACGACAGCATGTGAAGTTCCACTGCGAGGTTACTTGCTCCTTCTCGGTCGTCGGGAATCTACGTTCTTCCACTCTTTTTTTACGTGAGATTTGTTCATCCTTTTGCCAACACGTGAGACATCTAGCATCAAGGTGCATGTGTCATGCAAGAAAATGGAGATAAGCAGTGCGTAAGTGAGTCATGCACTTCGATGGCTCGTACTATGCAAAAAAAAATTATCCTCGATGGCACGTGAATCGTGCACGTACTTAATGACGGAGCACGGGATGGTAGCCATGGACATGGTTGTCCCTTTTTGGAGAGAGTACTAAATAACTTGGATGTGTCCCGTCAACTCGCAGAACGATGAGAAGATTGCTTACTACACCCTCTTCCTCGCCCACGCGCTCGCGGTGGCTTGCAGTACGAGGAGAAGCTTTTGCTTTATACAAGCGGTGGACGTGCAATAGTTCATTTGGTGTCAGATTGCCAGAAGTATATACAGTAGTAGTACTACTGTAGTACCATTATCATTGTTCGACTTCTGGAAGAGGCGAAAAGCCAAGCGCAAGGTCACCTAGTACTAACCTTTAGTAGGAGTACAATACTATAGCCAAAGTTGGGCCACCTTTTTAGAGCATGGTTACATTAATATAGGCGGCTCTTGCAGTGACACATCATTTAGAGCAAGTACTCTCTCCATTCAGGAGCGGGACGACGGCCAAGCTCCTCCTTCCACCATTTTCTCCCCTCTTTCGGCGGCATCCGATGAGCAGGAAGAGCAGTTCTCTGGCATAAAAGATGTCAGGGTGGCCTGCCGAGCCCGGCAGTTACAAGAGAGGTAGCTCGCTGCTCCACCTACCTCGCCTAGCCCGACGGAGCCAGTTGGCGCACTAAGCCAGCGTGTGGTTCCATAGCTGGCCGCTCCAATCATGCTCGAGGAAGAGTGCCGAGTTGCTCCATGCCAGCGTGTTGGGGAGCACGGGGGCATGGGCATCATCGCTGCCCTTGACACCGCCGCATCATACAATGCCTCCACTGCCTGCGACTGTGCCATCCGTCGTCGCCGTGCACCTAGCCGCGCCATGCATGCAGAGAAAGAAGCCGCCGCGGATGTCGACGAGGTGATGCGGCTACGCGGTTACATGGATGTCGACGAGGTGATGGCCAGGACGTCCCTGCCCGCCGCCATCATCAAGGAGAAGTAGAACACGGGAGGTCGCCACCGATTGTATCCCATGAAGGCCGCCACCGAGGCGACGCTGGCGAAAACAGTCGGTGTCTTGCACCTTTCTTCTTCAGCCAGATGCTGGAGGAGGACAAAGAGATCGACCGGCGACCATTTAGATTAGGTATATTAATTATACCTTTAGCTCCGGACTAGCACAACTTATTTAATGTAAATGTAATGAAATCTGTCATGTTTATATGAAATCCAACCGTGTTTGCACGAATTTGCGTCCACGTTCGCGCTCTCGGGCGAGCGCTGTCCGTCACTGGAGTGGGACGATGGACTCTGTCTCTAACAACCCTGCAAAGTGCGTCACCACCTTTGTGATGGCCAGGACGCGGCAAAAGAACGACGTCCTTCATTCCGCAGGTGATGGCCATTATCGCGCGCTCATCTAGACGGCTCGGTAGCTCAGGAAGCAGCACCAACAACATGCCTTGTGCGTCTAGTACTCCATTGCACTCGTAGTTGCTGCATGCGCAACTCGGTTTGCAGTTGCAGGTGAGCAGGGCGATGCTACGTGGCCATCCATCAATAGTGGCTTGTATGGGGATGACATCGCCATGTGCATCCTATTTGTACTAAAAATCATGAATGAAGAATATAAACATGTTTACGTACAACCTGAGTGGATTGCTCCAGTGGTCATCGCACGTGTAGTGTCATGCAAAGCTTCATTTATTAGGTTATAGAGTCTTTTTGTTTTGGTACCACATAGGCGAATTTGCTGAGTTGGACCCGATGTTATTACTCTTCAAGTTACTCCCACTGTGGTTAGTCTAGGCCTTGTTCAGTTCAACCTCCTCCCAAGGGGTTTGGAGAGGAACGAAGGGGAATTTGGCTTGTACATGATTTAATCCCCCACAATCCCTGCTAATCCCCGTTAAAACCCCTTGAACTGCACATGCCCTTAAGGTTACGAAATGATCGGGATTACAGAGGATAGGGTACAAACTTCAGGGATTTAAAGGTGAGACTTTGTTTCCGACTAGCTCTACAACCTCAAGGTTTATAAATCGGACTTCACTCTCCCCTCACGCACACACACGGGTACACTCACGGTGGAGCGCATTTGCACATGAAAAGGCAGATGACAATTTGAGACATCTATTCGTCCACTTAATGTGGGGTCTGGGACCAAATGTCAGCCATACCAAGTGCGACCTGACGTGGTGGCGCTGTTATTGATCGAGTTTCTTTTTATTGGTACATTAAAAAGATGGCTCTGCGTGTATTCAATTTAAAACAATTGCTATGGAGAGAAAAACAATTACTACTCCGTTAGTCCACTTCGGGACTTGCTTGTTAGGGTTGCTCTCTTCTTCTCAATCTCTCACCCTCTCCATATTTAAACAAGATGGCGGTGTCCACTCTCTTTGTCTCTCTCTCCGCTCCGGTTGACACAGATCTGGTCGGATCCCTTCCGCTGG
The DNA here is from genome assembly GCA_021605205.1 of Aegilops longissima. Lineage (NCBI taxonomy): Eukaryota > Viridiplantae > Streptophyta > Magnoliopsida > Poales > Poaceae > Aegilops > Aegilops longissima. Next base: position 536,576,975 of record CM038677.1, on the reverse strand, counting down.
TGGTCGCCGGTGGCAGGAGGAAGCCAACATGCGCCGTCTTCTCTGACCTGGCGCCGGCGTGGGAGGTCCTCCTCACCCTTGCTCCCCTCCATCAAGTTGGCAGATCCTGCCGCCTGCCTCGCTACATCCGGCCGACTGGAGGTATAACTTATTCTAGAACCGGCCTTATTCTAATGGCACAGCTCCCCATGTCACCGCATCCCTTTTTTTCATAAAGTTAGGGTTGCTCCCCATGTCTCTGCATCCTGCATGTGGATATTCTTCTAGTATTACAAAGCTCCCCATGTAGCTAGCTCCGCCGGCTTGTCGAACACTCGAACACCACCTAAATTTTTACTATTAGAGGAAAAAGGTACTGCAGATACTGGCTAACGAACCAATCTCTTGGTTGGAAAGGGAAATAAAGATGCTGGCCTGACCGGTCTCTTGGTTGAAAAAGGATAGAATGTGAGGGGTGTTGGCTCGACAATGCAACCGAGAATGAGCACGTCTAGATTTCTTGCGGTCACATTGGAAAGGTCACTGACGAGAACAAAAAAAAGCACAAATCCATACATGCTTTGCATGTTTGCCACACTCGGCAACACCTCTGCCTCGCCACTTTATGCCTCAGTAGACGCAAAATGTGCTTGTGCCTCCCCTGCCCCTATGCCCTTACTGCTGCTGTTAATCTAACATCACAGGTAAAATGAAACAATGCCACTGTTAATGTGATGTCGCTGTTAAGTAATGCTATTGTCAATCTATTGCCATTGATAAATTGAATCAATGCCACCACCGTTTTATGAAATGCTTCTATCTTGCTTTATTTCTCATAAAGAGTGTTTTGGGTCGTTACACTAAACTCTGACACCGGCAACATAGCTGCATCTCTGTTGAACTGCATAAAATTTAATTGCACAATGGTTGACACAACAATGTGTTTCTCCTTTCCATATCACCCTTTGTTAGAATGATCATTCCTATTAACCATGCATGTACGTACCAATTAATTGCTACTCCCAATCTGTCATCACAGAGTAATAATGCAATTGTTATGCATGTTAATGTAAGCCCCCGCTAATCTAGTGCCAGTGTTGATTTGATGTGATGGCACTTCTTAGTTCATGGCACTTTTTCATACTGTCACTGTAATGCCATTGATATCATATGAGATGCTACTGTTAATCATATGCCGCTGCAAAAAATGATACTGCTTAAATAACCCTGTTTCATATTTGTGCAAACATGGTTGTCTATCTCCATATGGTTTCTATTTGTGCAAATGGAAACAGAAACCTCAATTTTAGTGGAACCTGCTATCAGCTGACCTCATGGTGCTCGAGGTATTCCTACATTCGTAGCTAGGTAGAATGACCAATGCAAGATGAAATAAGCTTATTCGTACGTTGACTTCTTGTTTGCAGTGTGGAACGAGCCTGTCATGTGTGGAGGAGCAAACAAGCACTGTAGCCGCGCCATCAACGCAAGATAAAAGAGACCGAGTCATTGATGGCCTGGCCAGCGAGTAGGGGTCGTGCAAACAGCGATGCATTATTTCAGTGGAACTGCACAAAAAAGATATTGGGGTTAGTAGGACAAATTTTCTAAAGCCACACATAAGGAATTGCGCTCATTCATTCCATAGAATTTCCTCCGTGCCATCATAGGAGATCCCAAGGTGGAAATCAATGAACCACCTATAGAATTATGCATAATCTTCCTCATGCAGGTCAGTATCCCCTTCCTCCAGATGATCGTGTTTTGTCACGCCGAGCTATTGATATGTGCAACTGTTTTGTGACACAGTTTAAGTACATCGCTTTCCTATCTTTTCACATTCAGGAAATGAAGATGATTTCAGTGGAACTGCACAAAATGGTCTGATGTTGAGTGATCTCTATTGCCTCCTCTCTTTGCTGCAATGTGTCCGCGTAAATTGCAAGATGAGCCATCAAGCTAGTTGTGGAGTTGCCAACATGCTCAAAGTGCATGCAACATTGAGCAGAAAGGAGCATGCCCAGGAAATTAATGCGTGCGTAGGGAGGCCCTTTGCTCAGAGAAGCATCGATCATTTTTTCATTTCTACACCTTCTCACAGCTTTGTCTTGGTTATAGTCTTGTGAATCATTTAGATGCGTAAACATGCTGAACTTAAGTGCTTCTGAATGTTAGCTAGTATGCATATCGTATCTTGTGAAGCTTAGTTTAGTGTGAATGTTGACTAGCATGTCAACCTTTACAATCTATGTATATTGTGGGCATGTTATTTGACCCCTCATTTTCCACGCTACGACCAGTGTGAGTGTCTGCATGCAGTACAACGTCCTCTAATTTGGTGGATGCCAAGCCGGCCCATGAAGGAGCCATAACTTTTTTTTCAAGTTGAAAAATGTTACGGATGAGGAGCCATAATTAAGCTGGAGGTGTCTCTTTTTTTCTTTCGAATGGGCAATAAGCTGGAGAGTGTGTCTAATGGGTTGCCTCTAATGTTAAGGCCCTCCAGTACGAAACACACGGGCAGCCGACTAGGCCGATACAAAAGCATATCCATCTTAAAGCCCATTTGTTTTTGTTTTTTGCGAGGAAAAGCCCATTTTTCTTGGAGAGGGGGCGATCCCAGAAAAACCCTCATTCCTCCTCGCTTCCTCTTATACTACAGCTCGCTGGACTCTCCCACTTTCGTCTCCCCCCAATTCCCCCCGCTCCCCATCTTCCTCACTCATACAGAAAACCCCCGCTCACCTTCCTCCTCACTCGTACAGAAAACACTTGCTCCTCTTCTTCCTCACTCCTACAGAAAACATCAGTCATCCTTCTTCCCCACTCGCACTGCCACTAGGCTCGTCTCTCGCTACTCTGCTCAAACCCGTGAGCTCGGCACAACGTCTGCAAGGAAAATGGAGTCGGCTGGACCCAGCGCCAAGAAGATGAGGCTCCCGCCAGCGGCGGTGCCGGTTGTAGATCCTGCACCTGGCCACGCGGGGAGAAGCGGCGAGCCCCCCCACAACGGATCTGAGGAACCCGTAGATCTCGGGTGGACCGCATCAGCGATCTCCCGAGCGACATCCTTGGGGAGATCATCTCGCTTCTCATCACCAAGGATAGTTGCCGCACCCAAGTCCTCTCAACTCGATGGCGCCCTCTATGGCGCACCACACCCCTTAATCTCGACTGTCGTCAGCTATATATCATTCCTGATTTTGAACTCCTCAGAGCCATCATCTCCTCCCACCAGGGCTTCATTCAATGCCTCTGCATCCCGACATGCTACCTGCTGTACATACCCTGCATGGTGGATAACTGGCTGACATCCCCTGAATTCAAAAAACTAGAGCAGTTTGAGTTCTACCATTACCACAAAAATTACATACCACAAACCAAAGGCCAAGAATTTGTGCTCACACCACCGTTGTCCATCTCGTGGTTTTCCTCCTCTCTCTCCACACCGCCACCTTCGCCCGGTGCCATCTACCAGACGATCTGGTGCAAATGCTTCGATTCCCACTACTAAAAAAACTTTCGCTTGTGGTGGTTTATCTGTCATAGGCCTCACTGCACAACATCATCCACTCCAGTTGCCCTGCCCTGGAGCACTTGCTGATTGTTTTGGGAATAGAAATCCCTATCAGTTGTCTCGTCACCTCACCTTAAAAGCATTGGAATTTGTTTTGAAGGACAGCAGCTCATCATCGAAGATGCCCCTTCACTTCAAAGATTGCTCCTTCATTATTGTTATATACTTTCGCAAATATCTGTCATCTCTGTGCCTAAACTTGAGGCCTTGGGTGTAATTCCTGATCCGTTTAATTGTCACAAGTTGGTGTTTGGCTCCACACATATTCAGGTACATTATATTATCATCTACACATTTGTAATCATAAGCTCATTTTTCGTTTGTGCGCATAAGTTTTATATCATCTTGGAGTACACTTTGGGTACTAATATTATGTTATATGCTCAATGAAGAGTTCGTCCATGGATAGCCTATCAATGGTGCTGGATTCTGTCAAGATCTTATATATCAGAATGTTTAGTTATGATCTGAACACAATTATTGGCTTGCTGCGATGCTTATCATGTTTGGAAAATTTGTATATAAAGGTGATGATTTCATGCACATTGAAAGCCCATATATATTGTAATGGAATTAACCGTTTAGCTGTCGCTCTTTTGACATACTCTTTTTTTAGACCTTAACTATTTTCAATCTTCATATCTACTTAGGCACTAACACATGGAGAAAAACATATAACCAATCGGTGGCGTAATAAGCACCGGGATTTTCTCAGTTCTCATGACATTGTTTGAGGACAATAGCGATGGAAGGATATGCATCCAACCAGGCAAACAGAAGCTTTGTCACATTCTTCCTGTTGAATCCAAGGTTACTATTGTCCATGAGGCTTAAGTTTTTCAACAAGAAATTTCTCATGGATGGATATGTTGAACAGCAAAAAAAGAAGTTTTAGGTGGACAAATGAGCTTCTGAATGTGCTCGGCTTCTATTTACAACAATTTGTCGTCATGTTCCAGTAATTTTTTCCCACAGGATGTTGATTTTGTGGATCAGACCAATCCATTTGTTTGTGACTGCTAGAAACAGTGGTTGGGTCAGATGTTATTGCCATGTTCAAACTGGGTTTTGTCTAAATTTGATGAACAATTAATCCTTTGGCTTCTGTACCATTTGTAAGCTTGAGTTAGATGTTGTTGCCCTTTTGAACTCGACTGTGACTGTCATATTTTCACTGAAACAAGGCAAATGGCTTGCCATTTCCTTTATTAAAGAGAGAAATACTGTAGCCATAGGGACCCAGCAGCTCGCCCGGTTGTCTTTTAGTTTTAGAGACGGAGCAGGGTATCAACTGCGTTGTGCGGGGGCTATGACGCGTTAGCCTAAGCTTTTATTTGAGCACGTGAGAAACCCAGTTGATATCTTTTTTCTTTCTGAAAATGTCTAGCCCAATTCTATTTTTTTGGACAATACCCAACCCAGGCCTACTTGCTTTTCTCAGCACAAGGAAATGTATTCGGCTTCCCTAGAAAATGGGCTATAAGTAGTAAGAAATGGGCTGTAAATTTTAAAAACATAGAAAACCAGCAACTAGATTCAAATTTTCCTTTTTTTCAGGATTTCAAGATTTTAAATATCATTGTTTTTTGCGAGAAAATTTCCGTTGTATTTTAATTTGAAATAAAATTATTTTTATAATTATTTTTAATGTGACTCAAAATTTCATGATTAAAGAGTTTGGACCCCACCGAAATATGCAAAAAATTGAATCGTTTAGCAGTTGCCAGAATATTGTGTGTAATGCTAACGAAAAGAATATGGGCTTCAAAATATCCTTAAGAATTAGCAACTGGCTGTAAGTTATTAAAAATAATGGCAAATGGGTTGTATGTTGTTTTCCACAGATTTGGAGGCTGGCTTGTGGGCCTACTAGGTTGGCGATGACGTTGTCCTAATTTTTTTTACGCATACGCAAGGCTTTGTCAACTTAGTTAACATAGAGCAGTGACTGTTGGATGTCCATCCAACCGCCGTCATGCTTCTTCAATCTCTGATCTTCCTGCTCTAACTGCCCAAACCAGCGCTAGCGGGACTGCCTGCTCCCTCCTTCTATGGCCGGCTGTCCTGCCGTGCAGGCCTCACCGGCCCACCCTACTCTCACGGCTGGCCAGGCCATCCCTCTACCCACCCACACCTCCGGTTATTTTCCGGTGACGACAACCTCACCCCGCATACGACCAGTCAGCCCTCGCCCTCAGCGTGGGCGTCCACTGTTGTGGCTTCGCCGGCTCGGGGTCATTCCCTTCCTGGGCCTCGTCGTTGTCCACCGTGTTTTTTTGACATGGATCATCCACCATGTTGGTGCCCTCGGCGCGGCATGGTCAACATGGTCAACAAAGGACAACCATCGGAAGAGGGATGTAAGTGGAGAGGCTGAAAGTAGGGACCCATACAAGCAACTGCCTCCTTATTACGCGGAAAAAAGATTGCTCCTGCTGACAGCTGCGACCCACCGGTAAAATCTTCGCACGAAAGGAAGTGCCTCCTTATAATGCGAAAAAACTATTCCTCCCAATGACAGCTGGAACCTAGTAGATTTGGTGGCTGACTTGTGGGCCTACTAAGCTGATGCGCACGCATGGCTTTGTCAACTTAGTCAACAAATGATTCTAGCAGCTGTACCGTTGGATGTTAATCCAATAGTCGTGCTGCTTCTCCAACCTCTGATCTTCTTGCTCCAGTCGCCCAAACTAGCGCCGGCGGGACCGCCTGCTCCTGCCTCCTGTGGGCGGCAGTGCTACCACGCAGGCCTCACCGCCCCACTCTAATCCCACCGCCGGCCAGGGCTTCCCTCTACTCAGCCACACCCCGTGTTATTCTCCGGCGACGGCAGCCTCACACCACAGCGGAACCAGTGAACCCTCGTACTCCCCTCCGTGTGGGCATCCACTGCCTCGTCTTCCTCGGCTCCGCATTGTTCCCTTAGCAGGCCTCACCATCGTTCACTGCCTTTGTGCTTTCGGCGCGGCGTGGTCAACGTTGTCAACGAACGACAGCCATCGGAAGACAACTGTACACAGTGAGGCTGACAGCTGGACCCACCAACTACATCTTCACACGCAAGGAAGTGCCTCCTTATTACGTGCAAAAAAATTATTCCTCCCCCTGACAGCTGGGACCCACCACATATATCTTCACACGCAAGGAAGTGCCTCCTTATCCTCCTTGACAGCTGGGACCCACCCGGACGAACCGTACGTAGGGTTGTGTGTCTGGTCGCAAACGTGTACGTACATACTGGCCGATCGTTGTCTCTGCAACGACGACCCGTGGCCGAGCAAGCAGCGACACATGTAGTAGTAGAGCCCATGCCGTAGTAGTTCAAGCAATCCAGTCTAAAGTGTGTACACGTACGTACAGCCAGATGCCAAAAGATACGGCCACGCACATACATGCATACGGGCGGGGTCTCGAACGCCTACTCATGCATACGTACGACCATGGCTCATGTACATGGAGAGGCAGCGGACAGCAGCAACGGCGTCGTGTTCATCGGGAGCCTACCAGCTTGGACGGAACAACCAAAATGAGGTCTGGCGTACCGCAGAACGGAGGAAACGACCTTCTATTCGACCGCGTACGGTCGAAACGGGGTCATGTTCATCGGGAAGGGTATGGCGTACCGCACAACAAACGAAACGACATTCTTTTCATCAAGATAAGCATATTTCAAAGTGTCTGGCAATTTTTTTAATTCAAACACAGGATCACCTTTAGGTGGAGGAGGACCTCCTAGAGTTTCAATAGGAAAATTGTGTTTAAGTAGAGGATGTTGTTCAAAGAAAATCTTATCTATTTCATTCCTTTCATGCATATGTAAATCATTTTCATGGTCTAGCAAATATTGTTCTAAAGGATCAATAGGCGGTACAACAATAGAAGCAAGACCAATCAATTCATCCTTACTAGGCAATTCTTTTTCATGAAGATTTCTACTAAACTTGGAAAAATTAAACTCATGAGACTCATCACCAAAACTAACACCGACAATTTGTTTCTTACAATCTATTTGAGCATTAATGGTGTTCAAGAAAGGTCTACCAAAGATAATGGGACAAAAGTCATCTTGTGGGGAACCAAGAACAAGAAAATCAGTAGGGTATTTTATTTTCCCACACAGTACTTCAACATCTTTAACAATCCCAATTGGTGATATAGTGTCTCTATTAGCAAGCTTAATAATAACATATGTGTCTTCTATCTCTGCGGGTGCTATGTCGTTCATAATTTCTTGATATAAGGAATAAGGAATAGCACTCACACTATCACCTATGTCACATAAACCATGGTAACAGTGATCTCCTATTTTAACTGAGATGACATGCATGCCAACAACAGGTCTATGTTTATCCTTTTTATCAGGTTTGGCAATTCTAGCAGCTTCTTCACAGAAGTAAATAACATGCCCATCCATATCTTCTTCTGTAAGTGCATCTAGTGCCACCCCTAGTTGGTTTTGGAGTATTGACGAAAAACCTGGTTGAGGGACTAATGTGTTTGTGAGAATTGCAGGATAACATAGGTAGTAGTCTCTCCTTGATTCGGTTTACCTACCGGAGATGACCCCTAAAAATGTGTGAAGACATTGAAGACAATGGTGGTCTGTGAAGATATTCACATTGAAGACTATGAAACGAGAAGACATTGAGTGAAGACTATGGAGCGCGAAGACTTAGTTGTTTCGTTGTTTCCTTTTATTATTTGTTGAGTCATAGGAACCACCGCAATGTTAAGTAGGGTCCAAGTGAACAAACTCAGAGTGACTGAAGTGATGCTCAAACCAAATCCTATGTATTCGAGCAAAGACAATGAGAGCAAATCTTATCCAGTGATGGATAAGTCAGCTTTACTTGTAGCCCAAGTCAAGCTGCCGTGTGTGTTTGAAATCTAAGCGTTGCGACACGTGTCAGTTAGTTAGTGACCCAGGGTCATTTCGGACAAATCTGGTCAGGTTGCCCAGTGGCTATAAATAGCCCACCCCTACACCATAATTGTGTGGCTGCTCAGAGTTAGTGCACGGCTTTTGTCATTTGAGAGCAACCCACCTCCGAAGCTTTTGAGAGAGAATCCTTGCGAGGACAAAGCCCAAACCACCCAGAGCCCAAAGAGTGTTTGGCTTCACTGAAGTCTTTCTGTTCGCGTGATCTGAAGACTTGTTACACTTGAGGACTGTGAATCCTCCAGCCGGTTAGGCGTCGCGTTCTGAGCATCCAAGAGCCATTGTGGATTGCCGGTGAACGAAGTCTGTGAAGGTTCGGAAGTCTACCTTGAAGACTTACCATAGTAATTGGGCGAGGACTGTGTGTCCTTAGCTCAAGGGGAATAAGGTGAAGACGCGGTCTTCTGAGTTGAATCTCAGCCTCCCTAACCAGACGTACAGTTGTCACAGCAACTGGAACTGGTCCAACAAATCTTGTGTCCTTCTGAAGCCACTGGTTCTATCTCTTATTCCTCTTTACTTATAGTTTGTCTTCGTGAAGTCATTGCCTGCTTGCATTATCTGTTTGACTTCACTACGTGACTATCAGTTCTGATTGGCTTCATTCTATCTTCCATCCTGATCTTTACTACCGAGCTGCTATTAGTCTTCATGCTTTCACTTCATTGAATACTTGACTATGGCTTGTCTAGTGTAGTCTACCTTCCGCTACATTAGAATAGGGTTGTTTATATTGTCTGTCTTCAAAACTCCCATGTTTTGAAAATTTTCATAAAAATCGCCTATTCACCCCCCTCTAGTCGATAACTAGCCCTTTCAATTGGTATCAGAGCAATGTGCTCCCTTGTTCTGTGTGATTCGGTTTAACCACCTGGAGTTTAGCTATGTCGACTGCCGAGATAATCAAAGTCTCCGCTGCGTGCCCCATGAATATCCCTACTGGAAGAATAGGATGCGCATGCATCTTGAAGCCATTGATGTCGATCTATGGTATGTCGTCAAGAACGGCGTTCCCAAGACTGGTGAAGGTGTCACCCCGCCGATGTCAAGAGGTTCATTCAATCGACTCTCCGCCAAGAACATCATCTGTGGTCACCTTACCAAAGGACAGATGGCCGTGTGAGTGCTCTGAAACGCCGGGCTAGTCTGGACCGCTATCCAAGGTCAATGAAGGCGTCTCAACCTAGTGAGATCAACGACAAGATTCTCCGCAACCTATTCAACCGCTTCAAGAGACATGACAACGAGAATGTCCAGCTCACATTTGATCGGCTCACTGATATCACAAATGAGCTCCAAGCACTTGGCGCCACTGAGATCACGAAGCATGAGATAGTGAAGACACTACTGAGATCTATTGACAGCTCATTTGACACCTTAGCCCTGATGATACAAGAACGCCCTGATTTAAAGACTCTCGATCCATCTGACATACTTGAGAGGCTCAACACACATGAGTACCAGCTATCTGAGAAACGAGATATCTATGGCCCCAACTATGGCCGAACTCAAGCTTTGAAGGCAAAGGTTGCTGCTTCCTCATCTGAAGAAGAATCTGACTGCAGTTCTGGTGATCCTGAAGACATTAGAAAGGACCTTGCTATGCTCGTGAAGAAGTTCCAGAAATTCAGCAAGAAGAAAGGCTTCAGAAAGTCTTCACGATCCAGCTCAAGAAATGATGAAGCTTCTGCCTATGATCACAAGAAGAGAACCTATCACAACTGCAAGAAACCTGGGCACTACATCTCTGAGTGTCCACAGTGGGACAATGAGAAGAAGAAGAAGAAGAGCAAAGAATATGATTCTGATGACAAGAAGAAGAAGAAATCCTCAAACTCTTCTTCCAAGTCTTCTTCCAGATCTTCATCACACAAGAAGAGCTCATCTGGCAAGGCCCGTGCTTTTGTTGGCAAGGAGATAATTCAGAAGAGGAGTATGCTTCAGAAGAAGCGGAGGTGGAGTCTGAGGGGGAGTCTGACTCGGGTGTTGCGAGTCTGGCCCTAGCTACTGCCTATGTCACCAAGTCCATCTTCAACACCGAAGACAATGGCTCCGTCACCAACACTGATGATAATGACGAGGACGACTCGCCTCCCACCTACTGCTTCATGGCACGTGGTGCCAAGGTAAAATCACGCGACGCTTACTTTGAAACATCAAGTGAAGATGACTCTGATTGTGAATCCAAACCCAGCTACAAAACACTTTCTAAAATTGCATCTGAACAACAGAAAGCTATGGAACATACTCAAAAACTGTTAGACAAAAGCGATGACCTGTTGGACGTGGAAATGACCCGTTCTCACTCCTTAGTTGAACACATTAAAAATCTTCGTGCTAAGTACTGTGAACTTGAAAGTCGTCATGAAATGCTCACAACCACTCACGAAAAGCTCTCCTATGATTATCTTCAAAGGAAGCAAGAGCTTGAGAAATTGAGAGCGGCTCATGAAGATCTTCAAAAAGAGAATGACTCACTTCGTGCTCAATAGATCAGTTCCGCTCAAGAAGGATTTGAACCACCTTGTCTAAAATGCCTTGAGCATGATAACGCTACTTACATTGTTTGAATGTTCTATCGCTGCTATGTTGCAATATCTTCAACTGCTGATGTGGTAACTAACCCTCTCATGGAGGATACCACTACTATTCCCGATGAAAATGCTAGGTTGAAGACATTGCTTGAAACAGGATGTACAAAAGTCTCAAAGGGCATCGAGACAACGTGCGATGTCCTCAAAAGCGATTCTGAACCAAACCCTAGGAAAGAGGGTGTTGGGTTCGAGAGGAAAATGAATGTTGATGGCTCCTCTTGAAGCCCGAGCAGACCCAAAACCACATGGTTGCTGCAAAGGGACCCTCAGTGGATCCATCCACCTTATCTGGCTTCACCTGTGCTAACCCCATTATCATTGATGAATCCTTTGATGCAAACTATAAACTGTTTAAGAATCGGAATGGTGAAGTGTTTGCCAGGTATATTGGTACTAACTGCAGGAACGGGCCACCTATGAAGAAGATCTGGGTTCCCAAAAGTTATCTTGAGAATCTTCCTGAATGTCATCATGACACCATCCGGGAAGAAGACAAATCCTGCACCAAAGGCTTCATATGACCCAAAGGCCTCATACGCATGAGGACTCACCGAGTCACCCTAACGCCAATGTTTTGCAGGAAACCATACTCAGACTTATGAATATGAGCGTGTGTCTTCAAACCGCTATGTTCATAGAACTAAGACCTTTTCTGCTTATTCATATGAGTATCGTTCTTCTCCTGCAAGGCTATTTGCTAGGGCTCCAAAGCCAAAGTTCTCAGATGCTGCACTTAGACTCATTGTTTCTAAGCCACCCTCAAGATGTGGGTGGTTAAGAAGAATTAACTTTCTTTTGCAGGAAAGGTCTCCACCGGAAATCAAAGGCGCTCGATGCTATTGCTGGGGACCTAAAACATCTTGTAGGGCGCAAGATCAAATGCCCAAATGGTCTTACTATGTATTTTGTTCCTGAATCATTTGCCAAACATCCTATCAGTCCTAATCTTGATCTGAGCTTCGATAATCCTCTTGCTCATCAAATGTTTGTGCTTCACAATACTCTTGGTGAAGCCTATCCCCCTAACTGCACTGTAGGCTACAACACCTCGTGCTTCAGAATGGATTATGGATAGCAAATGCACTAATCATATGACTGGTGATCGAAGTCTTCTCATGGACTCAACCTTACGTCCATCAGACAAAAGTCACATCACATTTGCGATTAATTTGGTAAAAGCAAGGTATTGGGTCTAGGTAGAGTTGCAATCTCAAAGGATCAACACATGGATAAAGTGGTGCTTGTTGAATCCCTTGGTTTCAACTTAATATCAGTCTCAATGCTTTGTGACTTAAACATGATTGTGCTATTTGGAAAATATCGATGCCTTGTACTAATGGAATCTGACAAGTCTCTAGTCTTTGAAGCGTATCGAAAAGACGATCTATATATGGTATATTTCTCAGCAGGACCACAGATGGTCGTATGTCTTCTAGCAAAGGCTTTAGAATGCTGGCTCTGGAACCGAAGGCTAGGGCATGCTGGCATGAAGAACTTGCACACTCTCGCGAAGAAGAAGCATGTCGTGGGCATCGAAGGCGTCAAGTTCAAGAAGGACCATCTGTGTGGCGCCTGCGAAGCTGGAAAGATGACTAGGGCCAAGCATCCCTCGAAGACATCTCAACCCTTTGAGCTGCTTCACATGGATCTATTCGGCCCTACTCACTACTCTACTCTCAATGCTACTGCTTGCCTCTATGGCTTCGTAATTGTTGATGATTACTCTAGATATACTTGGGTACATATAATCCTCTACAAGACTGAAGTGCAGGATGTCTTCAGACGCTTTGCCAATTGTGCCATGACGAACTATGGCGTCAAGATCAAGCACATCATAAGCGACAATGGCACTGAGTTCAAGAACACTGGCCTCGACCTCTATCTGGATACACTTGGCATCACACATGAGTTCTCTGCTCCTTATACACCTCAGCAGAATGGCATCACTGAGCAAGAACAGAACTCTCATTGAGATGGCCCGAACGATGCTTGATGAGTACAAGACTGCACGGAAGTTCTGGCCTGAAGCCAATGACACTGCTTGCCACATCATCAACCGCGTTTATATTCACAAGCTTCTGAAGAAAACATCCTATGAGCTCCTAACTGGTAAGAGGCCAAATATAAGCTACTTCTGAGTATTTGGTGCTAGGTGCTGGATCAAGGATCCACATCACACTTCAAATTTTGCACCGAAAGCACATGAAGGTATTATGCATGGTTATGGAAAGGATTTGCACTCCTACAGAGTCTTCAACCTCTTTCACTATAAAGTGGTTGAAACTATGGATGTGTAGTTGATGAAAGTAATGGTTCGCAAAGAGAGCACCTGCCAATTGTGCTAGATGAAGTACCTCCAAGTGAATCTATCAAGCAGATGGGAATTGGAGATATCATTCCCTCTGAGAATCAATCTGAAGAGGAAGTTGTCATTTCTGCACCTAATCAACCTGAAGACAATGCTCAGTCTGAAGACAATCCGCCAAATGATGACATAGATCAGCCGGAGCAAAATCTTCGTCCAGCTCATCCTCGTGTTGCAAATGAAGTTCAGATTGAGAAGATAATTGACAGCTTGAATGCACCTGGTCCACTCACTCGTTCAAAAGCAACTCAAAGAGCATCACAGCTAACCAACTTCTGTGGGCATTTTGCATTTGTATCAATCACTGAACCCAAGAAATTTGATGAAGCCTTCATGGAACCGGAATGGATTCAAGTATGCAAGAAGAGCTTCAACAGTTCGAGCTAAATAATGTGTGGGAATTGGTCAAGCGTCCTGATCCTCGGAAGCACAATATCATTGGCACCAAATGGATATATCGCAACAAGCAAGATGAGCATGGTCAAGTTGTCAGAAACAAGGCTCGACTCGTTGTGCAAGGTTACACACAAGTGGAAGGAATTGACTTCGATGAAACATTTGCTCCGGTGGCAAGACTTGAAGCCATTCGCATACTGCTAGCCTATGCAAATCATCACAACATTCTTCTGTATCAAAAGGATGTGAAAAATGCTTTTCTCAATGGAAAGATAGAAGAAGAAGTATATGTCGCACAACCTCCAGGCTTTGAAGATCCAAAACATCCTGATATGGTATACAAGCTCAACAAGGCACTGTATGGCCTCAAACAAGCCCCTCGTGCTTGGTATGACACACTCAAAGACTTCCTGAAGAGCAAAGGCTTCAAACCTGGTTCACTAGATCCTACACTCTTCACGAAGACATATGATGGTGAACTATTTGTGTGCCAAATCTATGTGGATGACATTATCTTCGGCTGCACCAACAAGAAATACAGTGATGAATTTGGTCACATGATGCTAGAGTCCATGATGGGCAAGCTGAAGTTCTTTCTGGGTCTCCAAATCCGTCAACAACGCAACGGCATCTTCATATCTCAAGAAAAATACCTCAAAGATTGCCTGAAGAAGTTTGGAATGCAAGACTGCAAAGGATACACGACGCCAATGCCAACCAAAAGTCATCTGGGTCCCGACGACAATGGTAAAGAGTTCGATCAAAAGGTATATCGTTCCATGATTGGTTCTTTGCTCTACTTATGTGCATCTAGGACAAATATTATGCTTAGTGTTTGCATGTGTGCCCGATTCCAAGTGGCACCAAAGGAATCGCATCACTTAGCTGTGAAGCGAATTCTTCGATATTTGGCTTACACCCCAACACTAGGATTATGGTATCCAAAGGGCTCAGAGTTTGATCTAGTTGGATTCTCAGATGCTGATTATGCTGGTGACAAGGTTGATCGCAAGTCCACATCAGGCACATGTCACTTTCTAGGACGATCTCTTGTCTGTTGGTCTTCAAAGAAGCAGAACTGTGTATCTCTCTCTACTGCTGAATCTGAATACATTGCTGTTGGATCCTGCTGTGCTCAGCTTCTCTAGATGAAGCAAACTCTCAAAGACTATGGTATCCATCTGAAGAATGTGCCTCTATTGCGATAACGAGAGTGCCATCAAGATTGCCAACAACCCAGATTCAGCATTCAAGACAAAGCACATTGAAATTCGCCATCACTTTCTCGTAGATCATGTTATGAAGGAAGATATTGATATCATTCACGCCAAGACAGAACAACAGTTGGCTGATATCTTCACAAAGCCCTTGGATGAGAAAAGGTTTTGCAAGTTGCGGTGTGAGCTAAATATCTTGGAATCCTCAAATGTCCTGTGAATGGACACACATCCTAACACTTATGCATTTTGATGACTTAGATGTGCAACACACAAAGTAATGTATATCTTCAATCAATGAAGACATACACTCTAAGTGTGAATACATTAATGCGGAAATTGACTTCGGAGCACCACGATAATTGTGTGCCGTGTCTGGGTCTAATACTTCCTATACGGTGGGTAACGCCACCACCAAACTCTTGTTTGAAGTGTTTTTTTGGCGTTATATTTGCAAAGTCTTCACAGTTGATTTGTCTTCAACATTGATTTGAATTCATGATTAACTGCACCATGTTGATTTGGTCTTGACTCTGTTATATACATATATTGTGTTCTGTCCTCTACAGCATTCACTTATAGCTATGACTTCGTGTTGAATCTTTTGAACTAAGTGAGTGTGATCGGACCCTAACCTCTCTATGCTTCCTACCTCAAGCTCTATCTATCCAAATCATATGCATTCTGATGAAACTGTCGAATGTCTTCTCTATGTCCTTGTCAGCAGAATATACAGAGACAAACTTTAAATCTGTTCTTAATGCTATATCCTTTTGTCTGAAACCCGGAGAATGCGGAACGACCACCCCGACAATCCAGGAGAGTGTGGGAACATGGAACAACTTCCAATGTGTTGCATGTGTGTCATGTGTCCTTCAGATGTGAACCGCCAGGGGCACCTGCATAATTGTGCGGTGCCGTCTCCTTCCTTATAAATACCCATCACATCTCGGTCAAAAATTCTTCTTCCACCTCGCCACCTCTCGCAAACCCTAGCACCTCTGCTAGCTCTCGACGACGCCGGCGACGAAGCGCTTAGCTACCGCGACTTCTCCGACGCCGTCCTCACGCCGGCCGCGGACCTCATCCTCTCCGCCGTCGCCGTAGGTGTCCTCCGTCGCCAAGTTAGGGCACGGAAGATCGAACTACTCGGCCTCCAACTTCGCTCCGTCTAGCAGTTCTTCGTGTGGTAATTAAAATTCACATTTTACCATCTTTTTGATCTGATAGATTCATCCTTCCTTACCAAAAGTGGTTTCTAGATCCCCAAATTGAATCTATCTCTTTCTGCATCTCATACTATGCCTAGTCCATTCACTTATGCTTCTTTACAAGTTCGATTCCTCACTTGTACTTATTCCTGGATTTGTACAAATCTGGAACAAACTCTCATCAAATAAGTGAATGTCTTCACGTTGTGAGGTCAATGTCTTTAGATTGATTTATCTTCAAAATCTTCTGAGAATGCATATGACCTCTTCCCCTTCCCTCGCACCTCTAATGCTGTCACATGTACATGTTCGTGGGAGAATCCCTTGGTTCTCATAGTCTGCATTCGTTTGCAGAATTCTTACATCATCACATCAACTCTCCCGGCCGCCTCGTCTCGACCGCGACGGAAGCCTTTGACAGTGTTGAAGCCATTCAGACTGAACCTCATGGCAACAGAGAAGTCTGCAAGAAAGGGTGGCAGACAGCGCCGTGGGAACACTTCCAAGGATTTGCCTCCAGATTTGCACGAGTTGTACAAAACAGATCCAGAGGAAACCTATACGGGCCGCAAGAATCGGATCCAATGGATTCGAAGATATTGGGCTGAGGAATGGTTCAAGTACCGCTTCATTATAGAAGAGTATGGAGAGAAGAATGCCATCAAGGCACCCTGTGGTGATATACTGTATAAGAATCTTCCACCAGGACCCAGGCTGAAGCTATCGAGCAAGGATTATATCCATGCATGGAGCGCGGACCACAACCTGAGGATGCTGACCCTTCTTCGCTGCAATGGTGCCGTGAGGACCATCTGTTCAAGCGCAACTACCAGTTCGCCAAAGACTCAGCTGTGAAGAACAAGAAGGCTCTAGGGCTTGACTTCAACTCTGGTCCTTCCTCACCTCGGGACGATGGCACCCGTGAAGCCAATGAGAACAGCATCAGCCCCTTCTACAACCTTGCTGGCCTCATCACTCACATTGCTGTTCAAGGTGCCAAAGTGGATCATTCTGATGATGGTGCTGACACTGATGAAGCCCCAGCTCCTGCTCCAAAGCCGCAGAAGCTAAAGAAGGCTAAAGCTTCAAAGTCATCTGCTGCTCCAAAAGCTTCACGAGTGAAGCCGTTGGCAACTGCCCCTCCTGCTCCCAGTAACAACTATGAAGATCTCTCTCGCATCTCCAAAAGGCGTGAGAAGCCATAGAAGAAACCTGTTCAGCAACACAGTCAAGCACTGACACCTGCTGCCGTTCTGAGGAATGAATCTGAAGCCATTGATTTGTCTTTAGATGAAGAATTTGGCAATGATGCTCTCGAGCAGTTGATCAAGAGCAAGCAAGAGGCGGAGATCTTCAATGATCTGCCCCTCTTCGATGTGAACATCTTGCACAATTTCATAGATGAATGGTTTGACAATCAAGATATCATCTTTGATAATCTTCAACTCCCTATTGGCATCAGTGTCTCCTTTCAAGGCGCCATTGCTCCTGAGCTGGCTCTGGCTCAGCGAATTTTTGAACTGAAGCACAAAATTGATTTTGAGAAGGAACAGTTGAAGAAGCATGTGGCCAAGCTGAGTGTGGCTGATGTCCAGAAATTCAAGGTGATGCTCAATGACCTCAAGGAGGCGTTTTGCAAGAAACGAGAGGAAGCCAAAGGCTCAAGAGAGCGCATGAAAACTCTAGCTGCAAAGTGTGTTCAGGCTTACAACGAAGCTAAAAAGCGCAAGGCTCTTGGGTGTCCTGGCATTGACCCCAAGATGGCTGCCAAGCAGAAGAAGAAGCATACAGTGGCCCAGACTGAAGCTCCACGGCGGGAAGAACCTCACATTGTCTTCCCAGCCAAAGATGATGTGCTCAAGCCTAAGGTCTCCACAGTGGCTTCAGATCAGCAGAAAACCAAGGCAGCTGAAGCCGAAGCCAGAAAGCGCAAAATCAAGCGCACTACTGATGATGCACCACCCCCCAAGAATAGAAAAACCAAGAAGAGAGATCGGGCTGCTCCCACAGAGCCCCTTGTTGTTGAACCCATTGCTTTTGCTCCCCCTCCATCTACAAATCAAGAACGTTGATTGATTGTTCATGAGCCTGCTTCCACAGAGGCTCCTGAAGATCAAGAGGTTCCAGTCATTGACCCCATCACGATTGAAGACATTGGTCCCTGAGGGAGTCCTGGATTAGGGGGTATCCGGACAGCCGGACTGTATACATCGTCCGAACTATTGAAGCGTGAAGATACAAGACTCGAGACTTCGACCTGTGTCCGGATGGGACTTTCCTTGGCGTGGAAGGCAAGCTTGGCGATCCGGATATTATATTTCCTTCCTTGTAACCGACTCCATGTAAACCCTAGCCCTCTCCGGTGTCTATATAAACCGGAGAGGTTGGTCTTTAGAAGGCCGATCACAATTACAATCATACCATCATAGGCTAGCTTCTAGGGTTTAGCCTCTACGATCTCGTGGTAGATCTACTCTTGTACTACCCATATCTTCAATATTAATCAAGCAGGAAGTAGGATTTTACCTCCATCGAGAGGGCCCGAACCTGGGTAAACATCTGTGTCCCTTGCTTCCTGTTACCATCAGCCTAAGAGGCACAGATCGGGACCCCCTACCCGAGATCCGCCGGTTTTGACACCGACATTGGTGCTTTCATTGAGAGTTCCTCTGTGTCGTCGCTATAGGGTTCGATGGCTCCTTCAACCATCGTCAACAACACGGCCCCGGGTGAGACCTTTCTCCCCAGACAGATCTTCGTATTCGGCGGCATGGCCCTACGGGCCAGTTCGCTTGGCCATCTGGAGCAGATCGACAGCTACGCCCCTAGCCACCAGATCAGGATCGGAAACTTGAACTACACGGCGGACATCCGCGGAGACTGGATCTTCGATGGATTTGGGCCTATGCCAGGAGCACCGGATAGTCTCTACGAGCACGGCTTAGACCTGCTGTCGGACAAAGCTCAGGGTATCACCCCCGCAGTAGCCTCGGACCTAAATCCGGAGCAGGCTGCGTTGCCCGAGGACGGATGGCTGGACCCCGCCCCGTGGGTCGCACACTCATCGGCGGTGGAGCCGAACACGGGCCTTACCTCTGTGGTGGCTCAGTGACTCTGCACTTCGGATTCAGATCCGGATGTTGGTTCCGGTCTGCACTCCGAGCCGCCGAGCCAGGTTGGGCTCCAGAATGGAGTTCACCGCTGCGGATATCTTTCCAAAGACTTCGCCTTTGGCGACATGTCAACTCATTAAAACTCTCTTTGACAGAAAATTCTGGGCCAAACTATGTCTGGCTCAAGTGGGAAGTAGGCGACGAAGAAATTCGTTATGCGTAGTACAAGAGTAGATCTGGAAACAACTCTGAGCAGTGTATTCTTCACTACATACCTCAAAGCCTCTGAGCAGACTTGTAAATGCCTCATTCAAACCGCTTGTAGCAGATGAAATCTTCTTGAGCACCGCGCTCATTAATGAGCGGTGCTCCTCCGAGAGCGCAAATCGCTCCAGTAGGCCCGTCAGTACGTCCGACCGAACACCGAACTGTGCCGGACCCTTCCCATCGCCCCTCGTGGGAGCCAAACGCTCCAGTGCTCGGGGCGGCCGACGATTGGCTTCCGGCCAAGAGATCCGACTCCTCCGTGATGACACCTCGGAGTCGCCCGCTTCATGAGCGGAGAGGTGGGTGGGGTCTCGCTCTCCATCATCTCCGGAGGAAGATCCCCCGAAGAGGAACTCTGTTGAGAAAGGCTGCTAGCCGGACTGCGAAAGACGAATCCTGGTTATTGATCTAGGAGGAACGCAATACCTTTGTAACGCCCCCGATGGGGCTATATCTCCCACGTGTCGAGGCACGACTTAGAGGCATAACCGCATTGAAAGCAATGTCGCAAGTGAGGTAATCTTCACACAACCCATGTAATAAATAAGGAAAGAGATACATAGTTGGCTTACAATGCCACTTCACACAAGACATAAATAAACATCCATCATTCGAGTACACTCAAGGTCCGACTACGGAACCAAAATAAAAGAAGATACCCCAAATGCTACACAGATCCTCGATCGTCCCAACTGGGCACCACTACCGATCATCGTGAAAAGACACATAGTAACGACCACGCCTCGTCGAACTCCCACTTGAGCTTGGTTGAGTCACATGCACCGCATCATCGGCACTGCAACTGTTTTGGTAGAATCTGTGAGTCACGGGGACTCAGCAATCTCACACCCGCGAGATCAAGACTATTTAAGCTTATAGGAAGGACAGGGTAGTAAAGTGGAGCTGCAGCAAGCGACTAGCTTATATGGTGGCTATTTCGCAAAAGAGAGCGAGAAGAGGAGCAAAGCACGGTCGTGAAACTAGTAGCGATCAAGAAGTGATCCTGAACTACTTACGTCAGACATAACTCCAACATCGTGTTCACTTCCCGGACTCACGAGAAGAGACCATCACGGTTACACACGTGGTTGATGTGTATTTTATTGAGGTCAACTTTGGGTTTTCTACAACCGACATTAACAAATTCCCATCTGCCTCATAACCGCGGGCACGGCTTTCAAAAGATATTACCTCGCAGGGTGTCCCAACTTAGTCCATTATAAGCTCTCACGGTCAACGAAGGATATTCCTTCTACCGGAAGACCCGATCAATCTCGAATCCCGGACTACAAGACATTTCGACAAAGAATAAAACAAGACCAGCAAAGCCACCCGAATGTGCCGACAAATCCCGATAGGAGCTGCACATATCTCGCTCGTAGGCACACCGGATGGGCAAGACGTCGGGTTAGCATAGACCTGGATTGCCCAGGGGCGCCGGACATCGCTTAGGTTGGACCAGCACTCAAGGAGCACTGGTCCGGGGTTTAAAATAAAGATGACCTCGGCTCGCGAAACCCGGGGAAAAAGGCTTAGGTGGAAAATGGTAAAACCAAAGTTGGGCCTTGCTGGACGAGTCTTATTCAAAGCGAACTGTCAAGGGGTCCCATAAATCACCCAACCGTAAGGAACGCTAAATCAAGGAACATAACACCGGTATGACGGAAACTAGGGTGGCAAGAGTGGAACAAAACACCAGGCATAAGGCCGAGCCTTCCACCCTTTACCAAATATATAGATGTATTAATTATAGCAGATAAATATTGTGATATCCCCAACAAGTAAACATGCTCCAAAAAGGAACAACATCTCCATGTTCCAACAAGGAACAACCTTCAACTTCACCTGCAACTAGCAACGCTATAAGAGGGGCTGAGCAAAGCGGTAACATAGCCAATCAACGGTTTGCTAGGAAAGGATGGTTAGGGGCTGACATGGCAATATGGGTGGCATGATATAGCAAGTGGTAGGCATCGTAGCATAGGCATAGCAAAAGAGCGAGCAACTAGCATAGCAAAGATAGAAGTGATTTCGGGGGTATGGTCATCTTGCCTGCAAAGTTCTCAGAGTTGTCGAAAGCTTGATCCTCGAAGCGTTCTCAACAGGTTCCTCGCTCACGCACTCGCCTCCGGCTCTACCCAAAGCAAGAACACAAACAAAGGAACCACAATAAATCACGGTGCAATGCACAATCAACATGATGCAAAATATGACATGATATGCGAGATGTGATATGCAATGCGATATCGCGCCCAGAAGGTAAATGATGAACCAGGCATCAACTTGGCAAACCAAGTATGCCACTGAAAGATGAGATGATTTCGTTGAAATCGATATAAAGATCACCGAATCGGATGCACGGTTTGCAAATGACAAGCAAAACAAGAATGGCACAAATCTGCCATTAACAGATGATGCCACTTAGCAAGCAACAAGAAATTAAGCTACTGCACCCAAACGTATCAACAAAGTATATGGCAGTGATCTACACAAGATGCTCGACAAAAGATGAGCACTGAGCTACGGCTAGTTCACATCATAACAAGTTCAAACAAGCATGGCAAAAGTGCACCAAATATCAGGCTCGACATGGCAAAACAGCATCAGGTTGCAATGTTCAGAGCAACAAAACTACATGCTACAAGAAATTAAAATAGCAGAACATGGCATGGCATGAATCTACTCAGAGCATAGAACAAAAGTCCCTTACTAACCATAAGCCAAAAAGGATCAGAAAATATAGTAACACCCATGTCAATATTGAAAGTTTCATTAACAGATTCAGCAACATGGCATGTCAAAAACTGATAACAAGTAGGCATGTTTACAAGCTCAATGCACTCACTACAGAGCCTTATATGAAAAACTAAGCATACATACATCAAGAAGACATGACATAGAAGACATGCATGGCAATAACAATAACATAGCATACATGGATCAACCACAACAACCTAGGAAAAATTGAATAACATGTAAACAATCTGCCAGGAAACATTTGATAGCAAAAGTAGAGCTCGATTGACTCAAGCTATGGCACCCTATAATTGCAAACAAAGGCATGGATGGATAGAGAAAGACATTCTTTACAAAACATCCTTACTGAAGTATCTCAAAATATGCATGGATCTCTCGGTAGCATCAAGTTAACATGGCATCAAAATCAGCTAAACAGGGCTGAAATCAGCAACATCAGGACACCTACTTTGCATGGTTGTGCTAGTCACCACATAGATCACAAAAATACATGGCATACACCCCTGGAAAGATGGCATGGCCTAATACAAAACACATGTAGGACTCAAATTCATAGGGTGCACACATCAATCATGGCAAAAATAACAAAAATGCAAGTTCTGTTAAGAAACAGAAACTAACATCACATAGCCCTCTTCCAACAGCATTTCGGGCATCAAGATGATCTCAAATGAAAATGATGCAATGATATGAAATGATCTACTCTTCGAGGCGAACATTTTGGCATATTATACGCGCAAAATGGATCTACAGATGCAAAGATATACCACGTTGAAAATGACACAAAATATCCATGAGATGAAAAAACTTAGGGAAAAATGGAGGGGGGGAAAGAGGTCAACGGGCGCGCGACCCGAGGTCGGATCTGGCCGGCTGGATCGGTGAGGGCGGCGGCGGCTCGGGCTCGCCGGAGCCCGGGCGAGGTGGAGGGCGCGGTGGCCGGAGCCGAGGTCGGCGGGCGCCGGAGGCGGCGGGGACGGCGGCGGCGGTGAGGCGCCGCCGGCGGGCAGCGAGGGGGGCCGGGCGGTCAGCGGCGAGGCGGCCCGCATGTGGAGGCGCGGAGCGGGAGGCGGCGGAGGAGCGCGGCGGCGGCGGCCGGGGGCGGGCGGCGGGTGCGGCCGGGCGGGCTGGCGTGGGCCTCATGCTGCTGGGCGATGCAAGGGCGGCGGCGGGCCACGTGGCAGCCCCGACATGCGGGCGGCGGCGCTGGCGTCCGGGCGGCGGCGGAAACCGGCGGGCGGGACGGATTTTTAGGGTTTTGGGGAGGAATGATCCGGATTTGGAGGGGTTTGCTTAAATAGGCATAGAGGAGCTAGGAGAGTCCAAATGAGGTGTAGTTTTCCACACGATCGTGATCGAACGACGGAGAGCATGGAAGTGACTTAGATGGGTTATTGGGCTGTTTTGAAGGGGTGTTGGGCTGCAACTTAAAAGAGGCCTTTGCGAGAGTGGTTAACTGCTGAGTACCAAACGAGCTCCAAATGACCAAACTTGACCGGTGGTCTATGGGTGGTATACCAAGGCCACTTGACAAACCTCGGTCCATTTCGAGAAGGTTTAGTACCCGCACACCTAAAAAACATAAAAGGGGCCGCGGGGAGATAGGAGTGCCGATTGCAAAACGGACAACGGGAAAAATGCTCGAATCATGAGACTAACACGTATGCAAATGCGATGCACATGATGACATGGTATAAAATGCATGACATGGACAAAATGCAAATGAAGAAAACCCAACCACGGAGGGAATATCATATCACAATGCCGAAAATGGCAAGAGTTGGAGTTACAAATATGGAAAGTTACTCCGGGTGTTACAACACTCCACCACTACAAGAGGATCTCGCCCCAGATCTAGGACTGAAAGAACTCCGGATATTCGAACGGAGGTGATCCTCGCGCCCTGTGTAGCTTCTCGGTCGGAATGGTGTGACCACTTCACTTTCAGGAATTTGATTGACTTGTTGCGAGTCTTGCGCTTCGGTTTCTTCAAGAATAGCAACGGGTGCTCATGATAAGAGAGATCTTCTTGAAGGTCAATCTCTTCGTTGATAGTGCGCTCAGGGTCTTGAAGCACTTATGGCTGTGACACGTGAAACACATCGCACGCTTGCAAAGTTGGATGGAAGCTCGTTGATAGGCGAGATCGCTTCTTTTCCCAATGATCTTGAAAGGACCCACGATCTAGGGCAAGCTTCCTTTGATACCGGGTTGACGAGTGCCTTTCATTGAGAGATGCGGAGGTAGACATGGTCTCCGATTTCAAAAGCCACATCACGGTGCTTATCATCATAATAGCTCTTCCGGCGCGATTATGCTGGCTTTGAGATTCTCACGAATGACTTTGCACATTTCTTCCGCTTCGTGATCAAGTCATTGCCAAGAAGTTGGCGCTCACCTATCTCGCACTAATTGAGAGGAGTACGACACTTTCTCGCCATAGAGAATTTCGAATGGGGCCTTGCCTCGAACTCGCTTGGAAGCTGTTGTTGTAGGAGAACTCGGCATATGGAAGACAATCTTCCCACTTCATACCGAAAGAAATGACACAAGCCCTGAGCATATCTTCAAGGATTTGATTAACTCGCTCAACTTGGCCACTTGTTTGAGGATGGAAAGCTGTGCTGAAACGAATGTTGGTGCCCATGGCCTTCTGAAAAGAATCCCAAAACTTGGAGGTAAAGATGCTGCCACGGTCTGAAGAGATCACTTGTGGAATGCCGTGCAAGGAGACAATCCTGGAGGTGTAAAGCTCTGCCAACTGAGCTGCTGTGATGGATTCTTTGATAGGAAGAAAATGAGCCGCTTTAGTAAGCTTGTCAATGACAACGAAGATAGCATCATTTCCACGCTTGGACTTAGGAAATCCAGTCACGAAGTCCATCTCAATATGATCAAACTTCCATTCTGGAATAGCAAGAGGTTGAAGGAGACCAGCTGGTCTTTGGTGTTCTGCTTTCACTCTTCTCGCAGACATCACACTCATTCACGAATTGAGCAATTTCGCTTCATTCGAGTCCACCAATATGACTGCTTGAGGTCATGGTACATCTTCGCATTTCCGTGATGAATGGATAGAAGCGAATTGTGAGCCTCGCTCATAATGACTTTTCAGAGATCACCCTTAGGAACCACAATCCGTCCTCAAGAAAAGAGTATCTTTGTCATCAACGTGGAAGCACTTGTACTTGAAATGCCCTTGTCGATACCACGCTTCACCTTTTTCACCATGGTATCCGTGGTTGAGCCTCACGAATCTGATCTTCCAAGGTAGGAGAGACTATGAGGTTGGCAAGAAAGCCTTGAGGAACAACTTGAAGATTCAGCTATGGAAAGCTTCACAGAGATCCGCTGAAAGGGCTTGAGGATTAGACTGTTGCGAAGAAGCCTTCCTGCTCAAAGCATCTGCAATGACATTGGCCTTGCCCGAGTATATTCAATACTTGGGTTGTACTCTTGAATCATTTCACCCATCGAGTCTGCCTCGAGGTTGAGGTTGGGCTGAGTGAAGATATACTTGAGACTCTTGTGATCGGTGAAAATGTCCACTTTCCTTCCCAACAAGAGATGTCTCCATGTTATCAATGCATGGACAACTCGCCGCCAACTCAAGATCGTGAGGGGTAGTTCTTTTCGTTGGGCTTCAAATGACGAGAGGTATAAGCCACAACTCTTCTCTTGCATTAACACAGCACCGAGACCTTGAAGAGAAGCATCACGTAAAACTTCAAATGGCTTGGATTCATCAGAGGAGTCAAGACAGAGCTGTGACGAGTTTCTCTTTGAGGGTATTGAAAGCAACGCCACACTCAGTGAGACCGTATATACTTCACATGCTTCGGAGGAGGTTGGAAAGAGGCTTTGCAATCTTGGAGAAGTTCTCAACGAATCTTCGCAATAGCTTGCAAGACCAAGAAAATCATGGAGCTGCTTGACATTCGAGGAGGTTCCCAATTCACAATTGCGGACACCTTCTCGATTAACAGCGATGCCCTTGGCAGAGATGATATGACCAAGATAAAGCACTTCATCAAGCCAAAATTCACATTTGGAGAACTTAGCATAGAATTGATGCTCTCGAGCTTGTCTAGCACCAATCGCAAATGTTTGGCATGATCCTTCTTATTCTTGGAGAAGACCAAAATATCATCAAGATAGACCAAGACGAATTCATTGGTGTAGGGGTTGAATATGAAGTTCATCATCCGAGAGAAAGTTGGAGGAGCATTGACAAGGCCGAAAGACATGACAATATATTCATAAGAACCAAAGCTTGTTCTGAATGCTGTCTTGGGAATATCTTGTTCACGAATGCGAATCTGATGATAACCCATACGAAGGTCAAGCTTGGAGAACACTTTAGCACCTTTGAGTTGCTCGAAAAGCTCATTGATGTTGGGAAGTGGATACTTGTTCTTAATTGTCTTCTTATTCAATGGACGGTAATCGACGCAAAGTCGGTCCGTGCCATCCTTCTTCTGGACAAAAAGAACACCACAACCCCAAGGAGATGAACTCGGTCTGATCAAACCCAGACGCTCTTGTTCATCGAGCTGCTTCTTCAATTCCTTCAGCTCATCAGTCCAAGCTTGTAAGGACGCTTGCAAACGGGTTCAGATGCCGTGCTCAAGATCGATAATGAACTCAACTCGCCGATGAGGAGGCATACCCGAAGCTCTTCCGAAAGACATCTTGGTACTCACAAACGATCGAATCGAGAGATAGCATCCAATTCGCCTTCTCATTGAGAGAAAACAACCAATGGTTTCATCACGAGCGCATAGATGATCACATCATTAGAAGAGTGAGTCAATTGAATTTCCCGGCAGCACAATCAAGTTGAGCTTTGTGCCGAGAAAGCCATCCATTCCGAGAATAAGATCAATGTCCAAGTCGCCAAGAACCATTGGTTTAGCGAGAAATCAGAATCTCCCATCTTGATAGAAACGTCCGAGCCATCATTTTGTATTCATGAACAAACCCGAGAGGAAACCGCTATCGGCTTAGGCAGATCAACAAGATGCAAATTGTTCATGGATGCAAAAGGTCTTGATATGAAAGAAATAGATGCACCAAGATCAAATAAGACTTTTGCAGAATATCATTAATCGAGATTACCCATGATCACATCGTAAGAATCTCCGCTTGAGCTGCATTCATCATGTTGACCTTGGCATACTTTGGATTATGCTTGACCACCGCATTGCCGGAAGATTTCACAGAGGAGGAGGCGGAAGGCGCCTCGGTTGAAGCACTTGTTCGCATAGTGACCTTTCTCACGACATTTGTTGCAAGTCACCTTAGAGAGCGGATGGTGGTAAGGAGCACTTGACCTTGGAGCTTGAGAATTAGACTTGTTCGATAGCTGGGGTTGGGTGGGTGGGAAGATCCACGGCCACCTGAGTTCTTCTCACGGTAAGGCCGACGGAACGGAGGAGGAGGAAGGTAAAACTTCGCTGCTTAGCTGCCACTTGAGAGGAAGAAGAAGACTGAATCGCATCCCCGATTCTCTTCTTAGAATTCTCACATTTGAGCTGGGCAGCTTCTTGCTTCAAAGGCCATGTTGTAGAATTCATCATACTTATCTGCTCAAAAGCACAAGAGCTAATTGCAGATCTTCTCTCGCACCACCTCTCAATTGATAGATCATACTCTTTTCATCGTGCACGCCTTGCTTAGCAAAACGAGCGAAGTTTCGAACTGGATATTGTATTGATAGACGACATGTTACCCTGCTTGAGATTGCGGAACTCCTCACGCTTGCTCTCAACAACACTTTTCGAATGTGGTGAGCTCAAATCTCGGCGAACTCATCCTGTAATGACACGACCTCCTCTCGAATCTTTGTATTGCTGGTACCACTCAGCAGCTTGATCCTTGAGTTGAAACGATGCAAACTTGACAAAGTCCTCGTGTCCGACATTGCTACAATCAAATGTTTGCAGATGTCCACAAGCCAATCGTCAGCCGCCTCAGAGCCTCAACACGTAAACCGAAAGACTTCGCTGATTAGCGAGGAACCGATTGAGAGTAGCAAAGTGTGGCTGATTGTTGCCTTGACCTTGGTTTCCTTGATTGCCTTGCCCCTGAGTATGTTCTTGCAAGAGCTGCAAAATCATCTGAGCATTGGCATTGGTGGCTGCCATGATAGCTTGCCAGGCCTCCGGAGGCGGAGGTGGAGGTGGAGGTGGAGGGTTCGACTGATCTCCATCATTGCGATCCGGATTCAGACGCGTAGGCGGAGCCATCCTGAAGAGGGTGACATCCGTTAGTCCTTTGATAGCCAAAAAGATAAGTAGAATCAACGGATAGAAATTGCAACATATAGTCTTCACAATAAACATTCGAACAAGAATGAACGAATGAATTCCAAAGTTAATCATCACACGCCCATTAAGGTGAGAAGCCACTTAGATAAAGATATGGAAACAACATCTGCCTTAGAAACAATTCGAATATCACAATTGAAAACAAAAGATTGGCTTCTAGAATGAGCCGGAACAAACACATGATAGAGATTTTGCCCAAAGTGTTCGTGGTGGAGCCCACACGGACACGACGATAGCGGACGCCACGAATGACAAACAAGACGCCCCGAATCAGCATAGCCAAGGATTCTTTAAGACGCCTCGCGACCATCAGAATCGACCGTGAATGGGCGGACCACTAGACGCTGAACCCCAATCTCAAATCATACATCCGTCGGAAAGAAATCCTGTAAGCTACTAGAATTCCCACCTATAAACTCCTCAAACTTTCTGGTTATGCAATCTGGTGTTGGGGATACAGGGACACAAAATATATCACCCAAACTAACAATACCTAGATCCAAATTGATCCATCCACAACACATAACCAAGAAATCCTCGTAAATCGTGGTACCTCGACCTTCAAAAACATCCGTTATGAAAGTCATGGCAATATTCCCGCACTCGCCTCAAGATCGGGCTATCGGGTTATCTCACCAACAACTGCACAAAAGAGATTTCGATGTCGGCAAAACTCGTATTCCAAATCGCAACGATAAAATTGTGACGACAACACCTCGGAGCTCAACTCCCCGGACACCGCCACAACCCCTAAATGTCGAGGCACCAAGAACAATGTTCTCGTCACAAAACCATCGAACGATTCCAAGATACCCACGTGATCCTAAAAAATTTAGTGAAATTTGAGAAGAGGAGAGTCAAAACTCTACGTCCGAGACCTCACAGAGCGATTAAGGGGGACTGGGGAGTAAAAAGAATCCTACTCTCCGATATATATAATCCTAAGACTCAAAACATTTTCCATTCTAGACTCAACAACGCCAAAGAAACAATCAAGTAGGGGCTCTTAAGTCGGAAGGCTCGATTACCAACTTGTAACGCCTCGATGCGGCTATATCTCCCACATGTCGAGGAACGACTTAGAGGCATAACCGCATTGAAAGCAATGTCGCAAGTGAGGTAATCTTCACACAGCCCATGTAATAAATAAGGGATGATAGACTACTCATATCAATAAGGAATTCCTTCTTTTTCGGAGCCCATTCGGACGTAACTCCAAAGTTAAGCGTGCTCAGCTTGGAGTAGTGTCGATGGGTGACCGACCGAAGTTGCTCCCGGTGCGCACGAGTGAGGACAAAGTGCGCAAAAAGACTAGTATTGATCTGTGGGGCCAGCCTAGATCCCGCCAGAGTAACGACCACCGGCGGTGTGTCCGGGCATTACAAGTTGGTATCGAGCCGACCTCGCGTTACATGGATGGTTGCGACAGGTGCGTGGTCATGTTGTTCATGACGCTTGTGACCCGTCGTGGCACCCGACATGGCACATGTACGGACTGGAAGCACGTACGCTTGTGCCAAGAGGGAACGTTTCGTGGCCCGA
Organism: Aegilops longissima; assembly: GCA_021605205.1. Lineage (NCBI taxonomy): Eukaryota > Viridiplantae > Streptophyta > Magnoliopsida > Poales > Poaceae > Aegilops > Aegilops longissima. The sequence goes on along the minus strand of CM038677.1, from coordinate 536,546,689 downwards.
CGAGGACGCCGGTTCCTCCGAGTGGGGGTGTATGTGATAGCCTCGCTTATTAGGGATGATAGACTACTCATATCAATAAGGAATTCTTCTTTCCGGAGCCCATTCGGACAGAACTCTAAAGTTAAGCGTGCTCAGCTTGGAGTAGTGTCGATGGGTGACCGACCGAAGTTGCTCTCAGTGCGCACGAGTGAGGACAAAGTGCGAAAAAGACTAGTATTGATCTGTGGGGCCAGTCTAGATCCCGCCAGGAGTAACGACCACCGGCGGGTGTGTCCGGGGCGTTACAACCTTCGAATTAAAAATTAACTTACGGCTCGGTGGAGGGCTGGCCCGTTGGTGGGCACGACGCGGTGAGGGTGCCCGCCGGGCAGAGCCCCCGGTGATATCTTTTTCCCTGGTTTGGGCATCTCCGCCTCCAGTCTTTGAGGCACCCTCTTCTTCCCAGCTGGGAGGAGGCCTTAGCCTCCTTCCCGACTATCCTCCTTAGGGAGGCAACAATTCCCCGGTTCGATGCGAGTGTGAAGTTCGGTTTCATCGTTCTTCCCTTGTCTTTCCCCGAGGGCATTCTGCGAGTACCCGGCCAAGCATCTTGGCCATGGTGGGACCAAAGTAGCCTTCGAAGTGGCGCCGACACCTGATCCTCTCCGCCTTGTTGAGCCATTCCTAGCCACGGATGATTTTCGAATAAACAATTACGACAAATACAAAACAAGGTGTCCGTATCAAGTTTACTTACTTGGGTATCTAGGCGATTGCAGCTTAGGCCCAAGATCCTCGGTGGTGTCCGGACACTTTACTTTCGGTCCAAGAATAATTTGCACATCCTTCGAAGTTTCAGTCAAGAAGTGCTTAACAGTCCGCGGACCTCTGATTGAACTCCCACATCCGGAGAGGCCGGCGTTGGCACGACAACATCCGTCGGATTAACATCACTTGCATTATGCTGACAAGGTTAATGTCCCTCTCAAGAAGCTCTCGGATGCGGCTCTGTAGTACTGGTACATCACCAGCGGGCCCCCAATTCCATCCTATGTCGGTCCAAGACGCTAGTTGTGATAGAGGGCCCGAGCGGAACTCGGGGGCAGCCACCCACTTTGTGCCTCTGGGAGCCGTGACATTAAACCACCTCCGTTGCCATACATCGGATACTTCTGGGAAAGAACCCTCTGGCCATGGGGCATCGGCGTCCCTTCTTATTACGGCACCTCCGCACTCCGCGTGTCGCCTCTCGATCATCTTCGGCTTCACATTGAAGGTCTTGAGCCATAAGCCGAAGTGTGGGGTGACATGGAGGAAGGCCTCGCACACTATAATGAACGACGAGATATGGAGGATAGCGTCCGGAGCTAGATCATGAAAATCCAACCCATAATAGAACATGAGCCCCCTCACAAAAGGATCGAGGGTGAGGCCCAAGCCACGGAGGAAGTGAGGAACAAACACGACGCACTCATTGGGCTCCGGTGTAGGGATGACCTGCCCAGGAGCAGGAAGCCTGTGCTGGATGTCGGCGGTCAGATATCCGACCTCCCTAAGCTTCGCAATGTCCTCCGCTTGAATCAGGAGGCCACCCACCGGCCTTGAGGGTCAGATCCGGACATATTGAAGGATCTGGGGTGTTGAGGCTTAGATCTCGGGTGTTAGAACTCGAGGTGCGGAAAGGCGCGAGGGAGGTGGAAAAGAGGCATAGGCCTCGGCCCCTTTTATAAAGGGGGTGAATATCAAGAGTCCTTAGGGCGACCGCTTGAGGTTTACCTGACGGCACACGGAGTCATACAACGGTCGTCATGGGGCTATGCACGCCCGCATTAATGGAAGATCCCGTAATAAGAGGGACACGATCTCTGCCTCGAGAGGACGTGCCAATAAAACCGCCTTGCAACGCGAGTCGAGGTGGGGCAAGAGACACCGGTTCGCGTTGGACTGGGCCACGATGCAAGAGCACGACATACGAAGATTGCCAGCAGATCGGATTTACTCTATGTTCCCTACAATGGTATGTGAAGATCATCTTGCAGATACGGACACGGTTTGAGTGTTCGATAACTACTTTGGAGTATTCGAAGAAGGAACCCGCCCTACAATGCCGAAGACAAGATCGCTACCGACTCATCGCCACCAAGCCTGGTTCAGGGCTACCGAGGGAGTCGTGGATTAGGGGGTATCCGGACAGCCGGACTGTATACATTGTCCGGACTATTGAAGCGTGAAGATACAAGACTCAAGACTTTGACCCGTGTCCGGATGGGACTTTCCTTGGCGTGGAAGGCAAGCTTGGCGATCCGGATATTATATTTCCTTCTTTGTAACCGACTCCATGTAAACCCTAGCCTTCTCCGGTGTCTATATAAACTGGAGAGGTTGGTCTTTAGAAGGAAGATCACAATTACAATCGTACCATCATAGGCTAGCTTCTAGGGTTTAGCCTCTATGATCTCGTGGTAGATCTACTCTTGTACTACCCATATCTTCAATATTAATCAAGCAGGAAGTAGGGTCTTACCTCCATCGAGAGGGCCCGAACCTGGGTAAACATCTGTGTCCCTTGCTTCCTATTACCATTAGCCTAAGACGCACAGATTGGGACACCCTACCCGAGATCCACCGGTTTTGACACCGACAGTCCCCACGACAATGTAGAAGATGATGAAGTCCTTCCTCAGATCCAGCGCCCGACGGTATCATCGCCTGTTCTCACGAACAGCGAGCTCATCAGTATTGGTCGTACTTTGACGCCAATCTCACAAGATGCCTCATGGGCTGATCGCCCCCAACCAGAAACTCCAAATCAAGACTCACCAAGTACACCCCGTCCTTCACCTGTGCCAGTCATCAGCCCCATCACAAATGATGACAACTACATGGAGACCACACTATCACCAAAAGCGCCGCCTGTGTTCCAACGGCCAAGAAAGGCCCGAGGCCATCCGCTCCATGACTACCATCACGAAGAAGACTCAAACTTGTCCAGCTCAAAGGCACGCCAAGTGTTCCTCAAGACAATCCTTCCGTGATGTCCCCAAAGGTCCAAGCTAATGTTGTTGAAGACAATCCGCTGCATCACCAAGAAAGACAAGAAGAAGAGCGTGTCGCTACTCCCCTACCACTCAAGAAGTTGTTCTAGAAGAGAACGTGTTCTGCGCTCAACCCTCCAGCCTACTCAAGTGGAGGTTGAGAATCTCGAGGCTGCCACCAATAACACCATCAAGCCAATGACGTTGTCATGGTGAAGACACCGTGGAGCCTCGTGACCAACACCGTGCCGGGCCAATGAAGCTAATGATGCACCGCAATGATGTGCAGCCAGATGCCCTTATTTAATGCCACGCTCTTGTACCGCCTCGAGGCCACATACTATCGAGCAAGCATACAACTATGGCCAGTTAATCACTATCAAATGGCCTCTTCTGGTTCCTCCACCTGCTGCTGGTCCTCAATTTGATTACCACGTCGAGCACAGGCCTCAGGTTCAGAAGCCAAAGCGAAGAATGCGCAGGTTCCCAGGGACTGCCACTTCACCAGGGTCCTTCAACGTTAATGGGTTCATTGCACATAACACCTTCTTTGATAGTGCCAAGAACCCTTATACCAAGCCAAAGATCTCATTTGATCGGTTCTGGAGCTATCAGCGGCGCAGTTATTACTCATGCATTTTATACAATCAAGATTGCATATTCCCACATATGCGTCTTGACACTGAAGCCATAAATGGCCTGCCCTGTTTGGAAGAAGCGCTGGATTGCTTCAGAGAGTCTGGCTTATTGCAGTTCGTCACTGACAAGGAGCACTGGAATGAAGAACTGCTGCTCCAATTCTATGCAACTCTTCATATTCGTGGCTACAACAGGGATCCGAAGACATGGGTCCTTGAGTGGATGACAGGAAATGTCCATCATAAAGCCAAAGCTCTTGATGTTATTGAGCTTACTGGCCTGCCCACTCCAGGTGATCTATATGAACCTGGTTGTCAGCTTCACAGTGCTGCTTTGGAGAGCATTTTTCACAAGCCTGAACCCAACATGAGTCAGATGCTTAGCATGATGAAGCCTTTGCCTCCAGATGCAGAATATCCTAAGGAGTTCCTTGTTGAAGACCTTGAGTATCTGCCACGTACCATCTACCACATTATATGGTGAACTCTTTGGCCCATCAAAGGACATTCTCCACATACTAAGCTGGAAGGAGCAATGAAGACTTTGGTCTTCCATATTCTCCACGGCAAATGCTTCAATGCACAAGACTTCTTTATCCGCCAACTTGCTGCATCAGGATCTAACATCTTTGGTCTGAAGTTCTATGCTCCCTGGATCATGCGTCTGATCAAGCTCTACTCTTCCTTCAACTATCAGCCCTCTGCACACAACCATATCATCTTTTTGCCAGAGGTTGACATGTCTGTTGAAGCCATCTACCCAGAGCCTGCCAAGGAGCCAATTCATCTTCACAATGTAGATCACCAAAGCTTCACTCAGCCCATTGAAGGAGTACTGGTTGCCACTCGTGTTTATCCCCTGGCTGGTACTACGCGTGCACCTCACTGTGCCCACACTGAAGCCACTGAAAGCACAATTGCTCAACAGCCTCGGAAGCAATCTCGTGTTCTCAATGACCGAGAGCTTCTCGTCGCCCTTCATCAGAAACAGGATAAGCATCATGATTGGCTAAAGTGCCAGATGCAAAGCTTCTTGGTGGACATAAACATGATTCGCAACCTTGCCACCAAGAATGCCTTTGTCGCCCATGAAACCTGTCGGCGAACATGGAAAGGGCTGACGCTTATGTGTCCTGAAGATGATCTTCAAGACGATGACTTCTCTAAACGATTCAAGTTTGACACAACACCACCCAGAAAGGTTGTACTGCGATGTACTCCATCTCTAGAAGACTCTGAGTACTCCTCTTCTGCTGCAACAGTGAATGCCCGTGTCATCGATGATGAAGACGATGCTACTTCATCACCTCCATCGTCAGCGCGTGTCAACACTGCACCAAGTTCTTTTGCACCACCAAACCTCAACGACGACCCTGCTGCTTCACTTACTCCTCATGGGAACGAGTAGAGCCTATGTCTTCAAACCTTTTTGGTCCTTACTAACAAAAGGGGGAGAAGCATTTGGTTGATAGTCTTCAAGCGGGCCCTGATGGGTGGTTGATATACTTTTTGCCTAGTGTTTACAACTCTCGTTTTGCTACATTTGGTTCTTTGAGTTGTAACACTTTAACTTGATGGTCGTCTGCTACTTTTTCTGCTATTTGTGTGATGCGATGTTAAACTCCGCATATGCGATGATAAATCCCGCATGAACTCATTCCGCAGACGTCCATTTTTCATTATGCTTATCATTATTCATGTGTATCTGTTCATGCATGATGTATTGTCTTCATATGGTGAAGAAGATCTCCACAAGTACAACCTGCCATGTGCATTTGCATACCAACGCAAAACAATTATATGCACATCTTCAGGGGAGCCTTTTTGCCATCTATGAAGACAATATCTTAATCCTTACAATTTCACATACTTTTATCCCCGTTGAAAACTTCAACCAGTTTGTCATCAATCACCAAAAAGGGGGAGATTGTAAGTGCATCTAGTGCCACCCCTAGTTGGTTTTGGAGTATTGATGACAAACCTGGTTGAGGGACTAATGTGTTTGTGAGAATTGCAGGATAACACAGGTAGTAGTCCCTCCTTGATTCGGTTTACCTACCGGAGATGACCCCTAAAAATGTGTGAAGACATTGAAGACAATGGTGGTCTGTGAAGATATTCACATTGAAGACTATGACACGAGAAGACATTGAGTGAACACTATGGAGCGCGAAGACTTAGTTGTTTTGTTGTTTCCTTTTATTCTTTGTTGAGTCATAGGAACCACCGCACTGTTAAGTGGGGTCCAAGTGAACAAAGTCAGAGTGACTGAAGTGATGCTCAAACCAAATCCTATGTCTTCGAGCGAAGACAATGAGAGAAAATCTTATCCTGTGTCGGATAAGTCAGCTTTACTTGTAGCCCAAGTCAAGCCGCCGCGTGTGTTTGAAATCTGACCGTTGCGACACGTGTCAGTTCCTTAGTGACCCAGGGTCATTTCAGACAAATCCGGCCGGGTTGCCCAGTGGCAATAAATAGCCCACCCTTACACCATAATTGTGTGGCTGCTCAGAGTTAGTGCACGACTTTTGTCGTTTGAGAGCAACCCACCTCCGAAGCTTTTGAGAGAGAATCCTTACGAGGACAAAGCCCAAACCACCTAGAGCCCAAAGAGTGTTTGGCATCACTGAAGTCTTTCTGTCTGCGTGATCTGAAGACTTGTTACACTTGAGGACTATGAATCCTCCAGCCGGTTAGGCATCGCGTTCCGAGCACCCAAGAGCCATTGTGGATTGCCGGTGAACGAAGTCTGTGAAGGTTCGGAAGTCTAACTTGAAGACTTACCAGAGTAATTGGGCGAGGACTGTGTGTCCTTAGCTCGAGGGGAATAAGGTGAAGACGCGGTCTTCTGAGTTGAATCTCAGCCTCCCTAACTGACGCATAGCTTGTCACAAAGAATCGAACTGGTCCAACAAATCATGTGTCCTTCTGAAGCCACTGGTTCTATCTCTTATTCCTCTTTACTTATAGTTTGTCCTCGTGAAGTCATTGCCTGCTTGCATTATCTGTTTGACTTCACTGCATGACTATCAGTTTTGATTGGCTTCATACTATCTTCCATCCTAATCTTTACTACCTAGCTGATATTAGTCTTCATGCTTTCACTTCATTGAATACTTGACTATGGCTTGTCTAGTGTAGTCTACCTTCCGCTGCATTAGAATAGGGTTGTTTATATTGTCTGTCTTCGAAACTCCCATGTTTTGAAGACTTTCATAAAAATCGCCTATTCACCCCCCTCTAGTCGATAACTAGCTCTTTCATCTTCCAAGAGATCTTTAACCATAGCAATGCTAGGGTTCTAATTTTTTATTCATCAGCTTTAGGTGTTCTAATATAGATTTTGATAACCACAGTTGAAACCTTAGCATGTTCCTTAATCCTAACAGGAAAAGGTGGTTTCTCAATATAAGCAGAAGGGACAACTGGATCAACATTATAAAGTATAGCTTCTTCTTTAACTGGTACTGGTTCTTTAATTTCTTATTTAATAGGTGGGTGATATTTAAACCACTTCTCTTTAGGGATTTCAACATGAGTGGCAAATGGTTCACAAAAGGAGGCTACTATCTCAGAGTCAAGTCCATATTTAGTGCTAAACTTTTTACCTTCTCTAGTTCCCAATCTTCAGAGTTGCATTTAATTCTTTCCAAAAGATCCCAATGGAATTCAATAGTCTTCTTCATAAAAGAACCATCACAAGAAGTATCAAGCATGGTTTGATCAATACGAGAAAGCCGAGCATAAAATTTCTGGATAATAATTTCTCTTGAGAGCTCATGCTTGGGGCATGAATATAAGATTGACTTAAGCCTCCCCCAAGCTAGAGAGATACTTTCTCCTTCACGAGGCCAAAAATTATATATATAATTCCGATCACGATGAACTAGATGCATAGGATAAATTTTTTGGTGGAACTACAATTTCAAACGATTCCAATTCCATGATCCAATATCATCACATAGCCTATACCATGCCAATGATTTTCCCTTCAAATATAAAGGGAAAACCTTTTTCATAACTTCATCTCCGGTTAAACCTGCAAGCTTGAACAATCCACAAATTTGTTCTACATATATCAAGTGCATATCAGGATGTTTGGTTCCATCTCCTGCATAAGGATTAGCTAGCAGTTGTTCTATCATACCCGAAAGAATTTCATATTCAATATTTTTAGTAGGTGCATTAGGTTGAGGGGTAGCTAATTGTGGTTCCGGACGAGGTGAAGATACCCCGAACAAACCCCTCAAAGGATTGTTTTCCATAGTAACAAGCGACAATAAATTTCAGCACACTATATAAATGTTTCCTTACCAAATTCCACTTACCAAAGGCGCTTCACTCCCCGGCAACGATGCCAGAAAATAGCCTTGATGACCCACAAGTATAGGGGATCAATTGTAGCTCTTTTCGATAAGTAAGAGTGTCGAACCCAACGAGTTGCAGAAGGAAATGGCAAGTAGTTTTCGGTAAGGTAATGTCTGCAAATGCTGAAATTGTAAGTAGCGGAGTAGTTTGATAACAAGATAATTTGTAACGAGCAAGTAACGATAGTAGTAAAAAAAGTGCAGCAAGGTAGACCAATCCTTTTGAGGCAAAGGACAGGCCAAAACGGTCTCTTATGATAAGCAAAGCGTTCTTGAGGGTACACGGGAATTTCAACTAGTCACTTTCATCATGTTGGTTTAATTCACGTTCGCTACTTTGATAATTTTATATGTGGGTGGACCGGTGCTTAGGTGTTGTTCTTACTTGAAAAAACCTCCTACTTATGATTAACCCTCCCGCAAGCATCCGCAACTATGAGAAAAGTATTAAGAATAAATTCTAACCATAGCATTAAACTTTTGGATCCAATCGGTCCCTTACGGAATAGCACATAAACTGGGGTTTAAGCTTCTGGCACAATGCATTCCCTTAGGACCAAATATGGTGAAGTGTCATGTAGTCGATGTTCACATGACACCACTAAGGGAATCACAACATACATACTATCAAAATATCGAACACATATCAAACTCACATGATTACTTGCAACATGATTTCTCCCGTGACCTCAAGAACAAAAGTAACTACTCACAAATGATAATCATGCTCATTGTCACAGTCTGATTTTTGGCCCTTTCTTTTTCTTTTCTTTTTCTAAGATTTTTGCTTGAGTTTTCTTTTTTCCGTGGCTATGTGGTCTGGAAACTGAAGAAGATGAACTCTTCTTTATTTCCAGAGTGGCTTGTCATCCTCAAACCCTTCCCAAGACCTTTCCATTTTTATCCTAGCTCAACCCCAATATTATTTTGCTTGGGAATATTTCCTTTTTCTATTAAAGGAATAACCCTGTCTGCCCTAGGTTGTGAAGCAACCTATATTTCCATCACTCCTAAAATTCCCACATAATTCTCATAAATTGTTTGGGTCATATCTTTCTCAAATATGGGAAAATATTTCATTGGCCATGTTTCCCATCATCCTCAAATAATTCTTTTCCTATTCTTCCCTAGATGGCACTTGTTGAAGCAAGTGCTATTTATCTTTGCCCAATTGTCTCCAAACTTTTTGGACACATTTTTATCTCCATACAACTGCCTCATGCAAATTTTCATGCTCATTTGCCTAGTAATTATTTTTCAACTAATTTCCAAAGTTTCTGCCCAGAAAGAAACTTTGTGAAGGAGGTACAAGCTAGGCATATCAAAATGAGTTGAAATTTTTGTATGACCTCAATATCATCAAATCAAAGCTCTCGACAAGATTTGAGCTCATGCACTGCATCCATGTGAGCACAGCTTCAAATCTTTGTTTCTGTCCAAATTTTCAGTTAGTGAAGCAAGTATATTTTATCTTGCTCCATTATGTCTGAAAAGTTTCCCAAGCCTTCTCCTACCTATATAACCTATCTCCACCCAGTTTGGGCATATTTCATCTAGCCATTATTCCTCTAGAATTTTTGCAAGTTTTTGGTCAGTGGGAATGCTTGTGAAGCAAGTACCATTTTGGTTTATCTAATTGGTATGAAACCTTCTGTAGCACCTTCATATGACCAAATAACTCAACCTTGCCCAAGTTGAGCTCAAGTGGATACCCCAGGTGAGAGCCTCATCATGATCTTGATTCCGGACCCTTTTGGTCAGTTGCAAAGCAACTATATTAAGCTTTGATCTATTTGCCTCCAAAACCCCCAGGACTCTTGTCTTTCCTTAGTCTATCGTCCCAGACAACACCATTGCTCCCAACCAATCCCCTGTTGATCACCAGTGCATGGACAAGTTTGATGCAGCAAACTTCTCTCGATGAATCCGAACGGTCTATGGCTTCTTCCGCTTATATTTCCCCTCCTTGCCAGGCACAGTGGTCATCGCGTCGTTTGCACGCGCTCTGGCAGCATTGGTCGCGTCCAGAGCATCGTTTTGCTTAGGCACGGCTCGTGGTCGTCCCGTTCGCTCGCCCGTGCATGTCTAGCGTGTTTCCCACGTTGTCGCCGTTCCTCTGGAGCCATCTCCCCCTTCATTTGCTTCCCCGGTGACCCGTCCCTATCGAGAAACAATGCGCGCCCGTGACCGCATCGTCTTCCACCTCCGTGTCTTCTCCCTTCCCTTGTCCCCGAGCTCTGCCTCGTCTGCGTGACCTCTGTGCCTCATCCGCGTCCTCCCTCGTCGCCTTCTCGTGCCCTCCCGTGATCGCTTCCCGTCTCCAGAGCATGGCCGGACGCGAGCAGCGGCACCCGAGCCACGGCCACGCGTCCACGACCTCCCCTCCTCGACACGCCTATATAAAGGCCACCCCGAGCACACCATCGCATCCACTGCACTCCTCTCCCCTCCCCACCTCTAGCCCGAGCTCAAGAAGCTCTCTGTGCTCGACATCACCATCATGGCCGCCGCGGCACTCCTCTCAAATTGCGGCGAGGTCGGGCCTCTCTCTTCATTCCACCACCACTAGAGCTCCACCCAGTCACCGGCGAACCTCCCCAGCAACTTCCCCTCTCCTCCGGTGGCCTCTGTCCACGAGCTCCATCCTCGCCCGATGCCGTCATCCGCCGCCGCGGGAGCCCTACTTGACCCTGACCTCTCCGACGAAAACCAAGGGTCTAGGGAGATGCGGCTCATCCCGCTGAGCACTCCGGTAGGTGGCAGGGCGCGGGAGGTGGCCGGAGCAGCACACAGTCGCCATCGTGCGCCAGCTCTGCCTCGGCCAGGGGCGGGCACGAAAGGGGAGAAGAAGGAGACGACGCCCTCCCTGCCAGCTGGCCACAGGCCCCGCATGTCAGCGAGACGAGGTCGGCCCCGCACCCTGCTGACAGGATTAAGTGGAGGCGTAAACCTGCGAATATGTTTTCGTTTTCAGAAAGCGTATTTTGGTTCTACTTCGGCACAGAGTACGTTTTCTGATTCAGAAAGCGTATTTCTGGAAATCTTTTTCTATCTTATCCACTCAGGGACCCGCGTGTGAATATTCTTTTTGTAGAAAAGTCCCTGATCTTCTTCACCTCGTAACTTCGCGACCGTAACTCCGATTGAGGTGAAACCAACGCCCACTTCCTCGTCTCGTCGATATATTTCTATTTGTTACATTTTCACTAGGTGGTCCCATAGTTAAAATGACCATTTTGCCCTTGCCCCTAATCAGCCCCTCCGAGAGAGAACCCTTTCCGGTGATTCTTTCCGCGGTCGTTCCACACCTCTTCCCGGAGCCTTCTTCATCCCCAGGCAAGCCACAACCACCATTTGCATGATAGCCATGCAGAAGCATTGGTTTTCAACTTGAACCTTTAATAGCTGTCTGTTTGTTTTGCTACTGCTGTCATTATTTCGGTTATGCTTATGGGTCGGTGGTTACCGTCATGATATCTTTTCTTGCACTCTGTTATTATGTTCTTCATGCTAGTATTACTTTAATATTGGCCATGCTTGGTAGTAGTACATGTTGGTGATGGCCTTTGGTGCATGACTATTGTCTGTTCCGAGTACCGTTGTTATGCATGTTCATTTGCACCCAGTTGGTTAAATGATTGCATGGTAGTTTCATCGTTGTGTTATTACATGGTATTTATTGTTGATGCTAGTGGTCATGTTATGCTATGGGTAGTGTACTAGTTGTGATATCCATGCTCGTCAGTATGCCATGCTCATCTGGATAAATGGTTAAATGTTGTTGTTATGCTCGTTGATTGTGATGCACGCCCATGCTTATGTTGATATCGTGTTCATGCATTGTAGTTGCATCATGTTATTTTTATCATGGCTCATCATATTGCATTCAAGTTTAACCGGATTAAATTGAACTTGAACAACTGTTGGCTGAGTCATGGTGCCACCAAATCGAGCTGACCAGTGCAACCACACTTGCCTTATGGGGGGTCCTAGCTGGGTCTATTGTCATGCCTCTCGCCGGTGCCTCCAACGAGGGAAGGTTATGTGCGGGCGCTACCTTGGCCGGGTAGGATGCAATAAGCATTGTGTGCCCGTTGTTGAGTATGGATCCATTGTCCCCGTTTGGGACCGTTTATGTTTTGCCATGAAGGTGGCCGTTGGTGCCTTTGGTAGGCACGGGGCCACCCAGGACTTAGCCCAAAGGGGAGTTGGTCGGAGTGGCCGGGAGAGTGTCATGGAAGTAGATCGGTTTTGCCGGAACGTTGTTGGTCCACCCGAATGGGAGTGCGGGGCCATGGGTTCCGTGGCGTGGGTACAGTGTGCTAACCTCTACAGAGTGTGTATATTAACCTATCGATAGCCGCGCCCGCGGATATGGGCCCAGTTCATAGTCAGTCACACTATGGGTCAATAGTAATCATAATAACTTGATTAGTAACAACCTCGGTTCGATGATGAAAGAAGTTGTTTGATATTTATGTGATCATGAGAGGATCACTGTGGTATCATGGATAACGAGTTGATGGATATTTGTGGTGTTATGCGAGAGTCAAGGGTAAAGGTAAAGCTCCTTGTGGTCATAAATGATTACTACGGTATTGTTAATACCAAGCTTGATTGGATCCTGAGATGATCGTGTGATGTCCGTGATGGTAAGTGATGCATGTGATGGTTACGATGAAACCCGAGCAGAGTAAGTTGGTGCATGATAGTTTCATTATGTTGCATGCTAGTCTCATCATGTTCATATGTTTATGCCATGCTCGTATTGCTCTAGCTGTATCATGTTGTACATGCCATGTTGTTCTGATAGTATCGTGTTCATCATTGCTTAATAATCTATAATTGCCATGCTATTGTTTGTCTTGATTGCTTTGGTTGCTGTGAGCTTGCAAGTACATTCAATGTACTGACCTGGCGTGTCATGCCAGTATGTAGGTCATGCCGGATTTGATTGCTTGTTTGTCGTGGATCCCTTGTTTGCGAGCTAGGATAAGCGTTCTAGCCAGAGTCCCTGCGGAGTGGAGTTCATCACCGTCGTCGATGTTCCGCTGCTAGAGTTATTCCGCTACTTCGTGTTGTTCTGCTGCCTGCATGGAGCAACCGTGGCACGCGTAGTTTCATCGTGCCGATGTAACCCCCTTGTACCCATATAGATTGTAATAAAGAGCTGATTTGTTCTATGCTAAGCAGTGTCGTATTCCAGAAGACTTCTCCTCGATCTCTGGGCTGGAATACGGGGCGTTCCGGTTTCTCTGAGCCGGGGTGCCACACTCATGATCAGAGGAGTATTAAATAGCATAATGGATCCGAACATATAATCTTCCACCAAATAAACCATATAGTAATGAACTAAAAGATGTAATCAACACTACTAGTCACCCACAAGCACCAATCTATAGTTCCGGTAACAAGATTGAACACAAGAGATGAACTAGGGTTTGAGATGAGATGGTGATGTTGAAGATGTTGATGGAGATTGCCCTCCCCAAGATGAGAGAGTTGTTGGTGATGATGACGACGATGATTTCCCACTCCGGGAGGGAAGTTCCCCCGGTGGAATTGCTCCGCCGGAGGGTAAAAGTGCTCCTGCCCAAGTTCTGCCTCGAGACGGCGGCGATCCGTCCCGAAAGTCCTCTCCTTATTTTTTTTCTAGGTCAAAATGACCTATATACTAGAAGATGGGCACCAGAGGTGGGCCTGGATGAGGCAACCCAATAACGAAGAAAATACGACAAATAAAATAGAGGCAACCCAACAATCACTATTCATCGAGAGGCAGCCCGATAACAATTACTATTCATCGAGAGGCAACCCAATAACGAAGAAAATACGACAAATAAAATAGAGTTCCAACATAATTATACATAGATTCATACATGGAAGATAAACAACATGCCAAGTTCAACTACTCTCATACATGAAAGGGAACATCATGACTCGTACGACTACATCCGTACATCATCCTCACAACTGCGGATACTCAAACGCTCTACTGCCCTGCTGGTGCTGCGGGGTCATCTCCTGAAGTTGACTTGGATCCTGAACTAACGACGTGAACTAAAACCTCCGGGTTAAAGGTAACACGATGACGCTGCCTCGAGGGCTCTCCCTCCGGGGCAGGTGCAGGGTGAAGCATCGGGGCTACGGGAGTAGTGAGTAGTGAAACCCACTCAGCAGGAGCACTGAGAGGATTCACGGTCGAGGTGCCTGAGCTACTCGGAGGAGTAATCGGTGAAATAGGTGAACTAGAACTGGATGGAATATAAGCGGTAAATCCCGTAGAGGATGGAGTAGTGAAAGATCTAGTAGTGGCTAAAGCAGTACGAGCACAAGTCAGCTCTCGAGCCAACCCGTGGATCATAAGGTAGCTAGCAGTGATATAACGAGAAAGGTGGCTAGCAACACTATCAGACTCCGGATCAATGATAGGAAAACGGACACGACCATTGTCGTGCAGAGAGGGATAGTAGTGGAAACCTGGGTGGTTCTGCATCCAGACCTCGTTATAACGAGTCTCGACAAGGACCTCGAATGCAGCAAACTGGACGGCCTGGGAAGCGGTAGAAGCAAAACCGCTCCGAGAGGTACGAGTATAAGTGTTGGAATCGGAACTGGTGCGTAGAGTAACCACTGCGTGATACTCATACACTGAGTCTGCTAGAAGCTCCCGGTACACACGATGGACTGGGTCGTCACCGAGGGGGTACAGCCGACGCCACACGTTACGAAGGAGATGCGGCGACGTGTACGGCATCAGCTGCAACTGGCACGGATACGGCACCGGAGCCGTCTACACTCACAACCATTAGTATGTAGCATAAAAATAAAACGAGTGCATACAATGCAACAACCAACTACAAATGCTACCGGCACTCAACTTAAACTCGTAACTAACGTCCAGTTAACACGTCATAGTCTAGCATGGCCTACAGTCAGCGTGGCTCTGATACCAAGCGTTGTGGCACCCCGGCCCAGAGCAACCGGTTTACCGATGCATTGCCAGCCCAGAGACCATGTCTTCTGGCAACAGGAAACATCTTGGTATAGAAAACAACCGCTTTATTGATGCTAGCGGATCATAGTTCATATTACAACAGGTGGCGAGGCCAAGCGACACACACGGTGCGACGTACATTATTTAGTGAACATAAAGGGGCCTCGATCATAACAACTACGCGGCAGTGGAACGACGTCGTAGCGGAACTCCATAGCACAGGGACACCGATGTGGACACGATCTAGACTCGGACAACACTCCTTTCCAATGAGACTTTCCTGAAAGCTGGCATGACATGCCAGGTCAGTACATTGAATGTACTTGCAAGCTCACAACAAACATAAACATAATGACAAGCAATATCATGATGTTTAACCAATTGCTTTACTAATGCAACATCATATCATACATGAAGTGATCATGATCTTGTGATATAAGTCCCTCGGACTTGCTTACCAAATGGTGATCGCTCTCAGATCACAAACGGACCAACCTCGTGGTCTTTGATCGGGTTACCTCGTAACCAAACGGTGATCTTACCGAGATCACAAATGGACCAACAACTTGGTCTCCATCAACACAATGTTTTCCCAATCATCATCTTCTCACGGGTGCAAAGTTCATATCTTAGTGTGCAAAATTAATTAAACGTTGACCCATGGTGTGACCTACTTTCAAGCGTGTCCGTAACTGTGGACTCGGCTATCGATAGATTTAATACACTCTGCAGAGGTAGCGCACTGTACCCACACCACGGAACCCATGGCCTCGCACTCCCATTCGGGTGGACCAACGGCGTTCCGACGAAACCCCTCCATTGCCATGACACTCTACCGGCCACTCTGACTCACTCCCCACTGGGCTAGTCCTAGGTGGCCCCGTGTCTACCAAAGACACCATGGGCCACCGTCGTGGCAAAACATAAACAGTCCCAAACGGGGACAAGGTACCATAGCAACAACAATGGGCACACAAGGTTATGCCTACTTACCGGGCCAGGGTACCGCACGCCCATAACCTTCCCTCGTTGGAGGCACTGACCAGAGGCATGACAACGTACCGAATAAAGGCCTTCCCATAAAGGCAAATGTGGTTGCACTGGGAAAACTCGATTCAGTGGCACCATGACCCGATCAACGATATGTTCAAGTTGAGTTATTATCATGTTCAACTTAAGGTGAAAGTAACCGGTGTCATGATATGCCATGAAAATGCATCACAAACATATGCATCATATATCAACGGAAATAACTGGGTCAACCATAACCACACTAAGCATATACATCAACAGCTCATAACACCCATCTGGTTATGATTTATCATCACTTTAAATAGAATCTTTACTTAGCAAAGTTATCATTTATCTCATTTAAGAAAATAACTCAAAATTAATTACTTATATCCATAACCATATTACTACTTCATAACAAACATTACTTCTAGTTACTTATCCAACTAAATTAGCTTCAAACTTCTGTAAACTAAGCATATCAACTCAAACAAGCAACCAACTGAATATAAATATTATTCTAGTATTTAAATGCATGGATTAAACCATTAATTCAAGTTGAAAACTCACAAATATTGTAATGGCATCATGAAAATGTTGTTGTAGCTTGCCTTAGTGCAAATGAGGTTGACACTCCTCCTGGTGATCCTCAAGACAAGCTTCACTTTCTAAAAACAATTATAAACACAAAAAGAAAACATCAAGAACCCTTCTGAAATTCACTAGAAAATCTAGAGAGCAGAGAAAAAATCTCATTTTTGGTGAGCTGCTAGATTTCTTCATAAATAACACAGTGCAAAAAGAATCAATTCATTTGGACTTATGGTTAAAAAATTGGCTGTTTGAAGCTCTCTGGATAAAATTGAATTTTTAATTTAAATAAATGCAGGCTGGGGTCAAGTCAGGCGTAAACCTCATGGGCGCCACCACTGCACTGCCAAGGCGCGTCTGAGTGGCTGGCTAGCGAGCCTGCTAGTCGTGTGAGAGGAGGAGAGGAAGCAGGGGCGGCGAGGCTCCCCCGGAGCACACGCCGGCGAGGAGGGCTCCTTGGCCAGAACTGGTGGGAGGGATCGAAAGAGGAGACGGAGGCGCACCTGCCCGTACCCATAGGTTAGCTAGGGGTGGTTGGAAGGCGTCGGAAATGGCCTCTCCAGCGGCAACAGAAAGCAGAGGTCGCCGGAGTTGGAGATGGCGGCGACTAGAGGCAGCACCAGGGGCTCCAACCGGGCGAAACGGCACCACCGAGGCACGACGGAGGCCCTGGAAGGGTGGCCCGAGCCTGGGAGGGGCTGGAGCTGCGGAGACGACCCGAGAGGATCGCCGGCGAGCTCGAGCTCGGGGACGGCGGCCCGCGGCCTACCCGGCCGGGCTACGGCTTTCTACAAATTTGTGGAGTGTGTGTGAGGAGTGGAGGATGCTTGAAGAGGCTGGGGAGGGTTCTATTTATAGCCGAGTGATGAGAGGGGCTCAGGCTCCACCGGACGACACCTGGACACGGCGCCCGGCGACAAACGGCGTCGGTGAGCGAGGGGGAAGGCGACGCAGCTCACGCGGGCACTATGGGCGAGCGGAGACGAGCACAGGAGCGAGGGGGTAGCGACGAACATAGTGCGCAACGCACTGTTGGGTTGGCCGGACCGCGCCCGTGCTCGCTGCGGCGAGCTCCGGCATCGGCAAGCGCCAAGAGAGAGTTATGAGGGTCGGGACGATGATCGGGGCGAAGTTTGGCAAGGTTTGGCAGGCGGGGAAGCGATCACGCGAGCAACAGTGGCGCGGGCGCAACGCAGAGCACGCCGGCCGTATGCCAGCACGCCTGGACGAACGCGGTCACCGCATGAACTCTGACCTCAGGCCTAGCTAAGCCTAAAATTCATGTCTGGCATGTAGTCCGTGGTAGATTGAGAGGTTACCACACTTTGGTTTGAGCTCAGGCGCAGTAACATGGATTTCAACTTCCTGGTAAGTTTCTGGACAGTAACTTTGAGAGCTTACTGAGGTCAAAATACTGAGAGTTGGGAGCTGGGCTTTGGAGGTTAGCAATCATCTACAAAGGTGATGTTGCACAAGAAAATTCAGCCTCAATTGAGCAAGTAAAATGGTAGTTGCTGTAGAAACTACCATTTCTGTCTAGAACAGAAAATATTTTCTGTAGCAAAAATATTCCAAAAAGTGATGAAATATTTTTGCTCAGGAAGGTGCCCTATGGTTCAAAGAATATTTGGGGATTTTCTCAGATTTTTGTGGGCAAGAAAAATTGGGGTTTATTTGTAACACAAGGGGCTAGTTAGGGTTTTAGAGAGAAAATGAATATTTTTCATTAGAGAAAAATATTCATAATATTATTTTGAGATGGATCAGAGAAGAAATGATGGCTTAGGGAGAGAAATAAGTCACTTGGGTGAAAGTCAAGGGGTACCCAAGTGTTTAAGTCCATCTGAAGTGATTCAAAAATTTCAAATTCAAATCCAAACCAACTGAAAATCAGGAAAAGAGAAGAGGGCAAAAGCCAGGCTGTCACAGTCGGTGAGCCATCTCATTTAACTTTCCTTCAATAGAAGCACTGTAAGCACGGTCTTTGGCAAAACTCACATTTGTTAGTCCACGAACTTGGTCCCCCTTGAGGAGACTTTGCAAAGATCTCATTTTGACATGGGCTAGTCGGCGGTGCCAAGCCAACCCACATCAACTTTAGCCATTAGGCAAGTCGCGATCTTAATGGGTCGCTTCGAGAAGTTAACCACATAGAGACCATTCTCGACATGCCCAACAAAAGCTACTTGAAGAGTCTTGCTCCGCAAAAGGGCCACGGTATCAAGATCAAAGAATGTTGCAAATCCCATAACTGCAAGTTGACAAACAGAAAGTAGATTGTATGCTAGGGATTCGCCAAGCATGACCTTCTCAATAGATAAATCTTGAGAGATGACTAGCTTGCCAAGCCCAATACCTTAGAAGTTGAAGCATCACCTAATTGGACATGAGTGGGCATAGATGGAATAGGTTGAACATCCTCCACCAAGTCCTTGCATCCGGTCATATGATTTGTTGCTCCACTGTCGAGCAAACATGACAGCCCACCGGAAGCAAACTCCTACAAGAAATCAATGCTTTGATTTAGGTACCCATTTTTGAATGGGTACATTGAGGTTATCAATAAGGGTCTTAGGAACCAAAATAGACCATTTAATGTACTCGTAAGAAGAACCGACAAATTTGGCATAAACATGCCCATCACTAGCACAACACAAAACATAGAAAGGATTAAAGTCTCTAGTTTGGTTAGAAGGGATGGTCTTGCCCTTCTTGGCATTACCACCCATATCCATGTCCTTCTACTTCTCATGAGTTCCCTTTCCCGCCTTTATGAAGACTTCCTTGAGTGGGAGAGGTTGCTTGGTCTTATTCTTCTTCTTCTTTGACTTGGGTACAAACCCAACTCCTTCCTTGGGCACAACCTCCTTTTGATTGCTCAAAAGGTCATTGAGATTCTTCTCACCTTGTATGCACGTAAGAAGGCCTTTCGCAAGTTGCTCTTTCAACTTGGCATTCTCCTCCACAAGATTCTCATGATCACTACACGGATTAGTAGCATTTGCATTATCAATCAAAATGAAAGGATGACAAGTTGCTATCTCTTTGGTTAGTTTCACTTGGATTTGATCATGAGACTCCTTGAGGGAAGAATGAGCATTCTTCTAGACCTATTGAGCCTTGTTGAGTATGTCAAACTCCTCTTTGAGTCTATCATGGCCAACCCCAAGTGCAACTTTCTCAGATTTAAGCACACAAGAAAGAACAATAGCATGATCAATATCTTTTTGCAATTTAGCACGATCAACATTGTGTGACTCCTCAAGATCCAAACGAAGACTTTGCTCTTCCTCAAGAGCAATAGAAAGATCTACAATCTCATCAGCATAGTCACAACTATGCCCCTCCAACTTAGAGATCGTATCCTCATGAGATTCAATAATATCATTGGCCTCACCAAATTGTTCCAAGAGAGCAACAAAGTGCTTCTTGGTCTCACCCTTGAGCTTGCTCAAGAGCTTGTCAAACTCATTCTCATCAACCTTTACCACCTCACTATCATCTACACAATCCAAAAAAGAAGGAGTAGTGATGGTGGTTTTGATGTTGGGGGTTACCGTGTTGATACCTTTGGCCATGGGGGCGCCGAAGAGAGACACCTTGGTCGGGGAAGAGGTGGAAATGGCCACAGTTGTCATTTCCATTCCTTCACCACTTGTATCTTCATCATCATAGGATATGTACTCTTCTTGTGCCACCAAGACCTTTTGAGGTACCTTCTTGGTGAAGTTGTTCTTGTTTGGGAAGGACTTGGCTTTGTCTTTGCGAATGAGTTTGCCACCATTGTCTTCCCTCTTCTCATAAGAATAATCCACCACAAAGTGACTCACATTGCCGCAATTGTAGAAAGACCTCACTCGTTGCTGTTCTTTGGGCCACTTGAGTTGTTCTTGGAGAAGTTGGGCCATGAGTTTCTCTTGTTGCCCCAAAATTGCCTTGAAGCAAGAGCCATGTGCTCATGGTAAGCATATTTGGTGTCTTAGGGGCAACTCTCTTCTTCTTCATCCTCTTCCTCTCCCGGAATGGCCTTGTCCGTCAAGGCAAGGTTGGGAGCTGCTTTCTTTGACCATACACGAGCTAGTGCATTGTCGGCAGTCTTGTTCACGATGTTCATGGCAATAAACTCATCCAACACTTCACTTGAAGATAGGGTGTGTAAATCCCATCTTTGTCGAATCACAAAGGACTTGGCCTTGTTGAAAGGCATTATGGCCTTGAGGAACTTGCGCTTGATCCAATTGTCAACCGTATCCTTGCTCTCATGATCTTGAAGAGTGACCGCAATATTTCTCACCTCTGGTAGAGATCACGACATCCTCATCTTCATTCATCACAAATTCATCAGCCACATCGAGAACCACCTCAAAGTTAGACCATTAAATGCTTGAGCTCCCCTTGTACAAAGATATGATGTGTTCCCAACAATCCTTTGCATGGGAAAACGGGCACAAGTGAGATAGATCTTTGGGAGGCACCGCGGATTGAAGGATGAACAATGCAGAGTGATTGTATTGAGTGTCCACTTCTTCTCTCGGAGTAAGATTGTTTGGATCATGCGGGTAGAAACCTTGCTTGATGATTCTCCAAAGGTTTGTGGAGCTGCGATTCAAATGAGACTTGATATGAAAAGCCCAAATAGAAAAATCACCCTTTACAAGCTTAGGAAGAGGACCAAGGTTGTTAATATGCAATGTAGGTACCGGTCCTCCATAGACCAGGGGAACCGAGGCAAAGGTTCCTGTCCCATTCTTGTTTTGAGGGGATAAGGTTTGAGCACCTTTAGCTGCTTCCTTGCCAGAATTGGCCTCCGACTCTGAAGCAGTGGGATTAACCACAAGCAACGGACCGTGAGTAGTTTTCAATTCCTCAAGTAATTCTTTAAGCATGGACTCGACCTAGACCGTCAGAGATATCTTAAGTGAGGCCATAGATTCATTTAATTCATCTAGGGTGATCGAGTTCAACTCCATGGCCTCGGGCACTTCCTCCTCTTTATCAACCATACTCTTCAGGTGTTTAACCCCTTAATAAAGAGATGAGGCTCTGATACCAATTGAAAGGATCGATATGGTTGACTAGAGGGGGTGAATAGGCAACTACCAACTTTTAACTTTTCTTAGCAAATTAGGGTTAGCAACAAATAGGTTGTCTAGATATGCAACTAGGCGAGCAACCTATTTGACGCTAGAAACACAAATAAGCAAAGGATACAACACAAGTAAAGCTTGCACAAAGTAAAGGTAAGAGATATCCACAAGTGAAGATGGTGGACATGTGGATGTGTTACCAAAGTTCCTTCCCTTTGAGAGGAAGTATGTCGTGGGGAACCACGGCAACCTATGGAGCCATCTGCTCCTTTTGGTTCGGCGGGGGGATCAGCACGTTGCCCAAAGAGAGGAGAAGCATAGAACAACATGACAAAGATCACACGGGAGATTTTACCCAGGTTCGGGCCGCCGTGAGGCATAAAACCCTACTCCTGCTTTGGTGGATTGATGGGAGGACCACGGTGAGACGCAGTGCTCTAGCCCGGCAAGGTTGCCTCGGGGCGAGAGCTGCTACGTGCGTGTGGGTGTACAAAGGTCCAAATCCTTTCTATGGTAGCCTTTGCCCTCCTTTTACAGATCAAGGGGTCACCACAATAGCAAATCAGTCATTGTGTATTGAGTAGACATCAACATTGCTATCATACCTAACTCTGCAGACAGGACATAGCGCATTAAATGTGCCACTTTGGGTCACATCGTAGAATGCCCGATCAGCCTTGTCGGGCTGCTTCGCCACCTCTTCACCTGTCTGCTCGACACGTCTCTGGACGGGTGTCATTTGGGGGTGATTTCCACATGAAGTGGCTGCCGTGTGTTAAATAGCTGCCACTTAGTCACTTCAGGGCTTGCCACCACACTGATCGATGACTTGCGTCGCTGTGAGGTGGAGCGGTGGAGCCTTGGCGGGGTGGTCTGCTCTTGGCATCTCCTGCAAGCCTGCCGGGGCAATCCTGAGACTTGTCTTTGAGCAATCTTGGCCCTCGCCAGGCTCGCCTGCCCGGCAAGGGAGGTTCCTCCTTAGTGGTGTCTTACTTCTCGGCTTGACTTGGCCTTCTCATTCTTCCCTTTGTTTTCTCAAAGAGGTATCCTTCTTTATCTTAGCCTTGTCTTGGATGTTGTAACCTTGTTGGCCCGGTGATCGACTGTCTGCGCACAAGTCAGGGGAAAACATTCACCCCTGTTTGTGTTCCCTGACAGTATCCCCTGGGCCTGAGCCATACGTGTTGCTGGGCACGTTGGGTTAGGCCCCAAACGGTGCATGAACACGTGGTGGGCAAATGCTGCCCACGCAACGGTTTGTCATGATGACCCGTCAATCCAACGTCCACTTAGCATATTTACTGCGGGTCGTGGGGTTGGGACTGCAACAGTTAATGGGAAACGGTAACTTTTTGAAGAGTCGCGCCCTCCCTCACGTCATTTCCTTAAGAAAGGAAACGCGGAAGGGTACTACTCATTCACTGCTCATTCTGCCCTTCCTTCATCTTCCTCCGCAAGCCAAACAACCGTGCTCCCTCCTCGCATGCACCCGCCGTCGCCTTCCCACCCAACTTCTTCCGCCATCCGCGTCGGAGCTCGAAGGAATGGGGAAGAAGGCAACCGCAAAGGGGAAGCGGACGACCACCATGAAGGAAGCGTCCGCTGAGGGGAGAAAGAGAGCGACGGAGCTGGACAGGAGGGGGAGGGGACACATCATCTTCTTCCCGTTGAATCTGGATGGCAAATTGCTGCAAGAAAGGTATGGATATCTATGGGGGAGGGGAGTCCCGAAAGGGCCTGGCACACCCAAGGTGCTGGCAGAGGGGGAAGAGGAACTGCCAGACGCATATCGATTCTTCTATGCATATTTCATTTGCGGTCTCTGTCCCCCTTTTCGGATTTCCTTGAGGTGATGATGGTGATCTACATATTCCGTCTCCTAGATTTCATGCCAAATGCAATGGCGTGCATGGCGATCTTCGCCCACTTGTGCGAGAATTTTGTTGGAGTTGCCCCCAATGTTGATTTTTTCAGGCACTACTTTGTTTCGCGGGTGGAGAACAAAACTCACCGCTCAGGGAACATAAGCTGGATGCCACGAGTGGCAAGGAAGAATTGGGATTACATCCCTGGCCTGCAGCATGACAGATGGGAAGAGTGGGGGGAGATTGGTGCTGGATCCAGGACAAGAAGGCTCCAGATTTCTGCCAAGCACGGGCGGTATGTGTCGAGCGCGACTATGACACGAGGGAAGTCAGTCTTACCGACGACAGGCTCCACCCGGCCATAAACAGGATCACTCGTTTAAAGGCTGTCGGGCTAACTATCGAGCATGTGGGGGCCAACTTTCTCATTCATCACATCTCCCCACTACAGAAGAGGGATAGGTTTGCCTGGGAGTATGGAGATGCTACGGATAGGATGAGATTGCTCCCTGGATTGGCCAACAACCTGACAGTCTATGGCCATGCTTGGTTGTGTGATCAACTGTTTGGCTGCTTCGGGTTGTTCAAGTTGTCGACAACTGTCATCCCAAAGAACATCAACTCCGCCAGGGACGAAATCCTGAAGTGGATGCCGGATTGCAATGCTCATGGAGTTGCGGGTGACTGGAAACTGCCCACACTTGATGAAGAGCTTGCCTGGTCTTCTACTTTGGTGGAAAGAGCTACCAGGGTGGAGACAAAAATGTACAAGCACACCTCCAAAGTGGAGGAGGCGTAAATCAGGAAGAGGCTAGAGGAAGACAGGGCGTTTCGTGCTACCGCGATGGCGAAGGCCGGAAAGGCAGCAAAGGGACGGGAGAAGGCTGAGGATGAAGGTTCCTCCCACTATGGCAGTGAGGCGCTGGCCGCGGAAGAGGTTGCCAGGGAGGATCCTGCCGGGGACGAGCCTGCTGGGGATGAGCTCTCCGGGATTGAGGCTCTGGCCACCGCGGCGACAGAGGTCCAGGAGAAGGAGGTTGAAGAGGCAGGGGAACCCGAAGAGGAGTGGCTCATGGCAGGCCCTCAAGACCTCCAGCCAGTCTTAGATCAGCGCCCTTGCAAACGTGCTGCCAATTGAGGACCGGCGGTTCCCGATCCTGAGTCTGCTGCCAAGAAGATGAAGAAGATTGCCACCAAGAGCAACAAGCGAGACATGGTGTGCCGGCAATCCTCCCGTCTTGCCGGGGGTAAAACCCCTCCCGCCAAGCAATCTGCGGCCACGGGAGTTGAATCCAGTTCCGAGTCTAGCCCAAGCTCTTCGCAGAACTCGTCCTCGTCAGAATCCCCTGCGCCCTGGCAGGGCTCGAAGTTGCCGGAGAGCTCCGTTCCTCCTCCCCAGAAGAGGAGCAGGGCGCCTTCTCCACCCATTGAATTCGCGCTGAGCTCCATGCTCATTGATGAAGAGTAAGGGAGACCACTCCCCCCTTCTCTTATTCTCTTGTAGTAGTTTTCGTATGATTGCTTGCATCTGTTGATCAATCTTGCTTACTTGTTGTCAAAAGGGAGGAGGAGAAGGATACAGATACCCTCATCCACCGGACCAAGCGGCTCAGATGCGCGGATCCATCGACGACAGCGGAAGGGACGGGCCCGGCAGGGAGCGGCACGAGCGTCCCAACACCAAGCCCCCAGCTCAGCCCCCGGCCGGAAAGTGCAGAAGATATTCCTCCTGCCGGGAGTGATGGTGGAGAGCTCCCCACCATTGAGGTCAAAGAAGGGAAGGGCCCACCCCACCCGCTGATAGAGTCGATGGATCCCCGCCAACAGTTTCCATGGAAGAGTTCCCCCAGGGCGACACCGTGGTTACCGAAGGAGGGTTGGCGAACTTGACCCGGCAGCTGATGTTGCCGGGAAAACTGAAGCTCCTACCCGGCAAACCTCTCTGGGTAACTTATCTGCTTTTCTCCTCCTGTTCTCTCGTATTATCTTGCTTCGTATTCCTGACTCGTCAACAATTATGTATTTCCGCCATTTGATTATTGGATCTTCTTGTATCCCCTTTAAGCGAAGAGCCATATTTACTGGATGAGGTGGCCAGCATAGGGAAGGATACTGCGGAGGAGGCCGCCAAGATTGCTGCCACGGAGGGGCAAGAACATGCTGTCGGGGATGCCCTGGGGCCCTTGAAGGAGCCCGAGAAAACCCTCAACTCCATGTCAGGCACAGGGGTTGTGGTCGAAGAGAAGATACCTCTCCAAACCATGGGCCACTTCCCTCTTTTGGCACCCCGGCGGTGGTCCCGTCACCATCTTCAAGCAACTTGGCGTTGGTGCTCGCGCAGCCTTGACTTGGAGGCCCCGGCTCTTCAATGGCGACGAGCACGGAACTTGATGAAGAGCTTCAGCACATACTAGTGTCACTGTACCAAGGGGGCGAGGAGGTGGACGACTCTTTTGCAGTCGCCATGGATTTGTCTTTCGTGGAGTCCATAGCAGCAGGCATCAAAGAGATGCAGGATCGGCACCATCAGAAATGGCAGGAGCTTAAGAAACAGTGTAAGTCCGCCAATGAGGTGGACCAGAAGCTGAAGGACAAGGGGATGGAGCTGCGTGACCGGTATGGCAAGCAGTTCCAGGTCCTCTTGAGGCAGCAGGAGACAATCTTGATGACGATGGAGGACGTCATAGCCTGGGAGGCGCGCCTGGCGGACCGCAAAGCGCTTCTGGACGACAAGGATCATAACATCTCCCTCCGGGAGGAAAAGCTTGAAGCCTCTCTTCACGCCAAGGATGATGATCTGGAGGCCCTTGTGCAGCAGCGCACCAAAGAGCTGGAGGACAAGCATAAGGTCGCCCTGGATGCTCTCACTGCTGATTTTGCCGCTCGGCTGAAGAAGCTCGCTGATGATCTTGCCGCTGCCTCCTCTGCCAAGACTGACCTCGACCAACAGGTGGCCAAGTTGAATGAAGAGCTTGCCGGGAGCGCCAAGGCAGTCTTGACCCTCAAGGAGGTGGTGCAGAAAGCGGAGACCCTTCTGAAGGATACACAATCACAGCTCTCCTCCAAAACCAAGGCCTTGAAACTGCCAACAACACCATCGAAGATCTGAAGGCCAGGATCAGCTCCTTGGAGTGCTCAACAGAGTCCATCGGGGCTTGCGAGAAGCAGTTGTCAAAGGATCTGGATACCACAAGGCGCCTCAAGAATGATGTGGAGGACAAGCTGGCGAACCACTCCGGGCAGGTCGACCTCTGCACCAAGAGCTTGATTGACATCGCTGAGCGCCTCACTGTCCAAACTGCAGCTATGGGTATGGAAGGCCCAGTGTACTCGGCCAGCAAGCAGGAGGCCCCCAGCGCTAAGCTAGGGGTCTTCTTGAACGAATTGATCAAGAAGCTGAAGATGCACGAAGAGGGAAGGGCCAGCCGCTTCGAGAGAGAATCTCGAAAGCTCGCCCACAATGCCCTCTTCATGGACTTGAGCAATATCGCCTGCCGGCATCCAGACCTCGACCTTGACGATTGCTTCAAAAAGCCGTCGGTGGGCGCAGATGTTTCTGCTACCGAGGAGAAAGGCCACCCCTTTTGCTGACAAGGTTCTTGACATTCCTGTTGTCCCACCTGGTCTCAAAGACTGGTCTTGAATCATGCTCGCTGTTGTGTTGTTCTGTAACAAAACAATGATGCATATCCTGTGTTTAGACTTCATCATATTTACGCTTTGTGTGGAACTTGATGCTTTTATGCAATCTAAATTTGCATGTTTATCCCTTTTTGAGTTCTATCCACCAGTGTTCGCGTGATTAATCTCCATGCACATTCTGGCTGCCTGCCGGTATCATATTACCGCGATGGTCGTAAGGGTCTGGCACTTAACATTTATCTTGGCGTGGATGCGTCCCGGCAGGTTTTTCCTTAGTAGTCTCTGACGCAGCCACCCATTCTACGACAAGCTCTAAACAGAAGGAGGGTGCAGATAAGATTCTAGCAAAGGCACCATCTTGTGAAAGATTTCATCATACGAACACTTCGATACTCAAGGGATAAACAAATGTGAATTCAAAGTCCGTAGTAACGTAAGGATAGGGTAAACTTAGCTTTTATCTGTGCTTCCATCTACTCCTCTCAGCAGCGACCGCTTGTTCAGCTCGTATGCTTCGGGAAGGATGGTGCCTTACGTGTATCGATTTCTGGCTCCCGGCAGGGGTCGAGCAAAAATCATATGTATCTTGTGCGTGGTAGGGTCCGATGTTGGGCATGGCTGGTTTCTCTCTCCTCCTCTTCACATTTTTGAAACAATCAAACACCGACTGGCACGAAAGTCACACCAACACGGACAACCTTGCCGGGGCGTCGATCAACGGATTCGCACCGATGCTTCGCTTAGGATTTCCCTAAGTAGGGTAAATGCTGGACCGAGCGTTGCGCGGGCTCATCGACGCTGATGATGCTAAAACCCAGAGTAGCTCGATTGTTGATAAGTGAGAGTAGCAGAGAGAGAGAGAAACCATGTACCTTTGCACATCGCTCCCCTTCCCGAACGGGGTCCGCAGTGCATCCATGCTGCCTGATCCGTCCGGGATGGTCTGGTTTCCGCCGCTGTTGTGACCACGGCGAAAGGAGGCGATGGAGATTTGGACAGGGTCGGTGGGGAGCGATGTTGCTCTCCTTCTCCGTCCCCGTCATTCTCCGCCTTCTCTTGAGCGCCATGGTTGATGGAGCCGTTGAAGAAAACGATGATGAAGATGATGCGCTGCGTACGCTCTTGGGTTCACGCAAGTGATCCCCCTACCTGGCGTGCCAAAGATGTCGTGGGGAACCATGGCCACCTATGGAGCCATCGACTCCTTTTGGTTTGGCGGGGGTTTGAGCACATTGGACAAAGAGCGGAAGCGTAGCATAGCACGACAGAGATCACACTGGCGATTTTACCCAGGTTCGGGCCGCAGTGATGCGTAAAACCCTACTTCGGCTTTGGTGGATTGATGGGAGGACCGTGGTGAGACGCAGTGCTCTATCCCAGCAAGGTTGCCTCGGGATGAGAGCTGCTATGCGTGTGTGGGTGTACAAAGGTCTGAATCCTTTCTATGGTAGCCTTGTCCCTCCTTTTATAGATCAAGGGGTCACCACAATGGCAAATCAATCATTTTGTACTGATTAGATAGCAACAGTGATATCATACCTAACTCTGCAGACAGGGCAGAGCGTATTAAATGCGCCGCTTTGTGTCACATCATAGAGTGACCGGCAAGCCTTGCCGGGCTGCTTCGCCACCTCTTCACCTATCTGCTTGACACGTCTCTGGACGGGTGTCATTTGGGGTGATTTCCACAGGAAGTGGTTGCCATGTGTTAAATAGCTGCCACTTAGTCACTTAAGGGGCTTGCCACGCATTGATCGATGACTTGCATCGCTGTGAGGTGGAGCGGTGGAGCCTTGGCAGGGTGGTCTTCTCTTGGCGTCCTCGGCAAGCCTGCCGGGGCGATCTTGAGACTTGTCTTCGGGAGCAACCTCGGCCCTCGCCAGGCTCGCCTGCCCGGCAAGGGAGGTTCCTCCTTAGTGGTTTCTTGCTTCTCGGCATGACTTGGCCTTCTCGTTCTGCCATTTGATTTCTCAAAGAGCTTTCCTTCTTTATCTTAGCCTTGTCTTGGATGTTGTAACCTTGTTGGCCCGGTGATCAACTGTCCGTGCACAAGTCAGGGGAAAACATACACCCCTGTTTGTGTTCCCCGACAAAGTACATCTTCATTGGAGTGGTGTGGAGGCATAATGCTCCCCAAGAAGCCACTAGGGCCATTGTATTCTCCTCACGCCCTCGCACAATGCGAGATGTCGTGATTCCACTAGTGGTTCCCTTGAAGGCGGCAACTAGACCTTTGCAAACAAGGTTCGGGCTCTCTCCACAACCTAATTGGAGGCTCCCAACAACACCACGAAGCTTCACCACAATGGAATGTGGCTCTGAGGTGATCTCAACCGTCTAGGGTGCTCAAACCCCCAAGAGTAACAAGATTCACAAGGGATTAGTGGGGGGAATCAAATTTCTCTTGGTGGAAGTGTAGATCTAGGCCTTCTCAACCAATACCTAAAGAATCAACAAGTTTGATTGGCTAGGGAGAGAGATCGGGCGGAAATGAGCTTGTGAGCAACAATGGAGCTTGGGGGAGGAAGAGGTAAGTCAACTTGGGGAGGATGATCCCCTTATATAGTGGGAAAGGAAATCCAACCGTTATGCACCCACAGCCCATGCACAAGCGGTAGTACCGCTCAGGGGAGTGGTACTTCCGCTCGCATGGAAGTTCTAGCCATCGTGTACAACTCAGCATGTCAGGGATGCGGTAGTTCCGCAAGAGCGGTACTACCGCTCCCACCAGTGGTACTTTCGCTTGGTGTTGTTCAGTAGCCGCAAACCGCGGTAGTAGAGGGAGGCATGGCGGTAGTGCCGCCAAGGGCTGTACTACCGCTAGGAACTGTCGCCCTACTTCCGTCCGTGGGACAAACCAGTCCAGAATGCAAGAATTAAGCGGTAATCCCCGCGACAGTAGCCAGTGGTAGTTCCGTTAGAGTGGTACTACCGCGGAAAGGAGCGGTATTTACGCTTAACGATGGAGAGCACAGTAAACCCGCGGTAGTAGGGTGGTAGTTATGCCCGCAGTACCGCTAGAGCGGTACTACCGCACATAACTGCCGCTCTACACTACCTCCCATTTACTAGACCCTCAAGACAAGCGGAAGTGGGTGCCGCACTGCATAGTGCCAGTACCACAGGAGTGGTACTACCGCGGAGCAGAGTGGTACTACCGCTTAAGAGGTTCTGACAGGGTCTAGGAAAGATAGGAGGGACAAGCTCAAGAGTCGGGAAAGAAGGATGGTGCAAGGAGACAGTGTACGTGTTGATTCCACCGAAACCTTTCCGAAGCGGACCCCCTCTTAATAGTATGGTGTTCCTACGACTCAAGTCCACCAAAAATGAACGCAAGAAAAGCACCATCTTCACGAAAGCCCAGAGGGGGTTCCAATCGTCTTGTGCCAAATTGTGGTTTATCTGAAATGCTCAATGCACGCGATTAGTCCGCAAAAGTATTGTCATCAATAACCAAAACTACTAAGGGAGAAATATGCCCTAGCAGCCTCAAGCTACATAGCCGCAACTGTCATTACACAGGCTCGGCATTAAAACCAGCTGAAACAAATACGAAAGCTAAATTTTCGACATGTTGAGCTCTTCGTTTGCCTTGGGCACTTTCGATTTTCTTTTGCTCTAGATTGAGGTCCTCTTCAGACCGCTTCAGCTTCCACTTCATCTCCGCTATCTCTTCAGAGATGGAGTTCACAGCCGAGGACGAGGCCTGCACAAAAAAATTAATTATTAGCCTCCAGGCACCAATTTGGACCCTCTCATCGGCTTTTTCAAACCCTACCAGAGGCTCAGGGGCTACTGCATCTTCGATTTTCTAAAACATCCATATTGACCCCCAAGTCAGTTCTTTGAAACTAACTTGGGGCCTGGGGGCTACCACTCGCTATGCATTCATACGTGGGGCCAGTTTTAGTCCTTGGACATTGCCTTATAATCACGTCCGAAGAGGGCTACTGGAGGGAGCAGATATTTGATATGACCACTTTGCATCATGTTTTTCTACTGTTATTTATAGTTTTTTTAATCAATATAACACTTTATGGAGCAATTCTAATGCCTTTTCTCTCTTAATATGCAAGATTTACATGAGGAGGGAGATTATCGGCTGTGACGCCCCGACTTAATCATGCACGCAAATGCGCACGATCAAGATCAGAGACTCACGGGAAGATATCACAACACAACTCTAAACACAAATTAAAGTCATATAAGCTTTATATTACCAACTAGGGTCCTCGAGGGCTCGAATACAAATGATTTAGCGGAAGCAACAATATCTGAGTACAGACATGAAGCAAACAAGTCTGCCTTAAGAAGGGTAGCAAAACATCAACATCGATCAAAAAACATGGCCTCCTGCCTGGGAGCCTCCTCTCTACTCCTGGTCATCGACGGCCTCCATGTAGTAGTAGGCTTCGTCAGGGTAATAGTAGTCATCGACGGTGTTGGCTGGCTCCTGGGATCCATCATCTGATCGCAGCAAATGGGTATAGGGGGAAAAGAGGTAGTAAAGAAACTGTGAGTACTCATCCAAAGTACTCGCAAGACTTAATTGAGATCTATACTAAGTATGCATCAATATCAAAGGGTTGGGGCCATGTCTTTGGACTGAACTGCAGAAATGCCAGAATAGAGGGAAAGCCTAGCCTACCAAAGACTAGCATCTTGAAGCATCTTGCAGCATTAGAAGAGCGCAGATTACCATATTATAAGTAGCAATTATATTGTAGTAACACCCAGAGATCCTTCCTCGACTCCCTGAGAGAAAGCAATCTCGTAGCCATCATATCCATTTCAAGTCTCCAGTATCCAGTTCTAGTTGTATAGATCGGGATACAACTTCGAGCGTCTGTTACCATGGACACAGCTATTCGAATAGAATAACTTCCCTGCAGGGGTGCACAAACTTACTCAACACACTCGATTAACTCCAGCCGAACACACTTTCCTGGGACATGCCTGGCCTCGGCTGATCGACACATGTAGCCCTACCTAGGCTCAACAGAGTGGCCAGCACGCCGGTCTACATCCTAAATGCAAAGGGGGTCATGGGCCAATCGTCCTTTGCAATCCTGCGCATTGGGAGGACGGCCGCGATCAGTCCTGGCTACCTCTTTATACAAAGCAGGTGCTTACACGGACCACCCAGGTGCATGTCGCTCCATTGCCGATGTCTGAAAGCTTTCGGAAGAAACGTATGATGTAGAGTGCCCATACTTATTCCCGCGTGGTGGTTAGTGCGACAAGGCCAAAGGCCTACTCGGATCATATATCCAAACCGTTAGTGTCTTGGGAGCGCGCGGAGACGATCAATGATCCACGATATGTGGTCCTGTTGCCCCGTCTCACGGACTTATGACAAGGGCTAAGAATGTCCGGTTGTGCCGCATAATTATCTCGCGGTTACCCTCATGGTCAACCCGACTGCAGTAACTCTCGCGGGTACCCCTCGCGGCCGACAGGAATCAATACGGTTCTGAAGTAAAGTCAAAGTAACCATGTGTCCATAACATCAAGGGGGAAACCCAAGGAATCACCCTCGATGGATTCCTACTCGATGTAACTATCAAGGTGAACTTGGAGGAATCACCCTCGAGGTTCACACTCGAGGTGTTGTATGACAGAGTCGTTATCGGGAGTGGTGAAGGAGGAACCACCCTTCGTAAACCACGACCAATTAGCTACACTACAGAGATATGATACGTCTTCAATGTATCTACAATTTATGAAGTATTCATGCCATGTTTAGAACAATTTTATATGGTTTTGGTATGATTTGGATGGAACTAACCCGGACTAACGTTGTTTTCAGCAGAACTACCGTGGTGTTGTTTTTTGTGTAGAAATAAAAGTTCTCCAAATGCAACGAAACTTTTTGATGATTTTTTTCGGAACAAAAGAGGCACTAGAAGCTTCATGGGAGGACCAGAAGGTGAAGGAGGTGAGCACAAGACACCTGGGCGTGCTAGGAGGCCCAGGCGCGCCCAGGTGGGTTGTGCCCACCTCGAGGCCCATCTTCACGTGATTCCAACGCTAAAAATCCTATAAATAGAGAAACCATCAGAATAATCCTAGATCAGAAGTTCCGCCGCCGCAAGCCTCTATAGCCACAAAAAATCAATCTAGACCCCATTCCAGCACCCTGCCGGAGGGGGAGATCATCACCGGTGGCCACCTTCGTCATCCCTATGGCCTCCATGATGAGGAGGGAGTAGTCCACCCTCGGGGCTGAGGGCTTGTATTAGTAGCTATGTGTTTAATCTCTCTCTCTCTCTCTCTCTCTCTCTCTCTCTCTCGTGTTCTTGATGGCACGATCTTGATGTATCGCGGGCTTTGTTAATATAGTTGGATTATATGTTGTTTCTTTCTCTCTATATTGTTGTGATGAATTGAGTTTTCCCTTTGAGATTTCGTTTTATCGGATTGAATATTTTTATGGATTTGAGAGCACTTGATATATGTCTTGCATATGAATACCCATGGTGACAATGGGGTATTATATTGATTCACTTGATATATATTTTGGCACTCAACTCGCGGATTCCCGAGGTGACATTGGGGTAATCTATGCATAGGGTTTGATGCACATTCTCATCTTAGTTTCTCCGGTATAATCTTGGGGCACTCTTTGAGGTTCTTTGTGTTTGATTGAGTATTATGAATCTGAATTTTTTTTTGATGCATATCGAATAATCAAGTCATGGATAATCGCAATGACAATGGAGTATCTAGGTGACATTAGAGTTGGTTGATGTGTATTATATGGTGTTATTTTAGTATGAACTCTTGGCTAGATCGATCAGAAAGAATAGCTTGGTGTTATTTTAGTACGAACTCTAGGGTAGATTGATCGGAAAGAATAGCTTTGAGGTGGTTTCGTACCCTACAGACAATTTCTTCTTATGTTCTCCGCTAGACAGAAACTTGAGTGATTCTTCATCGCACGTTGAAGGATGGTTATATGATTCAATTATATTAGCATTGTTGAGATATTGCACTAGCGAAAGTACGGACCCTAGGCCTCATTTTCAAGCATTGCAATACCATTTGTGCTCACTTTTGTTACTTGCTACCTTACTGTTTTTTATTGTTCCTATTACAAAAATCAATATCTACTATAATTACTACACTTGTATCACCATTTCTTCGCCGAACTAGTGCACACATGCAATTTACCATTGTATTTGGTGTGTTGGGGACACAAGAGACTTTTTATCATTTGGTTGCAGGGTTGTTTGAGAGAGACCATCTTCATCCTACGCCTCCCACGGATTGATATACCTTAGGTCATCCACTTGAGGGAAAATTTCTACTGTCCTACACAACTCTGCGCTTGGAGGCCCAACACGAGTCTACAAGAACAAGTTGTGTAGTAGACATCAAGATATCATCAGAAGTGCGTTACAAGATATCACCTGGGCACTCAATAGTAGCTCTGCAGAGTCGTACAAGTAAGGGGGTGTCGGTGATGTGAGGGTCTCTGCTCTCGATCACGTTGACCGAAGCATCTGTTAATAAAGCGGGGGCAACAGGGACAATGTGAGGGGTCACTGGTGGATCACTAACCAACCTATACCAAGCATATAGGATAAACAGGTAGGTAACAATAGCATGTTACAAAATCAGGCTATGCATTAGAATAGGAGCAATCAAATACAGTAGCAATTCTAATGCAGGCATGAGAGAGAAAGAAATGGGCGATATCAGAATGATCAAGGGGGTTTGCTTGCCTGGAAGCTCTGGTGAGAGTGGTTGGACGTCAGGGGCGTAGTCGTACAAGGCAGCAGAGTCAGTCTCGGTGTCTATCGGAGAGAAGAGGAGGAAGAAACAATAAATATAATGCAAACAAATGCATCAGGATGCATGACATGGCAATATGCAGTGCTAAGGGTGACCTAAAGCAGTGCTACACGATACAGACGAAGCGGAATGTTTTCCCGGTGTTAGGCAATTTCTGGACAGATGAATTGGAGGGGAAGAATTCATGTTCATCATGTTAGAGGCATGTGACAGATGAACGGATTGCAAATTCGGATTTGTTACATTTTTCTGAGCAATTTTCATATATGAATTATTTTCATCCGACTTATAGCTTAATTTATATGATTTTTGAAAGATATAAACATTTTTTGAAATTTTTAGATTTCTTTAAATTTCGAAAATAAATGGAAATTGCTAGGTGCACCCAGTGCGGTGCAACCAGCTATGCACTCAGAGGCTGAAGGTGGGCCCGCCAGGTGAGTCGATGGAGTCGGCGATTGGCGCATTGACGATCAACCAGATCCAGGTCGATGGCTGGGCTCCCCAATCGACATGTCGACTAGGTCAACTGGTCAACTGGGCCCGCGGGACCCAACTGCCAGCGACCCAGGAGGTGGGCCCCAGCAGCGCCAGCTGACGATGGCGCTGGAGGACAGCTCCGGCGACCGAAGCCGCGGCAGCGCACGTCGGGAGTCGCCGGGATTCGCCCAAGGCAGGTCGTTTGGCGCGCGGAAGGCACCGTTCAGACACGTGCTCAATGTTGTGTCGGATGGTGGCGGTGGTGTGGGCTGAGGTGGCTAGAGACGGCCGCTACAACAAAGGCAGGCGGCGGCGCGTTCGGGCCTCGACGGTTTCGGTGCTACGGCCGTGCATTCGAAGATCTAATCGCACATGCCGCACCTACGCATCACTACGAGCGCGACGGCATGCGCGGACAAGCTCGAGGGGCACGGGAGCGTGCTGTTTGCCGGCCATGGCGGACGACAGAGCACGACACCACGGCGGGATGTCTACGGGCTACGAGAGATGGCGCAAATGGATCGGATTGGAAGGCGAGCTCACCAATAGGGCGCACGAGGGCCCGACGGTGGTTTAGGAGCACAGGGGCACCAGAATCGTCGCGGACGGCGGCGCGGATCCGTGGAAGAAGATGATGGCCTCGACATCGATGCACGGGCGATGAGCTCGAACCGATGGTCAGGGTCGACGAGGTGGACGACGAAGGAGCTCGTTGACACCTCCTCAGGGCGCGGGGGTGACTGCGGGCGCGAGGTCGACGGCGGTCATGGCGAGGAGGCAGCTTGGGTGCGTGCTCGGGTGGAGAGGAGCTGGGCGAGAGGGGAGAGTGGGGGCGAGCGAGTGAGGGGGAGGTGAGGTGGCCGAGGAGTCCGAGGCGTCGGAGGGGCGCTCTTATCCTCTCCGAGGCGTCGCCGGAGAGGCGGTCCGGCAGGGACGCGCTGCACCACGCGCACTGTAGCGGTGTGGATCGACAGGTGGAGGGGGAGAAGGTGAGGTGGGCTGGCCGGTGCACTATGCACTTAGGCCCAGAGCCCCCTTTTTCTTATTAGTTTAAGTTCTGTTTTTTTATTTCCAAAAGGAATTTAGTTTTATAAAATACAAAACTAGCACCTTAATTAGTATTCTAAATTAGGTCATTGCCACAAAAAGTTTGGCACTTAAATATAATAGTTTGCATTTTTTATAATTTAAAAAGCATTTAAATTATTATTTTAGCCCCTGTTTTAAACATTCCATAAAATATTGGTTTCTCCACCATAATTATCTATGGATTATTTGCCACATTATGAACATTTTAGTTTTCATGTTTGTGAATTTCTTTATTTCACTTATAATTTGAATTTGAATTTCAAGTGGAATTTGAAATGAGATTAGGATCAAAAGGAGATCAAGCACTATTTAGCAAATGACATAGCTTAAACAAAGAGGGTTACTGTAGCTCATTACATAGGGGTGTTACACCGGCAGCTGAAATTTTGGACCTGAAAAAGCTATGTGAGAGATATCTATTCTACACATCTCCAAATGAGCTGAAATTTCACGAAGATTTATTTTGGAATAAATATAAAATATTGGAGAAAATAAGTACCAGAGGGGTCCACCCAGGTGCCCACGAGGCCCAGGGCGCGCCTTGGTGGCTTGCGGGGGCCCCTGGTCAGCCTCCGGTGCCCATCTTCTAGTATATAAGCCCATTTTCCCTAGAAAAATAGATAGAGGACTTTCGAGATGGAATGCTACCGTCTCGAGGCAGAACTTTGGCAGGAGCACTTTTTCTCTCCGGCAGTGCGATTCCGCCGGGGATACCTCCCTCCGAGAAGGGGAAATCGAAGCCATCGTCATCGCCAACAACCCACTCATAGTGGGAGGACCAATCTTCATCAACATCTTCACCAGCACCATCTCATCTCTAACCCTAGTTCATCTTTTGTATTCAATCTTTGTATCAAAACCTCAGATTGGTACCTCTGGGATGCTAGTTGTGTTGATTACATCTCGTAATTGATGCTAGTTGTAAGTGCATCTAGTGCCCCTTAGTGATTTTGGTGTATTGAAGACTTATAGGTTAAGGGACTAATGTGTTTATGAGTGTACACAGGTCTATAAGTCTATGAGGAGTTTGATATTCTGAGAGAAAGTCGATCCCTAAAATGAATGTCTTGATGAAGACTTTGGATTCTGAAGAATTTCGAAGACTTTGAAAGTGAAGAAGTTGGTGTGACCTTGAAGACTTGGCATTCATTAGAGGAACATGAGCGTGAAGACTTCTGTTTTGTAGTTTCATTTTCTCTTACTTGAGTCATAGGAAACACCGTCTTTGTTAAAGGGGTGAGAAATACTAAGGAAAAATTTCCAAGTGATGCTCAACTCAAATCCTACACCTACCAATCCCTTGAGTGAAGCCATTGGAAATCTCATACTGATTCAGTCAATTTCTTGATGATAGAGACAAAGTTCTTACGGTCTCACGAGAATTTATTCGGCGAGGAGTTAGGAATTCGCCAAGTCTTGGATTGCCTACACCGTGAGGAACATGATAGCCATGAGAATTTGATACACAAAATTCCGACCGTTGATGTGCTATCTTGGCTGTCCCAAAATATCTACCCACCTAACGGTCATATCATTGAAGGGCATTTATGTCTTATCATGTCGGGCTGCTCCCTAGGCTATAAATAGCTGCCCATACAACCACTAGTTGGTTGGCTGCTCCGAAAAACCGACACTTGTCATTTGAGAGCATCCATCCTCCGAGGACTTTGGCGAAAATCATCAAGTGAGAAACCCAAACCCAAACACCTACAAAACTAAAGTGATTGAACATCATTGAAGATATTGATCTGCGTGGATCCGGCGCTTATTACCTTTGAAGGCATGCTTCTTCCAGACGGTTAGGCGTCATGGTCTAGAGCATCCAAGAGGAAATTGTGGATCGCCGAGTGACCGATTTTGTGAAGGTTTTGAAGTCACCTGAAGACTTACCACGAGTGATTGGGCGAGGTCTGTGTGTCCGGGACTGTGTGTCCTCAGGTTTAAATACCTAGCCGCTCCAACCAGATGTACAACTGACACAACAGTTGGAACTGGTCTACCAAATCATTGTCTTCACCAAGCTTACTGGT
Source organism: Aegilops longissima (assembly GCA_021605205.1). NCBI lineage: Eukaryota > Viridiplantae > Streptophyta > Magnoliopsida > Poales > Poaceae > Aegilops > Aegilops longissima. The sequence continues at coordinate 536,508,081 of CM038677.1, read as the reverse complement.
TCTATTTCCTCGACTCTTTCATTTTCTCATTACAGTGTTGTGTGCTTATTCATATCTGTTTGAAGACGTTGACTGAACACCTTCTCGATTTCCTTAGTTCAATTTCTTCAGTTTGTTTGTCTTCATCCTGTGTTATCCCGTGTTTACGCTTTCTGTACCCATGCTTATGCTCTGTTATGTTTTCATATGAGTACTTATTCCGCTGCAAGTAGTTCTTCGCTGAGGAATTTCCTCACCCTGAAATTCCTCTGTGAAGAATTCATAAAAATCGCCTATTCACCCCCCCCTCTAGTCGATATAACGCACTTTCAATTTGTATCAGAGCAAGGTACTCCCTTGTTCTGTGTGATTTTGGTTTAACCACCTGGAGTTTTAGTTATGTCGACCGCAGGAATGAAGACCGTGTCATGCCGCATCTTTGACGGTCACGATTATCCCAAGTGGAAGGCCATGATGAAGAAGCACCTCATGGCAATGAACAGCGAGCTGTGGACCGTCACTGAGATTGGTCTTACCGATCTGTGCAAGATGGCGGAAGCTGATGACATTCGCAAGTACAATCTTCTAAACCTCACGGCGAAGGATGTCATTTGCTCTTGTCTGTCTCAAAATCAGTTCAGGAATATCATACATCTCAGCCATGCGAAGCTTATCTGGGACCGACTCTCTGAGGTCTATGAGGGTCATCGAACTCGACATGACCCTTGGTTTGAGGATTTCAAAGAATCTCTCAAAGCCATGTCATTCGAACCAGAATCTTCATCCTCTACACCTTCCCTCATGGCAGGAATGTAACATCCCAAATTTTCAATTTGGAATGTTATACATAGGTCATCCATGCATATCATATTTTATTGCATCTTAGTTCATAATCCTCGAAATCCTAAGCAACTCAAGGACCCTCGGAGAGAGTTGGGGATTTTCCGATTTTTAAGTATTTGATTTTATCAAATATTGGAAAGCGAGGATTTTGATTTTAATTATTTTCTCTCGGAAAATATTTCTGATTAAAATAAATGAGGGGAGATAATATGACTTCTCCAAAACAATTGAAATATTGGAGGAAAAATTTTAAAATCATTATTTGGATTTTATTTGATTTTATTTGGAATATTATTTGCCCTAGAAAGTTTGCATGTTTTAAATATTGCATTTTAGGGGCCAAGAAAATGTTCATTCCGTTCTAAATATTTCATTTAGACGGTGAAAATTTGTTTTGGCATTTTTAGATCTTTATTTATTTTTCTAGGATTTTTCCAATTCTCGTGAATTTATTTTAAAAAACTTCATGGCGTGCCCTTTTGACCAGGCGAGGCCCGGCCAGTCAACTCAAGCCGCCATTGCCTTCCCAGCGTCGCCCGCCGCCCGTGTCCGATCTGGACACCGCCGCCGCCTTGCCCCTCCTCCAAGCGGACCGCCCCCCATCCTATAAATGCCGCCCTCCCCCATCCTATAAATGCCGCCCCCTCCCCATCCTATAAATGCCGCCGCCCTTCCCCCCATCCTATAAATGTCGCGCCCTCCCCCTCTAGCCGCCACCACCACCGCCGCCTCCGGGCCGAGCCGAGCCCCCCGCCGCCTCTGCCGCCGCCGCCTCCCGCCGCCACCCCGCCGTTGAACCGGAGCCCGCCGGAGCCCCGCCGGAGCCACCACGTGGTAGCCGCCCCGCCGCCCGGTTTTCCGAAGAAAACCGTTTTGTTTTTAAAAAAACCCTAGTTGCGTTATTTTTATTTTAGATCGGTTTATTTCTTCGGTTTATTTATTTAGCGAGCGATCGCTCGTTCGTTCGTTTTAACGAACGCGTTCTTCATTTATTTTTTTCAGTTAATGAACGTTCGTTCGTTAAACTATTCGCCGTTTTCTTTTTATCGGATTTATTCCGCGATTTTTCCTGATCGCGATTTCTGATCCGATGTTCGATCTAGTATAACTTTTCGCTCGTTTATTGGAATCAGGCGATTCAAGTGCCTGGAGTTTCATCTCGAAACCCTCTTCCGAATAACCAACTCAAACCAGCTTTTGCCTCTGTAAAATTTGACCCTAGTCCAGATTAGTAAACGGATCTTATTTCTTTCGCCGTTTGAGTTTCGTTGCTCGGTTTGGTTTGACTCTTTTTGCGAACCGGAGTTCTTAAATTGAACTCTCCGTTCAACCTCTTTAGTAGAGTTTTGCTTGTGCATCTTTTCTTGTTGCTTATGTATGTTATTGTTTGCTTGCGATAGAATTCCCGGAGTGCGAAGCGTGTTACTACGAGTCTCTAGGATTCGCGGATCGTCAGCAAGGCAAGTAACACTTTGATCATACCCTTTTCATACCCAGTTTTTATGCATTAGTTTCAATCCTCAAACATTGCATGATTAGAGTACCTTTAACTTATGGGTTGGGAAGTAGATATTGAGGTAGAACCTATTGCACTGTTACTATCAAACCCTTGGGAGTTACTTCTACGCTTGCTTGTTATTGCTATGCTATGCCCGTAGACGTGGTTTGGGTTTGAGTGTATTCAATGACAGATGTGAGATTATTAATTAATGGTTCAACTTAAGGTGGCAACTTTAATACACATCTGGGTGGATTGAGGCACTGGGGAACCCGGTGTTATGCATTTTGGAAATCCGGGGTACCGTGTGATCTTCCTATGGACCGCCACCAGGCTAAAGGGAACTGAATTTATTCATGCTAGAAACTTCCGTGTGCAGCCACAACCTATTATGGGCTCTAGCATAGTTGAGTAAGTTCGTGAAGCTCTTGAAGAGGTAGATCAGCGGTGAGTGGGTTTTGTAGGTTTGGTATGGTCTACGGAGTAGAGAGTTAATGTTTACGAAAGAGGCGTGTCTCGGTCATCCATTTCTCAAACACCATGTAGTCGAGAAATCAGCGGAGGCGATCGAGTCTTGTGGGGAAAAGTCATAAACCTCTGCAGAGTGTACAATCTAATCATGGTTAGCCGTGTCCCGGTTATGGACAATTCGAGTATCTAGTACTTGAGTATTCACATGTATCTCATCACTCTTTATTAATATTGCTGGGATGTTAATTACTTTAATTGGGATTGAGTTGGGGTTATACCTTCTCAATGATGTTTCAACCACCATGATAGTTAAATTAAAATATATTCCTTTGTTGTAGGGAAAAATTGGCTTTTATGAAACTATAACCATAGAGCTTTCCACTAGCCATATATGCATGTAGTGATAGCATTATTCATTCTGTTCTCTTGTGTTATATTGCGGCATATTCCATGTGCTGACCCGTTCTCGGGCTGCAACGTATTATGTTGCAGACTTTTGAACGAGGAGTAAGGATCGTTAGGTCGTTGCCGTGCAGCTCAGCTATGTCGTTGGAGTTGATGGACTCACTTTATCTTCCAAGCCTTCATTGTTATCACATTGATGGCCTTAAGCCATATTATTGTAATAAGTTCTCTTTTGAGACATTCGTTGTAATAAGTGTGTGATTGCTACTATGTTATAAATCCTTGAGTACTTTGTGTGTCGGCATTCTTGATCCGGGATGACCTTTGAAACACGAGAGACATGACCATCGAGGTCGGTCGCTACAAGATGGTATCGAGCACCACGCTGAGTGTAGGACACGACCACTAAGATAAACCATAGGACACTCTTCTCTACTCATTTCGACTCCTCTCCATTTTCCACTCTTTAGGATGGCGGAGATGAAGAACAAGTTTGCACAACCGGATGAAGACACACCTTTTGGGCGCCACTTGAAGGAAGTCACTAGGTACTTGAACATTGGAATACCAAGCTTCACGGGATGTACAACGCCACTTTACCGAAGAGGAGGGCTGGATGATTCAAGTACAAGTACCGGGAAGGGCGTTCTCGTCAACTTCTAAGCCCATAGAGTTTTCTTTGAAGCACCCACAGGTCTTGGCAAGAGTATGGCAGCTCACATTACCATGGGGCGTATTGGAGAAGTCTACAACAGGGAGCTTAAATACACCATCTACCAAATATGTGGGCGCCGGGCGAGCAATGGGAAGTAATCAGCACCAAGAAGGATAGATCCATTGCAGTTTTCATTCAGAGAGCTAAACCAGCACATTTGGCGTCGGAGAACCGGATGTCTTGTGAGACATGATGGAGTTGAAGAAGGCGAAGACCAAGATCATCGAGCTGGAGGAAGAACTCAAGTCTACATGCGATGGATATGAGGAGGAAATCAAGATACTACTGGAGAAGAACGACGATCTAGTCAAGAAGATCGGAGTATTCATGGGAGGATCCGCACCGGAAGAAGAGGAAGAAGATTCCACTTGCGGGATAACTACAGCATCATCGGCGACACGATTCGATCCAAGTGATGATGACTATGAAGATGAAGCTGGAGCGAGACATCATGGAGTCTTCCACCGATCAAAATTTTTAGATGACCACCATATATTAGTAGTATTCCCCATGTAACTAGTAGTTCTTGAGCACTTCTTGATAGTCCTAGACCGTTGTATGCCCTTGCTTGATAGATTGAGTGAAATGATTGTGTTTGCCTCATGTGCATATGGGTAGTGTTTTCTCACTAGACCTTTTTCTATTCTAATATCTTCCATCTAAACCCACCAGATGCCTCCGAGACGTGACACCGGTTTTGTTTTCCCACCGGAGCTCACCCAGTTGATCCAGCAGCAAAATGCCTTGATGCAATTGCTAGTCCAGAACCAGGGCAACAACAATAACAACCCGCCGCCAGTGGACAATTTAGCCCGTTTCCTAAGGTTACAACCGCCGGTGTTTTCCAGTAGCACCGAGCCAATAGTTGCTGATGATTGGCTACGCCGTATTGGAAGGGAGTTAACCACCGCAGGATGCACGGATGCTAAGAAGGTGCGCTTTGTCGCACATCAATTGGATGGACCAGCAGCCGCATGGTGGGAGAATTACACGGCTACTTTTCCTATAGCCAATGTCACTTGGGATCAGTTTCAACAAGCTTTTCGCACTGCCCATGTCTCAACTGGAGCCATGCAGATGAAGAAGCGTGAGTTTATAACTTACGCCCGAGGGAACCGTCTTGTGGCCCGATCGTGGATGAGTTTAGCAAGTTATCACGCTATGCCCACGATGATGTGGCCACGGATGCATGCGGGCGGGAGAAGTTTATGGAAGGGCTAAACGATGAGATGAGCATGCAGTTGATGGTGGCAACTTTCAACAACTACCAGGAGTTGGTAGACAAGGCCCTCATGATTGAAAGAAAGCAGCAGCAAATTGAGAGTCGTAAGAGGAAGTATGGACAAGGGAAGTACAACTCAGGAGCTCACCAGAAGCCTCGCTTGACCCCGAACTCGGGAGGACTTGTCCATAACCATGGAAGCCATAACCATACTGTAGAGGGATCGCATAACCACAATGGTGCGAAGAATGGGAATGGGAACGGAGTTAATAACAACCAGAACCGCCCTAACCCACCTACACCCGCCAAGAGGGACTTAAGCCAAGTTATTTGCTTTAAGTGCGGGAAGACAGGGCACTATGCCAACGACTGCCCTAAAGGAAGGAATGTAATCGGAAATGGGAGCGCTGGGAAGAAGCCAAATCCATTCAACAAAGGACAAGTGAACCACGTTAACGTGGAGGAAGTTGAAGAGCAGCCGGACGCGGTAATAGGTAAGTTTTTGGTTAAGTCATTTACCGCTATTGTTCTTTTCGATACGGGTGCATCGCATTCACACATATCAAGGGGATTTGTGGATAAGTTTAAGTTATCAACCCAAACCCTTAGGACCCCTCTTTTAGTGAGCTCGCCTGGAGCAGAGTACATGGCTAGCAGATGGTGCACCCAGATACCCCTAACCATTGGAACACATGTTTTTCCGTCTGACCTAATTATCTTGGAGTCGCAAGGATTGGATGTGATATTAGGTATGGACTGGATGTCAAAGTATGAAGGAAGTATTGACTGTGCTAGCAAGTCGATTCACCTTACCACCGGAGGAAAAGGATTAAGTATGTATCTAGGCATGTGCCTAGGAGGAGCCAAGTGAATGCCCTCACGGGAGTTATGCGGGAAGAAGTGCATGTAGTAAAGGATTTCCGGATGTTTTCGGAGGAGTTACCGGGCATGCCACGGATCGAGACATCGAGTTCTTGATAGAACTATTGCGGTCTGGGGCCAATATCCAAGAGACCCTATTGGATGCCATAAATGATCTGGAGAAATTAAGAAGCAAATCAAGGAGTTATTGGAGAAAGGTTATATTGAAGGAGTTCATCACCTTGGGGAGCACCAGTACTTTTGGTCGAGAAGAAGGATAAATCCTTGAGGATGGTCGTTGATTACCGAGCCCTGAATGAAGTAACGATAAAGAACAAGTATCCATTACCAATGATCAATGATCTGTTTGATCAGTTGCAAGGAGCTAAGGTGTTTTCGAAGATTGATCTATGATCAGGATACCATCAGTTGAAGATTCGAGAGAAGGATATACCCAAGACAGGGTTCACCACAAGATATGGATTGTATGAGTATACGGACATGTCGTTTGGACTGACTAACGCCCCTGCCTATTTCATGAGTATGATGAACAAGGTGTTCATGGAGTATTTGGACAAGTTTGTTCTGGTGTTTATTGATGACATTATGGTATACTCGAAGAACGAAGAGGAGCACAAGGAACATTTGCGTTTGGTTCTCGAGAAGCTCAGGGAACACCAGCTATACGCCAAATTCAGCAAGTGCGAGTTTTGTTTGAAGGAAGTTGGATTTCTAGGCCATGTTATATCAGGAGAGGTATAGCAGTAGATCGATGAGGTTCGATCGATTCTTGAATGGTTGGCACCCTTGGTTGGCGAGATCCATGATTTCCTTGGACTCGCGAGGATATTATCGGAGATTCATTGAGAATTTTCCAAACTTCGCCAAGCCAATGACTGAATTGCTGAAGAAGGATACTAAGTTTAAATGGACGAGAAGATTGCGAGGCAAGTTTTAGGAGTTGAAGAAGCGGTTGACTACATCCCAGTCTTGACATTGCGGATATACATAAGGAGTTTCAAGTGTATTGCGGCGCCTCTCGCTTGGGATTGGGATGTGTGCTTATGCAGGAGACGGAAAGGTTGTTTCAGTATGCCTCACGACAAGCTGAAGCCTCATGAGTTGAACTATACCACGCATGATTTGGAGCTAGCGGCCGTAGTGCATGCATTGAAGACTTGGAGACATTATCTTATTGGAAATCGTTGTGATGTGTACACGGATCATAAGAGTTTGAAGTACATTTTCACCGAAGGAGTTGAACCTTAGGCGAGAGGAGATGGTTGGAGCTTATAAAGGATTATGACCTAAAGTTGCACTATCATCCGAGGAATGGCCAATGTCGTGTGAGCGCCTTGAGCGGAAGAATTACGCTATTATCCTTGAAAGTAGAGGACTGCCAAAGGAGTTAGGCGAGGATATTATGGAACTTGGTTGGAGATTGTTCCAAGAGGTTTCATTACAGCGATGGAGTTCAGTCTACATTGTTGGACAAGATTCGGGAAGCTCGGAAGGAAGACAAAGATTGCTGAAATAAAGGAGAAGATGAAGCGAAGGAAAAGCCAAAGGTTTTCGCGAGGATGAGCACGATACCTTATGGTTTGAGGACCGAGTTTATGTACCCAATAACCCGGAGATCGGAAATTAATACTTGGAGGCCCATGACTCACCATACTCGATACACCGGAAACACCAAGATGTATTTGGATTTGAAGGAACATTTTGGTGGACTGGTATGAAGAAGGACATTGCGAGTATGTAGCCGTATGTGATGTATGTCGGAGTGAAGGCAGAGCATCGAAGCCAGCGGGACTGTTACAACCTATGCGATACCGAATAGAAGTGGGATAAACTTGGCATGGACTTTATCACGGACTACCGAGAACCAAAGCAGGATATGACTCGATATGGGTAGTAGTGGATCGTTTGACCAAGGTAGCTCACTTCATCCCGGTGAAAACAACTTATACAAGTGCAAAGTTGGCCAAAATATATATGTCGAGGATCGTATGTTTGCATGGAGTTCGAGGACCATTGTATCGAGATAGAGGAACCCAATTTACTTCAAAATTTTGGCATCGGCTACACGGACCTTGGAGTGCAGATTGGAGTTGATCCGCTTTCCACCCATGAGCGGATGGGCGGAGACGAGAGAGTCAATCAGATTACGGAGGACATGTTGAGAGCACATGCGCTAGATTATGGATCTAGTTGGGATGACAATTTGCCTTCTGCAGAGTTCTCATACAACAATAGCTACCGAGCCGGTTTGAAGATGGCACTGTTTGAAGCTCTGTATGGGCGCATAAGTAGAACACCTCGATGTGGGATGAGGTAGGAGACCGTCGATTGTTTGGACCAGATTTGATCAAAGAATCGGAGGAGAAGGTTAAACTAATCCAAGGCAGTTAAAGATTGCTCAATCCGAGCGGAAGAGTTATGCGATTCAAAAGCGCAAGGAAGTAACCTATGAAATTGGAGACAGATCCTATCTGCGAGTATCACCCTTGCGAGGTGAAGCGTTTTGGAGTTAAAGGAAAACTAGCCCCAAGATTTGTAGGACCGTCCGTGTTTTGGAGCGGATGGGAGAAGTGGCCTACAAAGTGGAGTTACTTGAAGGATTGTCGGGGAGTTCACGATGTGTTCCACGTATCACGATTGAAGAAGTGTCATCTTTGAGATGGCTGATATACCGTTGAGAGACACGGTGCCCACAGGAGCGATTGAGTTAGGCGATAATTTAACCTATGAGGAGAAGCGGTAAAGATTCTTGACTTTGACAGCCGAGTCACTCGCATGACAAGGTTATCAAGTTTTGCAAAGTTCGATTGGAGCCACCATACTGAGGAAGAAGCCACACAGGAGCGAGAAGATGATATTCATGAGGACCGCCGCACCTATTCTCTAGCGAACCCGAATCTAGGGCGAGATTCATCTCAAGGGGTAGGTTTGTAACATCCCAAATTTTCAATTTGGAATGTTATACATAGGTCATCCATGCATATCATATTTTATTGCATCTTCGTTCCGCAATCCTCGAAATCCTAAGCAACTCAAGGACCCTCAGAGAGAGTTGGGGATTTTCCGATTTTTCGTATTTGATTTTATCAAATATTGGAAAATGAGGATTTTTTATTTTAATTATTTTTCTCTCTGGAAAATATTTCTTATTAAAATAAATGAGTGGAGATAATATGACTTCTCCAAAACAATTGAAATATTGGAGGAAAAATTTTAAAATCATTATTTGGATTTTATTTGATTTTATTTGGAATTTTATTTGCCCTAGAAAATTTGCGTTTAAAAATTGCATTTTAGGGGCCAAGAAAATGTTCATTCCGTTCTAAATATTTCATTTAGGCGGTGAAAATTTGTTTTGGCATTTTAGATTTTATTTATTTTTCTAGGATTTTCTAATTCTCGTGAATTTATTTAAAAAAACTTCATGGCCTTTTACTTTTGATTGGGCGAGGCCCGGCCAGTCGGCCCGAGCCGCCGCCGCCTTCCCAGCGTCGCCGCCGCCGTGTCCGTCTGAACACCACCGCCGCCGCCTTGCCCCCTCCTCCAAGCAGACCCCCCATCCTATAAATCTGCCCCCCCCTCTAGCCGCCACCACCACCGCGCTTCCTCCGGGCCGAGCCCGAGCCGCCGCCGCCACCCGTCGCCGCCCCGTGCCGCCGCCGCCGCCTCTAGCCGCCGCCGCCCGCCTCCGCCGCCACCCGCCGTCGAATCGGAGCCCGCGGAGCCCACGAGCCACCACGTGGTAGCCGCCCGCCGCCGGTTTTAGAAGAAAACCGTTTTGTTTAAAAACCCTAGTTGCGTTTTTTATTTTAGATCGGTTTATTTCTTGGTTTATTTATTTAGCGGCGTTATTTCGTTCGTTCGTTTAAACGAACGCGTTCTTCGTTATTTTTTCAGTTAACGAGCGTTCGTTCGTTAAAGCTGTTCGTTATTTTCTTTTATCGGTTTATTCGCGATTTTTCTGATCACGATTTACGATCCGATGTTCGATCTAGTATAACTTTTCGCTCGTTTATCGGGATGAGGCGATTCAAGCGCCTGGAGTTTCATCTCGAAACCCTCTTTCCGAATAACCAACTCAAACCAGCTTTTGCCTGTGTAAAATTTGACCCTAGTCCAGATTAGTAAACGAATCTTATTTCTTTTGCCGTTTGAGTTTCGTTGCTCGGTTTGGTTTGATTATTTTTGTGAACCGGAGTTCTTAAATTGAACTCTCCGGTCAACCTCTTTAGTAGAGTTTTGCTTGTGCATCTTTGCTTGTTGCTTATGTATGTTATTGTTTGCTTGCGATAGAATTCCCGGTCTGCGAGCGTGTTACTCTGAGTCTCTAGGATTCGCGGATCGTCGACAAGGCAAGTAACACTTTGATCATACCCTTTTCATACCCAGTTTTTATGCATTAGTTTCAATCCTCAAACATTGCATGATTAGGGTACCTTTAACTTGTGGGTTGGGAAGTAGATATTGAGGTAGAACCTATTGCCCTGTTACTATCAAACCCTTGGGAGTTACTTCTACGCTTGCTTGTTATTGCTATGCTATGCTCGTAGACGTGGTTTGGGTTTGAGTGTATTCCATGAAAGATGTGAGATTATTAATTAATGGTTCGACTTAAGGTGGCAACTTTAATACACATCTGGGTGGATTGAGGCACCTGGGGAACCCAGTGTTGTCTGTTTTTGGAAATCCCGGGGGTACCCTGTGATCTTCCTATGAACCGCCACCCAGGCTAAAAGGGAACTGAGTTTATTCATGCTAGAAACTTCCGTGTGCAGCCACAAGCTATTATGGGCTCTAGCATAGTTGAGTATATTCGTGAAGCTCTTGAAGAGGTAGATCAGCGGTGAGTGGGTTTTGTAGGTTTGGTATGGTCTACCGGAGTAGGGAGTTAATGTTTACGAAGAGCGTGTCTCGGTCATCCGTTTCTCAAACACCATGTAGTCACGAGAAATCAGCAGATGAATCGAGTCTTGTGGGGTAAAGTCATAAACCTCTGCTGTGTGTACAATCTAATCATGGTTAGCCGTGTCCCCGGTTATGGACAATTATGAGTATCTAGTACTTGAGTATTCACATGTATCTCATCACTCTTTATTAACATTGCTGGGATGTTAATTACTTTAATTGGGATTGAGTTGGGGTTATACCTTCTCAATGATGTTTCAACCACCATGATAGTTAAATTAAAATATATTCCTTTGTTGTAGGGAAAAATTGGCTTTTCGCAAAACTATAACCATAGAGCTTTCCACTAGCCATATATGCATGTAGTGATAGCATTATTATGTTCCTGTTCTACTGTGTTATATTGCCAGCATATTCCATGTGTTGACCGGTTCTCGGGCTGCAACGTATTATGTTGCAGACTTTTCAGACGAGGAGTAAGGATCGTTAGGTCGTTGCCGTGCAGCTCAGCTATGTTGTTGGAGTTGATGGACTCACTTTATCTTCCAAGCCTTCCGCTGTTATCGCATTAGATGGCCTTAAGCCATATTATTGTAATAAGTTCTCTTTTGAGACATTCGTTGTAATAAGTGTGTGATTGCTACTCTGTTATAAATCCTTCGAGTACTGTGTGTGTCAGCATTACTGATCCAGGGATGACACTGAAACACAGAGACTTGACCATCTGAGGTCGGGTCGCTACAAGGAAGTGCTAAGGTAACTAAATGCTACCTATCTGAGTCCAGTGATGAGGAATCTGGTGATGAATTTGGACCTAGTTATGTCAAAATTTCTTCCCTTGCCACTAAACAACAAAGAGCTTTGGAAAAAGTTCAATACATGCTTGATAAGAGCGACGATATGTTGGGTGAAGAAATGGATCTGTCAAAAGCTTTGGTTGAAAGTCTTCAGAGACTTCAGTCTAAGTTTGACAATCTTCAAAGTCATCATAACACTCTCTTATCTGATCATGAAAAGCTTTCTTATGAATTCTTCATAGAAAGCAAGATCTTGAGAAGCTAAGGGAGAGTTATGAAGATCTTCAGAAGGAGCGCGATTCATTACTTGCTCAACATAGCAGCGCTACCTAGGAAGAATTCATTCCTCCATGTTTGAAGTGCTTTGAACGTGAAACTACTAATTCTTCACCTGAATGTTCAAATGCTTCTTCTGCTACAAATTCTTCACCTGTCTCCGTTGTCACTAATTCCTCATCTGAGGACACTGCTAGTATCACTGATGATGCAGGGCTGAAGGAATTGTATATGGCAGGCATGTACAAAAGCCTCAAAGGGCATCAGACTCTTTGTGATGTGCTTAAAAAGCAGATCCTCAACAGGAACCCTTGGAAAGAGGGTATTGCCTTTGAGAGGAAAATCAATGTTGATGGAACATATTGGAAGCCTAAGCAGTACCCCAAAACCTCATGGGTTCTGCAAAGGGACCTCAGTTGATCCATCCAATTTATCTGACTTTACATGTGAATCTCCTCATTCTTCCGATGAGTCATTTGACTCAACTATAAACTGTTCAAAAATTAGAATGGTGAAGTATTTGCTAGATATGTTGGCACTAAGCTGCGAGAGCGGTTCCCTATGAAGAAAATCTGGGTTCCCAAAAGGTGCCTTAAAAATCTTCAGGTGAATTTCATCATGACACCACCTATGAAGAAAAGGAGCCCCAGATCAAATTCTTCATATGGAACAGATTCTTCATATGGATCCAAGTCCTCATATGGACCAAATTCCTCACATGGATCAAATTCCTCAAAAGGATCAAAGTCCTCATATGAACATCATCGTGCTAACACCTCTGTTTCGTAGGGAAGAGCTAAGGGCTATGAATATGAGCATTATTCTTCTGAACATTATGTTCATAAGTCCTCGAAGAATTTCTCTACTTATTCATATGCTTATCCTAACTTCTCTTATGTGAAACGAAGTGGATTGGCTTCTATGCCACCATTCTCGTATGAAGCTCGCAGAGTGATGAACTTTTTGCCACCCCTTCAGATGTGGGTGGTGAAGAAAGGAACTAATCTCTTATGCAGGGTCAGGTCTCCAGACGTGCTTAAACGTCTGAAGAATTTGCTGGAGACCTAAAAATGCCTGAAAGGACGCAGGCTAATCATGAAGAAATGAACGTTAATTTCTCATGTCCTCATACTGTTTTTATCTGATCTATTGCTTGATGAATTTGATGTCATATTCTTCATTGATGAAGTATATGAGTTCGTAAGCTGCACTAATTCATCTGCAAGATGATCAACCCAAAGCCACTGAGTGGGTCCTCGATAGTGGATGTACAAACCACATGACTGGTGACAAGAATCTGTTGATGGATGCTCCATTATCTCCATCACATCTAAAGCATATCATCTTCGCTGACAAAGGAAAAAGCAAGGTATTGGGTCTAGGTAAGGTTGCAATCTCAAAGGATCAACACATGGACAAAGTCATGCTTGTCGAGTCCTTAGAATACAACCTCATGTCTGTCTCAGTGCTTTGTGATCTTGATATGGTTGCTGTCTTTGGCAAGTATCGTTGTGTTGTGGTCATGGAAGCTGACAATTCCAAAGTCTTCGAAGGCTTTAGGAGAGGAGATTTGTATATTGTTGATTTCTCTACAGGACCACAACCAGCCGTATGCCTACTTGCAAAAGCTTCAGAAGGCTGGCTATGGCATCGACGACTTGGTCATGCGGGCATGAGGAATTTACTGCGCTTGCAAGAAGAAGCATGTCATTGGCATTGAGAATGTCAAATTCCTCAAGGATCACTTGTGCGGAGCATGTGAAGCTGGAAAGATGACCAAGGCCAAGCATCCAGTGAAGACTATCATGACTACTACTTGACCAGTTGAATTGCTTCACATGGATCTTTTTGGTCCTAATCACTACTCAGCAGTCACTAATGATGCAGCTCTCTATGGCTTTGTTATTGTTGATGATTACTCATGTTACACATGGGTGCATATTGTCACTTACAAACATGAAGTGCAGGAAGTCTTCAAACGATTTTCCTCGAGGGCTTCAACCAACTTTGGTGTGAAGATAAAGCACATCAGGAGTGGAAATGGAACTGAGTTCAAGAATTCTAGTCTTGATGACTATCTTGATGAACTTGGTATTACTCATGAGTTATCTGCTCCTTATACTCCTCAGCAGAATGGCGTCGTGGAGCGCAAGAACAGGACTCTTGTTGAGATGGCTCGCATTATGCTTGATGAGTACAAGATGCCCCGTCATTTCTGGATTGAGGCAATTTATTCTGCATGCCACATCATCAACAGAGTATATCTTCACAAATTCTTCAAAAAGACTGCATACGAACTCCTCACTGACAAGAAACCCAATGTGAGTTATTCCTAATTCTTCGGTGCTAAATGTTGGATTAGAGATCCTCATCACAATTCTAAATTTGCACCGAAAGCACATGAGAGTTTTATGCTTGGTTACGGAAAGGACTCGCACACCTACAGAGTCTTCAACAACGTTCACCACAAAGTTGTTGAAACTGTAGATGTGCGGTTCGATCAAACTAATGGCTCACAAAGAGAGCACCTACCTTCTGTGATAGATGAACCAGCACCTGAGAAAACTATCAAGCACAAGGCTACTGAGGATGTCATTCCTACCGAAGAATCTGCTGAAGAAATCATTCCAGAACGTGAAGAACGTCGAGCTGATGCACCTGAGGAATTGGTTCTGAAGAAAATGCTGATCAAATTCCTCGAGACAACCAGCTCATCCTCACGTTGCAAACGAACTGCAGATTGAGAAAATCATCAGCAACATCAACATTCCAGGTCCTCTCACACGCTCAAAAGCTTCACATTTGTCTAAATTTTGTGGGCACTTTGCTTTTGTCTCTATCACAGAGCCCCTCGGGCGTGGTATGATACTTTGAAGGAATTCCTCATGAAGAAAGGCTTCAAACCCGGTAGATGAAGCATTTCTGGAGCCTGAGTGGATTCAAGCTATGCAAGAAGAATTACATCAGTCCGAGCTCAACAACTTCTGGGAACTGGTCAATCGTCTAGATCCTCGCAAGCACAATATCATTGGCACAAAGTGGATCTACCGCAACAAGAAAGATGAAAATGTCCTTGTGGTGAGGAATAAGGCACGGCTTGTAGCTCAAGGCTACACACAGTTTGAAGGAATTGATTTCGATGAAACTTTTGCACCTGTCGCTAGACTTGAGGCTATTCGCATATTACTTGCTTATGCTAACCATCATGATATCACTTTATATCAAATAGATGTAAAAAGTGCATTCCTCAATGGTAAGCTTGAGGAAGAAGTATATGTTGCTAAACCCCCAGGTTTTGAAGATCCAAATCATCCCGACAAAGTCTTCAGACTAAATAAGGCCCTGTATGGCCTCAAGCAGGCCCCTCGGGCGTGGTATGATACTTTGAAGGAATTCCTCATGAAGAAAGGCTTCAAACCTGGTTCACTTGATCCTACCCTTTTCACTAAATCTTATGATGGTGAATTGTTTGTGTGCCAAATATATGTCGATGATATTATCTTTGGCTGTACTGACCAACGTTACACTGACGAATTTGGTTATTTGATGAGGGAGGAATATGAAATGTCTATGATGGGAGAACTGAAATTCTTCTTAGGTCTTCAAATTCGTCAACGACGCAATGGCATATTCATATATCAGGAGAAATACCTCAAGGACGTATTGAGGAAATTCGGCATGCAAGATTGCAAAGGTGTCAAAATTCCTATGCCCACAAATGGCCATCTATGCACTGATGAAAATGGTATTGACTTCGATCAAAAGGTATACCGCTCCATGATTGGTTCTTTATTGTACTTATGTGTATCTAGGCCAGATATTATGCTTAGTGTTTGCATGTGTGCCCGATTTCAAGCTACAGAAGGAATCACACCATAAAGCTGTGAAGCATATTCTTGATATCTAGCTCACACACCAACACTTGGATTATGGTACCCCAAGGGCTCGGCTTTTGATATCATTGGATATTCAGACTCTGACTATGCTGGTGATTGTGTGGACCGCAAGTCAACATCTGGCACATGCCATTTCCTCGCACGATCTTTGGTCTGTTGGTCTTCGAAGAAACAGAACTGCGTATCACTGTCTACTGCTGAAGCTGAGTACATTGCTGCTGGTTCTTGCCGTGCTCAATTGCTATGGATGAATCAAACTCTCAAGTACTACGGCGTCAACGTGAAGAATGTGCATCTCTACTGTGACAATGAGAGTGCCATCAAGATTGCTCATAACCCAGTTCGGCATCGAAGACAAAGCACATTCAGATTCGTCATCATTTTCTTCGTGATCATGTGTTGAAGGGCGACATTTCTATTGAGCATGTGAAGACTGAAGAACAGCTAGCCGATATCTTCACAAAGCCCTTGGATGAGAAGAGATTTAGCAAGTTTCCGTGTGAGCTAAATATCATAGAATCTTCAAATGTTCTTTAAAAAGGACACTCATCCTAACACTTATGCAAAATTGATGACTTAGATGTGCATCACATGAAGAAAAGTTTTTCTTCAATCAATGAAGAATAACACTCTAAGTGTGAAGAAATTAACGAAGAATTTGATTCTCAGAGCCCTACGCCAATTGTACGCGGTGTCTGAAATCATCATTCTTACACGGTGGGTCACGCCACCACCAAAAGTTGAAAATCTTCAATTTGGGTTTTTTTCTCTCTGTTTTGAAATTCCTCAGTTGTTCATTTTCTTCAACTTTGCATTGTCTTCACTATCTCCGTCATTTTTATTCATTGGCTATATATATTCACAAATTCTTCATGTGCGTTCTATTTGAAACTCGTTCAAAATCCTCACTGTGTCCTTGTCAGCTGAAGAATTTGCGAATGGAACCTTAAACTTATCTTATCTAAATTTTCGGCTTTGCCGCTCAAACCGTTCCACATTCCACGATAATACTTATCTATTCACCCACGATCTCACACGATCGCCACCTCTCAGTACATGGGTGACACATGTCAAGCGAATGAGAAGGGTCAGGGGCATGTTCGTCCAATTTCTTCGGGCGAACAGTTTTTTCACCGTGGCTATATATACCCCTCCCCTTCCTCACTTCTTTTTTACTCCGCTCGGCCTCACTCCAGCTCAAGCTTCTCAAACCCTAGCGCCGCCCCTACTTCATCGTCGCCGGCGAGGAAGAGCTTCACTGCCTCGACCTCGTTGCTGTCGTACTCGCGCCGGCTGCGGATTTATTCACTCCGCCGCCGTCGTAGCTGTCTTCCTCAGCCGAGTTAGGGCGTGGAAGATCTGAACTGACGAACTTCACATCTACACTTCCCAGTTCGTCGTGTTCTTCATCCAGGGTAATTAAAAGTTACTTTTACTGCCCTCTTTGATTCAAATTTTTTCTACAAAATCTTCAAAGGTGTTTTTCTTGAAATCCTCACACACTAAAACACCTCACATGTCATCTGTTCTTGATTCGTTTCTCTAAGCAATATTTTTTCTTCAAGATTCCTCAATTGTGTGGATTTTTTTATCTGTACAACTCTGGAACCTAAGACAAAAAACGCTTAGTGAAATTCTTCAAGACTCATCTGGTCAAATTCCTCAAACTTGTTCTTTTTTGCAAAACCTTCTGAGAATGCATATGACCTCTCCAAATTCCTCGCAACTATAATCTGTTCACAGGTACTCATGTCTGCTGCTGAATCACTAGGTTCTCATCAACTTAACTCATTTGCAGCATTCCTCGAAGAAAAGTTGCACACGTCTTCAGAAAATTCAGTTGCTCATATTCCTCAGCTGAAGAAAATGGTTGATGGAAAGAAGCCACAGAAAGGAGGAAAGAGGCCTGAGGTCAATACTGCTTTTGAGATCCCTGATGAAATATACAAGGACTATTGCACTTCTGATGAGGCCAAGTTTGGCAAGGAGGACAAAAATCAGCGCAAGGTGCGCATTCAACGAATAGGGAGGAGATGGGCACGGGAGTGGAGGGAGTACAGGTATGTTACTCCCAAGTATATGAAGAAATTCGCTCTAAATCCTCCATGCCCAAGACCTCCATTGGCACCTGGCCAAGTGGCTGATCCCACCAGCCTCAAGCACGGTGAGGATTATCCTGATGAATGGGCCAAGCGCCAGGCCAAGCTAGCCTGGATAGCAAAGGAAGCAGTGAGGAAATTTAACAAAGACTCTGCTGCTGCTGCTGCCACTGCTGAGGCCTCTGCAAGCAAGCCGAAGAAGACTATAGCTAAGAAGCCTGCTCATAAGCCAAGTGCTTCACCCTCAATGCCCTCACGGCCAAGTTCCTCAACAATGCTCTCACGGCCAGTTTCTTCAAAGCCCTCACGGCCAACTCCTCAAACTGCTCCAGGTCCTCTGCCAAAGTCCTCAGCTGCTCCGACCAAATCCTCAGCACCTGTGCATCTCGCCACGTGCCAAAGGACAACAGGCATCTCTATTGCCTCAGGAGCTTTTGCTAGTTCCTCTGCTGCACCAAATTCTTCAACTGGCCCCTCACTGCCGAAGAAAAAGGCCACTGCTGGACGAGGCACTTGCCCAAGTCCTCACAAGAAGCAGGTCGCCTTCCAAGTGCCGTCTGATGAAGATGAAGCTGATGATGAGGAACTTGCCGAAATCATCAGAGACAGGCAGCTCAAGGCCGCTAGAGCCAAAGGCACCAATGTGCCTCTACTTTTGGATCCAAAGTTGATCCTTGATTACATTGAACTCTGACACAAGGATCCAAATACTCCTATGCCTGATTTCAAACTGACTCCTGGCCAAAGTCATATGCTGACTGCCTTCATTCAAGAAGAGAAATGGAAATTTGAAAAGGCCAGGCAGATCAACAAAGTGTGGTACAAGAAGGAGCGCTTCCTGAAGTAACACGTTGTCTCTATGACAACTGAAGAACTTGTCAATATTCAATCTGAGATCAAGGAACCCAGTGATGAATTTGACATATACCATGCTGACTGGCTTGGAGCCAAAGTTAGATTTGTGAATTTGACTGAAAAGTTCACTTTCAATGTTACAGCCCCAACGCAACAAGAAAATCCTCAGGCTGAAGCATCTGCTCACCGATCGAAAAAATACCAGCACAGCTGCCGACATTCAGTCTTTGAAGAAACTTCAGTACTAGGGCTGATGATCGCACTCCGACATTGAAGAAATTGCCGGGGCAACCACTAGTGTTGCGCTGAAGAAATCAAGTCGAGAACATCGCATCGATTGTGCTGAAGAATTTGAACCAAATTCCTCTGCTCCTCCTACGCCTACACCAACTCCGACCCTTCCATCTGCATCAGATGTGAAGAAAACCAAGGCCGCAGAGCGTGCAGCGGTGAAAACAATTGACCAGCTCTTTTGCAAATCCAAAGAAGATGAAGCCATTGACCAGCTCTTTTGCAAATCCAATTGATGTTGTTCCAGTCTCATCCATGTCATCAAAGGACCTTGTTCCTTCTAATGAAGAATATGTGATTCCAAGTGAATCTGATGATGACATTCCTTATGCTGCTTCATCAGAGCAGTTGGATGAAGAAATTGAAGCGGATGCAATCCCTTCAACCCCACAAGTCTCATCGTCCATGCCTCAGTTCACTGCTGAAGAGGCCGGCGTTGAAGAAAAATAAGAACATGAAGATGTGGACATTGGATGTACAACACATGTGTTGAATGATGACTTTTGGGAAAGTCAGCACCCCAACTCTCCTCTGTTCACACCTCTTCAGCAAATTCCTCAGTCCCCTGTTACTACTGAAGTACAAATGGGATCTGAAGAACCTCGTCCAACCCCGTCTGTACATGAAGAGATTCCAGCCACTAGTGCTGAGGAAAATGTCAATGAAGAATTGAAGAGCCAGGCTGCCACTGAAGAAGATGCTGAAATTCCTCAGCCCGTGGAACCTGAGATTGCGATTCTTGAGGTAGTAATGCAATTGACTGATACTCCTCGGCCCAATCCAAAGGATCCATTCTCGAAGAAGAAGAAATTCAAGGATGATGACTTCTTCGGCGAGCACGTGTTCTTCACTAACTACAATCCTTATGACTCTGCTCTTCTTCGAAGGAAGCGCTTCTGGACTGCCAGCCAGGCAAATTTCTATTCTTCACTGCTCTTCAACAAGGATAAAGTCCTCGACCACGAGCACATTCCTCATGTGGACATGGAATCCCTGCCGTGCTTCTCACCTGTCCTTAGTGTGCTTCATGATGCAGGCCTCCTCAACTTTTGCTCTGACATTGTTGATTGGAATGAAGAGCTTATTCTTCAGTTCTACGCAACTCTGCATGTCACAGGTGATGCTGACGACATCAATACTTGGGTGTTGGACTGGATGACCGAAAACACTCATTACAAAGCACCGGCCTCTGAATTGCTTCAAGCCCTGCCAATCAGTCCTCCACCTGAAGGAGCTTGTTGCCTGTACCAAGAGCCTGAACTCACTGCCCATTATATGCAAGTTCTTATGAAGCCTCTGAAGCCTGGTCAAGCCCCAAGGACCAAATTCCTCGTGAAGGAATTGTTACATGTGCCTAGAATAGTCTATCGCATTCTGACGAAGACAATGAGTCCGATCAAAGGCCAAGATTCGTCTCATGAAGAAATTGTTGGCATCATGAAGAATATGCTATTCAACATCATGCATGGCATCCCTGTCAATTATCATGATTTCTTCATGAGGACTCTGGCAAATGTTGCCCTCTCTCCGTTTGAGCCGAAGCCTTATGCTCCTTGGATTATGAGATTCCTCAGAACAAGGTCTTCACTCAACTACAAGGCTGATTTTCAGAATCACCTCAGCTACTTGCCCCCTATTAAAGTCCTCAAGCGGACATGTTCCTCAGCTGATGAAAAGGGCAAGGCACCAGCAATTATTGATGAAGGCATTCGTCCATTGGATGGTCAGTTTTGAAAAGCTACATCTTATTCCACCAATGATGACTCTTCCACTCATGATTCTGTTGCCAATGCATCCAAGCCAAATCCTCAAGCCACAGCTCCCAGGGTGATGACTGACCGTGAGCTACTTCTTAGTCTTCACCAGAAGGTGGATCGAAATCATAAATGGGTCAAGCGTCAGTTTGGTTCTATTCTTCACAACATGACTGCTACACATAATGCAGTGAAGCTCCATGAAATCTTCGGTCGCACCTGGGATGTTCTGTCACATCTATATGGTGAAGAAGATCTGAAGCAAATGGGTCTCAAGGAGGACTTTGACTGGTCTGCACCTCCACCAAAGAAATACAAGAAGGTCAAGGTACCTTCCTTGGTGGCCAGCTCCTATTCCTCATCATGCGACACCGACGAGTATGAAGACTTGGACGACACTGCGGCAGGCCCTACAACAACAAATGACCCCAACAACGCTGGCGCTCCTCCATCAACATGATATTCTTCAGGGGCGTTAGTCCTCATTTTTCGATCCTTTTGGTCATTCGATGACAAAGGGGGAGAAATTTGAGTTAGTCTTCAAGCGGGTCTATCTTATATGGGTGTTTTTTTCTTAAGTTACAACTCTCGTTCTTTTGAAGACTTTGCTAGATCGAGTTGTAAACTTAAACTCTATGGTGGCCTGATACTTTTGCTGAGCTTTTCTGCATGCTTATTCCTCATTAATGTTTATGCACGCATGCTGAATTTCATCAGTCACCATTGAAAGTGCAACTATCCCTGGGTGGTTTTGGTAATTCCTAACAACATATACACTACAAAAAAAAGACACATCCGTGACATTTTGGGCCGAACGAAAAATTTTCTGTCATACATATGACACTTCTATGACGATAATTGTGACAAAACCGGTATCATCATAGATGTGGTGGGCTCCTACTTCTATGACAAAAATCATGACAGAAAATGGCCTTTTCGTCACAGGCGGGCGGAGACGCAGCTGCATGACATTCTTTGGGCCGTCCATGACGAGAAAAAACCGTGGTAGAAGCGAGGGGAGAAATTTTCGGGAGTTCCCGATTATGGTGGGAGGTCGGGGCGAGCGATGCGCGTTCACTCATACACGTCTGTGCGCAGTGTGTGAGGCGTTAGCTCTAATCGAACTCGAAGCGAGCGTTGGGCTCTAATCGAACCCAGCGATTGCATTGCAAGCTATGCGTTCTTGAACCCGGCGATCGATCAATGGCTGTTAATCGAACCCGATCGGCGATTCGCCGCTCTCGCTGCTAATCGAAGCCGATCAATTGGATGAGCGATGGCGTTGCGGGGGTGGATGAGCAGGAGGCGGTGGTGTTGCCTCTGGATGAACAGGACCCGTGGTGTGGTGGAGGGCTGGATGAGCAGATAGAAGATAGAGGGTGCCCGTGGAGTGGTGGTTGAACAGTACCCGTGGTGTGGAGGGCTGGATGAGCAGATAGAAGGTGGAGGGTGCCCATGGAGGGGTGGTTGAGCGATGTCGTGGAGGCTGGATGAGCGAGGGCCCGTGGAGGCCGGAGGAGGTCGACGGTGGAGATGAGCGAGTACCCGTGGAGTCCGTTTTGCGATCGCCACACCCTCCCGATGAACAGGACCCCGTTTGATCGTGGGAGGTCTGTTTCGTCCGTTTTGCGATGCGCCACACCCTCCCGATCAACAGGACCCCGTTTCGACCGTAGGAGGTCTGTTTAAATGCATTTTGCGATCGCCACACCCTCCCGATCAACAGGACCCCGTTTGACCGTAGGAGGTCTGTTTCCTCCGTTTTGCGATGCGCGCCGACCCCTCCGATCAACGGGACCCGTTCGAGCGTGGGAGGTTCGTTTCCTCCTTTGTGCGGTACCCAGGCCTCGTTTCCATCGCCTGTTCCGTCCAAGCCCTCCCGATGAACACGACCACGCATTCCGTTCCGACCCAGTCGGTTGGCTCCCACGCGTTCCGTTGCCTCCCCTTGAACACGACGCATTTTGTTGCCTCCCCATGAACACAGCGCATTCCGTTGCCTCCCCATGAACACGACGACGACGTTGTTTCTTCGTTCCGACCCAGCCATGTACACGAGCCCTGGCCGTACGTATGTGCGAGTAGGCGTTCGAGACCCCGCCCGTTTGTACACATACGTGGCCGTATTTTCTTTCTTGCACCCTGGCCGTTGTACGTACGTGTACATGCTACGTGCGCACCTCTACTACGACACGTACGTGCCTCTACTACGACACGTGCGCGCCTCTACATCCACCAAGATATATATACGCTGCGTTTGCGACCGAATGACAACGCTTCGTGCGCTCGACCAGGTGGGTCCCGGTATCGAGCACTTCCTTACTGCGATGATGTAGCTGGTGGGTCCCAGCAGTCAGGGGGGCGAATCGTTTTCTTTTCTGCTCGGACACACTTCCTTGCGTGCGAAGATGTAGTTGGTGGGTCCCAGCAGTCAGGGGGAAACGTTTTTTCGTGAAATCTGATGGCCCGTCCGGTGGGTCCCAAATGTCGGTGGAGGATCATTATTTTCAGCGTAATAAGGAGACACTTCCTTGCTGCGGCCATGGACCCAATATCGACCTCTCCACGTCTGATCCACGTCCGATGGAAGTTGTTCCTTGACCACATTGACCACGCTGCACCGAGAGCACCGGGGCGGTGGGCGACAACGAGGCCTAGGAAGGGGCGACGGGGAGCCGGGAAAACGCGGCGGTGGAAGCCAGCGGAGAGGAGTACGAGGTTCACTGGTTGGGCTGCGGTGTGAGGCTGTCGTCGCCGCAGGCCTGCCAGCGATGGGAATAGTAGGGGCGGTGAGGCCTCCGTGGCAAAGACAGCCGGCCACAGGAGGCGAGAGCATCTTGCACGACCGGCGCTGCTTTGGGCGCCTGGAGCAAGAAGACCAGAGGTTGAAGAAGCACTACGGCCGTTGGACGGACATTGTACGGTCACTGGAGCTAGAATTGTTCATGTTGACTAAAGTTGACAAAGGCCCCCGTCCCAGTCAACTTAGTAGGCCCACAAGTCAGCCTCCCACCATGGTGGGTCCCAGCTAGCAGGGGGAGTATTTATTTTTTTTGTGCGTAATAAGGAGGCACTTCCGGTGGGTCCGAGCTGACAGCGGGGGGAACGTTTTTTTTTTCACGAAATACGCTGGCCCGTCCGGTGGGTCCCAGCGATCGGGAAGCGTTTTTCATGAAATAAGGTGGCCCGTCGATGGGTCCCTCTTTGTTAGGTGGAGGAATAATTATTTTGCACGTAATAAGGAGGCACTTCCTTGCGGCCGCTGGACCCGGTATCGACCTCTCCATGTACAATACTCTTCCGATGGAAGTCGATCGTTGACCATGTTGACCACGCCACGCCGAGAGCACCGGCGGTGGTGGTGCAGACGACGGCGAGGCCTAGGAAGGGGACGGCGAACGGGGAAGACGCGGTGGAAGCCAGCGGAGAGAATCGAGGTTCACTGGTTCGGCTGCGGTGTGAGGCTGGCATCGCCGAGAATAACAGGGGTGTGGGTGAGTAGAGGATGTCTGGCCAGTGGTGGGAGTAGTGCAGGCGGTGAGGCCTCCGGGCATCACAGCCCGGCCACGGAGGCGAGGAGCACGCGACACGACCGACGCTGCTTTGGTGGCTGGAGCAAGAAGACCAGAGGTTGAAGAAGCACTACGGCTGTTGGATGGACATCGTACGAGCACTGCAGCTAGAATCGTTTATATTAACTAAGTTGACAAAGCCCTTGGTGCGCGTCAACTTAGTAGGCCCACACTTCGGTTTGGCGAGAGAACATATAGCCCATTTGCGATTTGTAAGAATGTACAGCCCATTTTTTAATTCTAATGGAATTTACTACAGCCCATTTACAGTTTGTTAA
Organism: Aegilops longissima; assembly: GCA_021605205.1. Taxonomy (NCBI): domain Eukaryota; kingdom Viridiplantae; phylum Streptophyta; class Magnoliopsida; order Poales; family Poaceae; genus Aegilops; species Aegilops longissima. The sequence goes on along the minus strand of CM038677.1, from coordinate 536,483,343 downwards.
AAGTACAACCCAACTTCTAGCTAGGACAACGATTAATAATTTCAAACAACCGCTCAAAACAGAATTCAAAAAAATTCCCACATTTTGATGGGATCTGAAATATTTTTATCCGAAATTTCTAGTCAAGTTAAATATAATTTCAAAATAAAGTTGTATTACGTTAAAATCCAACAAAATATTGCGCGCACAACAAGTAATGAAATTAAAATTTCCAAATTCCAAAAATATTATATTTTTCAAACTAATTACATGTTTGGTGCATAGTAACTGTCCAGTTATTATAATTACATCCCAATTATTATTTCTTAAAGTCCATTTTCTTGTTAAGCCTAATGCATACCTCCTAGGAAAGTTTGCAGCCCAGCGGGGCGGAGAATAACAAGTTGACCCGGATATTGTGTACAACTGTCGGCCCAGTTGCATTGCTGATGTTGAAAAAAGAGGCCTGCGTAGTACTGTACAACCTAACATGGTTACTCAGCCCACATTCAGCGATGCCAGAAAGGCCCAAACAAGGCTTCTGTACAACTTTTTGAAGTCACTGAGCTCAATTAATAACTTAAGAAAAAAGTTAGATTACAGTGAACCTAATTAAAAGCTGTCACGAGTAAATAAATAATTCAACGGGTCCCACTTGTGCGTGTGCGCGTGTGTGTGCGTGTGTGTGTGAGAGGGAGAGAGATAGAGAGAGAGAGACCCATCGGTCGATGCTCGTAAATACATCTTTCAGCCATATGCATTGCTGATGCTCAGTAAAAACTTATATAGTTGACACAATCATATAGAACATCATAGCACACTGAACTTGCATACAAAAATTTCACGCGGGCGGCACAATCAGGATGGAAGCAGTGGATCGCTACGGGAAGGGCTATGTTGAAACCAACGAAGTCGTACAAAACGGTTCATCGTCTTTATCAATGATGGGGAAATATCTTGAATGCTGTGCAAAGAAAACAGACAGACAACACAATAAGTTATGCTAGCACATTAAGTTGACGTACAGCCCTTTCTAAAAAAAGTTCAGGTACAAAATTAGAACAGGTCACAATCAAATGTACTGGCATATCAGTGCTTCACACCATAGCTCGGATTTAACTGGTATCTAACAAGATTCAGTTGTTACCTCAAATTAGAGCACATCCAGAGCCAGCCCTGCCTCTTCTCCCAAAGAAGCGGTGGCCTCCGCCGCGATGGATAGTAGGCCTGTGCCATCCATCGCTCCGAGCAACACGGGAAAGTCGGCGTTGACTCCTATAATGGGCGTCGTCGACGGACCACAGCACCAGCGGGGCGGCGGGACTTGATTGATGGATTGACCACTTCTTTGACATGCACGAACACTCGATCTGGTACATCCCTAACGTGGTGCGCGGTGGCCTTGGTGGTGAGGAATAGTACAACCCGGTTCCTGCACGGTATCTCAACACCAATCACCTTGGTATGGTGGACAGCTTCTTCATCCATGCCATAACCGCCGAGCCCAGCTATGCGGAGGAACAAACATACTTACAAGCTCACCTCCAAGGTCGTTGATAAGCTCGTTCATGGACTTGCTGTTCCAAGCACGTCGAGGCATGCCGTGGAAGGTAAGCTTTGTTAAAAACTCAAGCTCAGAGGGCACCGAGCCCCATCCTGGGTGCCACCGATCAAAGCTCACCAGCGCGCCATCACAGAACAAACGCTGGGAAGATTCAAACACACGACTGCAGTTGAAAGTTGTCCGGAACCTGATGAAGAAATCAGCCGGTGGCGGACAGACTTTGACGAGCAAGTCACTTATTTGGATGCCGTGCGCAATGCCAAGAGCTTTGACAAGGTCGTCCGGTGAGACGGGAGGCCGGTCGCCGTTGATGGTTACCATCAGCACTTTGCCGGCAAACTGGTCATCAAGCGCCGCCATGCCACTATTGAGCGACATCACGCAGCGACGAAGGTAGGACGGACCTCAGGATCTCCGGCTCAGAGGTCCGCGTTGACCGGCGACATGATAGTGCACTTGAGTCTGAGGAGTCAGGAGGGGATTTGGGGAACTGGGTAGGAATCGAGATTCGAGAGGTGGGGAGGGCGGGAGGCGGGGATGAAAAGGTAGCATGAATTTCGAGCACGCGCCAATATGCTCTCGGTGCGCAAGCGCACGAAAACACCGGTGGCGCCCACATGTCGGCCTAAGAGTCCTTATTCTTTCTTTTTTCAAGAGCTCGGCCTTTTTTTTCAGGATCTTTTGAGAGCCCGGCCTGAGAGTCATAATTGACCTGTTTGGCATTGTGTTACTACTCGGCCCATATTCAACGACACCTCACTGGCCCAAACAAGTGTACATCATCGAAAAGACACTGAACTCAAATTATATAACTTGACAAAAGGAGATATACTCTGAACACTGGAGAATGGTGATGCCCTCATTTAGCCCACTAGTAGTTCGAGACAATAAACAGTCCGAAATAATGATATATACAACATTCAAACACTGACTAGTGACTACTACTAACATAAACAGTAAGACATGATAGTTCATAAGAAGTCTTGCTACACCACCAAAACGCACCCATCTCAGCACTTTCGGACTCTCGTGATCCGCATTTAGAATGCGAAGCAACTATTACATAGTAAGAGTGACATAGACGAGGATGACCAAATGATAAGGAATATGCATAACAAAAGAAATAACTACCCATCCAGAACCAGCAACAAAGACAACAAAGTCATTCAAGAGATGATCCAACACCATCATAATTTGCAGCCCGCTTGAAATGACGGTGATCCGGAGACACGATACTCCACCCTTCGATGCAACAGCCCAATTACCTATCAACCTCAAGGCTTGAACCACATCATCGTGCACAGTAATTGAGACATCCAAGGATCAAAGTTAATCCGGATGCCTTTGTCATTCTCACCTTCTTTTGGCTGTAGGCTGTATCGTTGACAATCAGGGGAGTTTGCTCCCGAACTCATAGGGCTCACCGTGTAGACACAGTTTTCCATAGCAAACAAAGTCTCTCTGCCATCAAGGTCCTTGCCAACGGTGATCTCCTGGTTAATCGGATAATTGAGTCCGAGAAACAGAGAGTGTGAACCAAGGCTGTTTACCCGCCTCCAACTAAAAAATCCTAAAGGCCCCAACAAGTTGGTATCCTGCTCATAGACGTAACAGCCACTGTCCGGATACTCACGTATTACACGGTGCTTGTATACAGTGGGGTTTTTGCAATATAACTTTTTCGGCTCATGTGTCCGAATGATCATTAGTCTTTTGCCGTTGTCTGATCAAGCGAGGAACCAGTTGTGCTTCCCTGTTTTTAGCAAAGGTGGTGTGATTACAAAGGGCAGTAACTGTAAGGACACTGCATCATATAAAAAAGGACAGGCATTGTTAATGTAAGATCAGCATTGTTCAGAGTATGAGTAGGATAATGCAAGAAACAGCATTGATATGTCCTGTTGGGCCCTGGAGGAAAATACAGGAAATGTATACTGGGTTCGAAAATATATAAGTGCCATGCATGGTTATACTCATGTTATCTCGCAATCGATTCTTCACAGGAAACTACCATGTCATGCATGTTATGTACTCCCTCCGTTCCCAAATATTTGTCTTTCTAGGCATTTCAAATAGACACAACATATGGATATTTTAGAGTGTAGATTCACTCATTTTGCCCCATATGTAGTCACTTGTTAAAATCTCTAGAAAGACAAATATTTGGGAACGGAGGGAGTAATCATGTTCTGTCCTCACAAAAAAATTCTTCAAGGTAACTAACAGACCATGCATTGTTATATACTCGTGTTCTGTGGGCAAATTTTTTGTGAGGATATTATTCTAGCCATTGATTGTTGAAGGGCGAATATAGGTATGTACACATGGTAAGCATTGCAGGATTTCACTACTTCCAAATATAGAGTTCTCCATATGCACATTTACTTCCCTAATGTATGGTTAGATGAAACCAACGAGTGTGGTGCATGTTTCTACATCATGAAAATGAGGAAACTAACATGGCCATTGATACACACTCATATTTAGTAGTAGTATATAGATTCTTGTAAAATAAGAATAATATCCATATATTCCTAACCGTTTGATTATTCAGGGTACAAATTGGTTGTAATGACATGGTCACAATCGCATGAATTAACTCATTCCAAATATAGCTGATTTACGGCATCTCTAATACATTGCCATAGTTCTACTCAAATTCTGCTCAAACAGGGATATGCCAATCATCACAAAAAGTTCAAACAGTGTCATGGCGTCATCATTAACATGAGATGGAAACAACTTATACGCGTCGTCCCAGCAATACGTGGTTCCATCTGCTTTGTCGATCGCGTAGATGATGTCATTGTGTTCAATAGCATCACAGAAGTGTGTATCAGCTTTGATGATGATCCACTGCGAGCCGAGTTGTCTCCAGCTAAAGAAGGCACCGGCGTAAAGATAGGCGAGTCCGCGGTCGAACAAGGCAATTAGCTTGAAGTCTGCATAATTCGCATGTCGTGTGGGCACTTGGCAGATAACAATCTTCTGCAAAACAAGGTCCGTCGAACTGACGTAGTAACCTAGATGACTTGGACCGCGATGGTAATACTCTATATAATCCAATGGAGGAAGGATAATCTCATGGGAGGTCTGGAAGTTCACGAGCACCAACTTTTACCGTCTTCTCTCAAGGCAGCCATCCGATGGGAGTTCATGCCGACCCAAGACATACCTGCCAAGAAGTTTGGGCGATGGTGATCGGATCGATGTCGAGGAAATGATGTACGGCAACCCACTACATACCGCAAAGAAGTTTCGCTAATGGAGATCGGATTGAAGTCGAGGGCATCATGCACCCTCCGTATCATGGTGAGCCAATCTCGCAAGACCGAGATAGCGTAAAGCAGGTGTCTTGAAAAGCTTAGGCCTCGCTTGACGATGGCCATGTGCATGTCCTCGAGCATGCAGCCAGCCGCAGGGCGCTCAACATATCCATACATGAACAACAGAGGTCGAGGATGTCACTGGGGAGATTGCTCCAATCACGGCTCATATGGATGCTGCGCGGTTCGCGTTCGGCCATGGTGGAGTTTGGAAGGGGTCTTTATTTAATGTCGGTGCTGGAGCGGCTAGCGAGAGAATAGTGGTACTGAGGGAGACGAGTGAGGCGACGGTACACGGGGGCATAGTGAGATGGAGACGGAGACGAAAACAGAGAAGGAGATGGAGATGGAGTGGTGCTATGGGAGCGGAGAGGGAGACGAGGCGAGGCGCCAATGTGTTGTACAGCGGCGGTGACAGACTGCACAGTGCACATGGTGAGGCTGACTTTGGTAACCCGAACACGCCGCCTGGACTAGTGTCAGGCGCAGGGTGTTGTCACTTCACTGTGAGGACCGGATGAATAGTATTTTGACCATCAAGTGTACCACAGTTGTACTACTACTACTAGTAGGCACATGAGTACTATAGTATTGTATAGAGGAAATAGGTCTCCCGTGCTAGCATGCCTGTTCACTTCAATGTTCAGGTATCATCCATATTGCGAGCAGAACCAAATTCGTGCATGCCCAATAACGCCTACGCCGCGATGCATGCGATGGTGGCCTGTGCATCAAGGACGGCATGCGATCGTTCCGCACTTGAGAAGAGGAAAATGGAAGGTTGAACGCGGCAGCAGAGGAAGAGAACGCTGGCTAACGAGGCTGGGAGGGATCGGCGGAAGTTAATGCTCACGCCTAAAGGTTTTGGAAAACCTGATTTTCATAAGGTGACTTATACTCACCTAAACGGAGGGAGTATTCCTTAACCAGAAATGTTGTGTCTCCCACTCACGCGCTCAAAAAAACTACGACACATTTTTTATCTGTTTGCATAGGTCCCACCTATCAGGAAGGATGGGCACGTGCACGAACAGGCACGACTCATTAGTCTACCCGCATAGCCTTTTCGTTTAGTCTACCTAGCCGTCTAATCAACTGCCTGCACGCCACTTCTCCCATTTACTTCTCCATCGGGAACCGGTTCTCCTCGGCTTCTTCACCTCCCCTTCGTCTTCATTTGCATCCAAACCCCATTGTGTTCACATTGTTTTAACCTCTTTAAAATCATCTACTACTTCAGTTAGACTAGCCATCTAATCCTAATTCTCTAAACCATAGCCCTCCGTTCTAGCGGTTCCAAATGGCGAAAGAGATCGAGATGCGGGTTTTTAGCGTCCAACATGTCCTCGTCAAAGGCTCGATGCGCATAGTTGCCACCGTCACCGTCAACCCAAGGGTTGTTCGGCAGTGGATCAACAATGTATCCAACTCCCTCGAAAAGGTAGATACGAGGGTCATCGATCTCGACGCAGAGTACACGGAGTGTGCCCCTGGGAAGATCCAGCGCACCGCCGTCCTTCAGCTGTGCCTCGAAGATGATGTTTTGGTGTACCACATTGATAACCCGCAAGTATATGGGATCGCAACAGTTTTCAATAAGTAAGAGTGTCAAACCCAACGAGGAGCCAAAGGTAGAATAAATATTCCCTCAAGTTCTATCGACCACCGATACAACTCTACGCACGCTTGATGTTCGCTTTACCTAGAACAAGTATGAAACTAGAAATACTTTGTAGGTGTGACGGGATAGGTTTGCAAGATAATAAAGAACACGTAAATATAAACTAGGGGCTGTTTAGATAAAGACACAACTAAAGTAAATATGGCGAGTGTGGGAAAGTGGTGGTAGGAGTTGTGGAATTGCCCCTAAGCAATTGACTACGTTACTAGACCGGTAATCACTATTGCAATTCTATTTGAGGGAGAGGCATAAGCTAACATATCATCCCTTACTTGGAATTCTATGCACTTATGATTGGAACTCTAGCAAGCATCCGCAACTACTAAAGATTCATTAAGGTAAAACCCAACCATAGCATTAAAGCATCAAGTCCCCTTTTATCCCATATGCAGACAACCTACTTACTCGGGTTTGTGTTTCACCACTCACGCAACCCACCATAAGCAAATCATAAACATATTGCAAACCCTACAGCGGAATCCCTCACGCTATGCCGACACGGAGGGCACAATAGGACAGCACCAATAATAAAACATGCAACTCAAACCAATCATAGCAATTCATCAATCACCGATAGGACAACGAAAATCTACTCAGACATCATAGGATGGCAACACATCATTGGAAAATAATATGAACATAAAGCACCATGTTCAAGTAGAGGGTACAACGGGTTGCGGGAGAGTGGACCGCTGAATATAGAAGGGGAAGGTGATGGAGATGTTGGTGAAGATTACGGTGGTGTTGGTGAAGATCGCGATGATGATGATGGCCCCCGGCAGCGCTCCGGCGCCACCGGAAGCAAGGGGGAGAGAGGCCCCCTTCTTCTTCTTCTTCTTCTTCTTCTTCTTCTTCTTCTTCTTCTTCCTTGACCTCCTCCCTAGATGGGAGAAGGGTTTCCCCTCTGGTCCTTGGCTCCCATGGCTTGGGAGGGGCGAGAGCCCCTCCGAGATTGGATCTATCTCTCTGTTTCTGCGTTACTGCCAGCTCTGTTTCACTGTTTCGTATATATGGAGATCCGTAACTCGATTGGCCTGAAACCTTCGCCCAGATTTTTCTCGTAAATTAGCTTTCTTGCGGCAAAAGAAGAGCGTCAACCGACTTCTGGTGGCCCACGAGAGCCCAGGCCGCGCCAGAGGGAGGCGCCCCCTGTCTCGTGGCCACCCGGACATCGTTTCGTTGATTCTTCCTCCGAAAATCATAAATATTCCAAAATAATTCTCCGTCCGCTTTTATCCCGTTTGGACTCCGTTTGATATTGGGTTTCTGCGAAACAAAAACATGCAACAGATGTGAACTGCACTTTGGCACTCGGATCAATATGTTAGTCCCAAAAATAGTATAAAAAGTTGCCAAAAGTATATAAAAGTTGAATAATATTGGCATGGAACAATCAAAAATTATAGATACGACGAAGACGTATCAGTATCCCCAAGCTTAATTCCTGCTCGTCCTCGAGTAGGTAAATGATAAAAAATATAATTTTTGATGTGGAATGCTACCTAGCATAATCTTGATCATATATCTAATCATGGCATGAATATTAAGACACGAGTGATTCAAAGCAATAGTCTACTGTTTGACATAAAAACAATAATACTTCAAGCATACCAACCAAGCAATTATGTCTTATTGAAATAACATAGCCAAATGAAGCTCATCCCTACAAAATCATATAGTCTGGCTATGCTCCATCTTCACCACACAAAATATTCACATCATGCACAACCCCGATGACAAGCCAAGCAATTGTTTCATACTTTTGACTTTTCTCAAACCTTTTCAACTTTCACGCAATACATGAGCGTGAGCCATGGATATAGCACTATAGGTGGAATAGAATATAATGATGGAGGTTATGTGGAGAAGACAAAAAAGGAGAAAGTCTCACATCGACGCGGCTAATCAACGGCTATGGAGATGCCCATCAATTGATGTCAATGCGAGGAGTAGGGATTGCCATGCAACGGATGCACTAAGAGCTATAAGTGTACGAAAGCTCAACAAAAGAAACTAAGTGGGTGTGCATCCAACTTGCTTGCTCATGAAGACCTCGGGCATTTGAGGAAGCCCATCGTTGGAATATACAAGCCAAGTTCTATAATGAAAATTCCCACTAGTATATGAAAGTGACAACATAGGAGACAATCTATATGAAGAACATGGTGCTACTTTGAAGCACAAGATATGAGACTCACTACATGAAGAACATGGTGCTACTTTGAAGCACAAGTGTGGAAAAAGAGATAGTAACATTGCCCCTTTTTTATTATTTTTTTATTTTTTTGCGGGCTTCTTTGGCCCCATTTTTTTATTTAGGCTTCTTTGGCCTCTCTTTTTTTGGATGGGGCAATGTTCTAATAATGATGATCATCACACTTTTATTTACTTACAACTCGATATTACAACTCGATACTAGAACAAAGATATGACTCTATATGAATGCCTCTGGCGGTGTACCGGGATGTGCAATGATCTAGCGTAGCAATGACATCAAAAAACGGACAAGCCATGAAAACATCATGCTAGCTATCTTACGATCATGCAAAGCAATATGACAATGAATGCTCAAGTCATGTATATGACGATGATGGAAGTTGCATGGCAATATATCTCGGAATGGCTATGGAAATGCCATGATAGGTAGGTATGGTGGCAGTTTTGAGGAAGATATAAGGAGGTTTATGTGTGATAGAGCGTATCGTATCACGGGGTTTGGATGCACCGGCGGAGTTTGCACCAACTCTAGAGGTGAGAAAGGGCAATGCACGGTACCGAAGAGGATAGCAATGATGGAAGGGTGAGAGTGCGTATAATCCATGGACTCATCATTAGTCATAAAGAACTCACATACTTATTGCAAAAATCTATTAGTCATCGAAACAAATACTACGCGCATGCTCCTAGGGGGATAGATTGGTAGGAAAAGACCATCACTCGTCCCCGACCGCCACTCATAAGGAAGACAATCAATAAACACCTCATGCTCCGACTTCGTTACATAACGGTTCACCATACGTGCATGATACGGGACTTGCAAACCTCAACACAAGTATTTCTCAATTTCACAATTACTCAACTAGCTAACTCTAATATCACCACCTTTATATCGCAAAACTATTGCAAGGAATCAAACATATCATATTCAGCGATCTACAAGTTTATGTAGGATTTTATGACTAACCATGTGAATGGCCAACTCCTGTCATCTCTCTAAATAGATATAAGTGAAGCAAGAGAGTTTAATTATTTCTACAAAAGATATTCCCACGCTCTAACAAATATAAGTGAAGCAAAAGAGCATTCTACAAATGGCGGTTTTCTATGTGAAGAGAAACAGGCAATCCAAACTTCAAAAGATATAAGTGAAGCACATGAAGCATTCTATAATGCCACACTCAAAATATTTAAGTGAAGTGCAAAGAGCATTCTATAAATCAACCAAGGACTATCTCATACCAGCATGGTTCATAAAATGAAAAGTGAAAACTAAATGCAAAAGACGCTCCAAGACTTGCACATAATGCATGAACGAAACGAATTCAAAAACATACCTATACTTGTTGAAGAAAGAGGGGATGCCTTCCGGGGCATCCCCAAGCTTAGACGCTTGAGTCTCCTTGAATATTTACTTGGGGTGCCTCGGGCATCCTCAAGCTTGAGCTCTTGCCTCTCTTCCTTTTCCTCATATCGAGACATCCTCGATTAGACACTACATCCACACAAAACTTTAACAGAAAACTCGGTAAGATCCGTTAGTATAATAAAGCAAATCACCACTCTAAGTACTGTTGAAAACCAATTCATATTTTGTTTTTGCATTGTGTCTACTGTAATATAAATTTTCCATGGCTTAATCCACTAATATAAATTGATAGATTCATCAAAACAAGCAAACTATGCATCAAAAACAGAATCTGTCAAAAACAGAACAGTCTGTAGAAATCTGAACAATCACAATACTTCTGGTACCCCAAAAATTCTACCAAAATTAGGAACAATAAAAAATTTGTTCATAAAGACAGTTCAAGAAGAATCAGAACCATTTGACGTTCCAGTAAAAAACTAAAAATCACGCACTACAGCTAAAGTTTCTGTCCTGCACCGTACAAACCAACAAGTATTGTAAACATCCTAAAGGCAAACCTTGGCACATTATTTTTATAATACAATGGAATTGTACAAGGGGATAATTATTTTTGTTGAAAAGTTTATGTAATCAAGATTCACAAAGTTTCCGTGAGCATGAACAAAGTTCAAGGCTAGCTCCCACTTCAACAATGCTTGTCTCTCTCACTTTCACTTTCCTTTTTGAAAAGTTTTAGGGTTCCTCTCTTTATTTTTTTTGTTTTAAAACTATATGAAATCACTCAACAGAAATAAATGACTCTCTAAAACTTCCGGGTTGTCTCCCTGGCAGCGCTTTCTTTAAAGCCATTAAGCTAGGCATATAGTGCTCAATTAATGAATCCACCCGGATCCCAAGGTATATCAAAGCCAATTTTAATTAACAATGATTGGTAATTTAGTAGTGAGCACAAAGTAACATATATCAAGCAAAAATTAAGTCTAACTCTCTTCCTATGCATCGGCATGTCATAAAAGAACAATTCATGTACACCAAGTAAAGGCCAATGCATAGTATAAATAGTTTCTTGCAATTCCATCGTGTGGGAAACATAGAGAGGCGGAGAAATAGTTCCTCTCTCATAATAATTGCAAGTAGGAGAAGCAAGCACATGCATATTACATTCATCAAAATTATCATGTGCAACGGTAAAAGGCAACCCATCAATATAATCCTTACTAAGCGCAAACTTCTCCGATATAGTGTAGTCGGGAGAATTCAAAAAGATAATAGGACTATCATGCGTGGGTGCAATAGCAACAATTTCATGTTTAACATAAGGAACTATAACAAGTTCATCTCCATAAGAATAATTCATATTGGCATCTTGGCCACAAGCATAGCAAGCATCATCAAAAAGGGATATTTCAAACAAATTCAAGGGATCATAGCAATCATCATAGCAATCGTCCTCAGGTAAGCACGAAGGGGAATTAAACAATGTATGAGTTGGAGGGTTACTCTCATTAGAAGGTGGGCACGGGTAGCTAATCTGCTCTTCCTCCTTTTGTTCTTCGCTCTCCTCATCATCTTTTTCATCCAATGAGCTCACAGTTTCATCAATTTCTTCTTCCATAGCTTCCTGCAAAATATTAGTCTCTTCTTGGACAACGTTGACTTCCTTCATAAAAGCATTAATATAGTAATTGTATTCATAATTTTCATAGAAATATCCAAGTATAGCAAGATTTTCCGACCTATAACCATCATCATCAAAAGCTTCATACTTTTCAAACAAAGCTTCAATATCATAGGCAGCCTTAAAAGCAACAAATTCTTCTATTTGTTCCACATCATAGTAATCGTATATACCATTATAATAAGAAGCTAAGGTTTCATTATCGTTAAATTTGCATGAAAAGGGGAGGTGTGGAGCCTCCATCCTAGAGCAACAAGTAATATCTATCTCAAGCATAGATTCCAGGCATACCAACGCAACATAATAAATTGATCCCAAATAGTTTCCCTTTTTGTGTCGAGCGATAATCCCTAAAGTATTCACGTTGATCCAACGTGTCTCCCATTATAAAGTTGAGTGGGGTTTTCTTAGGATTATCAAAGTAGTACATAATATCTCTCACATAATGAGAATCGGGGGTTTTAGGAGTTACCCCATCTACATGACTAGCAAGTACCTCTAATTTTTTTGGTATTTTGTGTACCATATCCATAACTAAAGATAGAGAACAACTAAGAACAGCAAATAAAAATTACTTAGTGATAAAGCAAACAAGCACACACGAGAATATTCACCCCACGCTATGACTCCCCGGCAACGGCGCCAGAAAAAGGTCTTGATAACCCGCAAGTATACGGGATCGCAACAGTTTTCGATAAGTAAGAGTATCGAACCCAATGAGGAGCTAAAGGTAGAATAAATATTCCCTCAAGTTCTATCGACCACCGATACAACTCTACGCACGCTTGACGTTCGCTTTACCTAGAACAAGTATGAAACTAGAAGTACTTTGTAGGTGTGACGGGATAGGTTTGCAAGATAATAAAGAACACGTAAATATAAACTAGGGGCTGTTTAGATAAAGACACAACTAAAGTAAATATGGCGAGTGTGGAAAAGTGGTGGTAGGAGTTGTGGAATTACCCCTAAGCAATTGACTACGTTACTAGACCGGTAATCACTATTGCAATTCTATTTGAGGGAGAGGCATAAGCTAACATATCATCCCTTACTTGGAATTCTATGCACTTATGATTGGAACTCTAGCAAGCATCCGCAACTACTAAAGATTCATTAAGGTAAAACCCAACCATAGCATTAAAGCATCAAGTCCCCTTTTATCCCATATGCAGACAACCTACTTACTCGGGTTTGTGTTTCAGTCACTCACGCAACCCACCATAAGCAAATCATAAACATATTGGAAACCCTACAGCGGGAATCCCTCACGCTTGCGTGACACGGAGGGCACAATAGGACAGCACCAATAATAAAACATGCAACTCAAACCAATCATAGCAATTCATCAATCACCGATAGGACAACGAAAATCTACTCAGACATCATAGGATGGCAACACATCATTGGAAAATAATATGAAGCATAAAGCACCATGTTCAAGTAGAGGGTACAGCGGGTTGCAGGAGAGTAGACCGCTGAATATAGAAGGGGGAAGGTGATGGAGATGTTGGTGAAGATGACGGTGGTGTTGGTGAAGATCGCGGTGATGATGATGGCCCCCGGCAGCGCTCCGGCGCCACCGGAAGCAAGGGGGAGAGAGGCCCCCTTCTTATTCTTCTTCTTCTTCTTCCTTGACCTCCTCCCTAGATGGGAGAAGGGTCTCCCCTCTGGTCCTTGGCTCCCATGGCTTGGGAGGGGCGAGAGCCCCTCCGAGATTGGATCTATCTCTCTGTTTCTGCGTTCTGTCCAGGCTCTATTTCACTGTTTCGTGTATATATGGAGATCCGTAACTCCGATTGGCCTGAAACCTTCGCCCAGATTTTTCTCGTAAAATTAGCTTTCTTGCGGCAAAAGAAGAGCGTCAACCGCCTTACGGGTGGCCCACGAGAGCCCAGGCCACGCCCGGGGGGGAGGGCGCGCCCCCTGTCTCGTGGCCACCCCGGACATCGTTTCGCGTTGATTCTTCCTCTAGAAAATCATAAATATTCCAAAATAATTCTCCGTCCGTTTTTATCCCGTTTGGACTCCGTTTGATATTGGGTTTCTGCGAAACAAAAAACATGCAATAGACAGGAACTGGCACTGGGCACTGGATCAATATGTTAGTCCCAAAAATAGTATAAAAAGTTGCCAAAAGTATATAAAAGTTGAATAATATTGGCATGGAACAATCAAAAATTATAGATACGACGGAGACGTATCACACATCATACACTCGCCCTACATACCAGGTGAGCTTCACGATTTCTTGTCTCGGGAGGACGTATACTTCTGTGGGGCAGCCATCGAAGGGGACAAACAGAAGCTGGAGCCGTACAACCTTGATTTGAAAAGCATCGCTAACCTACAAACCAGAATCAAAATTCCTGTAGAGGATTGTGATCAACAGACACCATCCCTATTCAATGTAGCAAATTTTGTGCTCGGTACAAATCTTCAGAAGGGTGACGAGACGGTGGCATTAAGGCCGCCTGGATGGGAGAATTATCCCTTGACGTACGAGCGGATAAAATATGCTTCCCTCGATGCCTGTGTGAGTATAGTTGCAGGTCCAAAGAGCTTGTTGTGAAGCCGTCTCCCACAGAGAATGAGAAGAAGAAGAAGAAGAAGAAGAAGAAGAAGAAGAAGAAGAAGAAGAAGAAGAAGAAGAAGAAGAAGAAGAAGAAGAAGAACTATTTCGATGGATGGATGAACTATTTCCTCTCTTGTAAAAAAATTATTCCCTCTCGGTGTATATTGATATAGATGGACTATTTCGATGGTGTGCATGTCTTTGGAACAGAGTAGTAGCATGGGTCCGCTTGACTATAAGGAACTATTTATCCACATATATAGCTTTCTCTGCTACTCCTTCCAGTGATCGGTATGCAGTGCGTGTGTCCGTAGACATGACAGCTTGTCCATGGAAGTTCAACTACGGCGACCATCATGTTTCATCTTGCGATTCCCACGATGCCTCTCCAACCCATGGCACCACGCCCCCCGACGTGCGCCTCACCCCTCTCGGCCGCACCGCCCCTCTGCCTTTGTGTGCATGACATGCGGGCCAGCTGAACTGCGGCGACCATCAACTTTATACTACAGACACACCTGATTGGACGCGGTTTGCCTACTCCGCTGCTGTGCTCGGATCCGTACTCCCGCACCATTGAATTTTCATCCAGCGGTTGTGACACATTTTGTCCTGGTCATCAATCCTCAGCTGGAGTACTTATGTACTACAGGTAGTACCCGTCGCTGTGGCCATCTACGCCTCGCAACGCCCCGACGCCCAGCTGTGGCACCCTTGCCACGGCCACGCCACCACCGGCCAGTTCATCTCGAACGAATGAGTCGCGAACCACGCCACCACCATGAGAATGACATGTGGGCCAGCCGCATTTAAGGTCCGCATGTCATTGACTCATAGGCCGGGCACTAAGCCACTGAAGTTTGGTCCCGTGGGCCTCGAGAGGGAAATGTAACTCCTGCGGCAGGCCTTGTGGTGCTCCCAAAGATCGAGCTCGTGCCAAAACTGAATTTGTTTCTTACTACTACCAACTAGTACTAGTAAGGTACACGTGCATTGCACGCATGAGATTCTGGTGGTTTGTGCATTATGCTTCTACATGTGGAGCTTTCTGGATTCTAACATGTGGCAAAATCTGGTGGAATGTAAGGTTAGGCAAGTTTTATTAACTTAGGTGAGTGTTTGGTTCAAGCCACACCTTAGGCAAGCCACACTAAGGCCCCACATGACATACACATAAAAAATGTGGAAAGATTCCCTTAGGCTTGCCAACTTGTGGCTCTCATTTTGAAGAACTAATAACTTTGCCTAAGCTTAGTTGTGGCAAAGTTAGTCATGAATTAAGTTCAACCATGGAGTCTTATAGATTATATATGTGGCAGAATCTGGTGGATGATATCCAACGTCCAGTAGTGCTCGGATTTTCCATCTTTGTACCGTCGCATTGGCTTCATCCAACGACCAACTTTCAAAGCTTTTCACACACTATATAGGGGGTATAGATATAGATTTGCCGGTCCGTTGCAATGGATCCAAAGTATATCTATTTAGTGGAGTGCCTCTAAACACATTATCTATTTATTTTTCTCTAACCTTCCGTAGCCATGCAACCAAGCCACATAAGCTTCATGGGTGCCCCCCACATCATATTTTTCATACTACGTTGATTGAAAAAAGATAAATCACCCAAAACAAGATCTTCCGTTTTTTGTTCCTACGATGTTGTGCCGTGCGTACCTACTAGTTGTATAGTGGTAGTACTAGTAATATAGTATTACAGTACAAACTTGGTACTAGTAGGAGTAGTACTAATACGGAATGCTCCTACTCTATCAACGAGCCCGCCTCGACACCAAATTTCTTGGCTTCCGTACAGCTAGATCTTCCCTCATTTCTGTTTTCCAACCCGGTAGGGCGGGTGTCGGTTTGCTCAATGGCGGTCCCACATGAAAGTGAAAATGCTAGGCAACACGCCTTCCCTAAGCTATGTGTCATGCCGACGGGCGTGTTGTACTCCGATTCCGGGCATGTGGGGTGCGACGCTTGACGCAGCAGCAGCCTTTTCCTTTTACCAGCAATGTGCCCGTGTGTTGCACGGATCCAAAGTAGTAGAATAGTACTATTTGTTCACAAACTTGAAAGAAATCACTATTGTTTTGATATACTCCTAATATATTACTCCCTCGGTACCTAAATATTTGTCTTTTTTGAGATTTCAAATGGACTATCACATACGGATTATATAGACATATTCTAGTGTTTCTAGCAAGATGCCGTAAGTTGCGTAAGTTGATGAAAAGGTAAGCACAACTTATAAATTGACGAATGGAGTACTAGTTACAGTGATGCATATAATTAAGCAAAGGGATCGCACATGTCGGTATTGACTGGAACGAGAATGCAACAACACAATAAGAATTAAGGCCACGATGATGCGATCGCAGTGGTGGTTACAGAAGGCAAGAAGAAAGATGGATCCACGAACGTATGACCTCCTCCTCCTCAACTTAGTGCGCCGGGCCACCGACCGGCGGCTAAGGAGCGCGACTTTTGTGGCGAGGTCGAGGTGCTTCTCAGCAAAGGCATCCAAGGCTTCCAGCCGGTTGTGGAAGGCCAACGTCATAGAATCCTCACTAGCCTTGTAGATACCTATGTACACGATTTGCTCGTACACGTGGATGTGTAGGTCGACGAATTCTTGCAGGGCGAGGCACCTCGTGGCGAGCGCGACCACCAGGTGGACATTCTTCATGGCGTCGGCGGGCAGTCGCAGGGCCACCAGTGCTTGAAAGAGGTTCCGGCCATGGAGGCCGATTAGGGTGGCAGGCAATGAGGAGCCCGGGCGCGCGGGCTGGAGGAGTAAGGTGATGTCGTCCGCGAGCTTCTTGAGGATGGTGAACTTGTTGCTGGTGGCAATGATCATCTGGTCCAACTGAGAGTCATAGTTGGCGTCGACGGCGGCCATCCACCAGCCGGTCTTCAACACCATCTGGAGACGATCCTCGGCGCCATGCCGCAGGCCGGCGTCGTGGACCATCTGGCGCAGCCGCTGGCCGCTCGCACGCATCGCCGCCATGGGTCTGGAGTGAGCTCTTTTGCGCTTAGTGTAGGTGCTTAGGCAAATGCTTAGGTGCGTACGATGTGGTAGATGCATTGGAATGGAGGGGCGCCTTTATATGAGGGCAATGAGGGCAAACTGCGTTGCATTCACATCGTGCAGCCTCTTTTCCCGGACCTCCCCCTATTACTTCCCTCATGCATTAATTGAAGGAGGATGCATTGGTCGTTCAACATATCAGGAACCGCTACTCCCTCCCTCGTCTGCATTAAAGCCGTATCGGGAACTGCGCCGCCCGCTGTCAAATTGAATACTCCCTCCATCTAGGTGAGTATTAAGTCATCTTACGAAAACCAAATAGTAAACACATAGGCGTGGTGCATTAACTCTCACGTTGTTTCTTATTTTTTGACATAAATAGAGGAATCAACCAAGAAGAGATGTGGGGCTTGTATGCTTTTAATGACTTGAGACTATCAAACATGACATGCAGTGGTCAGTTCGTTGCACAAGAACAAATACAACCCACGTCAGCACACACGCATCTTATATAGCATCACATCCAATGGCTATAAAAGATGAATGAGACCAAATTATATCTCATCTAGATGAGTTCTAGCAAAACAGTATTAATAATACTTAGTACTCCTGCGCCATGTATCATATATTAGGCTAGTCATAGTGGGGAGTAACTTAGACTAGTAACATGCATATGTTACTACCTTCATAGTGGGGACTAACATGTATGTTGTATCATGCAAGCCATCATTTATTAAGATGTAGACTCATTTTGCCTCATGATGTGTTATGTTACAGTAACAGATTATGTTACTCCAACCATCTCTCTCCTCATTAAATACATGCCATGTAAGCAAACTTTTCTTGAAGTGTGTTATGTTACTTGCTAAGTTACTCCCACTATGGCCAGCCTTAGTATCATGTAGTACTTTATTTATTGCCATGTATGACACATAGTACTCAACTCTCTCTCTTTCTTCATTTAATTCTATGACACCTCATCAAAATTGCTAAGGCTAGTACCATTACAACCAGCCTTAGCAAATACTAAACATTAAGTTCTCTCGTTTTCCTCTCCACCTTGGTCACCTAGACGGAGGGAGTATACTACGCGGGCTTTTCCTGAGCGGTAGGCGGGGCAGTTCCGCCTAGTCGGTTCGACAAAGACGCGAGAAGACAAGGGAGTAGGTTGCTGCAAACGTAGGGCTGTGTGATTTGACAGCGAGTTACTGCTAGACAGGTGGGGCCCCGTGATTTGACTTGCCATTATCATTTTAACTGCGGCGCTACGACCGGCGTGAGTCTCTCGATTCCTGACCACCTCCATACAGGTGCCTCTCCCAATGCTCCACCATGTAGTAGAGGCTGGCTCTTGCATGAGAGCCCACTTCTCCACTTTTTCCTTGCCTCTCTTTCCTCCACATATGCAAAAATGCCATGTAAAGCGCACTATTGTACTTACTTGCTCCTACATGTGCTTAAGCTTGCCACATAGGCATAAAGTCTGATGTGGCAAGTTAATCAAGAAGAGAGAGACATGTTTGGTGACCCAAGGAAGAAACGGTGCTAAGCGCGTGTACCTAGGTGAAAAGACAATTTTGAGTCTATAGCTAATTAAATGAAGCAAACTTAGCAACACCATTTCATTGGAAGAGGTCACTCCTTGGCAAATGCAATAAATACTAGTACTCCCTGTGTCCCATAATATAAGAACGGTTTTGGCACTACACTAGTGTCAAAAACGTTCTTATATTATGGGATGGAGGGAGTATGAACAAAGAGATAGAGAGAAGTAAAAAAATAAATACACTTATAGCCAACCTTATAGCCAAAACCTTGTTGTAGTATGAGTGACTAAGTGATGACTATGTATGACAAGCCAACATCAGATAGCCTAACGCACCGTGTTAAATTTCCAAGGGCGCGACCGCACGAGCGACGCGACGGTCGTGGTAGGCGCGACCACGATACGGGCTGCTGGCAGCCCTTGGATATGAGATCAAACGGTCGCATGCTAAGTTGCTGAAAATTTGCAGAATAACCCTCCAGGATAGGATATTCACCCATAGGTCTAGAATCACGCCATGCAACCGTTCGATCTCAGATCCAAGGGCTCTCGGAAGCCCGTATCATGGAAGAATGGAAAGCCACTACCCTGCCGTTCACACGCTGGCAGTTCGCTCCTACTCGTCCCTGCACTTCCTTCAATACTACGGCGGTTCGCTCCTAGTCGTCCCGTCCATTCACATTACGGTAGTTCCACTAATCCTAACCCTCCTCCCAAATCCATGGTGTCCCAAATCTCCCCGATCGGCGGTGAGTACAAGGTTAGAACCATCACCGACGATGAGTTCGACATCATCTACACCCGTTCTTCCGCGACGGTGAAAGGATGCCTTTCTCGCTTCAGACGCATGTTCGAAGACTCAGATGATGAGTGGGTCGCTGGGCTAGATGTTGAGTACACCACAGTCCTGGGATGAGAGAAGGATCTAAAGGACGAAGAGAGGAAGAAGCCCGCCGTGATCCAGGTTTGCGTGCATGACTTATGCTTGGTCTACCACATATGCCATGCCGACGTTGAGTGCCAGGATTTTAAGGACTTCCTCGAGAGCAACCTAGTCAAATTCGTTATTGTAGACTTTGGTAATGACAAAGAAGTCCTGCGTCGGATAGGCCTCGTTGTAGGCAACACCTTCGACCTCCAGAAGAATCGGTTGGTGTCCTCTCGTCACCTTCACGTTGACCGGCAGAGCCATGGTTCATCCTTCATACGGTAAACTGGAGAAACCTCCATACACATTTCATCGTCATGCATGGCAGCAGAATGTACTAGATATAGACCACATCCACTATGCTGCAATGGATGGCTACCTTTGCTTCAATATCTACAAGGGTTGGATGAAGAGCAACAACCAAGTGTGCGGTTCAAGCAAAGAAGTATCGGCCAAGAGGAAGAGGGACAAGGACGAAGTCGAGGACGTGGACGAGGACTCCGAGTAAGGTGGCAGTGTCGTTGCTCATGGTGGTTCTAATGCAGGTGTCTCACCGGAATAGTTGCAAAGTTTAATTTCAGGTGTGCTTAATTTAATTTGAGGGGTGTGTTGTGCCGAGCCCCAACAGTAACTATGTTATGTTTCTTCTTGATACTTTAACTCTTCAAGACGTATATACTAGTATTTCTTGCATTTCATCTTTTAGTTGGTATAGTACTACCACTCATTTCTTCACATTATATACGCATAATATATATGGCCAACATCATATAGCCAGCAGTTTAGTTGTCAAAGAATTTCAGGGTGCTTAGTTTTGTCAAAGAATTCTGTGGTGCTTAGTTTTATTTGAGGGTGGGTTGTGCACTTGTGCTGGACAACATCATTGTGACAAGCCTTTTAATAGTACTATATGCATAATTTGGCGTATTTAGCGCCTCTATATGTACCACCTTTTTTTTTAATTTCAAGTTTTGCTCCATGGCGCAATCCATCGATACTACTATTGTACAAAAGTGGAGTACATACATTTTTTAAAAGGCTAGAGGGCGGGGCAGTCTAGCTCGGTCGGTTTCACAAGAGGCGAGGGCCTTTGTGATTTGACGGCTCATTACTGCTGCCAAATTGAATAGTACCGCGCCGCCCGCTGCACGCCCGGCGCCTCCATTAAACCCCTCCGTTAAACCCGCATGCAAACCGAGAATCCTACTCTGGCCACACGTCCGTTCATGAGCGGGCCGGAATTAAACGCAACACCGGCCGAGCTCCTCTCGTCCGCCCTCAGTTTAAATGAGGCCAGACGCCGGCCAAGCTCCTACCATCTGCCCTCTATTTACACGAGGCCAGACAGACAGCAGCAAGAATCGCACCCCTCCGCCGCTCCCCCATCTCCTCCTTCATCATTTTCTCCACTCTTCCGATGGCTTCTGATGAGCCGTTCTCCGGCATATTACCCGGCTGGGTGGCCCACCGAGCCCTCCGGATACGGGCGAGGCCGCTCGGTGCTTCACCAACCTCGCTTGGCCGACGGAGCGCTTGCGCCCCTAAGCAAAGCGTGGTTCAGCAACTCGCCGCTCTAGGTCAGCTCGATGAGGAGTGGCAAGTTGCTCCACGCCAGCACGGCGGCGAGCACGCCGGTACAGGCGACATCGCTGCCGCGTCGTACCGTGCCACCAGTGTATGCGGTGGCCGCGCCTCCCGTGTCTGTGGGCGCGCCTCCCGTGCCTGCGGCAGCGCCATGCAGGCAGAGACAGAGCCGGGTGCATGGAGAGCGACGAGTCGGTGGCCAGCTTCTCCGTGTCCGCTGCCATCATCGAGAAGAAGTAGAACACGGGAGGCCACCGCCACTTGGGACCCATGAAGGCCACCGCTGAGGCGACGGCCGCGGATTCAGGTGGTTTCTTTGCTGCTTTGTCTCTTTTGAGGACCTTCGTCGACCCCGCAAGTGTCTGAAGGACATGAGGAAGACAAAGGGATCCGCGGGCGGCCATTTAGAACTAAAATAAGTCTAGATACATCCATTGCTAGGACAAGTATTTCCGGACAGAGGGAATATTAATTATACAAGAGAGCCGGATTGGCACCTCTTAGTTCATGTAAATGTAATGAAATCCATCATGTTTATATGAAGATCCGGCTTTTTTATACGAAATCATTCATGCTTATATGAAATCAGTCCGTGTTTGCACGAATTTCATCTGGTTGGTTAGAGTTGTAAAAATGTATGCCGCTAGCGTTTGATGTCGTCCTCCGCTTAAGGAAGCGGGAGGAAATTTGCCGGCTGCCGTTGGAGATGCTCTTTATGCTGGAAATAATAGAGTGACATCCAATCCATTTGAGTTAATTGCCTGTATGATTGTCCCTCTATAAAAAGTTAATTGCATGTACAATGTACACTGACTTGCAGGGTGGCTACAGCTTCATACAGAAAGTTAAAAAGAAACAAGTCCATCCTTAATCTTGTATTCTAAGTACTCTGTGGGTTCCACTGTCAGTATAGTAGCAAAAGAAGTATATATTAAATAAGTAGAGTAATATATAATATAAAAATATAAAGTTAAAAGACAGAATTCAAACTCATGTCATCGCTATGCGCATCCGCGCTAACCAGCCCAGACATTTTTGTTATAGACCATGCTGAGATATATCTCCATGTCTACTCTTATATATACTCCATTCGTTCCTAAATATTTGTCTTTTCAGATTTCAAATGGACTACCACATACGGATGTGTATGTAGACATATTTCAGAGTGTAGATTCACTCATTTTGCTCCTTATGCCTTTTCAGGAAGGGGTCAGATTTGTCCTTGATTTATTTATGAGGTATCCAGATGGCACTGCACCGCCAAGAAAAGAGGATAACAACAAAATTATGGGCTACTTTTTTGAGTATGTTGGTAAGGTCCGGTCATAGTCACTTGTTGAAGTCTCTAAAAAGATAAATACTCCCTCCGTCCGAAAATACTTGTCATCAAAATGGATAAAAGGAAATGTATCTAGACGTGTTTTAGTTTTAGATACATCTCTTTTTATCCATTTTGATGACAAGTATTTTCAGACGGAGGGAGTAGAAAACAGAGTTGGTGATGATGGTGTGCGTGCCATCCTGCAATATAGGCCGCCGGATTTATATCTAACGGATAGGAAAGAAACTATGGAAAGTTTGCAAAAATATACCCACACGTCTCTCCACGTTCGCAAATAAGGCCTTCCCTCGTTCAACCTTTTCTCTCATAAGATAAACTACTCATACAAATGCATCTTGATGTTCCGTGCAACGCACGAGCAGCTAGCTAATTTCTTTTAAAATAGTTGTTGCGATAATTGGGTTGAAGTGATATATTTTATGTCTGCCCCGAATGATTTCAGATTCACTAGTAGTAACAAAGAAAAGGTTGCCTTGTTAATTAACAGAAAACATGGTGAAAACTATCACATGCGGCCGGTAAAAACAAGGCACACTGGGTTCAGCGTCATCGTCACTACAGCTGTGCGCGCGCGAGAAGTCTACATATCGAGGGGGCTACCGAGCGAGGCACCGAGACACAATGTTTGAGAGAGAAACCAGTTGACAGATTATGATCAGATCAAGTTGTCACCCTTCTGCTGTCATTGTTGGGGGGAGGGAGAGAAAGACGTATCGAGAGTGTGCGCGGTAGGCACAGAGGCACAACTAGCGAGTGTGTGTGTGTGTGTGTTTGTGTGTGTGTTTGCGTGTGTTTGAAAGAGGAGTAGATAGATTATTATCAAGATCGATGTGCCACCCTACTCCTTCGGTGCCGGGTAGTGTGTGTGTGTGTATGTTTGAGAGAGAAGCCAGTCGATAGATTAGTATCAAGATCGAGGTGTCACCCTACTCCTTCGTGTTGGGAAGTGTGGGTGGGGGGGCGGTGACACTCACATATCTCTACTCTTATAAAAAACAGAGTTGGTGATGATGGTGTTCCTGCCATCCTGCAATATAGGCCATCCGATTTATATCCCATGACTAGAAGGAAACTATGGCAATTTTGCAAAAGATACTCACACCCTCTCCGCATTTGCAAATAAGGCATTCCCTCGCTCATCCTTTTCTCCCACAAGATAAACTTCTCATACAAATGCATCTTGATGTTCCGTGCAACGCATGGGCATCTTGCTAGTAGGGAGAAGGAGTTTGTGTGACACAAATCTAGCTATATTAAGGGATAGGTAGATAGCATATGTGTGAGAGAAATTATTATACTTTGAGACATTAGTGGCTGTGGGTGGGCGGAATTAAAGGGGTGGGCGTGTTAGACATAGAGAGCGTGTGTGTTTCTGTGTGAGAGACTTGTAGGACGGGTAGAAAGATTTAATTTAACCCCGACGGAGGAGAGAAATACATGAAGTGCGCGTGTGTGATTCCGATGCCCACAGGGAAATGAGATATGTATGCGTGTGAGAGAGATTGCACAATTCATTCACGTATCACTATCTAGCGATCGTGGATGTGCATTGCTTGAACATAAGTCAATATCTACTTCGTATCGTGGCCAAAGGTACAATATCGATTCAACGCTATAAAGATTGGACACTCACATATCACATTTTTTCTATTTAAATAAACCTTTTCAGTTGTGCATGCCAAAGTTACAGTGATGTTTCTTCAAACAACCAATGTAGCTATCATGTATATGCACCATTGTTACTCTTGCATTCAAATTCATTAGTCTTGGATGATTTAAGTTTCTATTTTGAAGTAATATATGTAATATTCATATATGAATTCAACAGGTACGCAATTTATGAAATGCAGGCTATGTAATCATATGAGGTAACACTTTTAAGTAGCTGACTACAATATCCATTTCTTTTTGTGCGCCTCTAGACTAACACGTCAATGCATTATGTTTAAAGTAAATAACCAATGGCACTAAATTATCTATTTACACGAGAAATACATAAGCTGAGCGTTTGATCCCTTTTTTGTGAACGCCACCACTACACCGTCGATTGGCGCACCTGTGAACGCCCAAGTTATCGGCGATCTTCCCGAGTTATTGTCTTTTTTCTGGGGTGGACTTCACACTAGTTATTAACTACTGACGCATTCCCCGTGTACACAGTCTAGCATGACCTTCCCACTAGCACGGTCCAAAATTAGTTGAAACTGGATACGAATGATCCCGCGGGCGGCAAAATATCCCGCCTCCTTCTAAAATTTCCGCCACCTTAGTCTTTAGCATGTGAAATCCCCCTTTTGTCCTTGGTGCACGGAGACCAACAGTTACAATACCGCCTCATCTACATGATAGGTCGGGCTGCTTTGGTAACTTCCGGTTCCCCACTACACGGCACCCCATTTCTCTCCCTCCCGCAAAATGACTAACTCCACAACACCAGAGCATCCTACATCACGCCGTCCGTACTTCATCACCCTTTCTCCCCTCCCCTCTCGAAACCCTAGACTGCTCATCCACCGGCGTACCATAGCCCATTCACTGCCAGCGGCTTCCACCTCGCCGGATCTGCTTCTGCGACCGCATCTACCCCTCCCACCTCCCCTAGAAACAAGTAGACTGCTCATCCACCATTGTACCACAGCCCATTCAGTGCCGGCCTTGTCCACGGCGCTGGATCTGCTTCGCCGGTACTCTCGTCAACCGCCGCACATCTGCAGCGGCTCATTCGTACTCCCCACTAGAGACGCTTCGTCCACACCCCCCGGAGCCGCCCCACCGACGCCCGCCGACACCTCTCGATCCTCTTCGCGACACCTTCCTCAACCCTACCGGGGCCGCTTCGCCGACACCTTCCTCAACCCTACCGGAGCCGCTTCGCCGACACCATCGTCAACCCTACCGGAGTAGCTTCGCCTATACCATTCTCAACCCTACCGGGGCCGCTTTGCCAACTCACAAGTCCACGGCCTCAGATCCGCTTCCTTGCACCCTCATCCAACCTATCGGAGCAGCTTCTGACACCCCGTCCACGGCCGTAGATCTGCATCATTGACACCACCCTTAACCCAACCACCAGAGCAGCTTCTAACGCCCCGTCCACGGCCGCAGATCCGCATCGTCGACACCATCCTTAACCCAACCACCGGAGCAACTTCTAATGCCCCGTCCACGGCCGCAGATCCGCATCATCGACACCATCCTTAACCCAACCTCCGGAGCAGCTTCTGACGCCCCGTTCATGTCCGCAGATCCGCGTCGTCGACACCATCCTTAACCCAACCACCGGAGCAGCTTCACCTACGCCCTCGTCCATGGCCACAGATCCGCTTCGCCCACACCGTAGTCCACCCTACCGGAGCCGCTCCACAAACACCCTACTCGACGGTTCTAGGTCTCCTTACCGGACCCCGACAACCAGCGTAGTGTCATCACCCTCGACGTTTCTAACCTGATTCCCACCATCTGGAGAGATACCAAGCACCCGCACGGCCTAAACCCGTCCAGCATCACCTGCCCGATGTACTTCAAATATACTAACCGGTCGCTGTTACCTGTTATGCAGCTGGTAAAAACTACAAGGACGATGTTTCTTCCGGATCTAACAGCTTGGCCAACCAAGATCCCGGATCGAGGCATTGCTATGATCTTGTAAGCGCTCTCTCTCTCTCTCTTGTATTGTTCTGTGCTCGCCAAATATGTGCTTTGCTAGGATTTTCACCAAGAATCCCTTTGTGCGCATAATGATTTCTACTACTCGCTACTAAATTAGATATGTAGATGTCATACATGATACTACCTCGCACTGCTCCTAAATATAAATCTTTCTAGAGATTCCACTATAGGCTACATACGAGCAAAATGAGTGAATCTACACTCGAAAATGCATCTATATACATATGTATGTGGTCCATACCGAATCTCTACAAAGACATATATTTAGGAACATGGGCAAGACATTACACAAAATCATAGGTGGCATGTAGGAATTCCAAAGCACTACATTAGGCTCCCTTAGAGTGCCTGCTAGTCCAGCATACTGAGTCATGGCTAGTTTATGGTACGCACACAATCGTTAATTAGTGGTTTAAATATGCATAAGGATAAGCAATGTAGTATCATGTAGAGATGTCTCAAATTAGCCGTGTCAACTTGCGATAGGGTTACACAATGAAAAGTACAAGATGTATGTGGCAATTTCATGGAACATCGCAAAAAAGGAGAGGCAATGGTGAGCCTATACAAGTGTGTTATGGTACGTCACTCCTCCATTGCAATCATCGTGACATGTTATTTGTATGCCGCTTCTATTAGCCAAGTTTCTTAGGGACAGTTATTACGAGTTATCCTAAGAAAATAAGCACCGTGAATATAAGCTCCATGTAATAAGCCAACCAGTTCTTTTCATTATGTTTTCAGCTTATCTTTGGTATGATCAGTGGAAAGTCTAGATTGCATTATATTTTTTTCATTTTGCTGCCCATATGGAAATTAATTTGACTTGCAAACATCACAAATTTAACCCAGTGCAGTAATTAATATGATAGGAAAACATACCATCACTATTTGCTCAAAATGCAAATACAAAGATACCATCTACTTGGCACAATCTACTTTGGTCAATGTTTTCCATAGAGAACCCATTGCATAATTTAAACGAAGAACGCATGACCCACATTTAAATGAAGAACAAATATTTATTGAAATTCGATGGTCCAAGTGGCTGGTTATTATCGTATAGCAGCACCACCTGAAAGCATCATATAGCAGCAGCAGCAGCTCATAGCAACTAATCATACAGCAGCAGTAGTCTACAATTCATCATATACCAGGAGCAGATCATAGCAATTCATCATATAGCAGCAGCAGGAGCAGCTCATAGCAATTCATCATATAGCAGCAGCAGGAGTAGCTCATAGCTCATCATATAGTAGCAGCAGGAGCAGCTTGTAGCAACTCATAATATAGCAGCAGCAGCAGCTCATAGCAATTCATCATATAGCATCAGCAACAGCTCATAGCAACTCATCATACAGCAGCAGCAGCTCATAGCAATTCATCATATAGCAGCAGCAGGAGCAGCTCATAGCAATGCATCATATAGCAGCAGTAGAAGCAGCTCATAGCAATTCATCTTATAGTGGATCCGAATGAAAATTTGGCAAAAAATCAAAGGAGATCCTCACTTTGTTGGATGAGCTCATCCTTCAACAGCACCTCAAGGCCATTGTCGGTGTCAAAACCGGCGGATCTCGGGTAGGGGGTCCCGAACTGTGCGTCTAGGCGGATGGTAACAGGAGACAAGGGACACGATGTTTTACCTGTGTTCGGCCCTCTCGATGGAGGTAAAACCCTACTCCTGCTTGATTAATATTGATGATATGGGTACTACAAGAGTAGATCTACCACGAGATAAGAGAGGCTAAACCCTAGAAGCTAGCCTATGGTATCATTGTTGTTCGTCCTAGGGACTAAAACCCTCCGGTTTATATAGACACCGGAGAGGGTTAGGGTTACACAGGTCGGTTACAATGGGAGGAGATCTACATATCCGTGACGCCAAGCTTGCCTTCCACGCCAAGGAAAGTCCCATCCGGACACGGACGAAGTCTTCAATCTTGTATCTTCATAGTCCGTGAGTCTGGCCAAAGGTCATAGTCCGCCATCCGGACACCCCTAATCCAGACTCCTCAAGAGCCCCTCGAACCAAAGCTTCAATGATGACGCCGGCAGATTGTCTTCGCATTGCAAGGCGGGTTCCTCCTCGAATACTTCATAGAAGATTTTGAACACAAGGATAGTGTCCGCTCGCAAAATAAGTTCCACATACCACCGTAGAGAGAATAATATTTGCACAAATCTAATCTGCTGATGTATTCCGCAGTGCGACATCACACCACAGCCAAGCCTTTATTTGAATCGTTTTTACTGTCCCACCTCAGCGCACTTAGCGAGGCGGTTTCCTTGGCACGTCTTGTTGAAGTAGAGATCGTGTCCCCTTATCCCGGGATTATCACCAATACGGGCGTGGGTAACCTAACCGTGCCATTAATTTACGGTGCTTGGGAGATAAGCGAGTTTTACCAGGCTGGTGGGGGCACATAGTTTTCGTCCGCCCATATAAGGGGATAAGAATCCACCTTTTCCATCTACGCCTTCTTCCTCCTTTGCTTACCCATTTTCGCGCACTCGAGCTCTAGCGCCCAAGTCCGCACATCTCGCCTCAACCTTCTCCAGTCATGTCCGGAGCGGGAGGCAAGTGGATGGCCTCCTCCGTCACGGAGGGGCACATCAAAAAGCTGAGGAAGGCCGGATACTTGTCAAATGACATCGCGCACCGGCTTCCCGATAAGGGGCAGCTCATCCCCACCCCCAGGCCCCATGAGAGGGTGGTGTTCCTCACCCACTTCCTCCGCGGACTAGGTTTTCCACTTCACCCATTTGTCCGGGGGCTCATGTTCTACTACGGCCTGGATTTCCACGATCTGGCCCCAAACTTCATCCTCAACATATCGGCGTTCATCGTCGAGTGCGAGTCATCAAGCGCTCCGTATGCATCGAAGGTGCCCGTAGGGCCCTTGCCCGTGCTAAAGTGCACTGGGGCAAGATGGACGCTGAGAAGCTTGTGACGGACGGACCACCGCCGGGCAAGGAGCATCGCAAGCCCGAGATGTATTATGAGGGTGTCCTGAAGGGTGCCCGCCGTATAGCAGATGAGTGCTCCAAAGATGTAATTTTTGAGTAAACTCACATTTGTAATCCTGTACGCTGAAAACTTGTTCATATGCGCTAAGCAACGCTTTTGAATTTAAAATATTACCTTATGTGCGTCCGTTTATAAAAATTGAGAGATGGCGAGCCGTCGGCTACTGCCCCCATGCCGCGAGTGTTGGGGTGTTCGGGATAAACTTGAGCGCTCTTTTTCCCATTTTTGGGTCCTTCGAGGGAGGCGCTCAACACAACGAACAAGGCAATCGGACTATAATGCTTGAACACTCTCACTTAGCCATAGAATTCTATAATTTTAAATTTCGGCGAAGCCCCTAGTATTCGGAAGACCGAGTTCGGGGCGCTATCCACGCCTAGGCCCGACAAAGCCGGCTCCTCGCTCTAAGCGGCATAAGTCTTTAGGGACTCGAAAACCTCTCGAACAGCGACCAGCTCTCGCCCTATCATGACGGTCAGTTTTAGCTTTCTCCACTGAGGTGCTTAACCCAGCTCAACCGGGGCACAATCGCAGTGGTTCTCCCAGTGCTACCTTAGCCGATATAACGGAACGTAAGGTACCAAAACATGGGAGCCGGGCAAACCCAACTATTGACCCAAGACATGATTCGGAGCCGATGCATATAATGCTATAAGTTCGGGGTGCCGCACTCATGAGAGTGTTCGGACTTATCACACTGTATTTTTGGGTACTTAAGCCCCTGGTGTATTTGGCCGTACCAAAGTGTACGGGTGCAACATGTCATTAATGAACATATACAGATAAAAAAAGGAATGCAATAATAGACTAAAGCTATGCATTGTTTATTTTAAAAGGATGCGGTAAAAGCAGAACGATACAAATAGTGCGATACGCAAGAGATGGGACTATTTGACATGTCCCCCTCCAGGGGCGAGCTGCGGGATGATATGTGAAACAAGTATATTGCTCGTTATAGAGACCACCGACACTCGACGAAGCTTTCGCTTCCGGCTGTTGCATCGTGTGTTCGGCGATTATACTACCGGACAGGCCTTTCGGAAAGTGGAGTCCTGAAAGTAAGAAAAAAAAGAATGACAAAATCGGGAGCCCCTGGTGCGATTGAGCCGAATTTTGGGCATGCCGTGGTTGTGCCCCTCCCCCTATGCCCATGGTATTTCTAGAGCGTAGCTATGTACGCGTAGTACTGGTTTCGCAATCTCGCGAGGGCTGGGGTTGGGGCCACATTGCTACGCGTGCTCGGAACGTGCCGGGCGGTCTTGTTGTAGGTTACTCTGGGCGCGCTTGACGGTGTCCGGACGTTTAATGGCCGGACTGGAGAATTACCTTGAGAGGCTGCTTTGTACTTCCGCCGCGAGGGCCGCCGTATGCTCCTCCGTTCAGAGAGAGCGCTCGGTGTTTCCATTGACCGTAATGACTCTCGAGGGCCTCGCATCTTGAGCTTGAGGTATGCGAGTGCGGCACCGCATTGAACTTTGCAAATGCGGTTCATCCGAAAGCAAAGCGTGATAGCCATCATGAACGGGACTATGTCAAGATTAACTCCTCGCTCGGAAATTACCCGGGATCCGAAGACCACCTCAAGTGTAACCGAGCCCGCATAGCTGGCCTCTACACCTGGTATGACGCCTTTAAAGGTCGCTTTTGTGGGTTTAATCCTTGAGGGATCTATGCCCATTTTTCGCATTGTATCCTCGATAAAGCGGTTCAGTTGCCGCCACCGTCCCATAAGGACTCTAGTGAGGTGAACTCCGCCAATGATTGGGTCTAGAACCAATGCGCGAATCCGCCATGGCAGATGCTAGTGGGTGGTCCTTCGATCAAAAGTGAACGGGCAGGAGGACCATGGGTTGAACTTTGGGGCGATCGACTCCAACGCATATACGCCCCTCGAGTGCACGCTCCGCTCCCTTTTGGGTATGTGGGTTGCGATATCATGTTCACCATCCGACTTGTGGGGGAAGCCCTTCGTCCCCTATTGTTCGGGCGGCCGGGCTCCTCCTCGCCATCGCTATGCAGCCCTTGTCATTGTTTTCGCGCTTAACTTGCTCGTTTGCTTGAACACCCAACAATCCTGCTGGTGTGGTTGGCTGGTTTTTCGGGTGCCGTATCCGCACGAGCGATCGAGTATTCGGTCCAAATTGGACGGGCCTAGAGTATTTCTTTTAAATGGCTTTTTCCGCTGACCGGGTTTAAAGCCTCTAAATCTCGCATTAACTTCTATATCCTCAGCATTGTCGCCGTTAATGCGGCGCTTTTGCTTGTTGCGACGCGACCTGCCAGTGCTGTCCTTGGTATCCGAATTACCAGGGTTCTTGGTCATGTTGTTACTACGAGCTAGCCAGCTGTCTTCTCCCGCGCAAAAGCGGGTCATGAGTGTTGTGAGGGCTGCCATGGATTTTGGTTTTTCCTGTTCTAGGTGCCGGACAAGCCACTCGTCACGGATGTTATGCTTGAAGGCTGCAAGGGCCTCTGCGTCCGAACAGTCAACTATTTGATTTTTTCTTGGTTAGGAACCGTGTCGTAATTGTCCGGCCGATTCTCCGGCTGCTAAATTATGTGGCTTAGGTCATCGCGTCGGTGGTCGCATATAGGTGCCCCGGAAGTTGTCGAGGAATGCGCTTCCGTGTCCTCCCAACAACCAATTGATTCTCGCCGCAAGCTGTTAAGCCAATGTCGAGCTGGTCCTTTAAGCTTGAGTGGGAGGTATTTGATGGCGTAGATCATCGCCATGGGCCATGTGGATATGAAGGAGATAATCCTCGATCCATACCGCCGATCTGTTGTGCCATCGTATGATTCGATGTTTACGGGTTTGAAACCCTCGGGATTTGATGATCCATTACTTCATCCGTGAAGCATAGTGGGTGTGCGGCGCCTCAGATAATATATCACGACGTAGCTCAAATGAGCTTTGTCTACTATAGCGGCCCGGCCGGATTTACTATATCCGCATGATGGTTATCGCCACGTGTCGTATGCCCACGCGATCCGTAGATCGATCTTGTTTGCCTTGCCCTGTCCCTCCAATATATCTCACAGTGTCCGGGCGATTTCCCGCCTTGGTATTCTTTGAGCGACGCCGGTGCGGCTTGAGTGGAGGGCCGAGAGGTCTTTGTCGCGCCACGAGGTGGCGGTCGGCCGATCATGCGCGCTGGTGATGTAGGTCTAGGTGCTTCCTCCTCTAATCTGGTAGCAGCCCGCCTTTGGGTAGCTCTTGAGGGCGTTCAAGTTCAGATTTTCACCGCAAGGACATCAGTCCATATGTCGGCTAGCAAGTCTTGGTCAGCTCTAAGTTGTTGCTGTTTTTCTTGAGGCTGCTCGCCGTGGCCATAAGCCCACGCTTGAAACGCTTTTTTCGACGGGATCCTCGAGCACGATGAATTGCTGTCGCCGAGGCTTGCCTCGCTTTGAGGGAGGCATGTAATTATCGCCCTCTACCTCTCTCGTCGCGCTCTCTCATGAGGGCTGGTTTCTCCATCCTCCCGCGCTGAATCCTACCGAGGGGATTGTCTTCGACCGTCCGGTGTTATTATCTCCGTGCGGAATCGCCATTTTTGCTGTGGCGGATTTAGAGCGGCGCCACGACGCCGGGCTTAGGCTGTTTCTTGAGGGTCATCCTCCGTTATTCCATCGTCGCTCCTTCTTTTGGGGTGTCCACCATGTATATGTCATACGACGAGGTGGCCTTCCAGGCCCTCAGAGGCGCTGGTTCTGGTCATCTCCTGCATCGGCGGCCATACCATCGATGTCTTTGAGTCGAAATTGAGCATGTCGGTTAAATCATCGACAAGGGCTACGAAGTGGGTGGTGGGTGGGTTTGAATTTCTTCGTCGTCCGCATCCCAACCTTGCCGACCATAGTCCGCCAGGCTCTCCGATAAAGAGAGAGACTTTAGTGAATTCAGGATGTCGCCAAAGGCGAAAGTGCCGAAAGATGTCCACGGTGGTGAACTCCATGATCGGCGCCCAATCGGATTCGATTGGCGGGGGCGGAAGGTTCGAGTCCGGAGAGGAGTCCGCACCTTGAGTCACGAAGCCAGAAAGGACAGTGTGGTGTTCGCTTGATTGTCGAGAGATTGCAGCCCCGAGGCGGTGTCCAACCACCCGCCCTCGACATGCAATGGGCTCAACTAAGGGTCGAAGCGACACCGGTGCGGCCTCTGTGGCACTGCTCGGACGCAGAGCTAGATCATGCCCTCGTGATGGGCGGCGACTTGGCTGTGGCTCAACCCGTCGAAGATCAAGTCTCCGCAGACGCCGGCCGTGTAGTTCAAACTTCCAAACCTGACTCGATGGCGGGGCGAAGCTTCGATCTGCTCCAGATGGCTGCTTAATTGGCCCACAAAGGCAAAGCCGCCAATACGAAGATCTGTCCGGGAGAAAAGTCTCACCTGGATCGCATCGTTGTTGACGATCGGAGGAGCCATCGGGCCTAAAGATGACGACATACGCAGGAACTCTCGGCGAAAGCAGCAATGTCGGTGTCAAAACTGGCGGATCTCGGTAGGGGGTCCCGAACTGCGCGCCTAGGCGGATGGTAACAGAGACAAGGGACACGATGTTTTACCTGTGTTCGGGCCCTCTCGATGGAGGTAAAACGCTACTCCTGCTTAATTAATATTGATGATATGGGTAGTACAAGAGTAGATCTACCACGAGATCGTAGAGGCTAAACCCTAGAAGCTAGCCTATGGTATCATTGCTGTTCGTCCCACGGACTAAAACCCTCCGGCTTATATAGACACCGGAGAGGGTTAGGGTTACACAGTCGGTTACAATGGGAGGAGATCTACATATCCAGACGCCAATCTTGCCTTCCATGCCAAGGAAAGTCCCATCCTGACACGGACGAAGTCTTCAATCTTGTATCTTCATAGTCCAGAGTCCGCCAACGTCATAGTCCGCCATCCCACACCCCTAATCCAGACTCCCTCACCATGGCCTCGGAGGAGCGGAGGGGAATAAGGTGCCTTCGCCGCAGCAGATGTGGCATCACCAGTAGTTGTGCAACAGACGCCGGAGTAGTGCTGGACTAACCACAAGGAGCAGCTCTTTGGAGACCATGAGAATGAGGGGCGGTGCGGAGGGAGGAGCAGCCAGGAGATTTGCCTCACCCGCCGGCCATGTAGCCTAGCTGGACATAGCATCGCCGAGGACCAGCCGATGGGACCAAAGGGCGACGGCTCGGTGGAGGAACCCTAGTGCAGCAGTGCAGGGATCGAGGTAGAGGGTAAGGGAGAGGAGATGCAAGCGGGCAGGGCAATGAATGTTTGCGTGTTTATTTTTACTTGAGGGTCGGGTGTGACACGGGCGTCAGCTGTTGCATTTTGAGTGTAATATAGGCAGACAACAGAGTCATTTCACTATTCCTGCTCCTTCAATTTTTAGTGAGGTTCTACCCAAAACACCCCTCCAAAGCGGGTTAGTTAAGCCCAAGCCCATAACTCAAAAATGACTTCTTTACATCTTTTATGGCTTATTTTGACAATATGCCTAAAAGGCGTAATCGAATCGCCCTTAACCTGCAATTCAATTGTGTGTAATGATGAATCACTCCTGCCGCTATATGTACATTTAGGCATCATCATACATGGCATAACCTAATACATGTGCATTCCATTGTAGAATCTGGAATATGCAATGTTTATGTTAGTTCATCGCTGCACATGATGTTTAAATGCCCTTAAATCTGGTCACCAAGTGATGGTATTTAAGCCTCCTTCTTTGCTTCTTTTCTTGATATGTAAGATTTGCTCACACATCTGCTCAATTGCTTGTTTGCATCAGCCAGCCATACTAGGACTGTTTGCTTTGATTACTTGTCGTTCTTGACCTAACACTCTAACAGAGCTTGTCAACGATTTAAACACTAAGGGCTGATGTAGTGGGGCCTTGTCTAACTCATAGGTGACATAAAGGTTTGGTTGTACACTACAAGAGGGCTCTCCAAGAGTACCGGAGATCCAGTTCAAGGTATGCCTAGTTTTTACACAAAGCAGATATAGTAAATGCTCATTTCATTGTGTTCAACTGCAAGAGATGCGGCATGTTTCATTATGTGGTGTTGTTTTGTTATAATCTCATCCTTTTGTGTTCACAGTTGGAAAGTATGCATATTTATCTTCCAAGGAGACGAGTAACTAGTTTGTATCACCTTGCGAGGGGGGTGCAATGAAGATAAGATTGAGGACTTCCAAGTACAAGATGTTAGGAAGGAGCCTTGCAAGAGAAGTAGGAGCTGCTGTTGAGCCTCTTCAACCTGCTAAGGTAAGTCACCAGATGCAACTCAACAGTTCAATTCCTTGTTTGTTTCTGCATAGTTAATTTTCTTTTCAATTGCTTTATTTGTCCTCAATTAATGAGATGCCCAAATAATCATGCCCGATGTTCGGTACTTGTATCACTATTAGTTGACATAATTAAAGGCCTTACCATTTAATTACTCTGCCGAAGTGTGCCTGAAGCTTTGAAGTCTATTAACCAACTATCATTGCATGAGGCTCACAATCTAGTTTATACTACGCTAATGATTGCATAGTTTTGCCTCATTGTAGTATGTTTGTATGAAACCCTATGTTGTTCATTATGCTCCCTAAGATTTTAATTGAGGCAATGTAATGGCCAACTGCTTGCTTACTTATACGCGTGCTATCTAAATTTGTAACTTGTCTGTGTTTTCGATTGGGCCCCAACATCATGCTCCTCCGGTGAGCTAAGAGGGATTTCTCGTATGCAGCTGCATGACTATCTTTTTATAATTTTAAAATATCACCGCTTATGCTTCATGACGGTAACTTTTTTTTGAAAGTGACGTAACATTATTGTTAGTCCTGTTTTTCCATGTAGTACAAAATAGTGTCTTGTTCGCTTCAATCGTTGTAACTATATTTTGCCCTAGTCATGTGTACTTACGTAAACATTTCGTGATGAAGTGACATCAACACAAAGATCTCATGAGCAAAGGCGGCATGGCCGTTACCGAATGATTATGGATTGAATTGAATGTGCTGATGTTCTCGAGCATCAACTAGAGGTGGCAAGACAGCGTGTACATGATTGTCAACGATAATCAACAAGTTGAGACTGGACATGCGGTATTAGATGCAGGAGTCAAAAATTTAAACAAGACATCGAGGTAACCATGAAGGAATTGGAGATTTTGCGACTGAAATTTGTGCTATCCGAATCGGCCAATCCTATTTTCTCAAGAGATTATAGTTCAAATGGAGTTAAGTTGATGCGCGTCCATGATGTATGAGCTGTATTTGCCAAGTGTATGTAATTTGCTATTTTTGTATGCTTTATTATCACCGTGATTTAACCATAATGCCCAAAGGTATAATCGGCTGTAATTTCTTTATTGTATAGTGTAGGATTATTCTACCTTTCTATGCCTTGATATCTTTATTGTATAGTGTATGCTTTTTAGAGGTGATAGTATTGAGTAGGATAATTCTTTGAATATGCTATATCGTTTAAACGGGGGCCAACTCGCCCGACCATGGCCCTTCACGGGCCGTCGGATCCATGGGCCTTCTACGTTTAAGAGGATCCATGGGCCTTTTACGCCTTGTAGGATCCATGGGCCTTCGTCTCGTAGGATCCATGGGCCTTCTACGCCTCGTGAGGATCCATGGGCCTTCTACATCTCGTAGGATCCATGGGCCTTCTACGCCTCGTAGGATCCATGGGCGTGACTCATTTATGGGTCTTGTACGGGTTTTAATGGGCCGTAGACGGCCTTTAATGGAAATCGACGCTTTATGGGCTGACCATAACGGGCCGTTAATAGGCCAGATGGTGATGATATGAAAATGGCCCAATGACTAACGGTCCACAAACGGGCCGATCAGAACGACGGGCTGAATTTGGCCCACAAGCGTAAAATGACAAGAACGGGCCGTAAGTAACGAATGTTGCAAATGAGCCTAAGAATAAATGGGCCCTCGAAGGCGAAGTTAACTTAATGAAACGGCCCAACGGAATAACGGGCCGTTAATGGGTATAAAGTGATACACTTTGTTCATTACGGGCCGCCACCACGGGCGTTAATGGGTGTAAAGTAATACATCGTTCATTACGGGCGGCCAAAGACGGGCGCTAATGAGCCAAGAGTTACAAAGGGCCTCATATGGGCGAAAGACGCCATGGGCTATACATGGGCCGGTGAAAACGGGCCGAATCATATTGATGGCCCAGATGACGCCATCGGGCCTAATTCGGATAGGGCGAACGGGCCTTGGGTTAGCGGTCAGTAAATGGGCTATATGCGAACAGTGCCGTTAACGAAGCTTTCCATGGGCCGCCCGCCACCACCAAGTCAAATAGGCCGCCTTTTCACGTGAATGGGCCATCGTTGGGCGTGCCACGGTCGACATATCATAGGCGCCTTCATCCCAAAGGAGTGGATGACATCTGTCCCCAACGATGAGTCGACACGTGTTTCCTCTAGCCAATGATGATTTTACACGTGAAAATTCCCATTGGTCGGGCTGTTAACGGGTTATCGGATTCAAAACCCGACCCGATAGCTTAACAGCGTTCCGCTACGGTGGATGCCATGTGTCGGTCACCCTTGACGAAAAGCACTTCGGACGCGATTTTTATCATCATGGAAGTGGACACTTCGTGATGACAATTTTGGTAATGTCATGGAACACTTCTACGACAACACAGGTATGACTATCTTGATTCTGTCATAAATTTGTCATGGATGTACATGCATGACAAAAAACGCGACCTACTGTGACAAACACGTATCATCACGGAAGTTATTTTTTTGTAGTGATAGCTCATTGAGCTAATGTTATTCCAAGATGAATATTTCAGGAAAGCTCAATGGTTGGCATGGCATGGATTAGAAAGTGGACCCTTCAAAATGCTAAGGACAAAAGATTGGCTCAATCTCAAAGCACAAGACTCTACATTTTCTATTTTAGTGATCCAAGATCACATTGAGTCTATAGGAAAAGCCAATACTATTAAGAAGGGATGAGGTGTTGCTTAATGAGGTGCTTGCTCAAAATGCTTAATGATATGCTCCAAAGCCCTCAACTACTTTCTCATATCCACATATGTCCCAAACCTAAAAGTCAAACTCGGCCCCACCGATTCTTTCTATCCGGAGCCACCGAGTTCAGTTGACATAGCCACTGCCAGAAACCCTAGTCTTTTCGGTCTCACTGATAGGGATCTCGGTCTCACCGAGATGGGATTGCAGCCTCTCTTTTTCCCTTGGTAACGTTTCGGTCAAACCGAGATGAGCGATCGGTCCAACCGAGATTGCAATGCAAACTCTCTGTTTCCCTTTCGTAACGTTTCGGTCCAACCGAGATGAGCGAATCGGTCCCACCGAGTTTGCCTAACCAACACTCTGTTTGCCTATTATCAAAATCGGTCTTGTCGAGTTTGTGTAATCGGTCTCACCGAGATTACCTTATACCCTAACCCTAATGATATCGGTCTCACCGAGTTGACATGTCGGTCCCACCGAAATGCCTAACGGTCACATTATGAACCAAATCAGTCTGACCGAGTTCTTTGAATCGGTCCCACCGAGTTTGGTGATTTGTGTGTAACGGTTAGATTTTGTGTGGAGGCTATAAATACCCCTCCACCCACTCTTCATTCGTGGAGAGAGCCATCAGAACATGCCTACACTTCCCATACATATTTTCTGAGAGAGAACCACCTACACTTGTGTTGAGGTCAAGATATTCTATTCCAACCACATGAATCTTGACCTCTAGCCTTCCCCAAGTTGCTTTCCACTCAAATCTTCTTTCCACCAAATCCAATCCTATGAGAGAGAGTTGAGTGTTGGGGAGACTATCATTTGAAGCACAAGAGCAAGGAGTTCATCATCAACACACCATTTGTTACTTCTTGGAGAGTGGTGTCTCCTAGATTGGCTAGGTGTCACTTTGGGAGCCTCCGTCAAGATTGTGGAGTTGAACCAAGGAGTTTGTAAGGGCAAGGAGATCGCCTACTTCATGAAGATCTACCCTAGTGAGGCAAGTCCTTCATGGGCTACGGCCATGGTGGGATAGTCAATGTTGCTTCTCCGTGGACCCTTCGTGCGTGGAGCCCTCCGTGGACTCGCGCAATCGTTAC
Source organism: Aegilops longissima (assembly GCA_021605205.1). Lineage (NCBI taxonomy): Eukaryota > Viridiplantae > Streptophyta > Magnoliopsida > Poales > Poaceae > Aegilops > Aegilops longissima. Next base: position 536,443,705 of record CM038677.1, on the reverse strand, counting down.
CCTTCATGGGTTGAAGTCTCCATCAACGTGGATGTACGATAGCACCACCTATCGGAACCACGGATAAAAAATCTTCATGTCAACATTGCGTTTGCTCCCTCAAACTCCTCCCTTTACCTTCATATGAAATTGTTTTACATTCCGCTGCTATACTCTTAGAATTTCATGTGTAGGTTGATTGCTTGACTTGTGCTAAGTTGCTAAAATCTGCCAAGAACTAAAATTGGGAAAATGCTAGATTTTTATTTGGTCAAGTAGTCTAATCACCCCCCCCCCCTCTAGACATACTTTCGATCCTACAAGTGGTATCAGAGCTTTGGTCTCCATTTGCTTTGATTTCCATAGCTTTTGGTGGTCATAGCCTTGGTTTCACAACCTAGGAGAGTATGGCGTCTAGCGAGAGAAATTACCACCGTAGAGGTCCTTACTTTGATGGACAAATTTTTCTAGTTGGAAGCATAAGATGAAAATGCATATTCTTGGACATAACCATGCTGTTTGGGCTATTGTGTGTATTAGCTTGCAAGGTGAATTCTTTGATGGGAAAGAACCTAACCGTGAAGCTACCGCGGAAGAGTTGAAGATGCTACAATACAATGCTCAAGCTTGTGATATTCTCTTCAACGGATTATGCCCCGAAGAATTCAACAAAGTCAGCCGTCTTGAGAATGCAAAGGAAATTTTGGATACTTTGATTGATATGCATGAAGGTACCGACTCCGTCAAGGAATCCAAATTGGATGTGCTTCAAAGTCAACTTGACAAGTTCAAAATGAAGGATGGTGAAGGTGTCGCTGAAATGTACTCTAGGCTTGCTCTCATCACAAATGAGATTGCCGGCTTAGGAAGTGAAGAGATGACCGACAAATTTATCATCAAGAAGATCCTAAGAGCCTTGGATGGAAAATATGATACCATGTGCACATTGATCCAAATGATGCCCAATTACAAAGATCTCAAGCCAACGGAAGTTATTGGAAGAATTGTTGCTCATGAGATGTCACTCAAGGATAAGGAAGAGCTTCACAACAAGTCTAGTGGTGCTTACAAAGCCTCGTGTGACAAGTTCTACAAGAGTAGAAGCAAAGAAAGAAGTTCCAAGTCAAGGTCCTACAATGACAAAAGATCTTCTAGTCGTGAGCGTAGTTGCTACAATTGTGGAAGACCCGGACACTACTCCAATGAGTGTACAGCCTCCTACAAAAGAAGAGAAGATTCTCCCAAAAGAAGTAGAAGAGAAGAATCACCACCAAGAGAAAGGAGGAGTAGAGATTATCGTTATGAACGAAGACCCTCTCGGAGAAGCAAGGACTCGGAAAGGAAGGATAAGTCATCAAGGAGCTACACAAAAAGAAGACATCAAGCTCATGTTGGTGAATGGGTATCCGGCTCCGACTCCGACAATCACTCCAGAAGAAGTTATCACTCCGACTCCGAATATACTCAAGGTGAAGGTGTTGCCGGTCTAGCACTTGTGTCAACCAACTCCTACGACATATTTGACTCACCAAATGAAGGAATTGGAAGATGCTTCATGGCCAAAGGTCCAAAGGTAACACATCCCGAGTATGTTGATTTCAATAGTGATGAAGATGATTTGCTAGGTGATGATGATTTACTTGTTGACAACTCTAGTAATGAAGACTATGATGAAACGTCAATTAAGCATGCTAATCAAGATAAAATGAATGACAATTATAAGAAGGAGATTGAGCATCTAACTAAAGAACTAAAAACTCTTAAGTTAGCTCATGAAACTACCTTGGAAAATCATCGGGAACTTTTAAAGACTCATGATAAGCTACGCTTTGAAAAGCTCAACTTGAGCAAGAGCATGAGTTTTTAAAGGCAATCAATGATGATCTTCGCAAGAAAAGTTCTTCTTACATTGCCAAGCGTTTACTCTTGTCTACTTACATGCCACAAGTTAAATCTAGCAACAAGAACAAGAAAGATGCTTCATCTAGTAGTAACAACAATCATGCTAAATCCAATGTTGTTGCTTCTAGTAGTTATCTTGATTCCACTAATGATTCTCTTAGCCAAGTTACACTTGAGCAAGAAAATAGCTTATTGAAGGGAATTATAGAGAAAGGTGTTTACAAGAGTCTTGCCGGAAGAAAGCAATTTGAAGAAATTGTACGCAAGCAAGGAAGACACCGGAAGAATCAAGGTGTTGGTTTTGAACGAAAGTTCAATGCCAATGGAGTTGAATGGGAAGAAGATCAATACCCCAAGACGAAGTTTGTTCCTCAACAAAAGAAGTATGATCCTACTTCTTTCAAAGGGACACAAGCTCAAGATGATCTTCCACCACAAGACCACAAGCAAAAAGGCAAGGACAAGCTTCAAGAGGAAATTGATGCATTTGAAGAAGCACCTAAGGCCTTGGTCAAGTGGGTTCCCAAGACTACATCAAGTTCTACTTCATCAAGTACAACTACAACTCCAAGGATTCCCATCAAGACGGTGTGGATCCAGAAGAAGAAGAACTAGAGAGTTCTTGAGGGTGACTCCGCCAACATACTTCACTCTTATCATTTTGGCGAGGACAAGTGCAAACAACTTCCATATCTTGCACTAGTTCAAGGAGTCACAAACCCTCTTGTTGGTAAGACAAGGGACAAGGTAACCTAATGCTTTCATGGACATCATCTTATGTATGCATCACTCTATGTCTATGGATATCCTTGTTTGTTCCTTGTGGGACTAACCCGTGTAGGTATTGAAAGTGCAACTCACTCCAAAGGATTGCTCCGAATGATCTACATCAACATCGAGCATCTACATCTTCAACACCTACATGAAGTCATCATCGAAAAAACCCAAGGTTAGTTCATCCCTCTTAGGGGGGATATCACATCTAGGGGGAGATTTACTCTAATCAATTGAGCTAAAGCAACTCTAATGGTGTGAACACAACAATGCTTTATGTAAAAGTGGTAACCCCACTTGTGCTTAAACGATGAGTATGAACTATGATCAAATGTTCTCATTTGACTCCTAAGTCAATATACTCATATATAGATGACCTAGTCATCGCCAAATTGCTTGATAGATGCTAGAGTGTTTGTGCATGCTTTGTCACATATTTCATTTGCCATTTTAATTGTGTGAGCATGTTGAATACATATTTTACTCATTCGAGGAGATCCATTTGTTGTTTTGATTGTTTGGCTCTTTCTCTTTTGCCAAATGGATGGACAAGAATGCCTAAGAACTCCCTCTAGCTATCTATGCTTTCCGCATCTCAAACTCTATTCATGCTACATCACAAAGTTTGATCAAGTCAGGTTCGAACCACTCTGTGTGAGGAGCACTCGGAGTCCCCGATTCGTCATAGACTTAAACCTCCAAAACCTCTTTGTGCATCTCGGTCTGATCGATTCATGCCCTTCGGTCCTACCGAGTCACAAAGTTGATCTAGGGTTTTCAATCTCGGTGCAACCGATTAGAACGTTTCGGTCACACCGAGTTGCAGTAACTGCTTGCAGTTTTGCTTCTCGGTGCCACCGAGTCGTTCCACTCGGTCACACCGATAGGGTCAGGTTATATATACTGACGGGCCAAATTTTGGAAAAAATTTCGAACCTTCTCGCCCGCGCGTAATCTGCTCTGCCTCCTCGGGTCTCCGGATCGTCCTCTCATCACCAGCGACCTCCCGCCGCTGGTCTCCGCCGTCGTCAACGGAAATCTCCACCGCCGTTGCCGCCGTAGCAAGTTCGTTGCCGAACTAGGGTACGAACTTGAACTTTGTGCTAATCCTTAACTCTGATTCTTAGCACATTGCTTTGCCATGATTCTTGCCACGATTGAAATCATCCTGTCCAGCGAAAACGTCCCATAGATTAGTTTTGATTTGAAAATTTAGGGTTAGGTCTCCGCCGAATTCATCTCGGACAGACCGAGTTGTAGAAATCGTTCTCACCGATTTTGGCTTAGGCCAGAGCACATGCGTTTTTGGTCTGACCGAAAATTGCAAATCGGTGTGACCGAGTTCGATTCTCTGTGAAACCCTAGCAGTCTTGGTACCACCAAACTGTGACTCGGTCTGACCGAGTTCACTAGTTTAGGTTCCAAAAGCTGCTTCGGTATCACCAAGTTTACAAATCGATAGATCCGAAATGCTTTTTGTGAAGAACTAAAACTAAGTTTTTAAGTCATCCTTTTTGCAAAACTCCTATACTTTGTGATGCTCATCTACTACCTCATCTATAAACTATTCATTGGGTCTGTTGTCAGAGTATTTGCAAAGATGTCTAACCAGAGTGATAGTCAGAACAGGTCTGAGCAATAGGTGAAGATGAGTGAGGGCTCAGATCCCTCTAGCTGCTGTGATGAAGGCAGCAGGAGCACTCCAAGCAACCCGCCAAAGGCTGCTACCAGGACAAGGAAGAAGAGAACTTCTGACTCTGAGGATTAAGATTATGTGGCTGTTGAAGATGAAGCCAATTCAAAGAAAAAGGTAGTGAAGAAAGATTATGGCACAGCTACAACAAAGCCAGGTGTGAAAACAAAGGCTCCAGCAAGAAGACAGCCCATGTCAAAAGTCAGAACATCAACTGCTGAAGCTTCAAAATCAGCTGCTGAAGATGCTGAAAAAGGGAAGAAGAGAAAGGAGAGGGTTAAGAAAACTATAGCAAGAGTCATTGGAAAGCCCTCCATGATGCAAGAACCTTCAGAAGAAGAAGAAGAAGAGGAAGAGGATGCTGCACCAGCACCCAAAGCTCAGAAGCTTATAGGAGATGCAATCAAATCAGGGGCTGCTCCATCTAAGCCCAAAGCTGCTCCCAAGGCTGCTGCTCCAGCTCCAAAGCCAAAACCCAAGAGAAGCACTAGGAATATCCCTGCAGAAGAGAAGAACAAGGCCCCAAAGCCTCAAGCTGTCAAGAAGAAGAAGATGATGATTCATTGTGTTGAGGAAGCCGAAACCCAAGATCCCCGACCACACAGATGCACACCCGATTCAGAGAGAACATGAAGATCAGGAAGGATGCAGGATTGAGACTATGGAGACAGTATGATCCATATGCTATCAGGAGAAGGACTGCTGTGGACTACATGTTTCACACTAAGTGAGGGAGTCCTGGATTGGGGGGTGTCCGGATAGCCGGGCTATGACCTTTGGCCAGACTCCTGGACTATGAAGATACAAGATTGAAGACTTCGTCCCATGTCCAGATGGGACTTTCCTTGGCGTGGAAGGCAAGCTTGGCGATACGGATATGTAGATCTCCTACCATTGTAACCGACTCTATGTAACCCTAACCCTCTTCGGTGCCTATATAAACCGGAGGGTTTTAGTCCGTAGGACGAACAACAATCATACCATAGGCTAGCTTCCAGGGTTTAGCCTCTCTGATCTCGTGGTAGATCTACTCTTGTACTACCCATATCATCAATATTAATCAAGCAGGAGTAGGGTTTTACCTCCATCGAGAGGGCCCGAACCTGGGTAAAAACATCGTGTCCCTTGTCTCCTGTTACCATCCGCCTAGACGCACAGTTCGGACCCCCTACACGAGATCCACCGGTTTTGACACCGACATTGGTGCTTTCATTGAGAGTTCCTCTATGTTGTCATCCTTAGGCCTGATGGCTCCTCCGATTGTCAACAACGATGCGGTCCAGGGTGAGACTTTTCTCCCCGGACAGATCTTCGTATTCGGCGGCTTTGCACTGCGGGCCAATTCGCTTGGCCATCTGGAGCGGATTGAAAGCTACGCCCGCCATCGTCAGATTTGAAGTTTGAACTACACGGCCGACGTCCGCGGAGACTTGATCTTCGACGGTTCGAGCCACGCCAAGCGTGCCGACCGCCACGAGGGCATGATCTAGCTCGCCACAATGAAAGGTCCTGGAGGACGCACCAGTGTCCACTCCGACCCTTAGCTCGGAGCCGACTGCGCCGATCGAGGACAGATGGCTGGACACCGCCTCGAGGGCTGCGATCTCTACGGCGGTTGAGCCGTACACCTACCCGGTCATTTGTGAAGCTCGTGACTCCAAGGTGCCGGACTCCTCTCCGGACTCAAAACCCTCCGCGCCCCTGCCAATCGAATCCGATTGGGCGCCGATCGTGGAGTTCACCGCCACGGACATCTTTCAGCACTCGCCTTTTGGCGACATCCTGAATTCACTAAAGTATTGTTGGGGAACGTTGCAGAAAATTAAAATTTTCCTACGGTTTCACCAAGATCCATCTATGAGTTCATCTAAGCAACGAGTCAAGGGAGTGAGTTTGCATCTACATACCACTTGTAGATCGAAAAGGGAAGCGCTCAAGGGATGGTGATGATGGAGTCGATCGCCGTGATTCGGATCACCGATGGCCAAGTGTGAACGGACAGCACCTCCGCTGCTCAACACACATACACGTGCGGACGACGCCTCCTCCGCCTTGATCCAGCAAGGAGGAAGGAGAGGTTGAAGAAGACAGCTCCAACGGCAGCACGACGGCGTGGTGTTGTTGGTGCAAAGAAGATTCCAACAGGCTTCGCCAAGCACGCACGGAGGAGGAGAGGTGTTGGGGTGGGAGGGTTGCGCCTTGGCTTAGGTGTTCAGCCTCCCTCACCCCTATATTTATAGGGAAGGGAGAAGGGGTCGGCCCCTCTAGATGGCATCTAGAGGGGGCGGCGGCCAAGGGAGGGGGACTTGCCCCCAAGCAAGGGGGCGCCTCTAGGGTTCCCCCAACCCTAGGCGCAAGGGCCCAAGGGGGTGCGCCCAGCCCACCAGGGCTGGCTCCTGCCCCATGCAGCCCATGTGGCCCCCCGAGGGGTGGCTCCTCCCGTGGACCCCGAACCCTTCCGTGGCCCCAGACAATACCGATATGCCCCAAACTTTCCGGTGTCCGCTTGACAACTTCCCATATATAAATCTTTACCTCCGACTATTCCGAACTCCTCGTGACGTCCGGATCTCATCCGGACTCAACAACATTCGTAATCACATACAAGTCTTCCTAATAACCCTAGCGCCACCGAACCTTATGTGTAGACCCTACGGGTTCGGAGACATGCGACATGACCGAGACGGCTCTCGTGTCAATAACCAACAGCGGATCTGGATACCCATGTTGGCTCCTACATGCTCCTCGATGATGTCATCGGATGAACCACGATGTCAAGGATTCAAGCAACCCGTATACTATTCCCTTTGTCGACGGTATGTTACTTGCCCGAGACTCGATCGTCGGTATCCCAATACCTCGCTCAGTCTCACATCGGCAAGTCACTTTACTCATCAGAATGCATGATCTCGTGACCAAGCACTTGGTCACTTTGAGCTCATTATGATGATGCATTACCGAGTGGGCCCAGAGATACCTCTCCGTCATACGGAGTGACAAATCCTAGCCTCGATCCGTGTCAACCCAATGACACTTTCGGAGATACCAGAGTGCACCTTTATAGTCACCCGCTTACGCCAGACGCTTTGGTACACCCAAAGCACTCCTACGGTATCCGGAGTTACACGATCTCATGGTCTAAGGAAGAGATACTTGACATTGAGAAAGCTCTAGCAAAACGAACTACACGATCTTGTGCTATGCTTGGGATTGTCTTGTCCATCACGCCATTCTCCTAATGACGTGATCCCGTTGTCAATGACATCTGATGTCCATAGTCAGGAAACCATGACTATCTGTTGACCAACGAGCTAGTCAACTAGAGGCTTACTAGGGACGTATTGTAGTCTATGTATTCACACGTGTATTATGATTTCCGGATAATACAATTATAGCATGAATAAAAGACAATTATCATGAACAAGGAAATATAATAATAATGCTTTTATTATTGCCTCTAGGGCATATTTCCAACAGTCTCCCACTTGCACTAGAGTCAATAATCTAGTTACATTGTGATGAATCGAACACCCATAGAGTTCTGGTGTTGATCATGTTTTACCCGCGGAAGAGGTTTAGTCAACGGATCTGCGACATTCAGATCCGTATGCACTTTGCAAATTTCTATGTCTCCATCTTGAACATTTTCACGGATGGAGTTGAAGCGACGCTTGATGTGCTGGTCTTCTTGTGAAACCTGGCTCCTTGGCAAGTGCAATAGCTCCAGTGTTGTCACAGAAGAGTTTGATTGGCCCCGACGCATTGGGTATGACTCTAGGTCGGTGATGAACTCCTTCACCCAAATTGCTTCATGCGCTGCCTCCGAGGCTGCCATGTACTCCGCTTCACATGTAGATCCCGCCACGACGCTTCGCTTGCACTGCACCAGCCATCGCTCCACCATTCAACATATACACGATCCGGTTTGTGACTTAGAGTCATCCAGATCCGTGTCGAAGCTAGCGCCGACGTAACCCTTCTGACGAGTTCTCTTCATCACCTCCATAAACGAGAAACATGTCCTTCGTCCTTTTCGTGTACTTTAGGATATTCTTGACCGCTGTCCAAAGTTCCTTGCGGGATTACTTTGGTACCTTCCTACCAAACTTACGGCAAGGTTTACATCAGGTCCGTACACAACATGGCATACATAATAGATCCTATGGCTGAGGCATAGGGATGACGCCATCTCTTCTTTATCTTTTGCCATGGTCGGCATTGAGCTGAGCTCAATCTCACACCTTGCAAGATGTGCAAGAACCCTTTCTTGACTGATCCATTTTGAACTTCTTCAAAATCTTATCAAGGTATGTGCTTTGTGAAAGACCTATGAGGCGCCTCGATCTATCTCTATAGATCTTGATGCCTAATATATAAGCAGCTTCTCCAAGGTCCTTCATTGAAAAACTTTTATTCAAGTAGGCCTTAATGTTGTCCAAGAGTTCTATATCATTTCCCATCAAAAGTATGTCATCTACATATAATATGAGAAATGCTACTGAGCTCCCACTCACTTTCTTGTAAACGCAGCTTCTCCATAAGTCTCAAGATAAACCCAAACGCTTTGATCATCTCATCAAAGCGAATGTTCCAACTCCGAGATGCTTGCACCAGCCCATAAATGGATCGCTGGAGCTTGCATACTTTGTTAGCATTCTTAGGATCGACAAAACCTTCCGGCTGCATCATATACAGCTCTTCCTTAAGATAACCGTTAAGGAACGCTGTTTTGACGCCCATCTGCCATATCTCATAATCATAGTATGCGGCAATTGCTAACATGATTCGAACGGACTTAAGCTTCGCCACGGAGAGAAAGTCTCATCGTAGTCAATCCCTTGAACTTGCCGATAACCCTTAGCGACAAGTCGAGCTTTATAGATGGTGACATTACCATCCGCGTCCGCCTTCTTCTTAAAGATCCATTTATTTTCTATCGCTCGCGATCATCGGGCAAGTCTGTCAAAGTCCATACTTTGTTTTCATACATGGATCCTATCTCGGATTGCATGGCTTCAAGCCATTTGTTGGAATTTGGGCCCGCCATCGCTTCTTCATAGTTCAAGGTTCACCGTTGTCTAACAACATGATTTCCGTGACAGGGTTGCCGTACCACTGGTGCGGAACGTGTCCTTGTGGACCTGAAGTTCAAGAGCAACTTGATCCAAGTACCTTGATCATCATCATTATTTTCCTCTTCACAGGTGTAGGCATCACAGAACATTTTCATGTGCTGCATTACTTTCCGCTCAAGAGGTAGTACTTCATCGAGTTCTACTTTCCTCCCACTTACTTCTTTCGAGAGAAACTCTTTTCTAGAAAGGATCCGTTCTTGGCAACAAAGATCTTGCCTCGGATCTTAAGTAGAAGGTATACCCAATGGTTTCTTTAGGGTATCCTATGAAGACGCATTTTTCCGACTTGGGTTCGAGCTTTTCAGGTTGAAGTTTCTTGACATAAGCATCGCATCCCCAAACTTTTAGAAACGATACTTAGGTTTCTTCCCAAACCATAATTCATACGGTGTCGCCTCAACGGATTTAGACGGTGCCCTATTTAAAGTGAATGTAGCTGTCTCTAGAGCGTATCCCCAAAATGATAGCGTAAATCGGTAAGAGACATCATGGATCGCACCATATCCAATAGAGTGCGATTACGACGTTCGGACACACCGTTACATTACCGAGGTGTTCCAAGCGGCGTGAGTTGTGAAACGATTCCACATTTTCTTAAGTGTGTACCAAATTGTGACTTAAATATTCTCCTCCACGATCCGATCGTAAGAATTTTATCTTTCGTCACGTTGATTCTCTACTTCATTCTGAAATTCCTTGAACTTTTCAAAGGTCTCGGACTTGTGTTTCATCAAGTAGACATACCCATATCTACTCAAGTCATCTGTGAGAGTGAGAACATAACGATATCCTCCACGAGCCTCAACACTCATTGGACCGCACACATCGGTATGTATGATTTCCAACAAGTTGGTTGCTCGCCCATTGTTCCGAGAACGGAGTCTTGGTCATTTTGCCCATGAGGCATGGTTCGCATGTGTCAAATGATTCATAATCGAGAGACTCTAAAAGTCCATCAAGATGGAGCTTCTTCATGCGCTTGACACCAATGTGACCAAGGAGGCAAGTGCCACAAGTATGTGGGACTATCGTTATCAACTTTACATCTTTTGGTATTCACGCTATGAATATGTGTAATATTATGCTCGAGATTCATTAAGAATAAACCATTGACCATCGGAGCATGACCATAAAACATATCTCTCATATAAATAGAACAACCATTATTCTCGGATTTAAATGAGTAGCCATCTCGTATCAAACGAGATCCAAATACAATGTTCATGCTCAAACTTGGCACCAAATAAAAATTATTAAGGTTCAAAACTAATCCCGTAGGTAAATGTAGAGGTAGCGTGCCGACGGCGATCACATCGACTGAACCATTCCCGACGCGATCGTCACCTCGCCCTTCGCCAGCCTCTCGCTTATTCCGCAGCTCCTGCCGTGAGTTACAAATATGAGCAACGGCACCGTATCAAATACCCAGAGTTACTACGAGTAATCGGTAAGGTACACATCAATTACATGTATATCAAATATACCTTTGGTGTTGCCGCCTTCTTATCCGCTAAGTATTTGGGGCAGTTCCGCTTCAAAGGACCCTTCCCTTGCAATAAAAGCACTCGGTCTCGTGCTTGGGTCCATTCTTTGACTTCTTCCCAAGAATGGCTTACGGGCGCAAACATCTTTGTCGCCCTTCTTGAAGTTCTTCTTACCCTTGCCCTTCTTGAACTTAGTGGTCTTATTGACCATCAACACTTGATGTTCTTTCTTGATTTAAACCTCTCACGACTTCAGATTGAGAATACTTCGGAATGGTCTTCACCATCCCCTGCATATTGTAGTTCATCACAAAGCTCTTGTAGCTTGGTGGGAGCGATCAAGGATTCTCACAATGACCGCCTCGTCCGGAGGTTTATTTCAGTGGACAAAGCGGTTGTGCAACCTGACATTTTGAGTATGTGCTCACCGACAGTAACTGTTTTCTCCATCTTACAACTATAAAACTTGTCGGAGACTTCATATCTCTCGACCCGGGCATGAGCTTGGAAAACTAGTTTCAGCTCCTCGAACATCTCATATGTTCCGTGTTGCTCAAAACGCTTTTGGAGCCCCGGTTCTAAGCTGTAAAGGATGCCGCACTGAACGAGGGAGTAATCATTAGCACGAGACTGCCAAGCATTCATAATGTCTTGGTTCTTCGGGACGGAGCGCCACCTAGCGGTCCTTCTAGGACATATTGTTTCTCGGCAGCTATGAGGATGATCTCGTGTTCCGGACCCATCCGATAGTTGCTGCCGCCATCTTTCAGCTTGGTTTTCTAGGAACGCGTTGAAGTTCAAGTTGACATGAGCGCTGGCCATTTGATCTACAAGACATATTATGCAAAAGTTTTAGACTAAGTTCATGATAATTAAGTTCATCTAATCAAATTATTTAAATGAACTCCCACTCAGATTAGACATCCTCTAGTCATCTAAGTGTTACACGATCCGAGTCGACTAAGCCGTGTCCGATCATCACGTGAGACGGACTAGTCATCGTTGGTGAACATTCTCATGTTGATCGATCTTCCATACGACTCGTGTTCGACCTTTCGGTCTCCGTGTTCCGAGGCCATGTCTGTACATGCTAGGCTCGCTGTTAACCCTAAGTGTTTTGCATGTGTAAAACTGTCTTACACCGCTGTATGTGAACGTAAGGATCTATCACACCCGATCATCACGTGGTGCTTCAAACGATTTAACTTTAGCAACGGTACACGCTTAGGGAGAACACTTCTTGAAATTGTTGTAAGGATCATCTTATTTACTACCGTCGTTCTAAGTAAACAAGATGCATAAACATAATAAACATCACATGCAATTATATAATAGTGACATGATATGGCCAATATCATAAAACTCCATTGATCTCCATCTTCGGGCTCCATGATCATCTTGTCACCGCATGACACCATGATCTCCATCATCGTGTCTTCATGAAGTTGTCACGCCAACGACTACTTCTACTTCTATGGCTAACGTGTTTAGCAATAAAGTAAAGTAATTTACATGGCGCTCTTCAATGACACGCAGTCATACAAAAATAAAGACAACTCCTATGGCTCCTCCGGTTGTCATACTCATCGACATGCAAGTCGTGATCCCTATTACAAGAACATGATCTCATACATCACAATATGTCATTCATCATTCATCACAACTTGGCCATATCACATCACATGACAATTGCTGCAAAAACAAGTTAGACGCCCTCTAATTGTTGTTGCATCTTTTACGTGGCTGCAATTGGGTTCTAGCAAGAACGCTTTCTTACCTACTAATAACCACAACGTGATTTTGTCAACTTCTATTTACCCTTCATAAGGACCCTTTTCATCGAATCCGCTCCAACTAAAGTGGAGAGACAGACACCCGCCACCACCTTATGCAACTAGTGCATGTCACCGGTGGAACCGATCTCACGTAAGCGCACGTAAGGTTGGTCCGGCCGCTTCATCCCACAATACCGCTGAAGCAAGATAAGACTAGTAGCGGCAAGCAAGTTGACAAGATCTACGCCCACAACCAAATTGTGTTCTACTCGTGCAATAGAGAACTACGATAGACCTAGCTCATGATGCCACCGATGGGGAACGCTGCGTAAAATTAAAATTTTCCTATGGTTTCACCAAGATCCATCTATGAGTTCATCTAAGCAACGAGTCAAGGGAGTGAGTTTGCATCTACATACCACTTGTAGATCAAGTGCGGAAGCGCTCAAGGGATGGTGATGATGGAGTCGTACTCGCCGTGATCACCGATGACCAAGTGTCGAACGGACAGCACCTCCGCTTCAACACACGTGCACGGCACGGACGACGCCTCCTCCGCCTTGATCCACCAAGGAGGAAGGAGAGGTTGAAGAAGACAGCTCAACAGCAGACGACGGGCAGGTGTTGTTGGTGCAGCAAGATTCTCGGCAGGGCTTCGCCAAGCACGTACGGAGGAGGAGAGGTGTTGGGGTGGGGAGGGGCTGCGCCTTGGCTTAGGTGTTCAGCCCTCCCCTCACCCCTCTATTTATAGGGGAAGGGAGAGGGGCGGCCCCTCTAGATGGCATCTAGAGGGGGCGGCGGCCAAGGGAGGGGACTTGCCCCCAAGCAAGGGGCGCCTCTAGGGTTCCCCCAACCCTAGGCGCAAGGGCCCAAGGGGTGCGCCCAGCCCACCAGGGCTGGCTCCTGCCCCACGCAGCCCATGTGGCCCCCGGGAGGGTGGCCCCTCCGGTGGACCCTCGAACCCTTCCGTGGCCCCTGACAATACCGATATGCCCCGAAACTTTCCGGTGTCCGCTTGACAACTTCCCATATATAAATCTTTACCTCCAGACTATTCCGAACTCCTCGTGACGCTCGGGATCTCATCCGGACTCAACAACATTCGTAATCACATACAAGTCTTCCTAATAACCCTAGCGCCACCGAACCTTATGTGTAGACCCTACGGTTCGGAGACATGCGCATGACCGAGACGGCTCGTGTCAATAACCAACAGCGGATCTGGATACCCATGTTGGCTCCTACATGCTCCTCGATGATGTCATCGGATGAACCACGATGTCAAGGATTCAAGCAACCCAGATACTATTCCCTTTGTCGACGGTATGTTACTTGCCCGAGACTCGATCGTCGGTATCCCAATACCTTGTTCAGTCTCGTTACCGCAAGTCACTTTACTCGCATCAGAATGCATGATCCCGTGACCAAGCACTTGGTCACTTTGAGCTCATTATGATGATGCATTACCGAGTGGGCCCAGAGATACCTCTCCGTCATACGGAGTGACAAATCCAGCCTCGATCCGTGTCAACCCAATGACACTTTCGGAGATACCAGATTGCACCTTTATAGTCACCCGCCATTCGTTGTGACTTTGGTACACCCAAAGCACTCCTACGGTATCCGGAGTTACACGATCTCATGGTCTAAGGAAGAGATACTTGACATTGAGAAAGCTCTAGCAAAACGAACTACACGATCTTGTGCTATGCTTGGGATTGAGTCTTGTCCATCACGTCATTCTCCTAATGACGTGATCCCGCTTGTCAATGACATCTCGATGTCCATAGTCGAAACCATGACTATTTGTTGACCAACGAGCTAGTCAACTAGAGGCTTACTAGGGACGTATTGTAGTCTATGTATTCACACGTGTATTACGATTTCCGGATAATACAATTATAGCATGAATAAAAGACAATTATCATGAACAAGGAAATATAATAATAATGCTTTTATTATTGCCTCTAGGGCATATTTCCAACAAGTATCTCTCTTTATCAGGAGAGCCCTGGCCGGACTACGGTCAGCAAGGTTGGGGCGTGGCCAACGAAGAAATTCAATGCCCACCCACCACCCACTTCGTAGCCACTGTCGATGATTTAACCGACATGCTCGACTTCGACTCCGAAGACATCGACGGTATGGATGACGATGTAGGGGAGGAACATGAACCAGCACCTATAGGGCACTGGAGAACCACCTCATCTCACGAGGTATACATGGTGGACACACCTAAAGGAAGCGACGACGAGGAACAACGGGACGCTACGAAGGATCATTCCCTCTAAAAGCAGTCAAAACGGCGACGTAAGCGCCGCTCAAAGTCCCGCCTCGACAAAGACAACAGCCATACAGACCCAGCCATAGAGCAGGGCGAACTGGTGGACGAAGAACATGCTATCGAGCAACCGTCCAAAAAGGATAACCTGGATAAACAACCCGTCCCCGGCAAAGATAACAGTCCGGACGATCTCACGCCGGACAAGTTGCTGGAGCAGCAGAACGTCCACAAAGGCTCGCCGCCATCGCACGTAGCTCGAAAAAGCGTAAGCGAAGCTCAAAACAGCGAAAGATGCACTCGAATCGATGGAGCAAAGTACTCAACACCGTAGACAAATACGGCGACGATCGCCAACAAAGAGCTACCCAAAGCGAAAACTACGCCCGAATTTGATGAGGAGGCCGAGAGCCCCACAATCAAAAACAAGGAGGCCACCCGTCGGATGGATGACCCCATGGCAAACAGAGAGCGCAAACGGCACCGCACACAAGCCAAAGACGCGATCCGCACGAGGATTCGCATCAAAAGGATGGCCCATTAGATCTATCTACGGGCCAAGAAAGCAAGCTCTAGTAAGCAATGCAACACATCAAGTATCCGAACATCACGGTACACCTAAATATGGGGTGCCGCACACCCCTATGTTTCACCGATGAGGTGCCGGATGATGAATTTCCAGTGAGATTCAAGCCCGTAAACATAGAGGCATACGACGGAACAATGCACTGAGTCTGGATTGAGGATTACATCCTCCACATACACATGGCTAGAGGAGATGATCTCCACGCCATAAAATACTTACCCCTCAAGCTCAAAGGGCCAGCCCGGCATTGGCTTAAAAGCCTTCCCGAAAACACCATTGGAAGTTGGGAGGAGCTCGAGGATGCTTTTTGGGCAAATTTTCAAGGGACCTATGTCCGACCTCCGGATGCCGACGATTTAAGTCACATAACTCAACAACCCGGAGAGTCAGCCCGGAAATTCTGGAACAGATTCCTTACTAAAAAGAACCAAATAGTCGACTGTCCGAACGCCGAAGCCTTAGCAGCTTTCAAACATAACGTCCGAGACGAATGGCTCGTCAAACACCTCGGCCAAGAAAAGCCAAGAACAATGGCCGCATTAACAAGCCTCATGAGCCGCTTTTGCATGAGAGAGGATAGCTGGCTGGCAAGATGCAGTACCAGTGACCCAAGTACATCCGAAGTCAGGGATGGAAACGGGAAACCACGACGCAGCAAGGACCAGCGTCGGACCAAGGGAAACAGCCCGAAGAGCACGGCAGTCAACGCCGGATTCAAAAGCTCTCGGCAGAATCATAAAAAGCTGCCCCTTAAGGATAACAGGGACGAGCTAACTAATTTAAACAAAATCTTGGACAAGATATGCCAAATCCACAGTACTCCCGGGAAGCCTGCAAACCATACCCACAGAGATTGTTGGGTCTTCAAGCAGTCCGGCAAACTCAACGCCGAACACAAGGGGCTCGACACACCAAGCGAGGACGATGACGAACCCCAAAAGCAGAGCACCGGAAAACAAAAGAATTTCCCACAAGAAATCAAAACAGTAAACTCACTTCACGTGACAAAAGGGAAAAATAGAGCGGCACCCATAGAGGTACGCGCCATACGGCCTATCCCGGAGGAGTCCCGCAACTGGTTGTTAAAACCAATCACCTTCGACCATCAGGATTACTCTAGAAGTATACGGAATGCAGGTTGGACTGCCTTGATATTAGATCCGATAATTGGCGGACTCCAATTTACACAAGTCCTAATGGACGGCGGCAAAGGATCTAAACCTGCTATATCGGACACAATCCGCAAAATGGGGATAGACCCAACCAAATTTCGCCATAGCAACACTTCCTTTCAAGGGGTAATGACAGGCCCATATGCCCATTGTACGGGCTCTCTACTGCTAGAAGTTGTGTTCGGCTCACCCGACAACTTCCGCCGCGAAAAGTTAACCTTCCACCTTGCCCCATTTACAAGCAGCTATCAAGCACTATGCATCTCTTACACTTAAAATGCCCGGTCCACGCGGCATCATCTCGTTAAAAGGAAACATCGAGGGTTCCTCGAGTCCGGAAAATCGTGCGGTTGCCTTGACAGCCACACAATAAACCGGCTTCACCAATAAAAGCACTTAGACAGGTCGTCAAGACCCCGGACACGGTTGGACGAGTCCGGCGTAAACATACAAGGGCTTACTAGACGATACCCCGCACAATGGGCTCAAGCATGCACAACAAGAGACAATAAAGCTCAATTTTATTCATTTTTGAATTGTACTTCATTTATTTAATATAACGTACATTTTGCATGACCTTTTTCAACTAAGTTCCTCTCTTTTACAGATGAACACCGTACACCCGTCCGTGATACGGCACAACGGAGACACAGCGCAGACGCAAGAGGGACCCGCTGCAAGGATTCTTTTCAGATTAAGACCCTGCGTAAACCTTTTTTACTGTCTCTCGTTGATACACATCCCCCGATTTCTTTCTATAACCGAGGAGGAGGCTGGCGTTTTGGCATAGGCCACGTCACAATTTCGCGCGTACCTGGACACCAGGGGCTTATTACCAAGGGCGATTGTTCGGCCCGTTTTCATAAAGACCGAATACCTTAGGGAGTGTTCGGCGTCTAGAGTTAGGCCTTATATGCATCAGCTCCGAATCATGTCTTTGGTCAAATGTTGGGTTTGCCCGGCTCCTGTGTTTTGCTGCCTTACGTTCCGCTCTATCGGCTAATGCGGCACCAGGAGAACTACTGTGATTGTGCCCCGGTTCGCCCAGGCGAGCACCTCAGTAGAGAAAGCCGAAAACTGACTGTCATGATATAGCGTGAGACTAGTCAACCACTCGATGACCCGCTGGAATCTTTAGAATTCCTCCGCATTGACAAAGGGCCGTTTTCCGGTCAGGCACATACGCGCCCCGAATTCGGGTGAGCGCGGTGCCCCTAGGGGCTATATAGTAGCCCCACTGTCGAACTCCTATGGCTAAGTGAAAGTGATAAAGCATTATAGTCCGGTTGCCTAGTTTGCTGCGCTATCACCTCCTTTGTAGGACCAAGACGTTGGATCAAGTGTGAAAAGGCGTTTTCTACAAACACCCCCGCATTATATGCGTGGGGGCTGAAGCCAAAGACTGCCATCTTTCAGGTTATATACACATATACATTAACGGCCGCACAGGAGGTATTTTAATTCTTGAAGGCACAAGTATAAAAAGCTTTTATATTCCATCGAAACATTGTTTTACAATAATACATGTTATTCAACATAATATCCTTCGAGCATCTGCGTCTCTATTAAACGAGCGCCTGCAGAACTTCCGAAAATAGTGCTCGGCAGTACTGGCTTCCGTCCGAATCTTGGGATGCAACATCGGTGGCCTTCATCTCCGCCCAGTATGTCTTGACACGGGCAAGAGCCATCCGCGCACCCTCTATGCATGTCGACCGCCTCATTGCTTTGATATGCGGCACCGCACCAAGGAACTGCTGCACCAAGCCAAAATAACTCTTCGGCTCGGGCCTTTTCGGCCACAAATGAGTCACGACACCCTTCATGGCAAGTTCGGACAACCTATTCAGCTCCGCCCATTCGCCAAACGATCGGTTAATGGAAGTGGACGCCTCGATTACTGAATCGCGACCAAAAAGCTCTTCCATCTCGTGATCCTTTTGATCTCCGAAGTATTCGGCCGCGTCCGCAGCACTCGCCGCCAAGTCCAGATAAGCATCCTCACTACTCCACAGCCGGTCCAACTGAGCATATTTAGGATCCGTGAACTTCCTCCGCAGCAGAAAGGGCTTTCCAGCCGCGATATCTCCGGCCTGACATAACTCCTCCTTCATAGCTCTCATCGCAGAGCGAGCATCCTTGGCCTCGGTGGTGGCCTTCTTCAGGTCCTCTTGCTCCGCTCGACCTTCTTTTTCAAGAAGCTCGCAGCGGTCGGTAGCATTCTTCAACATCAGGGCCATCTCGGCCATTTCCTTCTTGCTTCGGCAGTGAGCAGCCTGTTCGGCTTTTAGCTCTTCGGCCGCCTTTAAGGCAGCCGCATCACTTTTTCTGGCCTGCTCCTTGGCTCGGGCAAGCTTCGCCCGAAGGTTCTCCATGGCAATGGCACCATCTGCATCAAGCATACATGTTGTAAGGCACGGGCATCAAGCTCCCTTTCAAGGTGTCCGCGGAGAAACCGCATACCTTGTGACTCGTCAAGCCGCTTATTGACAAGGGCGATGTCGGCATCCGCCACGTCAAGTTGCCGCTTTAGTTCGAAAATTCATCATCCGGCTAGCCACCGGACGCCCGCCACCTACATAGGAAGGGCGACATATTATAGTTGGGATTATGATCCTCGCACGCTGTCATTTTGACAACGCACCGAGTCTCGAGGGCTACTATCTACACAGGTGCATCTTATATATGCGAACCGTCAAAAGGTACATCATTGCACGCACCTCAAACCCCATCAAGAACTCCCGGCGGCCTCGTACAACCCGCTTTTCATGGACGAAATTTTTTCAATCACCGTACCCATCAATGCACGGTGATCCTCTCGAGATAGACACTCGCCGAGCAGTTCCTTCAACTCCTCCGACCGTGCACCAGGAGGTGCCGGACTCGTCTGATGGCCTTTTTCGAAGGCCGGACACGGAGGGCTCTGGGGGCCCTACAACCGCCCTCCGCCCCAGCCGGATTCGGAGAAACCCTCCGCGACGACACCTCAAGATTGTCCGCCTCGCTAGGCGGTACGGCAGGGGGAGGCGTTCCGCTCTCCATCATCTCCGGACGAAGATCCCCTGAAAACGAGCTCTGCTGAGAAGGGTTGAGATCCGAACTACAAGGTAAAATTTCGGTCATCTTCAGAAATAAAATAGGGATGTCTCTTATTTTAAAATTCCCCTCGCTACTTACGGCTCACTGGAGGGCTGATCTCCTTGGGGAAATAATGCGGCCGGGGCATCTCCCGACGCAGGACCCTCTGGCGAAGATTTCTTCCCCCGCTTTGAGGCCTTGGTCTCCGGATCTTCAGAGGCGGTCCTCTTCTCCCCTTGGATGGAGGGATTCTCGATCCCTTCTTTCTTGATAACCTCCTTCGTGGAGGCAGTAGCTTCCTTGTCCCCCCCCCCCTTCGCCTTCTTCCAAAGGCGCAGCCTCCAGCATCTTGGTTAACATGGGATCCGGCGTGGTCTCAGGGAGGGGGGCCGAACACCTGATCAGTTTTGCTTTCGCTATCCACTCCTGTTTAAGGGACAGCTCTTTTAAGGGCAAGTTTATGATAAATATACGGATAGCGTGTCCGGCACGGACTACTTACTTGAGCATCCGGTGATTGCAGCTCGACTGCGTCCTCGGTCAAGTCCGGACACATTGCTTGTGATCCAAGAACAGTTTGTACATCTCCATGGGCGTTGCACCCATAAAATCTTTGGAGAGCTTGTGGTCCCTCCGGATTGAACTCCCACAGCAGAGGGGGCGACGTTTGAAGGGCAGGATGCGATTTAATCAGCATGACTGCGCTACTACGACCAGATTGATCTCTCTCTCTAGGAGGTCTCGAATCGGCCGCAACAAGGGCACGCCCTGGGCGGCCCCTCAGCCAAGCCCTTTATTGACCCATGACGCCACCGTGGTGGAGGACCCGAGCGAAGGCAGGTGGCGCCACCCATTTGGTGCCCCCGGAGCTGTGATATAAAACCACTCTTGTTGCCGTGACCGAGCTCCTCTTGAAAAGAGCCCTCGGGCCATGAAGCGTCAGCATTCTTGCTTATAACAGCCCCTCCGCACTCTGCCTGTTGCCCCTTGATCATCTTCGGCTCCATCTTGAAGGTCTTGAGCCACAATCCAAAGTGAGGGGTAATGCGGAGGAAGGCTTCGCATACGACGATGAACGATGAGATGTGGAGGATGGACTCCGGATCCAAGTCGTGAAATTCCAGCCCGTAATAAAACATGAGCCCCCTCACGAAGGGGTCCGTTGGGAAACCTAGCCCCCGAAGGAAGTGAGATGTGAACACCATGCTTTCACCAGGCTTGGGAGTGGGAATAACCTGCCCTTGGGCAGGCAGCCTATGCGAGATTTCGCCGGTTAGATACCTGGCATCTCTTAGCTTTAGGACGTCTTCTTCCGTGACGGAGGAAGGCATCCACCGGCCTTGAAGGTCGGAGCCGGACATCATCGAAGGTCCGAAGCGCCTGAATCTGGAGCTTTGGATTTTGCGTCCCTAACGCGGTCGGGTGATTTATGGGACCCCCTTGACAGTTCGCTTTGAATAAGACTCCTCCAGCAAGGCCCAACATTGGTTTTACCATTTGCCTCACCTAGCCCTTTTTCCCTTGGGTTTCCGGGCCCAAGGGTCATCTTTATTTTAGCCCCCCGGCCGGTGCTCCTTCGAGTGTTGGTCCGAACCGAGCAGCAACTGCGGGGCCACCACAGGCAACTCGAGGGTTGGTTTTACTCGTAGCTTGACTTATCCGGTGTGCCACGAGAACGAGGTACGTCACGACTCTATCGGGATTTGTCGGCACATCCGGCGGTTTTGCTGGTCTTGTTTTATTGTTGTCGAAATGTCTTGTAGCGGGATTCCGAGACCGATCGGGTCTTCCCGGGAGAAGGAATATCCTTCGTTGATCGCGAGAGCTTATCATGGGCTAAGTTGGGACACCCCTGCAGGGTTTGA
This sequence comes from Aegilops longissima, assembly GCA_021605205.1. Lineage (NCBI taxonomy): Eukaryota > Viridiplantae > Streptophyta > Magnoliopsida > Poales > Poaceae > Aegilops > Aegilops longissima. The sequence continues at coordinate 536,421,981 of CM038677.1, read as the reverse complement.
ACTTTCGAAAGCCGTGCCCGCGGTTATGTGGCAGATGGGAATTTGTTAATATCCGGTTGTAGTAAACTTGAAGCAAACTCTTCTAAAATACACCAACCGTGTGTGTAACCGTGAGTGTCTCTTTTCGGGGTTGATCGAGAGGAGAACACGGTTTCTGGGTTATGCTTGACGTAAGTAGGAGTTCAGGATCACTTCTTGATCATTACTAGTTGACGACCGTTCCTTTGTTTCTCTTCTCACTCTCATCTGCGTATGTTAGCCACCATATATGCTTAGTCGCTGCTGCAACCTCACCACTTTACCTCTTCCTTACCCATTAAGCTTTGCTAGTCTTGATACCCATGGTAATGGGATTGCTGAGTCCTCGTGGCTCATGATTACTACACCACCGATTGCAGGTACAGGTTATGCGATGCTCATGACGCGAGAGCGATGTTTGCTTGTGTTGGAGTTCTTCTTCTGCTTCTTCTTCGATCAGGGGATAGGTTCCAGGTCGGCAGCCTGGGCTAGTAGGGTGGATGTCGTTTGAGTTTCTATTTATGTTTCATTCGTAGTCGGATGTTGTTCTTGTATGATGATGATGTATTCATGTGACATTGTATGTCTTGGTTGTATCCCCATCTATTATGTAATGTTGATGTAATGATATCCACCTTGCAAAAGCGTTTCAATATGCGGGTCTATCCTTGGTGGGACCTTCGAGTTCCTTTTGGATAGGGTCGCATATTGGGCGTGACAAGTTGGTATCAGAGCCTCGACCGACCCTAGGAGCCCCCTTGATTGATCGTGTAGTTTGGCCGGTTTTGAGTCTAGAAGAAAACTGTTTTCGGAGTCTAGTTATATCGGAGAGTAGGAATTCTTTTTACTCCTCAGTCCCTTCGTCGCTCTGGTGAGGAATCTTGACGTAGGTGTTTTGAATTACTCCTCTTCCCGTTCAAATTTTTCTTTAGGATCACGTGGTTAGTGTCGTGAGTTGTCCGTCCTCTTTTATCCGGTGCATTTCTCGTCAAGTCGACTCGACCATCTTCATCTTTGTGTTCAATCCTCAGTTGTTTTCTTTTCCCACCCGCCCACCCCTTCTTCTTCTCGAAACCGGAGTCCGTAATCGAGTATCGATCCTACTCGTGCGAAGTCTTTGCTTTCTATCCTCATTGTTCTCAACCGGTGTTTTTCTCTTCAAGTTACTCGTCGATTTCCCCTTCCAAGTTGCCTTTGTTTTCCCGCCCTCCCATCCTATTATTCCCGGAGTTTGAGTTTCTTCCGACCATCAATTCCATTCGTGTGGAGCCTCTTCAGTCTTCCCTCAATTATTTCAACCGGTGAATTCTCATCTTGTTCGTCATTCTTCATCCCTTTTTCTTTTTCCGGTGCACACAATTCAAGTTTTCTTCGTTGTCGATCATATTCTTTCCCTCAGCTCAAATTTTTCCCTTTGCTCGTTCGCCTCTCGCCAGTTTGTCCTTCCGGAGTGCTGAAGACATCTCAGGAGATTCGACTGTGTTCCAATTAATTCGAGGTTATCACCTCATTCTAATATTTCAATTGTTCCGGTGCATCATCTATCTCTTCAACAATCCTTTCCGACGGTGTTATCTATTCAGTGGGCCCTAACCCACAGGTCTTTTCCCAGGATCTTACCTGACTCTTCTAATTTCCCCCGGAGTTATTCTCAATTCTTTTCAAGTGTGACGTAAGAATGGATTTCATCAGTCACAGGCCTTCTCCAAGATCTCGTTCAAATTCTTTTCATTATTGGCTCAACCTCTTCGCTTTTCATTCTCCCGGAGTATCCCAGTAATTTTTGTGGTGTTTCCCGTCGATATTTGAAGACCGAAGTAGAGTTTCTCTTCAATCTTGTCCGTTCTCCCGGAGGTTCATGGTGCTAGCTCGATGTTATCCTATCTAATTGTTTCCAGTCATGCAAATTCTTTTCATCCATCCGGAGTATGTCAGAAGTTGTTTTTCCGCTTCTTTCACCGAAGGCCATCATTCCAGTTATCGTTCTCTATCTATCCCGGTGCTTCGTTCAAGTGTTCTGTAATCAGCTCGTCATCTCTTTGTTCTTGTGCATCTAAATTCCCTCAAGAATATTTGTTCTTCTAATTCTTCCCGGTGATTCAGCCCCTTTCATCAGTCATTTCCGAATTCTTACGGTGGTTCGTTCAAGATTCTTTTCCTTGATTATCATATTAATCCATTCGTTCTTTTCAACCTACCGGTGATTCATGAAGTCCTTCTCAAGTTTGCGATATGTCACTTCTCAATTCTTTTTCAAGAAGAATAAGTAGTTTGCAAAATCCATTGTTTCTCATCAATTTAATTTGATGAAGGATAAGCATACAATAAATCTTATTCTTATTTCATCCAAGTGATTAATCCCTTCCTTCGGAGTTTGTTCTTGTTGAATAAATTCTAGTTCCAAGTGTTTTCATCTTTTCTTTTCCAGAGTTCAAATTTTCCTCGGCCATTTCGTCAGAACCTCCATCTAAATCATCGCAATGCTCATCTTATTCTTTCATCCTTCAATTTTATCTCATCATCCTTTTGTTACCAGAGTTCTTCATGGTGGTTCTTCATGATTTAATTCATTCTTCAAGTGTTCATCAAGATTCTTGTCGGTGGAGTTCAAGTATCTTTTCTTCTCGCGTCTCGAAGTGCAATTAAGTCTCCGTATTATTTTGAAGTGAAGTTTTGCATTTCTTCGTTCTTCTCAGCTATCCAATCATTTTCGTTTGTGGCCGGTTATCACCTTATGATCTTGAGATGTTACCTATAAGTCCACAACAAGCTTATTCTTTTGTTGTTGAATTTCCAACAACTCCGTTCAATCCTTCTTGTAAGGTTGCTTTCAATTTCATTCGTGGCATAAGTTGTCATTTTCTTCTCCGTTCTTTTCTTTCAACTCTTTCAATTCTTTCTGGAGGTTTTGTGTCATGTCTTCATCAAGTTCCATCCCATCTTGTGAAGTTCATGTTCTAATCTTTCCTTGTTCAACCGGAGTGCTGCCTAAATCCTTTCAGTCTTATTCATTTCTTATCTCGTTCGAACCGGAGTTGTTTCTGAGTCTATCATGTTTCCATGAGCTTTTGATTCTCGTCATTCTCGTCGCTCATCTCTTCTTCTCGATTGCTCTCGATTCTTTGTTTCCTCTCTTGAGTTCTTGTTTCACCTCATCCCTTTTTCCCTTCCGTCTCGGTCCTAAGATCTCGGGACGAGATCTCTTGTTAGTGGAGGAGTGTTGTAACGCCCCGGATTCGATGCGCCAGGTGTCTGCCAGTTATTCGCCGTCGTTGCCATGTCATTTGCTTGCGTGTTGCATTTTTCCATGTCATTATTTGCATTTTTATCATGTCATCATGTGCATCTCATTTTGCATACGTGTTCGTCTCATGCATCCGAGCTTTTTCCCCGTTGTCCGTTTTGCAATCCGGCACTCCTATGTTCCCCGGCGCCCTCTTTTACCACTTTTCGTGTGCGGGTGTTAAACGGTCTCGGAATGTACCGAGGTTTGCTAGCGGCCTTGGTATACCACCGTGACCGCTGTCAAGTTTCGTGCCATTTGGAGGTCGTTTGATACTCCAACGGTTAACCGGTAACCGTGAAAGCCCCTTCTTTGCAGCCCAACACCTCTTTCAAAGTGGCCCAAAACCCAGCAAACTCCCTCCATGCTCTCGGTCGTTCGATCACGATCGTGTGCGAAACCGCACTCCATTTGGAGTCTCCTAGCTCCTCTACCTATAAATATGTCCTCCCGTCCCAAATTCATGGTCAAATTCCCCTAACCCTAGCCTCTTCCTCCTCCTGCCACGGACGTGTCCACCCCACGCCGGACACGCCCGCCGCCGCCTCGCCCAACCAGGGATCGCCACGTGGCGCGCCGCCCGCCTCCCTCTCGCCATGCCCGCTCCGCCCACACGGCCCTTGCTCACCTGGGCCAAGGCTGGCCCCTTGCCCGAAGCCGCCCGCCGCTGCCGCGCGCGCCTCCTCGCCGGCAGCCCGCCGCCCGAGGCTCGAGCGCCTCGCCGCCTCCCATCGCCGCCGCCCGCCGCCCGCCGGCCGCGTCAAGCGCCTCGCTCCGCCGCCCTTCTCCGCCCACGCCTCATGTCACGCGGGCGCCGCCGCACGCGCGCGCTTCTGACGCCGCCCCGGCCAGATCCGGCCGTGGGAAGGCCGGGTCCGCCGGCCCCCTCCTCTCCGGCGATCCTCGTCGTCCGTGCCCGTTCCCCGATCCGGATTCATACGAGGTTGACTTTCCCCCCCTTTGAAAACGCCCAAGTCCCCGGAGTATTTTGACATAATCATGCCATATTCATCATGCCATAACTCTCCGCATATTGCTCCGTTTCGTGCGTGTAATATGTCAAATTGTTCGCCTCGGCGAGTAAATCATTTCATTTCATTGCGTCATTTACATTTGGGCTCATCTTGATGCCCGAAATGCTGTTGGAAGAGGGCTATGTGATGTTAGTTTTCGATTTTTATCAGAACATGCACTTTTGTCATTTTCGCCATGATTGATGTGTGCACCCTATGAACTTGAGTCCTACATGTGTTTTGTAATATGCCATGCCATCTTTACAGGGGTGTATGCCATGTATTTTTTTGATCTCTGTGGTGACTAGCACAAGCATGCAAACTAGGCTTCATGATGTTGCTGATTTCAGCCTCTGTTCTGCTGATATTTTTATGCCATGTAAACTTGATGCTACCGAGAGATCCATGCTTATTTTGAGATACTTCAGTAAGGATGTTTTGAACATATGGTTATTCTCTATCCATCCATGCCCTTGTTTGCAATTATGGAGTGCCATAGCTTGAGTCAATCGAGCTCTACTTTTGCTATAAAATGTTTCCTGGCAGGTTGTTTACATGTTATTCAATTTTGCCAAGGTTGTTATAGTTGATCCGTGTATGCTATGATGTTGTTCTTGCCATGTATAGCTTCTATGCCATGTCTTCCTACTGTTGGTTGCCTTGCCATGCCATGTATTGCTCTGTGGTGAGTGGTTCAAGCTCACCAACATGCCTACTTATTGTTGTTCCTGCCATGTTTAAATCTGTAATATAACTTGCCATGTTTACATGGGTGCCATCATATCTTCTGATCCTTTTTGGCTCATGGTCAGTAAGGTACTTTTGTTCTTTGCAATTAGTAGATCCATGCCATGCCTTTGTTTGCCATGTTAAGTTCCTGTAGCATGTTGTTTGATAGCTCTAAACATTGCAACATGATGTTATTCCTGCCATGTCCTGTGAATTCTGCTAAGTCTGTGAACCTGATATTATATGCAATCTTGCCATGTCTTTTTGAGCATGTTCTAGTTGTTTCTGGAGATAGCTCAGTGTTCATGTTTTGTCATGCTTTACCTGTACTTCATGCCCATGCCTTTTGTTATTACGTTAGGATTCTGTAGCATGTTGTTTTGATGCTTGCAATATGCCTAGTTGCTGTTTTGGACAGCTTGTCCTTTAAACTTGTATAGGGTGTATGTGTTGCACCGTTGCTTCGTTTTGAGTGTGCTCTATATGAAACTTGCTTGATTTTGCATGTAGTTTCATATTATCATGTTGCATCCTTGTTTTGAGGTGTTTGCTTGATGTTTGGATGCATTTTGCATCAATGCTATGCTTAACTTGTTTTGCTCATATCTTCTAGGCCGTAGCTCCGAATCTATTGAACTTTATATGTAACTTGACTAGAATTTCGTGTAGATCATCGTGGTGCATCTTAACTTGCTGTCTAACAACTTGAACATAAAGTTATTCAGATCTGGACCAATTTCGAAATTTGCATATGAGGACTTACCGGATTTGCTATATGTTGTTTCCGGCCTCATTTAAACTTGCTTTGACGTGTTGTTCTTGTTTGCATCATATTTTGCCATGAGTAGCTTCATGTAGCTTTGTCATGCATCATGCTTGTTGTGCATCATGTCTTGTTCATGTGTGGTGTGTTTACTATGTTGTGTGCTTCTTCTTGTTAGTTCCTGTGTCGTTGCGATCGTGAGGATTCGTTCGTCTACGCTTGGTTCGGCTTCATCCGTTCATCTTCTTCATGAACTCGTTCTTCTTCCTTACGGGATTTCAGGCAAGATGACCGTCACCTTGGATCTCATTACTATCGTTGCTATGCTAGTTGTTTCGTTCTATCGCTGTGATGCGCTACCTATCACTTGTTCCTCAAGCCTCCCAAATTGCCATGTCAGCCTCTAACCTTTGACACCTTTCCTATGCAAACCATTGTTTGGCTATGTTACCGCTTTGTTCAGCCCCTCTTATAGCATTGCTAGTTGCAGGTGAAGATGAAGTTTGTTCCTTGTTGGAACATGGAGATGTTGTTCCTTGTTGGAACATGTTTACTTGTTGGGATATCACAATATATCTTATTTAATTAATGCATCTATATACTTGGTAAAGGGTGGAAGGCTCGGCCTTATGCCTGGTGTTTTGTTCCACTCTTGCCGCCTAGTTTCCGTCATATCGGTATTATGTTCCCGGATTTTGCGTCCCTAACGCGGTCGGGTGATTCATGGGACCCCTTGACAGTTCGCTTTGAATAAGACTCCTCCAAAGAAGGCCCAACATTGGTTTTACCATTTGCCTCACCTAGCCCTTTTTCCCTTGGGTTTCGGAGCCCAAGGGTCATCTTTATTTTAGCCCCCGGCCAAGGCTCCTTCGAGTGTTGGTTCGAACCGAGCAACTTCTTGGGCCACCACGGGCAACTCGAGGGTTGGTTTTACTCGTAGCTTGACTTATCCGGTGTGCCACGAGAACGAGGTACGTCGACTCCTATCGGGATTTGTCGGCACATCCGGCGGTTTTGCTGGTCTTGTTTTATTGCTTGTCGAAATGTCTTGTAGCCGGATTCCGAGACTGATCGGGTCTTCCGGGAGAAGGAATATCCTTCGTTGATCGCGAGAGCTTATCATGGGCTAAGTTGGGACACCCTGCAGGGTTTGAACTTTCAAAGCCGTGCCGCGTTATGTGGCGATGGGAATTTGTTAATATCCGGTTGTAGTAAACTTGAAGCAAACTCTTCTAAAATACACCAACCGTGTGTAACCGTGAGTGTCTCTTTTCGGGTTGATCGAGAGGAGAACACGGTTTCGGGTTATGCTTGACGTAAGTAGGAGTTCGTGATCACTTCTTGATCATTACTAGTTGACGACCGCCCTTTGTTTCTCTTCTCGCTCTCATCTGCGTATGTTAGCCACCATATATGCTTAGTCGCTGCTGCAACCTCACCACTTTACCTCTTCCTTACCCATTAAGCTTTGCTAGTCTTGATACCCATGGTAATGGGATTGCTTGAGTCCTCGTGGCTCACAGATTACTACACCACCGATTGCAGTGTACAGGTTATGCGATGCTCATGACGCGAGAGCGATGTTTGCTTGTGTTGGAGTTCTTCTTCCGCTTCTTCTTCGATCGGGGATAGGTTCCGTGTCGGCAGCTGGCTAGCAGGGTGGATGTCGTTTGAGTTTCTGTTTATGTTTCATCCGTAGTCGGATGTTGTTCTTGTATGATGATGATGTATTCATGTGACATTGTATGTCTTGGTTGTATCCTCATCTATTATGTAATGTTGATGTAATGATATCCACCTTGCAAAAGCGTTTCAATATGCGGGTCTATCCTTGATGGGCCTTCGAGTTTCTTTTAGATAGGGTCGCATATTGGGCGTGACAGTAGGTGTAATACCCCACTCCTCCTTTATGTGTTATTGATGGATGATGATCTGATGTGTTACAAGCTCAAAATGAGCTTTCTCGGTTAATCTGGGTGGTGTTCGGGAGGGTTCTAGGGCTATAGTGGGCCGCCTCGAGCACCCCTTTTTAGAAAACTTTTAATCTATTTATTTTTCAATTATGGAAATACAGTAAAGACAAAAAATAATAAAACTTACATCTAGATTTGTAGACCATCTAGCGACGATTACAAGCACTGAAGTGAGCCAAGGACGCACCGCCGTCATCGCCCCTCCCTTGCCGAAGCCGGCTGAAGCCAGACACAACTTGTTGTAGTAAACAGTCGGAAAGTCGGAAAGCCCCATATGACCAATGCACCAGAACAACAACTGCTGCTGATGAAAAAAACTTAGATCGAAAATATCCAACCTGAAAACATATTTTTTTGGAAATGGAGGAGGACCCCCGGCCTCTGCATCTGGACGATGCATGCAGCCACTTTATTAATTATTCACACGAGACTTTACAAAGTCATACAACAGTAATACTAAAGCCACCGTCTAGGCAACACGTGTCGCTACTCCTATCCAGTTGATGAAGGGATGATGATAGTCTGGACCTAATATCAAACATACCTCGCAGCCAAACCAAAACATCTAAGACCTGAGGTCCCAACCAGGACGTCTGCCGGGTATGAGGCACCTACTAGTCCAGCGCACTCCTCAACCAGGACGCCTGTCGGGTATGAGGCCACCGCAGCCACTTGCCACCAAACCATCTTCAGAGCTGTACTGTTGCATCTATCGTGCCAGGTCTCTCTGCCATCGACGCCACCACGACGCCAGACAGCGTCGTCCTCCTGCGCTAGTCCATTATCGCACATCGGACGCCGAATCTGCACTGCGCCACGCCATCGAGATCCGTCGCCATCAATGTGTAGGATAAAGCACCGCTCCACCAAAGATGCGGTCCACTGGTCCCTCAAGCCCGTGCACACCTCCAAGAACGACGCCCCCAAGGGGGAAACGACACAAGAGCGCCGCCGTCATCTGATCTACTGATCTAGGGGTTCCTCCGGAGGTAGCAGATAGCTGTCTTGAACTTCTCCTTGGCGATGCCTTCAAGAAGGAAACACCGCCTCACAGCGCCGTCATCGCCGGCCTTGACCAGGTTTTCATCCGGATCTGAACAGAGTACCTCCATCAAGCAACTTGTACACGAACCGTCGCCATCGCTGCCGGGGACTGGACGGAGAATCGAACATATGAACGAAAACGAACAAAGATCAGATCCGAGCGGATCCACCAAAGACAACCACCCTTCTTCTTCTCTCTATCTAGCTTTCTTGTGTGGATGGTTAAAACGATTGTCCTCACCCCATGGCAGTACAAGTAATGTGTAGCAAAAGTGAAAGAAATATAAATAAATGACAAGAAGTAAAAAAAATACAAAAATACAAAAATGGAGGAGGAAGAAGAAGAAGAAACAATAGCAAAATGATTCCATGATAACGTCACCCAAACGAGACTTTAATTAATTTAGCACCTTGCGACTTGCTCTCTCCCTCCCGTGTGCGTGCGGCGTTGCGTCATTCGCCCTCACCCCATCCCGCTTCTGCGCTGCTCGATTCAGTTCAAGTAACCAACACCAGCACCAGCCACCGGGAAGAAGCAGGGAGCAGTGGGAAAGAAAGGACACCGCAAGAGAAAGGGCTCTGTGGCCGCGCTGCTCGTGGCGGTAGAGATCCAGCGGCGGCGCCCGAATCGACAGCCATGATGAGGCACAGAGCTCGCTCTTCCCCCAGCTCCCCGCTCACCCCGTCCACCAGCATGAGGTGACTTATCCATTTCCTCAGCTCTTCTTCTTCCGGGATTTTCTTGGTCGGCTCTTGCGATGAATGTTCCAAGCAAATTTATATGTGTCGCTGGAAGTTCTCACTGGAGCTGCGGCCATGGCATCCTGGTGATGCCTGGACCAGGCTTAGAAATATTTTTTTTAAGCAATACTTGAAAATATGAGCTAATACTTAGAACGAGGAATCCGGAGTCCTTTTTGGTACTACTAGTATTTAGTAAGACAAAAATCTAGGGAAATACCTTTTAAACAAAAGCGCAGAAAAAGGAGAAGAATGTCAAAGTCAACTAAAAGGTGGGCGTGTTGCTTCGATTTCGGATTCATGGATTGGTAATGTGTGTATTGCAATGGCGGTCTTTGGCCAAAAAGTAACTGCGGAATCATCACTCTAATTGGGAGAGACGATCGAACAAGAGCAGATTTGCACAAGTCAGCCTCCGTTCCCCTTTCCCTTATATTCTTTTAAAGCACATCACAAGGGGATCTACAGCTCGGAGGTCGGAGCCTCTGCGTCATGGAGCCTGGTGGCATCGACATGGAGGACTCGTGCACCTGGCGTCGACATTTGGCGCAGCGCACTGACTTTCGCTTCTACCCGTGGCGCAGTTTCGGATAAGAAAAAAAATGTGTTAATGATGTGTTCAGCACTTTAGTTTGCCTTTGAGTTGATGATATGCCCAGCACAGCACATCAGCTTGCCTGTGAGTTCAGGCCATCACGCTGGCATATAGTGAATGTTGAGTGGATAGATACCCACATTCTTCTCGTCAATGGAGAAGATGGGAACAGTAGTCTTCTGATTTCGATTGCTCCATTTTCCCCTTATCCAGGATTTGTCAATAGCAAGAATCTCGTGGCTCTAGCCATACGAAGGCGTTGCATTCCTCAAGAAAGTTGTGATCTTTGTTTGATCTTTTCTTGTATGTAGGTCTGTTCTGCAGCCATCATGATCATTTCAGGTTGCTCGATTGGTTAGTGTCAGGGGGTAAAATTTTAGCTGACATGAGAGACTGTTCCCATTAACCCCTGTCTTTTTTTTTGGCGAAAAGGATCAGATCTATTGTAAAAGTTCCCTGGAAGTACAAAGCATCTCAAACATAATAAAAATTACATCGAGATTCTGAGACCGCCGAAAATTCACCACTACCAGCAGAACAAGCTGCCGATGCGCAGCTGTCGCCACTCCCATACCGGAGCTGGCCTGACCTTGTCGATGACAACGGGAAAGTCTTCTTGCACGTGCCCCTAAGGACCAGCGCCCTGGAGCTGCAGTCGTCACCATTGAACCGTTGCATAGATCTGGAGCACCTGACACCAAATCTTGCCACATGATGATAAACCCTAACCTTACTGATCTAGGCCGGAGCTCCGTCGACTACGTCCAGACGGACGAACATGAGGAGGACCAGAGCCAGGAAGACAAACTCGAAGAAGAAGCGCTGCCATCCGCTCGAGCGCCACACTTGTGAGAGGACTAAAAAACCCTGACCTAAACCACTAACCGAAGCAAAGGCATTGGGACTCCCCTCCAGGCCACTCTGAGTTAGACTCCAGCGAAATTCATCCTGCCGCCGTTCACCGGGGCTTCAGCCGCCGGCTTCGCCGTCATAAGTTCACCAGCTTCCTTGACCTTCCGGCACTAGGCAGGCATCAGCCCCCATACATGGTCTTACGACTTTGCGGAGACCTGTGTTTTTGGTGAACAATCGTCCATGCTTAGTCACTGTGACCCCCTTTTGTGAGGGGGGCACCCGTTACACAAAACTGCTAGTGTGGGTCAATCCATTTAGACTCATGTTTATAATTTACATACCTTTGTACTGCCTCTGCTTACTGTGGTATTTATGTTAATGCACTTTCCAATTTGATGATGGCCTTCCATCAATTGGACTTATGCCAACCGGCCCCAAAGGATATGCGATAACACATGGTGAGACCCGACCAAAATCCCGCCTGAAGGAGGTATTAGGCGGCGATGTGCTCATAACTTGTGCAATTGTATCACTTTTGTCTGGAGCAATATGGTACAGGGCTGGGTATTGTTCCCGGAGCGTGGCATTACCTAGCTATCTGTCTTCTCATAAGTGGATCTCTAAGCCGTCCCTAATTGCGGACTATCCGGAGCGAATGAAATGTTTCTTTGCCGCCATCAGATAACAAGCCATGATATTTGTCATCTGCTAGAAAATCAATTATTTGATCTGGTAAGGCGCCTAGTAGTGTTGTTATGTGGGTTGCTGACTGGGAGGCCTGTCCTCCTTTTTGAAAATAAAGTGTGAGTTGCTGTCACAGCACTGTTAATGCAACAGTAAATGTCATAACAAATGGCCAGACTAACATGACTTTGTTAAAATTTATAATAGGATTTAATTTTTTTACTGTGCTAATTACTTAACTCGGGCTACTATTACCCAATTAACGGACTGGAGACCCACCTAGCATGACCCAATTAATCACCATCACTTACGATTACTTCAGCTATTTTTGTGAAAGAGTTAGAACAGATTGGTTGATCATTTGTTGAGTCGTGTCTAAAATGACTTGAACATTGAGCAACATACTAATTATTTGGACTAGTTTTCTCTACTAATTTATTTTCAAACTCATCTAGAGCAAGATCAAATCACCAAATTTTATGGCAAGTGCTCCATTTGTGTCGGAGATGTCAAATTATAATGTTATGCCTACGTTTTACCTTTATGTGAAGGAATAGAAGCTTCTCGTCCTCTATCTTTGGTTCAAATGGAAAGTGGCGAGGTTTGGTATGCAGTATAGTTGATTTAAATGAAGTCTGAGAAAATTGAGGCGCACAAATATTATATACAGAAAGAAATTTGAGTTGCACAATTATCTCAGAAGACTTCTTTTATTCCTCACATTCATGATCCCAAAAATTTGAGCTGTAATCAGACACTACACAGTGAGAAAGTACTATATTAGTTGAAAGGAAGATGGTGACAAAAAGGAATTTTAATTACAATCGTGTTCAGCAACTGAGTGTAATAGTGTATACTTTATTGCTTACCGGCGTGAGTTGTATTTACTGAATGCATATTTCATGAAATTTAGTGGACCATGTAGAGGGGAACTTACCGTGCATCGCTGCATTCTATACCTTAACCAATTTACACATTTTTCCTTGCAGAGCGAAGAAGATATTTGGTTTCTCGGTATCTCTCATCCTCATCAATCTGGCTTCTATTATGGAGCGTGCCGATGAGAATCTTCTTCCAGCAGTGTACAAGGAAGTCAGTGTAGCCTTCAACGTTGGTCCCACTGATCTGGGATACCTTAATTTTCTAATGAACTTTCTTAAGTCGATAGCGTCCCCTTGGCAGGCATCCTTGCTCTTCACTATGATCGGCCAGCGGTGCTTGCAATAGGCACTGTCTTCTGGGCCTTATCAACCGGGGCTGTTGGTGTCAGCCAGCATTTTCAGCAGCTTGCATTCTGGAGAGCTGTAAACGGCCTTGGACTTGCCATTGTAATACCGGCGCTTCAGTCCTTCATAGCAGATAGCTACAAAGACGGTACGCGTGGCGCTGGGTTTGGTCTATTAAGCCTCATCGGTGCGGTGGGGGGCATAGGTGGCAGTGTTGTGGCGACACTCATGGCTGGGAAGGACTACTGGGGGTTGCCTGGGTGGCGTCTTGCGTTTATTATGGTTGCACTTCTTAGCTTGATAATTGGCATTCTTGTGTACCTGTATTCCACTGATCCGAGAAGAATCCCTGGCAATCATCTTCTAGATGATGACGACTACGAGAGGTATTCCCTTCTTTTAATTTTTCAGTTTAGTGCTTGTTTAATTTATTTTATCTTATTTTATGAGGATTCGTTAATCAGAACTAATATCTTCATCGATTTTTTTAAATCAGAACTACTATCTTTATCGGAAAAAATAAATCAGAACTACTATCTGAGTCTTGTTAAAACGAGTCTTACACAGACCTTTGTGAGTTGAGTACAGTGATTTGGTGGTCATATAGATCTTATGATTCTGACAGATAAGATGATATCATGATCTTTTGATTTACTTACAGGAGTTAAATTTGAGCTGTATGTTTTTTTGGACAGTGGTTAATATGTGATGGGGCTGATTCTAGAGATGCATATCTCTTGTTTCATTACTTTGTCCCTTTCAGTTTGATACTGCAGATAAAAAAAGATTTCCATGGTCAGTGAAGCTTGTTAACTTGAAAGCAGTATAGATTTCTTCATGCTCTAACTGAAATGTGTAGTGATTGAGCCAAAACTAGCAAAGAGAGGTGGGACGGTGATGAATGAACATAAACATTGATATCCTATTTTCCCAGGTTACATTTGTCCAACAAAGATGTTCTTCCTCCGTCCTCTATCTGGATGGATTCTTGGGTAGCAATGAGAAGTGTCATGAAAGTGAAGACATTTCAGATCATTGTGCTGCAGGGGATAATCGGCTCATTGCCCTGGACGGCCATAGTTTTCTTCACCATGTGGTTCGAACTCATCGGTATGGCAAAAAATCCGATAAACCCTACTACATTAAACTGATATAGTATCAGCTCTCCACAAGAAACCTGAATATTGACGGTGTTAACCCCTCCTAGGTTTTGACAACAGGAGCTCCGCAGCATTGAACAGCCTATTCGCCATCGGGTGCGCCAGTGGAGCTTTCCTCGGCGGCGTGCTAGCGGACCGGCTATCGCTGCGCTACCCCGATTCCGCGCGCATCATGTGCGCCCAGTTCAGCGCCTTCATGGGCATCCCGTTCTCGTGGATCCTCCTCACGGTCATTCCTCAGTCCACCGACTACTGGTTCGCCTACGCCGTCACGCTCTTCTTCATGGGCATCACCATCAGCTGGTGCGCCACCTCGGCGAACAACCCCATGTTCGCCGAGGTGGTCCCTCCCAAGCACCGCACCATGATCTACGCCTTCGACCGCGCCTTCGAGGGCTCGTTCGCTTCACTGGCCGCTCCTGCCGTTGGCTTGGTCACCGAGAGGATATACGGCTACGACGCCAAGACTGTGAACATCGCCAACGGATCAGCGGAAGGAGCGTATGCCCTGTCAAGGGGACTGCTCACCATGATGATCGTTCCTTTTGGTGTTTGTGTCCTGTTCTACAGCCCTTTGTACCTTGTGTTCAAGCGCGACAGAGACAATGCCAAGGTCGCCAGCTTCAAGAACCAGGAGCTAACTTGAAGAGATAGCGTTCTGCCTCCCGAGTTTTCCAGACTGCCGGGGAATCTCGTTTTCAGGCTTCTTTAGGCTGACAGATCAGAAAGGTTGGGTTCGTTCTTCAGGTTGATAGATAGATTCGGGCTGCTTACGATGAGCCACTCGTAATCTTCTCTTCTTTGTGGGGAAGCCACTGGTTTTCAATGGCGATACATTCATCCGAAGAAGAAAATGCCAAAATATTCTTCAGATTCAACCCATGCTGATGTTCTCGCCAAAAACAAAACAAAAAAACATGCTGATGTTTTTTCTAGTAGCTACGCTACCTGGCTAGCTAGTTTTGTAACAGATTCAGTTTGAGAGGGAAAACAATTGATTACATTTGGACAATTTGAGGCGGTAGATTTTTGATTGATTGCTCTGGAAAGCATTGCTGCCTCTCTAATGCTTCATGCTTAGTTTGCAGCATACGATACTGTGGTAGTTCAAGGAAATGACCTAGTCCCACTTGGAACATGGGGATTCGTGTGGATTTCCTATGTCCCAAGGGTGTGGCTATGTCTTAGTCAGGTGACATAACATCTCTACTATTTAAAAAGAACATAAGGTTCTCATTTCACCTTTCTTCTCATCACCCTTTCGTCCAACCTTTCATATATATGATAATCAATCACCTTAATTTACTTGTCTTTTGAATCAATTTCACTTTAATTTACTTACCAAACTTCTAATCAAAATATAAGGTAATTCACGGTCAGAATTTGATGAGCATTTATTTATGCAATCGCACTATTATTGACCTCCATCCTAGTTTATTGGTCCCTTTTATAATTTGTGTCAAATTTTGACCACAGATTTTCTCTACTACTCAAAAAGAACGTAAGGTTCATATTTCATCTTTCTCCTCACCACCCCTTCGTCCAACCTTTCATGTATATTATAATCAATCATCTTAATTTACTTACCTTCTAAGCCAATTCCACTTTAATTTATTTATCAAACTTTTGATCAAAATATAAGGTAATTCATGGTCAGAATTTGATGAACATTTATTTACACAATCGCATTATCTCTGCTACTTAAAAAGAACATAAGGTTCACATTTCATCTTTCTTCTCACCACCCCTTCGTCCAACCTTCCAAATCAATCATCTTAATTTACTTACCTTCTAAACCAATTCCAATTTAATTTATTTATCAAACTTTTAATCAAAATATAAGGTAATTCACGGTCAGAATCTGATGAACATTTATTTACACAGTCGTGTTATTTATTGACAGGTACTACCTCCATCCTGGTTTATTCGCCCCCATTGTAATTTGTGTCAAATTTTAATCACAGATTTAACTAACAAAATGTTAATGCATGTCAACAAAAGTTATATTGTTGGATTCGTATTTGAACATTCAATGATGCCCGCATACCTTTCGACAACTATATGAACTAAACGGACGAAATTTTATATCCCGTTACAACGCATGGGCATTGTTCTAGTGTAAAAAAAAGATAGCCAAAAAGAAAATTTGACACAGATCTCAATGCAAGGTCTCACTGATATAGCATGGACTGAGACATGACTAAACACTCGCGGCGCGTCCGCAAACAATGGTCGGTCAATCCTTAAATCTCCTCTTCCACAACCGGAAACCTCATTACTAAATTATCAAATCCATACAGTTACATGCAATGTAAACCTAGTCTAAATCTTCGCCCGCGCTCGTTCGCCTGTCCACGATAGACCCCTTGTGGCCGGAGCTCGACACCTCCTTGACTTGGTTTGCGGCGCCAGGGTTTGTCGGCCACCCGTACCGGCACCACGGTGGCATGGGGCTTCGGCTTTGTGACCTTGGGCGTGAGGGTTGTACCTGCATCAAAAGTGCCCTCTTCCTAGCACAGTGGACCATAATAGTGGATGGGCCGAGACAATGCAAGTCACCACTTACCTCCGACTCAGAGCCTGGCGGCGCAGAGAAGATGCGCCACCGGAGGGGTTGCATCGCCATCCTGGCGTTGGGGCGCTGGATGGGCTATACCGCAGTCGGTGAGGCGGTGGTGGCATGCCTCGCGCCAGATCAAAGCGTCATTTGGGCGAACGCAATGAATTCCCGTCGGATCAAGTCCGGTGTAACATCCCAAATTTTTAATTTGGAATGTGATACATAGGTCATTCATGCATATCATATTTCATTGCATTTTTGTTCCGCAATCCTCGAAATCCTAAGCAACACAACGACCCTCGGAGAGAGTTGGGGATTTCCCGGTTTTCATATTTGATTTTTATCGAATATTGAAACGAGGATTTTGATTTTAATTATATTTCTCTCCGAAAAATATTTCATATTAAAAATGTATGAGGGGAGATAATATGACTTCTCCAAAATAATTGAAATATTGGAGGAAAAATATTAAAATCATTTATTTGATTTTATTTGATTTTATTCAGATTTTATTTGCATTAGAAAAATTGCATGTTCTCAAAATTGCATTTTAGGGCCAAGAAAATGTTCATCTCGTCCTAAATATTTTATTTAGGCGGTGAAAATTTGTTTTGGCATTTTTAGATTTTTATTTTATTTTCTAGGATTTTATTTCTGTCGGCGAAATTGTTTTTTTAAGAAGTTCAAGCCGATCGGGCCGAACTCAGTCAGTCATTGCCCAACCGCCTGCAAGAATCGCCTTCCTCGCCATGCGCCACCGACTTGGACGAGGAGTCCGAGCCGGACTCCACCGCCACGCCTTGGCCCCTCCCCCAAGCCGCCTGGCCTTGCTTTTTTATATACGCGCCACCGAGCCCCCACCACCACAACCACCGCCGCCGAGCCCGCCGCCATGAGCTGCACTGCCGCCGCCGCCGCCCGCACGACCAACCCCGCCTCGCCGAGGTACTGCGCCGATCCGAGCCACCGGTTTTTAGAAACCCTAGATTCGTTTTTTATCGGTTCACGGTTTTCTTGTTCTTCTATTTAGCGGACGTTAAATCCGACGTTCGCTTAAGCGAACGGTTTTCGCCGTTAGTTACAGCTAACGAACGCTCGCTCGTTAGTCTGTTCGTCGATTTTTTTATCGGATTTATCTGCGATTATTTTCGATCGCGATTTCTGATCCGGTCTTAGTTTCTGTTTATCTTATCGCTCGTTAGTCGGAATCAGGCGATTCAAGCGCCTGGATCTTCGTCTCGAGACCCTCTTTCTGTTTAATCAACTTAAACAAGATTTTGATACTGTAAAATTTGACCTTAGTTCAGATTAGTAAACGGATCTTGTTTCTTCCGCCGTTTGAGTTTCGTTGCTCCGTTTGATTTGATTCTTTTTGCAAACCGGAGTTCTTAAGTTGAACTTTCTGGTCAACCTCTCTTATTTGAGTTTTGCTTGTGCATCTTTGCTTGTTGCTTATGTATGCTATTGTTTGTTTGCGATAGAATTCCCGGAGTGCGAAGCGTGTTACTACGAGTCCCTAGGATTCGCGGATCGTTAGCAAGGCAAGTAACACATTGATCATACTCTTTCCATACCTAGTTTTTATGCATTAGTTCCAATCCTCAAACATTGCATGCTTAGGATGTCATTAACTTGTGGGTTGGGAAGTAGTTACTGAGGTAGAATCTATTGCCCTGTTACTATCAAACCCTTGGGAGTTACTTCTACGCATTGCTTATATTGCTATGCTATGCTCGTAGACGTGGTTTGGGTTTGAGTGAAATCCATGACAGATGTGTGATTGTTAATTAATGGTTCAACTTAAGATGGCAACTTAAATACACATCTGGGTGGACTGAGGCACCTGGGGAACCCAGTGTTGCCTGTATTTTTTTGGAAATCCCGGGGTACCCGTGTGATCTTCCTATGGACCGCCACCCAGGCTCAAAGGGAACTGAGATGATTCATGCTAGAAACTTCCGTGTGCAGCCACAAGCTATTATGGGCTCTAGCATAGTTGAGTAAGTTACGTGAAGCTCTTGAAGAGGTATATCAGCAGGTAGTGGGTTTGTAGGTTTGGTATGGTCTACCCGGAGTAGAGAGTTAATGTTTTTGAAAGACTGTGTCTCGGTCATCAGTTTCTCAAACACCATGTAGTGCGAGAAATACAACGGAGGCAATCGAGTCTTGTGGGGAAAAGTGCGCAAACCTCTGCAGAGTGTACAATCTAATCATGGTTAGCCGTGTCCCCGATAATGGACAAATCTTGAGTATCTAGTACTTGGGTTATCACATGTATCTCATACCTCTTAATTAATATTGTGGGTTGTTAATTACTTTAATTGGGATTGAGTTGGGGATACCTTCTCAATGTTTCAACCACCATGATAGTTAAATTAAAATCTATTCCTTTGTTGTATGGAAAAATTGGCTTTTCGCAAAAACTATAACCATAGAGCTTTCCACCAGCCAAATATTCATGTAGTGATAGCATTATTCTGTTTATGCTCTATTGTGTTATATTGCCAGCATATTCCATGTGCTGACTCGTTTTCGGGCTGCAACGTATTATGTTGCAGACTTTTCAGACGAGGAGTAAGGTTCGTTAGGTCGTTGTTGCATCTGACTCAGCTATGCTGCTTGGAGTTGATGGACTCACTTTATCTTCCAAGCCTTCCGATGCTATCGTAATAGATGGCCTTAAGCCATATTATTGTAATAAGTTCTCTTTTGAGACGTTCGATGTAATAAGTGTGTGATTGCTACTCCGTTATAAATCCTTCGAGTACTGTGTGTGTCAGCATTACCGATCCAGGGATGACACTGAAGCACAGAGACTTGACTGTTTGAGCTCAGGTCGCTACATCCGGCCACGGCCATACGGACTCTTCGCGGGAGCGGCAGAGAACCGCACGGGCGGCCATCTCCTCCTCGGACCACGTTCCAGTCCATAGAATGGGAGAGCTCAGAGTTGGATATGCTACCTGCAGCGGTGACTTCAGGCCCCAGGCAGGCAAGGCCTTGGCCTGGGGCACGACGGAGTGTTTCTTTGTGTACTGCAGCAAAAAATACCACTGTATGACATTGTAGCGTACTATAGCTACGCAGATTGCCTTGGATATGATTTATTATAGCTCTGTCACTGGCTGCCCGTTATGTTGGAGAAGGCCGGAGATCATCGAAATGGAGCTTGAGAGCGGAGTGGAGTGGCTAGGGTTTGATTGAGACGGTATATATGGGGCTGGGTGGGCCAGCGTGGGCCAGATTCAACGTGAAGGATGAGCCCAGGCGTGTCCGAGACTCTCCATCCCAGATTTGGTCGGAATATGTGAGGTGCCGTTCAGCCGTGACATATATGGCAGTTTGAGGGCCTTGGTCACTTTTTCATGAGACCGGTCATCTGTCCGAAGTTTGAGAAGCCCGGGTTTATATGCTCTTGATGGACCTTTTGCATCCTAAAAAACAAAATAGACCTTTTGCACCGCTTAAAAACGGTACTTTCAGTGATGACATGGCGCTCTGGTGACGCCGCTCCTTCTCTCCCATTGGTCCAGCTCACCACGATCTACGTGGCAAACCAGGTCCAAAATAAGCACGCCATTGACAAAGCGGGTCCCGGTACAAAGCGCGCCCACCCGTCATCGACACATCCCGCATATACTGACAGGCCCGCCCCTCCGCATCCCACTCATCCGTATTGATCCGCACCGGCCCATCTCCCCCCTCGACGACGGCGCAGATGGCGAGCGACGGCGCGGTGGCCACGCCGGCGAAGGTGACCCCGAAGAAGGCCAACCTCCTTGACCCCCACTCCATCAAACACCTCCTCGACGAGACCGTCGCCGAGGTACTGCGGGATACACACTAAACCCTACCCCCCATCTCCTGTTCGAGATCTATATCCATCTCCCCCACTTGGTTCCTGTAGATTTGGCCACTCATGATTCAGATCCGCGGTGCGATCAGGTCGTGAAGGGCAAGGGCTATGTGGAGAACACGCGGCTGGGCAACTGGAAGCTCCTGATCGGGACGGCCGTGATCGCCATCGCGCTCCTCGCGCAGTTCTACCCAAAGAAGTTCCCCCAGAACCGCGAGTTCCTGCTCGGTTGCATCGCGCTATATCCTTTGCAGTGATTATTTCTAGTTCTGATGAATTGGTGTTAGATCTGATTTTTTGTTGGGAATTGTTTGGAATTTGTTGTTTGTTACTGTTGGTCCTTGACTTCATGGTGGATACGTATGTGGTGATGAATGTGGTGCTGCTGATCCTTAGCTACACCAAGGAGAAGGATGCCATCATCTTCACCCACCCTCCTGCTGTGAGTTCTATATTCATCTTGATTTTTTGGTCCTGAATTCCAATTGTAGATCTCATCGATTACTCTAGACCTAATTTCTGCTTTCAGATAAAAATAGAATTAATATGTCAGCTTGTGTAGCACAATTAGGAAGCAGTCTTGACACCGAGTTAAATAAAAATTGTATGCGTTACATGTGATATATGCTGAATTATGACTATGTGGATTGCATTTTAATCAAATACGATCCCCTCCCACCTCCTCTGAAGACGTTGCAGTTAATTATTTATGGGTAAAATTATTTACCGGTGTCAAAGATCAACAATGTTTAAGAATTTCTCCGCATTGCAATTTCTGAAGAGCCACACAATTTTTTGTTGCAAATGAAGTCTGTTTTACTCATTCCCCCTCCTCCCAGGGAGCAGTTTCTACACTTTGTATGTTGTGTTGCATCGCGCTGGAGTGCACGCTCAAAAGTCTAAACCATGTCACTCAATTCTCCTTGATACATCATGTTGACCTGTTTAGTTGCAGTTTACTGTGATACACTGTGCCGAGTAGTTGCATTGTTTTGTACTACTTGCTACCAATTTTTATTGAATGCCCGAGCGCTAGTGTGTGATGTTCCAGTCCACAAACTGTATATGTGCTCAATAATAGTAGTAGAAGAAATAAAAACAACATTTGAAATAACTGAAATGGCAAGGTGTTCAACCATTTTGCTTATTGACCATAATGAGAAATGCACCTGGCTGTTCAGTCATTTGTAGTTGCTGAAGCATATATTTCATCAAGTACTTGTAGTGTTGTTGGTCCAGAAAAATCCTCTTCTGCCAATGCCTCTCTTATTAAGATGGATGCGGTTTTGATGCCTTATTCGTTGGACTATGAGCACATCTTATATTAGAATATGCCTAATGGTGAACAGATGTTCTTTGTGATTCATGCTCATGTTCATTACATTTGCTGTCATGGTTTTAATAGCTTTGTTAACATATGATCATAAATACTTTCCACAGGGTTCTTTCAATAACACTGGCCTTGTTATATCTTCAAAGTTACCAAGATTCTCGGACATGTACAATCTTTCAATAGACAGCGCGGATCCAGAGTCTATCTCTGCTCACAAGCCCGTCCACTTCACTAAGAGTGTTACAAAATGGTACGTTTGCCCAATGTTTATTGAGCTAATATAAGCCATATTAATATGCATCATCTTGTTTAAATGATTAAATCTGACAATACCGAAGGTACCTTCTTTTACTTAGCATTGTTCACACATTTCAAGTTTATTTAATTCTGACTGTTATTCTAACCATAAAGCATGCAATCGATTGATGCTTCTACCACGCTGTTCAGATTACTTGTGTAATCAATTATCAATGCATATCTGCTCCACACATACTTGTTGTATCTTTCTATGGTTTAATATTTCCTGGCATATAGATACTAGAAACACTTACGCAGGTGTCCTGCAAAACATACAAGCTTCATTGCATTCGAAATAGAACCTCGATACGTTTCGATATCACATAGTCTGCAGATTGCAAGGCTTGGCAAAATACACAAGCTTAAGGGTGTGTACATAGTATGTTCAATGTTTTTCTGTTGCCGTATATGGTGTATTAGGGCATGCTTGTATCATGATATTCTTTTTTTATCTCCATTACTTGGGCAGGTTTACAAAGGAAGGTGTTCTTGTGGAGGGCCTGTTCTGGAAGGATGTTGAGAGACTGATTGATGACTACAACAACGAGCGCAAGAGCAAATGAATTACTGGCCCTTGTCATGATTATCAGGATGAAGCTTAGCCTAATCGAAATAGACAATGTTTTTGATAGCAGTATACTGTTTGAACCGGCGAATGAAGGATTGTTAAGATAATATACATCATTGCAGTCTTTTTACCCTTGGTATACAGGTCTATCTATAACGGTTATACCAGTGTGTTCCACCGTTTTGACTCGCCTGAGCTTATTCTGCTGTTTCACCTTACATCTCACATCATTTCCTTTCCATCATATCCTGTGTAGTCGGTTATTTTGGAATGGTAATGTGTACCAGCATCCCATCAGATGTAGCCCAGGTTATTGCCGTTTTTATAGATGTACTGCCAGTGTATGTTGGTAGTCACGTTAGGTTGTTGCGGACGTAAAACCTAATGAGCAAGGTGAGATTCAGAGCCTGAACTCTAATAGTGGCTAGCAATATGAGATTCAGAGCCCGAACTCTGAAATAGACAGTTTTATGTGCCAACCACAAGCAGCAAGAGCATTATTCATTATGCTCTTAAAAACAAAGCGATGGAAAACGGTCCAGATGAACTCGAAAATACTCCTTTACATTGGTAAAACAATGTTTGCTCATTTCTGTACATCAGATGCAAAGCCTCAAAAGACACGAGTAAACCATGGGATTTTGCTGAGATAATTTTAGCCAAAGAACTCCCTAGGAGGTTCAGTACCGATCTGATTGGGTCACAATAGCCTCAACACGGTCTATGGATGCTTGCAATCGTCCATAGTTCATACTGAAGGCAGGTTCTCCTGTGCCAACAGCCCTGCATAGAGAAAATATTTAAAAAAGTTGAATTGTAGTGATATCCTGCTTGCAGTTGCAAGTATCTCTCGCAAGAATATTTTGGTGTTGACCAAGACTTACCCATGAATCTCTGGAAGCACATATTCAGCTTTCCAACCGAGCCTCAGATCAAACCCTGGAAACACGTTGAGTTTTGATTTGTTTCTTATCTGAGAAACACCATCTCCCCCCAAGCAAGTAGAGAGCTTCCACTTCCATCCAGTTGCCTTCAGTTGGAAATTGTGACCAATGCCGACCTGTATTACCAATGTTATTAGAAATCTCATGTAATCAAAGTGAACTCTGAAAAAAGGGCATTTTGTCTCTTCAAATTTGGCCTTCACAAGTTTGGCCATGTGGTGCGGCCACCTAATCTGGTGTACCAGGGATGCAAAGCGTCTAGCTATATGCGGACGGGGATTACAAGTCATTTGCAACCAAGTAAGTTAAAGCTGACATTCTTGCCAAGGCAAATGGTGTAAAGTCTCATCCTGATGTTTACATGTGAAGAAATGCAGCACAATCTTTCGTGTACCATTTTGAAGGACCAATTTGCCGCTGTGATTGAAAACTGATGCAAATAGCAAACCGTAATCACCAGAGGATACTGTTATAACCCCAGAAACAGTATCGTTTTAGTGACCCAAAATTTGGCATGTGTAACTAAGCGCCATATTTTCCCATGGATGTTACAAACTAGCATACAGCAGGGAAATTGTATCCTTACCAACGCCGAAGAACGTCTCTATATCACAAAAGAGGGCAACATAGCACTTCTATAGTTTCTTGTAATAAAGTTGATGTATACCAGTGAAAAATACTCAGATCAAAGCAGACACACATATAAGCAATACTTTCTATAGAAAACAAGTAGGTTAATAGTGTTGTAACAAAATATTTGTAGTCTTTAACATTTCATTATCAGAACCATCATAGAAGTACATAAAGATGATAGTCTTTTAGCATTCCAAAACTGATATATGAACTGATCCAACTTCTATTCTCATTTCTAAATTCTGCTTACATTCATTCCATGCATCAAAGCAAGCAGATACCTAGCGCATGCATAAACTGGCATCTCTTCCATGAGAAAAACTAATACCAATCATCAAATATATAATTAGTACATTCATGGGTAATTTAACATATCTAATTGTGCCATAACATGCCATATTGCAAGGAGTAGCGCGGACTAGCTGCCAGTTGCCTCGCCACAAAGCCATGCCAAAGATGTAATCACTTCTTGCTCTCACATAAACGATATACATGAATAGAAAGATTCAATTAAGCAAAGAACCTGAAGGTTGAGATATTTTGTGACTGGTATCTTCTTGGAGAGCAGCTGTATGTCACCACTGATGGGCTTGTACTGGAACTTCCACTTTCGGTCAAAGTCCAGGGGCTTGAGAACAACCTTTGCCTCAAAATCATTCACCTCTAGGTTGTAGAACTGAAAATGATATATGGCGTTAGACACTCAGAACACACGTGAACTAGTTACGCACAGCACAGAGAGTAACAATGATCACTGTGGCAAACTGGCTACATAACCCTATAAAACTCCACCTTCAAGATTGTAAGCGGGCGGATACTGTCCCACTGTACACCAGGGGCAGGGAACCAGCAACATCAGCAAGATCAAATTATTTCGAGAACGCATACCAGTGATACTACCAACATTTGGCCTAACGAAATCTTGCGAGATAAGTACATTGGACTACTGGAGCGAAATAATTGGGGGACAAATCTACGGGCAGCCCAAAACTCGGAAATTAGGGTTTAAGCAGGGTTACCGACCTCGAAGTTGAGGCCGACGCGGAGGCCCTGAAGCTCCTTGCGGAACTTGAAGTGCAGCTCGGCCGGCACGACGTTGATGTGGTACAGCTCGTCCAGCGTCGTCGGTCCATCCCCGACGCCCCCGTCCGCCCCTCCGCGGCCGACGCCCGGGCTCGAGGCCATCGGACGCGAGAGAGTAGAAGAGGCCCTCTTTTCCTCTTCCCTGGTGGATTTTGGGCGGCGGCAGCGAGGCGGAAAGGCCGTATGAGCGATCGGCCGGCCCATCCCGGCCGCAATCTATTAGAGCAGTGCTTTTGCACATCACACCCTCGCGTTTATGTACACAGCGTACGAGGACAAAAAAACTTTTTTCCCCTTTCCCTTCCCCTTTGCTAAATTCATCCTCGTTCCTCACCGAGCTTAGAGCATCTCCAGCCGTTGGCCCCCAGGCGGCGCTTTTACGCGCCCCTTGGGGGCGAGCCGGCGCAAAAAATCGGCGTGGGGGCGAGCGGGTTCCCAGCCGCTCGCCCGCCCCAGACGCGTTTTTTTTTTAATTTTAAAAGATCAGAATTCGACAGAGTTCGGCTAAAATTCGGCAAACTAGACATTTATATTCAACATGTTCGGCGTTTGCATAAATTATTTAAGAAAAAAGCATCTACGGGGCAAAGTGGTCGATCAGCCGTGCCCAGTCGCCGTCGTCCTCGTCGGAGTCGTCGGCCTTCTCCTTCTTGATGGCGCGTCCGCCCCAGCTGGACCCCTCCCCGGCGTCTCCATGGCGGACCGGTGGTGGTGGCGCATCGTCGTCGTCGCTGTCCTCGAGGACGACGATGCCTCCCTCGTCCCGGCCACGGCGACGAACTTCTTACCGCGCGAAGGCGGCGTACTGGCACTCCCTCTCCGTCTGCAGCCAGTCGTCGTGCGACCATTTGAGGGCCGCTTCGTCATCGAGCTTCTCCTCCTTGACGCCGCCGGCGAGCCCCGGCTCCATCTTCGGCTTGACGAGTCGGGGAGGAGCCGAGGACGAGGCGCGGCCGCCGCCTTCATTGATGACGATGCCGGCCGAGCGGGTGCGCCGGCCGAGCGCGGTCCCCGCTGCGTGTTGGGGAACGTAGTAATTTCAAAAAAATTTCCTACGATCACGTAAGACCATGGTGATGGCATAGCAACGAGATGAGAGTGTTGTCTACGTACCCTCGAGACCAAGAACGAAGCGTTGACGCAACGTAGAGGAAGTAGTCGTACTTCTTCCCGATCCAACCGATCCAAGTACCGAACGACGGCACCTCCGAGTTCTCGCACACGCTCAGCTCGATGACGTCCCTCGAACTCCGATCCAGCCGAGTGTTGAGGAGAGTTTCACAACCGACGGCGTGGTGACGAGGATGATGTTCCACCGCAGCAGGCTTCGCCTAAGCTCCGCAACGGTATATTCGAGGTGTAGTTTGGTGGAAGGGGCACCGCACACGGCTAAGGAACGATCTCAATGATCAACTTGTTTGTCATGGGGTGCCCTCTGCCTCAGATATAAAGGAGGGAAGGGAGGGGCTGGCCGGCCACCAAGGGCTGCGCTGGAGTCCTACTCCCACCGGGAGTAGGATTCCTCCCCAATCCTAGTCCAACTAGGATTGGCCAAGTGGGAAGGGAGAGAGGCCACCCCTTCTCTCCTAGTCCTAATAGGACTAGGGAAGGGGAAGGTGCGCCAGCACTTGGGCCCCTTTCCTCCTTTCCACTAAGGCCCATCAAGGCCCATTGACCCCCGGAGGTTCCGTAACCCCTGCACTCTCTAAGAAAATTCCCAATTTCACCCGGAGTGATTCCGAGTCCAAACATAGGCTTCCAATATATCAATCTTTATGTCTCGACCATTTCGAGACTCCTCGTCATGTCCGTGATCTCATCCGGACTCAACAACCTTCGGTACATCAATATCATATAAACTCATAATAAGCATCATCGAAGCGTTAAGCGTGCGGACCCTACGGGTTCGAGAACTATGTAGACATGACCGAGACACCTCTCGGTCAATAACCAATAGCGGGACCTGGATGCCCATATTGGTTCCTACATATTCTACGAAGATCTTTATCGGTCGAGACCGCATAACAACATACGTTGTTCCCTTTGTCATCGGTATGTTACTTGCCCGAGATTCGATCGTCGGTATCCAATACCTAGTTCAATCTCGTTCGGCAAGTCTCTTTTCTCGTTCCGTAATACATCATCTCACAACTAACACATTTAGTTGCAATGCTTGCAAGGCTTATGTGATGTGCATTACCGAGAGGGCCCAGAGATACCTCTCCGACAATCGGAGTGACAAATCCTAATCTCGCAATATGCCAACCCAACATGTACCTTCGGAGACACCAGTAATGTACCTTTATAATCACCCGATTCGTTGTGACGTTTGGTAGCACCCAAAGTGTTCCTCGGCAAACGGGAGTTGCATAATCTCATAGTCATAGGAACATGTATAAGTCATGAAGAAAAGCACTAGCAACAAACTATACGATCAAAAGCTATGCTAATGGAATGGGTCATGTCAATCAGATCATTCAACCAATGATGTGATCCCGTTAATCAAATAACAACTCCTTGTTCATGGTTAGGAAACATAACCATCTTTGATTAACGAGCTAGTCAAGTAGAGGCATACTAGTGACACTCTGTAGGTTTATGTATTCACACATGTATTATGTTTCCGGTTAATACAATTCTAGCATGAATAATAAACATTTATCATGATATAAGGAAATAAATAATAACTTTATTATTGCCTCTAGGGCATATTTCCTTCAGTCTCCCACTTGCACTAGAGTCAATAATCTAGTTCACATCGCCATGTGATTTAACATCAATAGTTCACATCTATATGTGGTTAACACCCATAGTTCACATCGACATGTGACCAACACCCAAAGGGTTTACTAGAGTCAGTAATCTAGTTCACATCGCTATGTGATTAACACCCAAAGAGTACTAAGGTGTGATCATGTTTTGCTTGTGAGATAATTTTAGTCAACGGGTCTGTCACATTCAGAGCCGTAAGTATTTTGCAAATTTCTATGTCTACAATGCTCTGCATGGAGCTACTCTAGCTAATTGCTCCCACTTTCTATATGTATCCAGATTGAGACTCAGAGTCATCTAGATTAGTGTTAAAACTTGCATCGACGTAACCTTTTACGACGAACCTTTTTTCACTTCCATAATCGAGAAATATATCCTTATTCTACTAAGGATAATTTTGACCGCTGTCCATTGATCTACTCCTAGATCTCTATTGCACTCCCTTGCCAATCTTAGTGGTAGGGTATGCAATAGATCCGTACACAACATGACATACTTTATAGAACCTATGGCTGATGCATAGGGAATGACTTTCATTCTCTTTCTATCTTCTGCCGTGGTCGGGTTTTGAGTCTTACTCAATCTCACACCTTGTAACACAGGCAAGAACTCTTTCTTTGACTGTTCCATTTTGAACTACTTCAAAATCTTGTCAAGGTATGTATTCATTGAAAAACTTATCAAGCGTCTTGATCTATCTCTATAGATCTTGATGCTCAATATGTAAGCAGCTTCACCGAGGTCTTTCTTTAAAAACTCCTTTCAAACATTCCTTTATGCTTTGCGAATAATTTTACATTATTTCCGATCAACAATATGTCATTCACATATACTTATCGAAAAGTCTGTAGTGCTCCCACTCACTTTCTTGTAAATACAGGCTTCACCGTAAGTCTCAGATAACACTATATGCTTTGATCAACTTATCAAAGCGTGTATTCCAACTCCGAGATGCTTGCACCAGTCCATAGATGGATTGCTGGAGCTTGCACATTTTGTTAGCTCCTTTAGGATTGACAAAAAACTTCTGGTTGCATCATATACAACTCTTCTTTAATAAATCCATTAAAGAATGTAGTTTTGATATCCATTTGCCAAATTTCATAATCATAAAATGCGGCAATTGCTAACATGATTCGGACGGACTTAAGCATCGCTACGGGTGAGAAGGTCTCATTGTAGTCAACACCTTGAACTTGTCGAAAACCTTTTTGCGACAAGTCGAGCTTTGTAGATAGTAACACTACTATCAGTGTCCGTCTTCCTCTTTAAGATCCATTTATTTAACATGGCTTGCTGATCATCGAGCAAGTCAATCAAAGTCCATACTTTGTTCTCATACATGGATCCTATCTCAGATTTCATGGTCTCAAGCCATTTCGCGGAATCTGGGCTCATCATCGCTTCCTCATAGTTCGTAGGTTCATCATGGTCTAGTAACATGACTTCTAGAATAAGATTACCGTACCACTCGGTGCGGATCTTACTCGAAGACCTACGAGGTTTGGTAGCAACTTGATCTGAAGTTTCATGATCATCATCATTAACTTCCTCACTAATTGGTGTAGGAATCACTCGGAACTGATTTACGTGATGAACTACTTTCCAATAAGGGAGAAGGTACAATTACCTCATCAAGTTCTACTTTCCTCCCACTCACTTCTTTCGAGAGAAACTTCTTCTCTAGAAAGGATCCATCTTAGCAACAAATATCTTGCTTTCGGATCTGTGATAGAAGGTGTACCCAATAGTTACCTTTGGGTATTCTATGAAGACGATTTCTCGATTTGAGTTCGAGCTTATCGGTGAAAACTTTTTCACATAAGCATCACAACTCCAAACTTTAAGAAACGACATACTTAGGTTTATCGCTAAACCATAGTTCATACGGTGTCATCTCAACGGATTTAGATGGTGCCCTATTAAACGTGAATGCAGCTGTCTTTAATGCATAACCCCAAAACGATAGTGGTAAATCGTTAAGATACATCATAGATCGCACCATATCAAAATAAAGTACGGTTACGACGTTCGGACACACCATAATGTTGTGGTGTTCCAGGTGGCGTGAGCTGTGAAACTATTCCACATTGTTTTCATTGAAGACCAAACTCGTAACTCAAATATTCATCCTCCACGATCAGATCGTAGAAACTTTATTTTCTTATTACGATGATTCTCCACTTCACTCTAAAATTATTTGAACTTTTCAAATGTTTCAGACTTGTGCTTCATTAAGTAGATATACTCATATCTGCTCAAATCATCTTGTGAAGGTCAGAAAATAACGATACTTGCCGTGAGCTTTTAACACTCATTGGATCGCATACATCGGTATGTATTATTCCCAATAAGTCAGTAGCTTGTTCCATTGTTCCGGAGAACGGAGTTTTAGTCATCTTGCCCAAAAGGCACGGTTCGCAAGCATCAAATGATTCATAATCAAGTGATTCCAAAAGTCCATCAGCATGGAGTTTTCTTCATGCGCTTTACACCAATATGACCTAAACGGCAGTGCCACAAATAAGTTGCACTATCATTATTAACTTTGCATCTTTTGGCATCAATATTATGAATATGTGTATCACTACGATCGAGATCCAACAAACTATTTTCATTGGGTGCATAACCATCAAGGTTTTATTCATGTAAATGTAACAACAATTTATTCTCTTAAATGAATAACAGTATTGCAATAAACATGATCAAATCATATTTATGCTCAACACCAAATAACACTTATTTAGGTTCCACACTAATCCCGAAAGTATAGGGAGTGTGCGATGATGATCATATCAATCTTGGAACTACTTCCAACACTCATCGTCACTTCCCTTCAACTAGTCTCTGTTTATTCTCAGAACTCCTGTTTGAGTTACTAATCTTAGCAACCGAACAGTATCAAATACTCAGGGGCTACTATAAACACTAGTAAGGCACACGTCAATAACTCAGATATCAAATATAACCTGTTCACTTTTGCCATCCTTCTTATCCACCAAATATCCAGGGTAGTTCGCTTCCAAAGACCAGTTCCATTGCAGCAAAAGTACTCGGTCTCGTGCTTAGGTCTAGACTTGGGCTTCTTCACTCGAGCAGCAACTTGCTTGCCGTTCCTTTGAAGTTCCCTTCTTCCCTTTGCCATTTTCCTTGAGACTAGTGGTCTTGTCAACCATCAACACTTGATGTTTTTCTTGATTTCTACCTTCGCCGATTTTAGCATCGCCAAGAGCTCGAGAATCTTTTTCGTCATCCCTTGCATACTATAGTTCATCACGAAGTTCTACTAACTTAGTGATGGTGACTAGAGAATTCGTCAATCACTATCTTATCCGGAAGATTAACTCCCACTTGATTCAAGCGATTGAAGTACTCGCACAATCTGAGCACATGCTCACTAGTTGAGCGATTCTCCTCCATCTTTTAGCTATAGAACTTGTTGGAGACTTCATATCTCTCAACTCGGGTATTTGCTTGAAATATTAACTTCAACTCCTGGAACATCTCATATGGTCCATGACGCTCAAAACGTCTTTGAAGTCCCGATTCTAAGCCGCTTAAGCATGGTGCACTAAACTACCAAGTAGTCATCATATTGAGCTAGCCAAACGCTCATAACGCCTCGCATCTTGCTCTTGCAATAGGTCTGTCACCTAGCGGTGCATTAAGGACATAATTCTTCTGTGCAGCAATGAGGATAAACCTCAGATCACGGACCCAATCCGCATCATTGCTACTAACATTTTTCAATAAAATTTTCTCTAGGAACACATATAAAAACATAGGGAAGCAACAACGCGAGCTATTGATCTACAACATAATTTGCAAAATACTACCAGGACTAAGTTCATGATAAATTAAAGTTCAATTAATCATATTACTTAAGAACTCCCACTTAGAAAAATATCCCTCCAATTCTCTAACTGATTGCGTGATCCATATCAACTACACCATGACCGATCATCACGTGTGATGGAGTAGTTTCAATGGTGAACATCAATATGTTGATCATATCTACTATATGATTCACGCCGACCTTCGGTCTCCGTGTTCGAGGTCATATCTTATATGCATAGCTCGTCAAGTATAACTCGAGTATTCTGCGTGTGCAACTGTTTTGCACCCGTTGTATTTGAACGTAGAGCCTATCACACCCGATCATCACGTGGTGTCTCAAAGACGAAGAACTTTCGCAACGGTGCATACTCGGGAGAACACTTCTTGATAATTTAGTAAGGGATCATCTTATAATGCTACCGTCAACCAAAGCAAAATAAGATGCATAAAGGATTAACATCACATGCAATCAATATAAGTGATATGATATGGCCATCATCATCTTGTGCTTGTGATCTCCATCTCCAAGCACCGCCATGATCACCATCGTCACCGGCGCGACACCTTGATCTCCATCGTAGCATCGTTGTCGTCTCGCCAACTATTGCTTCTACGACTATCGCTACTCCTTAGTGATAAAGTAAAGCAATTACATGGCGTTGCATTTCATACAATAAAGCGACAACCATATGGCTCCTGCCATTGCCGATAACTCGGTTACAAAACATGATCATCTCATACAATAAAATATAGCATCACGCCTTGACCATATCACATCACAACATGCCCTGCAAAAACAAGTTAGACGTCCTCTACTTTGTTGTTGCAAGTTTTACGTGGCTGCTACGGGCTGAGCAAGAACCGTTCTTACCTCGCATCAAAACCACAACGATATTTCGTCAAATAGACTCCGTTTAACCTTCTCAAGGACCGGGCGTAGCCACACTCGATTCAACTAAAGTGAGAGAGACAGACACCCGCCGGTCACCTTTAAGCAACGAGTGCTCGGGCGGTGAAACCAGTCTCGCGTAAGCGTCTGCGTAATGTCGGTCCGGCCGCTTCATCTCACAATACCGCTGAACCAAAGTATGACATGCTGGTAGGCAGTATGACTTGTATCGCCCACAACTCACTTGTGTTCTACTCGTGCATATGACATCAACGCATAAAACCAGGCTCGGATGCCATCGTTGGGGAACGAGTAATTTCAAAAAATTTCCTACGATCACGTAAGACCATGGTGATGGCATAGCAACGAGATGAGAGTGTTGTCTCGTACCCTCGTGAGACCAGCAACGAAGCGTTGACGCAACGTAGAGGAAGTAGTCGTACTTCTTCCCGATCCAACCGATCCAAGTACCGAACGACGGCACCTCCGAGTTCTGCACACGTTCAGCTCGATGACGCCCCTCGAACTCCGATCCAGCCGAGTGTTGAGGAGAGTTTCACAAGACGACGGCGTGGTGACGAGGATGATGTTCCACCGGCGCAGGCTTCGCTTAAGCTCCGCAACGCAGTATATTCGAGGTGTAGTTTGGTGGAAGGGGCACCGACACGCTAAGGAACGATCTCAATGATCAACTTGTTTGTCATGGGGTGCCCTCTGCCTCAGTATATAAAGGAGGGAAGGGAGGGGCTGGCCGGCCACCAAGGGCTGCGCTGGGAGTCCTACTCCCACCGGAGTAGGATTCCTCCCCAATCCTAGTCCAACTAGGATTGGCCAAGTGGGAAGGGAGAGAGGCGCCACCCCTTCTCCTAGTCCTAATAGGACTAGGGAAGGGGAAGGTGCGACCAGCACTTGGGCCCCTTTCCTCCTTTCCACTAAGGCCCATCAAGGCCCATTGACCCCCGGAGGTTCCAGTAACCCCGGTACTCGGTAAAATTCCCAATTTCACCCGGAGTGATTCCGAGTCCAAACATAGGCTTCCAATATATCAATCTTTATGTCTCGACCATTTCGAGACTCCTCGTCATGTCCGTGATCTCATCCGGGACTCAAACAACCTTCGTACATCAATATCATATAAACTCATAATAACATCCATCGAAGCGTTAAGCGTGCGGACCCTACGGGTTCGAGAACTATGTAGACATGACCGAGACACCTCTCGGTCAATAACCAATAGCGGGACCTGGATGCCCATATTGGTTCCTACATATTCTACGAAGATCTTTATCGGTCGATCACCGCATAACAACATACGTTGTTCCCTTTGTCATCGGTATGTTACTTGCCCGAGATTCGATCGTCGGTATCCAATACCTAGTTCAATCTCGTTCTTCGCAAGTCTCTTTTCTCGTTCCGTAATACATCATCTCACAACTAACACATTTAGTTGCAATGCTTGC
Source organism: Aegilops longissima (assembly GCA_021605205.1). Taxonomy (NCBI): domain Eukaryota; kingdom Viridiplantae; phylum Streptophyta; class Magnoliopsida; order Poales; family Poaceae; genus Aegilops; species Aegilops longissima. The sequence goes on along the minus strand of CM038677.1, from coordinate 536,387,665 downwards.
AAGGCTTATGTGATGTGCATTACCGAGAGGGCCCAGAGATACCTCTCCGACAATCGGAGTGACAAATCCTAATCTCGCAATATGCCAACCCAACATGTACCTTCGGAGACACCTGTAATGTACCTTTATAATCACCCGATTCGTTGTGACGTTTGGTAGCACCCAAAGTGTTCCTCGGGCAAACGGGAGTTGCATAATCTCATAGTCATAGGAACATGTATAAGTCATGAAGAAAAGCACTAGCAACAAACTATACGATCAAAAGCTATGCTAATGGAATGGGTCATGTCAATCAGATCATTCAACCAATGATGTGATCCCGTTAATCAAATAACAACTCCTTGTTCATGGTTAGGAAACATAACCATCTTTGATTAACGAGCTAGTCAAGTAGAGGCATACTAGTGACACTCTGTAGGTTTATGTATTCACACATGTATTATGTTTCCGGTTAATACAATTCTAGCATGAATAATAAACATTTATCATGATATAAGGAAATAAATAATAACTTTATTATTGCCTCTAGGGCATATTTCCTTCACTGCGGGCTCGGCCTTGACGCCGAACACCGCCGGAGAGCCGAAGGAGTGGGAGGAGGAGCGGGACGAGGACGACGAGCTGGAGGCCAACCTCCTTGGCATCCATTGCCCTGCGCCGCGGCGGGGGACCGGAGCGACGGCCGGGTATGCGAGCGACGGGTTGTAGGACCATGAGAAGAGGTGTCTAGAGGGGGGGGGGGTGATTAGACACTAAGTATCAAAGTTGCAGCTTTTAAGTTTCTTTGAAGTTTGAGTGGAGTTTAGGCACAAGTTTAACATTCACAACATATAGCAAACAAGCATGCAAAGAGTATATGAGCAGCGGAAAATAAAGCATGCAACTTGCAAGAAAGTAAAGGGAAGGGATTGGAGGATTCAAACGCAATTTGGAGACACGGATGTTTTTTGCGTGGTTCCGATAGGTGGTGCTATCGTACTTCCACGTTGGTGGAGACTTCAACCCACGAAGGGTAACGGTTGCGCGAGTCCACGGAGGGCTCCACCCACGAAGGGTCCACGAAGTAGCAACCTTGTCTATCCCACCATGGCCGTCGCCCACGAAGGACTTGCCTCACTAGCGGTAGATCTTCACGAAGTAGGCGATCTCCTTGCCCTTACAAACTCCTTGGTTCAACTCCACAATCTTGTCGGAGGCTCCCAAGTGACACCTAGCCAATCTAGGAGACACCACTCTCCAAGAAGTAACAAATGGTGTGTTGATGATGAACTCCTTGCTCTTGTGCTTCAAATGATAGTCTCCCCAACACTCAACTCTCTCTCATAGGATTTGGATCTGGTGGAAAGAGGGTTTGAGTGGAAAGCAACTTGGGGAAGGCTAGAGATCAAGATTCATATGATAGGAATGGATCTTGGCCTCAACACATGAGTAGGTAGTTCTCTCTCAGAAATGGTAAGTTGGAAGTGTAGGTTCGTTCTGATGGCTCTCTCCGTGAATGAAGAGGAGGTGGAGGGGTATATATAGCCTCCACACAAAATCTAACCGTTACACACAATCTACCAAACTCGGTGGGACCGAATCTTTAAACTCGGTCAGACCGATTTAGCAAATAATGTGACCGTTAGGGTTTTCAGTGGGACCGATTTGGTTAGGGTTAGGGCATAACGTAATCTCGGTAAGACCGATTACACAAACTCGGTGGGACCGATTTTGGTAATAAGCTTTCCAGAGAGTTGGTCAGGCAAACTCGGTTTGACCGATTATCAAAATCGGTGGGACCGATTTTGATAATAAGTTAACCAGAGAGTTTGCATTGTAATCTCGGTAGTACCGATTGCTCAAACTCGGTGAGACCAATTTTGATAATGGACATACACAGAGAGATTACAATCCCATCTCGGTGAGACCGAGATCCCTATCGGTGAGACCGATTTGCTTAGGGTTTGTGGCAGTGGCTAAGACATCCAAACTCGGTGGCGCCGGATAGAAAGAATCAGTGGGGCCGAGTTTGACTTTAGGTTTAGGACATATGTGGAAGTGGGAAAGTAGTTGAGGGTATTTGGAGCATATCACTAAGCACATGAAGCAAGAGGCTCATTAAGCAACACCTCATCCCTCCTTGATAGTATTGGCTTTTACTATAGACTCAGTGTGATCTTGGATCACTAAAATATAAAATGAAGAGTCTTGAGCTTGAAGCTTTAGCCAATCCTTTGTCCTTAGCATCTTGAAGGAGTTCCCACATCCTTTAGTCCATGCCACTCCATTGTTGAACTTATCTGAAACATACTAGATAGAAGTGTTAGTCCAACAAGAGATATGTTGTCATTAATTACCAAAACCACCTAGGGAGCACTTGTGCTTTCAATCTCCCCCTTTTTGGTAATTGATGGCAACATACATCAAAGCTTTAGATAAAGATATAAAGAATAGCTAGTAAAGCTTTGGAAAGACATGTAACAAGCATAGGCTCCCCCAACATGTATGCAATCATGTGAATATGAAATATAGAAGCATGTGATAGCATAACCATGATAGAGCAGGCAATGTGTTACATGTATCTTGGCTATATGCATCAGAGCAAAACGTATTAAAGAGAATACCTTCATGCCCATGAGTCCTTCTTGCAAACAGTATGTACATCAGCAAGAATTCCTCATACACATGATTGTGATGCATATACTTACCTTATAGTCTTGAGTTGGCTTAGGATGGAATGAACCTGCATAAACAAGGTTAGATAACACAGATGCATCTACTAGCGAGCAAATGAAGAAACCACAAGAATACCAAGACTGGGATGACATGTAGAGAGTGAGTACTTGAGTACCACATTGGATTAGACATGTCCCCAAGAGTAAAGATATGCAATGAATTTAAATGATCTCTTTCCTTAGATGTCTTGCTCCCCTGAATCTAACATGGGATACTTGGGAGAAGATAGGGAACAAAAATCAGAGTGAAGGAAAACAGAGCTGAAAGATATGAATGATGATCAGAGCTAAAGTTCAGAGCAAATGTATGCTAATGCAGAATTTAGCACAACAGATCATATAAACATGTCTCTCCCCTCAAGAAGACATGTGGACATCTCTCCTCTTGAACACCAAGCATCTGGGATCCTTGAGAAATACTTTCTACTAGTATTCTCTCCCCACGGAGATCTCTCTCTCCCCCAAAGGATCTCTCTCTTTCTCGATGTGATCTCTCTCTCTCTAAATGATAAGCTTTGATGTGATCTCTCTCTCCCTTTGACATCAATTTCCAAGAAGGGCTTGATAAAGATGTAATCTCTCTCTCCCTTTGGAATTTGTCGTGAATGGGTTTGATCGTTGAGTCACAACATAAAGCAATGATAAAAATGTGATGCTTGTAGAGGACAAGATTCATTGAGTGGAGCTGGATCAGAAGAAACACAGAATATGTGGCAAAGAGTTTTTCCTGTTATGAAATCGGTGGCACCGAGTTGTAGGCTTCGGTTGCACCGAAAGGATTCGGTTGGACCGAAAACAACAAATCGGTTGAACCGAGTTCATCGCAGAGAAAACACTTGTCACCTCAGCTCACTAAACTAGTAAGATCTCACAAAGATTTGCAAGTAATTAACTGAAAGATATGCAAGGAATTAGATGCAGATAATGCAGAGAAAACAGAAAGAAATCTAGATGAACTTTTTTTTGAAAGGGAAAACACAAATGCATGAGACAAATGCAAAAACTCAAAAAAGATCACATGAGAACTTCATCTAGAGATGGTCGGCGACAAAGTCACCTATGTTAGAGTATATTGACTTAGGAGTCAAGTGAGATCACTTGATCATAGGCCATACTCATCGTTTGAGCTCAAAATGGGGTTTCCATTTTTCGTTTAAGCATCTTGATGTATTCACATTTTGTCGAGTTGCTTTAACTCATGACTCAGAGTAAAGCTTCTCTAAGATGGAATAACATACCTTGGTTGGTGGTGTTGTCCATGTAGTTGAACTTGCGTGGGTTGCTCAAGGTTGATGTAGCTCATCAAGAATTTGGAGCACCACTTGGAATTTGAGTCCATCTACCTACATGGGTTAGTTCTTGCAAGGAAGAGCACTTGTATATCCAAAAGTGACAATCATGAAACTCAACATAGAATTTATCAAAGGATATGTTTGAATGGTTTCGTGCTTCCTTGTCTTCAACCACCTTGTGTAGAGACTTGGTGATGTAGAGATTGCTCAAGATATGAGTAGGTTACAATCTCATGGAATTTGATTCAACCAAGTACCTACATGGGTTAGATAACATGCAAGATACAAATATATCCAAGACATAAGTTTTTCATCATAAGAGAAATATCAAGGATTAGTCATAAGCTCATGTCTTGCATGTATCCAATGGAGTTTCTACTCCAAGTTTGAAGCATCAATGATGTTCAATTCTCCTCTTAACCTGCAAAACACTTTCTCATCAAGAGGTTTAGTGAATATATCCGCTAATTGCTTTTCGGTGCGAACATGCTTAAGATAAATGTCTCCCTTAGCAACATGATCTCGAATGAAATGATGACGAACTTCAATATGCTTAGTTCGAGAATGTTGCACAGGATTATGTCCAATTTTGATAGCACTTTCATTATCACAAAGCAATGGAACATGTCTCACATATATCCCATAATCTTTAAGAGTTTGGGTCATCCAAAGTAATTGAGCACAACATGAACCAGCGACAATATATTCAGCTTCAAGGTGGATAAGGATACGAGTTTTGTTTCTTGGAGGACCAAGACACAAGAGATCTACCAAGAAATTGACAAGTACCTGAAGTGGACTTTCTATCAACCTTGTCTCCGGCATAGTCCGAGTCGGAATAGCCAACAAGATCGAAGAGGCCCTCTTAGGATACCAAATGCCAAAATTTGTGTATGGATTAAGTATCTCACTATCCTTTTCACGGCCTTAAGATGACATTCTTTAGGGGCAGCTTGATATCGTGCACACATGCACACACTTAGCATAATATCAGGACGTGAAGCACATAGATATAACAATGAACCAATCATAGAGCGATAAACCTTTTGATCAACAGGTTCACCATCTTTGGTTAAGTCAAGATGTCCACTAGTAGGCATGGGTGTAGTCATACCTTTGCATTCTTGCATATTGAACTTCTTGAATAAGTCCTTAGTGTACTTCGTTTGCGAGACAAAAGTAACTTCCTTAGTTTGCTTGATTTGCAAACCGAGAAAGAATTTGAGTTCACTCATCATAGACATCTCAAACTTCTCCGACATTAGCTTCCCAAACTTTTCACTAAAATGAGGGTTAGTAGAACCAAATATAATATCATCAACATAAATTTGGCACACAAAGAGTTCACCATTAACCCTTTTAGTAAAAAGAGTAGAATCAATTTTCCCAATTTCAAAGCCTTTTTCAATAAGGAACTTGGTCAAGCATTTATACCATGCTCTAGGAGCTTGTTGAAGTCCATAAAGAGCTTTCTGAAGTTTGTAAACATGATTGGGTTTCTTAGGATTGACAAAGCCGGGAGGTTGTTTAACATAAACTTCCTCCTCTATTTCACCATTTAGAAAAGCACTTTTAATGTCCATTTGGTACAAGGTAATATCATGGTGATTAGCATAGGCAAGTAAGATGCGAATGGACTCAAGTCTAGCAACGGGGGCGTAAGTCTCACCATAGTCCATACCTTCAACTTGTGTGTAGCCTTGGGAGATGAGACGTGCTTTGTTGCGAACTACTTGTCCATCTTCATCTTGCTTGTTGCGAAACACCCATTTGGTACTGATGATGTTGTGGTTGTTGTCGGGCTTCTCAACCAATGTCCAAACTTGGTTCCTCTCAAAGTTGTGTAGCTCTTCATGCATAGCATTTATCCAATACGGATCTTCCAATGCTTCTTCGACCTTCATAGGTTCAATGCTAGAGATGAAAGAATAGTTTTCACAAAAGTTAGCTAAACGAGTTTTAGAGCGAGTGATTCTCCCGGTTTGAATATCATTGTAGATTTGCTCGACGGGGTGGTCTTTAGCAATTCTTGCTCGAAATCGTGAAAGCTTTTGCTTGGGTCTTCTTTGAACATCTTCTTCATCTTGTTCTTCTTCTTGGCCTTCTTCATTGTTGGCGTTGTCGTTCTCTTGTCGTGGTGGGGAAGGAGGTTGTTGACGTTCATCTTGATGCACTTCCTCGTTTTCTTCATCTTGGTGTGTCCCACTTGTGGATGCTTCCGTATCAACTCTTGGTTCACCTTGTCGTGAAGTAGAAGCTTCCACTTGGACAGACGAGGTACTCTCCTTCACCTCCGTTGGACGGACCTTGCCAATAGACAAGTCTTGGATTGCTTCCGAAGGATCTTTGTCTCCTACATCAATTGGCAATTGCTCTACTTGCGAGCCGTTAGATTCATCAAACTTCACATCTACCGTCTCTTCAACCTTTTGGGTGAAATTGTTGTAGACACGGTAAGTGTGAGAGCTTGAGCCATAACCTAGTAGGAAACCTTCATGAGACTTAGGAGCAAATTTAGAACGACGATGCTGTAACGCCCCGGATTCGATGCGCCAGGTGTCTGCCAGTTATTCGTCGTCTTTGCCATGTCATGTGCTTGCGTGTTGCACTTTGCCATGTCATCGTCTGCATTTCATATCATGTCATCATGTGCATTTCATTTTGCATACGTGCTCGTTTCATGCATCCGAGCATTTTCCCCGTTGTCCGTTTTGCAATCCGGCACTCCTATGTCCCCCGGAGGCCCCTTTTACCTCTTTTCGTGTGCGGGTGTTAAACGGTCTCGGAATGGACCGAGGTTTGCCAAGCGGCCTTGGTATACCACCGGTAGACCGCCTGTCAAGTTTCGTGCCATTTGGAGGTCGTTTGATACTCCAACGGTTAACCGGGTAACCGCAAAAGCCTCTTTTGTGTTGCATCCCAACACCCTTCCAAAATGGCCCAAAACCCAACAAACTCCCCTCCATACTCTCGGTCGTTCGATCACGATTGCGTGGCCGAAAACCGCTCCTCATTTGGACTCTCCTAGCTCCCAGAATCTATAAATAGGTGCCTCCCCCCCAAATTCCCGGATGAAACCCTAGATTCTTCCTCCTTCCGCCGCCGGACACGTCCACCCGCCGCCGGACGTGTCCGCCCGTCTCAGCGCCGCCGCCCCGCCCACTCGAGAGCCGCCACGTGGCCCAGCCGCCGCGCCCGCCGCTGGCTCATGAGAGCCCACGGCAACCCGCCTGGCCGAGCCCAGCCAGCTGCCCGAAGGCGTCGCGCCCGGCCAGCGTGCCTCGGCGCGCCGCCCGAAACCTCCGCCGCCTCGCCGCCGCCGCCGCCGCCGCCGCCGCCCGTCCGCCCTACGCCGCCGCCCGCCGCCGCCTGCCTGCGCCGCGCCCATCCGCCCGGCCGCGGCCGCCGGAGCTTCGCCCGCAGCCCTCGAGGCCATTGCGGTTCCGTGCCCGGCCACTCGCCGCCCTCCGCCACCGGCGCCCGTCCGCCATTGCCGCGCCATCCGCCGCCAAGCGACCCGCAGCGCCCAGCAGCGCTTGGCCGCCACATGCTCCGCCTCCCGGCGAAGCTCCCCGGAGCCGCGCCATGGCTTCGCCGCCAGTCGTCGGCCGCGCCCGCCCGCCTCCGGCCCGGATCCGCCGGCCCCCACTCCGCTGCCTCTCCCTCTCTTCTCCGGCGAGATCCAGGCCAACTCCAGCGATCCTCGATTCCCGTGCCGCCCCGGATCCGATCCAATCCCGAGGTTGACTTTCCCCCCTCCGTTTTTGTCTAAGTCCCCGAGTATTTCAGTATTTTTATGCATTTTCATCGCATCATAACTCTTTGAATATTGCTCCGTTTCGTGCGTGTAATATGTCAAATTGTTCGCCTCAACGAGTACATTATTTCATCTCATTACATCATTTGCATTTGAGCTCATCTTGATGCCCGAAATGCTGTTAGAAGAGGGCTATGTGATGTTAGTTTCAGATTCTTATCAGAACATGCACATTTGTCATTTTTGCCATGATTGATGTGAGCACCCTATGAACTTGAGTCCTACATGTGCTTTGTAATATGCCATGCCATATTTACAGGGGTGTATGCCATGTATTTTTGTGATCTCTGTGGTGACTAGCACAAGCATGCAAACTAGGCTTCATGATGTTGCTGATTTCAGCCCCTGTTCTGCTGATATTTTTATGCCATGTAAACTTGATGCTACCGAGAGATCCATGCTTATTTTGAGATACTTCAGTAAGGATGTTTTTAACATATGGTTATTCTCTATCCATCCATGCCCTTGCTTGCAATTATGGAGTGCCATAGCTTGAGTCAATTGAGCTCTACTTTTGCTATAAAATGTTTCCTGGCAGATTGTTTACATGTTATTCAATTTTGCCAAGGTTGTTGTAGTTGATCCGTGAATGATATGATGTTGTTCTTGCCATGTATAGCTTCTATGCCATGTCTTCTTGATGGATGTATGCTTAGTTTATCATGTTTTGCTCTGTGGTGAGTGGTTCAAGCTCACCAACATGCCTACTTATTGTTGTTCCTGCCTTGTATGAATCTGTCTTATAACTTGCCATGTTTACATGGGTGCCATCATATTTTATGTGCCCTTTTGGCTCATGGTCAGTAAGAGACTTTTGTTCTATGCAATTAGTAGATTCATGCCATGCCTTTGTTTGCCATGATAAGTTCCTGTAGCATGTTGTTTGATAGCTCTAAACTTGGTAACCTGATGTTATTTCTGCCATGTCCTGTGATTTCTGCTAAGTCTGTGAACCTGTTATTATTTGCAATCTTGCCATGTCATTTTGAGCATGTTCTAGTGATTTCTGGAGATAGCTCAGTGTTCATGTTTTGTAATGCTTTATCTGTAAATCATGCCCTTGCCTTTTGTTATTATGTTGATATGCTGTAGCATAGTGTTTTGGTGCTTGCCATATGCCTAGTTGCTGTTTTGGACGGAGTGTTGCTATAACTTGTTTCATGTGTATGTGTTGCACCGTTGCTCCGTTTTGAGTGTGCTCTATATGAAACTTGCTTGATTTTGCATATAGTTTCATATTATCATGTTGCATCCATGTTTTGAGGTGTTTGCTTGATGTTTGTATGCATTTTGCATCAATGCCATGCTTACCTTGTTTTGCTCATATCTTCTAGGCCGTAGCTCCGAATCTAATGAACTTTATATGTAACTTGACTAGAATTTCGTGTAGATCATCGTGGTGCATATTAACTTGATGTTTAACAACTTGAACATAAAGTTATTCAGATCTGGGTCAATTTCGAAATTTGCATATGAGGACTTACCGGAATTGTTATATGTTGTTTCCGGCCTCATTTAAACTTGCTTTGATGTGTTGCTCTTGTTTGCATCATCTCTTGCCATGAGTAGCCTCATGTAGCTTTGTCATGTATCATGCTTGTTGTGCATCATGTCTTGTTCATGTGTGGTGTGTTTACCTTGTTGTGTGCTTCTTCTCGATAGTTCCCGTTTCCTTGCGATCGTGAGGATTCGTTCATCTACGCTTGGTTCGTCTTCGTGGCTTCATCTTCTTCATGGACTCGTTCTTCTTCCTAGCGGGATTTCAGGCAAGATGACCGCTACCCTGGATCTCACTACTATCATTGCTATGCTAGTTGCTTCATTCTATCGCTATGCTGCGCTACCTATCACTTGCAGCTCAAGCCTCCCAAATTGCCATGAACCTCTAACCCGTTGTCACCCTTCTTAGCAAACCATTGCTTGGCTATGTTACCGCTTTGCTCAGCCCCTCTTATAGCGTTGTTAGTTGCAGGTGAAGATGAAGTTTGTTCCTGTTGGAACATGGAGATGTTGTTCCTTGTTGGAACATGTTTACTTGTTGGGATATCACAATATATCTTATTTAATTAATGCATCTATATACTTGGTAAAGGGTGGAAGGCTCGGCCTTATGCCTGGTGTTTTGTTCCACTCTTGCCGCCCTAGTTTCCGTCATATCGGTATTATGTTCCCGGATTTTGCGTCCCTAACGCGGTCGGGTGATTTATGGGACCCCTTGACAGTTCGCTTTGAATAAGACTCCTCCAAAGAAGGCCCAACATTGGTTTTACCATTTGCCTCACCCAGCCCTTTTTCCCTTGGGTTTCGGAGCCCAAGGGTCATCTTTATTTTAGCCCCCGGGCCGTGCTTCTCTAAGTGCTGGTTCGAACCGAAACCACTTTGTGGGGCCACCACGGGAAACTCGAGGCTTGGTTTTACTCGTAGCCTGTCTCATCCGGTGTTGCCACGAGAACGAGATATGTGCAGCTCCTATCGGGATTGTCGGCGATCGGGCGGTCTTGCTGGTCTTGTTTTATTGTCGTCGAAATGTCTTGTAGCCGGATTCCGAGACTGATCGGGTCTTCCTGTGGAGAAGGAATATCCTTCGTTGATCGCGAGAGCTTATCATGGGCTAAGTTGGGACACCCTGCAGGTATAAACTTTCGAGAGCCGTGCCCGCGGTTATGTGGCAGATGGGAATTTGTTAATATCCGGTTGTAGTAAACTTGAAGCAAACTCTTCTAAAATACACCAACCGTGTGCGTAACCGTGAGTGTCTCTTTTCGGGGTTGATCGAGAGGAGAACACGGTTTCTGGGTTATGTCTGACGTAAGTAGGAGTTCAGGATCACTTCTTGATCATTACTAGTTGACGACCGTTCCTTTGTTCCTCTTCTCGCTCTCATTTGCGTATGTTAGCCACCATATATGCTTAGTCGCTGCTGCAACCTCACCACTTTACCCCTTCCTTTCCCTTTAAGCTTTGCTAGTCTTGATACCCATGGTAATGGGATTGCTGAGTCCTCGTGGCTCACAGATTACTACACCAACAGTTGCAGGTACAGGTCATTTGATGATCATGACGTGAGAGCGATGTTTGCTTGTATTGGAGTTCTTCTTCTGCTTCTTCTTCGATCAGGGGATAGGTTCCAGGTCGGCAGCCTGGGCTAGCAGGGTGGATGTCGTTTGAGCTTATGTTTATGTTTCATCCGTAGTCGGATGTTGTTCCTGTATGTTGTATTGTTGTATTCTTGTGGCATTTGTGCCCTATGTATGTATCCCCATCTATTATGTAATGTTGATGTAATGATATCCACCTTGCAAAAGCGTTTCAATATGCGGGTCTATCCTTGGTGGGACCTTCGAGTTCCTTTTGGATAGGGTCGCATATTGGGCGTGACAGATGCTTATCAAGAATGTAGCACTTTGAGCCGAATACTCGAAAGTATCCAACTTGGGGTTTGTTACCGATGAGTAGCTCGTATGCCGTCTTGCCGAGTAGCTTGTGAAGATACAAGCGATTTGTTGCATGACAAGCTGTCTCAACCGCTTCTGCCCAAAAGTGCTTCGGCGTCTTGTACTCATCAAGCATCGTTCTCGCCATTTTGATGAGCGTCCGGTTCTTCCTCTCAACAAATCCATTTTGTTGAGGTGTGTACGTAGTCGAGAACTCGTGTGAAATCCTTCTTCGTCAAGAAAGGTGTCCACATTTATGTTCTTGAACTCCGTTCCGTTGTCGCTGCGAACCTTCTTGATCTTCACTTCAAATTGGTTTTGGGCCTTCCTAGTGAAGTTTTTGAAGATCTTTTGGACCTGCGATTTATCATCGAGAAAGAACACCCACGTAAATCTGGAAAAATCATCAACTATAACTAGACCAAAAGAATTTCCACCGAGACTCTTGTAAGAGTTGGGACCAAAGAGATCCATATGAAGCAGCTCGAGTGGCCTCTTCGTGGTCATGATGTTCTTCACGAGATGCCTTCCTCCAACCTGTTTACCTGCTTGACAAGCACCGCAAAGTCTATCCTTATCAAATATGACATCATTAACTCCAAGGATATGATTCCCTTAATAAGCTTGTCAAGGTTTCAGATACCAACATGACCTAATCGCCTATGCCATAACCAGCCTTTTGAGGATTTAGCAATGAAGCAAGTTTTAGGTTGAGCCTTTTAGTGAAATCAGCAATGTATAGATCACCTCTCGCACACCAAGAAAGACCATTTTATGATTATCTTAACGAAACACTTGGCAATCTACTTCAGTAAATAGAACATTGAAACCGAAATCAGCAAGTCTAGATACTGAAAGTAAGTTGTAACCAAGAGATTCAACGAGCATGACATTTTATATGGAGCTATCATGTGAGATGGCCACCTTACCGAGGCCAACCACCTTACCCTTTGAGTTGTCACCGAAAGTGACAAACTTTCGAGGACCATCATTTTCAGCAAGCTCACGAAACATGTCTTTATCTCCGGTCATGTGATCGGTACATCCACTATCAAGAACCCATTCCTTTCCTCCTGACATATATCCCCGAAGATTTGCCATAAGACCAAAATGTCTCATTGCATCATCAAGATCGAAGTCACTATCATCATCCTCATCATAGTATCCATGATCAACATCGTCATGTGGTGGATCAAATCCTAGAGAGGGTGATTCATTAGAATGAGTTTGACAATAATCTTGTCTATGAATTCTTATAGCTTCGAAAATAATGTCACTAATAATACCAACATTTCCATTGGCACGCATAAGGTTTGTAAGCTCAAATAGACGATCACCAAACATAGGATCACTAGTATTCATCTTACTCAAGGCAATAGACTTATGGAGAATTTCATCAAGATTTTTCAAAGAATAATCAGGAAATCGTTCCTCAAGAAATTTCCATATAGTGTAGGCACACTCAAAAGTAGGCAAGATTCTAATCAAGTTTCTAGGCAAGCCTCTAGTGATAAGATTAACAGTTCTAAGATTTCTAGTCATGTCAATAGCTTCATCAAGAGTAGGATGCATAGGATCAACATAAGGTGCACAAGGGCTAGCAATGTACTTGTTAAAATGATATTGATTGAAAATAACAAGCATCTCATTTTTCCACTCACGAAAATACTCTCCATGAAGAATAGGCACTCTATGACTAAGACTCCCCAAAGTAGACTCATCCATCTTCCTCCAATGGTGATTAAACCAAATCAATGGAGACCAATGCTCCGATACCACTTGTAAGACCATGAGAAGAGGTGTCTAGAGGGGGGGTGATTAGACACTGAGTACCAAAGTTGCAGTTTTTAAGTTTCTTCGAAGTTTGAGTGGAGTTTAGGCACAAGTTTAACATTCACAACATATAGCAAGCATGCATGCAAAGAGTATATGAGCAGCGGAAAATAAAGCATGCAACTTGCAAGAAAGTAAAGTGAAGGGATTGGAGGATTCAAACGCAATTTGGAGACACAGATGTTTTTGGCGTGGTTCCGATAGGTGGTGCTGTCGTACTTCCACGTTGTTGGAGACTTCAACCCACGAAGGGTAACGGTTGCGCGAGTCCACGGAGGGCTCCACCCACGAAGGGTCCACGAAGTAGCAACCTTGTCTATCCCACCATGGTCGTCGCCCACGAAGGACTTGCCTCACTAGCGGTAGATCTTCACGAAGTAGGCGATCTCCTTGCCATTACAAACTCCTTGGTTCAACTCCACAATCTTGTCGGAGGCTCCCAAGTGACACCTAGCCAATCTAGGAGACACCACTCTCCAAGAAGTAACAAATGGTGTGTTGATGATGAACTCCTTGCTCTTGTGCTTCAAATGATAGTCTCCCCAACACTCAACTCTCTCTCATAGGATTTGGATCTGGTGGAAAGAGGGTTTGAGTGGAAAGCAACTTGGGGAAGGCTAGAGATCAAGATTCATATGGTAGGAATGGAATATCTTGGCCTCAACACATGAGTAGGTAGTACTCTCTCAGAAATGGTAAGTTGAAAGTGTAGGTTCGTTCTGATGGCTCTCTCCGTGATGAAGAGGAGGTGGAGGGGTATATATAGCCTCCACACAAAATCTAACCGTTACACACAATCTACCAAACTCGGTGGGACCGAATCTTTAAACTCGGTCAGACCGATTTAGCAAATAATGTGACCGTTAGGGTTTTCGGTGGGACCGAAATGCAACTCGGTGGGACCGATTTGGTTAGGGTTAGGACATAACGTAATCTCGGTAAGACCGATTACACAAACTCGGTGGGACCGATTTTGGTAATAAGCTTTCCAGAGAGTTGGTCAGGCAAACTCGGTTTGACCGATTATCAAAATCGGTGGGATCGATTTTGATAATAAGTTAACCAGAGAGTTTGCATTGTAATCTCGGTAGTACCGATTGCTCAAACTCGGTGAGACCGATTTTGATAATGGACATACACAGAGAGGTTACAATCCCATCTTGGTGAGACCGAGATCCCTATCGGTGAGACTGATTTGCTTAGGGTTTGTGGCAGTGGCTAAGACATCCAAACTCGGTGGCGCCGGATAGAAAGAATCAGTGGGGCCGAGTTTGACTTTAGGTTTAGGACATATGTGGAAGTGGGAAAGTAGTTGAGGGTATTTGGAGCATATCACTAAGCACATAAAGCAAGAGGCTCATTAAGCAACACCTCATCCCTCCTTGATAGTATTGGCTTTTCCTATAGACTCAGTGTGATCTTGGGTCACTAAAATATAAAATGAAGAGTCTTGAGCTTGAAGCTTTAGCCAATCCTTTGTCGTTAGCATCTTGAAGGAGTTCCCACATCCTTTAGTCCATGCCACTCCATTGTTGAACTTATCTGAAACATACTAGATAGAAGTGTTAGTCCAACAAGAGATATGTTGTCATTAATTACCAAAACCACCTAGGGAGCACTTGTGCTTTCACGGGTTGTTGCCGCCCTCTAGGTGTGCGAGAACCTCGCGGAGCGTCCGGCCGGGGACGAACCACCACAGGCGTCGACCCTCGTTGTTCCACCGGCCGCCCCCCACCACCGGGGCCCCGTTGGTGGAGGGCGAGGCATTGCTCCTGTCGGTGCTGGAAGTACGCCGCCCACGCCTCGTGGTTGTCGGCGGCGTACTGCAGGGAGGCGCGCTGCTCCTCGGTCAGTGACGATCGAACGCGGTCGACCTCGCCGGCGAAGTAGTCGGGGCGCGCGACGGTGTCCGGCAGGGGGGGAATGGGGACGCCTCCGGCGCTGAGCCTCCATCCTGTCGGCCCAGCGCGCATGTCTGGAGGCGCCGGGATATTGGCCTCGAAAAGCAGGTGCGCCTCCCACGATTGCAGCGAACGGCGGCCGAAGCCGTTGGCCGCCGCTCCGTCGCCGGGGAAGCGCTTGCACATCGTCGTGGCTGGGGCTGGGAGAGAGGAGAGATTTGGCGGGGGCGGAGAGAGGAAGGTAGAGAGCACGGCGTTTGTGGCCAGCGGCGAGGGGGGGGGATGCTTTTTATAGCCGCCGGGGAGGCGTGTGTACGCAGGGCAGGGAGTGAGGCGTCGCCGCGCCGCTCGCCGCCCCGTGAGGAATCACCGGAAGGCTAACCGGCGGCATTGATTCCCCGCAGGAAACCGAGGCGTCCTGAGGACGACGAGGCGAGTGTCGCTGACTCGGCGGGCCCGTGGCTCTTTCATGCCAAAAACGATTTGCCCGGCGCCCCCGAGCGCCCCCCAGCACGCCGGGTTCGGCCTGGGTCCGTCGGTGCCAATTTCAGCCCGAGCCGGCGAAAAAGGGCCTTTGGGGGCGCGACTGGGCCGATTTTTCGGCGCCGGTGGCCAAAAAATCGCCTGAGGAGCCTTGTTGGGGGCGCGGCTGGAGATGCTCTTAGAGCATCTACAAACATAAGAATATCACAACAGAATTCAATAGTTTCATAATTTAAACATAGTTCATACTTGAAATACATAGTTAAAACAGAAAATTTATTTGAAAAGTGCACAATGCAAACATTAAACTCCTCGGTTTTCTCCTTCGTTCCTCCTAAGTCTTCACAGTGGATCCACATAGCTCCACAAGATCATGAGTAGCTGCATGTGTAGCTGTTCATCTCAGAGATTCTGATGTATCTGCAGAAAATTAATAATCTGATCTGCATCTACGAGATGTGGACTTGTTCTCTGCGATTATTAAAATTATGGGTTCGGGCTGCCCCATCACCTTGTCCTTGACAACCACATTGTGCAAAATGACACAACATGTTATCAATTTCCACAAAGTCTCTAATTCCCACATCATTGTAGCTTGATGAACAATTCCTTGACGAGCTTGGAGCCGTCTGAATGCCCTCCTCGCATCCTTCCTATCTCCTTTTTGCATTCCTGGAAAGTGACTCTATTTGTTGCCATGGGGATTAGATATGGCTTTCACAAATGGTGCCCGCTGAGTATAGATATTGTCTGCAATGGAGTACCCATTTTGTAGTCGTGCCCGTTGACAATGTAGTTGCACGGCGACACTTCCCCCATTTGCAAAGTCTCCTGAACACAGAAGATCGTTGGAGGATAGTGATGTCGTTGCTAGAATCAGGCATGTCAGCGATAGCATGCCAAATCCACAAGTCTTTTGATACCACTGCTTCGAGTATGATGGTGGCCTCTTTGGTGTGACCTTGGTGCATCCCACGCAAACCTTTGAGTTAATGCATGCGATCAATTGAACCGATCATACCTGGAAAGCCTCTTGCCGCTCCAATAGCCATCAACTTTTCTATATCATGTGGTTCTCTCACATACTCTGCTCCAAACACCTGCACCACGATATGTGCAAAAATAACAATGGTCTTCAAGCATGTGCTCTCCCCCGTCCAGATCATCTCACCAACTGCATCAGCGGCGATACCTAGTGCAAGCATTCTCATAATAGTCGTGCACTTCTGCTTAGCAGAAAACAAGAGTTTTCTGGAACAATCCCTGGTGAGCTTGTAGTAGGAATCACGTGCCTCCACTCCCTCCACCACACTCAATAACAAGGGGTTGCGCATACGGAAGCATCGACGAAGCCATGTATCAGGGAATGTTCGTACGGGATGGAACTAGTCCTTGTAGAGGAGCCGCGCTCTACCGGCCCTATCCTGGTTCAAAACTCTTCACCCTTCGATCGAACCTTTGAAGTTTAGAATGTGCTCCACCTCCCTGTACATTTCCTCCAAGATGCCCATGATCATCAACATATTGACATATTTGTCCGACTCATATGCTCAAAGAATTCCTTTTGCATTAACTCATCAAGCTCCATCCTTCCATACTCCTCATTGGGCAAATAATTAGAATTCATAGTTTTTCAAGAAAGGAATAACAAAATTTGGTAGGTCAGTTTGTCGAACACTAGAGGGCAAGGTGTGGTCCAAGAATAGTGGGATGTGCCGTGACGATGTACGGAGTGGCGAGACAACCGAGAGGAGGTTGGTGGTAGTGGCGGCGGAGCTAGGTTGGCGACGCAGCTAGTCGAGGGAATGGATGGAGGAGGGAGAATAGGCAAATGGCTCGATGAACAAGGTTGGAGCGGGAGGAATTGGTGCAATTTGTGATGGGTCCTTCATGTCGAATCCGACGTGATGAACACGTCGGGCACGTCCAGACCTCCCCCGGGCGCGTCCGGGCCTCCCTATATCCAACCCAAATTTAGGCTGGATATGACGGGTGTCGGTCAGCCTGGATGTTTAGGGTCAGTTTGAGGAGCCCAACTGGACATGAACACAATTTTTTACTATGTGTATCTTCATCTACGATTAACATACATCTTCCTCAGCACGTGCATGGTTCATATTTGTAGACGTATGCAAACCCTAGTTCATTGCCATCATTACGTGCAAATCATAGTGCCGCAAGTTATCGAGATGATATAAAACAATTTGTATTGGTATTCAACATGTGAATTTGGTTTGATTTTAATCCTATTAATATTAATGAGTTTTATCCATTTTCTTTCTGAAAGTTTGTTGGAATCCATGTTCACATCATTAGCAAACAATTCGTACAAGAACAACACAACCTCTTGCGAACTCGCATCTAGGGTTTCCTGCTTCTCGCTGCCGCTGGTTTGCCACGTCTCCTATATATTGTTCTTGGACCATGGAGGCGTGGCGGATCCCGACCCTTGCCGGCGAGAGGGTTTTGTTTTTAGGTGCATTTTGAGTTTTTGATAGGGTTTGCACCATGATCAAGAAGACGAGGTGGCGACGACTTCTTGCATATGGAATAAGGTTCTCCCTACCTAGCCTCTGTCCCAGTGATGCTTCAAGCATCGTCGGAGGGCGTGTGGAGGTGTGAACCCGATAGATCTCATGGGATTCGGTCGACGTTTGTCTTCGGTGGATCCGGCCTTCATTCATCCACGTTTATGTGTCTGCAGGTTGGATCCTTCCGATCTATGCTTCTCATCATCAGCGACGGTTGTTGTTCTGGTGCGCTGGTCCTGTGCGGTATTAGCACAACGACTTCCTGACTTCCTGTCTGTCTACTACAACTATGTTTGCCCAGCTCCGACGAGGCGGCGGGGGGGTGACGGCAGCACGCCTTCGGCTCGCTCCAGTGCTTGTCGTCGTCACTAGGGGCGTGTTTGGTTGCAGTAGTGAATAATACATGCGTTGCATACACATCTCAATCTAGCCTGGCTCTGAAAAAACAGCCTCACATGCTGAAACTGCGTTATATCGACTAGAGGGGGGTGAATAGGCGTTTTTTATGAATTCTTCACTGAGGAATTTCAGGGTGAGGAAATTCCTAAGCGAAGAACTACTTGCAGCGGAATAAGTACTCAGATGCAAACATAACAGAACATAAGCATGGTCATCATGATGAAATGAAAACAAGCACGGAGTACAGAATGCGTAAACACATGATAAACAAGAAGAAGACAAACAGACTGAAGAAATTGAACTGAGGAAATTGAGAAAGTCTTCAGTCAAAGTCTTCAAACAGATATGAACAAGTACACAACACAGTAATGAGGAAATGGAAGAGTTCAGGAAATAGAACCAGTTGGCTTGGTGAAGACAATGATTTGGTAGACCAGTTCCAACTGATGTGACAGTTGTACATCTGGTTGGAGCGGCTAGGTATTTAAACCTGAGGACACACAATCCTGGACACACAGTCCTCACCGTATTCTCCTTGAGATAAGGTCACACAGACCTCGCCCAATCACTCGTGGTAAGTCTTCGGTGACTTCCAAACCTTCACAAACTCGGTCACTCAGCGATCCACAATTTCCTCTTGGATGCTCTAGACCATGACGCCTAACCGTCTGGAAGATGCACAGTCTTCAAAGGTAACAAGCGTCGGATCTACGCAAGATCAATCTCTTCAATGATGCTCAATCATTTTGGGTTTGTAGGTGTTTGGGTTTGGGTTTCCTCACTTGATGATTTTCACTCAAAGTCCTCGGAGGATGGGGTGCTCTCAAATGACAAGTGTCAGTTTCTCTCGGAGCAGCCAACCAGTTAGTGGTTGTAGGGGGCGGCTATTTATAGCCTAGGGAGCAGCCCAGCATGATAAGACATAAATGCCCTTCAATGATATGACCGTTAGGTGGGTAAGATATTTTGGGACAGCTGGCGCATAGCATAGCAACGGTCGGAAATTTGACTATCAAATTCCTCAAGGCTATCATGTTCCTCACTTGTAGGCAATCCGCACTGCGAATTCCTAACTCCTCAGTCAGAACAAATTCCTCAAAAGAACGAACGAGAGTTTTCTGAAGAATGGTGAAGTATTTGCTAGATATGTTGGCACTAACTGCAGGAACGGTTCTCCTATGAAGAAAATTTGGGTTCCCAAAAGATGCCTTGAAAGTCTTCAGGTGAATGTCATCATGACACCACCTGTGAAGAATAGGAACCCCAGATCAAACTTAGCAAAAGTATCAGACCACCATCAGGTTTAAGTTTACAACTCGATCCAACAAAGTCTTCAAAAGAACGAGAGTTGTAACTTAGCAAAAAAAATGCCCATAAATAGAGACCCGCTTGAAGACTAACTCAAATTTCTCCCCCTTTGTCATCAAATGACCAAAAGGGTCGAAAAATGAGGACTAACGCCCCTGAAGAATATCATGTTGATGGAGGAGCGCCAGCATTGTTGGGGTCGGGTGTTGAGGTAGGGCCTGCCGCAGTGTCGTCCGAATCTTCATGCTCATCCGTGTCGCATGATGAAGAATATGAGCTGGCCACCAAGGAGGGAACTTTGACTTTATTGAATTTCTTCGCTGGTGGTTGAGACCAGTCGAAGTCCTGCTTGAGACCCATTTGCTTCAGATCTTCTTCACCATATAGATGAGACAGAACAACCCAAGTGCGACCGAAGACTTCATGGAGGTAGTAGTGGTTCTTCTTCACTGCATTGTGTGTTGCAGTCATGTTGTGAAGAATTGAACCAAACTGACGCTTGACCCATTTGTGGTTGCGATCGACCTTCTGGTGAAGACTGAGGAGAAGCTCACGATCAGTCATCACCCTTGGAGCTATGCCTTGAGGATTTAGCTTTGTGGCATTGGCGGCAGAGTCATGAGTGGCAGAGTCATCATTGGTGGAGTAAGAAGCAGCTTTGCGGAACTAACCATCCAATGGACGAATGCCTTCATCAATAACAGCAGTGGCCTTGCCCTTTTCATAAGCTGAGGAAAATGTCCCTTTGAGGACTTCAATGGGGGGCAAGTAGATGTCGTGGTTGAGAGTGTCAGCCTTGTAATTGAGTGAAGACCTTGATGTGAGGAATCTCATAATCCAAGGAGCGTAAGGCTTCAACTCAAATGGAGATGGTGCAACATTTGCCAGAGTGCTCATGAAGAAATCATGGTAGTTGACAGGAATGCCATGCATGATATTGAATAGCAGATTCTTCATGATGCCAACGACTTCTTCATCATTCGAGTCGTGGCCTTTGATTGGACTCAATATCTTCTTCAGAATGCGATAGATAGTCCGAGGCACATACAGCAATTCCTTCATGAGGAATTGGGTCCTTGGGGCTTGACTAGGCTTCAGTGGCTTCATCAACACTTGCATGTAGTGATTTGAAAGCTCAGATTCAAGGTATATACAACGAGCATCTTGGGGAGGACTGAAAGGCAAGGCATGAAGCAATTCAGAGGCCGGTGCTTTGAAGTGAGTATTCTCTGTCATCCAGTCCAATACCCAAGAGTTCACATCTTCATCATTTCCTGTGATGTGCACCGTTGCATAGAACTGGAGAATAAGCTCTTCATTCCAATCACAAATATCAGTGCAAAAGTTGAGCAACCCAGTATCTTGAAGAATGCTGAGGACTGGCGCGAAGCAAGGCAGTGATTCCATGTCCACATGAGGAATATGCTCATGGTTGAAGACTTTGTCCTTGTTGAAAAGCAGTGATGAATAGAAATTGGCTTGGCTTGCAGTCCAGAAACGCTTCCTTCTAAGACGAGCAGAGTCATATGGGTTGTAATCCATGAAGAATACATGCTCGTGAAATAAGTCATCAGCCCTGAATTTTTGTTTCTTTGAGAAGGGATCCTTTGGCTTGGGCTGAGGAGTGCCAGTCAATTGCATCACAACCTCAGGAATCGCAATCTCAGGATCCACATGCTGAGGAATTTCAGTTCCTCCTTCAGTTGCAGCCTGGGTCATCAATTCTTCAACAGCTTTTTCATCAGCACTAGTGGTTGGAATTTCTTCATGAACGGACGGAGTGGTGCGAGGTTCTTCAGAGCCCATTTGAATTTCAGTATGTACACGGGACTGAGGAATTTTTTGCAGAGGTGTGAACAGAGGAGAATTGGGGTGCTGACTTTCCCGAAAGTCATCATTCATCACAGGTGTAGTGCTCCTAATGTCCACATCCTCATCTTCTTCACTCATTTCTTCAATGCCGACCTCTTCAGCTGTGAACTGAGGCATGGGCGATGAGATGACTGGGGTTGAAGGGATTGCATCCACTTCAATTTCTTCATCCAACTGCTCTGAAGAAGCAGCAGAAGGAATATCTTGGCATGCTTGAGACTGGAGCAACATCAATTGGATTTTCAAGCGAGCTAGTCAATTTCTTCATCTTCTCCGGAGCTGAAGATTCTGATGAAGTTGATGCTTTCCTTTTCTTCACTACTGCACGCTCCGCAGCCTTGGTCTTCTTAGCTTCTGATGCGGAAGGAAGAATTGGACTTGGTGTAGGTGCAGGAGAAGCAGAGGGAATTGGTTCAGTTTCTTCAGGCACAACTGATAAAGTTGCCCTGGCATGGTCAGTTTCTTCAGGCACAGCGGTTGAAGCTTCAGCTGGCCTGGCTTGTTGTTCAGGCGCAACACTAGTGGTTGCCCTGGCAATTTCATCAGCGGCTGGAATGCAGTCATCAGCCCTGGTACTCTCAGTTTCATCAGCAGCCTGGTTTTCATCAGCGGTGCTGGCATGCTCTTCAGTAGGCTGAGTAGATGCCTCAGCCTAAGGAATTTCTTGTTGCGTTGGAGCTACAACATTGGTAGTGAATTCTTCAGCTAACTTCACAAATCTGACCTTGGCTCCCAGCCAATCAGCACGATATGCGTCAAATTCATCACTGAGGTTTTTGATCTCAGATTGAATAGCCACAAGTTCATCAGTGGTCATAGAGACAACATTCTTCTTCAGGAAGTGCTCCTTCTTGTGCTGCGCTTTCTTCAACTGCCTGGCCTTCTCAAATTTCCATTTTTCTTTGCCTATGAAGGCGGTCAGCATGTGACTTTGGCCAGGAGTTAACTTGAAGTCAGGCATTTGCGTCTTGGGGTCCTTGTGCCAGAGATCAATGAAGTCAAGGATCAACTTTGGATCCAAAAGCAGAGGCACATTGGTGCCTTTGGCTCTAGTGACCCGTTGCTATCGATCTCTGATGATTTCGGCGAGTTTCTCATCATCAGCTTCGTCTTCATCAGACGGCACTTGAAAGGCGACCTGCTTCTTGTGAGGACTTGGTTGAGAACCTCGTCCAGCAGTGGCCTTAGTCTTCAGCAGAGTGGGGCCAGTTGAAGAATGCGGAGGAGCTGAAGAACTTGCAAAGGCTCCTGAGGCAATAGAGATGCCTGTTGTCCTTTGGCATGAGGCGAGATGCACAGGTGCTGAGGATTTTGAAGGAGGAGCTGAGGACTTTGGAGGAGCTGGTGTAGCTTGAGGAATTGGCCGTGAGGGCTTTGCTGAGCTAGGCCGTGAGGGCATTGCGGATGAGCTTGGCTGTGAGGACATTGGTGCAGAAGCCTTGGACTTGTGTGTGGGCTTCTTGGGCATAGCCTTCTTAGGCTTGCTAGCAGAGGCCTAAACAGCAGCAGCAGCAGAATCTTCATTTAATTTCTTCACTGCTTCTTTTGCCATTTTGGCCAGCTTGGCTTGACGCTTAGCCCATTCCTTCAGAAATTCCTCACCTCTCCTGATGCTAGAGGGATCAGCTTCTTGGCCTGGTGCCAATCGAGGTCTTGGGCATGGAGGGTGTACAGCGAATTTCTTCATGTACTTGGGTGTAACGTAGCGATATTCCCTCCATTCTCTAGCCCATCTCCTCTCTATCCTCTGAATGCGCACTTTGCGCTCATTCTTGGTCTCCTTTCCATGTTTGGCCTCATCAGGAGTGCAATATTCATCATAGATATCCTCAGGGATTTCAAACAGTGTGTTGACTTCCAATTTCTTCCCTCCCTTCTGAGGTTTCTTGCCATCAGCCATTTTCTTCAGCTGAGGATTTTGAACTATTGAGTTCTCTGAAGAGGTGTGCAACTTTTCTTCGAGGAACGCTGCAAATGAGTTAAGTTGATGAGAACCTAGTGATTCAGTGCTACCTCTTGAGCACTGCGTTGGTTTTCCCTTGAAGAGGAAAGGGTGATGCAGCAAAGTAGCGTAAGTATTTCCCTCAGTTTTTGAGAACCAAGGTATCAATCCAGTAGGAGGCCACACACAAGTCCCTCGCACCTACACAAACAAATAAATCCTCGCAACCAACGCGATAAGGGGTTGTCAATCCCTTCATGGTCACTTACGAGAGTGAGATCTGATAGATATGATAAGATAATATTTTTGGTATTTTTATGGTAAAGATGCAAAGTAAAGAAAGTAAAATAAAGACGATGCTAGAAATAACTTGTTGACGGGAGATTAATATGATGGAAAATAGACCCGGGGGCCATAGGTTTCACTAGTGGCTTCTCTCATGAGCATAAGTATTACGGTGGGTGAACAAATTACTGTTGAGCAATTGGCAGAATTGAGCATAGTTATGAGAATATCTAGGTATGATCACATCCGAGACAAGTAGACCGACTCCTGCCTGCATCTACTACTATTAATCCACACATCGACCGCTATCCAGCATACATCTAGAGTATTAAGTTCAAAATAACAGAGTAACGCTTTAAGCAAGATGACATGATGTCGAGGGATAAATTCATGCAATATGATAAAAACCCCATCTTGTTATCCTCGATGGCAACAACACAATACGTGCCTTGCTGCCCCTACTATCACTGGGAAAGGACACCGCAAGATTGAACCCAAAGCTAAGCACTTCTCCATTGCAAGAAAGATCAATCTAGTAGGCCAAACCAAACTGATAATTCGAAGAGACTTGCAAAGATAACCAATCATACATAAAAGAATTTAGAAGATTCAAATATTGTTCATAGATAAACTTGATCATAAACCGACAATTCATCGGTCTCAACAAACACACCGCAAAATAAGATTACATCGAATAGATCTCCACAAGAGAGGGGGAGAACATTGTATTGAGATCCAAAAAGAGAGAAGAAGCCATCTAGCTAATAACTATGGACCCGAAGGTCTGAGGTAAACTACTCACACATCATCGGAGAGGCTATGGTGTTGATGTACAAGCCCTCTGTGATCGATGCCCCTTCAAGGAGCTCGGAAAAGGCCCCAAGATGGGATCTCACGGTACATGTAAGGTTGCGGCGGTGGAATTATGTTTTGGCTCCGTGTCGATCGTTTGAAGTGCGTGAGGTATATATAAGAGGAAGAAGTACATCGGTGGAGCAACATGGGGCCCACGAGGGTGGAGGCACGCCTGTGGGGTAGCGCGCCTCTACCTCGTGGCCTCCTCGTAGCTTTCTTGACGTAGGGTCCAAGTCCTCTGGATCACCTTCGTTCCGAAAATCACGTTCCCGAAGGTTTCATTCTGTTTGGACTCCGTTTGATATATTTTTTCTGTTGAACTCTGAAATAGGCAAAAAACAGCAATTCTGGGCTGGGCCTCCGGTTAATAGGTTAGTCCCAAAAATAATATAAAAGTGTATAATAAAGCCCAATAATGTCCAAAACAGAATATAATATAGCATGGAGCAATCAAAAATTATAGATACGTTGGAGACGTATCAAGCATCCCCAAGCTTAATTCCTGCTCATCCTCGAGTAGGTAAATGATAAAAACAAAATTTTTGATGTGGAATGCTACTTGGCATAATTTCAATGTAATTCTTCTTAATTGTCGTATGAATATTCAGATCCGAAAGATTCAAGACAAAAGTTTAATATTGACATAATAATAATAATACTTCAAGCATACTAACTAAGCAATTATGTCTTCTCAAAATAACATGGCCAAAGAAAGTTATCCCTACAAAATCATATAGTCTGGCTATGCTCTATCTTCACCACATAAAGTATTTAAATCATGCACGACCCCGATGACAAACCAAGCAATTGTTTCATACTTTTGATGTTCTCAAAAAATTTCAATGTTCACGCAATACATGAGCGTGAGCCATGGACATAGCACTATGGGTGGAATAGAATGGTGGTTGTGGAGAAGACAAAAAGGAGAAGATAGTCTCACATCAACTAGGCGTATCAACGGGCTATGGAGATGCCCATTAATAGATATCAATGTGAGTGAGTAGGGATTGCCATGCAACGGATGCACTAGAGCTATAAGTATATGAAAGCTCAACAAAAGAAACTAAGTGGGTGTGCATCCAACTAGCTTGCTCACGAAGACCTAGGGCACTTTGAGGAAGCCCATCATTGGAATATACAAGCCAAGTTCTATAATGAAAATTTCCCACTAGTATATGAAAGTGACAACATAGGAGACTATTTCTATCATGAAGATCATGGTGCTGCTTTGAAGCACAAGTGTGGTAAAAGGATAGTAACATTGTTCCTTCTCTCTTTTTCTCTCAATTTTTTTATTTGGGCCTTTTCTCTTTTTTATGGCCTCTTTTTTTCTTTTTTTTATTTCTCGTCCGGAGTCTCATCCCGAATTATGGGGGAATCATAGTCTCCATCATCCTTTCCTCACTTGGGACAATGCTCTAAAAATGATGATCATCACACTTTTATTTACTTATAACTCAACAATTACAACTCAATACTTAGAACAAAATTTGACTCTATGTGAATGCCTCCGGCAGTGTACCGGTATATGCAATGAATCAAGAGCGACATGTATGAAAGAATTATGAACGGTGGCTTTGCCACAAATACAATGTCAACTACATGATCATGCAAAGCAATATGACAATGATGGAGCGTGTCATAGTAAACGGAACGGTGGAAGTTGCATGGCAATATATCTCGGAATGGCTATGGAAATGCCATGATAGGTAGGTATGGTGGCTGTTTTGAGGAAGGTATATGGTGGGTGTATGATACCGGCGAAAAGTGTGCGGTATTAGAGAGGCTAGCAAAGGTGGAAGGGAGAAAAGTGCGTATAATTCATGGACTCAACATTAGTCATAAAGAACTCATATACTTATTGCAAAAATCTACAAGTTATCAAAGCAAAGTATTACGCGCATGCTCCTAGGGGGATAGATTGGTAGGCAAAGACCATCGCTCGTCCCCGACCGCCACTCATAAGGAAGACAATCAATAAATAAATCATGCTCCGACTTCATCACATAACGGTTCACCATACGTGCATGCTACGGGAATCACAAACTTTAACACAAGTATTTCTCAAATTCAAAACTACTCAACTAGCATGACTCTAATATCACCATCTCCATGTCTCAAAACAATTATCAAGCATCTAACTTCTCATAGTATTCAACACACTCATAAGAATTTTTTTTAATTGGATGCCTATTATCATTAAGAAAATTACCATGCTATTTTGTAGGACTCTCAAAATAATCTAAGTGAAGCATGAGAGAAAAATAGTTTCTATAAAACAAATCCACCACCGTGCTCTAAAAGATATAAGTGAAGCACTAGAGCAAAAACTATATAACTCAAAAGATATAAGTGAAGCACATAGAGTATTCTAATAATTTCCGAATCATGTGTGTCTCTCTCAAAAGGTGTGTACAGCAAATATAATTGTGGTAAACTAAAAAGCAAAGACTCAAATCATACAAGACGCTCCAAGCAAAACACATATCATGTGGTGAATAAAAATATAGCTCCAAGTAAAATTACCGATGGAAGTAGACGAAAGAGGGGATGCCTTCCGGGGCATCCCCAAGCTTTGGATTTTAGGTGTCCTTAGATTATCTTGGGGGTGCCATGGGCATCGCCAAGCTTAGGCTCTTGCCACTCCTTGTTCCATAATCCATTAAATTTTTCACCCAAAACTTGAAGACTTCACAACACAAAACTCAGCAGAAAATCTCGTAAGCTCCGTTAGCGAAAGAAAACAAAAGACCACTTCAAGGTACTGTAATGAACTAATTATTTATTTATATTGGTGTTAAACCTACTTTATTCCAACTTATCTATGGTTTATAAAGTATTTTACTAGCCATAGATTCATTAAAATAAGCAAACAACGCACGAAAAACAGAATCTGTCAAAAACAGAACAGTCTGTAGTAATCTGTAACTAGCAAACTTCTGGAACTCAAAAATTCAGACTGTTGGGGAACGTTGCAGAAAATTAAAATTTTCCTACGGTTTCACCAAGATCTATCTATGAGTTCATCTAAGCAACGAGTCAAGAGAGAGAGTTTGCATCTACATACCACTTGTAGATCGATGCACGGCGTTCGAGGGAGTGGTGATGATGGAGTCGTTCCCAACGTGATTCCGATCACCGATGACCAAGCGCTGAAAGGACAGCACCTCCGCGTTCAACACACGTACGGGACGATGGCGTCTCCTCTGTCTTGATCCAGCAAGGATGAAGGAGAGGTTGAGGAAGACAACTCAATGGTAGCACGACGGCGTGGTGCGGTTGGTGGCAGCAGTTCTCCGGCGTGGCTTCGCCAAGCTCGCACGGAGAAAGAGAGGTGTTGGGGAGGGGAGGGGCTGCGCCTTCAATTGTGTATGCAGCCCTCCCCTCACCCCTCTATTTATAGGAGGAGAGGGCAAGGGGGGCCGGCCATCTAGGGGAAACCCTAGATGGGGGCGGCGGCCAAAGGGGAGGAGGAGAGGGGTGGCTTGCCCCCCAAGCTAGGGGGGCGCCCCCTTTGCCCTTTAGGTTTCCCTCCCAAGCCCTAGCCGCATGGGCCTAGGTGGGGGGCGCCCAGCCCACCAAGGGCTGGCTCCCTCTCCCACACAGCCCATGTGGCCCCGGGAGGGGTGGCCCTCCCGTGGACCTCCGGAACCCTCCAGTGGCCCCAGACATTACCGTATACCCCAAACTTTCCGGAGTCCGTTTAACCACTTTCCATATATAAATCTTTACCTCCGGACCATTCCGAACTCCTCGTGACGTCCGGGATCTCATCCGGACTCAACAACATTCGTAATCACATACTTGTCTTCCTAATAACCCTAGCGTCCACCGAACCTTAAGTGTGTAGACCCTACGGGTTCGGAGACATCTGAGACATGACCGAGACGACCTCGGTCAATAACCAACAGCGGATCTGGATACCCATGTTGGCTCCTACATGTTCCTCGATGTTGTCATCGGATGAACCACGATGTCAAGGGTTCAAGCAACCCGTATTCTATTCCCTTTGTCGACGGTATGTTACTTGCCCGAGACTCGATCGTCGGTATCCCAATACCTCGTTCAGTCTCGTTACGGCAAGTCACTTTACTCGCATCGGCGTAATGCATGATCCGTGACCGGACACTTGGTCACTTTGAGCTCATTATGATGATGCACTACCGAGTGGGCCCAGTGATACCTCTCCGTAACACGGAGTGACAAATCCCAGTCTCGATCCGTGTCAACCCAACAGATACTTTCGGAGGTACCTGTAATGCACCTTTATAGTCACCCGATTCGTTGTGACGTTTGGTACACCCAAAGCACTCCTACGGTATCCGGAGTTACACGATCTCATGGTCTAAGGAAAAGATACTTGACATTGGAAAAGCTCTAGCAAAACGAACTACACGATCTTGTGCTATGCTTAGGATTGGGTCTTGTCCATCACGTCATTCTCCTAATGACGTGATCCCGTTGTCAATGACATCGATGTCCATAGTCGAAACCATGACTATCTGTTGACCAACAAGCTAGTCAACTAGAGGCTTACTAGGACGTATTGTAGTCTATGTATTCACACGTATTACGATTCCCGGATAATACAGATTATAGCATGAATAAAAGACAATTATCATGAACAAGGAAATATAATAATAATGCTTTTATTATTGCCTCTAGGGCATATTTCCAACAGTCTCCCACTTGCACTAGAGTCAATAATCTAGTTACATTGTGATGAATCGAACACCCATAGAGTTCTGGTGTTGATCATGTTTTGCCCGCGGAAGAGGTTTAGTCAGCGGATCTGCGACATTCAGATCCGTATGCACTTTGCAAATTTCTATGTCTCCATCTTGAACATTTTCACGGATGGAGTTGAAGCGACGCTTGATGTGCTGGTCTTCTTGTGAAACCTGGGCTCCTTGGCAAGGGCAATAGCTCCAGTGTTGTCACGTAAGAGTTTGATCGGCCCCGACGCATTGGGTATGACTCCTAGGTCGGTGATGAACTCCTTCACCCAAATTGCTTCATGCGCTGCCTCCGAGGCTGCCATGTACTCCGCTTCACATGTAGATCCCGCCACGACGCTCTGCTTGCAGCTGCACCAGCCATGCTCCACCATTCAACATATACACGATCCGGTTTGTGACTTAGAGTCATCAGATCTGTGTCGAAGCTAGCGTCGACATAACCCTTCTGACGAGCTCTTCGTCACCTCCATAAACGAGAAACATGTCCTTTGTCCTTTTCGGTACTTCAGGATATTCTTGACCGCTGTCCGGTGTTCCTTGCGGGATTACTTTGGTACCTTCCTACCAAACTTACGACAAGGTTTACATCAGGTCTGTACACAGCATGGCATACATAATAGATCCTATGGCTGAGGCATAGGGATGACACTCATCTCTTCTTTATCTTTTGCCATGGTCGGGCATTGAGCTGAGCTCAATTTCACACCTTGCAATCAGAGCAAGAACCCTTTCTTGGACTGATCCATTTTGAACTTCTTCAAAATCTTATCAAGGTATGTGCTTTGTGAAAGACCTATGAGGCGTCTCGATCTATCTCTATAGATCTTGATGCCTAATATATAAGCAGCTTCTCCAAGGTCCTTCATTGAAAAACACTTATTCAAGTAGGCCTTAATGCTGTCCAAGAATTCTATATCATTTCCCATCAAAAGTATGTCATCTACATATAATATGAGAAATGCTCTGAGCTCCCACTCACTTTCTTGTAAACGCAGGCTTCTCCATAAGTCTCAAGATAAACCCAAACGCTTTGATCATCTCATCAAAGCGAATGTTCCAACTCCGAGATGCTTGCACCAGCCCATAAATGGATCATTGGAGCTTGCATACTTTGTCGACATTCTTAGGATCGACAAAACCCTCTGGCTGCATCATATCAGCTCTTCCTTAAGATATCCGTTAAGGAACGCTGTTTTGGCGTCCATCTGCCATATCTCATAATCATAGTATCGGCAATTGCTAACATGATTCGGACGGACTTAAGCTTCGCTACGGAGAGAAAGTCTCATCGTAGTCAATCCCTTGAACTTGCCGATAACCCTTAGCGACAAGTCGAGCTTTATAGATGGTGACATTACCATCCGCGTCCGTCTTCTTCTTAAAGATCCATTTGTTTTCTATCACTCGCCGATCATCGGGCAAGTCACCAAAGTCCACACTTTGTTTTCATACATGGATTCTATCTCGGACTTCATGGCTTCTAGCCATTTGTTGGAATCTGGGCCCGCCATCGCTTCTTCATAGTTCAAGGTTCACTTGTTGTCTAACAACATGATTTCCGGGACAGGGTTGCCATACCACTGTGCGGGCGTGTTCTAGTGGACCTCTGAAGTTCAAGAGCAACTTGATCCGAAGTACCTTGATCATCATCATGAATTTCCTCTTCGGTTGGTGTAGGCATCACAGAACATTTTCCCGAGCTGCACTACTATCCTGTTCAAGAGGTAGTACTTCATCGAGTTCTACTTTCCTCCCACTTACTTCTTTCGAGAGAAACTCTTTTCGAGAAAGGATCCGTTCTTGGCAACAAAGATCTTGCCCTCGGATCTTAAGTAGAAGGTATACCCTATGGTTTCCTTAGGGTATCCTATGAAGACGCATTTTTCGACTTGGGTTCGAGCTTTTCAGGTTGAAGTTTCTTGACATAAGCATCGCATCCCCAAACTTTTAGAAACGACAGCTTAGGTTTCTTCCCAAACCATAATTCATACGGTGTCGTCTCAACGGACTTAGACGGTGCCCTATTTAAAGTGAATGTAGCTGTCTCTAGGCGTATCCCCAAAATGATAGCGGTAAATCGGTAAGAGACATCATAGATCGCACCATATCCAATAGAGTGCGATTCGACGTTCGGACACACCGTTCTGTTGAGGTGTTCGGTAGCGTGAGTTGTGAAACGATTCCACATTTTCTTAAGTGTGTACCAAATTCGTGACTTAAATATTCTCCTCCACGATCCGATCGTAAGAATTTTATCTTTCGGTCACGTTGATTCTTTACTTCATTCTGAAATTCCTTGAACCTTTCAAAGGTCTCGGACTTGTGTTTCATCAAGTAGACATACCCATATCTACTCAAGTCATCTGTGAGAGTGAGAACATAACGATATCCTCCATGAGCCTCAACGCTCATTGGACCGCACACATCGGTATGTATGATTTCCAACAAGTTGGTTGCTCGCTCCATTGTTCCGAGAAGCGGAGTCTTGGTCATCTTGCCCATGAGGCATGGTTCGCATGTGTCAAATGATTCATAATCTAAAGACTCCAAAAGTCCATCAGCATGGAGCTTCTTCATGCGCTTGACACCAATGTGACCAAGGCGGCAGTGCCACAAGTATGTGGGACTATCGTTATCAACTTTACATCTTTTGGTATTCACGCTATGAACATGTGTAATACTACGCTCAAGATTCATTAAGAATAAACCATTGACCATTGGAGCATGACCATAAAACATATCTCTCATATAAATAGAACAACCATTATTCTTGGATTTAAATGAGTAGCCATCCCGTATTAAACGAGATCCAGACACAATATTCATGCTCAAACTTGGCACCAAATAACAATTATTAAGGTTTATAACTAATCACGTAGGTAAATGAAGAGGTAGCGTGCCGACGGCGATCACATCGACTCTGGAACCATTCCCGACGCCGCATCGTCACCTCGTCCCTTCGCCAGCCTCCGCTTATTCCGCAGCTCCTGCTGTGAGTTACAAATATGAGCAATGGCACGGTATCAAATACCGGGGAGTTACTACGAGTAATCGGTAAGGTACACATCAATTACATGTATATCAAATATACCTTTGGTGTTGCCGGCCTTCTTGTCCGCTAAGTATTTGGGGCAGTTCCGCTTCGATGACCCTTTCCTTGCAATAAAAGCACTCGGTCTCGGGCTTGGGTCCATTCTTTGACTTCTTCCCGGCAACTTGCTTACGGGCGCGGCAACCTCCTTGTCGTCCTTCTTGAAGTTCTTCTTGCCCTTGCCCTTCTTGAACTTAGTGGTCTTATTGACCATCAACACTTGATGTTCTTTCTTGATTTCAACCTCGGTGACTTCAGATAGAGAATACTTCAGAATGGTCTTTACCATCCCCTGCATATTGTAGTTCATCACAAAGCTCTTGTAGCTTGGTGGCAGCGATCGGAGGATTCTGTCAATGACCGCCTCATCGGGGAGGTTAATATTCAGTTGGTCATACGGTTGTGCAACCTGACATCTTGAGAATGTGCTCACCGACGTAACTATTTTCCTCCATCTTACAACTATAGAACTTGTCGGAGATGTCATATCTCTCGACCGGGCGTGAGCTTGGAAAACCAGTTTCAGCTCCTCGAACATCTCATATGCTCCGTGATGCTCAAAACGCTTTTGGAGCCCGGTTCTAAGTTGTAAAGCATGCCGCACTTGAACGAGGGAGTAATCATCAAGACGAGACTGCCAAGCATTCATAATGTCTTGGTTCTGCAGGGACGGAGCGTCACCTAGCGGTCCTTCTAGGACATATTGTTTCTGGCAGCTATGAGGATGATCCTCAAGTTCGGACCCAGTCCGTATAGTTGCTGCCGTCATCTTTCAGCTTGGTTTTCTCTAGGAACGCGTTGAAGTTCAAGTTGACATGAGCGTTGGCCATTTGATCTACAAGACATATTATGCAAAAGTTTTAGACTAAATTCATGATAATTAAGTTCATATAATCAAATTATTTAAATGAACTCCCACTCAGATTAGACATCC
The DNA here is from genome assembly GCA_021605205.1 of Aegilops longissima. Lineage (NCBI taxonomy): Eukaryota > Viridiplantae > Streptophyta > Magnoliopsida > Poales > Poaceae > Aegilops > Aegilops longissima. Next base: position 536,354,235 of record CM038677.1, on the reverse strand, counting down.
CTCTAGTCATCTAAGTGATACACGATCCGAGTCGACTAGGCCGTGTCCGATCATCACGTGAGACGGACTAGTCATCGTCGGTGAACATTCTCATGTTAATCGTATCTTCCATACGACTCGTGTTCGACCTTTCGGTCTCCGTGTTCCGAGGCCATGTCTGTACATGCTAGGCTCGTCAAGTTAACCCTAAGTGTTTTGCGTGTGTAAATCTGTCTTACACCGTTGTATGTGAACGTAAGAATCCATCACACCCGATCATCACGTGGTGCTTAGAAGCGACGAACTTTAGCAACGGTGCAAAGTTAGGGAGAACACTTCTTGAAATTGTTGTAAGGATCATCTTATTTACTACCGTCGTTCTAAGTAAACAAGATGTATAAACATAATAAACATCACATGCAATTATATAGTAGTGACATGATATGGCCAATATCATAAAACTCCATTGATCTCCATCTTGGGCTCCATGATCATCTTGTCACCGGCATGGCACCATGGTCTCCATCATCATGATCTCCATCATCGTGCCTCCATGAAGTTGTCCGCCAACGACTACTTCTACTACTATGGCTAAACGCGTTTTAGCAATAAAGTAAAGTAAGTTACATGGCTTTCTTCAATGACACGCAGGTCATACAAAAATAAAGACAACTCCTATGGCTCCTGCCGGTTGTCATAGTCATCGACATGCAAGTCGTGATTCCTATTACAAGAACATGATCTCATACATCACAATATGCCATTCATCACAACTTGGCCACATCACATCACATGTCAATTGCTGCAAAAACAAGTTAGACGTCCTCTAATTGTTGTTGCATCTTTTACGTGGCTGCAATTGGGTTCTAGTAAGAACGTTTTCTTACCTACGAATAACCACAACGTGATCTTGTCAACTTATATTTACCCTTCATAAGGACCCTTTTCATCGAATCCGCTCCAACTAAAGTAGGAGAGACAGACACCCGCCAGCCACCTTATGCAACTAGTGCATGTTAGTCGGTGGAACCGGTCTCACGTAAGCGTACGTGTAAGGTTGGTCCGGGCCCCTTCATCCCACAATACCGCGGAAGCAAGATAAGATTAGTAGCGGCAAGTAAGTTGATAAGATCCACGCCCACAACTAAATTGTGTTCTACTCGTGCAAAGAGAACTACGCATAAACCTAGCTCATGATGCCACTGTTGGGGAACGTTGCAGAAAATTAAAATTTTCCTACGGTTTCACCAAGATCTATCTCTGAGTTCATCTAAGCAACGAGTCAAGAGAGAGAGTTTGCATCTACATACCACTTGTAGATCGAGTACGAAAGCGTTCGAGGGAGTGGTGATGATGGAGTCGTTCCCAACGTGATTCCGATCACCGATGACCAAGCGCTGAAAGGACAGCACCTCCGCATTCAACACACGTACGGGACGATGGCGTCTCCTCCGTCTTGATCCAGCAAGGATGAAGGAGAGGTTGAGGAAGACAACTCCAATGGCAGCACGACGGCGTGGTGCAGTTGGTACAACAGTTCTCTGACAGGGCTTCGCCAAGCTCGCACGGAGAAAGAGAGGTGTTAGGGAGGGGAGGGGCTGCGCCTTCAATTGTGTATGCAGCCCTCCCCTCACCCCTCTATTTATAGGAGGAGAGGGAGGGGGGCGGCCATCTAGGGAAACCCTAGATGGGGCGGCGACAAAGGAGGAGGAGGGGTGGCTTGCCCCCAAGCTAGGGGCCCCCTTTGCCCTTTAGGGTTTCCCTCCCAAGCCCTAGCCGCATGGGCCTAGGTGGGGAGGCGCACCCAGCCCACCAGGGGCTGGCTCCCTCTCCCACACAGCCCATGTGGCCCCCGGAGGTGGCCCCTCCGTGGACCTCCGGAACCCTCCGGTGGCCCCGGTACATTACAGTATACCCAAACTTTCCGAGTCCGTTTAACCACTTTCCATATATAAATCTTTACCTCCGGACCATTCCGGAACTCCTCGTGACGTCCGGGATCTCATCCGGGACTCCGAACAACATTCGGTAATCACATACTTGTCTTCCTAATAACCCTAGCGTCACCGAACCTTAAGTGTGTAGACCCTATGGGTTCGGGAGACATGCAGACATGACCGAGACGACCTCAGGTCAATAACCAACAGCGGGATCTGGATACCCATGTTGGCTCCCACATGTTCCTCGATGTTGTCATCGGATGAACCACGATGTCAAGGGTTCAAGCAACCCGTATTCTATTCCCTTTGTCGACGGTATGTTACTTGCGAGACTCGATCGTCGGTATCCCAATACCTCGTTCGGTCTCGTTACGGCAAGTCACTTTACTCAGATCGGCGTAATGCATGATCCGTGACGGACACTTGGTCACTTTGAGCTCATTATGATGATGCACTACCGAGTGGGCCCAAGGATACCTCTCCGTAACACGGAGTGACAAATCCATCTCGATCCGTGTCAACCCAACAGATACTTTCGGAGGTACCGTAATGCACCTTTATAGTCACCCGATTCGTTGTGGCGTTTGGTACACCAAAGCACTCCTACGGTATCCGGGAGTTACGATCTCATGGTCTAAGGAAAAGATACTTGACATTGGAAAAGCTCTAGCAAAACGAACTACGATCTTGTGCTATGCTTAGGATTGGGTCTTGTCCATCACGTCATTCTCCTAATGGCGTGATCCTGTTGTCAATGACATCGATGTCCATAGTCGAAACCATGACTATCTGTTGACCAACGAGCTAGTCAACTAGAGGCTTACTAGGGACGTATTGTAGTCTATGTATTCACACGTGTATTACGATTTCCGGATAATACAGTTATAGCATGAATAAAAGACAATTATCATGAACAAGGAAATATAATAATAATGCTTTTATTATTGCCTCTAGGGCATATTTCCAACACAGACAAAATAGGAAGACCTAGACAATTTTTTATTGATCAGCATCAATTGGAATCAATATTTTATCACATTCTGGTGATTTTTAACAATTATTTTCGTGAACAGAAAGTTTCTGGAATTTTCTGCAAGATCAAATAACTATCATCCAAGAAGATCCTATAGGTTTAACTTGGCACAAACACTAATTAAAACATTAAAAGACATCTAACCACAGGCTAGATAAAAGTTTATTCCTAAACAGAAGCAAAAAGCAAAAAAACTAAAAATAAAATTGGGTTTCCTCCCAACAAGCGCTATCGTTTAACGCCACTAGCTAGGCATAAAAACAAGGATAGATCTAGGTATTGCCATCTTTGGTAGGCAATCCATAAGTGGCTCTCATAATAGATTCATAAGGTAATTTTATTTTCTTTCTAGGGAAGTGTTCCATGCCTTTCCTTAACGGAAATTGGAATCTAATATTCCCTTCCTTCATATCAATAATTGCACCAATCGTTCTAAGGAAAGGTCTACCAAGAATAATATGACATGAAGGATTGCAATCTATATCAAGAACAATAAAATCTACGGGCACATAATTCCTATTTGCAACAATAAGAACATCATTAATTCTTCCCATAGGTTTCTTAATAGTGGAATCCGCAAGGTGCAAATTTAGAGAGCAATCATCAAAATCATGGAAACCTAACAAATCACATAAAGTCTTTGGAATCGTGGAAACACTAGCACCCAAATCACACAAAGCATAGCATTCATGGTCTTTAATTTTAATTTTAATAGTAGGTTCCCACTCATCGTAAAGTTTTCTAGGGATAGAAACTTCCAACTCAAGTTTTTCTTCATAAGATTGCATCAAAGCATCAACGATATGTTTGGTAAGAGCTTTGTGTTGAGTATAAGCATGTGGAGAATTTAGCACGGATTGCAACAAGGAAATATAATCTATCAAAGAGCAATTATCATAATTAAATTCCTTGAAATTCAAAATAGTGGGTTCATTAATATCTAATGTTTTGATCTCTTCAATCCCACTTTTATTAAATTTAGCATCAATATCTAAAAACTCCGAATTTTTGGAACACCTTCTAGGTAAAGGTGGATCATAATCAGTCCCATCATTACAAAGATTCATATTGCAAAACAAAGATTTAATAGGGGACACATCAATAACTTTTAGATCTTCATCTTTATTTTCATAGAAACTGGAAGAACACGCTTTTACAAAGCAATCTTTCTTAGCACGCATCCTAGCGGGTCTTTCTTTGCACTCGTCAATGGAAATTCTCATGGCTTTGAGAGACTCATTGATATCATGCTTAGGTTGAATAGATCTAAGTTTCAAAGAATCAACATCAAGAGAAATTCTATCAATGTTCCTAGCCAATTCATCAACTTTGCAATTTTTCTTCAAGCAAAGCATTAAAATTCTTTTGCGAATTCATAAACTGCTTAACACTTGTCTCAAATTCAAAGGGCATATTATTAAAATTTCCATAAGAGTTGTTGTAGGAATTACCATAATTATTAGAGGAATTACTAGGATACGACCTAGGATTAAAGTTTCCTCTATACGCGTTGTTACCAAAATTATTCCTACCAACAAAATTCACATCCATAGATTCATTATTATTCTCAATCAAAGTAGACAAAGGCATATCATTAGGATCAGAAGAAACACTCTTATTAGCAAATAATTTCATAAGTTCATCCATCTTTCCACTCAAAACATTAATTTCTTCTATCGCATACACTTTTTTACTAGTAGATCTTTCAGTGTGCCATTGAGAATAATTAACCATAATATTATCTAGGAGTTTAGTAGCTTCTCCTAAAGTGATTTCCATGAAAGTGCCCCCCGCGGCCGAATTTAAAAGATTTCTAGAAGCAAAATTCAATCCGGCATAAATTTTTTGTATAATCATCCACAAATTCAAACCATGTGTAGGGCAATTACGTATCATTAATTTCATCCTCTCCCAAGCTTTTGCAACATGTTCATGATCAAGTTGCTTAAAATTCATAATATCATTTCTAACAGAGATGATCTTATCGGGAGGAAAATATTTAGAGATAAAAGCATCTTTGCACTTATTCCAAGAATCAATACTATTTTTAGGCAAAGATGAAAACCAAGCTTTAGCACGATCTCTAAGCGGAAAGGGAAATAGCTTTAGTTTAACAATATCGTTATCTATATCTTTCTTATTTTGCATATCACATAAATCAACAAAGCTATTTAGATGAGTAGCGGCATCTTCACTAGGAAGGCCGGCGAATTGATCTTTCATGACAAGATTCAACAAAGCAGCATTGATTTCTCAAGATTCAGTATCGGTAAGAGGAGCAATCGGAGTGCTAAGGAAATCATTGTTGTTGGTATTGGAGAAGTCACACAATTTAGTATTATCTTGAGCCATCATGACAAACAAGCAATCCAACACGCGAGCAAACAAGAGACGAGCAAAAAGAGGCGAACGGAAAAGAGGTGGATGGAAAAGAGAGGGCGAATAAAACGGCAAGGTTGAAGTGGGGGAGAGGAAAACGAGAGGCAAATGGAAAATAATGTAAATGCGGGAGATAAGGGTTTGTGATGGGTACTTGGTATGTTGACTTTTGCGTAGACTCCTCGGCAACGGCGCCAGAAATCCTTCTTGCTACCTCTTGAGCACTGCGTTTGTTTTCTCTTGAAGAGTAAAGGGTGATGCAGCAAAGTAGTGTAAGTATTTCCCTCAATTTTGAGAGCCAAGGTATCAATCCAGTAGGAGGCCACGCACAAGTCCCTCGCACCTACACAAACAAATAAATCCTCGCAACCAACACGATAAGGGGTTGTCAATCCCTTCACTGTCACTTACGATAGTGAGATCTGATAGATATGATAAGATACTATTTTTGGTATTTTTATGATAAAGACACAAAGTAAAGAAAGTAAAATAAAGACGATGCTAGAAATAACTTGTTGAAGGGAGATTAATATGATGGAAAATAGACCCGGGACCCATAGGTTTCACTAGTGGCTTCTCTCATGAGCATAAGTATTACGGTGGGTGAACAAGTTACTGTTGAGCAATTGACAGAATTGAGCATAGTTATGAGAATATCTAGGTATGATCATGTATATAGGCATCACGTCCGAGACAAGTAGACCGACTCCTGCCTGCATCTACTACTATTATCGCACACATCGACCGCCATCCAAAGATGCATCTAGAGTATTAAGTTCAAAAGAACAGAGTAACGCTTTAAGCAAGATGACATGATTTAGAGGGATAAATTCATGCAATATGATAAAAACCCCATCTTGTTATCCTCGATGGCAACAATACAATACGTGCCTTGCTGCCCCTACTATCACTGGGAAAGGACACCACAAGATTGATGTAGCGACCCGACCTCAGACGGTCAAGTCTCTGTGCTTAAATGTCATCCCTGGATCGCTATGCTGACACACACAGTACTCGAGGATTTATAACAGAGGTAAATCACATGTATAAAATAACGTAAATACTATTACCTCAATCCAAATAGCGGAAGTAACAAGGTTGTGGATTCCCATCAACACCAACGGCAAAGTTGAGTGTAGAAATCGTAACCCTAACGTATCACTTACTCGTCGTAAGATTCCTGCAACATGAGACGTTGCAGCCACAAAGGGGCAGTACATTGAATGTACTGGCAAATTCACACCATAGGAGAATGATGAATAAAGGCTATCACTACATGCATATTTGGCTGGTGGAAAGCTCTATGGTTATAATGTTTTTGCAAAAAAGCCAATTTTTTCCTACAACAAAGGAATCAATTTTAATTTAACTATCATGGTGGTTGAAACATCATTGAGAAGGTATAACCCCAACTCAATCCCAATTAAGGTAATTAACATCCTAGCAAAATTAGTTAAGAGTGATGAGATACATGTGAATACTCAAGTACTAGATACTCAGAATTGTCCATAACCGGGGACACGACTAACCATGATTAGATTGTACACTCTGCAGAGGTTTGCGCACTTTTCCCCACAAGACTTGATCGCCTCCGTTGATTTCTCGCACTACATGGTGTTTGAGAAACGGATGACCGAGACACAGTCTTTCAGAAACATTAACTCTCTACTCCGGTAGACCATACCAAACCTACAAAACCCACTACATTTGATCTACCTCTTCAAGAGCTTCACGTAACTTACTCAACTATGCTAGAGCCCATAATAGCTTGTGGCTGCACACGGAAGTTTCTAGCCTGAATAATCTCAGTTCCTTTGAACACTGGTGGCGGTCCATAGGAAGATCACACGGTACCCGGGATTTCAAAAAATGCATAACACTGGGTTCCCCGGTGCCTCAATCCACCCAGGATGTGTATTAAAGTTGCCACCTTAAAGTAAACCATTAATTAACAATCTCACATCTGTCATGGATTCACTCAAACCCAAACCACGTCTACGAGCATAGCATGGCAAGATAAGCAATACGTAGAAGTAACTCCCAAGGGTTTGAATGTAACGGGGCAATAGGTTCCTACCTCATCAACTACTTCCCAACCCACAAATTAATGACATCCTAAACGTGCAATGTTTGAGGGTTGAAGCTAATGCATAAAAACTGGGTATGGAAAGAGTATGATCAAAGTGTTACTTGCCTGCAATGTTGATGAAGATGAATCGCACTCATAACTCTTGATAGTTCTACTCGTCACACTCCGTTCAATCTATCGTAGGCAAGCAATAGTAACCACACATAAGCGATCACTCAAAAGATCGGGAAGAACAAAAAAATATTTGGAAAACTTCGAAAACAAGGAAATAACTCTTGCAACATAAAACAGTTTCTAACAGTACCAAAATTAGGTGGATTTGGCCTTATCAGAAAGTTTAGGTCAAAAGCTTAGCTTTGGAAAAAGAATCAACTCAAACGGAGTTACGGAACTCAAGTTATGAACAAAAGAAGTTTGAATATGAACCTGAACAAATTTCGAAATTTGAAAATTTCAAAAAGTTGACGTGACAGGTTAACTGGATAGGTGAAAACAAGACGAAACTATAGGCGCTGGTTTTATCTAATTTGGATGAACGAGTAAAAAGTTATGGCTATTTGAAAAATCAGGGCCAAGCTGTTTTACGAAAGAAAAATAGCTACGGCTAAGGTCTAATGTATACATATGGAGACAAATTGGGAATCTAATTATATTATCGTACTAGTATAGAAAAAATATAAACTACGGAAGTATAAAAAGAAAAAAAACGAAGAAAGATACCTTATAGGCAGAGAAAAGACAGTTTCGGAGAGAGAAGACAATTTCCAGAAGTCGCGCCGGAGAGGAGAAAAATATTTTTCTTAAATGAATCTAGTCAAACCAAAATATTGATTTAACCCGAATCATATGATTTTTGGAGGCTCTATGGGTCTATATTTATAGGTGAAAAAGAGGTTTGGAGATCAAAGGCTAGGCAATGTGGGACTAAACATAGACGAAAAGAAAAGAAAAAGAGAGGCGCCTTGCATGGGCCTAAAGGCCTTAGGCGGTTCGGCCGGCCGCGTGCAAAGCATTTTTTTTGAGCTATTGAAAAGAAAGAAAAGAAAAAAAACCATGGAAAAAAATATGGGGAGGAATAGGGCCGGCTGGGCCTGGCCCATGTAGGAGAGAAACAAATAAAATAAAATGATGGGGCGTCAGATGCCACTATGCACCGCACGTGAGCGACAAATAATTAAGGGCCGCAGGTACAATTTTTTTTAAAAAAAAAGAATCAGAAGGAAAACCGAATAAAGAAAAAAATAAAGTATAATATCATATAGGCATATTATATATCAAAATTTTTAGAAAAAGATTTTCTACAAGCTGAACATTTTTCTGGAGTTAAATATAATACACACAAATTTAAATAAAACAAAGAGTGCTTCTACTCTAGTAAAATCCAGTAAAAATCATTTTAAAAATACCAAAATTAAGTAAATTTATTTCTCTCCAATTTTCTGATGTAGGGAATCATGTTACCCTATTTTCCATATATTTTATTTTGGAGAAAAATAATTTGAATAAAACTCAAATAACTCCAAATTGAAAATAAATTCAAAAGAACTTTGAATTTAATTCTTTGAAATTCCCAACTCATATTTCATATGTTTTGAAGAAGTCATTTTATCTTTGCTCGTGAAAATCATTGAGTTGCATAAAGTTCCTGGGTTAGAAATATTTTCCAAATGAAATTCAAATATTTTCAACACCCCTTGTCATTTAAATAAATGGAAGAAGTCATGTCATCTTCTCTCCAGGGTTTTGTGGTGAAAAGAATTTGAATTCATGGAGATCATAAAATGCAAAATGAAAGTTTGGGAAAGTCCTTTTATTCCCTCTCATTTAACTTTCAAAAAGTTTTGAATTTCACTCAATCAATCACACAACAATCAAGCAACAATCAAATCTATCTATTTATTATAACATTCTAAAATTTAGAATTTTAGGATGTTACAAACCTACCACCCTTAAAATGAATCTCGTCCTCGAGATTCGGAGAGGCTAGAAAGAAATAGGTTAGGTTTGGGGTCTTCTCAAAAATCCATCGATCGTCTCCGGGGGTCTCGGGTGCTACCACCCTTAGAAGCATGGTTACAGTTCCATCAAAACTCATATACGCCATCCTTATTGTTGACAGTGTCGGTCTTCTCAGATCGTAAGGGTAATTCCTTCTCTGGGCTCTTCCGGTAGTGGCATAACCTTTTCCTCAATTCTTTTGTCCTTTACTCTTGGTAAGGTTATTTCGAGACTGGGTCTTCTTAGCTGACGGGTCTGGCGCCAATACTAATCAGCTATCGATATCTCATGGTGGTCAACAATTTATGGTTTCTCCTGCAGAAAACGGGTCTGGGTTGAACCTCACCGTATAACCTACGGTTGGCAAAAGCTGCCTTGTACAAGGGAAAAAATCTTATACCATTCTAAGGTTTAAACAGGGTTTTGATCGTTGTCTCTCTACTATAGGTAAGTCACTCAGATTTACCATCCCATATAGCAAAGCGAACAATAAGAGTAAGTCGGTATGGTGATCAATCCATCCCTTTTAAATCATTACCTTGTACATGGTTTAGCGAATCTCGCATTCTAACACTCGGTCATCCTCACAAGCATTGCAGAATTTCTCTTGTCGACGAACCAAGTTCGGATAAATCCATGGATTCTGCAAGCCAAACAAAAACCTATCGTTCCTTCGCAACTCTCAGGTTTTGCGTTACCCCTATAAAATCGTCTGTCGGTAAAGGCATATCCTCTTCCAGGGTTTTTTTTCCTTCAGCAAGAGTGTGCTTGCTTCTTGGCAGGTCCTGGGGCCTGTGGGTTATGACCCATCTCATCACTTGCAAACCTTGAACACATCCTCGGGGCAACTGATCATTATTCCAACATTCAACTTCCATCTTCCTAGCATACTCAAAATCCATCCAATTGTATTGTCTCCCTTCCTTCTATTGGCACCAAACTAGGACATGATTACTCAGACTCATCATGGAATTTCCATTGATCCATATTTCCAACTTCACACCTCCTTTATATCCAATAGTAATTCATCTCTTCATCCTCGTGGGATATCCCACTTACCGAGATAAAAACTTATACTTATGAAGTCCATACTCCACTTCGTGGAACATCATTATCCTTTCGAGGTCAAGCGTCCTTACGGGGAATATTGGTCATCTCGCATGGCACTTCTTCAAGCGGGAAGCGTGAAACACATAATGAACTCTGACAGTCCTTGGTGACTCCAACTTGTTGGCCACTTCTCCCATCTGGCATAAAACTCGGTATGGTCCTACAAACTTGGGGCTAACTTTCCCTAACTCCAAATCGTTTAACTCCTCGCGGAGGGACACACGAACATGCTCTGTCTCCAATTTCATAGACTACCTCCTTGCGTTTTGAGTCTGCATAACTCTTACGCCAGATGAGCTACCTTGATTTATCTCGAATCAACTTAACATTCTCTTGACTCCTTGATCACATTTGGTCCAAACAACCGACAGTCTCAACTTCATCCCACATCAACGGTGTCGGCTCCTTCTCCCATACAAAGCTTAAAAGGGCCATCTTCAAACTGGGTGAGTAATCTGTTGTTGAATGAGAACTCCGCGTAAGGTAGATTATCATCCCTACTAGATCCATAATCTAGCGCACACGTTCTCAACATGTCCTCCAGAATCTGATTGACTCTCTCGGTCTATCCATCTGTCTGCGGATGAAAGGCTGTACTGAACTCTAGCCTAGTACCCAAAGTCCGGTGCAGCTGATTCCAAAACTTTGAGGTAAACTGTGTTCCTCTATCTGATACGATGGTCCTCGGAACTCCATGCAGACATACGGTCCTGGTCATATATATCTTGGCCAACTTCGCACTTGTATAGGTGGTTTCACTGGGATAAAGTGAGCCACTTTGGTCAAGCGAATCAACTACTACCTAGATAGAATCATATCCCGATCAGGTTCTGGGAAATTCGGTAATGAAATCCATGCCAAGCTTATCCTTCTTCCATTCGGGTATTGGCATAGGCTATAGTAATCCGACTGGCTTCTGATGCTCTGCCTTTACTCTCTGGCATAATCACCTATGACTACATACTCCGCAATATCCTTCTTCATACCAGTCCACCAGAAACGCTCCTTCAAATCCAAATACATCTTGGTGTTTCCAGGGTGAATCGAGTATGGTGAGTCATGAGCCTCCTGAAGTATTAACTTCCTGATCTTTGCATTATTAGGCACATATACACGATCCTCGAACCATAAGGTGTCGTGCTCATCCGCATTTAAAACCTTGGCCTTTCCTTTGCTCATCCTCTCTTTTACCTCAGCAATCTCTTTGTCATCCTTATGAGCTTCACGGATCTTTCCCAACAATGTAGACTGAACTTCCATTGCTGCAACAAAACCTTTGGGAACAATCTCCAACCAAAGTTCCCTGAGATCCTCGGCTAAGTCCTTTGGTAATCCTCTGCTTATGAGGGTATTCGTCCTTATTTTCTTTATGGTTGTGTCCTATTTCTCCACAAAGCTTGTATGCACAAGGTTTCTTCATATCCTTTTCATAAGGCCTCAACTTCTGGGACACAAGACGAGATCTTTGCAGAGTCAACTTAAATTCTTCCCAAGTGGTTACTCCTTGCCATCCATTGATGGTTTGGTACATCCTCCACCAAGTAGCAGCACCTCTTTCAAAGCACTGAAGAGCATGCTGGTTCATATACTTTCCAGCTATAGTGTTATTCCTCATATGATCTTCCATGTTCTAAATCCACCGGCCTGTCTCCAATTGACTCAACGGTCCAGAAAATACAAGCTCATCTCCATTCATCTTCTATTGGGTCCATGGGTTTTGGGGTGAGATAAGATAGATAGAGAGGGATGCACACAATACAAACAAAAGTTTTGAAAAGACAGATTTTTATTGTGGCTGTCGGAAAAAACATCAAACAAAATGACAGCTCACAATCGTCGCATCTAACGTAGGTACATAACTGGGGTTTGGTCTTCTAAAGGTCAATGTCGTCAAACTCTTCAAGTCTTGTTCATGTCTCCGATGGCTTCTTCCGATCATGCTTGTCCTTCTAAAATTCTTTTGCTAGATCATCTCTGTTGACGCGAAATCTCTCGTGGTGTCCTTTAATATTTCTGGAGTTGCATTCCAAACTTCTAGGTTTCATCAACCTCGACATGGACCATGATCCTACTGTCCTTCAGTTCATGACGAATCTCTGGTACCTCGGGGTTTTGCTTCTCCAGCTTGGCTACTTCAGCTTCTGGGTCCTGAGTTTCTTCACGAAATACTTCTTTGTCGAATATAGCTTCCTGCAAGTCCATCTTAAAATCCTTGATGTAATGCTCCAGATCCCGGTGTTACATAAGCTAAGGTTAAAACTTCACCTCTTGCTGATAGGTGCTCCATCAGCCTTCTACCATCCAATCCTTCCATGCATATGCATGCTTAACTCAGCACGGTGACAATAGCATAAGCGGGCGATAACATCATGGATAGCGTGTTTCTGCTCCTGTCATTTCCATGAGCTATCATTCCATAGTTGATATCTCCTGCCTTAGGGTTTTCCTGACAAAACTTTGAGTTTCTAACTCTCCATGTTCTGGTCTTACTCCAATCCACCTTGATCTCGGGTATTGATAACTTCCATAGTCTGTCAAATTCCATAAGGGGTGCCTTCCTAGGTCATACAAATCCGGAAATTCTTCAAAGCATTCAAATTCTCCTAGTCTTCGGAGTCTTCACCGTTGTAGTTTCCGTCATTGTAATGCACGGTAAAAATCCTCTTTATTCCAAAGTAGTCTTAGTTGTCCGATATCTTGTACTTCTTGGAGTGGTCTCATCAGCCGAATCTTCATGTAGTCAAAAAGGGGAAAGGGTATAGTATAACTAGAAAGGAATATTTGAATAAGCTCAGAAGAGAAGAGAGGTAAAAGATCTTTTGAAAATGAAGTAGTAGAGAAAATCTTTCCTATGGGCTTGCCAGTTTCTAGGGTCACGTCCTACAGTCAGCATGTGCTCTGATACCATCTTGTAGCAACCCGACCTCAGACGGTCAAGTCTCTGTGCTTAAATGTCATCCCTGGATCGGTATGCTGACACACACAGTACTCGAGGATTTATAACAGAGGTAAATCACATGTATAAAATAACGTAAATACTATTACCTCAATCCAAATAGCGGAAGTAACAAGGTTGTGGATTCCCATCAACACCAACGGCAAAGTTGAGTGTAGAAATCGTAACCCTAACGTATCACTTACTCGTCGTAAGATTCCTGCAACATGAGACGTTGCAGCCACAAAGGGGCAGTACATTGAATGTACTGGCAAATTCACACCATAGGAGAATGATGAATAAAGGCTATCACTACATGCATATTTGGCTGGTGGAAAGCTCTATGGTTATAATGTTTCGCAAAAAAGCCAATTTTTTCCTACAACAAAGGAATCAATTTTAATTTAACTATCATGGTGGTTGAAACATCAGGTATAACCCCAACTCAATCCCAATTAAGGTAATTAACATCCCAGCAAAATTAGTTAAGAGTGATGAGATACATGTGAATACTCAAGTACTAGATACTCGAAATTGTCCATAACCGGGACACGGCTAACCATGATTAGATTGTACACTCTGCAGAGGTTTATGCACTTTTCCCCACAAGACTCGATCGCCTCCGTTGATTTCTCGCACTACATGGTGTTTAGAAACGGATGACCGAGACACGATCTTCGAAACATTAACTCTCTACTCCGGAAGACCATACCAAACCTACAAAACCCACTACCTGCCGATCTACCTCTTCAAGAGCTTCACGTAACTTACTCAACTATGCTAGAGCCCATAATAGCTTGTGGCTGCACACGGAAGTTTCTAGCCTGAATAATCTCAGTTCCTTTGAGCACTGGTGGCGGTCCATAGGAAGATCACACGGTACCCCGGATTTCAAAAAAATGCACAACACTGGGTTCCCAAGGTGCCTCAATCCACCCAGATGTGTATTAAAGTTGCCACCTTAAAGTAAACCATTAATTTACAATCTCACATCTATCATGGATTCACTCAAACCCAAACCACGTCTACGAGCATAGCATGGCAAGATAAGCAATACGTAGAAGTAACTCCCAAGGGTTTGAATGTAACGGGGCAATAGGTTCCTACCTCATCAACTACTTCCCAACACACAAATTAATGACATCCTAAACATGCAATGTTTGAGGGTTGAAGCTAATGCATAAAAACTGGGTATGGAAAGAGTATGATCAAAGTGTTACTTGCCTGCAATGTTGATGAAGATGAATCGCACTCATAACTCTTGATAGTTCTACTCGTCACACTCCGTTCAATCTATCGTAGGCAAGCAATAGTAACCACACATAAGCGATCACTCAAAAGATCGGGAAGAACAAAAAAACAATTTGGAAAACTTCGAAAACAAGCAAATAACTCTTGCAACATAAAACAGTTTCTAACAGTACCAAAATTAGGTGGATTTGGCCTTATCATAAAGTTTAGGTCAAGAGCTTTGCTTTGCAAAAAGAATCAACTCAAACGGAGTTACGGAACTCAAGTTATGAACAAAAGAAGTTTGAATATGAACCTGAACAAATTTCGAAATTTGCAAATTTCAAAAAGTTGACGTGACAGGTTAACTGGATAGGTGAAAACAAGACGAAACTATAGGCGCTGGTTTTATCTAATTTGGATGAACGAATAAAAAGTTATGGCTATTTGAAAAATTAGGGCCAAGCTGTTTTACGGAAGAAAAATAGCTACGGCTAAGGTCTAATGTATACATACGGAGACAAATTGGGAATCTAATTATATTATCGTACTAGTATAGAAAAAAAATATAAACTACGGAAGTATAGAAAGAAAAAAAACGAAGAAAGATACCTTTATAAGGCAGAGAAAAGACAGCTTCGGAGAGAGAAACAATTTCCAAAAGTCGCGCCGGAGAGGAGAAAAATATTTTTCTTAAATGAATCTAGTCAAACCAAAATATTGATTTAACCCGAATCGGATGATTTTTGGAGGCTCTATGGGTCTATATTTATAGGTGAAAAAGAGGTTTGGAGGTCAAAGGCTAGGCAATGTGGGACTAAACGTAGACGAAAAGAAAAGAAAAAGAGAGGCGCCTTGCATGGGCCTAAAGGCCTTAGGCGGTTCGGCCGGCCGCGCGCAAAGCATTTTTTTTTGAGCTACTGAAAAGAAAGAAAAGAAAAAAAACTATGGAAAAAAATATGGGGAGGAATAGGGCCGGCTGGGCCTCGCCCATGTAGGAGAGAAACAAATAAAATAAAATGATGGGGCGTCAGATGCCACTATGCACCGCACGTGAGCGACAAATAATTAAGGGTCGCAGGTACAATTTTTTAATAAGAATCAGAAGGAAAACCGAATAAAGAAAAAATAAAGTATAATATTATATAGGCATATTATATATCAAAATTTTCAGAAAAAGATTTACTACAAGCTGAACATTTTTCTGTAGTTAAATAAAATACACACAAACTTAAATAAAACAAGGAGTGCTTCTACTCTAGTAAAATCCAGTAAAAATCATTTTAAAAATACCAAAATTAATTAAATTTATTTCTCTCAATTTTTGATGTAGGGAATCAAGTTACCCTATTTTCCATACATTTTATTTTTGGAGAAAAATAATTTGAATAAAACTCAAATAACTCCAAATTGAAAATAAATTCAAAAGAACTTTGAATTTAATTCTTTGAAACTCCCAACTCATATTTCATATGTTTTGAAGAAGTCGTTTTATCTTTGCTCGTGAAAATCATTGAGTTGCATAAAGTTCCTGGGTTAGAAATATTTTCCAAATGAAATTCAAATATTTTCAACACCCCTTGTCATTTAAATAAATGGAAGAAGTCATATCATCTTCTCTCCAGGGTTTTGTGGTGAAAAGAATTTGAATTCACGGAGATCATAAAATGCAAAATGAAAGTTTGGGAAAGTCCTTTTATTCCCTCTCATTTAACTTTCAAAAAGTTTCGAATTTCACTCAATCAATCACACAACAATCAAGCAAGAATCAAGTCTATCTATTTATTATAACATTCCAAAATTTAGAATTTTGGGATGTAACAATTGAACCCAAAGCTAAGCACTTCTCCCATTGCAAGAAAGATCAATCTAGTAGGCCAAACCAAACTGATAATTCGAAGAGACTTGCAAAGATAACCAATCATACATAAAAGAATTCAGTAGATTCAAATATTGTTCATAGATAAACTTGATCATAAACCGACAATTCATCGGTCTCAACAAACAAACCGCAAAATAAGATTACATCGAATAGATCTCCACGAGAGAGGGGGAGAACATTGTATTGAGATCCAAAAAGAGAGAAGAAGCCATCTAGCTAATAACTATGGACCCGAAGGTCTGAGGTAAACTACTCACACATCATAGGAGAGGCTATGGTGTTGATGTACAAGCCCTCCGTGATTGATGCCCCCTCCGTCGGAGCTCCTGAAAAGGCCCCAAGATGGGATCTCACGGGTACAGAAGGTTGCGGCGGTGGAATTATGTTTTTGGCTCCGTATCTGATCGTTTGGGGGTACGTAGGTATATATAAGAGGAAGAAGTACATCGGTGGAGCAACATGGGGCCCATGAGGGTGGAGGGCACGCCCAGGGGGGTAGGCGCGCCCCCCTACCTCGTGGCCTCCTCGTAGCTTTCTTGACGTAGGGTCCAAGTCCTCTGGATCACGTTCGTTCCGAAAATCACGTTCCCGAAGGTTTCATTCCGTTTGGACTCCGTTTGATATTCTTTTTCTGCGAAACTCTGAAATAGGCAAAAACAACAATTCTGGGCTGGGCCTCCGGTTAATAGGTTAGTCCCAAAAATAATATAAAAGTGTATAATAAAGCCCAATAATGTCCAAAACAGAATATAATATAGCATGGAGCAATCAAAAATTATAGATACATTGGAGACGTATCATTCAGCAGCAGACATGTGTACCTGTGAACAGAATATAGTTGCGAAGAATTTGGAGAGGTCACATGCGTTCTCAGAAGTTTTTGCAAAAAGAACAAGTTTGAGGAATTTGACCAGATGAGTCTAGGAATTTTACTAAGCGTTCTTTGACTTAGGTTCTAGAGTTGGGCAGATTGAAAATCCACACAATTGAGGAATCTTAAAGAAAAATGTTGCTTAAGGAAACAGATCAAGAATAGATGTTATGTGAGGTGTCTGATGTGTGAAGATTTGAAGGATAAACACCTTTTGAAGATTTTGTAGAAAACATCAGAATCAACAAGGGCGGTAAAAGTCACTTTTAATTACACTTGACGAAGAACACGGTGAACTGTGAAGTGCAGATTTAGAATTTCATCAGTTTAGATCTTCCATGCCCTAACTTGGTTGAGGAAGGCAGCTACGGCGGCGGCGGAGTGAAGAAATCTGCGGCCGGCGCGAGTACGATGGCGACGAGGTCAAGGCAGTGAAGCTCTTCCTCACCGGCGACGATGGAAGTAGCGGCGGCGCTAGGTTTTGGGGAGCTCAAGCGAGGGAGTGGGGTCGAGTGGAGTAAAACAAAGTGAGGAGGGAAGGGGTATTTATAGCCGAGGTGAAAAACCGCTCGTCCGAAGAAATTGGACGAACGTGCCCCTGACCCTTCTCATTCGCGTGACATGTGTCACCCATGTACTGAGAGGTGGTGATCGTGCGAGATCGTGGGTGAATAGATAAGTCCATCGTGGAATGTGGAACGGTTTGAGCGGCAACAGCCGAAAATTCAGATAAGATAATTTTAATGTTTCGTTCGCAAATTCTTCAGCTGACAAGGACACAGTGAAGATTTTGAATGAGTTTCAAATATGACGCATATGAGGAATTTGTGAATAGACTGGGTTGAGTTTAGCATAGAGGGGAAAGGGTCCGATTACATTCACTTAGCAGAAAAAGCAACATGAAAATTAGCAATAAGTGAATGCTATAGAGGACATAGCCAATGAAGACAAACGACGGACATAGTGAAGACATTGAAAAGTTGAAGAAATTGAACAACTGAGGAAATTCAAAAATGAAAAAAAACTCAAATTGAAGATTTTCAACTTTTGGTGGTGGCGTGACCTACCGTATAAGAGTGATGGTTTCAGACACCGCGTACAATTGTTGTAGGGTTCTGAGAATCAAATTCTTCGTTAATTTGTTCACACTTAGAGTGTTAGTCTTCATTGATTGAACAAAAACGTTTCTTCGTGTGTTGCACATCTTAGTCATCAATTTTGCATAAGTGTTAGGATGGGTGTCCTTTTCAAAGGACATTCGAAGATTCTAGGATATTTAGCTCACACCGCAACTTGCTAAATCTCTTCTCATCCAAGGGCTTTGTGAAGATATCGGCTAACTGTTCTTCAGTCTTCAAATGCTCAATGGAAATGTCGCCCTTCAACACATGATCACGAAGAAAATGATGACGAATTTGAATGTGCTTTGTCTTCGAGTGCTGAACTGGGTTATGAGCAATCTTGATGGCACTCTCATTGTCACAGTAGAGAGGCACATTCTTCACATTGACGCCATAGTCCTTGAGGGTTTGCTTCATCCATAGCAATTTAGCACAGCAAGAACCAACAGCAATGTACTCAGCTTCAGTAGCAGATAGTGATATGCAGTTCTGTTTCTTCGAGGACCAACAGACCAAGGATCGTCCGAGGAAATGGCATGTGCCTGATGTTGACTTGCGGTCCACACGACCACCAGCATAGTCAGAGTTTGAATATCCAATGAGATCAAAAGCCGAGCCCTTGGGATACCATAATCCAAGTGTTGGTGTGAGCTAGATATCGAGGAATATGCTTCACAGCCTTATGGTGTGATTCCTTCGGTGTAGCTTGAAATCGGGCACACATGCAAACACTAAGCATAATATCTGGCCTAGATGCACATGAATACAATAAAGAACCAATCATGGAGCGGTATACCTTTTGATCGAAGTCAATACCATTTTCATCAGTGCATAGATGGCCATTTGTGGGCATAGGGATTTTGACACCTTTGCAATCTTGCATGCCGAATTTCCTCAATACATCCTTGAGGTATTTCTCCTGAGATATGAATATGCCATTGCACTGTTGACGAATTTGAAGACCTAAGAAGAATTTCAATTCTCCCATCATAGACATTTCATATTCCTCCCTCATCATATAACCAAATTCGTCAGTGTATCGTTGGTCAGTACAGCCAAAGATAATATCATCAACATATATTTGGCACACAAACAATTCACCATCATAAGATTTAGTGAAAAGAGTTGGGTCAAGTGAGTCGGGTTTGAAGCCTTTCTTCATGAGGAATTCCTTTAAAGTATCATACCACGCCCGAGGGGCCTGCTTGAGGCCATAGAGGGCCTTATTGAGTCTGAAGACTTTGTCAGGATGCTTTGGATCTTCAAAACCTGGGGGTTGAGCAACATATACTTCTTCCTCAAGCTTACCATTGAGGAATGCACTTTTCACATCCATTTGATATAAGGTGATATCATGATGGTTAGCATAAGCAAGTAATATGCAAATAGCCTCAAGTCTAGCAACGGGTGCAAAAGTTTCATCAAAATCAATTCCTTCAACATGTGTGTAGCCTTGAGCTACAAGCCGTGTGCTACCTCTTGAGCACTGTGTTGGTTTTACCTTGAAGAGGAAAGGGTGATGCAGCAAAGTAGCGTAAGTATTTCCCTTAGTTTTTGAGAACCAAGGTATCAATCCAGTATGAGGTTATACGCAAGTCACCTTGTACCTACACAAACAAATAAGAACCTTGCAACCAACGCAATAAAGGGGTTGTCAATCCCTTCACAGCCACTTGCAAAAGTGAGATCTGATAGAGATAATAAGATAAATATTTTTGGTATTTTTATGATATAGATTGGAAGTAAAGATTGCAAAATAAAATAGATTGGAAACTTATATGATGGAAAATAGACCCGGGGCCCATAGGTTTCATTAATGGCTTCTCTCGAGATAGCATATTCTACGGTGGGTGAACAAATTACTGTCAAGCAATTGATAGAAAAGCGCATAGTTATGAGAATATCTAGGCATGATCATGTATATAGGCATCACGTGTATGACAAGTAGACCGAAATGATTCTACATCTACTATTATTACTCCATACATTGACCGCTATCCAGCATGCATCTAGAGTATTAAGTTCATAAGAACAGAGTAATGCATTAGGCAAGATGACATGATGTAGAGGGATAAACTCAAGCAATTTGATATAAACCCCATCTTTTTATCCTCGATGGCAACAATACAATATGTGTCGTTTCCCTTTCTGTCACTGGGATCGAGCAATGCAAGATTGAACCCAAAGCTAAGCACGTCTCCCATTGCAAGAAAGATCAATCTAGTAGGCCAACCAAACTGATAATTCGAAGAGACTTGCAAAGATATCAAATCATACATATAAGAATTCAGAGGAGAACCAAATATTGTTCATAGATAATCTTGATCATAAACCCACAATTCATCGGATCTCGACAAACACATCGCAAAAAAGAATTACATCGAATAGATCTCCAAGAGAATCAAGGAGAACTTTTTATTGAGATCCAAAGAGAGAGAAGAAGCCATCTAGCTAATAACTATGGACCCGAAGGTCTGAGGTAAACTAATCACACATCATCGGAGAGGCTATGGTGTTGATGTAGAAGCCCTCCGTGATCGATTCCCCCTCCGGCGGAGCGCCGGAAAAGGCCCCAAGATGGGATCCCATGGGTATAGAAGGTTGCGGTGGTGGAAATAGGGTTTCGTGGTGCTCCTGGATGTTTTAGGGGTATATGAGTATATCTAGGCGAAAGAAGTCGGTCAGGGGAGCCACAAGGGGCCCACGAGGGTGGGAGGCGTGCCTACCCCCTGGGCGCGCCTCCCTGCCTCGTGGCTTCCTCGCTGCTTCCTTGACGTCCACTCCAAGTCTCCTGGATTGCGTTTGTTCCAAAAATAACTCTCCCGAAGGTTTCATTCCGTTTGGATTCCGTTTGATATTCCTTTTCTGTGAAACAGTGAAATAGGCAAAAAAACAGCAATTTGCACTGGGCCTTTGGTTAGTAGGTTAGTCCCAAAAATAATATAAAAGTGCATAATAAAGCCCATTAAACATCCAAAACAGATAATATAATAGCATGGAACAATCAAAAATTATAGATACGTTGGAGACGTATCACCATGCCTTATTCCTCATCACAAGGCCATTTTCAACTTGCTTGTTGCGGTAGATCCACTTTGTACTGATGATATTGTGCTTGCGAGGATCTGGACGTTTGGCCAGTTCCCAGACGTTGTTGAGCTCGAATTGATGCAATTCCTCTTGCATGGCTTGAATCCATTCAGGCTCCAGAAATGCTTCATCTACCTTAGTGGGCTCTGTGATAGAGACAAAAGCAAAGTGCCCACAAAAGTTAGACAAATGTGAAGCTTTTGAGCTTGTGAGAGGACCTGGTGCGTTGATTTCGCTGATGATTTTCTCAATCTGCACTTCATTTGCAACGCGAGGATGAGCGGGTTGACGTCAAGGAATTTGATCAGCATTTTCTTCAGCACCATTTTCCTCAGGTGCATCAGCATGATGTTCTTCATGTTCTGGAATGACTTCTTCAGCAGATTCTTCGGTAGGTATGACATCATTAGTAGCCTTAAACTTGATGGTTTCCTCAGGTGATTTTTCATCTAGCACGGGAGGTGGGTGCTCTCTTTGCGAGCCGCTAGTTTCATTGAACAGCACATCTACAGTTTCAACAACCTTATGGTGAACGTTGTTGAAGACTCTGTAGGTGTGCGAGTCCTTCCCGTAATGTAGCGACCCGACCCAAAAATCGGTCAAGTCTCTGTGTAGCTGTACCATCCCAAGATCATGCTGGCACACACAGTACATTGATGAAATAATCAAAGTTCAATCACACCTGAATTTATTACACGATTCTCATATCGAGTCTTTATTACAATAGAATAAATTCGCCAAGGCCAACTCATGAGAAATAAACTAAATAAAGCTGCGGAAGCGTAGATGAAATAGCGAGTCCATCCGACTCCATAGGGCAATCGCCAAGCGTGGATCGTAGCCTCACTCCTGATCGGAATACTCCTCTGCAACATAAGACGTTGCAGCCGTGTAGGTCAGCATTTTGAATATGCCGGCAAGTCATGAAGAGAGAATAACAATAAAATTACTAACACTATATGCAATTTGGCTGTGGGGCTCTAAGTTTCATTGTTTTGCGAAAAAGCCAGTTTTACCCTACAACAATGGACTTGTTTGCAGATACTACAAAATGTTGGTAGTTATTGAGATGGTTCCACCAACCAATGTCTCATTCCCAATTATTAAATAATCCCCTCAATTAATTTATTAAGTTCGGTGTTGAGATATCCGAAATACTCCAAACTCCAGAGGCTCAATTTGTCCGTAACCGGGGACACGGCTAACCGATTAGATCTTCACTCTGCAGAGGTTTGTGCACTTTACCCACAAGAATCGTTCCCTCCTTTAAGTCTTCGCACTTCATGGTGTTTGAAGACGGGACGAACGAAACAGAGTCTTCCGAAGAGTTCCTCTGGCCACTGCCGGTACCCATCCAATCCTACCGTTCTTCTACATCTCGTAGCACCGTCCGGCCAGAATCACACCTAGGGTTGACCAAGCCGGAGCCCATAATGGCTTGCGGCTGCACAGGTAAGCTTCCGGTCAATGGGGTATACATCCATCTCTTCGTGGCTGGGTGAAGCTTTCCGCAAGATGTCATGGCGCTTCTCCATGCATCCCGGCCAACCGCTGGTTTTCTCCAGGGTACCCGTCAACCGTCCTCCACCCATTAGTGAATTTTTGAAGTCCATCTTGAGCTTGAAGTCATGGGGTTGTCATCATCTTGACTCTCACATCTCCCTTATGAATCACTCAACCAACCCCGTCTACGAGCATAGCAAAAATAAACTACTTCGTCCCGGGCAATGGTAACAAGGGGAATTGGTTTCATCCTACCTCATGATACTACTCAAGAACATAACTTAAAATTCTCCTACTGCATGCATGGTGGGGAGGTATAATTCTAATGCAATAAAATCATAGGTAATGTAAAAGTAAACATGGTCAATGACTTGCCTTGCTGACGATCTTCGAAAGCTAGGGACTCGTGGTAGCAAGCTTCGCACTCCGGAAATTCTACCGAGGCAAACAACAATCAAATAAGCATACAAACATATGATCACTTAACATAACAGCATACTAACATAACACATAAAACAATTGAACCAAAACCCAAAGAAAACTCGAAGAAATCCAAGCCAATGTTTTCACCACATCAAACAACAACCAAGAAATAGTTTTACACAACCAAATTTTTCTTAACAGAAACTAAGCATGGGTTTTTGCTAACTAACAGAAGAGAAAACATCATGCAACTAGGAGCAAAAAGAATCACATCAAAAGCTATTATAGAACTCCTATTATGCCTATAACAATCCTAGCAAGGAAAAATAAAATAAAAATTTTATTTATTGTAAGTAAAAGTTCATCCTATGTAGCTACAGAAACTAATCCAAAATAAACTATAACATAGGTAAAATAAAATTATTTGCTAAACAAAACAATAGGAAAACAGTAGCTAGTTAAATAAATAAGAACCACATGGTTTTGATTAAAACTATTTTTTATTAAATCTAAAATGCCCAAATAAATTCCTACGATTAGGCAAGGTCAAAATAAAGTAGTGACAAAAGAATCACTAAAATAAAATAATCCTAACTCATTTTATAGCAGAAATACTAATCTGCCTAAAACTAAAATAAAACAATTTTTAATAATTTTAACATGACTAAACATATTTTCTTCAGAAACTACAACAAATTTTCAAACTAACAAAAAAAGAATCAATTAAAAATATTAAGTAGATTAAAAGATATGGATTTTACAAAACCGAAACTATTCTGTAAAAAAAATAGAAACGAAAATATAATTAAAACAAAAACTGGTGCTAATGGGCCTATCTAGCGCTCGGGCGACAGATAACTAAAACGCGCCCGGGAAAAGTAAATCGAGTCGGGCCGGTCTAACTAAACCTAAATAAACCAATTAAACCGAAACTAAACCGGGTTTTTAAACTAAAAACATACCCCTTCGGGTGATCTAATCTAGCGCGTAGATTTTAGATCGGACGGTGAAGCGGCTCAGCTTCATGTGGCGATAGCGGCGACGGTCGACGGCGACTCGGGCGATGACGGCGCGGCGGCTCCGGTGGTCCGTGGCGACGGCGGAGGCGTCCAGCGGGTCTGTGAGTGAGGGAGGTCGGTGGTGGACTCGGTGGAGCTCGGGGAGTTCGGAGGCGGCCGGGTGGTAGCAATGGTCTTGGCGGCGGCGGGCTCGGCGACGGATTGCGGCGAGGGAGAGGGTCGGGCAAGGGGAGGTGGGGAACGGGTCAATGGGGGTATATATAGGGGACCGGCTTGGAGGAGGGGAATCGGGAAGGAGATCCCGCGATCTCCGGATTCAATGATGCGGCGACGCTGGTTGGCTTGGGGAGGAAGAAGGGGTGGGGTCCAGCGTCGATGGGAGAGAGAGGAGGGATTGATCAGGCGACCGAGGGGTAGGGGTTCATGGCGGCTCGGTCGGTCGGCTCGGTAGCTGGCTGGGCAGTTAGCTGGCCATTGGTGAGCCGCCTCAGGCCTACTGGGCGGTTAGCTGGTCGCGCTGGGGTTTTTTTCCTTTTTATTGAATTAGAGAGAGAGAGAGAGAATAAAAATATATATTTTATATAGGACATATATATATCAAAATTATCAGGGAATATTCCCTACAATTTGAACATTTTTCTAGGGGCAAAACTCAAACTTTAAAAAAATCATTTTCTAGAAATCCCAAATAAAATCAGATTTGAATTCAAACTTTTGGCAAAGTTTTCTTTTGACATATTTGGAGTGTCATGTTTACTCCTCTCATACTTTTTCTCAAGTATTTGTCAGGCATTGATTTGAAATAAACTTCAACTGCCAATTCAAATTCAAATTCTAACAACTCAAAATCTTCTGAAACTTCAAATGCCACTCAATTTCAAACAATATGCATAGATGCTTAGCTAATATTGTAAAACATTCCAAATGGGAAATTTGGGATGTTACAAACCTACCACCTTAAGATGAATCTAGCCCTCGAGATTCGGGTTAACTAACAAATAGGTGCGGGTGGTCTCGGCGGAGGTCTTCTTCTCGCTCCCGGTGGCTTCCTCCTCGGAGTGATGACTCCACAACACCTTGCAAAACTTGATGATCTTCTGCGGGTGACTCTGTTCGCAGCCTCGAGAATTAGGACGGGTTTCTCCTCATAAGTCGAGATCCTTTGTCGAGCTGTATGGCCTCTAGGGCCTTGTGTCTCTCAACGGAATATCGGCCATGTCGGCATGGCATTTCTTCACCGAGAAACATGGAAGACATCATGAACTCCGGACAATCCTTCCGCAATTCCAACTTGTAAGAAACTTCTCCACGACGTTCGAGGATTTTGTAGGGCCAATGAACCGGGTGCTAACTTTCCTTTAACACCGAACCTCTTGATTCCACGAAGTGAGGACACACGAAGATATGCCCGGTCTCCCGCTTCAGTATGTTACCTCCTTGCGTTCTTGTCGGCATAACTCTTACGTCTCGATGAGCTACCTTGAGTCTATCTCGAATCAGTTTGACTTTCTCTTGAATCTCGATAAGATCGGGACCAAAAGTTTTGATCTCAACACCATCCCACAAAGAATGGTGTTCGCACCTCCTTCCGTATAGAGCTTGAAGGGGCCATCTTCGATCGGGTGCGATAACTGTTATTGTACGAGAACTCCGCGTATGGCAAATTATCATCCCAGCTAGACCCATAGTCTAGCGCACAAGCTCTCAACATGTCCTCCGGGATCTGGTTGACTCTCTCGGTCTGTCCATCATCATGGATGAAAAGCTGTCTTGAACTCCAGCCTCGTACCCAAAGTTTCATGTAACTGATTCCAAAACTTTGAGGTAAATTGTGTTCCTCTATCTGACACGATACTCCTCGGAACTCCATGCAGACATACGATCCTGGTCATGTATATCTTGGCTAACTTAGCGCTGGTATAGGTAGTCTTCACGGGAATGAAGTGAGCTACCTTGCTCAATCGATCAACCACTACCCAGATGGAATCATAACCTGAACGGGTCCTGGGTAATCCTGTGATAAAATCCATTCCAAGTTTTTCCCATTTCCACTCGGGAATCGATGAAGTAACCCTGCTGGCTTCTGATGTTCCGCCTTTACTCGCTGGCAAACATCGCATACTGCTACGTACTCGGCAATATCCTTCTTCATACCCGTCCACCAGAAACTGTCCTTCAAATCCAGATACATCTTGGTGTTACCGGGGTGAATCGAGTACGGTGAATCATGAGCCTCCTGAAGAATTAGCTTCCTGAGTTCGGGATCATTGGGTACATAAATACGATCCTCGAACCATATAGCTCCGTATTCATCCTTGCGAAACCCTTTAGCTTTTCCTTCATTCATTTTTTTATTTATCTCATCAATTTCCTTGTCCGTCTTCTAGGCTTCACGAATTCTTTCGGCCAAAGTGGACTGAACTTCCAGAGTTGCAACATATCCTCTCAGAACTATCTCCAGTCGAAGATCTCTGAGGTCATCGACTAACTCCTGGGGTAATCCTCCCGCTATAAGAGTATTCACATAACTCTTATGGCTCAAAGCATCTGCTACAACATTAGCCTTTCCTGGGTGGTAATGCAATCTCATGTCGTAGTCCTTGATTAACACTAGCCATCTCCTCTGCCTGAGGTTCAACTCTTTCTGCGTGAAAATATACTTCAAGCTCTTATGATCTGTGTAAACATCACAACGGTTTCTGATAAGGAAATGTCTCCAGGTCTTGAGTGCATGCACTACTGCTGCTAACTCCAAATCATGTGTGGCATAATTCATCTCGTGTGGTCGTAGCTGTCTGGAGGTATAAGCTACAACTTTTCCTTCCTGCATGAGTACTCATCCGAGTCCACGACGAAAGCGTCACAATATACCGGTAATCCTTGTGTATGTCCGCAAAATCAATCTGGGGCTGTAACCAAACGTTTCTTCAATTCCTGAAACGGCTTCACAATCCTCGGTCCACATGTACTTGGCGTCCTTCTTCAACAGCTCAGTCATGGGCTTGGCAATCTTCGAGAAATTCTCAATAAACCTCCGATAATATCCTGCGAGTCCGAGAAAACTGCGGATCTCCTTGGTCGAGGTGGGTGATCGCCAATCGGTGATGATACAACCTTGGCGGGTCAATCGCTATTCCTTCTCCTGAAATAACATGTCCGAGGAATCCGACTTCCTTCAGCCAAAATTCACATTTGCTGAACTTGGCATACAACCGATGTTCTCGGAGTTTCTCGAACTAGACGCAAATGTTCCTTATGCTCTTCCTCGCTCTTGGAGAAAATTAGTATATCATCGATGAACACCACGACAAACTTGTCCAGATATTCCATAAATACCTTGTTCATCAAATTCATGAAGTATGCAGGGCATTAGTCAATCCGAATGACATGACGGTATACTCATATAAACCATACACGTGGTGAATGCTGTTTTAGGTATATCCTTTTCACGGATCTTCAATCGATGATACCGATCAAGATCGATCTTGGAGAATACCTTGGCTCCAACTAGCTGATCAAATAGGTCATTAATCATCGGCAGAGGGTACTTGTTCTTGATGGTCACGTCGTTCAATGAGCGATAATCCACAACCATTCTCGTGGTTCCATCCTTCTTCTCTACCAAAAGAACTGGGGCTCCCCAAGGTGACGAGCTTGGCCGAATATATCCCTTCTCCAATAGCTCATTAATTTGGTTCTTGATCTCTTTCAAATCGTTCGGGGGCTTCCGATAGGGTCTCTTGGATATTGGGGCTGTGCCGGGCAATAATTCAATTAGAAATTCAATGTCTTTGTCCGGTGGCATTCCTGGTAATTCCTCCGGAAACACATCGGGAAAATCTTGCACTACTGGCACTTCCTCCTGAACAACTCCCATGAGGGAATTCACCTGATTCTTCATCGGGATACGTCTGGATACATACTTGATCCTCTTCTGCTCCGGGGTGGTGAGCAGAATCGACTTGCGGGCACAGTCTATGTTTCCTTCAAACTTCGTCAACCAATCCATGCCTAGGATTACATCCAAGGTCTGGGTTTCCAACACTATGAGGTCTGCAGGAAATTTATGGTTTCCGATGTTGAGGGTTGCATGACAGCCTAAGCCTGCCATCATTTCTCCTCCTGCGGAACTAACGTGAAGAGGGCTTCTAAGGGTTCTAGTGGGCAACCCGTACTTTTCCACAACTACCCTTGATATGAATGAATGCGTTGCACCAGAATCAAAGAGTACCAATACTGGATGTGAATTTAATAAAAACTTACCAACCACGTTATGCGGCTGATCATAGACGCCCTCCACATCAATGTGGTTCACCTGAGCACGAGGAAAAGGGTTGGGCTTCTTTGCTGAGCTTCCATTGCCGTTTCCATTCCTCTGCTTGGCCTCCGGGCGTCGGTGGCATAGTGCCTGTTTTACGGCACTTGAAGCAGTGATGTGACTCAGATCCTTCGGCAGCCGGGCAGGACGATGCTGGTTGCCATTGCCGTTTCCATTGCCTGACTTGTTGTCGGGGTTGCGGTTGTTCCCATTTCCTCCCTGGTTATGTCCTCCATGGGTGTGATGGGTATGCCCTCCCGAGTATGGGGCATAACGGGGCTTCTGCTGAGCTCGAGTTGTACTTCCCTGGCCATACTTCCGCTTGCGACTATCAATCTGCTGCTGCTTGCCTTCAAGTATGGTGGCCTTGTCTACCAGCTCCTGGTAGTTGTTGAAGGTAGCCACCATTAGCTGCATTCCCAGCTCGTCATTGAGTCCCTCGAGAAACTTTTCCTGCTTTGGCATCTGTGGCCACATCATCCGGGCATAGCGAGCTAACTTGCTGAACTCATCCACGCTCGCCCCACGATGCGGTTCCCTGGCGTAAGTTGCGGAACTCATGCTTCTTCAGACTCATGGCTCCAGCTGAAACATGAGCGGTGCGGAAAGCCTGCTAGAACTGATCCCACGTGATGGTGGCGATGGGATAAGTGGCGGTGTAGTTCTCCCACCAAGAGGCTGCAGGTCCATCAAGTTGATGTGTGGCAAAGCGCACTTTCTCTGCATCTGTGCATCCAGCAGTGGCTAACTCCCTTCCGACCTTGCGGAGCCAATCATCGGCCACAATCGCCTCGGTCTGCTAGAGAACACTGGCGGATTCAGCCTTAGGAAGTGGGTCAAGTTGTCAACAGGGGGTGGTGGCGGTGGATTGTTGTTGTTGTTGTTGTTGTTCTGGTTCTGGATGAGCATCTGCATGAGGGCATTCTGCTGTTGGATCAGCTGGGTGAGCTCCGGCGGAAAGTTGAGACCGGGGTCACGTCTCGGAGGCATCTGGTGTTTTGGAGTGGATGAGAAAATTAGAATAGAACAAGGGTCTAATGAGAAAATATCACTACCCAAATGAATGCACAATCATAATCACACCAATCATTTATTCAATCCACTCAAACATGGTTCAATTTCGGATTACAAATTCTCACGACTAATCGAAAAATAACGGCCTAACTGATCGACGGAAAAATAAAATAACATGGCGGTCGACTAAATGTCTTCATCAATTATCCTTGCGTCCTCTAGTGCGGCGTCCTCCGGTGTGACGTCCTCTGATGCGGCGCCTCCTCTTGCGTCTTTCTTCAGTGGAGCTCTCTTCATAATCCTGGTCATTGCTCACGAGAGGTCCGTCAACTCCACTCGGAAAAAGGTCTTCTCCCAAGTCCATCTTTTCCTCTAATGCGGCAACATCCATCTTCAGCTTGTCGACTCTCTCCATGAAATCCTTGATTTCTTCTTCATGGTCAAGGAAGTCTCGTGTGCTTTCTCCTCCAGTTCAGTTCACGGAACAACAGCCTCTGTGTACCTTCGAAGTTACTGGCGAGTTTGGATCTCCGTTTCTGAGGAGACACTCCAAGTCTTGGACATATGAGAGAATGGAGTCGTCCTCTCGGTGCGGATGATATCTCCATTCCTAGCTCTGCGAAATCATGGCGAGGTCGATGGGTCGAGCTCGCCCTGTACTCTTCTCGGAGATGTCCAAGTGCACGATAAATCGCCATGTCTCTTCCGAGGATCCAATTGAAATCGGTAAACTCAAAGTCAATAGGCTCAATGTCCTCCGAAGGTCCTCCTGGAATGTGCACCTCAATCCTCAGAAGGGTATCCGTCGGAAGGGCATTGGTAGGCTTCCGGTGATTGAGGGCAGAGCAATCTTCAGCTTCTTCACGATCTGAACCAGCTTCTTGCCGAGAGGCATCGTCTCATCTGGTGGCAAAACTCCGTAGCAGAACCGGGGTGAACTCGTGCCATCTAAAATGTTGAAAATCGGAGAGAAGTCAGAAATGAACAGGGGAGAATTACGGAATGATAAGGACATAAAATAAATAGTCTCTTCCTATGGCTTTCCGATCCTAGGGGTTACGTCCTACGGTCAGCGTGTGCTCTGAATACCATCTCTGTAGTGACCCGACCAAAAATCGGTCAAGTATCTGTAGCTGTACCATCCCAAGATCATCTTTGCACACACAAAGACATTGATGAAATAATCAAAGTTCAATCACACCTGAATTTATTACGATTCTCATATCGAGTCTTTATTACAATAGAATAAATTCGGCGAAGGCCAACTCATGAGAAATAAACTAAATAAAGCTGCGGGCGTAGATGAATAGCGAGTCCATCCGACTCCATAGGGCAATCGCCAAGCGTGGATCGTAGCCTCACTCCTGATCGAATACTCCTCTGCAACATAAGGCGTTGCAGCCGTGTAGGTCAGCATTTTGAATATGCCGCAAGTCATGAAGAGAGAATAACAATAAAATTACTAACACTATATGCAATTTGGTCTGTGGGGCTCTAAGTTTCATTGTTTGCGAAAAAGCCGGTTTACCCTACAACAATGGACTTGTTTGCAGATACTACAAAATGTTGGTAGTTATTGAGATGGTTCCACCAACCAATGTCTCATTCCCAATTATTAAATAATCCCTCAATTAATTTATTAAGTTCGGTGTTGAGATATCCGAAATACTCCAAACTCCAGAGGCTCAATTTGTCCAGAATCGGGACACGGCTAACCGATTAGATCTTCACTCTGCAGAGGTTTGTGCACTTTACCCGCAAGAATCGTTCCTCCTTTAAGTCTTCGCACTTCATGGTGTTTGAAGACGGACGAACAAACAGGGTCTTCCAAGAGTTCCTCAGCCACCGCTTGGTACCCATCCAATCCTACCGTTCTTCTACATCTCGTAGCACCGTCCGCCAGAGTCACACCTAGGGTTGACCAAGCCGGAGCCCATAATGGCTTGCGGCTGCACGTAAGCTTCCGTCAATGGGGTATACATCCGTCTCTTCGTGGCTGGGTGAAGCTTTCCATAAGATGTCATGGCGCTTCTCCATGCATCCCGCCAACCGCTGGTTTTCTCCAGGTACCACAACCGTCCTCCACCCATTAGTGAATTTTGAAGTCCATCTTGAGCTTGAAGTCATGGGGTTGTCATCATCTTGACTCTCACATCTCCCTTATGAATCACTCAACCAACCCCGCCTCTGAGCATAGCAAAATAAACTACTTCGTCCCGGGCAATGGTAACAAGGGGAATTGGTTTCATCCTACCTCATGATACTACTCAAGAACATAACTTAAAATTCTCCTACTGCATGCATGGTGGGGAGGTATAATTCTAATGCAATAAAATCATAGGTAATGTAAAAGTAAACATGGTCAATGACTTGCCTTGCTGACGATCTTCGAAAGCTAGGGACTCGTGGTAGCAAGCTTCGCACTCCGGAAATTCTACCGAGGCAAACAACAATCAAATAAGCATACAAACATATGATCACTTAACATAACAGCATACTAACATAACACATAAAACAATTGAACCAAAACCCAAAGAAAACTCGAAGAAATCCAAGCCAATGTTTTCACCACATCAAACAACAACCAAGAAATAGTTTTACACAACCAAATTTTTCTTAACAGAAACTAAGCATGGGTTTTGCTAACTAACGAGAAGAGAAAACATCATGCAACTAGGAGCAAAAAGAATCACATCAAAAGCTATTATAGAACTCCTATTATGCCTATAACAATCCTAGCAAGGAAAAATAAAATAAAAATTTTATTTATTGTAAGTAAAAGTTCATCCTATGTAGCTACAGAAACTAATCCAAAATAAACTATAACATAGGTAAAATAAAATTATTTGCTAAACAAAACAATAGGAAAACCGTAGCTAGTTAAATAAATAAGAACCACATGGTTTTGATTAAAACTATTTTTTATTAAATCTAAAATGCCCAAATAAATTCCTACGATTAGGCAAGGTCAAAATAAAGTAGTGACAAAAAGAATCACTAAAATAAAATAATCCTAACTCATTTTATAGCAGAAATACTAATCTGCCTAAAACTAAAATAAAACAATTTTTAATAATTTTAACATGACTAAACATATTTTCTGCAGAAACTACAACAAATTTGCAAACTAACAAAAAAATAATCAATTAAAAATATTAAGTAGATTAAAAGATATGGATTTTACAAAACCGAAACTATTCTGTAAAAAAAACAGAAACGAAAATATAATTAAAACAAAAACTGGTGCTAATGGGCCTATCTAGCGCTCGGGCGACAGATAACTAAAACGCGCCCGGGAAAAGTAAACCGAGTCGGGCCGGTCTAACTAAACCTAAATAAACCATTTAAACCGAAACTAAACCGGGTTTTTAAACTAAAAACATACCCCTTCGGGTGATCTAATCTAGCGCGTAGATTTTAGATCGGACGATGGGAGCGCCTCGGCGGCTTACATGATGGCGGCAGCGGCGACGGTCGACGGCGACTCGAGGCGATGATGGCCATGGCGGCTCGGTGGTCCGGGGGACGGCGGAGGCGTCCAGCGGTCTGTGGAGTGAGGGAGGTCGGTGGTGGACTCGGTGGAGCTCGGGGGTTCGAGGCGGCCGGGTGGTAGCAATGGCGGGCGGCGCCGGGCTCCGGCGACGGATTGCGGCGAGGAGAGGGTCAGGCGAGGGGGAGGTGGGGAACGGGTCGAGGGGGGGTATATAGGGGGCGGCTTGGAGGAGGGGGCGAATCGGGAAGGAGATCCCGCGATCTCCGGGATTCCGGCGAGGCGGCGGTTGGCAGGGAGGAAGGAAGAAGGGGTCTGCGTCGATGGGAGAGAGAGGAGGGATTGATCGGGCGACCGAGGGTAGGGGTTCAAGCGCGGCTTGCTTGGTCGGCTCGGCTCGGCGCTGGGCAGTTGGCTGGCCCATTGGGCCGGGCCGCCTCGACCTTGGTGGGCAGTTAGCTGGTGGCGCTGGGGTTTCTTTTCCTTTTTTTTTTGAATTAGAGAGAGAGAGAGAGAATAATATATATATTTTTTATATAGGACATATATATATCAAAATTATCAGGGGAATATTCCCTACAATTTGAACATTTTTCCAGGGGCAAAACTCAAACTTAAAAAAATCATTTTCTAGAAATCCCAAATAAAATTAGATTTGAATTCAAACTTTTGGCAAAGTTTTCTTCTGACATATTTGGAGTGTCATGTCTACTCCTCTCATACTTTTTCTCAAGTATTTGTCAGGCATTGATTTGAAATAAACTTCAACTGCCAATTCAAATTCAAATTCCAACAACTCAAAATCTTCTGAAACTTCAAATGCCACTCAATTTCAAACAATATGCATAGATGCTTAGCTAATATTGTAAAACATTCCAAATGGGAAATTTGGGATGTTACACGTAACCAAGCATAAAACCTTCATGTACTTTCGAAGCAAATTTAGAATTGTGATGAGGATCTCTAATCCAACATTTAGCACCGAAGACTTTGAAATAACTCACATTGGGTTTCTTGTCAGTGAGGAGTTTATATGCAGTCTTCTTGAAGAATTTGTGAAGATATACCCTGTTGATGATGTGGCATGCAGTATCAATTGCCTCAATCCAGGAATGACGAGGCGTCTTGTATTCATCAAGCATAGTGCGAGCCATCTCAACAAGAGTCCTGTTCTTGCGCTCCACGACGCCATTCTGCTAAGGAGTATAAGGAGCAGATAACTCATGAATAATACCAAGTTCATCAAGATATTCATCAAGACTAGTATTCTTGAACTCAGTTCCATTGTCACTTATGATGTGCTTGATCTTCACACCAAAGTTGGTTGAAGCCTGATACGTCTCCAATGTATCTATAATTTTTGATTGTTCCATGCTATTATATTATCCATCTTGGATGTTTATGGGCTTTATTTTACACTTTTATATTATTTTTGGGACTAACCTATTGACCCGAGCCCAGTGCAGTTCTGTTTTTCCTTGTTTGATGTTTGAAGAAAAGGAATATCAAACGAATTCGAAATGAATGAGACCAAGCTGGAGAAGTTATTTTTGGAAGGAAAGCTACGGATAGACTTGGAGTGCATGTCAGGGAAAGAAACGAGGAGCCACGAGGTAGGGGTGCGCCCACCCCTAGGGCGCCCTCCACCCTCGTGGGCCCTCGTGGCTCCCCGACGCGTTTCTTCCGCCTATATATATCCATATACCCTAAAACGATCGGGGAACAGATTAGATCGAGAGTTCCGCCGTCGCAAGCCTCTGTAGCCACCAAAAACCAATCGGGACCCTGTTACGCACCTGCCGGGGGGATCCTCACCGTGGCCATCTTCATCATCCTGGCGCTCTCCATGACAAGGAGGGAGTAGTTCACCCTCGGGGCTGAGGGTATGTACCAGTAGCTATGTGTTTGATCTCTCTCTCGTGTTCTTGATTTGGCACGATCTTGATGTATCGCGAGCTTTGCTATTATAGTTGGATCTTATGTTGCTTCTCCCCCTCTACTCTCTTGTAATGGATTTAGTTTTCCCTTTGAAGTAATCTTATCGGATTGAGTCTTTAATGATTTGAGAACACTTGATGTACGTCTTGCCGTGCGTATCTGTGGTGACAATGGGATACCACGTGATTCACTTGATGTATGTTTTGGTGATCAACTTGCGGGTTCCGCCCATGAACCTATGCATAGGGGTTGGCACACGTTTTCGTCTTGACTCTCCGGTAGAAACTTTGGGGCACTCTTTGAAGTTCTATGTGTTGGTTGAATAGATGAATCTGAGATTGTGTGATGCATATCATATAATCATACCCACGGATACTTGAGGTGACATTGGAGTATCTAGGTGACATTAGGGTTTTGGTTGATTTCTGTCTTAAGGTGTTATTCTAGTACGAACTCTAGGGTTGTTTGTGACACTTATAGGAATAGCCCAACGGATTGATTGGAAAGAATAACTTTGAGGTGGTTTCATACCCGACCATAATCTCTTTGTTTGTTCTCCGCTATTAGTGACTTTGGAGTGACTCTTTGTTGCATGTTGAGGTATAGTTATATGACCCAATTATGTTATTATTGTTGAGAGATCTTGCACTAGTGAAAGTATGAACCCTACGCCTTGTTTCCTGCTACGTCTTGAGCTGCGTTCGTTTTCCCCGAAGAGGAGAGGATGATGCAGCAGAGTAGCGTAAGTATTTCCCTCAGTTTTTGAGAACGAAGGTATCAATCCAGTAGGAGGCCACGCGCAAGTCCCTCGTACCTACACAAAGCAAATAACTCCTCGCAACCAACGCGAATAGGGGTTGTCAATCCCTTCACGATCACTTACGAGAGTGAGATCTGATAGAGATGATAGATAATATTTTTGGTATTTTTGGTATAAAGATGCAAAGTAAAATAAAAGGCAAAGTAAAAAAGCAAAGCAATAATAAAGCTTAGGAAGATTAATATGATGAGAATAGACCGGGGGGCCATAGATTTCACTAGTGACTTCTCTCAAGAGCATAAGTATTTTACGGTGGGTGAACGAATTACTGTTGAGCAATTGACGGAATTGAGCATAGTTATGAGAGTATCTAGGTATGATCATGTATATAGGCATCACGTCCGGGACAAGTAGACCGACTCCTGCGTGCATCTACTACTATTACTCCACTCATCGACCGCTATCCAGCATGCATCTAGAGTATTAAGTTAATGAAAACAGAGTAATGCCTTAAGCAAGATGACATGATGTAGATTGATAAATTCATGCAATATGATAAAAACCCCATCTTGTTATCCTCGATGTCAACAATACAATACGTGCCTTGCTGCCCCTCATCCTTTGGGAAAGGACACAAGATTGAACCCAAAGCAAAGCACATCTCCGTTGCAAGAACTACCAATCTAGTTGGCCAAACCAAATGGATAATTCGAAGAGACTTGCAAAGATAACCAATCATACATAAAAGAATTCAGAGAAGATTCAAATATTTCTCATAGATAATCTTGATCATAAACCCACAATTCATCGATTTCAACAAACACACCGCAAAAAGAAGATTACACCAAATAGATCTCCACGAGAGAGGGGGAGAACATTGTATTGAGATCCAAAAAGAGAGAAGAAGCCATCTAGCTACTAACTATGGACCCGAAGGTCTGAAGTAAACTACTCACACTTCATCGGAGAGGCTATGATGATGATGTAGAAGCTCTCCGTGGTGGATTCCCCTTCCGACGGAGCTCCGGAACAGGCCCCAAGATGGGATCTCGTGGATACAGAAAGTTGCGGCGGTGGAATTAGGTTTTTGGCTCCGTATCTGATCTGTTGGGGGTACGTAAGTATATAGGAGAAAGGAGTACGTCGGTGGAGCTTCGGGGGGCCCACGAGGTAGGGGGCGCGCCCTAGGGGCGGCGCCCTCCACCCTCGTGGCCGCCTCCCTCCTTTCTTGACCGAGGGTCCAAGTCTCCTGGATCTTATCTGATGAGAAAATCACGTTCCCGAAGGTTTCATTCCGTTTGGACTCCATTTGATATTCCGTTTCTTAGAAACATTGAAATAGGCAAAAAAACATCAAATCTGTGCTGGGCCTCCAGTTAATAGGTTAGTCCCAAAAGTAATATAAAAGTGGAAAATAAAGCCCAATATGGTCCAAAACAGTAGATAATATAGCATGGAGCAATAGAAAATTATAGATACGTTGGGGACGTATCAGGCATCCCCAAGCTTAATTCCTGCTCGTCCTCGAGTAGGTAAATGATAAAAAGAGAATTTTTGATGCGGAGTGCTACTTGGCATAATTTCAATGTAACTCTTCTTAATTGTGGTATGAATATTCAGATCCTAAAGATTCAAGACAAAAGTTCATATTGACATAAAAATAATAATACTTCAAGAATACTAACTAAGCAATTATGTCTTGTCAAAATAATTGGCCAAAGAAAGTTCATCCCTACAAAATCATATAGTTTAGTCATGCTCCATTTTCGTCACACAAGAATGCTCTCATCATGCACAACCCCGATGACAAGCCAAGCAATTGTTTCATACTTTAGTAATCTCAAACCTACAAACTTTCACGCAATATATGAGCGCGAGCCATGGACATAGCACTATGGGTGGAATAGAATATGATGATGGGGGTTATGTGGAGAAGATAAAAAAAGGAGAAGGTCTTACATCAACGAGGCTAATCAATGGGCTATGGAGATGCCCATCAATTGATGTTAATGCAAGGAGTAGGGATTGCCATGCAACGGATGCACTAGAGCTATAAATGTATGAAAGCTCAACATAAAAAACTAAGTGGGTGTGCATCCAACTTGCTTGCTCACGAAGACCTAGGGCATTTGAGGAAGCCCATCGTTGGAATATACAAGCCAAGTTCTATAATGAAAAATTCCCACTAGTATATGAAAGTGACAAAACAAGAGACTCTCTATCATGATGATTATGGTGCTACTTTGAAGCACAAGTGTGGCAAAGGATAATAACATTGTCCCTTCTCTCTTTTTCTCTCATTTTTTGGGCCTTCTCTTTTTTATGGCCTTTTTTTATTCTTCACTTGGGACAATGCTCTAGAAAATGATGATCATCACACTTCTATTTATTTACAACTCAATGATTACAACTCGATACTAGAACAAAGTATGACTCTATATGAATGCCTCCGGCGGTATACCAGGATATGCAATGAATCAAGAGTGACATGTATGAAAGAATTATGAACTGTGGCTTTTCCACAAATACTATGCCAACTACATGATCATGATAAGCAATATGACAATGATGAATGTGTCATGAAGAACGGTATGGTGGAAAGTTGCATGGCAATATATCTCGGAATGGCTATGGAAATGCCATAATAGGTAGGTATGGTGGCTGTTTTGAGGAAGATATAAGGAGGTTTATGTGTGAAAGAGCGTATCATATCACGGGGTTTGGATGCACCGGCGAAGTTTGCACCAACTCTCAATGTGAGAAAGGGCAATGCAAGGTACCGAAGAGGCTAGCAATGATGGAAGGGTGAGAGTGCGTATAATCCATGGACTCAACATTAGTCATAAAGAACTCACATACTTATTGCAAAAATCTACAAGCCATCAAAAACCAAAGCATTACGCGCATGCTCCTAGGGGGATAGATTGGTAGGAAAAGACCATCGCTCGTCCCCGACCGCCACTCATAAGGAGGACAATCAAATAACACCTCATGTTTCAAATTTGTTACATAACGTTTACCATACGTGCATGATACGAGACTTGCAAACTTCAACACAAGCATTTCTCAAATTCACAACTACTCAACTAGCACGACTTTGATATTATCACCTCCATATCTCAAAACAATTATCAAGCATCAAACTTTTCTTAGTATTCAACACACGCATAAGAAAGTTTTTACTATTTTTGTATACCTAGCATATTATTATTATTTAAGCAGATTACCATGCTATTTAAGACTC
The DNA here is from genome assembly GCA_021605205.1 of Aegilops longissima. NCBI lineage: Eukaryota > Viridiplantae > Streptophyta > Magnoliopsida > Poales > Poaceae > Aegilops > Aegilops longissima. Next base: position 536,314,869 of record CM038677.1, on the reverse strand, counting down.
TCAAAATAATCTAAGTGAAGCATGAGAGATCAATAGTTTCTTTAAAACAAATCCACCACCGTGCTCTAAAAGATATAAGCGAAGCACTAGAGCAAAACTATATAGCTCAAAAGATATAAGTGAAGCACATAGAGTATTCTAACAAATTCCAATTCATGTATGGCTCTCTCAAAAGGTGTGTACAGCAAGGATGATTGTGGTAAACTTAAAAAGCAAAGACGCAAATAATACAAGACGCTCCAAGCAAAACACATATCATGTAGTGAATAAAAATATAGCTCCAAGTAAAGTTACCGATGGAAGTGGACGAAAGAGGGGATGCCTTCCGGGGCACCCCCAAGCCTTGAATTTTTCGTGTCCTTGGATTATCTTGGGGGTGCCATGGGCATACCCAAGATTAGGCTGTTGCCACTCCTTGTTCCATAATCCATCAAAAGATTTCACCCAAAACTTGAAAACTTCACAACACAAAACTCAACAAAAATCTCGTGAGCTCCGTTAGCGAAAGAAAACAAAACACCACTTCAAGGTACTGTAATGAACTCATTATTTATTTATATTGGTGTTAAACCTACTGTATTCCAACTTCTCTATGGATTATAAACTATTTTACTAGCCATAGATTCATCAAAATAAGCAAATAACACACGAAAAACAGGATCTGTCAAAAACAGAACAGTCTGTAGTAATCTGTAACTAACGCAAACTTCTGGAACTCCAAAAATTCAGCCAAAATAGGAAGACCTAGGCAATTTGTTTATTCATCAGGAGCAATTGGAATCACTATTTTATCACTTTCTGGTGATTTTTAACAATTGTTTTAGTGAACCAAAAGTTTCTGGAAATTACAGCAAGATCAAATAACTATCATCCAAGAAGATCCTATAGGTTTAACTTGGCACAAACACTAATTAAAACATAAAACCACGTCTAAACAGAAGGTAGATGGACTATTTATTCCTAAACAGAAATAAAAACAAAAAAACTAAAATAAAATTGGGTTGCCTCCCAACAAGCGCTATTGTTTAACGCCCCTAGCTAGGCATAAAAGCAAGGATAGATCTAGGTATTGCCATCTTTGGCACTCGGAGAGAAAAGAGAAAATTTCCTTTCTATGGCATTCATCCTTATATTTTGGGAAAGCACATTGCCATTAATGGCGGAAGTGAGATTAAGCACGTTACAGAAATTTGCATCTAAACTAGATTTCATCTCTTTGATAATTTCGTTTTGATAGAAGCATAAGAGAGTGGTAGACTCAACCTTATCATTCATGGGGTGCCAAAATATAGTTTTCATTTTTTCATAGGTATCTATAGCATACCCTTCAAGAAAACCTTCATAAAAAATAGAGTCTAGAAGTTGTTTGAAAGAAGCGGGCAATCCAACATAGAAACTTTTTAAGTAAACCTCAATTTGATATTGTGGTACATAGCTACCCTGAATCCTTAATAACCTATCCCAAGCATCTTTTAAAGACTCATCAAGTAAATAACGAAAAATTCCAGAGTCATCTTCATCAAAATTATTTAAGCTCTCATTGGTAACCCCGGTGGGTCTTTCCGTAGCATCATTATTTATGAGCTTAGAGAGGATAGAGGGGTTATCCAAGGTACTAGAACCCTGGAAAGGACCCTTAGTTCTTTTTGATTCGGCCATGGCAACAGGAAGGCAAACGGAAAAGAGAGGGCGAATAAAACGGCAAGGGTGAAGTAGGGGAGAGGCAAACGAGAGGCAAATGGCAAATAATGTAATGCGGGAGATAAGGGATTGTGATGGGTACTTGGTATGTTGACTTTTGCGTAGACTCCCCGGCAACGGCGCCGAAATCCTTCTTCCTCGTCTTGAGCTTGCGTTGGTTTTCCCCAAAGAGGAGAGGATGATGCAGCGAGTAGCGTAAGTATTTCCTCAGTTTTTGAGAACCAAGGTATCAATCCATTAGGAGGCCACGCAAGTCCCTCGTACCTACACAAAGCAAATAACTCCTCGCAACCAACGCGAATAGGGTTGTCAATCCCTTCAAGGTCACTTACGAGTGAGATCTGATAGAGATGATAGATAATATTTTTGGTATTTTTGGTATAAAGATGCAAAGTAAAATAAAAGGCAAAGTAAAAAAGCAAAGCAATAATAAAGTGTAGGAAGATTAATATGATGAGAATACACCCGGGGGCCATAGATTTCACTAGTGGCTTCTCTCAAGAGCAAAAGTATTTTACGGTGGGTGAGCAATTCTTTGTTGAGCAATTGATGAATTGAGCATAGTTATGAGAGTATCTAGGTATGATCATGTATATAGGCATCACGTCCGAGACAAGTAGACCGACTCCTGCCTGCATCTACTACTATTACTCCACTCATCGATTGCTATCCAAAGCATGCATCTAGAGTATTAAGTTAATGAAAACAGAGTAATGCCTTAAGCAAGATGACATGATGTAGAGGATGAATTCATGCAATATGATAAAAACCCATCTTGTTATCCTCGATGGCAACAATACAATCGTGCCTTGCTGCCCCTCATCCACTGGGAAAGGACACCGCAAGATTGAACCCAAAGCTAAGCACTTCTCCCATTGCAAGAACTACCAATCTAGTTGGCCAAACCAAACGGACAATTCGAAGAGACTTGCAAAGATAACCAATCATACATAAAAGAATTCAGAGAAGATTCAAATATTGCTCATAGATAATCTTGATCATAAACCCACAATTCATCGGTCTCAACAAACACACCGCAAAAAGAAGATTACGTCAAATAGATCTCCACGAGAGAGGGGGAGAACATTGTATTGAGATCCAAAAAGAGAGAAGAAGCCATCTAGCTACTAACTATGGACCCAAGGTCTGAAGTAAACTACTCACACTTCATCGGAGAGGCTATGATGATGATGTAGAAGCCCTCCGTGGTGGATTCCCCTTCCGTGGAGCTCTGAACAGGCCCCAAGATGGGATCTCGTGGATCTGAGAAAGTTGCGGCGGTGGAATTAGGTTTTGGCTCCGTGTCGATCTGTTGGGGTGCGTGGGTATATATAGGAGGAACGAGTACGTCGGTGGAGCTTCGGGGGGCCCACGAGGCAGGGGGCGCGCCCTAGGGGGGCGCCCTCCACCCTCGTGGCCGCCTCCCTCCTTTCTTGACCGAGGTCCAAGTCTCCTGGACCTTATCTGATGAGAAAATCACGTTCCCGAAGGTTTCATTCCGTTTGGACTCCGTTTGATATTCCGTTTCTTCAAAACACTGAAATAGGCAAAAAACAGCAAATCTGGGCTAGGCCTCCGGTTAATAGGTTAGTCCCAAAAGTAATATAAAAGTGGAAAATAAAGCCCAATATGGTCCAAAACAGTAGATAATATAGCATGGAGCAATAAAAAATTATAGATACGTTGGAGACGTATCATTTCCTAGCATTGCAATATCGTTTACGATCACTTTTGCTACTAGTTACCTTGCTGTTTTTATATTTTCAGATTACATAAACCTATATCTACCATCCATATTGCACTTGTATCACCATCTCTTCGCCGAACTAGTGCACCTATACAATTTACCATTGTATTGGGTGTGTTGGGGACACAAGAGACTCTTTGTTATTTGGTTGCAGGGTTGCTTGAGAGAGACCATCTTCATCCTACGCCTCCCACGGATTGATAAACCTTAGGTCATCCACTTAAGGGAAATTTGCTACTTTCCTACAAACCTCTGCACTTGGAGGCCCAACAACGTCTACAAGAAGAAGGTTGTGTAGTAGACATCAAGCTCTTTTCTGGCGCCGTTGCCGGGGAGGTGAGTGCTTGAAGGTATATCTTTAGATCTTGCAATCGTATTTTTTGTTTCTTGTTTTAGCACTAGTTTAGTTTATAAAAGAAAACTACAAAAAAAAGAGATGGAATTGAGTTTGTCTCATACGCTTCATCTTTTTAATATCTTCCGTGAGTATGATGGAAAGGAAAATTGTGCCAAAGTGTTAGAAGAAGAATGCATTAAAATGTTTGGCACTAAATCTTTGAATGATGAGCATGATTGCAATGTTGTTAGTATGAACTCCTTGAATATCCATGGTACTAATGATGATTGCACCAGTTATGATGAAAATGTCTCCTATAAACATGTCAATTTTTGTGGAGTGCATTGGGTTTGCAAGTACACACCAAATAGGGAAGATAGATATTGCAAGAGGCATAAGCACTTAGAAACTAAATTGTTGCAAGAAAGGCTAGATATTTGTGCTGAAGATTTAAATTTTCTTGGTCGTACTTGTGGACTTTGCAATGAACAGGGTCATTTAGCTATCTAATGCAAATTGTTTCATGATCTAATTGTGTCCAAAAATTGTGATGAATTGATTTCCCTTGCACATTATAATGAACTTACTTTGCTTATGGGCTACGAAGAAATGAAACATATAACTAAGCATCTTCCAGAATTTGCCCGTTATAAACTTCTTGGTTTTGATCTAGAGAAGATTTATATGTATTGTGCGGTGAATTGCATTGAAAATCCTTATATTGCGAACTACATAAAGAAAAGAAAACAAATAGAAGATGAAGAGAATGCTAACGAAAGGGAAGAGACTTCCCAATATCCTCCTATTATTTCTTATGATGAATTAGGTAACGAGGAGGAGCCTTCTATTCAACCAATCTCATTAATAAGGAGCTCCAAAAAGAGGATTGATGAGGGAGTCCTGGATTAGGGGGTGTCCGGATAGCCGGACTATAGCCTTTGGCCGGACTCCTGGACTATGAAGATACAAGATTGAAGACTTCGTCCCGTGTCCGGATGGGACTTTCCTTGGCGTGGAAGGCAAGCTTGGCGTCTGGATATGTAGATCTCCTACCATTGTAACCGACTCTATGTAACCCTAACCCTATTCGGTGCCTATATAAACCGGAGGGTTTTAGTCCGTAGGACGAACAACAATCATACCATAGGCTAGCTTCTAGGGTTTAGCCTCTTTGATCTCGTGGTAGATCTATTCTTGTACTACCCATATCATCAATATTAATCAAGCAGGAGTAGGGTTTTACCTCCATCGAGAGGGCCCGAACCTGGGTAAAAACATCGTGTCCCTTATCTCCTGTCACCATCCGCCTAGACGCACAGTTCGGGACCCCCTACCCGAGATCCGCCGGTTTTGACACCGACATTGGTGCTTTCATTGAGAGTTCCTCTGTGTCGTCATCTTTAGGCCCGATGGCTCCTCCGATCATCAATAACGATGCGCTCCAGGGTGAGACTTTTCTCCCCGGACAGATCTTCATATCCGGCGGCTTTGCACTGCGGGCCAATTCGCTTGGCCATCTGGAGCAGATTAAGCTACGCCCGCCATCGAGTCAGATTTGGAAGTTTGAACTACGGCCGCGTCCGCGGAGACTTGATCTTGACGGGTTCGAGCCACAACCAAGCGCCCCAGACTTTCACGAGGGCATGATCCAGCTCTGCCGCGGACGGTGTCCCGAGGTCGCACGGTGTCCGCTCAACCTTTAGCTCGAGCCGATCGCGCCGATCGAGGACAGGTGGCTGGACACCGCCTCGAGGCTGCGATCTCTACGACGATTGAGCTGTACACCTACCCTATCCTTTGCGAAGCTCGTGACTCCAAGGTGCCGGACTCCTCTCCGGACTCCGAGCCCTCCGTGCCCCCGCTAATCGAATCCGATTGGGCGCCGATCATGGAATTCACTGCCGCGGACATATTTCAGCACTCGCCCTTTGGTGACATCCTGAATTCAGTAAAGTCTATCTCCTTATCAGGAGAGCCCTGGACGGATTATGGTCGGGAAGGTTGGGATGCGGACGACGAAGAAATTCAAAGCCCACCCACCACCCACTTCGTAGCCACTGTCGATGATTTAACCGACATGCTCGACTTCGACTCCGAAGACATCGACGGTATGGATGACGATGTAGGGGGAGGAGCATGAACCAGCGCCTATAGGGCACTGGAGAACCACCTCATCTCACGATGTATACATGGTGGACACACCTAAAGGAACCGACCACGAGGAACAACGGGACGCTTCGAATGATCGCTCCATCGAAAAGCAGTCAAAACAGCGACGTAAGCGCCGCTCAAAGTCCCACCTCGACAAAGACAACAACCATACAGACCTAGCTATAGAGCAGGGTGAACCGGTGGACGACGAACATGCTATCGAGCAACCGTCCGAACAGGACAATCTAGATAAACAACCCGTCCCCGGCGAAGATAACAGTCCGGACGAACTCACGCCGGACAAGTTGCTGGAGCAGAAGAACCTCCACAAAAGGCTCGCCGCCACAAGACGTAGCTGAAAAAGCGAAGCGGAAGCTCAAAACAGCGGAAGATGCACTCAGAATCAGATGGAGCAAAGTACTCAACACCGTGACAAATCTGGCGACGATCGCCCGAACAAAGAGCTACCCAAAGCGAAAACTACGCCCGAATTTGATGAGGAGGCCGAGAGCCCCACAATCAAAAAACAAGGAGGCCACCGGTCGGATGGGCGACCCCATGGAAAACAGAGAGCGGCAAACGGCGCCAAGACACAAGCCGCACGCGATCCGCTGAGGATTCGCATCAAAAAGATGGCCCGCTTAGATCTATCTACGGGCCAAGAAAGCAAGCTCTAGTAAGCAAGGCAACACATCAAGTATCCGAACATCACGACACACCTAAATATAGGGGTGCCGCACACCCCCTATGTTTCACCGATGAGGTGCTGGATCATGAATTTCAGCGGGATTCAAGCCCGTAAACATAGAGGCATCTGACGGAACAACAGACCACGAGTGCGGATTGAGGATTACATCCTCCATATACACATGGCTAGAGGAGATGATCTCCACGCCATAAAATACTTACCCCTCAAGCTCAAAGGGCCAGCCCGGCATTGGCTTAAAAGCCTTCCCGAAAACACCATTGGAAGTTGGGAAGAGCTCGAGGATGCCTTTCGGGCAAACTTTCAAGGGACCTATGTCCGACCTCCGGATGCCGACGATTTAAGTCACATAGCTCAACAACCCGGAGAGTCAGCCCGAAAATTTTGGAACAGATTCCTTACTAAAAAGAACCAAATAGTCGACTGTCCGGACGCCGAATCCTTAGCAGCTTTCAAACACAACGTCCGAGACGAATGGCTCGCCAGACACCTCGGCCAAGAAAAGCCAAGAACAATGGCCGCATTAACAAGCCTTATGACCCGCTTTTGCGCGGGAGAGGATAGCTGGCTAGCAAGATGCAGCACCAGCGACCCAAGTACATCCAAGTCGGGGATGGAAGCGGAAACCACGACGCAGCAAGGACCAGCATCGAGACCAAGGAAATAGCCGAAGAGCACGGCGATCAACGCCGGATTCAAAAGCTCTCGGCAGAATCATAAAAGCTGCCCTTAAGGATAACAGGATGAGCTATCTAACTTAAACAAAATCTTGGACAAGATATGCCAAATCCATAGTACTCCCGGGAAGCCTGCAAACCACACCCACAGAGATTGTTGGGTCTTCAAGCAGTCCGGCAAACTCAACGCCGAACACAAGGGGCTCGACACACCAAGCGAGGACGATGACGAACCCCAAAAGTAGAGCACCGGAAAACAAAAGAATTTCCCACAAGAAATCAAAACAGTGAACTCACTTCACGTGATAAAAGGGAAAAGTAGAGCGGCGCCCATAGAGGAACGCGCCAGATGGCCTATCCCGGAGGAGTCCTGCCACTGATTGTTAAAACCAATCACCTTCGACCATCGGGATTACTCTAGAAGTATACGGAACGCAGTTTGGACTGCCTTGATATTAGATCCGATAATTGGCGGACTCCAATTTTCACAAGTCCTAATGGACGGCGTAGTGATCTAAACCTGCTATATCAGGACACAATCCGCAATATGGGGATAGACCCAACCAAATTTCGCCACAGCAACACTTCCTTTCAAGGGGTAATGCCAGGCCCATATGCCCATTGTACGGGCTATCTACTGCTAGAAGTTGTGTTCAACTCACCCGACAACTTCCGCCGCGAAAAGTTAACCTTCCACCTCGCCCCATTTACAAGTAGCTATCAAGCACTATTGGGACGCGAAGCTTTCGCCCGCTTTAACACAATACCGCATTATGCATCTCTTACACTTAAAATGCCCGGTCCACGCGGCATCATCTCATTAAAGGGAAACATCGAGGGTTCCTCGAGTCCGGAAAATTGTGCGGATGCCTTGACAGCCCCACAATAAACCGGCTTCAACAATACAAGCACTTAGACAGGTCGTCCAGACCCCGGACACGGCTGGACGAGTCCGGCGTAAACATACAAGGGGCTCTGCGCATCCACAACAAGAGACAGTAAAGATCAATTTTGTTCATTCTTTGAATTGTACTTTGTTTATACAATATAACATACATTTTCGCACGATCTTTTTCAACTAAGTTCCTCTCTTTTACAGATGAGCACCGTGCTACACCCGTCCAGGATACGGCACAACGGAGACACAGGCGCAGACGTGCAGTAGGGACCCGTTGCAAGGATTCTTTTCAGATTAAAACCCTGCGTAAACCTTTTTTTACTGTTTCTTGTTGATACACATCCCCCGGTTTCTTGCTATAACCAAGGAGGAGGCTGGCGTTTTGGCATAGGCCACGTCAGAATTACGCTGCACACGACACGTGGGCTTTTTACCAAGGGCGATTGTTCGACCCGTTTTCATAAAGACCGAATACCTTAGGGAGTGTTCGCGTCTCGAGTTAGGCCTTATATGCATCAGCTCGAATCATGTCTTTGGTCAAATGTTGGGTTTGCCCGGCTCACGTGTTTTGCTGCCTTACGTTCCGCTCTATCGGCTAATGCGGCACCGGAGAACTATCGCGATTGTGCCCCAGTTCGGCGAGGGAGCACCTCGATGAAAGCCGAAACTGATGTCATGATATAGCGTGAGACTGGTCAACCACTCGATGACCCGCTGGAATCTTTAGAATTCCTCCGCATTGACGAAGGGTCGTTTCCCGGCCAGGCACATACGCGCCCCAAATTCGGGTGAGCGCGGTGCCCCTAGGGGCTATATAGTAGCCCCACTGTCGAACTCCTATGGCTAAGTGAAAGTGATAAAGCATTATAGTCCGGTTGCCTAGTTTGCTGCGCTATCACCTCCTTTGTGGGACCAAGACGTTGGATCAAGTGTGAAAATGCGTTTTCTGCAAACACCCCCGCATTATATGCATGGGGGCTGAAGCCAAAGACTGCCATCTTTCAGGTTATATACACATATACATTAACGGCCGAACAGGAGGTATTTTTAATTCTTGAAAGCACAAGTATAAAAAGCTTTTATATTCCATCGAAACATTGTTTCACAATAATACATGTTATTCGAACATAATATTCTTTGAGCACTGCGTCTCTATTAAACGAGTGCCCTGAAGAACTTCCTGAAAATAGTGCTCAACAGGTACTCGGCTTCCGTCCGAATTTTGGGATGCAACATCGGTGGCCTTCATCTCCGCCCAGTATGTCTTGACACGGGCAAGAGCCATCCGCGCACCCTCTATGCATGCTGACCGCCTCATTGCTTTGATATGTGGCACCGCACCAAGGAACTGCTGCACCAAGCCAAAATAACTATTCGGCTCGGGCCTTTCCGGCCACAGATGAGTCACGACATTCTTCATGGCAAGTCCGGACAACCTATTCAGCTCCGCCCATTCGACCAAACGATCGGTTAATGGAAGTGGACGCTCTGGACTACGGAACTGCGACCAAAAAGCTCTTCCATCTCGTGATCCTTTTGATCTCCGAAGTGTTCGGCCGCATCCGCGGCACTCGCCGCCAAGTCCAGATAAGCATCTGCACCACTCCACAGCCGGTCCAACTGAGCATATTTAGGATCCGTGAACTTCCTACGCAGCAGAAAGGGCTTTCCAGCCGCGATATCTCCGGCCTGACGTAGCTCCTCCTTCATAGCTCTCATCACAGAGCGAGCATCCTTGGCCTCGGTGGTGGCCTTCTTGAGGTCCTCTCGCTCCGCTCGACCTTATTTTTCAAGAAGCTCGCAGCGGTCGGTAGCATTCTTCAACTTCACGGCCATCTCGGCCATTTCCTTCTTGCTTCGGCAGTGAGCAGCTTGTTCGGCTTTTAGCTCTTCGGCCGCCTTTAAGGCAGCCGCATCACTTTTCCTGGCCTGCTCCTTGGCTCGGGCAAGCTCCGCCTGAAGATTCTCCATGGAAGCGGCACCATCTGCATCAAGCATACATGTTGTAAGGCACAGGCATCAAGCTCCCTTACTAGGTGTCCGCGGAGAAACTACATACCTTGTGACTCGTCCAGCCGCTTGTTGACAAGCGCGATGTCGGCATCCGCCACGTCAAGTTGCCGCTTTAGTTCGGCAAATTCATCAGTCCGGCTAGCCACCGGACGCCCCGCCACCTACATAGGAAGGGCGACATATTATATCTGGGATTATGATCCTCGGCACGCTGTCATTTTTGACAACGCACCGAGTCTCAGGGGCTACTATCTACACGGGGCGCATCTTATATACGCGGAACCGTCAAAAGGTACATCATTGCACGTACCTCAAAACCCGTCAGTAAACTCCTGGCGGCCTCGTACAACCCGCTTTCCACGAACGAAATCTTTTCAATCACCGTACCCATCAAGGCACGGTGATCCTCTGAGATAGACACTCGCCCGAGCAGACCCTTCAACTCCTCCGACCGTGCACCAGGAGGTGCCGAACTCGTCTGATGGCCTTTTTCGAAGGCCGGACACAGAGGGCTCTGGGGGACCCTACGACCGCCCTCCACCCCTGCCGGATTTGGGGAAACCCTCCACGATGACACCTCAGGATCGTCCGCCTCGCTATGCGGTACGGCAGGGGGAGGCGTTCCGCTCTCCATCATCTCCAGACGAAGATCCCCCGAAGACGACCTCTGCTGAGAAGGGCTGAGATCCGAACTACAAGGTAAAATTTCGGCCATCTTCAGAAATAAAAACAGGGATGTCTTTTATTTTATAAACTCCCCTCTCTACTTACGGCTCGCTGGAGGGCTGATCTCCTTGGGGAAACAATGCGGCCGGGGCATCTTCCGGCGCAGGACCCTCCGGCGAAGATTTCTTCCCACGCTTTGAGGCCTTGGTCTCCGGGTCTCCAGAGGCGGTCCTCTTCTCCCCTTGGATGGAGGGATTATCGATCCCTACTTTCTTGATAACCTCCTTCGTGGAGGCAGTAGCTTCCTTGTTCCCCCCCTTCGCCTTCTTCTAAAGGCACGGCCTCCAGCATCCTGGTTAACACCGGATCCGGCGTGGTCTCAGGGAGGGGGGCCGGACACCTGATAAGTTTTGCTTTCGCTATCCACTCCTGCTTAAGGGACAGCTCTTTTAAGGGCAAGTTTATGATAAATATACGGATATCGTGTCCGGGTACGGGACTACTTACTTGAGCATCCGGGCAATTGCAGCTCAGACATGCGTCCTCGGTCAAGTCCGGACACATTGCTTGTGATTCGAAGAACAGTTTGTACATCTCCACGGGCATTGCGCCCATGAAATGTTGAAGAGCTCGTGGTCCCTCCGGATTGAACTCCCACAGGCGGAGGGGGCGACGTTTGCAGGGCAGGATGCGACGAATCAGCATGACCTGCGCTACTACAACCAGATTGATCTCTCTCTCCAGGAGGTCTCGAATACGGCCCTGCAACAGGGGCACGTCTTTGGGCGGCCCCCAGTCAAGCCCTTTATTGACCCATGACGCCAGCCGCGGTGGAGGACCCGAGCGAAAGGCAGGCGGCGCCACCCATTTGGTGCCCCTGGGAGCTGTGATATAAAACCACTCTTGTTGCCATAGACTGAGCTCCTTTCGAAAAGAGCCCTCGGGCCATGGAGTGTCAGCATTCTTACTTATAACAGCCCCTCTGCACTCTGCCTGTTGCCCCTTGATCATCTTCGGCTCCACCTTGAAGGTTTTGAGCCACAATCCGAAGTGTGGGGTAATGCAGAGGAAGGCTTCACATACGATGATGAACGACGAGATGTGGAGGATGGACTCCGGATCCAAGTCGTGAAATTCCAGCCCGTAATAAAACATGAGCCCCCTCACGAAGGGGTCCATCGGGAAACTTAGTCCCCGAAGGAAGTGGGACGTGAACACCACGCTTTCACCGGGCTTGGGAGTGGGAATAACCTGCCCTTGAGCAGGCAACCTATGCGAGATTTCGCCGGCTAGATACCTGGCATCTCTTAGCTTTAGGATGTCTTCTTCCGTGACGGAGGAAGGCATCCACCGGCCTTGGAGGTCGGAGCCGGACATCATCGAAGGTCCGAAGCGCCTGAATCTGGAGCTTTGGGTGTTGGAACTCGAAGCGAGGCGGATTCGATGGAGATTGAGAAAAGGAGCGGGGCCTTGGTCTCTTTATAAAGAGGTTGAATACCGAGTCCTCCCGTGACCATTCGGGACTCGCCGATAGAGGAGGCGTGCGAACGGCACGATTGGGTTACCCACGCCGTATTGATGAGAATCCCAAAATAAGGGACACGATCTCTTCTTTGACAAGGCGTGCCAAGGAAACCGCCTCGCTAAACGCTGAGGTGGGACGGTGAAAGCGATTCGAATAAAGGCTTGGCCGTGGTGTGATGTCACGCTGCGGAATACGTCGTGATTGAACTTGTGTAAATGTTATTCTCTCTACGGTGATATGTGGAACTTATTTTGCGGAGCCGGACACTATCCTTGTGTTCAAAATCTTCTATGAAGTATTCGGAGGAGGAACCCACCTTGCAATGCCGAAGACAATATGCGCGTCGGACCCATCGTCATTGAAGCCTGGTTCAGGGGCTACTGAGGGAGTCCTGGATTAGGGGGTGTCCGGATAGCCGGACTATAGCCTTTGGCCGGACTCTTGGACTATGAAGATACAAGATTGAAGACTTCGTCCCGTGTCCGGATGGGACTTTCCTTGGCGTGGAAGGCAAGCTTGGCGTCTGGATATGTAGATCTCCTACCATTGTAACCGACTCTGTGTAACCCTAACCCTATTCGGTGCCTATATAAACCGGAGGGTTTTAGTCCGTAGGACGAACAACAATCATACCATAGGCTAGCTTCTAGGGTTTAGCCTCTCTGATCTCGTGGTAGATCTATTCTTGTACTACCCATATCATCAATATTAATCAAGCAGGAGTAGGGTTTTACCTCCATCGAGAGGGCCCGAACCTGGGTAAAAACATCATGTCCCTTGTGTCGTGGAATTGTCACGGCAGATGTCCTCATGAAAGGACTTAGTTGTAGGACCATCGTACGGGTTAACCTAGAGGGGTTAATGCGGACACAAGACACGGGAATTATACTGGTTCGGCCCCTTCGATGAAGGTAAAGACCTACGTCCAGTTGTGGTATGATTGATATGATTCGGCGACTAAGAAGCAATAGCTTTGCCTTGGCCTCGAATCTCTGTCCCTAACTCGCCACCGGGTCGTCCCCTTATATACACGGGTTAACGCCCGGGCGGCTTACAGAATCCCAATCCGGCTCATATAGGAGTCCGGTTTGGTCTCTCCTTTCTTGTCTTACAACACAAGTTACAGTATTAGGGCGGTTTACATGTATGGATCTTAATTCCCTTCTGGGCTCCAGGCCTCCATATGGGCCTGGATTCCACACGAGGGTAAACCGGCCCCTCCGGGGCGGTTCACACTCCGTAGCTATATCCTCAACATTAGGCCCCAGATTGACTTGAACCGGTTCAGGTTAATCTTCCACGTCTTCAGGCAACCCTTGATCTTCCTTGTAAACCGCCATTGATTTGACCCGCCGTGACATCATCCTCTGCTCTTCGTGTCAGGGCCCCCTGACGTCATTTTGGACAAAAATCTAAACAGTAAGATTCCCTTCATTAAGGCTATCCCGGGAATCGAGGCGGCCGCTGCACCTTCCGCCGCTTTTGGCTCCTCAATTCTCGCGCCCATTGATTACTCCGGCCCCTTATAAATAGACCGGCCGGGTCATTCTCTTCTTCTCCTTTCTCTCTTCTTCTTCCTCGCGACCTGCCGACCACAAGCTCTTGCCGTCACCTTCAACCTTCGACCAACGCTTCCCGCCCCGCTGCATCAACCGGATCGGACCAGAGTCTCCGCGCTCCTCCGCGTTTCCTGCTCATCCGGTAAGGTCATCTTTAAACCCTAGATCTCATCTGGAAGCTTGGTTCGTCACATAATCCACGAGCGTTCTTGCCGACCTTGCATGCCCGTTCCGCCATGGCCGTTTGGCTCGGCCGTACCGCTTCTCATATACCAACGGATGCTTTCACCATTTACCTGATTCTAGGCGCCTTTCCCCCTTGTTTAGATCTTCCATTTTAACATACCTGAGCCTTCCTGCGCTGTATGAGGTCTGCATAGGTCGCAGAAATTCTCTTTACTGAACCCTGGTAGATCTAGATTATTTCCTTTTGCATGGGAAACCTGTTTCTGTCTATACTTAGCGATTTTTCCAGCACTAGCTCTTCCGTCGGTTTAACTTCTGATACTTAATCCGACCCTCCATTAGTCCTTAGTTAAACCGACCGGAAGCCAGCTTCTTTAACTGCCGGTTTAACAATATTTGTAACGCCTGACCTGTTTAATAGTGAACCGTTTCCTTCCTTTCTTTCGCAGCTTTCCCATATAATCTTCCGGAATGGCTCCTCAATTTTCTGCTTGCAACTGGGTCCGGTCCAGAGTCACCGAGACGCAGCTCAACGGCTATGTCACCACTGGCGGTTTAGCTCCAAAAAGTGTCCTCCACTGGCGCGTTCCGGAAGGCGAGTTTCCTCCCGAGCATGGCGGGGAGAAGTAATCGTGTTCATGCACCACTTAGACCGGGGTTCTGTCCCCGGTTCAAAATTTTTCCGGATGTCCTTGCTACCGCAGCTTCATCCTCGGGACATCGCCCAAATTCGTGTCGAATATCTCGCAACTTTCAAGTCTTCTGTGAAGTCTATCTTCAAGAAGAACCATCTCAGAGTTGTTCCGGATTTTTTCATTTGAACCGCCGCACAGAGTTTTCGATGGTCCGAACACGAGCTGGGCGTGTCGATCCGTAGAGGAAAGAAGTCGATTTTCCACACGCCAAGCACCACAGCCATCCAAAGGAATGGAACCAAACCTGGTTCTACTTGCCGAACACTGCTCCTGGCCGACGAAAACCCTTGCCGGGTTACCGCTCTCACCGGCTCAAGAACACTCATCCGCTACCTTCCGCTTAACCGCCATGAACGAAAAACTTCGCACCGCAAATAATCAAGCTCCGACTCGATGGCCAATGGTTTAACCGGCGAGATCTTGTACGTTGTTGGGTCTCTTGGGGTGTTTTGCCACTAAGCCGCCGCCCGGATTGATGCACGAGTACACCGCAGCCTCAAAGATCCTCAAAGGCGCCACGAGCTGCCTATAACTGAACAAGAGGTCACCAAATCGCCAAGAAGATGCTTGATGAACCAATCTCCGTCGCAGCCTCACCGGATTGGCTCCATTCTGTGCCACCAACAAACCGCCGTGATAAGTTCTATTCTCTATCTTTCACGCTCTTAATACTCCGTCAATGCACGTTAATCCTTTATCCCTTCTCAGGCCGACAGCTCATACGAAGCGAACAAAACCGTTCGGGCGCCTCGTGTAAAGTCAAAGGCTACTAAGAAAACGGGCAAAAGAAGACCGCGAATCCTCTAATCCGGCGGAGGATGAAGAATCAGATGCTGAGGTAAACCGGCTTGCCGCTTTGTGTTTCTTCCTGCACATGCTTAGTCCTCTTACAATCTTTTTACCGACAATTTGCTTCCCAGATGAAGCGGAAGCCAGCCACGCCGACCTCGTTGAGGTAATCTTACTTTCTTCCGAATCCGATCTTGCGCCGTTAAGAGAATTAAATCGCGCCGTCCGGAAAGTGAAAAATACCATTCACTGTGCTTACTTGAATCCAAATCTTAACTTGAAGACACAACAGTCGACGAAGCGTCGCACAACCCGGCATAGTGGCCAACAGGTTACTTCAGCCGGTTTATCGGACACACCTATCCGGAGCGTCGCCGAGGTGACTTGCTCTCCCAAAAGCGCTATCCCTTAAAGGTTTCTTCCGATGTCCTCTCAATCCGTCGACCAATTATCAGGCCTCTTCCAACTCGTCGGCGGTTCATCCACCACACAACTGCCTCCGCCGAACATCGCCAGAGGTACGTAATTACTGCTTGCCAATTCGACTCACCGTTACTCGTTAAATTTGTCTTGATCCGACTCGACTATTGCAGCACCAAGGCTCGCTTGAGCAAGAAGGCAAAACTCTTGATCCTACCCTCGATGCTGATCCGGAAAACGCCCCGAACAAACACACGAAAATCCCGGCTGCCAAGGAAAGCTCGTGAATCGTACAAAGACGACTCTGCTGATCCGCCAGAGGTTGAACCGAGGTTCAAGTGGAAACTTCCCAACCTGTTCCATCAAATCCATCCGCCGAGCAAGTCGTGGATCGTTGAACCGCCAAGCCAAAGCAAGACGACAAATGAGCCCAAACAAGACCGCTGAAAATGACGATGTTATTGTGACAGTATCGGCTACACCGCTCCGCCAACCAAATCGTTTTAACAAAACACAGCATCAAAGACAGTTCCACTATTATGAGCAAGGACAAGGGAAGACTGATATGTCGGCTTACGACAATTTCTACGCCAAGAGCTTCATTCCGTTTTACGAACCGGCTTTACACAAGCCGCGACTTTGAAGCTGGTCTAGTAAACCGTATGAAGGACCGTTATGAGGTAACCGACCTCTCTTATATCTTAATCGCATAGTAGCTTCTAAGGGTCGGTTTAACCTTGCAAAGTTAAACCGGACTTAAGGTGTTTTCTTCATAGCAAAATTGAGATCAACTAGCCATTAGCCCCAAGTGCCAAGTTGAATACTTGTATTAAGCTTGGGACTTGCATAATGAAACTACTAACCCGCTTCCTTTGTCATCGTAATGAGATACACCAAAGAGGTCAGCAACTTAAAGATCTCCGAACCAACTGGAAGCCCAAATAATGAAGCCACCAAAGCCAAGGATGAGCTGAAACCGCCTCGACCACCATGGAACAGCCAAGGAGTGGTATAACCGAACGGGTCAATCGATACCGAGAAGGCCGGTTTAGTAAAGCGGGCGGAGGAAGCCGAGGCGCCCTTAAACCGGTGACGGAAGAGCTGACCGGACTGAAACGCCAAGTGCACGCCATGACCTCTCGCCATCTTTGGTAAGCAAAGTTATACCGACTATGCTCGTGCAATCGCCCACCGGTTTAACTTGAGCTGTCTAAACCTGGTACAGAGCAAACGTATTGCTCATCCGGGCTCCGACGCACGGAAAAAGCTCAAGGCTTCGTACACTCGATCGAAAGCAGCTATATACCGGCGCCAGCGGTCATATGCGCCACTTCATATGACAACACGGCGCCGCCCCGATCGAGAGACGCTAGACCGGCTGCCGGCGATTCCGGGCAGCTTGAAGAGATGAAGCGATCCGCAGCCCGGCCGGCACCTTCTCGCTCGACACGTGCCAAGGCATGGATAGCGGACCTTGATCCGCCGACATAGCTAAGGGTTTTCCCAGCGCCAAGAGAACGGTGAAGCCTTCGATAACGACACCTCAAGCGGATCACAAAGGAAGTTCGTCCGCTGGCGAGCCAACCGGCGCCAAGCCAATCTGAGGTTCACCGATCTTTTATGATGCCAATAACAAGCGGGTGGAGTTTGTCATCCCGGAAGTGCGAGCCTGATCCTCCAATCCGTAAGCACACTTACGCCTCGACGCTGATCCGCTGAACCGATAAGTGAAGAAGCTGTCTTCGTGCCTTAACCCGGATTGACCGGTCTACCAATGACTTCCGGCTTTGGGTGAGGAAGAGGAAGAAGCTGAACCGACGCCAGCACCGCCCCTCTACTTCGCGCCAACCCGTGAAGCAGCATAATCCGCTGTCGGGTGATATCCAAAGCTTCAAGGCACGACTCGCGGAAACACCGGCCTCGAAAGGCTTTGTAATAGGATAGCAAATGTCTTTTATTGAACAATGCCGGTACAATCTTAGTCTCAGAACTTTTGCATGGCGTCTTTGATCCGCTGGCTTTTGCCCGCAATCACAAGTTCTTAAACCGCCGTGGCGGTTTACCCTCTCGCCAAAGATCAGCGCACAAAGGGCTTTATAAACCATCACCGTTAAAGGAGAGTAATCTCTGTGCATATAAGACCGATTTATCGTAAATCGCGCCGCATGATAAGCCCCTGCTTACTCCTCAATGGGATGTTTTAACAAAGAAATCAAACCGAACAAAATCGCCAGCGAAAAACGCATCGACAACATAAATCCGGTTTAAAAACGGTCGGTTTAAGAAGGCCGACAAAAGCCAAATGATTGGTATCAAAACCACAAAAAGCAAAAGCAACGAAAGAATCGTTTTGTAAGAAAAAGCTATATCAAACCGGATCGATGGTGTTACCATGGTCGGACAGACCAAGCCCCTATACGGCGTAGCGATGGTTCAAGTCAGCCAGTCCCTAATCGAACTCGTGGCATGATGCCGATCAAGTGGCATTGCAATGGTTCGGGTTCACCAAAGCCCCTAAGTGATTCTATGGCCTTAGGCCGACCAAGAGGCGAATCGGTTCAGACATGACCATGTTCCCAAATGATCTGGTGGCTTTACCGCTAAGAGGCATTGCATTGGTTCGGATAATGCACCAAGCCCCCAAATGACAAAAGTTTACGAAAACAAGGCTAAAGGTTGAACCGAGGCCGCTTCACGACAAAGATCTCCATGTACCCAAACCGAAGTTTATGCGTAACAGATACCCCGCTTTAGCCGAGGATCCGGTTTATTGCTTTTATTGAAAATATATACATTGTCTTAATATGTACATAAGCGGAGCCAATGGCTCGTATAGTAAGGTCAAGATGAGCAATGTTCCACGGCTCGTTGGTCTCTTCCTCGGACGTCGTGAATCCTTTCGCCTCGAACATCAATCGATAGTAGGAACCGTTGTATAGATTCTTGCTGACCACAAAGGCCCTTCCCAAGGCGGGATAGCTTGTGCATATCTTTCTCGATCTTGAATGAGCCGCAGCACCAAGTCTCCTTCCCGAAGGTTCTGGTTTTAACCCGCCGGCTGTGATACCGACGAAGATCTTGTTTGTAAACCGCCGAGCGAGCTGCTGCCATATCCCGCTCCTCATCCACCGGTCCAGATCATCTTGCCGTGCTGCCTCACTATCTGCTCTCAACATAAGCTGCCACTGGGCGAGTCATGACGGATATCATCGGGAAGAACCGCCTCCGCTCCATAGACCATAAAGAACGGCGATATCCAAAGGATCGGTTGGGAGTAGTGTTTATACTCCATATCACCGACGGTAGCTCCTCCACCCAACATCCCGGCCTCTCTAAAGGGACCATAAGCCGGGCTTGATACCCTTCAAAATTTCCTGATTAGCTCGCCCGCTTGACCATTGGATTGTGGGTGGCTACGGAAGAAACATCAAGCGGATATGCTCGCTCACAAAATTCCTTCATAGCTCCCTTGGATAAATTGGTGCCATTGTCCGTGATGATACTGTGGAAACCCAAACCGAAAATCACCCGCTTGATAAACTGAACCGCCGTGGCTGCATCACACTTGCTAACAGGCTCTGCCTCGACCCACTTGGTAAATTTATCTACAGCTACCAACAGGTGGGTCTTTTTGTCCTTGGACCTTTTGAAGGGCCCAACCATGTCCAGCCCCCAAGTCGCAAACGGCCAAGTAATTGGAATCATCCTCAATTCTTGGGCCGGCACATGAGCACGCCTGGAAAACTTTTGGCAACCATCACATCGTCTGACTAGTTCCTCCGCATCAAGATGGGCAACAACCAATAGAAACCATGGCGGAATGCCTTGGCCACTGTGGATTTTGAACCGCGTGGTGACCACAATCCCCTTCATGAATCTCTCGCAATATCTCACAGCCCTCTTCAGGGGACACACAACGCTGAAACGCCCCTGACACACTGCGACGGTGCAACTCGCCATTAACAATAGTCATAGACTTAGACCGCCGAACTATCTGCCGGGCCAACATCTCATCCTCTGGCAATTCGCCCCGGTTCATGTATGCCAAATAAGGGAGCGTCCAATCCGGAATGATATGCAAGGCCGCCACCAGTTGAGCCTCCGGATCAGAATAGCCAAATCAATCTCATCAGGGAGCTTGACCGACGGCTTGTGCAAGACATCAAGGAAAACGCTAAGGGACCGGTTTACGCTGGGAACCCAGCCGCTTAAAGCATCACCGCTTCGCTTCTTCCGACGATCCACATGGTCTACCCGATACCCTTAAAATGTCCTGCCACAACATCCACTTCCCGACGATACGCAGCCATCAGCGGATCTTTGAGTCCCAAGCACCGGATACTTGCCGGGCCACCAAGTCCGAGTCACCAAAGCATTTAACCCGCTGAGATTCATTTCCTTGGCCATCCGGAGACCATGGAGCAAGGCTTCATACTCAGCTGCATTGTTAGTACAAGGAACATTAGGCGGAGAACATAACAGAACTTGTCACCTCGTGGGGAAGTTAATACGACTCCAGCCCCGAGCCCTCCAATTGCTCGGACCCATCAAAATGGATGGTCCAATAGGTGTGATCCGCTTCTCTTCCGTGCTTGCAACTCCGCCCAATCATTGATGAAATCCACAAGTGCTCGATTTTACAGCCGTCCGGGTACGATTTTAAACCGTATGCCCAAGCTCTATAGCCCACTTAGCAATCCGCCATTGCTTCCGGTTTAGTATGATATCGCCTAAAGGAGCCGAGCTGACCACCGTGATGGGGTGCCTTGGAAATATTGCTTCAGCTTCCGCTTGCCATAAAGACCCCATATACCAGCTTCTCGCCAATGTGGATACCTTTGTTTAGACTCGATGAGAACCTCGCTGATGTAGTAAATCGTCACGAACCGATACTCCTTCCTCGCCTCCTTGCGCTCCACCACAATGGCTACACTCATCGCCTCGGCATTAGCAAAGAACATATAACAGAGCGGCTCCTCGTCCATAGGGGCAGCAAGAACAAAGCGGGTTGGCTAACCGCCGCTTTAGATCCTCCAAGGCCTCATCAAGAATGAGCTCTGCATTTAATTGATCCGCTCTTCTTCAAAGATTCGATATAAAGGGATAGCCTTCTCCGAGGCGATCGATAAACCGACTTAGCGCAGCAATCCGCCTGCCAAACGTTGAACATCATTGATGCACTTTGGCTTAGCTAAGGAAGTAATAGCCGTAATCTTCTCCGGATTAGCTTCAATCCCGGTTTGACACGAAAAACCCAACAACTTGCTCGCCGAACACCAAAGACGACTTGGCGGGTTGAGCATCATCTTGTACACCCGCAAGTTGTCAAAGGTTTCCTTAAATCCTCAATCAATGTCTCCTTCGCCTTGATTTCACCACGATATCATCCACATAGGCGTGCACATTACGGCCGATCTGTTTATGCAAACAATTCAGACGCAACGCCGATAAGTTGCTTGGGCACTCTTGAGCCCAAAAGGCATGGACACATAGCGTAAAGCTCCAAAAGGGTGATAAACGCAGTCTTCTCCTGGTCTTTAACCGCCATCTTAATCTGATGATAACCAGAATATGCATCCGTAAAGCTCAAACGCCACAACCCGCCGCTGCATCAATGATCCGGTCAATGCGGGAGGGCGAAAGGATCCGCCGGACAAGCTTTGTTGAGATCTCGTAATCCACGCATGCGCCAAGTGCCATTTTTCTTAAGGACCAGCACCGGATTAGCGAGCCACTGGGTGAAAGACTTCAACGATAAACCTCTGCCGCTAAAAGTCTAGCGACTTCTTCTCCAATGGCTTTGCGCCTCCTCATTAAACCGGCGAAGAAACTGTTTTACTGGTTTGTATTTCGATCAACATTAAGAGTGTGCTCAGCGAGTTCCTCGGTACACCCGGCATGTCGGAGGTTTCCATGCAAAGATGTCCCGTTCTCACGGATGAACTCGATGAGCGCGCTTTCCTATTTAGGATCCAAGTTGGCATCGATGGTGAACTGCTTGGATGATTCGCCGACACAAAATCAACAAGCTTCGCTTCCGCGCCGATTTGAACTTCAAGTCCGGATCATGCTCAGAAGTTGGCTTCTTCAAAGGGGTCATATCCGCCGGATCAACATTATCCTTATAATACTTTAACTCCTCCGTGGCACAAACCGACTCGGCATAAGCCGCATCACCTTCCTCGCATTCCAGAGCGATCCGCGGCTCCCATGAACCGTTATTGTTCCTTTGTGACCCGCATTTTCAGCTGCAAGTAGACATAACAGGGCCGTGCCATGAACTTAGTGATAAGCGGGCCGCCCAAAGAGGGCGTGGTAAGGACTCTGAATTTTCACCACCTCAAATGTCAGCGCTTCGCTCGAATCATGCTCGCTCCAAAGGTTACCTCTGTGGCTATCTTACCGACCGGATATGCCGATTTACTGTGCACCACCCGTGAAACATCAGACTTTGACGGCCTGAGATGCCTATCTCATAACCCCATTCGCCGGAAAGTTTCAGAGTATAAGATGTTAATGCTGCTTCCTCCATCCATAAGAACCTTGGTAAACTTGTACCCGCCTACCGAGGTGCCACCACCAAGGCTAATCTGACCCGGATTGTAAACGCTGGGAGGTGGTCCTCTCGCTCCACACAATTGGCTGCTCGACCAACAGCAGTAATGCGGCGCAGCCGGTTCAATAACACCGACCGCCCGCCTCAAGTTTCCGGTCTCGCCGGTCTAAGCTGGTGGTAAAGACATGGTATCGCCCGCCATTCAATTGCTTTGGATTGCTCGATAGCCCGATCGCTGCTGTTGTTGATTGTAGCCCCTTGGTTCGATCGCTCGATTACCTTCATTATTCTCGATTGCCTTGCCCGCCGGATTACCGCCAACCCTGGGCCGGATTTCTCCGCCAGAATCCGGAGCGGACCTGAACCTCCGCCGGACCCTTGATCATACCGAAAGAGTTGGAGTTCTTAAACTCCCCGCATAATATAACAGTCCTTCCAAAGGTGGTTCGCCGTGCCTCCTTCGTCCGTGCTTTGGACATGGTTGATTTAATACGGTTCAAACGATCCGGATTGTGACCACCCGGTTTGATCGCTTACCCGGCGCCACTGACCCTTGTCCTGCGTGTTGGTGTTGGCCACAAAGCCCATGTTGCCGCTTAAACTTACGCTTGTGCCCTCCGCTGCTCGCCGATCGATGCTGCTGGCTCCTCGAATTGCTGTTCTGCTTTCCCTTCCCGCTTCATCATTCTCCGATTCAGATCCTTGGTACTATCGTAATCAGCGATTTTACCAAAACACCCATTAGAGTGCCCATATCATGACAAAACGCTTCATGCGACTCCAGCTTCAGCTTCAGCGGTTCAAACCGCAATTGGCTTCCAACGTCATGATCGCGGAGCCGGGTTGATCCGGTCTCAAGAATGTAAACTTCCGAGACCCGCGCACCCAATGGGTTGTAGACTCTCCGTCCGCTGGATGCAAGTCGCCAGATCCACCACCGACATGGGCTGTTTACAGGTGTCCTTGAAATTTTGATGAACTGGGTTCTCAATCTGCGTCCACGAGCTGATAGAGTCGGGCGGCAAGTTTTTCAACCAGGTCCGGCAGACTTTCCAAAGATCATTGTGAAGTACTTTGCACATGCTGCTTCATCTACATCCAAAGATCTCCATGGCCATCTCAGTAGCTTTCTATCCATGCCTCTGGAGCCAAGTCGGCGGTATAGTTGGGCACCTTGCGTGGCCCCTTGAAATCCTTGGGCAAACGACGTTTAAGAAAGCGAGTGGACGAGGCAAGGCACCCCAAAGAGCTGACGTGACCCCGGTTCAAGATGGTTGGTCGAACCGGCGCGGGCGGATGATCCTCCGCTTGTGCCGCTAATCCGCCTCCTCGCGTTCTCGCGCGTCCACTACCACTTGAGCATCCTCAAACCGCCGCGGATTGTTGCCGCTGGGCGGTCCACGCCGCGCATTGCTCGACACGGCCGGTTCATCGATCGGCCGGCGCAGCTCCGACTCGGGCAGGGGTGGAATGGATTCTCTCGACCGTACGAGTACGCTTCTTGCTGAGCCAAGGCCGCCCCGAGGAGTTCCTTGACCCGCGTGTCTCCACCGCCTCGGGCGAATCGCCTTCAATTGGGATTGCTTCTAACCGCGCCGCAGCCGCTACGAGGTTATCCATCGGGCTGGAGTAATGACCCGGAGGTGTTCAGACGGTCTGGGTGCGCCGGTATGATGGCGAGGTAGATCTATCATCCGGGCTGAACCGGCGCGCCGCCCCCCAGCGCTTCCGGCGGTTTACCAACGGCGGCGGATTATCGTCCCTGCCCTCGGTATTGAAAAGCTCCTTCCTCAAAACGGAAGGTAAACGGGACTGTACTTCCTTTTCATGACCTCTGTGCCGCTCGTCCAGCTCGAGCTCAGTAAGCTCGCGCATCCAAGGTGCGCCTGCTCCGCTGCCATCCTTTCGTCGCGGCTGCTAAGTCTGCTTTAGCATTAGTGATCTGTTCTCTCACCTTTGCAATCTCCGCGTTGAACGTCCTGATCCGGCGGATTAACCTCCGCCAGAGCACAGCTAACGCGTCAAGAGCTCGACAAAACTTGAGCCGGCGGGCGACAGGCCTCCTTCCCTGCTGCCGCCAGCCATTGCTGAACCGGGCGACCAGGGCGCCATGTCGAGGAGTGAAGCGCCACTGTGTACCGGTCATGAAGATCCCGACCCGGTTGGGTAGATCAAGGGTCCGAATGCTCTCACCGTCGGAACAGCCCCGATCTGGTCATCCTGCAGCTGGTATAAAGACTCGCCCTCCGCCGACGACTCGTCGCCAGAGTAAACGACGGTTTCGGCTACCGATGCCGATCCGGTCTCGTAACCTCCGTGGACAACTCCCACGAAAACATGCTTGGTCGCCGGTTTGGCCAGGCAGGACTCTTCTTCGCTCACCGAGCCGCCTCGGCGAGGGCGGTGCAGTGTCCGCCCAGCCCCGACTCGCCGATCTTGCCGATGAACACGTGTATGCCGCCAAAGGGGACCCGCACCAGATTCAACCGAGCCGCCTCGGGGCCCCAAATCCGCATCGTCGATGTAGAGTTTGCCGCGACGACTTTTAGTCATCCGCCCATCAGATAGCCTTCGAGTCCCTCGAACTTGCCCTCTAAGATCATCAAACCATCGTGCGATAGCCCCACGGTGGGCGCCAACCGTCGTGGAATTGTCACGGCAGATGTCCTCATGAAAGGACTTAGTTGTAGGACCATCGCACGGGTTAACCTAGAGGGTTAATGCGACACAAGACACGGAATTATATCGTTCGCCCTTCGATGAAGGTAAAGACCTCGCCCGGTTGTGGTATGATTGATATGATTCGCCACTAAGAAGCAATAGCTTTGCCTTGGCCTCGAATCTCTGTCCTAACTCGCCACCGGTCGCCCCTTATATACACGGGTTAACGCCTGGCGGTTTATAGAATCCCAATCCGCTCATATAGGAGTCCGGTTTGGTCTCTCCTTTCTTGTCTTACAACACAAGTTACAGATTAGGGCGGTTTACATGTATGGATCTTAATTCCTTCGGGCTCCAGTGCCTCCATATGGGCTCGATTCCACACGAGGGTAAACCGGCCCCTCCGGGGCGGTTCACACTCCGTAGCTATATCCTCAACACCTTGTCTCCTGTTACCATCCGCCTAGACGCACAGTTCGGGACCCCCTACCCGAGATCCGCCGGTTTTGACACCGACAATTGAACCCACACATGATGTGGTGAATAAGAAGAAAAAAAGGAAGAGAGGTAAAAAGACATCTCTCCCAAATAATGTTGCTCCAATTTTTGTTGTGCCCCATGAAAATAAATCAAAAATAATTGTGGAAGATGATGCACTTGATGATGATCTCATTATGCCTATTGCTTGTTGTGATGATTATGATTGGGAAGATAATGATACTTCTTATGATCTTGAAAATCTTTTTGGCACTTGCTTGGAATATGAGAATTGCTATACTATTGGTGCTATCCATACTATTAATGATGAGAGTGATTATGCTTATGATATGAAAAGGCCCAAGCTTGGGGATGCTATGTTTGAATAAGATGATGTTTTTGAGAATATATTTGCTGCAATTAATGTTTGTTCCAAGATTGGGGATGCTATGTTTAATAATGATGATATTTTTAGCCTCCCAAGTTTTGATATGCAAAGTTGTTATGATGATAGCATGCCTTCTACCTATGTGTAGCGACCAGACCGAATGGATCAAGTCTCGTGCTCGGTGTCATCCTGGATCAAGAATGCCGACACCACACAAGATTTGAAGGATTTATAGCAGAGTAGCAATCACACACTTATTACATCGTTGTCCACAAGGGAACTTATTACAATAATATGGCTTAAGGCCATCTAATAATAACAGCGAAGGCTTGGAAGATAAGCGAGTCCATCAACTCCAACGGCATCACTCGAGTATAGAACCACGACCTAACACCTTACTAAATCGTTCGAAAAGTCTGCAACGTGAAAGTTGCAGCCAAAACGGGTCAAGACATGGAATATGCCGCAATGTAACACATAAAGAGCAATGAAGGAATAAGCCTATACTACATGCATATATGGCTGGTGGTAAGGCTCTACGTTACATTTGCATAAAGCTGATTTTTCCCTACATCAAAGGAATAATTTTATTTAACTATCATGGTGGTTGTTAAACATTGAGAATGGTTGACAGATCCTCAATCCCAATTAAAAGTACTCATCAAAACCCAATAACTTTTATTTAGAAGTAACATGTTGAGATTCACATGATATTCAATTACAGGATACTCAAATTGTCCATAACCGGGACACGGCTAATCATGATTAGTTTATACACTCTGCAGAGGTTTATGACTTTTCCCCACAAGACTCGATCGCCTCCGCTTGGTTCTCGTGACTACATGGTGTTTGAGAAACGGATGACCGAGACATAGTCTTTCGAAGCGCTTAGCACCTTACATGTGGGTAGACCGTACCAACCTACATCCCCTACATCAGCTAGCCTACCCGTAAGAGTTCGTGACGACTTAGTCAACTACGCCAGAGCCCATAATTGGCTTGTGGCTGCACACGGAAGTTTCCAGCTTGAATAATCTTATGATCCCTTAGAGCCCGGGTGGCGGTCCAAGAAATACAGTAAGTCCTCGATGGAAACCAGTGCCTCAATCCACCCAGATGTGTGTTTAGGTTGCCACCTTAGATAAACCATTAATTAACAATCTCACATCTGTCATGGATATTCACTCACCCAATCCACGCCTACTAGCATAGCATGGCATAATAAGCAAACGAGAAGTAACTCCCAAGGTTTCATAAGTAAAACAGTAATAGGTACTACCTCAATCTACTTCCCAAACCCACAATTTAATTTGATCCTAAACATGCAAGTGTTTGAGGGTTTGATCTAATGCATAAAACTGGGTAGTAGAAAAGGTATGATCAAGTGTTACTTGCCTTGCGATGATCCGCGAGACCTAGAGATTCAAGTAACAAGCGGCGCACTCAGGTGATCTAACGCAGACAAACAACAAGCATACAATAAGTACTCATCTAATGCACGGGAAATCTCGAATAAAAGATCTAACCAGAAAGTTCAACTTAAGAACCCTGGTTGCAAAAGAATCGAATCAAAATAAACATCGAAAGTCGAACTCGAGAGAGAACGACTCGGTTTAGCAATCTGAAATTAGGTCAAAATTTCACAGTAGCAAAACTCTGTGAAAGTAGGGTAGTCGAACGGTGGTTTCATTCTTTAAACTCCAGCGCTTGAATCACCCGATTCCGATAAACGAGCGAGAAATAAAACAGTTTTGAAAATCGGATCTGAAATCGAATCAGAAAAATAACGGATTAAATCCGATTAAAAGAAAAACAACGAACGGTTTAAATAACGGACGTTCGTTAACAGAACGAATCCAACGAACGTGTTCATTAAAACGAACGGTTCGGTGAACGTTCGTTAACTAAGAAAACCAAAAAAAATAAAACCAATTTAGGTTTTAAAAAAAACCGAACATCTTTTTTAAAAAAAAAAACCGGATCGGTTTATTAGGGGAAAACCGGATCGGGGGCGGGGCTACCTCCGGTGATCTCGCCGGCGAAGCCCAAGGGAGCCGGGCGAGGGGCGAGGGGCGGCGGGGTCGGGAGGGGCGGCGGGGCTCGGCGTCAGGGCAATGCGGGCGGAGTTCAAGCCCAAGGGTCCGGCTTGGGTCGGGTGAGGCGGCAAGCGGAGAGAGAGAGAGGGGGCGGGGGTATATAAGGGGGGGGGGGGCCGGGTGGCTTGGGAGGGGGCAAGGAGGCGGGTGGAGTCGGACTCGGCGGGGCGATGGCGTCTTGTGTGGAGTCCGCCTCAGGCGGCAAGGCAAGGGAGGGAGGAGAGGAGGTGGGCCGGGGGCTGGTTGGTCAGTGGCCGGGCCTCGCCCAGAAAGGAAATTAAAAAATACCAAATGAACTCCAAATTAAATAAAACAAATTTTCCCGACTCCTAAAATGAGTCTAACAAAATGAACTTTAAAAACAGCAAACATGCATAAAATTTTTAAAATGCTCATTTTTGCCTAAGCAAAATAAATCTTCCAAAACCAAATTTGATTTATTTATAAAATCTTCATTTTTCCTAATTGTTGGGAAAGTCATATTATTCCCTCTCAAATATTTTTTTATAGGAAAAACTTTATGAAGATAATTTAAATAAATCCAAATGATCCCATTTTCAAAATTTGAGAAATCCCAAATATGAAAATTATGAAACTTCCAACTCTCTCCGAGGGTCCTTGAGTTGCGTGAAATTTCTAGGATCGGAAAAATGCGAGAAAAATATGATATGCATGATGACCTAATGTATAACATTCCAAATTGAAAATTTGGGATGTTACAAACCTACCCCCTTAAGATGAATCTCGCCCTCGAGATTCGGGTTGGCTAGAAAATAGGTGAGGTGGTCCTTAAGCAAAACTT
Source organism: Aegilops longissima (assembly GCA_021605205.1). Taxonomy (NCBI): domain Eukaryota; kingdom Viridiplantae; phylum Streptophyta; class Magnoliopsida; order Poales; family Poaceae; genus Aegilops; species Aegilops longissima. The sequence goes on along the minus strand of CM038677.1, from coordinate 536,285,819 downwards.
CCTCTCTTTCCTGGTGGCTTCATCCTCGGTGTGGTGGCTCCACCGAACTTTGCAAAACTTGATAACCTTGCTGCGGGTAACTCTGCTGGCATAATCGAGAATCTTAACCGGTTTTTCCTCATATGTCAAGTCATCCTTCAACTGAATTGCTTCCAAAGGGCACTTGTGTCTCTTAACGGTACCTCTGCTATCTCGGGTGACATTTCTTCAATCGAGAAACATGGAATACATCATGAACTCCCGACAGTCCTTCCGCAATTCCAACTTATACGCAACTTCTCCCATGCGTTGCAAAATCTTATATGGTCCAACGAAACGGGGTGCTAACTTTCCTTTCACTCCAAAACGCTTAACTCCTCGAAGCGGGGATACTCTGAGATATACTTTGTCTCCAACTTCATACTCAATCGCTTGCGCTTTGAATCGGCATAGCTCTTCTGTGCGGACTGAGCTACCTTGAGCTGTCTCGAATCAACTTAACCTTCTGCTCGACTCCTTAATCAAATCTGGTCCAAACAACCGACGATCTCGGTTTAGTCCCATGACAACGGTGTCCTGCACCTTCTTCCATCTGAGCTTCAAAGGTGCCATCTTTAAGCTGGTTTGGTAATGTTGTTGTAGGAAAATTCTGCATACGGCAAATTATCATCCCAACTAGATCCATAATCTAGTGCACAAGCTCTCAAAGATGTCCTCCAAAATCTGATTGACTCTCTCGGTCATCCATCGGTCTGTGGGTGGAAAGCTGTCTCAAATTCAATCGGGTTCCCAATGTTTCGTGTAACCGGTTCCAAAATTTCAAGTAAACTGGGTTCCTCTATCCGATACGATGCTCCTCGGAACTCCGTGTAAACACACAATTCTGGTCATGTATATCTTTGCCAACTTAGCACTGCTATAGGTAGTCTTGATCGAATGAAATGAGCTACCTTGGTCAACGATCGACTATGACCCAAATCGAGTCATATCCTGAACGGGTCTTTGGCAAACCTGTGATGAAATCCATGCCTAGTTTATCCCACTTCCATTCGGTATCGGCAATGGTTGTAACAATCCTGCTGGCTTCGATGCTCTGCCTTTACTTTCGACATACGTGCAAACTGCTACATACTCCGCAATATCCTTCTTCATTCCGTCCACCGTAAAATATTCTTCAAATCCAAATACATCTTGGTATTTCTGGTGAATCGAATAGGGTGAATCATGGGCTTCTTGTAAAATCAACTTCCTGATCTCTGGGTCATTGGGCACATAAACACGTCCTTCAAACCATAGGGTATCGTGCTCATCCTCACGAAATCCTTTAGCTTTTCCTTTGCTCATTTTCTCCTTTATAGAGGCAACTTCCTTATCTGCCTTTTGGGCTTCTCGATTTTGTCCATCGATGTCGATCAATCTCCAATGCTGCTACATAGCCTCTCGGAACTATTTCCAAACATAGCTCTCGAAGGTCCTCGGCTAACTCATTGGGTATCCCTCCCATTATTAGGGTATTGACGTGGCTCTTACGGCTCAATGCGTCTGCTACAACATTAGCCTTTCCGGGGTGATAATGCAATCTCATATCATAATCCTTGATTAGCTCCAACCATCTCCTTTGTTTGAGATTCAACTCCTTCTGTGTGAAGATGTACTTCAAACTCTTGTGATCCGTATATACTTCACAATGATTTCCAATGAGAAAATGTCTCCACGTCTTCAAGGCATGCACAACGGCTGCTAACTCCAAATCATGAGTGGCATAATTCAACTCATGCGGCTTAAGTTGTCGTGAAGCATACGAAACAACTCTTCCTTCCTGCATAAGCACTGCTCCAAGTCCTCGGCGTGAAGCGCCACAATACACCTCATAATCCTTAGTCCGATCCGCAATATCAAAACTGGTGAGGTAACCAATCTTTTCTTCAACTCCTGAAAACTTGCCTCACAGTCCTCACCCATATGAATTTGTTTTCCTTCTTCAACAATTCAGTCATAGGCTTTGCAATCCTTGAGAAATTCTCAATGAATCTTCGTAGTATCCTGCGAGTCCAAGGAAACTCGAATCTCTCCAACTGTCGTTGGTGCTTCCCATTTGGTTACGGTCTCAACCTTTGTGGGGTCAACTGCTATTCCTTCTCCGGATATAACATGTCCGAGAAATCCAACTTCCTTTAGCCAAAACTCACACTTGCTGAACTTGGCATACAACCGGTGTTCCTCGCCCTCAAAACCAATCTCAAATGTTCCTTATGTTCCTCTTCATCCTTCGAGAAAATCAAAATGTCATCAATGAACACCACGATTTAACTTGTCCAAAAATTCCATAAACACTTTGTTCATCGGTTCATGAAATAGGTCTGGCGCGTTAGTCAGTCCAAATGACATAACGGTATACTCATACAGTCCATATCTCGTGGTAAATGCTGTCTTGGGTATGTCTTGCTCCCGAATCTTCAATCGATGGTACCACGATCGCAAGTCGATCTTGGAAAACACTTTAGCTCCTTGCAAGCGATCAAACAGATCATTTATCATAGGTAGTGGGTACTTGTTCTTGATTGTTACTTCATTCAATCCACGGTAATCAACAACCATTCTCAAAGATCCATCCTTCTTCTCCACTAACAAAGCGGGTGATCCCCAAGGTGAAGAACTTGGGCGAATAAAACCTTTATCCAATAGTTCCTTAATCGCTTCTTGATTTCCGCCAAATCCTTTGCGGGCATCCTGTCAGACGGTCGCTTCGATATCGGGCTGTTCTCGCAACAGCTCGATCAAAACTCAATGTCTCTATCCGCGGCATTCCCGCAACTCTTCCGGAAATACATCAGATAATCCTTTACCACTGGTACTTCTTCCCGCACCACCCCGATAAGCAATTAACTTGTGCTCTCCTCGCTCGTGCCGTGATACATACTTAATCCTTCTTCCTTCGGTGTGGTGAGCAAAATTGACCTTGTGGTACAATCTATGTTTCCTCCATACTTTGATAACCAATCCATTCCTAATATCACATCCAATCCTTGGGATTCCGTAACTATTAGGTCCGAGGGGAAAACATAGTGTCCAATCCTTAGTGGCGATCGATCACACCATTTACTAGCCATGTACTCTGCTCCCGTGAGGTTACTAGCATGGGTGACCTAAGGGCTTGGGTTGGTAACTTGTACTTATCCACAAATCCCTTGATATGTATGAATGCGATGCACCAAGATCGAAAAGAACAACCGCAGAAATGACTTCACCAAAACTTACCGACATCGATCGGGCTGATCTTCAACCTCCTCCACATCAATGTGGTTCACCCGTCCCCTGTTGAAAGGGTTGGGCTTCTTTCCGAGCTTCCATTGCCATTTCCATTCGCCTTCGGGACAGTCATTTGCATAGTGCCCAGCTTGCGGCACTTAAAGCAAGTAATGTGACTCAGTCTACCTTGGATGGTGTTGACGGGTTGGTGCGATTCTGTCCATTGCTTCCTCCATTCCCTGCTCCCATTCTTGGTGCCATTATGGTTGTGCGAATTACCTCCTCCATGGGTATGTGAAACTGAATTCTTGATTTAGGGTATAACGAGGCTTCATTGGGCTCCAGAGTTATACTTCCCTTGTCCATACTTCCTCTTGCGGTTCTCAATTTGTCGCTGCTTCCTTCAATCATGAGGGCTCGGTCTACTAACTCCTGGTAGTTATTGAAACTTGCTACCATCAACGGCATGTTGAACTCATCATTCAGTCCTTCTAGAAACTTCTCTGCTTAGCTGCATCAGTAGTAACGCATCCGGGGCATAACGTGCTAATTTACTAAAGTCATCCACGATCGCCAACAGTCCTTCCTCCTTGGCGTAAGTTATAAACTCACGCTTCTTCATGGCCATGGCTCCTGCTGAAACATGGGCAAGGTCTGAAAAGCTTGCTGAAATTGGTCCCATGTGACGTTGTTCACGGATAAGTGGTCTGTGAAATTCTCCCACCATGCTGCTGCGGGTCCTTCAAGCTGATGTGCTGCAAACTTCACTCTTTCACCATCTGCATCCTGCAGTGGTCAGCTCCTTCCTATCTTGCGGAGCCACCATCTGCTACAATCGGCTCGGTGCTATCGGAATACACCGCGGATTCAGTCTAAGGAAACGAGTCGATGATCCGCAGTGGTGGTGGTGGCGGTGGGTTGTTGTTGTTGTTGTTGTTGTTGTTACGCACCAATGTTTGAACAGGGTATTCTCGCTGCTGGATCAATTGGGTGATCTCTGGCGGAAAACGAATCCGGGTCGCGTCTCGGAGGCATCGATGGGTTTAGAAAAGGAGAGAAATGTAGAATAGAATGAGGTCTAAGGAAATCACTACCCAAATGCACATGAGCAAATGCACACAAAATCACTTCATTCAATCAAACAAGGGCTTACAACGATCTAACTATCGCAAAAGTGCGTGTACTATAATGTTTACATGGAGGAAATACTACTAATATGTGGGGACTTCTACTAATTTGAACCGTGGAAGACTCCATGATGTCCGCTCCACTTCGTCTTCAAAGTCGGGTTCACTTGGATCCGAATCGAGTCGCCGATGTTGATGTAGTCGATTGGGTATTCGACATACTGGTCTTCATTCCCGAGCGCCAACTTCTTCTTGAGTTCTTCGATCTCGCACTTAAGATCGTTATTGTGTCTTGCCGAGCTACGATCTCGCCCATGTAGTCCTTGCGCGTAGTCTTTAGTTCTTCTTCCAGTTCGATGATCCTTCCTTTGCCTTCGCAACTCCAACATGTCATTGCACATTTGGTTCTCTGGCGCCGAATGTGCTGATTTAACTCCCGGATGAAAGCTGCAATGGATCTATCCTTCTTGGTGTTGACGACGTCCCGCTTGTCATCTCGGCGTCCGCAAATCTGGTAGATGGTATCCTTGAGGTCTTCTTGATAAACTTCTCCAATGCGTCCCATGGTGATGTGAGCTGCCATGCTCTTTCCTGCACTCCAAGTTGGTGCAATCGAAAACACTATCTATAGGCTTGGTGATTGGGGCTAATGTCCTTCCCGAACGTGAGCATGAATCTTCCAGCGCTCTCTTGAGCAGAGTGGCGTTGAAAGTCCCGTGAAGCTTGGTAATCCAATGTTCGGTACTTAGTAACTTCCTTCAAGTGAAATCCAAAAGGTGTGCCTTCATCCGGTTGGGTGTACTTGATCTTCGCGTCCGCCATCCTAAAGAGAGTAGAAAAGATGAGGAGTTAGAAAATGGGAAGAGAGTAGTGATCTATGGCTTTATCTTAGTGGTCGTGTCCTCACACCAACGTGTGCTCGATACCATTCTCTCAGAGCGACCAGACCGAATGGATCAAGTCTCGTGCTCGTTGTCATCCTGGATCAAGAATGCCGACACCACACAAGATTTGAAGGATTTATAGCAGAGTAGCAATCACACACTTATTACATCGTTGTCCACAAGGAACTTATTACAATAATATGGCTTAAGGCCATCTAATAATAACAGCGAAGGCTTGGAAGATAAGCGAGTCCATCAACTCCAACGGCATCACCGAGTATAGAACCACGACCTAACACCTTACTGTCGTTCAAAAGTCTGCAACGTGAAAGTTGCAGCCCGAAAACGGGTCAAGACATGGAATATGCCGCAATGTAACACATAAAGAGCATTGAAGGAATAAGCCTATACTACATGCATATATGGCTGGTGGTAAGGCTCTACTGATTACATTTGCATAAAGCTGATTTTCCCTACATCAAAGGAATAATTTTATTTAACTATCATGGTGGTTGTTAAACATTGAGAATGGTTGACAGATCCTCAATCCCAATTAAAAGTACTCATCAAAACCCAATAACTTTTATTTAGAAGTAACATGTTGAGATTCACATGATATTCAATTACAGGATACTCAAATTGTCCATAACCGGGACACGGCTAATCATGATTAGTTTATACACTCTGCAGAGGTTTATGACTTTTCCCCACAAGACTCGATCGCCTCCGCTTGGTTCTCGTGACTACATGGTGTTTGAGAAACGGATGACCGAGACATAGTCTTCGTAAGCGCTTAGCACCTTACATGTGGGTAGACCGTACCAACCTACATCCCCTACATCAGCTAGCCTACCCGTAAGAGTTCGCACGACTTAGTCAACTACGCCAGAGCCCATAATTGGCTTGTGGCTGCACACGGAAGTTTCCAGTTTGAATAATCTTATGATCCCTTAGAGCCCGGGTGGCGGTCCAAGAAATACAGTAAGTCTGATGGAAACCAGTGCCTCAATCCACCCAGATGTGTGTTTAGGTTGCCACCTTAGATAAACCATTAATTAACAATCTCACATCTGTCATGGATATTCACTCACCCAATCCACGTCTACTAGCATAGCATGGCATAATAAGCAAACGTAGAAGTGACTCCCAAGGTTTCATAAGTAAAACAGGTAATAGGTACTACCTCAATCTACTTCCCAAACCCACAATTTAATTTGATCCTAAACATGCAAGTGTTTGAGGGTTTGATCTAATGCATAAAAACTGGGTAGTAGAAAAGGTATGATCAAGTGTTACTTGCCTTGCTGATGATCCGCGAGACCTAGAGATTCGAAGTAACAAGCGGCGCACTCCGGGTGATCTAACGCAGACAAACAACAAGCATACAATAAGTACTCATCTAATGCACGGGGAAATCTCGAATAAAATATCTAACCAGAAAGTTCAACTTAAGAACCCTGGTTGCAAAAGAATCGAATCAAAATAAACATCGAAAGTCGGAACTCGATAGAGAACGACTAGGTTTAGCAATCTGAAATTAGGTCAAAATTTCACAGTAGCAAAACTCTGTGAAAGTAGGGTAGTCGAACGGCGGTTTCATTCTTTAAACTCCAGCGCTTGAATCACCGATTCCGATAAACGAGCGAGAAATAAAACAGTTTTGAAAATCGGATCTCAAATCGAATCGTAAAAATAACGGATTAAATCCGATTAAAAGAAAAACGACAAACGGTTTAAATAACGGACGCTCGTTAACGTAATCTAATCCAACGAACGTGTTCATTAAAACGAACGGTTCGGAGAACGTCATAACTAAGAAAACCAAAAAAATAAAACCAATTTAGGTTTTTTAAAAACCGAACATCTTTTTAAAAAAACCGGATCGGTTTATTAGGGAAAACCGGATCGGGCGGGCTACCTCGGTGATCTCGCCAGGCGAGCTCAAGGGCTCCGGCGAGGGGCGAGGGGCGGCGGGGTCGGGAGGGGCGGCGAGGGCGGCGGGGCTCCCTGCGTCAGGCGAACGGGCATGGCGTGGAGTTCAAGCGGCGGGGCTCAAGGGTCTTGAGGCGGCGGTGAGAGAGAGGGGGGGCGGCTATATAAAGGGGGGGGAGGCGGGTGGCTTGGGAGGGGGCAAGGAGGCGGGGTGGAGTCGGACTCCAGGCCAGGGGCGATGGCGTGGCGGCGAAGGAGTCCGCCAAGAGGCGCAAGGAGGAGGAGGAGGGAGGTGGGCCGGGGGCGCTGGTTGGGGGCTGGGCCTCGGCCTGGGGCGGATTTTTTTTTAAATAAAATTTAAACCAAATGAATTAAAAAAAATACCAAATGAACTCCAAATTAAATAAAACAAATTTTCCCCGACTCCTAAAAATGAGTCGAACAAAATGAACTTTAAAAACGGCAAACATGCATAAATTTTTTTAAAATGCTCATTTTTGCCTAAGCAAAATAAATCTTCCAAAACCAAATTTGATTTATTTATAAAATCTTCATTTTTCCTAATTGTTGGGAAAGTCATATTATTCCCTCTCAAATATTTTTTTATAGGAAAAACTTTATGAAGATAATTTAAATAAATCCAAATGATCCCATTTTCAAAATTTGAGAAATCCCAAATATGAAAATTATGAAACTTCCAACTCTCTCCGAGGGTCCTTGAGTTGCGTGAAATTTCTAGGATCGGAAAAATGCGAGAAAAATATGATATGCATGATGACCTAATGTATAACATTCCAAATTGAAAATTTGGGATGTTACACTATGATGATTATATTGATGAAAGTGG